>JBANSL010000003.1:70474875-71761656 GCA_037127255.1 Persicaria tinctoria
CTTATCAAAAATAAAATTAACTTACCATGTACTAAACATTATAATTACTATAAACTTATCAAAAATAAAATTAACTTACCATGTACTAAACATTATAATTACTATAAACTTGTCAAAATTAAAATCAACTTACCCTTTGAGCTCTCTAACGCCCACCCTTATCTTCCGACGATCGATCTTTTCGAAGCCAACTCATGGCATTACTTGCAGCTTTCTTCATTTTTTATGTCATTGTTGAGAATTGACAAAGGATTGAGCCTTGAGGGTGTAAGGTTTGAGAAGTACCGGCCTTAAGCGTGTGTAAGGATATTGAGAAGTGTTGTGGATTGTGTGTATACAAACCGAACACAAGACGTCTAAGACATTAGGGTTCTCGGGTTTTTATAGATGAGGATGGAGGGGGGGGGGGTGTGCCCCCATATGCGCGGTCGCGGTCCAGCCCGCACCCGTGATGCACAATAGATGCTCGATATTCCCGCGTGTTGAAGATTCTCTGCAGGGATTCGCGCGTGCCTATCACGTCAGTTCAGCATGATCCACAGTTGCAGGTATTCGCGCTCTCATGGTGCGCGGTTGGGTCTACCTCTCCCCTTCCTAAAATTGTGCCCTTCAAAGTGTACCCGTGATGCGCAGTTTGAAAATCCTTATTGATTTTGGTAAATAGAGAGCGGTAATTAGGAGTTCGAATCAGGACCTTTGAGTACTACACGTAAGTCCTTTCCGGCTGAACCATTCCGAAATGATTTTGGCAAATACTTCTGCGTACATAATCTAATTTTTGTTGTTGTTATGCCTAATGTAATATAGATGCATATGTACTAGGGGCTATGTATACATGGATGGTTATGCTAGATTATAGAACCAGATCTAAGGTGGCTCAAGCTATGATCAAGTGAAAGAGACCCGACTAGGCTCAAGGGTTCCATGGCGCCAAGGTGACTTCATATGCTCCAACAGTCTAAAGCCAGAAGGTAAGAACGTCGGCCCATTTCTGTAGCTTCGGCCCAACTCTCTGCTCTCTCGGCCCATTCGTTTCTGAAGGCTTCCAACGGCTCGCTAAACCTTGAGACCTTGCTTGATTGAAACGCTGCGTTTCCTTTAGTTAGGGCTCGAGTATAAAGCCTCATCTTTGGAAACCCTAAAGGGTTGAGAGCTTCATTCCATCGCTTCCGCTTCTGAGAGAGAGAGAGAGAGAGAGAGAGAGAGAGAGAGAGAGAGAGAGAGAGAGAGAGAGAGAGAGAGAGAGAGAGACCCTAGAGGCAATTCGGGCGATCCGGCGACGCTTGCTGTTCCACACTCAAACGAGCTTGATTCTCAAGCTCTTGATGTGATCCAAGGAATCCGAGCTCAACTTAGTAAGGAGACGCTGCTTAGTGCTCAACCTCAGCTCTTCACCAGCTTCTGTTCATCCTCCTCGTCTTAGATGGAGTAAAGGGAGTATCTGTTCCTTTTTTCGTGTTTCTCCTTGATTACCTGTTGCTTGAGCCGCTAGATCTAGGGTTACTTTCTAGTTTGTCCATCATCTGTATCCATGACCTGTATTCGATCATACTTAGTGGATTCATGGGTTTGAGTCTCTCCCTCTTGAGGCTCCCCAGAGTAGGGTAACCGAACTGCATCATCAATCATATCCTTGTGTTCTCTATTGCTTTCGTTTATCTGTGTTTAGCTCTCCATTATTCCTGTTCTAGGGTTTAGATCTGAAAGCTAGTTTTAACAAAGTGGTATCAGAGCTTGAGTGTCCCATTTCTTCCTTTCTCTTGTCTATGTAGAGGTGAGAAATAGATCTGGGGGCGTGGACATTGGGCAGGCCGCATATAGTGTCCACTGACCGGGCGTTGTTCCTCTCCCGTCTGACGTACCACACCGTTTTCAAAACATATCTGTCTTTAAAACGTTTTCTCTGTGTTTATGTGTTAGTTTCATTATCTGTTAGCTTATTTACTGTCTTAAGCCTTCAGTTGAACAAACTAACCCTGTTTTTCTTTTCTGTCTCAGGTACCATGGCAGATTCCTATGTCAAAATCAAGCCATTTGATGGCAAGATAGATTTTTCCATGTGGCAGGTCAAGATGAAAGCCATCTTGATCAAAGAAAAATGCTGGAGAGCTGTCTCACTAGTCACTCAACCCTCCACACCACAGGGAGACCCTTTAGTACAACAAACACCACCCACCACACTTGTAGTATCACCAGTCCCTACAGAAATGTCTGAACAAGCCCATGCTGAGATCATGCTAAGGTTAACTGATGATGTGGCCAGACAAGTAGTCAAGGTAGATGACCCCAGGGCCCTTTGGTTAGCCCTGGAGGATTTATTTCTTGCTAAATCCCTTCCAAGTGGCATCTCTCTGCTGTGTGATAACATCTATTTTAGTCATATTTTAGGGTTGCATTTGCATATTAGTTTATGGCATTTTCATGCATATTTGCCATATTTTATACTTTATTTATTTTATTTTGCATTTTCGGAGTCTACACCGAGTGTTTATTTATTTCAGGCATTTTGAGGCTATTATTGTGGAAATTCAAGAGTTGATACAAAGGAGCGGACATGATTGAATTGGACCCGAGAAGCTGAATGACCAAGTGTCGAAATTGCTCAAAGTAGAAGTTATCTTATGGGCTGAAATTAGAATCGAGTGTTGGGCTAATTTTTAGTTCTTGAAATTGCTGGGCTGAAATTGTAATTTTAATAAATTTACTTTATAAAACTCTTGTACAATTGGCAGTGGAGGGGAGTTTTTCGTAGGTCAGAGTTCGGACTTTGCCGCACTAAGGCTTCGGCCGGTTGCGTTTGATTAGGTTAGATTAGGGTTTAGTTTTGAGTCTATTTTCTATCGTTTCACAAGACAACGGAGATTTAGTTTTGTGTGATCGAAGATTTGAGCTTTAATCAATTTTCAACTTTTGGATTATTTGAAAGATTGGGATAAGTCTTCTTACTCTTTCTCGTCTAATTTATTTCATGATTGTTGTGAATGATTTAATTGCTTTTATCATGTATTTGATTGTGCTTGGCTAATTCTCCGGTCTAAGGTGATGGGTTGTTGGGTTTAATATGTAGTCAAGTATCGATTTGTTTAATAGCCTGATTTGGTGTGAATAGCATAGCTTAATAGCTTCGAATTAAAGTGAACAACATAGTATGTTTAATAGCTCCGAACCAAAGTGAATTTGATAGCTTCTTATTTGAGGTGAACTCACTAGCTTTTGATTTAAAGTGAATAGCTTTGACACACTTAATAGCTTTTCATCGAGAGTGAGCGCAATAGCCTTAGATTGAGAGGAATTTACTAGATTTGGTTTGAGAGTGAATAACACCGGTTTACTAGTTAATAGTCTAAAGTGAATAACGAGAGTTTAATAGCTTTTAGATGAATATGAACAACCGGATTAATTCGATACTTGACATGATGTTAACCTAATACCCGGATCCTTAGATGTCTTTTATCTCTATTTTATATTGGCTTGTGTCGTTAGTTAATTGTTATATATTTTTCTCATCACTCTCTTTCTGGTTCTTATTTGCTAGTTTAGCTTAATTAGATTAATTGATATTGAGCCTTAGGTCCTTTGGGAGAACGATAATTTTATTACTTGATACTACAATCGATCCCGTATACTTGCGGGTAGGTTTTTAGCCTATCAAGTTTTTGGCGCCGTTGCCGGGGACCTTGGTTTAATCAATACTAATTTTTCTTTTAGTTAAACTAGTAATTTCACTTTCATTTGTATATATTTATAAAAATAAAATCCAAAAAAAAATGGCTGATGATGATTTGTATGACCGACTAGTTCAAGATGGAGCAAATTTTCTCCGTCAAGAAGCTAATGGCTTGTTTGGTGGTTTTCATGATGCAGGTACTGCGAGAGCACCGTATTATCCTTATGATGCTCCTCCCTCACAAAATCACCAAGATGTGGAACTATATCAGTTTTCGAAATTAGAGAGCTTAATGAATACCTTTGTGAAAGGTCAAAACAAGAAAATTGAAGAGTTGAATAAGACCATCAAGACGTTGGGTACACGGATTGATACTTTGGACATACACGTGAGGAAATTGAAGGATAGTAACTCTACACTGGAGGAGCGTGTGTGTCATTTGTCTTATATGGTGGAATTCGTCCAAAAGCATTTTACGAAGAAACCCAAAGTCAAATCAGTTGAGCGGTGCAACACTAATGAAGAATGCGAGGAACTGCTATTAATGAGGTGTGATCCTATCTCACACATATGCGAGGACCCTATGAAGGAGGAGTCCCAGATGCTCCACAATCCCGACTCAACTCCAATTTCAACGAAGGAGTCCAAGGCCACAGTGGTTCAACAGGTTGTTATTGCATTGGATGTCAAGGATGTGGCATTACAAGGGGTTGAGAATGGTAACGCAAACAAGAAAGCTTGTCGGGAAATCAAGAACTTAAAGCAAGGGGATTAAGTGATGGTCTTCAATCATAGGTCTCCTATGTATCCAGGCCCGAAAGGAACAAGATGGTCAGGTCCTTACACTGTGGTTCGTGATCTGGATTCAAGATTAGTCGAGCTCTACGACCAAAAATTAGGACCAATACAAGCAATTAGGAGTCGGTTGAAATTTTACAAGGAGCCAAATCCAACCCAAGAGAGAGACGCCGATCCCCTTGATCAGATATCTTAAAGGAAAGGAAGGTCAATCCAAGTAAGTAGTTAGAGGTAAATTTTCTTTTATTTTGTTTCTTTTCTCTAAAGTAAGTCTCACGACTTGTGGGATGGGTCCCACGAGTCGCGGTGTCGAGCCTAAGTCTCGGCTCAATTTTCTGAGAAGTCTCACGACTCGCGGGATGACTCCCACGAGTCGTGGCCATGAGTTTTGATCCTAGCTCGACCCTCTGATGAGTCTCACGACTCGTGGGATGACTCCCGCGAGTCGTGGCCACATGTTTATATGTTTTTATTTTTTTAATTTTTTTTCCATAAAAAAAACACGCTTCTGCATTCTCCTCTCCCAAAGCTCTCTCTCTCTCTCTCTCTCTCTCTCTCTCTCTCTCTCTCTCTCTCATCTCCGCCTCCGTTGTCTCTTCCGCCTAGCTCTCTACCCGGCGGAAGCCCAGCCATCTCCATCTTCCTCTCGGCCTCCGGCGCTGCATCTCCACTCCGGCGTCCCCTGACCACCACCGTCCTCTCCTGTTGTCCGTTGTCGTGCCACCACTGCTCTCAACCGCAGCCTTACTCTTCCCCAGAACTCTCGCCTTCACCAGAAACCACCACGCCTCTGCCCGAAGTTGCTGTACTCAGCCCTCGCCGCCCGATTCTTCTCGACCATTGCTGTTGCTGCCATTGCCCCAAACCCTATCTCAGAATCCTCCAATGTTCCACCCGATGGTAATTGCAGGTAACCTTCCTCTTCATCTTATTGTTCTGATTTTTATGGGTTGAATGTCAATTGAGTGGAACGATTTGCTTAGTTTTGTTCATTGCAGGTTAGTTTGTTGATTCATTGCCACTCTTCCTGCTAACTGCTGGTTTGCTTGTGACACAGTTGCGCTGATTTGTTTGTGCTAGATGTTTTCATGTATAGGGTTTGGTGTTTGCTAAATTTTGTGAAATCTGATTGTCTTGGTAGCTACCTTGCTAGCGCTTGCTCTTGGATCAAAATTTGAGGTGGAATTTGGCTAATTTATGGGTTGAAATTGATCGCTTTAGCTCAGGAACTTAGTCATTGATGACACTTATCTATTGAAAACAAGTTTGTGCTTGGTTGATGTTATTGTTGGCTAGTGATTCTTACAGTTGTGTCGTGCTAGAAATCTTTACGCGTGTTTATTGCTCTCTGAGATCACTTGGATTCCATGTTTTTAGTATGTCATAGGTGATTGAGCGTGAACTGTGGGCTGTTTTTAGATATTGTGGACTTTGTTGTTGATCCTTATTCTTGGATGATCTATTTGCTTGGATGTTGGAATGTGTTTGTTTGTGGTGTGTTCTCTGTTTTGTGTTCAACCCAAGACCAATTTGTAAAGGGATATGCCTATGTTTTTCCAACTCCAAGAGGTGGATAACTATGAATCCAAGTAGCTGCTGAAATTTCTGATGGACTGCGCCTCCTTTCGTCCTCTTGAGCTGAAAGATTTTGCCGAAATGCCTGAATGTTTAGTGAGTTCTTTTTGCATCTCATTCTTCATTTCTCTACTTTGGGGAAAAAGTAGATTTTAAGCATGGGGTGGGGAGCTTCTAGTGTAACTCCGTTTTTGCATATAATTTTTTTTTTCATTTTTTCCTTTTTCATATGCATTTCATACATTGCATTTGCATATAGATGTTTTGAGATGAACCCTTGCTATAAAGATTCCTTTCTCTTCTTGAGGAACTTGTTATTTCCTTGATTGAAATTGGTTGATGATATCCTCTAAGGCATGTTAAAAAGCTTGTGATGATCTTGATTGTTGGGTTTGTGATATAATTCTTTCAAAACTAATCATTGCTTGAGACTTCTTGAGATTGAGATTCTAAGACAAAAGTTGTTAGTTTCTGAGCCTAGGACTGACATTCATGAGTCCTCTTTCTTTTGTATGCGATATGCTCATCTTGATTACTTTATCTCTAGAACTTGTGTTAGAACCTCTTGAGGCCACATACATGATTGTGTGCATTGCATAAATATGATTGAGGCAATTTTTGTTAGCCTATTATTCCCTTCCTACCCATGATTATATCCTTTGCTTGAAGCCCGTTGAGCCTAATAGCCTATTCATTTGTAGCTCCACAAGATTATCCTTAAGCCTATTTTAGCCTCGTTTACCCATTGGAGAAGTAGGATGAAATAGATTTATCTATAGTTTTGTGGACAAGAAGAAATATTTGTTTCAAGTGATTATGTATTGAGTGAGGGGTAGTGTGCTTAAGTTGTTAGTTCATTGTGATGAAGAAATTAAAAAAAAGAAAAGAAAAAAAAAAGAGAATGGAAAAGATGGAAAAAAAAAGAAAAAAAAAGAGAATAAATTATTCTTCATCATTAGAGAAAAGTTTGTCAAAAGGGAATTGGTTATAAAAAGTTGAAAGTTTATGAGCTTATTTGATTATGTAATGTGGTTGATTGTGAGAAGTTTGGTATGCGTGTGGAAAAGAAGTTTGAATTGTGGTTGGAGTTTAGGAAGTAGTTCTATTTCCCGGATTTAGCACCACATGGCCAAAGAATCCATACCTTATTCTTCCTACCTTGGTCCCATTACAACCCATGAAAAGACCTCATGATTTATGTATATGTGCATAGTCTAAGTGGTGGAGAGTTGGACGCTAATTCAAGCTTATGGTAGATGAGTCTTCAAGATTTGAGTTTGAGCGACATCTATACCCTAAACACAAGAGTTAGAGCGTTCCACAAAAATATGTCCTATGTGAGGTCTTGGAATTGATGTCTTGATTTGGTCTCTTGTATGATTTGCTTGTTCTTGTTTTGAACCCAATGTCTTGATCGAAATGAGCAATTGCATGCTTGGATAGAAACCAAAATCTTTCTTGTGAATATTTACACTTGTTCTTGCTTGAGGACAAGCAAGGTTCAAGCATGGGGTGATTTGATAACATCTATTTTAGTCATATTTTAGGGTTGCATTTGCATATTAGTTTATGGCATTTTCATGCATATTTGCCATATTTTATACTTTATTTATTTTATTTTGCATTTTCGGAGTCTACACCGAGTGTTTATTTATTTCAGGCATTTTGAGGCTATTATTGTGGAAATTCAAGAGTTGATATAAAGGAGCGGACATGATTGAATTGGACCCGAGAAGCTGAATGACCAAGTGTCGAAATTGCTCAAAGTGGAAGTTATCTTATGGGCTGAAATTAGAATTGAGTGTTGGGCTAATTTTTAGTTCTTGAAATTGCTGGGCTGAAATTGTAATTTTAATAAATTTACTTTATAAAACTCTTGTACAATTGGCAGTGGAGGGGAGTTTTTCGTAGGTCAGAGTTCGGACTTTGCCGCACCAAGGCTTCGGCCGGTTGCGTTTGATTAGGTTAGATTAGGGTTTAGTTTTGAGTCTATTTTCTATCGTTTCACAAGACAACGGAGATTTAGTTTTGTGTGATCAAAGATTTGAGCTTTAATCAATTTTCAACTTTTGGATTATTTGAAAGATTGGGATAAGTCTTCTTACTCTTTCTCGTCTAATTTATTTCATGATTGTTGTGAATGATTTAATTGCTTTTATCATGTATTTGATTGTGCTTGGCTAATTCTCCGGTCTAAGGTGATGGGTTGTTGGGTTTAATATGTAGTCAAGTATCGATTTGTTTAATAGCCTGATTTGGTGTGAATAGCATAGCTTAATAGCTTCGAATTAAAGTGAACAACATAGTATGTTTAGTAGCTCCGAACCAAAGTGAATTTGATAGCTTCTTATTTGAGGTGAACTCACTAGCTTTTGATTTAAAGTGAATAGCTTTGACACACTTAATAGCTTTTCATCGAGAGTGAGCGCAATAGCCTTAGATTGAGAGGAATTTACTAGATTTGGTTTGAGAGTGAATAACACCGGTTTACTAGTTAATAGTCTAAAGTGGGGTGGGCATGGGACGGGACGGGACGGGATTGGGGTAATCCCGCGTCCCGTCCCGCGTATTTTTTGCGGGACGGGATTGAATATTTTTTTTTCAAATCCCGCCGGGTCTTATCCCTCACGGGACGGGACGGGATCGGGACGGGACGGGATTTGTCCCTCGTAAAAAAAGATTAAAATACAATCTAAAATAACAGTAAGTTTTTTTTAAAAAAAAAATTTAACTTCACCCATAATAATGCAAATTAAATTCATGCATGCATAATACTGTAAATGTAAATGTACGTTAATTCATGCATATAACAGTAAGTGTTGTGATCTGGACCACAACGGTGTGGATCTGTTAGTTGATCACCTTAATTTCGTAGAAGGAAGAGATAGAATGCGAATGATGGAGGAAGATAGAACATTACAGAGAAGGGAAGAAGAGATCAAAGGAGAATGAGAGGTAAAATGGGCTTCACATTCAACATGCCCATACTGTAAATGTAAATGTTAATTAGAAGTAAGTCTTACTCTTTAAAAGGCCATTAGGCCAACAGGCAACAGGTATTATTTCAGGCCAACAGTATTATTTCTTATACAGAGCATATTTTTAATTTTTTTTTATTATTATTTTAAATTCTAAATTTCGGGTTTAAATAAAAGTTAAGGTATAATGTAAATATATTCTTATATATTTTTATTAAATTTAATTAAATATATATAATTATATATATATATATGCGGGACGGGACGGGATTTGCGGGATTCGAACTCTTCGTCCCGCGTCCCGTCCCGCGTAATTTTTACGGGACGGGATTAGAATTTTTTTTTTCTAAATCCCACCGGGATCGGGACGGGATGCGGGACGGGACGGGATTTGCGGGATTTGTGCCCACCCCTAGTCTAAAGTGAATAACGAGAGTTTAATAGCTTTTAGATGAATATGAACAACCGGATTAATTCGATACTTGACATGATGTTAAAATAATACCCGGATCCTTAGATGTCTTTTATCTCTATTTTATATTTGCTTGTGTCGTTAGTTAATTGTTATATATTTTTCTCATCACTCTCTTCCTGGTTCTTATTTGCTAGTTTAGCTTAATTAGATTAATTGATATTGAGCCTTAGGTCCTTTGGGAGAACGATAATTTTATTACTTGATACTACAATCGATCCCGTATACTTGCGGGTAGGTTTTTAGCCTATCACTGTGTAGGCTCTTCACCTTTAAAATGGATATCTCTGTTTCACTCACTGATAACCTAGATACTCCCTCCGTTCGTTTATAATTGACGTTTCAACAAAAAGCTCGATAATTAAGGAAATGCAAAAGGCCACTTAAAGTAAAGGAAGGAAGTTCCCTGCAAATAGTACCGAGGAAAAATCTCTCTCACATAAAATTAAAGTATTTTATTTTTACTGCAAAAAGTAATGAGGAACCCCCCTCTCTCTGCAAATATGTCTACATCAACCCACTACCCACAAGAGAACGTCAATTAAATTCAATCTTCAATTTGCATCCGAAGCGTCAACTATAAACGAACGAAGGGAGTAAATTTTTAAAAATGACACAAAAGCTAGAAAGATGTGATGACAGCATTAAGGATTCTCATCAAGCCATATTGTTATTAAACTCATTGACCTCACAGTTTGATCATTTTAAGGATGTCATTCAGTTCTCAAGAGAGCCTCTCACTAAGGAACGCATAGTGGAGATTATCTCTGGGAAGAATGAGATGCTCAAAGCGTTCAAATCTAAGCATGGTGTCAAGTCTGACACCTCTGAGAAATCGGAGGTTTTGTTTGCTAAAACAAATAAACCTAAGGGCAATAAATAAGCCTAAAAACAAAAAGAAAAAGGAAGATGAAAATTCAAATGTTTCTAATCCTGAATCCAGTTCCAAGGTACCCAATGATTCCAAGTGCAATTATTATGGACACCTTGGACACTGGATAAAGAACTGCAGGAAGAAAAAGAGGGCTGATAAAAATAAACTCAAGAATTCTATGTTTGTTTCTTTGCTTGAGTCTGATGTTGGTAACTATCCTAATGAACTTTTCATGTGTATTTTAGAAGACAGTGATCCATCCTCCTGGATTCTTGACTCTGGTTGCACCATACATGCCACCCCAATCAAAGCTTTCTTTGATAACCTTGATCAGAGTAGGAGAGGGATGGTCAAACTTGGTGACCATCACTCTCTTGCTATCAAGGGGGTGGGGGATGTATCACTGAAAATGTTGAATGGGAATGTTATCACCCTTAAAGATGTTAAGTGGGTGCCTAAATTAAGAAGGAGTCTTATGTCTGAGTCTGTTTTTGATTGCATGAATTATGATATCACCACTAGTAATGGCATTAAAGAATGGAAAATGCATTATCAAGACCATTAGAAAGAACGGCTTATACCATGTCATTACCCTTGAAAATGAATGCAATCTTCTTGCCAACTCTGCATACATGACTTCTCATTTAACAAAGTTTTGGCATCTTATGCTAGGTCATATTGGAAAAAAAGGTCTTTATTATCTGCATAAGCATGGTTTGTTATCTGAAAAACCTACTGACATATCTTTATGTGAGAATTGTGTCTTTGGGAAGGCCACTAAACAGGTATTCCCCAAGTCCTTGTACACTGCCAACAAGCCCCTTGAGTATGTTCACCCAGACTTATGGGGGCCTGCACAGGTGGACACAATTGGTGGGAAGAGATACTTCATTTCATTTATTGATCACTTCTCTAGGAAAGTTTGGCTCACTCTGCTAAGAACAAAAGATGAAGCTTTTCAGGCTTTCAAAACCTGGAAAACTAAAGTGGAGCTTCAAACTGGCAATAAACTTCTATGCTTCAAAACTGATAATGGACTAGAGTTTTGCAATACTGCCTTTGATGATTTTTGCAGGGAGAATGGCATCAGAAGGCAACTCACAATGCCTAGCACCCCTCAACAGAATGGTACTGCTGAGAGGATGAACATGACATTGTTAGAGAAGGCCAGATGTCTTCTCTTCACAGCAGGCATGAAGCACACTCTTTGGGGAGAAGCTGTTGTCACTGCAACATATCTAATCAGCAGATCCCTCTCCTCTATAATTGGCTTCAAAACTCCACAAGAGATGTGGATTGGTAAGAAACCCAACTTGACATACCTAAAACCTTTTGGTTGTACAACTTATGTACATGTTTCTCAAGGCAAGTTGCAACCTAGGGCCCTCAAATGTGTCATGCTTGGGTATCCAGAAGGAGTCAAGGGCTATAAGATCCTCCTAATCCAACCTGGAGGATATAAAGTCATTGTCTCTCGAAATGTTACCTTCAATGATTCTGAATTTCATTTTAAAAGTGTTCTAACACCTAGAAATGAGAATATAGGTAACTCTGATCACACCTCAAAGTTCTTTGCACCCGATGACCAGTTGTTGTCATCCACAACCTTTGAAGAAGGAGATGATGAGTTTGACATATGCTATGTCCCAACTCACTATAGATCTCCTCCTGCAAACCAAGCAATCCCAGTTGATGCTCCATTACAACAAACACAACAATTAGGAGGAGAAAATGATGAAGAGAAACAACCTGAAGGAAATGAAGAAAACATAACTCAGGGAGTACCTTTGAACCCTCAATCTTCTTCTGATTCTCCCAGTTCTTCTTCTTCTGGGCCTTCCATGTCTGAGCATGCTTCTTCTTCTTCTTCTTCTTCTTCTTCTTCTTCATCTGTGCCTATTGTTGATAAATCTGTGCTGCATGACTATAAACTTGCTAGAGATAGGAGTCCTGGAACTAGAATTCCTAATAAAAGGTATACTAATGATATTAATATTGTTGAGTTTGCTTATATTGCTTCTGAGATTGTCAAAAATATTATTCCTGAGACTTTTGAATCTGCTATGAGATCCTCTGATTAAGTGAAATGGTTTAAAGCTATCCTTGAAGAACTCGAGTCTATGAAAGCAAATAAAACTTGGATTCTTGTTCCTAAACCTGAGCATGCTAAAACTATTGACTGTAAGTGGGTTTTTAAAGTCAAAGAAGGGATAAAATCTGATGAACCACCTAAGTATAAAGCTAGACTTGTAGCAAAAGGGTTTAATCAAATAGAAGGGTTAGATTATAATGACATATTTGCTCCAGTTGTTAAATATAAAACCCTGAGATTGCTTCTTGCTATTGCTACTGTCTTTGATTGGGAACTTGAACAAATGGATGTTAAGATTGCCTTTCTTCATGGTGATCTGGATGAAACTATTTTCATGAGACAACCTAAGGGATTCACTAATAAAAACAAACCAAATCATGTTTGTCTGTTAAAAAAGTCTATTTATGGTCTAAAACAGTCTCCAAGACAATGAAACATAAAATTTTACTCTTGCATGAGATCTCTTGGTTTTATTAGAAGTGAATATGATTCCTGCTTGTATATCAAAGGTGTTACTACTAAATTTCCCTTGTTTATTCTGCTTTATGTAGATGACATTCTCCTTGTCTGTGCTTCTATGAGAATCATTTCTGACACTAAAAGAAATTTGATGAAACTCTTTGATATTAAGGACCTTGGCCATGCCAAGATAATTCTAGGGGCCATCCTTAGGGATAGACTCAAGAGGAAACTTATGCTTTCCCAGGTTGATTATATTGAAAAGGTTCTCAAAAGGTTTAGTATGCTTGATTCTAAATCCTCACCTATACCCTTAGGAGGGTAACTTGTTCTGAGCAAGGCTCAATGCCCTAAAACTGAACATGAAAAGAAAGACATGTCTGATGTTCCCTATGATGTTGTTGTTGGTTCAATCATGTATGCTATGCTATGTACTAGGCCTGATTTAGCTTTTTCCATTAGTGTTCTTAGTAGATACATGTCCAATCCTGGAATGCCACACTTGAATGCTATGAAGTATTTGCTTAAATATTTGAATGACACTAATCATCTTGGCCTTGTGTACTCAGATTATGCACCTAGTAGTGATCTTCAAGGGTATGTGGACTCTGACTATGCCAGCAACAAGGATACAAGGAAGTCCACCACTGCCTATTACTTCACCTGGGTAAGCAACTGCATATCCTGGAAGTCTCAACAACAATCTGTGGTTGCCTTATCTTCAACTGAAGCCAAATACATGGCAGCAACTGAAGCTGCAAAGGAAGCTATCTGGTCGAAAGGAATTATTGGAGAGATTTTCAGAAAGAAACTTGTACTTGTTATAAACATGGATAGCCAAAGTGCTTTGTACCTTTGTAAAGACCCTATGTATCGTGAGAAAACCAAGCACGTAGATGTTAGGTTTCATTTTATCAGGCACATGGTCGAAGACAAGGCACTGGATGTCAAGAAGATCAAGGGAGAGATCAATCCACCTGACTTTGGCACGAAGATAGTTCCTTCCATCAAGTTCTACTATTGCAGGAACTTTCTTCATATACTTGATGTTCACTAACCATGCAGGTACACGAGCTGAGGACGGACGGATCGAAGACTTAAACCTATGTTTCCCTACTTAAATGATCGAGTACCACATATGGTGGCTAGATTAGGAGGGCAAATTGTTATGCATAATGTAATCTAGATGCATATGTACTAGGGGATATGGATACATGGATGGTTAGGCTAGATTATAGAACCGGATCTAAGGTGGCTCAAGCTATGATCAAGTGGAAGAGACCCGGCTAGGCTCAAGGGTTCCATGGCGCCAAGGTGACTTCATATGTTCCAACGGTCTAAATCCAGAAGCTAAGGATGTCGGCCCATTTCTAGCTTCGACTCAACTCTCTGCTCTCTCGGCCCATTCGTTTCTGAAGGCGTCCAACGGCTCGGTAAACCCTGAGACCTTGCTTGATTGAAACGCTGTGTTTCCTTTAGTTAGGGCTCAAGTATAAAGCCTCGTCTTTGGAAACCCTAAAGGGTTGAGAGTTTCATTCCATTGCTTCCGCTTTTGAAAGAGAGAGAGAGAGAGAGAGAGAGAGAGAGAGAGAGAGAAACCCTAGAGGCGATCCGGCGACGCTTGCTGTTCCACACTCCGACGAGCTTGATTCTCAAGCTCTTGATGTGATCCAAGGAATCCGTGCTCGATTTAGGAAGGAGACGCTGCTTGGTGCTCAACCTCGGCTCTTCACCAGCTTCTGTTCATCTTCGTCATCTCAGATGGAGTGAAGAGAGTATCTGTTCCTTTTTTCGTGTTTCTCCTTGATTACTTGTTGCTTGAGCCGCTAGATCTAGGGTTACTTTCTAGTTTGTCCATCATATGTATCCATGACCTGTACGTATTCGATCATACTTAGTGGATTCATGAGTTTGAGTCTCTCCCTCTTGAGGCTCCGCAGAGTAGGGTAACCGAACTGCGTCATCAATCCTTGTGTTCTTTCTTGCTTTCGTTTATCTGTGTTTAGCTTTCCATTATTCCTGTTCTAGGGTTTAGATCCGAAACCTGGTTTTAACATTTGTTTACACTAATTTCTTCTTTTTTCCTTAATTCGGTTATTAGTTCTATTAATTACCTCACTAGCTGGGTCATTGCCCAAGCTTAAATACTGTATGCGTGATTTCTTCATTTCGGGTATACGGTTGCACAAATTAGGATACGAAATACGATAACACTTATTTGTAAAAAAAAAATCTTATTGGATGGAGATTGTTATCTTAATTGGGTCACATCATGGGAGGTGTAGTGGCCTATCGCCGACGTGATCCGGGCAACGAAACAAATAAGGAATTGGTTGGGTATCGGTTGGGCTGGTGGTTGATGACTCGTGGGTTCATCGATTTTAGGTCGGGAATAGGGACTGAAGTCCGGGCCTGGGCGCGGGATCGGGTTCGGGAACAGGTTCAGAGGTTAGGGCTGAGGTGGAATGGGGTCGGGTTGTGTTCAGGTAGGCGTCGAGGGTTGACATGTGATCGAAAGGTGGCGGATCTGGGAGCAATGGGGTGGGAGAGGGGCTTGGTGGTGTCGCCGGCGGGCCAGGGTGAGCGAGGTCTCAGGTCGGGTGAGCGAGATGGAGGGAAGGAGGGCTCAGGTCGGGTGAGCGAGAGGGAGAGAAGAGGGGTGGAGGAAGGGGGTGGGGGGGGGGGCAGTAACCTGGGGGGTCCGGGTGGGGGCGGGAGGGTGACGTCGGGCGACTGGTAGTGGCCGGAGGAGGTGGCTGGCGGCGGGAACCGGTGGGTTACGCGAGAGAGAGAAGAGAGAGGAGAGAGAGAGGAGAGAACAAGGAATGCCACCAAAGTCAACAAAACTTACCTTGCCACCAAAGTCAGATAATACCCATTTTAGCAATAATCCTTGCCACATTAAGTCAACAAAACTTACCTTATTACTAACAAAAAGCATCTCATCTTTGTGATCATTTTTCCAAGAAGTCACTTGAGCACCATACAAGTAAACCTTCAAAAAGGACAAAAAGATCAGAACAAGGAATGCCACCAAAGTCCAAGGAAAAAATTGGATTATTATAAAAGATAAACTAAGCACGTTGATAGCATTTCCACGTCAAACAAAATGTAACACTATAGCACCAACGTTCTCTATTTACACCCCATTAATTAGTTAGCATTCATCGAGCACCTTGCGTGCGTAATAAATTTCACATTCATAGCCTAAAATTGCAAGCTTTTATGAGCTATGACCAACCCAAATCAAACTGAAATTGTGAGCCTATGTAGCCTACAAACAATCCAAATTTGAAAATATACAAATTTTAAATTGAAAGAAGGGGTGAAAGCAACCGAATTCAAACTAAAATTGCAAACTATTATAAGATTTAAACAACCCGAATCGAAAAGATGAATTAGTAGGTGGTGCTTACTGATTAGGGATTAAGGACCTTACCAACACCTCCCCGAAATCCTCGATAGTATCAGGGTTCGGATTGGAGCCATCACCAGCGGGATTAAGGACCTTCTCATCGGGATCCATTTATTGTGGTTCCATCGGAGGAATTAGGGTTCTTGTACACGAGAACCGGAAAGAGAATTTCGTGAAAGATCGACATTGTTTCAAAATCCTCAAGCCAACAACAGATGAAGACGGAACAAATTGAAAAAGGAGAGCAACGGAGCGAAGAAGAAGAGGAGAGCACAAAGGAGAGAGAAGATCCATGACTTGTGGCTCTTCCCCATCTTCGATCTGGAGATTGGAGATTCCGAGGACGAAGAAATGAAGATGGAGATGGAGACTGGGGGAACATCAGTTCGCTTCTTCAGTCTTCGCTTCTCTACAATGAAACGGTCTGGCATGAGGGGTTGGCCGGAGGTGGCTCATGGAGGGCTGGGAACGGCCGGAGAGAAGAAGGAGGTGGGGGCGGGGAGGGTTTGGTTCAACAGGTGACCTGTGAAAAGAGATCAAGATAACCGGTTATTTTTTCCAAATTTTGGGCTTAATTGCTACTTTTGCAAATTTTGAATTGGATTGTCATTTTTGCAAAGAGCCCAACAAAGTGGTATATTGGATACTATTTTCTCTATTGTTTATTAGTACGGAATTGTTAAAAATATTTATAAAAAAAATGGATATTTTATCATCCTAAAAAACGCGAGGAAATAATAAACGACATATTTTCGGGGTAAAATACTTGTATAGTTATATGGCTCGGATATATGTCCAAAAAAACGCCCAGGGTATATAATGTGGATCGACTAATAACCCGGAACAATATAACCCGGAGGATTGAAAAATAATTCGGGCTATATTTTTTTCATAAATTTTTTTTGTCAGTTCAGCCATTACACCCCGTAAAAAAATATTCGAGGTAATATCTCATGAGCTATAATCCCGTTTTTGTACTAGTGAATTTGGATTTATTTTAGAGATTATTCACATCTTATTCAGCATTTGAATGAGGGGAGACCGACAAGAACAATTGCAAATCTCTTCTTTTCACATTGCAAATTTGATTCATATATATTGATTCGAGCATTTATATATGTTCTACAATGCTTAAATTCCTTGCTTTTTTCAAGGTAAAATGTAAAAATAAATCATAAAATACATACAATAACTTTCCTTTAAAAAAATAAGCTTGAATTAGGGGCATTTTAGTCTTTTAAAAAAAACAAATAGAGATTTAATTGGTGGGTGGTTTTGTGTAATTTATAACTTTATGGGTGGTTATGTGAAAATTGACCTAATTTAAGGGTGGTTATGTGTAATTTACTCAAATAATTAATGCAAAATATTTATGAAATGCATCTTGTATTACAACAAAAGTTGAAATTTCCCATCCTGTAATCTAACATGTTTGAAATTTCACAAAAACAAACTATAATCGCTCATCTACCAAAATTCCCAACACCCACTCCTCAGTTCGTAGGCGGGGGCAAATTTACAGAAGTTCTCGGTTAAATTCGGAATAAATGAAGATTTCCTATACGTTCTGTAAACTCTCAGCAACTTATTCAGCAAAAGACAAGTACTTTTCACTTAAAAGAATATTTGTACTTCCTTTTCAGTCATCTCCAACACATGGTCTCGTGCATCCAAAAGAGCAGTCTGCAATATAAAAACAAGCTCATCAGAGAACCTCAATTAGCAAAGGAACGAGTCACAATGGAATCGCCAGATATCACCAGTAGGTTTTGGTTTGCTCGGAGACTAACCTGTCCAAGTTTTGTGAGGAAGTTACTGGCAAGATTTATAGATGTGATTGCCACATCTTCATTAGCCTTGAGTGCCTGTGCAAGTGCAAATGCTCCTCGATCCTGCCAAGTGAATTTTCAGAGTTAGGATGGCCTATCAAATAGCAAGTTTCAACATGTGCAGTTGGTTGCTGAAAAGCCCTACCCTTATTTCATTGAATGCTAAATCAAGTAATGTTAGGGTCTCATTCACCAATTTTAAGCTCTGGGCAAGTAAGATTGCCCCCTGCAATTAAATGGCAAACAAGATTATATAATATTAGATCCCAAACTGAAGTTGAACAAACAACTAAAACACAAAAATGTAGTAAACTGGGACCAACATCATCCATCAGCATATTTGCTCGCAAGTCAAGCGTTGATATGGTGTTATTGTACTTCATGAGATCAGCGATGTGCTCTGCCCCTCTTTGTCCAATCTGCAAAGGCGATGGAAGCCATATTTAAACTGGTATTCCAAGGGTGGGGGAATCGATAGTTAAAATGATCTTCAGGAGTATCTAGACATGTATCTCATTACCTGACACCAACCTAGCTTCAGCTCCTTCACGTTGCCATTAAATTTTAGAATTTCACATAAAACCTTGGCACCATCAGGTCCAATGGGATTATACCCAAGATCCAACTGCAATGCCAATACATGTCAGTGGGGAAAAATTGGGACCTGTCCAGGCATTATAATGGAGAAAGTTTACCGTTGTGATGACGCTATTTTCCTTCAAGACCTCAGCTATACAACTAATACCCTTTGCATGAATATTATTTCCACCCTGAGATAATACATAACAGACTGATTATCTTCTTTTTTTAGGACAAAAGGTTCTTTTCCTATGCAAGAAATATTTGTCTCTCACCAAGTCCAAGGACGTAATTCTCCGGTTTTCCTTCAATGCACCAGCAATTTTCTCAGCACCCTAGCAAATCATATGCATTACAGTTCATCACACAAAAGCCACTATTTCATCTCCATATTCAAAGAAAGGAAGCTACAATACAGAAAATATTAAGCGGATGTTCCACCTTGTGCCATCATGATTCAACAATTAGAGTTTCCATTACAAAATTCAACTGGACTGAAAGGTAATTGCAGTCTATGTACACCTCTTCCCAAAAAAGGGAATGCAGAGGATAAAAGATTAAGGGTTCGTATGGGACGTAGTTAATAAACAAGCTAAAATTATAAACAAGGTAAAATTTATAAACTGTTGGTAAAAGTAGTTAAAAATTTATGAAAAAATATAAACTCCGTATGGGATGAAAAAGTGTTTATTTGTAAAAAAGTGGTGTTTATTTGGTTATTATTAGGGGTATTATGGTACTTTCAAACCAAATAAATAAATAAACCCCAAATAAGTAACTTGATGTAGCTTTTTTTTTAACACGGTTTTTAAACAACAAACATGAGTTATTTAAGCATCCAAACACTCTTTTTTTTTAACACCCACATTTTAACACTTTTTTAACTGGTTTTTTTTTGGCCCATACACACCCTAAGAGATAATCAGAATAATATGGAAAGTACAGACTAAATCAGTTCAGTCAAATCAAATCATGCTTACTGGCTTATAAGAACAAGCACACGTTAATTCCATGCTCAGCAAATAAAATCAGTGCTTGGATTGGAAATAAAGGGTACCTCATCTCCGATGTCATTCATGTAAAGATTCAAATATAATAAGCTCTTAGATTTTTTGATATATTCAGCAATATGAGAAGCTCCTTCAGCACCAATTTCATTATTGCTGATGTCCAGCAGGGTTAATTTTACTGCAAAATAAAAATAAAAATAAAATCAACTACGATGCTAAATCAGTCTGATATAGAGATTAAAGAGCACATTCTGCAACCTTTACGTGCAGACAAGCCTGCCATCAGAGCACGGACACCTTCATTTCCAATGCTATTTCCAGCCAAGTGAAGTTCCTGTAGAATAGTGCATTACAAGTAATAAGCATCAAGAGCAAACACTATTAATGATTACATGCCCAATGAACATAGTTTTGTTCCTCATTTAGAGTGAACAATCAGAGAGGAAACTAAAAGGGCTAAACACAGCAGCCGGTAAGATAAAGGGGGTTTCTCATTTAAAAGATGGTAATAGAAAGATACCCTTAGAGACTTGTGTCCCTCAATGCCCTTGGCCAAAGCAGCAGCACCCAGAGGACCACCATAATTGCCTCTAACAATGGAAAAGAAAGAAAGGGGATAAAAGTCAAATGAAAGAGCAATATGTTAACTACTCTATTAGAATATTTTTTATACGACATAATAATGCAATTCAATTGAAGAAGTGAAGACTTGATGTGATTGAAGATCTCACAGAATAGATAAAGGGATCAGAACTTGCTTCAAACTCACTTAAGTTGTATGGCTTCAATAGTACTGTTCTCCAGAAGTGCTCCAGCAAGACCAGTAAATCCCTGCCTCAATTATTAAAAAAAAAAAAACCCACAAAAATGGGGAAAAAAGAGGCATCGAGCGTTTATTTGAAATCAAGCTAGGGTAAAGAGAAGAGAATATTGATTTAGAATACATACAGAATAGTCTATTAGATTGTTATTGAGCTCCAAAATTCGCAAGGTTGAATTTTTCTTCAACAAGTTTGCGATGGCCTTTGCACCCTGTAAAAAAAGTGGACATAAACAATTTAAAATCTTCTATTCAATATTCGAAACAGGAGAAGGAAAACACATAGATTATTTCTGAAAGAAAAAATTACCTCATCACCCAATCCAGCGCTGTTTAGCTGAAGTTTTTCAATACCAGAATTCTTCACGAGTATATCAGACAAGCACTGTAAAGAAGAAATGCAGAAAGATGAATGGGCCTAAATTGAAAGGGGGCTACGTTACAGAAATCAGAGAATTCAATTATGCCTGATTAAGTACAGGGGCAATGCTGCAGGATTAAAAGGAACTGATGTAATTAGGAAAATAATAAATGCATGTATTTCCTTCTACTACCCTGTACACTGTTACATGCATTGGCATGTTATCTACAAAGTGCAGAAGATCATTAGAGCTTCTCCATGTCTAAATTAGAGTGTAAATTTTCATTTCTAAAAAATGGGCTCCATCAAGAATCTGTCATAAAATGAACTTGGAGAAATCAATGATTCCGCTATAATCACATAACATGTGATACAATGATTTGATGAATTGATTGGCACTAGTTCAAGGATAGCAGGGTAATCTCTTTTTCTTTTTCTTTTTTCAATGAAAGGGGCATATGATAATCTCATTGGTTTGAAGGAGGCAGATAAAGAAGTGATGCTATGGTCTTAGTCAGCAAATTAACCTCGGCTCCTTCATCCTCAACAAGATTCCCAGAAAGATTCAGACTCTTCAAGGCAATATTGGATTGAAGAACACCATCAAATGCTTTTATTCCTGCTGATGTAATTCCATTTCCAGAAAAATCTACTTCTTCTGCAACCTAAATAACAAAGATTTCATGTTGAAGCTCATCAAGGTTGTTTTTAAATTGCAACCTGATAGCAAAATAACTGAAAGAATGAAGTTGTGAAATGTTCATACATGAGCTTGTAAGTTAATAATGGTTTCTCAGATAACACATACTCTAGCAAAGGAATCTAAGGAGGCAAAGTAAACCCTGACCTGATTATATGCCAGACTCTCAGCAAGAAAGAATAATCCTTCGTCGCCAAAGTTCCTACCTGGCAATACAAAAAACTGAAACATGATCTTTCTCACTGAAACATGATTACCAAAGCAAAGTCCATCAGAACTATACAACTAATACAAGCTACCACAGAAGCAAAAGTCAGTCCAGACAAAAATACTATCATCATGCAGATAAAAAAAAAATCAACACATGTAATACCAAAGAGTAACATCAACGACATACAATCAAAACTATAAGACCAGGAGCTACATATATATAATTACAATCAATCACTTCGGTAAATCATACCTGACATATCAACATTACTATATGCCCTGAGTTCTTTTGCAAACTCATTGAGAATCTTCATCGAATCTCCTTCTATCTTCCCAAGACCCTTTGCCAGGTTTGTGCCCGAGGCAAACGAAAACTTCAGTTCTGGAGAAGAAGTAGGTTTTTTTTCTGTTGATACTGTCTTTGCCACCTTTGGTGCAAGAATTTTACCCACAACTTTCCATAGAACTGTCAACTGAAACTTAAATTAGTGAAAGCATTCCAAAATGTTCATCAACAATGACAACAAAACAAATTACAGGCAAGTCAACAAAAAACCAGGCAAAATCACTGAGTTGAAATCAAAATCTATAAACTGACACCTACCTCCCTTATCCACTCATTCCCTAGTCTTACAAACTCACTCCTACTTCCCTAATCCATGATATTCCAATCCACAGCAATCTAAATAACTCCAGCGAAATGCTAATCCCCACAAGTCACTGAACAAGAAATAGAGAGAGGTGTATACCAAAAGAAGCCACAGCTAATAATCCAGCAGGCACAACAAACGATGCAATCTCCTTAACAGGAGTAATAGGCAATGCCGATTCACCCTGAGACTGTCGATAAACCTTCCGCTTAGCAGCGGAGCGTTGGCCTGGATCATTGCCAGCAGCCCTAACAACAAGACGTCCGTGCCTGAAAGACCTTTCCCCGCTTTTTCTAGTCGGAAGCAACGCAAACCGCTCCAAACGACCGCGTAGAGAGCGATTCCGAGCACGCAACACAATCTGGACATAGAATAAGAAGAAGTTGAAATTCGAATTTGTAGAGAAGTTACATGAAGACCTAGAAAGGGGAATGGAGAAGGAGGCGAGGTGGAAGCGAGAAAGAGAGTACCTGAGGATGAGAAGCGAGAAAGAGAGTGGAAGAAAGAGCAGAAGCCATGAGGATTGTAGAAGATTAAGCAGGCATTCGGAGGAAGATGAGACTGTGAAGGAGTGTGGATTTTTGCAGTCGGGGAGAGCGAGCAACGCGGCGGAGACACCAATCTCTCTCTTTTTTTTTTAACTAGTTGGACACACGCGGGGTGAATGTTTGTTTGTCAATACAAATATACAATATAGCAGGAGAGGGAAGGCAAATAAATAGTTATCCAAGCTTAATATCCAACTTCTAATAGTATTTATCTTGTACAGAAAATATAAAAAGATACATGTTGAGCTATGGTATTGTTCTTTGCAAACTCAACCACGGATGCCTTTAACCTTTTTAAAGTGTTGAATAAATTTGTCTTCTTTCTTAAAATTAACTTCACCTTCTTAAGCTTAATCTGCACCAAGCTAGAAAGCAATTCATAAATAAGTAAGAGTACTAAAATGGCATTTAACATCAAGTAGTTGAAATTGTTTTTCGATTAGGAAATCAAATAGCTACACATGAACGACGTCTCATCATAACGATTAAATCAAAAGCCCCCTTAAATGTTTTAGTCCCCAATTTTGTAGGAATCCGATCAAAAGAATGAGTGCTTATTACTTGATCTTGAGTAGTCTATCCTCCACCTAGAAATTTTACACTTTATTTTTACTACCTATACTCATTTATGTATCTTGCTATGTCTTTTGGCCATTTAGAGTTGCCTATCATATGACATTTCAAAAGTTGTCAATCGACTATTTGAGTTTTTCTAAGAAATTGAAAGAAAGAACGTATTAATTCCAATATAAATCCATCATTTTTGAAACTAAACCCAATCCTAGAAGGATACAAATTTGGTTTCGTAACGATAATCACAAATATACAAGTTAAATTCATATGGAAGGGGAAAATGGAGCCCCTCAAAATATGTTAAAATAGATATGTAGATCAATTAAATCCTTAAACCTTGAACTTTAAAAAAAAAAAAAGTTGTTTATCGTTGTGTTGGTGTAAACTTGTTGGTAAGATTGGTAACAATTTTAGCTCTACCTAAGAAAATCTTGAGATCATATCTATTACATTCAATGTTAAATGCTAACCATAATCTCACTTTCTCATTGTAGCTCTCATATCCTATTGATTATTATAATTTGTGTTCAGTCAATAGGAAGTTTTCCAGAAAAGTTTGTATTTAATGCCATACATGATACATATCTCTATCCATGCATATAATACACAATTCTAGCTATTCTCGTTAATAATGTGTACGAATTTTTACTTTTGGGTACGATAAATTTACTAAATGATATGCCATTGATAAATGAAATAGCTTCGTACTGTTGCAATTAAACTAATTGTTTCAGTCAAGAAATACAGAGTGTCCTTTTTTTTTTAAACCTAATATTCTCAATATTATCATAATTCTATCACAAATCCACCTATTTAATTCCTCTCTCTATTTCTTTAATATAATTAGATTCTTTGTTTTAGTGTTCGAAATCTTGTTTTGCTAAATTCATAACCTTAATTGCTGCTTGACAGCAACCGAACATTTTTTTAACAAACAAATAACACGGGAGATGCTAGTGGAACAAAGGAGATTGAGTAAGATTTAGAAGCTTGCTTTTAAAAATTATGACTTGAATTGAAGAAGACATTCATTCTTACTCTATCCAAATTGCTAAAATTCCAAACTTTGGTTAGAAAAGGGGAGTTCTTTGTCAACTCAACTGCAATCTCTGTTAATTGATCAAAACTTGGTATTGTACTATTTAACCTTCTCATAAACAGTTCGTAGCCTTAGAATCTCGTAATGTCAAATTTCCATTATCAAGAAAGCTCTTTTGGTATTAAAATTAAAACAGTCAATTTCAGGAAGTATAAAGCCTAGGTATAGGAATTAGCTACTATATCAATATGTTGCAAAGTTTAGAGCATTCTGTATCCAGGAAAATAATTAAGGGAGGAAGTCATAGATTATAGAGAACAAAGTAAAAAATTAGGGCTTTTGGAAGAAATTACCGATTTTGCCCCAGCAATTGATGAAGATGATGACTCTTTGATTTCAAGAAAGCAAGCAAGTACGTAAAGGCGGTGAATCAACCAAATCAAGCATCAATTTGCAATCCCGACAAATCCCAACTAACCAAATCACAACTTTAACCCTATGTCTTCTAAGAACAAATTGAATTAAGTAATTCAGTCAAGCATAAAAAAACGAAAAACAATTAAAATTAGATTAAGAATGACAAATTAACAACCACAAACCTTTACTCTTTTAGTGCTTCAAGCGGAGAGTTTGAGAGACTGAATCACCGAGAGGAAGAGAAGAGGCTTTGTGGGTTGGGGTTTGGCGCAGGCGGATATATAGTCCGAGGCGCCGACAGAGTCTCACTCCGGGGGTAGCAGAGAGAGAGACGACCGACGGTGGAATCGTGGGATCGGCTTGCAGGAGGAGAGGACGAAGATAGGCGGTGGAATTATGTGGAAGACTGGACGGCGGTAGACCTAATTTTGTGCGAATGCTAGGATTCATGGATCAGCCTTGTCAATATCAATGACCATATGCTAACTATCTTAACATGGCTTCCTTCGCTTCTTTTTTTTTTTCCTCTCACCCCACTTGCACGGACGTGGGGATTTGCCGAAACGTTTTTTTTTTTTTGGTGAACAGCAATGGTTCTTGTTGTATCCTCGTTTTTTTGCCATAGGGTCTGATAACGTCGTGTATAGAGGAAGTTGGAAGCGTGGTAAGCTTATTTAATTTATTATAAAATCCGCAAGCATGGTTTATCAAGGCTGCATTTGGTAGCTTTTCATAATTTTGTTTTAATATTATAAATTTTAAATGAGATGAAGTTAATTATTATATTTGGAGTAGCTTTTTAAAATTAGATTTTCACCTGATATATCACGAGGTTTTCTAAAATACTAGTTGTACCCCGTCTGTCCCAATAAGCTAACTATTAGTGCTGATAATAAGCTAACTATTAGTGCTGATAAGGAGCAATGTATAAGGTCCTTAGCAACCTATATTAAGACCCATAAACATGAAATAAAGAAGCCAGGCAATGCCTCTCGCAGGCCACAAGGCACAAACTACAGAAATAGCCAAGTTTAACATAATTCTCTATGCTAACAGATGATTAGATTCACTTCCACAGCTTCAGAATCTTGTCATGGATACCCGATGCAGCTATCAGTCCCTCGTGTGCCGGAAACGGCATTGTCTTGTTCTCATTCATGTTCCAGAGCTCCAAACACTGTCCAGGTTTTCAACAGTAAACGTTAAACAAACAAAAAAATCCAACATCATCAGTGGTTCACAAGCTATTGAGAGAAGCATCGATTCCTTAAAGTGCAGGATCATATGCATGAGAGATAAAAAGATGTATGTGCATGAGGATTGTTCTTGGAAACATGAAATGAAAAGGGCATGGCAGATCAAAAGGAATATAAATTGTATAGGAATCTTGAGTATCATTATCTGTCCCACATTTGTCTTGACATTTGCCAATTAATACATGTCTTCTAGATGGTAAGGGGTATATATTACTCAAAATAAGGGTGTATTGCTGTTAGCTGCTGCCCAAACAATGAATCTCTTTCTCAAACCACACACCCTTCATCCCACATGAAAGCCTGTCCTAAGTATTCCAGCCTCACTGAATAACTTTTTCAAGCATTAAAAATCATCCCTGTCCATCACAAACAAATTCATTTATTCCAAAATGATAATGGCACTTTCTTTTCATGCTTCCTATCAATTTTAAACTCAGATTGACAAATGCTAAAACAACATTGCTAAAGGGCATTCAAAGAATATGCCACAGGTTAAACGATGCTTGAAAAGAACACCTATATGACGATGAATATCAAAAAATTATTGAATTGACCAAACAAAACATGAAAAAAAGGTTCCTTGGAGAATATCTAGAAGAAGGTAAGATGATGGTTAGACCTTCAAAAGTCAAAACAGTATACTTTAAAGTATTAAACATAGAATTAAACCTATGAGGCTACAGAGAAATTTATGCTTGATGATCCTCACCATTCCAACAAACTTTTATCAATTGAATGGATAATATGTGACAGCACCTAAACCCTAAATTCCAATCCTAAATTTCCAAATTTGATTGCCCATTACTCAAAACAAACTAAACCTAAATTCACAATTTTAATTTAATCAAATCTTCAAATTCAAATACATAAACCTCAAATTATTTGACAGCACTTGTCAGGAAAGAAGGGCAAAAAATACAGTTCATCCAACAATGTTAGAACACACAAATAGACAACAATGCTAATGTCTATGAGAGAGTACCTTTCTCTTCTTAACAGCCGATACTCTGTAATCAGCTGCTGCTCCAGGTGTTGCAAATTTGAGACCCGAGACTCTGGGAGTGGCAAGATGTGAGGAATTAGAGAATAACAGGAGGACAGAGAAGGCAAATTGGGACCTAGGAAATGCAGATGTAGAAGGGAAGGAGAAATTAGCGCTGATGAAACCAGAGAGAAAAGACAGGTTGAAAAGTTGAGATAATAGCATTTCGTCGGAATACATCATTGCTATTAATAAGAATTCTCAACTTGAAACGTTAGAGTGTCGGAGCTGCTACAATAGTTTTAGTAAGGGAGCAAATCCAAGCACACAAATTGAAATCCAAATCAGACAAAATAAGTTTCAAATTTCAATCAAAGAGGAATCTGATAAAGGAAGGAGAAATAAGTTACTGGTGCCCTCTCTTTCAAATGCTGAAAACCAAAAAGTCCCAAATTACAATTTATCAAAATCAGCCCTAACTGATTTTTCTTGGAACCTACATCATCAAAATCGGATCAAATTAAGGGCAAAATACAGGGAAAAGGAAGAAAAAAAAACCTGCAGAAGCTCTCAACGTCTACGACTGGCAGCAAAAATGAATCCACATCTCCACTCTTCGAAAGCCCTCCTGTTCCTGATGTCGAGCTCGGCCCCAATCACCTTCGTAAACTCAAATTCCTATCTTTGAGGAGCAAATCCTCGTCCTCAATCATCAAATCCTCCTGCCAAACCCGCATTTTAAAGGCATCATTCACGGGGAGGCAGGCAATGACGTCCATCAGGGTATCAAATTCGACCGGCATGAACCTGAAATCCGGATTCTGCAGCCCTAGAAACCCGTCGGTGGGACCAACGTATTGGGATTCAGGAGAGATGAGGAAGGCGAGGCCATCACCGATCGAGGAGGGATTGAGTTATGTGACGGAGAAGAAGAAGAAGAAGAACGTGAGGAATCTCGCCGGGGAAGATGTTCCAGGCTATCGGAACCGCAAATCGAAGAAGGAGACTCAACAACGGAAGCTGCGTGTGGGAACAACTTAAATGGGCCAATTTCATTTACAGGAAGCCCAAGTAGATAAAAGGCACCATGAATCAGTTATATCCAACGAACAGTCGACAGCTGGCTCAAAAATTACTGTTCACAAGCCAACTCCCGTTTTTTATTTTTTATATATAGAGAAGAGATACACAAATTTATTTATTTATTTATTTATCCTCTTTTTTCAGCTACTGAAGTTTGTTTCAATTACCCGGAGCCAAATCATGTGTCCCCCTGTTTGGCCCTCCAAGGTGTCCCCTCCTCCCATTTCGCCATTTAAAAAAAAAAGAAAATAAAACAAAATAAAAAAGTAGATTAAAACATTAAAAACTTGGATGATTTTGTGAGAGGTGATAGGAGAAGGGGATAGGGGAAGGGACAGAGGATTTGAACCCCAATTACCCTATCTCCTAGGGTTACAAAGTTTGTTTCAATTACACTATCCCCTAAGGTTACAAAACACATTACTAGTTTATTGACAATTTAGTTTAACATATATTTTACATAACTAATCATTCAACTTTTTGTGTCCAATTAACTTCATTATGTTAATAGTCATTTTTTCTCCAAAATATTCATTCTCCTTGTAGTCGAAATTAGTCCTTGATGAAGAGCATGTGCTTCAACAAGAAATGGGGAAGCAACGCCACAATAGAATCACTTGTAGTCGAGAATCTCACCGTTGTGGTTATGAGTGACAAATCCAGTCGATACCTCTCCCAACATCGAAGTACAATTTGACCACCCTTGAAGCTAGTCGTTTCCATCTCAAGTTTCTTCTTTTCCTATTGTTGCCTCTTTCAGTTGAGGGTGTTTGTTTATGTTCCTCTTATCTATGTAGTTGTTGTTCAAATATCAACTTTATATCGTGTGAAGTTTGGTTTTCGCTTACTTTAGCTTGGAGAAAATTTCAGTCGTCCTCTGTTTCAAATGAACTGTGGTTTGTGTTGTACCACGAATAGTCTTTTTTTTTTAAATTTGTGTGTGTGTGTGTTTATTTAGTCTTTTAATTAGGTTCATTATTCTTTCAAAGTTTGTGGAAAGATGGTTTGCCTCTTCCACCTAATGGTTGCAAAAAAAAACACAAGGGAGAGGGACATCCACACCTTTATCACAAAGCCTTTCTTTTTTCAAGAGCCCGTTCATAGCCATTTTACCAAGGAAATTTTTGAAGCTTTCAATTGACCAAATCCACGTCAGTTTACTCATTGTTTCTCTCAAAAGGCTTGATATAAAATAAAGAATACTCGATGTCGAGAACCATCCATTTTTGTTGGACTTCCAGTTGTGTCCATCTTTAATTTCGCTAGTAGGTAGTAGAGTGGATATGATCCTTATAACTATTTATTCTGGTAGCACCTTATGAAACTCCTACACGTTCCAAGTTTTGTCTACTTGTAGAAACACTATCACTTTCTGTTCATTTGCCAACTAAGCATTTGTCATCCTATAATTTCTTAGTGTTCTAAGCCAAGAAGCTATCCAAATTTTGATTTCTTTTCATTTTTGACTTGCTATATGTGTCATTTACAAAATTCATCTTTTAAATCTATAAGCTTTTTCTACTGTGAGGATGCATTTTTTTTCCATAATTCCATTGGTTTCTTTCTTTCATATATTTGACTATCACAATTGTAACCCAGATATTGTTTGGCTCCGCCAATATTTTCCATAGTAATTTCATTTGAAATGCTTTATTGATATTTCCTACTTTATTAAATCTTAGACCTCTAAATTGTTTAGATTTACAAATTGTCTCTCATCCAATGAACGGTTTGTAATGTTTGTCTTTGTTCCAGAAAAATGATCTATTAATTTGATCCAGTTCATTATGAACATTGGAAGGTGGCATGAAATTTTGTATGATATAGTTTGGTTTTGTATCCAAAATTTCCTTGATGAGCATCATATGTCCTTGTTGTGACAGGAAGTTGACTTTCCATCTTGTAAGTTGTTGTTTGGTGCGACCCATTGTATCCTTAAAGGTCTCTCGGCTCACTCGTCCATTGACAATAGGACGTCCTATGTATTTGTCAAGTGTTGTATGACTCATGATTTGGAGAGTATTTTCAATGTTTTGTCTTTGTTGGATTGGGACTCTTGCGGTCAAATGGAAGGCGGACGTATGAAAATTTACTTTTTCTTCGGTTATTGCGTAATATTCATCTATGATTATTTTCACTTGGGTGCATGATTCCGAGGTTGCTTTTGCAAATATCATGATGTTGTCTACAAAGGAGAGGAACATGATTTGAGTTTCTCTGTTGAGATTTCAAAGCCAATATTGTGTCTAGACGTATTCACACAATATTGGAGTCTTCTTGTAAGAGCTTCTGCTTCAATAACAAATAAGAAATTTGAGATGAAATCTCCTTGCCCTAATCCCTATTCAAGTTAGAAGACATCAGTGGGTCCATCATTAGTCAACACCGAAAGGAGCCGCTATCACACACTCTTTGATCCATGTCAGAAACTCAGTGTAGAACCAATATTTGTCAATTACTCTAAACAGAAAGTCTCATTCAATCATGTCATGGGTCTTTTCCATATCTAGTTTCAAATCCATCCATCTATCCTTTCGTTTCCTTCTTTGGAAAGAGTGGAAGATCTTGTGGGAAATTAAAACATTATCTTGAATTGATCTATTAGATCCGAAAAGGCTACCTGACGGGGGTGGGATATGAAGGCCCCTAAAGGGGGTGAATGAACTTCCCAATCATCTTTTTCATTCTATCCATAATACTTATTGCAATAATTTTGTAAATTGTTCTACAAAGGTTGATTGGTTTGTACGTATTCGTTTGTAGATGTTGGGTTGTTATATTTTGGGATTAGAGAGATGAAAGTCTTATTAAGTTGTCTAAGCATCCTTTTGAAGTGGAAGAAACCTTTCAATAATTTTGTATTGGGTCTAGGTGGGTTTTTTTTTTCATTTAGAAAATTGCATTCTTAATCTCTTACTTGGTAACCTGGCCCTCTTATTAACATTTCATTGGATTCGGTTGAGGGAGGGGTACATTAATCTGGCCCTTCTTGAACCTTTTTTCGAAGATTTTTTCTAATTTCCTACGAGGTGTTGTCATAGCCTGTAATGATGAAGCCATCTGCAGTTGTTACTATTAATGTACCAACATGGTTTGTTCAATTATCTTACTGCCCTTTTAGAACATGGAGTAGTTTGTTAAGTCTATCTCTTCCGTGAGTTTAGCTATTCAATTAGCCACTGGTGTGTGTGTGTGTGTCCGTGAGTTTAGCTATTCAATTAGCTACTGGTGTGTGTGTGTGTGTGTGTGTGTGTGTGTGTGTGTGTCCGTGAGTTTAGCTATTCAATTAGCTAGTGCGTGCGTGCGTGCGTGCGTGCGTGCGTGCGTGCGTGCGTGCGTGCGTGCGTGCGTGTGTGTGTGCGCGTGTGTGTGGGTGCGTGTGTGTGTGTGCGTGCGTGCGTGCGTGCGTGTGTGTGTGTGATAGATCCTATGTAAGCAAGGCTTACCATGTAATTTATGAGCAATTCTAAGTCTTTAGATGAGTTGAAATGGATGGACAAGATTAAGTTCAAATTTTAATCAATTTCAATTAATATTAAAAGGGGCCCACCTAAAACCCTATTAAACTCTCTCCAAGGGAGGTGTATTACACACACCTTTATAAAACCCTAATCTACGTTCAATCCATCCAATCTCTTTTCCTTCTTCCTCCTTGTAGAACGCCTCCCTTCTTTTATTTTTGAAAAAAAAAATCGCCTCCAATCTACAGTCCTCACTATTCCTACTCGATCTCCATGTCAACCTCCGTAGCCTTCTTAATAACTCCATATGCCCACTCATTCTCCCTTGTTGATATCAAGTTCACAGTGAAAACCCCAAAAAAGGGGGAAATCTGAAGAAGAAGAAGAAAAAGCGCACAAGAGGTTAATTTTAATTTTACTCTTTTGTCATCACTAATTTTTCGATTTAGTCTAGGATTTAGGGTTCTTGACTTTGTTGGACAAAAATGCGCAATAATCGTACAACACATTTTATTTGATTTTTAATATTTGAGTTCGACCCTTTTTGGTTATCCTCTTGATTCGAAGTCGTATCGATACCAAGATTTGAATGGTTTTGGTGATTTGGGCTGCACCCGAATTTTAGCGGGTTGCCTACGTATCTCTTGGAAGAGAATCAAGCCTCACGTAGTTCCTAGTGTTTTGGATTTTGTGTTTGATTTGATTTGGTTTGGATTTGGTTTCGTTTCCTTGTATGCATCAGAGGATGAAGTTCAAACCCACCTTCTACGAAGAGTAGCTCGAACAACACTTCGCCCGAGTAACCTGAGCCCACCTTCTCGAAAGGGCAACTCAAGTAACCCGCCTATCATTTGCATAGAAAACGATTTGATTTTGATGGTGGAGTTTGATTTGATTTGATTTCAGATTTGACTGAAAAGTCAATTTGGGGGTTGTGATTGAACTCGTTTGTGAGTTTCCTGCGTACCCTTTTGGAAGGGATCAATTTGGGGGTTGTGATCGCACGTAGTTCTTGAAAATGACAAATTTGAATTTGGTATTTGAGTTTTTGAAGTTTTGATCGTGACCGAACTCGACGAGCGGGAGCTTTGTATCGAGTCGGAGGAGACACTTTGTCTTTGATGGAAATTTGGTATTTGGGACGACTTAAAGTCGAAAAGTAAATTTGAGGAGATTTGATTTGAAAGTTTGGATGTGACTGGACTCGGTGAGAATTTGATTTACACCGAGTTTCCTACGTATCCACTCGTTTGGTGGAATCAAGTCACCGTAGTTCGGGACAAAAATGAATTTTGTATTTGGATCTGATTGTGCGATCATTTGAGGATGGTGATTGAACTCGACGAGCAGAAGCTTTGTATCGAGTTATAATGGACAATTTGAATTTGTTTTTGGCGATTGAACTCGACGAGCCTAAGCTTTATATCGAGTGTCCTACGTATCTCTTAGAAGAGAATCAAATCACCCGTAGTTCTAAACGGGAGCAATTTAATTTATTTGGTTTTGACCTCATATTCATTTAAAAGGAATTTAGAGGTTGACGACTGTGCCCGATATATTTTTGAGATTTAATATCGGGCTACCTACGTAACCGATTTTACGGTGTCAAGTCTTTACGTAGTTCTACCTGAAACCGATTTTAATTTAGGAAAATTCGGTTTAGGCTTTTGACTCCGTTTTTGTTTAGGAGCCAACTTGAGATTGACCCACTCGAATTAATCGGCAAAGAATTTTTGACGAGTTTAATTTTATGTATTTTTTATCAAACTCGAATTCTTAACTTGTGCCAATTATAATTCGTATAATTTAGTGGGTGACTTGTGTAATTAAACACAATTTTGTTAATATGCCAAACTGCCAAAGGCATTTACGTACTACTTGGTACGTTTCTTCTTTTTTTTTTCTCTTTTTGGCTTTGATGTATGTAATTTATACATTGTAATTACTTGCATTTAAAGGGATAATCTGTATTTTTGAGAGGACATAAAGCATTGCATGTTTCATGTCCTATATCCTTGTTTAGAGCTTAATCCTCCCCTCTTAAAACATGCCCTTGGATATCAGAACCGAACCATTTGAAAGTGGGCTTCAATCAATTAATTTGTCAAAGACCGACTTTCTTTTATACACAAGCTCAGCCAGTTAGCTCTTGGTATGATCTCCCCTCTCTTTCTACTTTTTTTTTTTAGCGGACCTTTCTTTCTACTACACACACAGACGTAAGCTCCCATGCCCTAGACCTCCATTAACCGGCGACTCACGGCGCAACCTTAACCTGGTGGCGCAACCAATGGAAGGTCAGACGCGTGAAACACCAGAAGTGCCAGAAATTTATAAGCATGGAGAAGGAAAGAGAGCGGCTGAAGTTGAAGGCCAAAAGGAAAACACACGGGGCTAGCCGTGAGAACAAACGGGGCTTTCGAAGACAAGAAATCCGAGGGCTTCTGCAAATTGAAGAACGAGCAGGTTTGCCCTCTTTCTCTTTCCTTAAATTTGCCCTTAGTTTGATCCAATTTAGGCTTTGGAAAACCAAAATTTAGGGTTGAGTTTGTTGATTTGCAATTTGGGATTTTTTTTGTTTGGGTCTTTTGGATTTAGGACAGTCAAAAGAGGGATCACATTCGGTGTTTGAGTGATCGAAAGAGGAGACGGATTAAAGGCTTGGGGTGGCTGAGAACGAATAACCCTAGAGACTACCAATCAACAGAGAACTGTCAATTAGGTATGTGGATTTCTGAAGATTTTAGTCCAAGATTTACTTCTCTCCGTTTTTGGTTAATTGTTCAACCTCAGTGCCCAGATTTAACTTCATTAAACCGAAACTTGTCGCCCCAATTGGAACCTTTCCCTTTTGCAATCTCTCCTGTTGCCTGACTTTATATGTTTGTCGATTTTGACAAACTTTGGGCAAACTTTCAGTCACTTCAGATTTAATATTTTGCCATCTGAATTCAGTTCTAGTTTGTGTGACTGAATTGAGTTCATTTATTAGAACTTCATTTAGGGAAATTTTAGCAGAACTTAGCCCTTGATTAGGACAGTTTTTATTTCAAAGTCCCATGTCTGGCTGGAATTTTTTCTGCTTGTATGAGATTGCTAGTTGGCCTGTTTAGGAAAATTGGGCAGCATTTCATCCCTATGAACCGATCCTCGCCGGGATCGAATGCAGTGGCGAAAGAATTTACTTTCAAGCCAACTACGAGAGTAGATGCTCTCAACCTATGACGTGATGGTCTCTAGGCGAAAGAAAATACTTTCAAGCCTATGACGAGCCCAAACACTAGGTGAGAGCATGTGAACCCGATCCCAGGTCTTCTCCATTGCAATGCTTATTTATTCCTGCAAAACAAAGAAAAGAAAAGAAGATGGATTTCTACCCTTTGTTTTGGACTTTTTGAAGAGTTCTGCTTCTTCTTTTTTTGTTCTGCAGTTTCTCCTTCTTCTTTCTAATTCTTTGTTTGTTTTGTATGACAGCAGGTGCACCTAGGGGCAAGGAAAACTGGAAGAGGAACAGCCAGGAAGGGGAATAAAACTGCTTCTCTTTTGTTTTGCAGTTGCATTCGATTTGTTTTGCAGTTGCATTCGAGAGGAGGAGGAAAGCTGGGAGGGAGGAGAAAGCAAGAGGAAACTGTCCCAGGAAACCAGCCCCGTAGGTTGAAGCAGTATTTTTATAGGATGAAGTTAGGGAAGTTACCTGTGTAAACCACCCTACCCACGTACTGCACTTTCATTTTTTTCTTTTGTGTATTTTTTTTTGTTTTCAACTGCAAATGGAAAGAGTAACGTGTACTGCCACTGACAGTTGAAATTTCAGCCTTTTGATTAATATTGGGCTAGCTGGACTTGGGCTTGACATTTTTTTAAGAGCCCAATTTCAAAACTTTAAGCTTTGTGCTTAATTTACAGAAGATCCATCATTTTTTTAACATCTGATGATTTGAAATCATTAAAAAAAAAAAAATTCATGAGATTTTACCCTCCAACAGACTTGTTTCGTTAATGATGCCTAAAATTGACATTTGTTGGACCATATTGTTCTCCATAACCGATACCAAATTATACTTAATTGAACTTACTGGGCTGTCAAATATATTTCCAAGTGTATTGGTATGAAATATGAATCACTATAAGAATTTATAAGACACAAAATTAGACTTCAAATTGAGTAGTTTTCTCATGATTAGTACGAAAATAATAGTGTTTTTATAATAATTTATGTTCCACTTTTCTTATTTGATTGCTTCATTCAGAAGGGTTTGCCTTTATCTATTTGCAAATAACTACTGATTTGTAAGTTATATTCTTGTTTGGTGCAGCATCTTCTCTAGCAAATCTTGTGGTTGCTGCCTTCTCCCTCCACTAGGGATTCTCTCCTTGCTGCTCAATCTCTCAGCCAAATCCTAGAGGGACATACATGCATTATATTATAAAAAATGTAAATTTGGGAATTATTCGTATGTAAATGAGCTATTATTCGTCTGTATGTGATCTATTATACATGTATATATGATGATTTTGGGTTTATGGTTACGGATAAATTTGGAAATTATTCATATGTATGCTAGTAATTATTCGTCTATATACATGTGTTTACAAATGAGCAAAATATTGTAATTTCTATTTATTTGTGTGTAAAAATAATTTTCTTCGTATATAATTATTAGTAACGCCTTTGAATAAATTTTGTATTACGTACGAATAATGATGTTGTGTCTACGAATAAATAAAGTGATATATAAAAGACAAATAATCCCAAGGAAAAATGGAAACCCTTACCCGCTACAAGAACGCGCCGCACGCGCTATCTCTTTACCCCATCCCCAAATCGAAAAAAACCAAGAACCCTAAAAATCTATACTGTCGATTTCAATCTCAGATCTGGCTATTCCAATACTTTTCCTGGCGTAAATCGATCGACTCTCATCTCTCAGAGACTCTCTGGTTCTGGATTTGGAAGTATTACCCTCCTCCCCTAAAACCTAATTTTTGTAGTTGTTGGATTGCAGTTTCGAATTCTCAAATCAAGAACCTTCTCTTTAACCTTAATCAGCCCTCCTCTGTGCAAAGAAACCTTTTTTTATCTCATTCTGATTTCGGGACCTTTTGGTTTCCTTGGCTTTCCGTTCTTTGGACAGGACTGTTCATCGGCGTGGTGCGGGGTTTCCAGTTACTTTTCCCTTGAAAACCATTTGTATGCTTCTCTGATTGAGTTTCAGTATGGCTCGGGTTGCGTGGTTCGGCTTCCCGTGAGGTTTCCTGTTGAGTTTGATGATTTGATCTCTCATCTTCATCGGACTCTCTCGACTGCAAGTTTTTATTATACTCTGAAGTATCATGGCAGGTATGTTTCGCCTCCTAATCTCTCTCACATTTTACCTACTACAATCCCTAACCTCTCTAACTCTCATTCTCTACCAAAAGGGAAGCCCTCGGGCGACACCCACGCTAACACCTATGGGAAGCCTTTGGGCGACACCCACTCTACCTCTAAAGGGAAACACTCGGATGAAATCCATAAACCCACCAACCCACCTAAAGCTTCAAAGAGCGACAATGGAAAGGGGAGGCTTGTCTTTCCCTCTTTCGTTACCCAACTGTCTAAGTGCAAAATTTCCTCCGTTCACTGCACATATTATAGACTCCTATCCTGGTATGTTCAATGGCTTAAGTTTATTATGATATCTTCCATTCTAGCACACAATCGCATTAGACTTATCTACTACTATAAATACATCAAATCTATTGAATCAAATGCACTCTCCGTCTGCTGGCGTTTGTCTTTTTCATCAACGGATAATTCCATTCAACCTGTCACTAATAAGGAGTGTTCTGAGGAACACCACCCTTCAAACCAAAACCCACCACCTCCACCCCAAGGGAAGCAGAAATGCGACACCCACAAAGCCAAGACTCCCTCCAAATCGGCTAAGTCTGATATGGGTAAAGGGAATCTAGATATATCCTCTTTCTACCCCCTGCTCATTGAAGAAGATACAAACTTGAAAATACAAACAGACTCTATCCCTTACGGTCGAGGTTTTGGATGGCCCTTTGATGTTGCCAAAATCCAACCAGCTCAATTTCAAGCAACGGAGATCTTCCTTTTCTTGGAGTCATTATGCCACATTGACACTAACAGCTTAAGACTTGATCTGCTCTTATCCGCAAATAGAACAAGCCCGACCCACCACCAAGTAAGAATATCTATTACCTATTTTAATGAAAGATTGTTTTGTAGGTGTATTGTTACCAATAAAGTTAATCTTGTATACCTTAAAATAATTAATAGTGCTATCTGTTGGGCTACCTTTGTTGCTAAGGTTTTTAACAGCCCCTTGCTTACCCCCTATTCTCACCATACTATTACTCTCAACTTAAATTATTTCACTCAAATTCTGCTTCGTTTTCAATACTATTGTTACATTTTATACTATCCATTATCGGCTCATCTTTTTCGCTTTTCATCTTCTCCTTCTAATTGCAACTGGTTCTCTTGTCCCGTTTACGAATTTCATTTATCTTACCCTATCTTCTTGACTATGTTGAACAGTCATACCAAACGTCTCAAGGGGGACTGCTACCCCTTGGAAAACAACGACCCATATCCTAACCACTTTGGGATGCACTCGTGCAATACCCGCATCAAATCATCACCTATTGGGAAGCAGAAATGCGACACCCAGCAAAACACTCCTCCCTCCAATCTTAAAAGGGGTAGAACCAATCTTAAAACCCACCCTAATCTTAAAACACAGACTTTTAATTACAGTATTTTAGCATCTTTCGTTAGCGATAACTGTCACCATCATAATATGCTTATCAATTATGATACTAAACTAGTTTGGGTTTTCTCCCGAGCACAACTCGCTTGGTCTGTTGATGCAGATTTCTTGGATCAGTCCAGCAAACTCATTCACCAGTGCTCTATATCTGTTACTGAATTGATCAACTGTATACTGGAATTTGCCTTTGATTCAGCCTCTCAAAGTAAGTTCCTTACTCCTATCTGGGCAAATTTCACTCTCACTTGTGTTGTTGCACTCAATTTTATACCATTAGGCATAAACTATCACTCTAATGTATTCAAGGATTTATCCCATCTTATTTCTCCTTTCAGTAAAACACTAAATAAGATTACCTGTATGAACTGCTGGCTGTTTTCCAGCTTGATCTTTTGCTCCAAAACTTATGTACTAAATCATGCCATGTGCCTCATTACTGTCGTATTGTTAACCTCAACCCACGTTATCTCCACAGTTCAATCGTCAAATTACTATCGGCTAACAATCTATGTGCAGGTTATCCAACTCAAAAGGGAAATTCATCTGTTAAGTGCTCTCGTTCTCTTCTTCTTTATTTGCTGGCTTAATTCATCTGTTAAGTGCTCTCATTCTCACCATCCTTGGACTATTATGAACAACCAAAAGGGAAATTCCTTTGGGAATGACACCCACAATCTAAACCTACAAATTATACCGACTGGGTTGTCCTTAGGTGACTCTCAACCAACTCAATCATCAACTACTACAATGCTTACTTCTGACAACCCATATTGCACAATTCACCACTTGGTTGCTCAATCATATTATTTACACTTTGAATTAAATCACACAAGAACTAACCCTGCTCGAGAGGACTTTCCTCTTGTGCATTTTGATGAAGCAACCATGTCACAAGTACATTCACACTTGTCCATACTCACATGCTACTGGTGGTGCAACAGAGGGTCTCTCCTCCTTGCACAACCTCAACACAGCAGCAGCAACTGGATACTTAGATACCATGTGAATCGAGCCTTCACCACCAATAGAGATCATGGCATCAATATTCCAATTTATAAGTTTGTAAATTTACTATACAACTCAAGGAATCAAGAAAGCAAAAACTGTATTAATGAATGGACTGTACAAATCAACTTCTATTTCATTAGCTGTATCACACCTATTAGACCTACTTCTAAGCATATTAGAATAACCAAATCTCTTATAAGGAACCATACACACATAATATCTAGTGGTTCTCATGTAATATCTACCATCCTCACGTGGTTTCACTTTGTTAATTTACTCCAAACTGAACTGACATTAACCTCCATGGATCATCTTGTGGTCCATCACATGCTGTTACCTCATTTAAACAAAAATTGGAATAATGAAGTTTAGTTTCTGGAATATACGTGGCCTTAATAGGAAAAACGTCTGGACTCATATAGAATCGACATGTAGAAGCGACCGTATTAAAATACTAGCCCTAGCAGAAACAAAGCTACAAAATCCTCCACCTAACAACTGTTGGAAAAAACCTGGTTTTGATAACATGTTTTTCTGCCCTTCGGCTGGGCTCTCTGGTGGTCTCTGTCTTCTCTGGAAGGCATCACATTTCAATAATGAATCCTTTGAAATCGTTAACTCGGATAATAGAACCATTCAGGCAAAGTATACTAACCATACCCTACCGATTACAATCATGATAATATTTGTATATGCTCCCCCACATGAAAAAGATAAGGAAAACTTCTGGAAAAACCTATCCGACACAGTTAAGACTATTAAGGAGCCATTAATCGTAATGGGAGATCTTAATGAAATCCTAGACCCTTCTGACAAGCTAGGTGGTCTTCCTCATAGTGTGCGTAGATTCCACATACTTTCTGAATTTATCGCTACACACAATCTTATAGACACCCCGATAACTGGAAATAAATTCACATGGAGAAGAAGATCGTATGGAGAGGACAATACTTTTGAGAAATTAGACAGAGCTTTGGTAAGCCATACTCTGCTACAACTATTTCCCAACTTAAACACGAAGAACCATGCATTCATTAAATCGGACCATACTCAAATCACATTAGACCTAATGGACAAGAGTAAGCCGAGGTTACAACCTTTTAAGTTCGAAATGGCTTGGACTACAAGACCCGAATTTGAGACCTTGGTCAAAAATGCTTGGCGAGTGGACGTACCGGGATCACAACTTTACAAATTAACTAAAAAACTCGTGGAAGTAAAAAAAAAAGAGTAAGATCTGGAGTAAGAACACCTTCGGAAATATATTCCGACAAATTTCAATAGTTGAGGATAAATTGCAAGAACTTCAACTGCAACTCTGTAACGCATACGATAACAGGACCGACGAGAGAATCAAAAGGCTTACAATCAAACACGCCACGCTACTTAGATACCAAACTAAATACTGGGGACAACGAGCTAAAAAACACCATATAAGATCGGTAGATGCTAACACGAAATATTTCCACCGAATTGCAACAGGGAGAAGAAACAGAAACATAATAAAAACAATACAGACAACCGCAGGAGTTGCGGTTACAACCGACAAAGAAATACGAGAATCCATTAAGCATGACTTCATGAAACGATTCCAAACTACCCAAAGACAAATAATCCCAAGTAATTTACTCAATAACATACACACATAAATCACCTCTGAGGACAATGAGTGGCTCACTAAACAAATATCGAATGCTGAAATTAAAAATGCGGTCTTTAGTTTAGCAAACGACAAGTCACCCGGACCTGATGGTTTTCCAGCCGGTTTTGTTAAGAAATACTGGCCCATTGTTGGCCCTTCTGTGACTAAAGCTGTCAAAAGCTTCTTCATTAGTGGCAGAATACTAAAGCGGGTAAATCACACCTTTATTGCACTTATCCCAAAGTGTGACAACCCAACAACCACATCACATTATAGACCCATCAGCTTATGCTCCACAACGTATAAGATAATTTCTAAAATACTAGCAACAAGACTAAAGAAAATTATCCCTAAAATTATCAACCCCTTGCAGAGCGCATTCACTGCAGGAAGGTCCATACAAGACAACATCCTAATAGCAAATGAGCTCTTTCACTCATTCTCAAAGAAGAAAGGAAAAACTGGTTGGATGGCAGTTAAACTAGACATGGAAAAAGCCTTTGACCTTGTGGATTGGAATTTCTTGCTCTCAGTTTTAACTAATTTTGGATTCTCGGAACGCTTCATTGGATGGATACGGGAATGTATAACGACAGTCTCCTACTCTGTCCTAGTAAACAACGAACCCACTGATCTATTTGCTCCTCAACAAGGGCTTAGACATGGGGACCCTCTATCCCCATATCTATTCCTCATACTATCAGAAGTCTTAGTACGTGGGCTAAACAAGGAATCTATAGCTCCCCGTAGCCACCTGGGCATCACGATCACGCGAAATGGAACAAGAATCCCATTCCTGGCTTTCGCGGATGACATAGTCATTTTTGCGTCGGCAACAAAAACTGCTTGTGACCAAATAAACAAAGTCCTCCGGGAATTCTCTTCCCTTTCTGGGCAAAGGGTAAACAGACACAAATCACATTTTCAAACGACTCCTAACATGACGACAAGTCAAAAGAATGCAATACACAATGAACTAGAGATCCCCTGCACCAACAACCTGGGACCTTATCTAGGTTGCCCCATCATTTGTGGTAGAGCTAACAAGGAAACGTTTAATGACCTACTAATCACAACTAAATCACAAATGCACAAATGGAAAGCCAACTGCTTGTCTCAGGCAGGACGATGTACCCTAATTAAAACCACTTTATCAGCAAAACCCCTGCATCTTATGCAGTGCTTCTTATTACCAAAATCCATACACACTAAACTGGACAGAATCAATCGGAATTTCCTTTGGAACAAGGGGCCAAAACATAAGCCACTTATTAGTTGGTATGAAGTTTGCAAAGAAAAATCCAACGGAGGACTTGGACTACGTAACTCCGAAGATATGAATAAGGCACTACAACTAAAACTATTATGGAAAATATTGGCTGAACCAAAAAATCCATGGGTAACACTAGTCACAGAAAAATACCTACGACAACAACACATACTGAATTACCGCAAAAAGGGAGGCTCCTCCTGGCAATGGGCACAACTCACTAAACTTATACCCCTCTTTAAGAATGGCCTTCGTTGGTCGATTGGTAATGGCAGAAGTATAAACTTTTGGCTTGATCATTGGTTCGGAAACTCACCACTAATAGCATTAATACCGGATGACAGGCAGGTTGACACACAACTCACTATTCAACACTTCTTGACAGACGATAAGAAGTGGAACTTGGATATACTTAACTCCACCCTTCAACATATCTTACCAGCAGAATCAATAGACCTAATATCCACATACCCGATACCCAAAAATATACACATTGATAGGTTATACTGGAAATGGAGCAAGAATGGATGGTTTAGCACAAGCTCAGCGATTCAAATGATTAACCACTACAAACAGCACCAAAAATCGGACTTAAGATGGATTTGGAGTTTAGACTTACCATCAAAAGTGAAAACACTACTTTGGAAAATTACGAAGAATGGAGTGCCCACTTCGGTAAAACTTGCCTCTCGTGGGGTTGGGGTGCCTACATCCTGCCCTCACTGTGATTCAAACTATGAGGATCTAGCCCACCTTCTTTGGGACTGCCCGATAACAAGAGCAACAATAGCAAAAGCGGATCCTACCTTAATGAATATTCTATATAACTGCTTCACGCAAGGAATAGACATAAACAGTTGCCTTTGCTACATTTATAAGAAAGCTGGGAGTAAAAAATTCAATGTTCTCGCTTTCTGCTGGTGGAGCATTTGGTACTTTAGGAACATGACACTCTTTGGAAACATCAAACCAGATGCTAGGAGCATACTTTCTTTTGCAAGAGACCAAAAACTAAGCTGGAACACCTCAAATCAATCCGATGACAACACAGACGCCCAATGCATACAACAGAGAAACAACGTGACACGAACCCGGTTTGAAATACCAAGGAAAAACTGTAAATGGAAGGCACCAAGAATTGGTTACCATAAACTAAACTTTGACGGAGCTTTATCTACTTCATCTTTGGGCTCCTATGGATTCGTTATCAGAAACCATACTGGCATGCCTGTTTTCTGCGGCGCAGGCCCTTCGTGCATTTCCTCTGTATCTGGTGCAGAGGGCTTGGGGCTCTGGAATGGCCTTAATGCTGCTAGAGAACTCAACATAACCAACTTGACAATAGAAGGGGACAACCTAACCATTATTAACAGTCTTAAGGGCTGCGGGAAACCCTCTGGGGACTCGGAAATGATTGTTTCAGACAGTCTAGTCTCCCTAGGTTTCTTTCACTCAGTTGAGATTCGTCATGTATTTAGAGAAGCAAATCGAGTTGCTGACCATCTTTCGCACCTCAATTTCACCTTCTCTGGCAATTCTTTACCTGACGACTCGGTGCTTCGTAATTTCGTCCGTCTGGACGCCCTTGGCAGTTAAGGCCCCCTTAATGCCAAATTATTTCCGGTTCAAAAAAATAAAAATAAATAAAAATAAATAAATAAAGTGATATATACGAATAATTGTTTAAACTAACATGTTGCTTTTTAAATTTGAGTTGGAGAGTGAATTTCACTCTCCATGTGAGGCGAGTGGATTAGAATTTAGTGTGGACCCCACTAAAATTAATTAAAATTTGATTTAAATTTTGAATTAATTGTATCCATCCATTTTCATCAATCTAATGGTCACGATCTGCTCACAAATTACACAATATGACTTGCTTACACATGAGTCAACCCCCCCTCTCTCTCTCTCTCTCTCTCTCTATATATATATATATATATATACACACTCCCTCTGTTCCAAAATAAGTGTCGTTTGTCTTTTTCTGCACGTTTTTTTAGGAGGTAAAAACATTATAAAATATTACTTTTTTTAATCAATTTTTTTAAATAATTTCATAGTCGGTATTGATAAGTGTAAACTCATAAAAACAAATTCATTAAAAAAAATAGTATTTTATATAGTTTTTACCTCCTTAATATGTGTGCAGAAAAGTCAAATGACTTTTATTTTGGAACGGAGGGAGTATATATATATATATATATATTCTACTTCTCTTCAATAAAGATTAAGTGCTTCTGCTATATTTCTATATGGTATCATACGCTTGACATTCTGGGACCCCCACAAATCACAAACACAAATCTCTCTCACATATTTACTCACACAATTTTCATGGCGACTAATCTTGCTGCTCTTCTCCCCAATCCTTACCAATCTGACAAGCCCTTCTTGGTTGTTCAATTTCCACATATCCAGAAACTTACTCCTACAAACTACAATACCTGGAGCAATAAGATACAACTTACTTTGGAAGCCTATGATCTATTCGGATATCTCGATGGATCCGTTGCCACACCACCCCAAAGTCATGGTACTCCTCTGGCTCCGAATTCAGCCTACAAAATCTGGCGACGACAAGACCGTCTCATTCACGGTGCTCTTGTTAGCACGCTTACTTCCTCGGTGAGTTCCTTGGTTACTCGGGCAACCACTTCCAAAGGTGCCTATGATCTTCTCAAGGCCATGTATGCGGCTGCCTCTCGGGGTCATCGTGAACAAATTAAGCACAAGATACGATCAACAAAGAAAGGAACTTGCACCATCTCGGAGTATATACTCGGAATGCGTGCATATGCTGATCTTTTGGCGTCATTGGAGGCTCCGATGTCTCAAGAAGATTGCACTTATTACCTTCTCAAAGGACTTGACAAAAGCTTCCAGTCGGTTATTGATGATGTTCACAATAGAGATTCCCCAATCTCTTTCGAGGAACTCCACGAGAAACTCATTGTGAAGGAGCTTTCTCTCAAGCGCGAGGCTCCTACTGATGATGCTCCGGCAACAGCTCTCAATGCTCAGAAGGGTAAAGGTAAAAACAAATCATCTTACCCCTCCTAGTGGCAACCCAAACCATCTCCCCAAAATTCCTCAACGTGGACTTCTTTTCCCATACAGCCATGCCCTTCCCTCTCACCAGTCAATTACCAGCAACCATCCCCGGCTTCCAATTCACAAAAACCATTTCGAGGCCGCTGTCAATGGTGTCTTGAGGTTTGCCATGTCCTTACAAATTGCACAGCCTTTCGCAAAGCTCATCTTGCTGTTCCACTCCCTAATACAGCCCGCTTCCCATCCAATCCACAAGTCAATGTCCTAACCAACTCTACTCCTCCATATTGGCTGGTTGATAGTGGTGCAACTCATCACGTCACAAATGATCTTCAAAACCTGTCTCTCCATTACCCTTACACGGGCCCTGATGAAATTTTTGTTGGAGACGACACAGGTTTACCAATCTCTCATTCTGGTTCAATTTCTTTAAAATCGGTGAATCACCCAATCACTTTGTCAAATGTTTTTTGTGTTCCTAAAATGACCAAAAATATCTTATCAGTGTCAATTTTTTGCCAAGAGATAAATTATGGCATTCTTTTCTTACAAAATTGCGTTTATGTGAAGGATCAAACGGGCAAAACTCTTCTTAAAGGTCCTTGTATTGATGGCATATACATGTGGCCGGCCTAACACAAGTTCAAGCGTCAACAGTGTCTCTTTCGATGAGTCTGGTCTTCATCATCACAAGTTTGGATCATCTATCTTTCCAAAGTTCTTCGGCATAGATTTCAGCTTGCATCATCTATCTTTCCACAATCTGATTGTACTGCTTGTCAAGTCAATAAGAGCCATAAGCTTCCGTTTTCGGTTTCTACTATTGTATCTCGTTATCCACTTGAAATCATCTTCTCAGATGTATGGACTTCCCCTGTTCAGTATTGCGATGGATACAAGTATTATGTGCTTTTTGTTGATCATTTTACTAGATATGTTTGGTTTTATCCTATAAATCGAATACGAAAGATATCTTTATCAAGTTCAAAGCTCTTGTCGAAAACTTCTTCAATGCTAAAATCAAAACATTGTTTTTTGACAACGGAGGAGAGTATATTGCCTTAAAAGAGTTTTTAGGCCTAAATGGTGTCTCTCACTTAACTTCCCCTCCTCACACTCCTGAACATAATGGCCTTTCTGAAAGACGCCATAGACACATTGTTGAAACCGATTTGAGTCTTTTAAGTTTTTCAAACATGCTAGTAGATCAATGGCCTCATGCCATGACAACTGCCGCTTATTTGATAAATCGCCTTCCGACTCCGGTTCTACAAAATGATTCACCGTTTCTAAGGTTATTGAATCATGATCCTGATTATGGCAAACTAAAGCCATTTGGCTGCCTATGTTTTCCTTAGCTCAGGCCATATGCTCCAAACAAGCTCCACCCAAAGTCCATATCGTGTGTTTTTGTTGGCTATTCAACGTCTCAATCTGCTTACAAATTCCTTGATCCAAGCACTAACCGTGTTTATGTGTCTAGACATGTTCACTTTATTGAGCATGAATTTCCATGCAAATCGTTATCTTCATCACAAACAGCTGATTTAAATATTGGCGATGAATGAAGTTCTGTTTCTTTTCCAATAATAAATTCTCCCCACCTCCATACTAATATCCCACCCCATCACAATCAAAATCCCAATCCACCCCCCGACCCCACCAAATATCAACCTCCTATTAATCAGCAATGAATACCCACTTCTCCCAATATTTTATCCAATATTGGAAGATTGCCCCACCGGCCAAATCCCACTCAAACCTCTCCTAATCCATTTAATTTATCTCTTTCGAGGTCCACTACTCCTATTAGTCTGGTTCCTCTGCCATCCTCTTCACGAAACACCTCTACTAGTGTCTCTTCCCTACCTCTCTCTCTCTCTCCTGCACTTGCCTCAACAAGTTGTCCATCCCCATCTACAACAACTCCGCACACATTACCTGCACCCAATCCCACACAAACCTCTGGCATAGTGACTCGTTCAAGGAACAACATCAGTAAGCCGGTCCATAGACTGAACCTCCATACTTCACTTCATTCCATCAAAGAGCCTGTGACCATCACCCAAGCACTTGAAAGTCCAACCATACCTGGAGTCTGGAATGGTGGGCAGCTATGCAGAAGGAGTTTGACGCATTATGTTCCAACCATATCTGGAGCTTGGTGCCGTGTTCGCCGGAGTACAATCTCATTGGTTTGTAAATGGGTGTACAAAACCAAATACAACCCAGATGGCAGTGTCGATCGGTTGAAGGCAAGACTTGTGGCGAAGGGATTCCATCAGAAGTCGGGTCATAACTTTCATGAGACCTTTAGTCCGGTTATCAAGCCGGTTACGGTTCGATTGATTCTCTCCTTAGCCGTCACGAATCACTGGCCGCTCAAGCAACTAGATGTCAACAACGCGTTTCTACAGGGAACTCTTTACGACGATGTCTATATGTCTCAACCGCCATGTTTTGTTGACAGCTTGAACCCTTCTCATGTCTGCAAACTCTATAAAGCAATCTACAGGTTAAAACAGGCTCCGCTAGCGTGGTACAATGAACTAAAAGGATACCCTGTTTCTGTGTCCGACAGACTACCACGCCATGGTAGGCAACTTGCAATACCTTGGCTTGACAAGACCTGATGTGGCGTTTACTGTCAACAAATGATCTCAGTATATGCAAGCTCCCACAACAGCACATTGGGCTGCCCTAAAGCGCCTTCTTCGGTACTTGGCTGACACACTTGATCGGGGTATTCAATTGTCATCGTCAACTCTACCGGTCCTTCATGGGTTTTCTGATGCTAATTGGGCTGGAGAATGAGACGATTATGTTTCTACCACGAGGTATGTGCTCTACTATGGCTCAAATCCAATTTCATGGAGCTCAAGGAAACAAAAATCATGTTTCCTTGAGAACGGGACAAATGTATTTCTACCACGGGGTATGTGCTCTACTATGGCTCGAATCCGATTTCATGGAGCTCAAGGAAACAAAAATCAGTGGCTTGATCGTCTACGAGGGTTGAATACAAGGTTGTCGTTGAGACTGCGTCTGAAATGCTTTGGGTACTATCACTCCTCCTTGAGTTAGGAGTTCAACTCCGCTAGCAACCGGTTATTTATTGTGACAACCTTGGTGCAACTTATCTCATCTTGAATCCCGTGTTTCATTCAAGAATGAAGCACATAGCGCTTGCATTTCATTTTTTCAGGGAGTAAGTTCAAAATGGCACTCTTCGTGTGACACATGTTCCAACGGATGATCAACTTGCAGATGTTCTCACCAAGCCACTTAATGGTCCAAGATTTGACATGATTACTCGCAAGCTTTGTTTATCGGCTCGACCAGTCAATCTTGAGGGGGGATATTAATGTATCAACATGGTTTGTTCAATTATCTTACTACCCCTTTAGAATAGGAAGCAGTTTGTTAAGTCTATCTCTTCCGTGAGTTTAGCTGATGGTGTATATATATATTCTAATTCTCTTCAATAAAGATTGAGTGCTTATGCTATATTTCTATAGTTACTTCTCGTATTGTTTCCCTATTTCCTTTGTCCAAGGCTATCTTGTGGAAGTAGCTCAAATCAGTTTCATTTAATTTTAGATGTTTTGTTTTTGTCCTTTGGCTTTAGTAGATTTTATGACAGTGTATCAATCTTTCGTTTTTAACGAGAAATCGGGTTTGTCGTTGATTTGGCTGCATTGGTTGGTTTGTATGTTGGCTTTGGAGTTCAAGTAGAGATTCATCAACTACCTTAAATTTTCAAAAGATATTCCCAAATGTATTTATACTCTAGTGTTTTGATCGAAAATTCATCTATGGTTTCCCCAACAATCGATTTTGATGGACAATAAAAATCTTATTCTAGAGACCGACTTGCGAATGGCTTCGATTTTGGGTCATTGGGTTCTTTTTTTAAAAAAATTCATTTGATGAGTGATAGCACACATTTAATACAATAGTAATCGATCATATTTAACTAATTTTAGAAGCAAAACATGCATAATTTAGGTAGAACTTGCATATTTACTCGTTTCGTTATGAATTTGAAATCTACGCACTTTTATTGGTGATTTCATATGCACTTAGATATGGGACGAGGAATATATATATGCACTTTTTTTTCCTAGTGTTTTGATAAAAAAAAATTCATCTGTAATTTTCCCAACAATCAATTTTGTTGGACAATAAAAGTCTTATTTTAGAGACCGAGTTGCAAATGTGTTCGATTTTCTGTCATTGGGTTCCTCTTAAAAAAATTCGTTTGATGAATGATAGCACACATTTATAAGGTGGTGATAGATCATTCTCTCTCTGTTAATGAAATCTTGTCGTTTATTATTTATGCACACTTTTTTAGAATTATGAAAACTATATAAAATATTAACTTTTTTACATTGTTTTTATAAATTCAGACTTAATAGTAATAAGTATGAAATTATTTTAAAAAAAAAATTAAAAGTTAATATTTTATATAGTTTTTAATACCTAAAAAAATATGTGTGAATAGTAAAACGTCAAGTTTTAATTAACGATAGGAGTATTAAACTTAGTTTAGAAGCATAGCATGCATAGTTTAGGTAGAATTTGCGTGTTTACTCGTTTGGTAATGGAGTCAGAATCTACGTACTTTTATCGATGATTTCATGTCCACGTAGATCCGAGGTGAGACAAAGAGGTTGATGAGCAAAGGAATGGTCAAGAAGATTACGAGTCGAGACTTCTAAGTTTGGGGTTGGAATGTCAATGTCATGACCGCATGTGGCATTATTCGATCGCGAGATAGGGTGGAAGGAAACAGTAGTGATGCATTCTCTAATCCAAGGATTAACAAAAATGATGACAACGGTTTCCCCTGGCAAAGAACTTTCTGTGGGAAAATCGGTTTGTAGGTCCATAGTTTACTAGGACCAAGAAGGAAATAGTAGTGATGCATTCTCTAATCCAATCCACAAAGGTAGGGTGGAAGATGAAGTTACTTAACACTTGAAGTAGGAAATCCCATTCAATTCCATCGTAGGTTATTGATTGCTAACCAGTCTTCTTTACTGCGTTTTTTTTTCTAAAAGAGTGAAATATTTCATGGGCAATGAGCACATTGTCTTGTATTAATCTGTTTGAGATAAATGTACCTTGTAGCGGGTGGATTAGTTTTTGCATGGCTCTTTTTCATTCTGTGTGTAATTATTTTTGAAATGATTTTGTAGATTGTTGAACACAAACTAATAGGTCTGAAATGGTTACTCATACACGGGTTGTCACATTCATGGATAAGTGTGATGAAGATATAGTTTATTTGTTTTAGTATTTTCCCACACCGGAAAAAACTTTTAACAACCTTCATGATGGAAGGCCCAACAATATGTCAATATTTCTCATAGAAACCAACGAACATAACATCCGACCCTAGAGACTTCTCACATCCAATATTTTGCAGTGCATCCTTTATTTCCTTGTTCGAGACCGGTTTGATTAGCTCTATATTATCATTTTGGGTTATTTCATGATTGATTAGATCAAGTAGATGGTGTGTTTGTCTTTGTTCATTTTGAACCGATTTAAATCTTTTTTCAAAGTTTTCTTTAATTTCAGTTCAGATTTCCTCATCCTAATGACAATGCCCTCAAGTGTATTAAGTTTTTTTTTTAAATTTATGTTTCTTCTACTCGTCGCGACTGTGTTTTTTTTTTTGATAAAGTAATAATTCGAGATCAGACAGGTCTGATTCTTGAGAGGTCAGTAAACTAAAAGACGGGAACACCATCTCAAACAAATACAACCAAAAAACCAACAAATTGGCAATTCGTAGTAGACTCAAGCGGGATGAAAAAGAAGTCTTAAATGCAACCATGGGGAGCTAGATATCAGTACTTCAGTCGAAGATGTTAGTGGAAGGCAAGTCGCGCACTACTAGAGGGTAGGTACAATAGGGTGCGATCCTCTGGTGGTGTGAAGACAGAACTCCAGGAAAGCACCTCCTAGAAAAAGCATTGTCGCGAAGTAACAAGACCTTGGGCGAGGAATCAAGACTTTGGGCCCGAGGAATCAAGACCTTGGGCCCAAAGAAGTTGTGAAGATCGATCAATGGTTTACCACTGGGATCCAAGAGAAAGGAGCGGATCACCGTCGGGATCACAAATCATTGCTCTTAACTTGGTAGATGTAGGTAAGCCCGATTCAAATCTTTGGTGGTTATTCATTCAGTTAATTTCTAGATTAATTTTGTGTGATTCAATGGTTCATGCCCAGATCTAAGCACAGATCTAGGGTTTTAGTACATGGGAAAGACCCTTGTAATTTTGTAGCCTCGACACATAATGCAACCTGGACAAAGTCCAACATCGATAGGATCGAAGCAGATTGATTGTTTGAAGACACCCTTTTGAAGATGCGACCTCCCATCTTAAAGAAATACAAGGGAATACTTCCAAAAAGAAGTCGATGATGGCAAGTTTGGTTTGGGGTTTTCGGTTTGTGAGGTTGATGAGTAAACCCTCATCAAGATCGATTTGATAAAGGTGTAGAAAAAGTAAGGGGAAGAAGAAGGTCTAAAGAAGTATTTGGAGAATAGATCAATCCGTAGGTTTAAGGTTGGTTGTGAGGCGAAAATTTGAAGATTTCGGTGGTATTTCAATGGAGAACCAAGAGTGTTTCCCAGGGGATTTTTTTTCCTTTATAGATTAAGGAAGTCTCTTCTCTTTGGGGGTCCATAAGTATATATGTAGTTCAATGTACAAACACGACTTTATGAAAGAGTTTGGAGTTAGCATCTCCAGTCAGTACAAGTTAAAAAAAGGGACTAAAAAATTAGGATTGTGCTATATACACCCGTAGCAGGTGTTATATGTGCTCCATAGAACGGATCATAAATCCGTCCGTTGTAAATTTACAAAAAAATATACGAACGGATCTTACATTCGTCCGTTATTAAAAAAAATAAAAAAAACTACCTAGCACGGATTTGGAATCCGTCCTAATACTGATGCACAGAGAGAAAGAAAAAAAACTTGATGCGGCCTGTCACTCTCTCTCTCTCTCTCTCTCTCTCTCTCTCTCTCACTCACACACACACACTCTCTCTCTTTTTTCTCACACTCGCTCTCGTTTTCTGACACTCTCTCACTCTCTTTTCGCGCGCTCTCTCTCTTTCCCTTTTTTTACACAATTTTCTCTTTCTTTTTTACTTTTTGCTTTTTAATTTACATGGGACGGATCAAGGATCCGTCCTATGTATTTTTATTTTTATTTTTTTAGGCCCTTACTTTTTAAGAGAAAATTGCACTAAATAGCCTAAAAAATGGGCCTATTTGCACAAATAGCCAAGAGGGTGAAAAATTGGCACAAAATGGCCTGGCCATCTTATGCAATTAAAACAACCGGTGATTTGGAACTATTCATTACCGGTTGTAGGAGGTGACCTGGAAGAAAAAAAGATGAGAGAGAGAGAGGCTGGGACTCAGATCCATAGTTGCGTCCTCCGAGCCAAATCCAGGGTGAGCACCAACGCACAAGCCGGTGATGAATCAAGATTGCATATCTAGTCCCTTGAAGCCTCCTTTCGAGTTCGAGTGTTGGGACAGCAGATTTCCGGCAAAGAGATTGAAAATCAGATGTCCGGCAAAGAGATTGGGGATGGTGACTTTCCCATCCGCTCGAAATGGAGGCGGTGGCGAAGAAGACGTCCGGGGTTCCTTGATTCCTCTCTCCTAATCTGTGAGTTCCGACGACTTGAAAGGGTTTTACAGCTTGATTCCTGGTTCGGTTTGCATCAGAGTCTTTCTCAGATTTTCGACATGGTAGGTTTTCTTCGCCACAATTGAAACGTTTCTGAGTGTTTATAACACATTTACTTTCATTTTGACATGTTCCAAGTCGCACTATGATCAGCTTATGGTTAAATTTTCCCCATTTGTGTTTCCAATTTGATTATTTGCTGGTCTTTTAGAAACTAAAGAACAAATTTCTCTTCAGACATATTGTGTTGTATCGTATCCTTCTTGAATCTTGACCTTGTGATGAGTTATGCCTGAAAATTGACTTCGTCTTCTTTATCTGGGACATAGCCGGTGACATCTTACTGAATTGACCGAGTTTCAATTCTGTGAGATGTATCCATGATTAAAAACCAGCTGAAATCTATTTGTTTTGCATTCTTTATGTTTGCATGAATGTTATAATTGGTAAGATTATACGAAACTATTGGGCAGATACCAAGACACTATTTGCGAGATATAAACGGAATATTGGCAGGATGTCACTTGCAGTTAAGTTGAAAAGGAATTGGTAAGATAACATAACACTAATGGTAGGCTAAGTATATAATATTTGGTAGAGACAAAGAAGATAGTGGTAGTTAGCACCAGTGGGCGACTTCTCTCTGAATGCTTCGAAGTGGCCATTGAACTCTGCAACGGTGTACGCGTTTACCATTAGGAAGATTGTTTACCACTCCCAGCAAGACCCCCTGCTTCCCACTCACATTGTCCTTTGTAGTCCTACAACACTCTCCCTCCCCCGCCACACACACAACACACAGGCAGGCCCCTCCAGTGTCACTGCTAAGGTCGTCCAACATTCCTTTCTCCTCGATGAAGCCTCGAACCTTCTCCTCCGTCCCTCCGCCTCCATCAAGACCACCTTCCAAGCCTCGAACCCTCAACCCTTGGTTGTTTTTCTGAAAAATGTGGAACATAATTTGCTACGGTTTCTAGCTTGATTTTCCTTGAAAGCTATTTAAATTGGTATGATAGATGCACAAAAATGGTAGGATAGATGAAAACCAATGGTAGGAGAAAACAACGATATCGGTAGGATCAGAATGGTAGGATTGATGGACACTAATGGTAGGAGAAAACAACGATATCGGTAGGATCATAATGGTAGGATTGATGGAAACTAATGATAGGAGAAAACAACGATATCAGTAGGATCAAAATGGTAGGATTGATGGAAACTAATATTAGGAGAAAACAGCGATATTGGTACGATCATAATTTCGCAGGAAGCAGAAAACAATGATATTGGGGTGTTTGAGATCCTCCTCTCAAGCTTATATATGTGCTTGGGGAACACCCATCAATGCAATCATTGCATTTTCCCCTCATAAATGCTCCCCCCTTCCCCTCAAAGAAAAACCCCGTTTTGGCGCCAAAATTACACTGACAACCCGCCAAATAAGCTACTGACAATCCACTCCAAATTTCTCAAAAATTTCAGGTATGGTAGGACATGGTAAGCCTATTGGTAAGATAGATATATGATATTGGTAAGATAAATATACAATATTGGTCAGACAGATGTCATTCCGTCTTCCCCCAATGAAGAACCTTGTTTTTGGCGCCAAAATTACACGGACATCCCGCCCAAACCACTACGGACATTCCCCGCCATATTATCTCCAAAATTCCAACTATGGTAGGACATAGTTGGCCTATTGGTAAGACGAATGACTTCTTTTGGTAAGACTAATGTCTTCTTTTGGTATGACATAGTTCCCAGATATGAAGGTGATGTTTTGCCCTCACCATGCCACTCGTTTCTTATGTTGGCTCTGTTTTTTCAGAGCATTTACTAAGGAATGACACCCATCAATCAAGATTTTATAAAGGTTGATTGACACCCTTAATTACAATCATTTACATTTCCCCTCATAAATGTCCCCCCCCCTTTTACCCTACTTTATTGGAGCTACACCCCAATTCCTTGACATGTGCAACACCTCCCCTCCTCATTTCTCTCAGCAAAATGAAGGAGCTACAGTGACCGGTCTCACCTTCACCTGCAACTTCTTCTCCCGGTTACCTTTTTTATTTGCACAAAATAGCCATTTTCTACCCCATGCAAATAATCAAGGCACATGGCTATTTGTGCAAAGTTTTTTTTTTATGGCTAGTTATGCAAATTGGCCACTTTTTAATACATTTAATTTTCCTTTTTAGAACAATTAATTTTACCCCTCAAAAATCTACAAATTACAAAATGTCATTGTCATGTTCTCAAACCTTTGAACAACAATGGAGAGGTCGTATGCCCGCCTTCAACCTCGCCGGAGAGATCTCCGAGGCCGGCGCCTCCATCCTCCACCCTAAGAACTACCACACATCCAATTTCATCTGATGGCTCGGCTTGAAGCTCGTGACCAAGGAGGCCAACGGCGAAATCCTGGGAATTGGGATATGCGAGTAGGTTTGTTTGGAGGCCTTGTCAACCGCCACCGTCAACCTAGCCGATGAGATCTTCGAGGCCAGCACCTCCATCCTCCACCCTAAGAACTACCACGCATCCAAGTTCACCCGATTGCTCGCCTTGAGCCCCGCAACCAAGGAGTCGAACGGTGATCGCTTCTCTAGGGATTTGGGGGAGCAGTTCGCTTGTAATTTTAAAATCTCAGTTCATTCCAGAACCGTGCTAAAAGGTCTGTTTTCTTTTTTAACCCTATGACCTTTTTTAGCTCGGTTCTTTTCAGAATCGGGCTAAAAACATAGTCGTTGCGACCATCTTCCCTATGAAATACAAATGATCATATAATGATTGATCGTTGCGACCGGTTCCATCCATGGTCGTTGCGACTGGTTCCATCCATAGTCGTTGCGACCGGTTCCATCCATGGTCGTTGCGATCGGAACCATGCACTAAACGGCAAAAATACCCTTCGCTAAACGGAAAACGTGTTTTTTTAACACGGACGGATTTAGGATCCGTCCGTATATATTTTTAAAAAACATAGAACTGACGGTTTATAAATCCGTCATAATGAGTGCATATAGCACCTACTATAGGTGCAAATAGCCACCCCGAAAAATTACTATGATGAGTAAGGAATCTGCAACCTCGTTTTTTCTGCATGGATCTTGACTAATCTATAGTCCAAGATCGGCATTTCTACAAGGTCAAAATGCATTCGTCGTGACTTCTTTTGCCGCGTAGTTTTAGATAAAGCGAGGCAAACGACCAGAAATGGTTGTACTTGTACAAACGGCCACAAGAAAACAACAAAAATGCATCCAAGCCCCAATTAGAAAAAAATGCATTAACTTGAAAATTTTAAACTAACGTAAACGTAAATTTTGCATTGTACTTTTTAAGGGAAGGGGTATTCGGCATATCAAGGTCTGTGTTATCTTTTAAACATCAACTCATTATGGCATATCAACAACTTTTGAATTGGTAAATAAAGAGCAGCCATTCCGGGGTTCGAACCGGGGACCTATGACTATTATCCACAAGTCCTTTCCGTTGAGCCATTCCGGAATGGTTGCATATCAACAACCTGCAATTCAGCTTTGATACAACTAGTGCGCCGCAGTTTCAAAGCCATGAGAGATCTCGAAAGAAGCTCACACTCTCATATACCAAGAAATTGACACCACGGTGAGAGAGTGCATAATTACAACCACCCTATACAATATCAATCTCAACCATCATGCAAAATACACTACAAATTCAAGTATACATACCCAAACTTTACCAAAAGATGGTCACCAAAGCATGTCACCAATGCAATGCAACCATCTCGGAAACCATGTCATGATAGATATGTTCAAATCTAAACAGTAAATCTTGTTAGCAGTGAAATATGCAAAGCAACCTTTTGCATGAGTCACTTAAGGCTATTCCCTAGGTTCAAAACAAAAACCTATTGTTCTTGATTATTCTTGATCCTCGTATGAGACACTCAGCAAAAAAAAAATATGCATTCGATATTTGGAAACATTGGTTCATACAAAAGCCCTGAACAGAAACTGAGAAGCTGATCTCAGTTTTTATTTCTTAGTTTTATCAAGCACTTCAATGTATCTCTTTGGAATTTCATATCGCTCAACTAGATGTTTGCCAAGGTTGTCAATAACACCCCCCTGGATAAGTACTTCCAGTCCCTTTTTACCTGAAAAGGTCCAAAAATAGCTAATGACTTGACATAATGGAAGATGAAATGATGGAACAATATGATGACACAGGATCATAAAATAGGTTTGCTTGAAAATGAGAAAGAAGACTAGCGTTTATGCCAATCACATTAGTTAAGCATGAAACAAATTTGTCATGAACATAGTATGTCTGTCAACTCATCATCGTCCACAACTACAACAGTATGTCTGTCAACTTTTAATAAGTGGGGATTTGAATATGAATAAATATGACAATGGCGCCAAAATTTGGGTTATCTTAGCAATACCAAACACCATCACTCGCACATAATAATAGTAAAAAAGATAAACAAATAAATACTGGTCACCAAACTCTAGGTCCCTAATACAAGCATGGCAGCAACTAGTGGACACGAGCCACAAGAACAATTCAAAAAAAAATCCACTCAGCCATATGCAAAATATTTCAACTAGCTATCACAGCAACAAAGGAGACAAGTTCTGAGTAATCACTGAGCTTCGAGAAAGTCAACCAACATTTTAGGGAATGAGATAGTAGTATGACATGTAATTAGCCAATGTCAGTCACTTGCCTCATGCTGAAACGAATTTATCAAATCATGAACTTAAAACCCTCAGCTAAAAGGATGCTATAAGATGGTCTATGCTGCGAGCATGAGTCATTCTAATCATTTATCAAAGAATTTCAAAATTATAATAAATATATATAAAGGAAGGTTAAGTACCTGGTAACTCGGCCAGTGATGTACTGCAAGCAAACTTTTTCTGCAGTTCTGATGCCAATGACTCCCCATCTATCAAAAAAGGTTCAAAACCTGAAACTTTAGTTACCTTCTTGTTACCTTGTCTTCGTTCCGTCATGATCTGAATTGGCTTCAAGGCACCTTTCTTGACTGCCATGTCACTTCCTCTGATAACTTTAACATGGGCTTGCATACGACTTAAAAATGTACGTCCTAAATCCTTTTTATGAATTTCAGTTGGGTAAGTTGACCCCTTCTTTATAGCTCCCTTAAATAGAGCATCACATAATGTTGCATCCAATATTACCAAGGATTTGTCAGTTGCCTTCACCAGATTTTCCTTCTCAATATAGGTGAAGACAATCTCAGTTGCTACAGATGCACTGAAAAGTCCCCCAGTATCAGCTCCCACAGAAGAAAAAATAGGAATGACATGAGAGGTTGGTTTATAAACCTCTTCTACGACTAGAAGTCCCTGAGACTGACTTTCAACAGCAACTTCGGGATTGGGTTGACCAACCTTCTCCATCTTTTGTTTATCAGGCTTGAAAGACTTGTACTCAGGATTGCTACGATTTACAGCAACTAGTACAACCTCCTTCTTGAACTTATCCTCTTTCACTGATATCTGTCCCATTCCAGATGTAATGAGGAAGGAAAAAGTATCAGTATGCATCAAGTCAACAACACTTGTAACCACAAAATATAGAAAGAAAGCCAGCAACACAATTTAGATACATGATTTTGGTGTAAGAACTCTTTTTTTATTTTTATGAGCAAGCAATAAACATTTCTTTTTATATTTGGTAACAGAACCTTTTCAGAATTTTTTTCTTTTCTTTAGGTAAAGGGAATGAAATAATGACCGGTAAAGTCTAATAAACGGAAATCACACTTTGGTAGCATAAGTGCAAATCTTAAATAATATTCAGTGCCTCTTCGCATATGAATGCACAGACAAGGATAAAGATAAGGGGAATGGCAGAGGAAGGGGAAGTCCAAAAACATCACACGTGCACAAAAAGAAAATGCCAATAAAAATTCTGACATCTTAAGCATGTAATATAATGAGTGAATATTTGTGAAAAAAATGTAAAAACTCATTTTGGGGCTTGAGCTTGGCTATCTGGCAGAGTGACTTTGAGATGAATATAACCCCTATGGGGCCCTATATCAATATTTTGAGCAATTTAACTAAATTCAGTTATTTTTGTCACATAGTTGAATTCAGTTTTGTCTAACTCTTGTCATCTCTTCTAGGAAACACACTCTTCATTTGTTTAGGGTAAGAGTGGGTACATCTCAAACCCCCCTTCACCCAAATAAACCCCATCCCACCAACAGAAGCATTAACAACATTTTGCTCAGGCGACCAACTAGTAAGATCAATGGTGTCTGAATACTTGTCTAGTCCATACAGATGTCTAACTGCCATTTCTGGCCGCTTCCCGTTTTATGAGACACATGAAACGGTTCCATTCTCACTTTTTTCGTGCTTTATAGATATTAACAGATCTAAAACATCTTGTACTAATCATAATCAGTGAAAATGATAATGCACAGCACAAACCAGTCCAGCAGATGCTTTAGATTGCAACCACTTTGACAACTTCTTGAAAGATGACTTCTTGATATCAAGAATAACACCTGCAGGTCTACAGGGTAGAACATGATTCGACCTGCACCATAGGCAAGTAGCATTTCATTAAAATGGAAACATTAACATTAAGAAGTTCAAAGAAAAAAGGATTGATGTTATTTGGCTACTTCAATATCAATGTTGATGAATTTTCATATAGAATTATTTGTGTCACAGCTGGATGACACATACCCAAGTTATTATTTTTATTAGCTAATATCCTTCCTTTATGTTCTATATAGCTTTCTATTTCCACTTGCTAGTTTAAACTGTTTCCTCCACTTTTTTCATATTCTCTTCTATTATTCAGAACTATATTAATTAAATCTTTTTTATTACGATTAAGAGTTAATTATTTGTTTTACACTTCAAAAAAAAGGGTAGCTGAAATCTTGTATTCATTCATAACGACAATTGAAACTGAAATACAAATACAATACTTGCTCAATTGTTTTTCCTACCAAGTCGTATCATTGCCACATCAATCCAACACTGCGACTACCTAATTTTCTTCATCTCGCCGCAACTTCCCTCCAAATCCACAAGCAACGACTATTTCTAACCCCTTTCCTACTGTCATGCCCCAACAACCATTGCAAGATATCAACTTTCTGGTTGATGGAACTCACAAGGATTCTATCATAGGAAGAAACCAAGTAGCTAACATGCTTTTTGATTAAAAAACTAATAAATAATATTTTTTTGATTGTAGAAGTAGTCCATGTAACAATGCATAAAGTAAGGAATAAACAAATTAAATACTTCTAATGCTTCACTCCACCCCAACCCCACCCCTCAATTTTACAGGAGCTTTATTTGAAGGAGCGAATCCAATCCCAAAAAAAATCACAAGATGAATTCATATTCAATATACATAATCATATAAGAAAATCTGAAATAGATATGCGTATTGAATAATAGTAAATTTCTTACCATAAGGTACTTCCAGGCATTGGAAGGTCTTTTTCCTTAACTGTGGTGTGCAAAGCTTGTAATAGGCATTGTTCCAATAGCCCATCAACATCCGACACCGATAGAATGTTCTTGTCATCAACCTCGTCACTGTGTTCTTCAACAGAAGAACAACCCTCGGTTGCTTTTAATTTGCTCATCTTAGAAGCCAATTGCTCAGACATGTCAGTGGTATCATCATCATCGTGGGTATTAGATGATGATAGGCCAACTACTGACTCAACATCACCAGTGAAACCTGGCTGACCCAGAAGCTCATCACTAGATTTACATTGTTCCTCATTTGGAGGAAGAACATCACAAGAATCAGAAGACATGGATAACAATGAAGGGTCCGGAAAGACAACATCTTCTAAGAAACCAGCATTTGGCACAAAATGGCCTTCAACCGAATCCCTGAGAGGAAGGGTAAAGAAGAGACTTTATTATTTAGAAGGAAAATATGGTGCACGGAGAAAAGAAGAGAAGATACTTGCCAAAGTAAATCACGGTAGCAGTGAAGAATTCGCAAAGCCTTCCCACGTAAACCGGCATTCAGTGCTTGATCACTACTCAATAAGGTGGTGCCAACCTATAAGCAGTGGAAAAGGTCTATGGTGTAACATAAATACAAACACAGCTGGATGATGGATCCACTAGAATGATTTAAATGGAATAAATCTACTACCGCGAAGGGTGCAGGATTGCCAGGAACCCTGACAGACCAGGGTTCGCCCGCAGAAAATGATGGAAGGCCATCTGGTGGGATACTAATACCAGGAAACATCAAATCCGCCCCACCGATGAGAAAGCGAGAAACCTCCCCACCTTTGACGGTGAAAGAAGGAAGGAGATGAGCTACTTGCCAAAGAGAATAAACTGAAAGAACAGAAACAAGATAACGATGATTTAATTGAACAATTCCAAGCTCTCGTTTATGCCGCAATGATGAATTGATGATGGCATACCATTACCATACCTGTAGGATAGATTTCAGCACCACGCCCATCAATGTCAAAAAACACGGGGAAACCACCTTCCACAGCATAGACAAAAACACGATTTGGGAACTTGGCTAGGGTGATTTCCGACTGTTTATACTTTATAGAATCAGGGACGACGCGAATGAATTCAGAATTAAACAAGCAAGTGGGTTGAAAATCGAGGGCGTAAACGAAATAAGAATGAAAAATTGAGAGAAAGTGAAACCTGCCTTTGGAGGAAGAAGAAGATCAAGATCAGATTCGGAGACATGAGGGAACTTGTCTATGAGATTCTTCCTAAATTTCTTCCTGCCACCGCCTGACAGCCTCTGCAGTGATTTTGGCTCTGCCGATTTCTTAAACATTCTCAGGCACGGTGACTGCACTACTACTCCTACTAACTACTCTGCTCCTCGTTCGGAACCAAATATGCTCACACCGCCCAACTGCCAATGTATCAATCCGACTGTTCTTCAAGCATCCAGATGACGGCTTTGTTCAACCCTAAAATACCTACAAAAAGGTCGGTGTATCCGTCCCTTTTAACACATAACTACTAGCTGAGTATTCTTGTTTTAAAATATACTAGTATTCGGTATCCGCCCGTTGTGCGGTTTTGTAATAAATTTTATTATATAAAACATCTTTGAATTAATATAAATTATTACTCCATATAAATTAAATATATAGTTTTCAATTGTGTTATGTTTTGATAATATTAATATAATTAATTTACCTCCGTCATAAATTAGCTTATTAACTTTTATGATCCTATACGATGAGTATAAACCATATCATTACATACGATTAAAATAAAAATAATTGAATCACTCATCTTATAATTGATTTGAATAAAATATTAATTTTTTCCAATCTTTATTCATTTTCTTGTTTCATTTGAAAATAAAATTAAGAAAAATATAATAAAAAAAGAGTCTAGGTTTAGATTAAAATTATATAATAAGTGAATTATACTAACTAAAATAAACTGGAACAAAATTAATTAATGGGATTTAACCTAAAAACTTTTATTTACAAAAGCACAATATATAGATATATAATCACATATATTGATGATTTTATATTTAATAATTAGAATTTTAAAAAATTAATATCAACTTAATTAATTTTTAAGGATTAACATCAAACGGTCGATCAATTGATCATCACTTTATTTGATTTCGTGACTATACTCAGTATGGTTCATAATTAATCAAGTAACTCCTACAAACAATAATCCAAGTACTTAAAGTCAAATTTTGATTCTCACAGGAGATCGTAACCCGATATACATCGTTCAACTATTCTGTCTTCATTCGTTGAAAATTAAGATATTTCATTACTATATTTTTTAATCAGTTTCATCCCATAGAGTTTGATCAAACGTATATCGGATCGGTTGAAATAAAATAGTATCAATTACCCATGAACTAATAAAACATGAGTACCAAGTACCAACTAAGGGATATGAAAGAATGACTTGTATACTTAACCAAATAAATTGCAATATAGAGTTATGAATACAAATAAATCTAACATTGAGAATGTGAAATTGAAATTAAAAAAATACAAAAATAAAAGAGAGCGGGAAATCAAATTGAGTCTCACCAATAATTTCCACCATTGTTGATTAGTATTATTAGTATGATTGTACGAATTTATCCTTTGAATAGATGCAAAAAACTTGAGGTAGAGATAAGAAGAAGAAAAATGTAAAGGAAGTGAGAAGAAGGGTGATTATATAGTAAATGATGGTGAACGTACATAAGAAGAGACACAATTAAAAATCTAAACAAAAAAAAAAAGTCATATTTGATTTATTAAAATAAATATGATTTTATTTTAATCTTATCCGATAAATATCTAAACTAACCAACTAAAATATCAAATATATCCACTGAATTCGTATCCAAATCTTAACCGACTAAATCTTAACCGAATTAGATTTAATTAATTAATTAAATTTACTTAATTATCCAAACAACTCCATTAATAAATAATTAAATTAAAAATACCTACTTTAAATGAGAAGCCGCCACATGTCGTAGGCGACTTCTCCTTTAGTATTATAATATAGACTAGTTCGGGACAGCTTTGGCTTGGCCACGGATCACGGTCTACCCATGACCCAGCAGGATTAGCGGGTCATGCACCCGGCGGATTTGGTCAGACGGGTCAAGGGTTATAGCGGGTCACGGGTTCGGTTTAGGATCGAGGATTTTGTGAAATTGAGCTTGGGCTGACAAATTTTATTTTTTTTGGGAAAAATGTTGTTTTGGGGTAAAATTTAAAAAAAAAAAAAACGAGTCAATCTGTGACCCTATCCTCTCCTTCCTAATAACTTCCTAGTGAATCAATCTCACCCAGTAGATTTAATCAATGACTAAAATTGGATCTTTATAATTGATTAATAAAAAATTTAATTAGTTAATTAATCTTATCTCAAATCTCTCTTGACGATGTTTTTTTTTTTTTTTTTACAGTAGGCAACCAATAGAATGCCTTTTACAGGTCATTCATGATCATCCTTACGGATGATGTTACAAAGATCCCTGTAAAAAGGGAGACTAGAACTACAACTTAAGCTATTCTTGGCAATGTAATCAGCAGCACAGTTAGCTTCTCTATAGCAATGTTGAGATCTAGCTGTCTCAAAATCCTTTTGAATCATGTTGATTCTCTTGATAACTCTAAGAATCTCCCAAGGGGCTGAATCCGGGCTTTCAATTGCTTTGACAACTTCCAGGCTATCCCCTTCGATGACAACTCTACTCCAGCCTCTGATGCGGGCTATCTCTAACCCTCTGCAAAACGCAAGGGATTCTGTGTGGATTACAGATCCCTGTGACACTTTATCATAGAAAATATCAATAATCTGTCCATTCCAGTCTCTGACAATCCCCCCAATATGGCAGTCACCCGTCGGTTTAACCGACCCATCTACATTAATTTTGTAGACGGACATTGGGGGTCTTGCCCATTTGGTGTTCCTATTCCTTTTATTTTTTGGTCTCTTATTTTCCTCTTGTATATTTGACCATTCTTTTATGCTATGAATAGCTTTCCTTACCGCTGTCTCAAACCTATCTTGAGTGTTTCCCTTAAAGATTACAGAATTCCTGAATTCCCATATGTGATGCCAAAGTATACAGAGATGCTCAAAATGACTATTGTTTCTCCTTAGGTGGTTCATGTCTGTCGTTGTTGTAGTTGGGTTGTTAAAACCATACAATTTCTCTCCACTTAGTTGTTCATATTTGACCGTAATCATTCTTGAAATAGGGCATTTGAGGAGTAAATGGTCTGTATCTTCAATTTCTGCATTACAAAGGCTACAGTGGCTAGGGACCCTATTGAAAAATCTGTTGAGACGTTCTTTTGTTGCAAGGCTATCGGAGATAACCTTCCACATAAAGTTATGGGTTTTCGGTGGAAGTTTTAGCTTCCACATCCAACCAGTGTTTGCGTTACTTGGGTTCGTGGTTGCAGATTTGTCATTACAGGATTTTGTGGTATATGTACCATCCTTATCGAATCGCCAGATCAATTTATCATTTGACTCCCAAGTCGGGATAGGGACCTTGGTGATTTGTTGGACAATTGCCGGGGGGAAAACGGATTTGAGCAAAGGTGTATTCCAATCCTTTGAGGGTGATATGAAGTCTGAAACTTTCATCTCCGGATTGTGGGTAGATTTGAATTGTTCAAGATTCACTCCTTGTAACCATGGATCATCCCACACATTTATGCTAGACCCATCACCAATAATCCAAAGAAGTCCTTTCTGAAACCTGGGTCTGAGTTGTAGCAGACGACCAAACTGCCATGAGGTGTTGTGTATATTTAAATCAGTTATCTTACGGTTTAGGAGGTATTTCTCCGTTATGACTTTTACCCAAATATTGTTCGGGCATGTATAAATTTTCCACAACAGTTTCATTTACAATGCTATATTCTGCTCCTCTGCTTTTTTAATTCCAAGGCCACCATTGTATTTGGGTTCACAAATCTTGTCCCAACTAATGAGAGGCCTGTAGTTCTGGCTTTGCGTTTTGTTCCAGAAAAAGTTTTTATTTACTTGGTCAATCTTAGTAAGGATTCCTTTTGGTAAGAGGAAACTTTGCATTAAATAATTTGTTTTTGAACTTAGATTTGCTTTAATTAGAGCCATTCTCCCAGCCTGAGAGAGTGAGCCCGATTTCCATTTTGGAAGTTGTTTTTTAAGGTTCTGAATTGCTTCATCAAAGACTTCATTCTTTACTCGCCCATTTACAATGGGAATACCTAGATATTTTTCCATACCCCTAGAGATAGCGATGTTCATTTGTTGCGCCAGGTTCAAGGCTTGGGCTCTGCTTACATTCTTTGAGAATTGAATTGAGCTTTTCTGGTAGTTAATTGTTAGTCCTGATCTGTTAGAGAAATGGTTGAGTATGTTCCTAATAGTGTCAAGACTTTTATGTGATGCCTTTGCGAAGATAAACGTATCATCCACGAAGGTTAGTAGTGGGATCGGAGTACTTGCTGGGGTTATTTTTATTCCTACTAGGGCATCATCTAGTTGGGATTCTTTTTGAAGTTCTCTAGCCAAGTTTTCCATAATTATAATGAAGATGTAAGGAGCTAGCGGGTCACCCTGTCTAAGCCCCCTTTCAGGTTTGAATGTTTGACCAGGGTTGTTATTAACTAGTACAGAGAATGTTGCTGTTGTAATACACTTCATAACCCATTTGATCCATTGGCTATGGAATCCTAATTTTATTAGCGAGGCTTCAATGAAGCTCCAGCTGAGTTTGTCATAGGCCTTCTCCATGTCCAATTTCAGAGCCATCCAACCCGCTCTGCCTCTATGTTTTTGGAAGGAATGAAAGATTTCGTGTGCTATAAGTGTGTTGTCCTGGATAGATCTTCCTTGCACAAACGCTCCTTGGAACGGATTAATTATACCCGGAAGGATCGGTTTTAAGCGGTTTGCTAAGATTTTTGTGATAGTTTTATAGATAGTATTGCAAAGGCTTATAGGTCTGTAGTGATGTATCGTTGTGGGGTTATCCGTCTTTGGTATGAGTGCCAGGAATGTTTGATTCATTTCTGAGAGTATGGTTCTCGAGTGAAAAAAACGCTTTAACTGCTTTGCACACTGAGTCTCCGACTATGTGCCGGTATTTGGTATAGAATTCAGGAGGGAAGCCATCAGGTCCTGGAGATTTGTCCTCCGCCATACTAAGAATAGTATCCTTTATTTCTTTGGATGTCGGTTGTTTTATTAGATTAGTATTCTGTTCCTGGGTGATTTCTGGTTGTAAAAAGGCTAGTTGGTCAGGATCAATGCGAGTCCTATCATTGTTTATGAAACGTTCCTTCATTTCACTGGTGATATGAGCTCGGATTTGTGCTTTATCAGAGAGAATTGAACCATTTTTTGTAGTGAAACTCGTCGTTGCATTACGGCTACTTCTAACCTTAGCTAGTGTCTGAAAATACCTCGTGTTTTTATCAGCAAGTTGGAGATGCTTAGCTCTTGCTCGCTGTTTCCAGAACTGGTAGCTACAGTTTAGGATCTGCTGTCTTTTATTTTCTAATCTTTTCAGCTTATTAACATCCTGTGAGGATAGGGTTCCCCAAGGAAGTGCTTGCTGGAGCTCCAGAATTTTCAGATCCGTGATCTGTAGCTTTTTGTCGAAGTTGCTTTTGTTTGTTTTGCACCAGTTCTTGGTGTTCTGCTTCAGTAGTTTTTGCTTTTGAATAAGTGTGAATCCAAAGGAGCCTACCAGCTTGTTTTTCCATACGTTTCTAACTATTTTCTCATACCGTGGATTGGAGGTCCAAGCCATTTCGAATCTGAAAGGGGAGCCTTTCTCAGTTGATGGAGATCCCAGGCTCGTAGTAATCAGACAGTGATCCGAGGAAGAGAATGAATGGTGTTGAGTAACCATGTTTCTGAATTTGGTATAGATCTCATTATGTACTAGTACTCTATCTAATCTCTCATAGGTGTTGTCAATCTCGGTTTGATTTTTCCTCCATGTAAAAGGAGAGCCTTGGAAAGGAATAGTGTGGAGGTTTAGTTCATCTTTAACATTCCTCAGCCGTCTGAATCTATTGATGGAAGGGTTAATGCCCCCGACCTTTTCCGTGTCATTCTCAATGTCGTTTAGGTCCCCAATAATAAGGATTGGGAGGTTGTGTCGATTTGCCTTGGTGTAAATATCTTCCCAGAAGTGGGTTTTAGCATTCTCCGTAGTTGGAGCATAGACAATTGTGAGTAGAATAGTCAGATTGTCTACTATAATTTTAGCCATGACTATTCTGTCGGTCTTCTCGAGAATACAGTTGTCTTGTATGAGGTTTTCATTTCTGATCAATACCCATAAACCACCTTTAAGGCCTGTAGATGGGATAAAAATCAGCTTTCTAAGGCCAGCCTCACGAAGTTGAAGCTCCGAAGGAGGAAACATGGCCTTTGTTTCAGAGACTGCCAGTATGTCTAGCTTGTTTTTTAGTCGAATGTGTTTTAGTTCTGGCCACAAGAGGGGCCTCCTAGAGCCTCTTATATTCCAATAGCCTATATTAATCATCTAATTGGTTATGGTTCTGCCCAAAGAGGGGCTGTTTTGGTTGATTTCTACCTGTTACATTCTTATAGGGAGTTTTGTTGCAGCTTGCTCTTTCACACCTAAAGCAAAGGTGGTTATAGCCAGTCATGAAAATTCTACTGCTAAGCCATCTATAGTATATCATGATTCCTTTATCCTTTTTTCTCTTGTAGTAATGTAGTTCCAAGATTGAAAATAGATATTGGTGCATTGTTGAATTGTTGCTTGTAGTGCTTCCACTGTATATGACAGAGTAGCAATGGTTTTCATCTCTATTTTTGAGTAGTAATTGTTGATAATAAGTTTTGGGGTGGTCACCCGCCACACAACCAAAGGGGCGGGTGGGTATGGACCTAAAGGTTTGCAAAAAAATAAAGAGCATGAGAGAAGAGAGAAAGGGAGGAAAATGCATACTAACCAGCAGCCTGAACACCAGCCGATTAGGGTGAGTGTCAAGGGGCAGCCAGTAGACATACAAAATCAGCCATTCCAGCTCAAAAATCCACTAGGAAGCAATCAGAACAGACCAAGCAGTAGAAAACCAGCAACCATAAAAGAGAAAAACACATCCATTGTAATAGTTAATAGAATTGCTAATCATATTCTTAAACGGTGGAGGGAGCTCAGCAAGAGTTGAAAACAGCTGAGAGCACCCATACAAAATACCAGTGCTGGTGTTGCTAGCACTGCACCTGATGTTACCATGATTTAGAAACATAAACATAGAGGATTGAAAGCAATAAAACCTAGCAAGGCTGTCATTATTTAGATTAAGGGTGGCGGTAGACAGCCCAGGACACACCATCTTCCAAGCTCGGCCAATCATCATCACATATTCTTCTTGTTAGGCTTCTTGTTGGCCGGGGAAGATATTTCAGCTTGATCCTCATCGTCCTTCCTTTTACCTGGGTCGCTCGGGCTGGAGTTGATGTCTTCATCTTGAGGCCTTATCACAATGCCTCCCATCTTCCGAATCACCGAGTGATCCGACTTCAGGGAGAGCTGTGACCCCTCCGACTCATTACCAGTATCGATACCCTTCCCTTTAGCTTGAGCAGCAATGACAGCTTCCAGAGTGTCATCAGCAGGTTGATTGGAGGCTGAAGCATTGGTGGTTTCAGGGGCCATGATGGTGTGCAGGATGGAAGGAGCAATATCAAAGGGGGGGATCGAACAATCACCAGTAAGCCTAGACACATGTGCATTATTTAAGGTGATGAGATGATTGATGAGATCAGGGGAGTAGGATAGGTTACCATGAGGCAACTGAGGGAGTCTTGCATTCATAGGCAGCAGCCCATAGTCACCCATCCTAGGGACCATGGTGGTGATAGGGGTAATGTCAGATTCATGTTGGGTGTAGGGAGCAAAGGCACTGGTGTTGCTGGGCATCCTGGGTTCAGGAGCATTTATGGGAACATTAATGGGTTGATTTGGGTTCAGCAGATCGATGGTGGGGTTTTCTTCAAGAATGAGATTGAACCTTCTAGGTCTTGGGGCATTTAGTGGGCATTCCTCGTAGGAGTGGTCATAGGCACCGCAACAACCACAACCTTCTGAGAAATCCTCATACCAAATGCGAAGTTTGATATACTCAGAATCATTCTTTTTGAGTTGGATGAAAGTAGTGAGCTTAGTAAGAAGGGAAACATTCACACAGGCTCTTGCAAACCTGAATTTGTTGCGGAAGTTAGCGGCTTGATCAATTCTGATGAGACTCCCCACCCCACCCTCAAGGAGAATGAAGGCGATTGCTTCAGCTGTGTAGAACTGGTGGGGAAGGCCGGGAATCCTCACCCACATGTCTGCAGAGGTAGTGTCTTCCTCCATTGGATTGAAGCTATCCGTCCAGGGGTACATTGCCAAGAGAGAACCTTGGACATGATACGGCCTGCTGCTCCAGACAGTGGCTCTATCTTCCTTGTTAGAGAATCGGAAGATGAACCAATCGTTGCCAATTGTGTCCATCCCCCAAGTCCCCTTGAGTGCTTTCCATTCCACCTTCATCTTCCCTGCTACTTGCTTGATGTCGATATGGTTTTGGACGAACTTGCCTATCAGGCTGAAATCCGTGAGCTTAGTGTGGAGATCCTTCACTCCCGGAACAGAGAAAGGATCAGCCAGACGGTTTGAATCATGATGGTTGGCAGCATGGAGAGGGGCAGAGTTGACAGGTAAAGCAGGGAGGTTTTGGTTCTCAGCAGGGAGAGAAACCAAGGTCATGGTAACAGAGGAAGGTTGGGGATTCTCTTCATGCATGGGATTGGGAACCTCAGAAGAGACTCCGAGCTGGGTGGTGTTGATGAGAGCGGCCATGAAGGAGTTGTTTGTTTCCATGGAAGCAGTGGGAATAAGATAAATAAGACAGGAAGAAGAGTAGAAGAGATGGCGTGGGTTGTGTTGTTCATTAAGCATCCAATTTATAGAGCAAAGATGACTACTAGCATACTTCACAAATTGATAACTCCAAACGTTTCTAATGAAGAAGAGATCTAGGCATCTAGTGAATCTACAAGCCATAGTTCTAATCATACCTGTTCCGCCTATGAATTTCCTTCGTTTCCAGTGCTCCTCATCTTTTGTGGCTAGATTCATCCCTTCTTTTCCATAATCATTCATAATCCAAGTCGCTTTGGTATCCAGCCTCTCTGTTGTGGCAAATTTTGCAGTTGCCGAGGAGCTCACCAGAGGGATGAGGTTGGAAAACCAATTCCCCTTCTTGTAAACCCCAATCAGATGACCTGCATGGCTATTATTAACACAGTAAATAAGATTAAAGTTGTAATTTATAGGGTTAATAGGGTTAATTGTGTAGGGATTGCTATGATTAAGTGTTAAAGAGGGATTTTTATCAAAGATTGTTCGGTTTTCCACCGTTGAGAGAGGAACTAGCCATCTCCCTGGGTTACTGTGATTGGTAGTTTTGAGGTAGCAATTATGAGTGTTCTTGGGACCCTGCCGAGCTCGCTGAGATGGGGGGTATTGGATAGTGCTATGGTGATTAATTTGTGCATCTAAAGGTTTGTCGGGAAGGTTGAAAGTAAAGAATTTTGGTGTCTGAGTTTTAGTGGGAGTTTGGTTAGAGGAATTGGTTGCATGTAGATTTAGAGGTTGGTTATGATCAAGTCTATCAATCAAAGGTGGCCGGAAAGAAGAGGAAGGCCACAAAGGTGGCCGGAAAACTCAAGAGAAAGAGAGTGTTTCCCTGTATAATCTGTTCCAAAGATCTTCTCTCTCTTGACGATGGTTGATCAAATCAATGAAGAGGTCAAATTAATTAAACCCTATAGTCTATCTTCTTGATACCTTATCGAAAATCAGTGTCCGGATTTATTAATGTTCTTGATATATGCTTTACCACCAAAAGTCCAAACCAATTAACGCTATACAACTCTAATATTTTTTTATTAAGTAAGAATTCGATGCACCGGAGAGGCCCGGTGGGTCGAGAGGCCGAATAAATCGGCGCCGGACAAACAGTCAAATATGCTGAAGACATAAAACAACAAAAAGGCGGAACCACCAAAAATACAAGGGTGAAGTTAAAGGCGAAGACTAGCATCAATGATGAAGAACCGGAGCAGTCAGCACAACTCATCCGTCAGTTGGTAGAGGCACGCAGGGAATCCCTGAGGAACTAAGTGGAAACCTCAAATTTGGACTCTGTCAACAAGCCTTCAGGTTTCGATCACGTCCACGACCTCTCACGCGTCGAGACATAAGAAGAAACACCACTCTTGAAATCACTAGCCTCAAGCGCCACAAAACCCCACCACCAAGCACCTTAGCAACCCGCCAAATACAACTTTTTCGGACCAGATTTTCTTTTGTTTTTTCTCTTTTTTTTTTCCACGCCAGCCAGCAACACCGACGAGTGGAGGAGGACGCATCCAGGCACCGATCGAGAGGGAGGAGACCCAGGGGACGCAGGCGACGAACCGACACAAGCCTGAAATCGGGAACATGCCAGACGCAGGAACCCACGATCGAAAGGGAAGGAGGCACCAACGCACCCAGATAGACAAGGAGATCTACCGAGGATAAAAGGGGGCACCACTCCGGCGAAACCATGCCGAATCGGCCAAGCCGAGACGGCGCCGACCACTCGGAAGCAAGGGCGACGACGGGAGCCAAGTGAACGTCGATCCACAAATCGACAACCGAAATGGAGAGATCGGAGAACGGGGACTCAAATCAACCAAGCACATGGTCGATTGGAGCACGAGGAGGATGGATTGGAGGGGATAGAACATCCATTAGAGGCTAGGCTTTCAACCGAAGGTTTCACAAAGGGGTTTTCACAATTGGAGTTTCTCTCACCATAGAGAGAGAAAACTACTGTTTTCTTGGAGGTTCCTATGCAACTCTAATTAGTTGATCTAACAAATAGCCTAATTAAGTAACAATTAATTTGGCCATTTGGGTATATTGTTTTCGGTTGATCAAGTCTGGTGACTAGCGGTGACACTCGAGAAGGGTGCCACTAAGGAAAAGAAGGGAGGGGTCGAAATGCTGCACCGTCGAGGCCAGGGCCTATTCGGATGGACAGTGGGTGTGCAAAAGTAAATTGACACCATAAGTTGGGAATGATGATTCCAAAGGTGATTAGTGGTTTGAGGAGGATCAGTCCGAGTGTTTCCAGAGGAAGAGGAGAGCGAGAATTACAATAGGAGAAATTAGGTTTAATATTAGGAGAATAAATCATAACCATTGATTTATTTGAAGGGTTGTGATTGTTTTATTAGGAAGATATTAGACATTGATTATTAGGAGAGGATCTGGATCCTGTGATATCCATGTGTTTGCTAAATGTGTATTTATTGGTAGTTGTAGATGTGTGGGTATATATATAGGTATTTGTGTATTTATGGGTAGAGGTTTAAGAACCATTCTGGAATGGCTCACCGGAAAGGACTTGTGGGTAGTACCCATAGGTCCCCGGTTTGAACCCCGGAATGACCGCTCTTTATTTACCAAGTCAAGGTAGAGGTTTAAGTAGCGGATAAGAGAGATTTATTTTAGTTTAAAATCTTGTAAAAAAATCTTGTTAAGTGTTTGGTATTAGAAGATTTATAGATAGATATCAATGTTGAAAAGACCAAAATGGGCTTGAAAAATAAAAAGGGAAAATAAAATAAATATTTGGAGGTGGCTAGACGTGTCAAATAAATTATTTTTTCAAAACCAAACCCCCCAAAAAGGTACCTTTATCCTCTCAAACATCTCCCACCAACTTCTATAGGGTGAATATGAAAACCCTAGTATGAGAGGAAAGAACGCGTACCGCGTATACTAGTCATCCGCCTCCTTGGGCAAAAGAAACCCCTTTCAATCTCCATCTCTGAAAACCCTCAAAGGTGAAAGCTTTCTGCAAAAATTCTTTTGTCAAAGTACTTTCCCTGCCTCCAAATCAAATGGTGTTGGAAAAAGATTGGCGATATGTGTTGATAATTCCCCTTTTACTGGACAAATCGGGAGACATCTTGATGCTGTCTTTGAGAGAAAGAATGTTGGTGGATGTAAAAGTCGTTTCAAAGATCCCAGCCTCCAATTTGTTTCATGGAGCCATAAGTCTCGGAACAAAAAAGCCCTGACAAGCGTCAACTCACGAAGTCAATGCTTGGAATGGAGAAAGCGTCCCCCGCCTTATCCGTTCCCAAGCGACAGAGAAGTACATGCGTCAGACTTGATTTCGGGCGAAAAGGAACTCCGATTTGGCATGTCTGCGAGTGCTATGGGTGACCACCCCTCGTGTGCATGTCGATGGTACCTCCCCAACGGTCAGTGTTGCTTGTTGTTGGATGTCTGTCACGGTTTGCTTCCCCTCTCCCTACATCTCTATTTAAGAAATTGGGGTTTGATGGTTAGGCCTCACTCCCTCACAACAATCTTCTCCTTCTCTCCCTTTCTCTACTCTCATCTTCTTCATCCTAATCAATCTCTTGTGTTTGTTCCAACCATGGCCTCTTCGTCTTCTGAAAAGGGAAAAAAACTCATGGAAACCGAGTTCCTCGGTTCTCCTTTGAATACCTCCCGAAAGGGCCAAACAAAGGCTTCGACCAATGAAATTCCACAGGAGAAGCTGAACATCTTTGGCGGTGCTCACAACGTCTAGGGCTGGCACGGTAAGGTACCATTGTAAATTTTCGATTACCACGTACCGTACCGACACCATTCGGTATGGAATTTTTCGTACCACGTACCAACCGTTAATATCGGTAACCGATATTGTTGGTACCAAAACTTTCGGTTACTGAAGGTCGGTAGGGTGGTAACCAACAGCGCAAATTTCAATAATCAATTTACGTTTTATACTTTGTGGTACCGATGGTACCATTGGTACCGATTAATACATGTTTAACAAAACAAACAGCATACAAGCCATTCAAATTTCAAAGGCCAAAACAATTCAACTTCTTATATCTTAAACAAAAATCAGAACAAAAATCAATTCAACTTCAATAATAAATTCAACTTCTTATAGTATTTCTTAAACAAAAATCCCGCCAGCAAATCTGGCACCAGCAGATCCAGATCCGGTCACACCTCTTCCTCGTGCACCCCTTCCACTGCCCGTGAGTCTTCCCAACGAAGCTCGAGTACAACCCCGACTAGTTTGAAGCGACATCGAATCATTGAAATGAAATCTCGGATTGATTTGAGAGAAAGAAGATCGAAATAGAATGATTCGAAAACTTACTGATTCGAGAGCGAGCAGAGGGCTAGTGGACGGGATGAAGTCAGCGAGGATTGGTGGATGGGACGGAGTCGGAGAGGACTGGCGGTCGGCGAGGACGAGTGAACGGGAAGGGAGACGGCTCAAAATCTCAAATTAGGGATTGGAACTTCGAAGGGGAAGACGAATGAAGTCTGAACGAAGACCGAAGACGCTATTTTGTTTTTACGAAAGAAAATATCTGTAAGTGTACTAGTGTAGGGCATTTTACTGATTTTTTTTTAAAAAAAAATACATATATATTCGGTACCAACGATACCATGGTATTTTGGTTTTCCATACCGTTACCGTACCGACTAGTATCGGTACCGAGATTTCGGTTACCGATTCAGTCAGTTACCGACTTCTTGGTACCAACGTCTTGTTGGTACCAAATATAGGGAAAGAGGAAAGGCGGGCCAAGAAGGAAAGGCGGGCCAAGAAGGAGATGGATAAGCTAAAGGCTATACAGAGCAGTGTCGAGACCAACATCGTCTCTTTGAGCTCCTCCTCCCTGGTGGCAACCATTGTCGCTGACCCGGTTGAAGCTAAGGAGGTGAAAAGGAGAATCAAGTTCGATTGGAAATTTCTCAAGGGAGGCTTCCAACTGGTGCCTCTAGCAAACAAGTGGTTCGAGCTGAAATTCGACCTCCCGGCAGATCGTAATTATGTCTGGGAAAAGCGTATGTTCCATGTTGTCAACCAACTGATGTTGGTGCGCCCATGGTCCATGTACTTTGATCCCTGGACAGAGTCCATTTCTGTACTCGACCTCTGGGTTCGGATACCGGGATTGCCAATCAAGTATGTCTCCAACATTACCCTCACCTCTATCATCGAGGACAACAAGATTGGCAAGGTGCTCCGAGTGGCTACTTCCAACCATAAGGGAGCTTGGCTACGATTCCCTCGTGTGTGCATCAACACTGATCTCACTTTGATCAAGCATAAGAGAGTTTTGATGTTCAACGAAAGGGGTGAGTTGGAGAGTTATCCAATCTGGTTCGAGGACTTCCCTGAGGGATGTGGATGTTGTGGCCACCCGGACCATGTGTTTGACGACTGTCCCTCGAGGAGAATTTGCAACTCACTACCTGATGGAATATTTGGTGATGGACCTGGGGCGGCCCCTGTAGCTGATGATGGAGCTGGCTCGGAGGTGGGTGGGGGTTCCTGGGCTCGAGTGGCTGCCCGGCGTATCCCAGCTCCTCCTTCTCCTACCTTTCGGCACTCAAAATCTGAACTATGGAAAAGCTTTGGTAAGAATGTTGTCATTTCATCTGACTCCTCTTCCGACAACTCTTCTGTTTCAATTGTGAATTCTATCATCGGGGATTCCCTTGTGATGAATGATGATGAAGCTCCTGTGGTGATTGATGAGGAGGTTATATCCCCTCTTGCTGATGCATCCCACTCTCCCACCACCGTGCTTTATGTCCCCCCACATGATGCGAATATCTTTCCCAATAAAGAAGACCTCTTCCATCCTGACTACTTGGGCTCTGAGGATGATGCAATGGACTACGAGGACGACACCGGCCTGTTGGAAGGTTGTGGTGGAATACCGGTCGATATGACACAAGCAGACTTTGATACCATGCTTCATAACATACCGGCGTCGGTGGAGCTCCTGCTCCCCAACCTCAGCAACCTAGGCCGACAAAGCATCCCAGTTTCCCTTCTCTCGGTTGATCCCTCTGCCTACCCTATAGTTGTGCAGGGGTCTGAGCCGACAGCAAGCACGGGAAAAATGATAAGTAATCTTCATTGGATCGGCCTTTCTTGTTCCTTTGGTAGCTGGGGCGCAATAGGGCACTATGGAATCTACACACTACCATCTTTTGTCTTAGACTATCGAAACTCTATCCCCTGGTTTGAATCTTTGGCCCGAGCGTGTATTTGGAAAACCTCTGAAACTTTTTGCTTGGTAGTATATATGAGGTTTGTGCATCTGTTGAAGGCCATTTCCTTTCTTATCTATGTTGTCTACCTATTGTATAACTCCTTTCTAGGTAGCATTGTTAATCAGGTAGTTGATCCGGCTTGGCAAATCAAGGTCTCCAGGACCATGTTTATGGATGTTTCTATGTATAATGAATTTCTAGTTAATCTAATTATGCAACTTTAGTTTGGACCTGATGATTATTATCACCTTAGGCTTTTACAGCTCCATAGCATACTTAAACACTAGCTTTGAGTCAACTCACAATTAGTTTCACTTCTCAATCCCAACCCCTCTCTTTTCGATGAGCAAGGGCCTTCTCGCTTTGAAAGACAAGTCAAAACAATCTCTCATACATTAGGCCACCATTGCATCTCTAATTGTGGAGGCATCATGGATTCTAATTCTTCACAAAACAACACCATACAGTACCACTCTTGCATCCTTACCTCTAGCTTAGGGAAGAGCATCACCTCTCATCCTGTCCTTGTTAATCGGAATGGCCACCATTACCTCCTAACCCTTGATAGATGTAGCTCTAGAATGCAATCCCAAGGAAAACGCCTCTCTAATCATGGGAACTTCAGGCAACCATGTCGACTACAGGCTGTAAGCAGGAAACTGTATGAAAATTTCCAACACAAATCGATCAATACACCTAATAAAACCTCCAACACAAATCAAGACAAAGGTTCATCCTCCGACCCCCGACTAAAGATTGGCATTGAGCATAGGGCTCAGTATGGGCATGATCACATTTTGCATGCCTATACTAAGACAAATGGGGAATGATAATAAGATATTGGAATTGTAGATGGATAGGAAAGACAGCGTTTTGGACTAATATCCAAGCATGGCGAATATTTGATCACGTACAACTAGTAGTCTTAGCGGAAACAAAAACTGAAAATCAACCCACAGAAAGTTTATGGAAAAACATTGGCTTCACTAATTTATGCAGGCCCCCGGCTTCGGGCCGGGCTGGGGGGGTTAGCTGTACTCTGGAACGAAAAATCGCTCATAGACAAAAACTTGTCTGTATCAGTACAAATGAAACCTTCCAATGTTTACTACTCTTTGTATACGCCCCCTGAATCCATCGGATAAAGAGGAGTTCTGGTTGACTCTATCCCAAATAGTTACACAAAGTGGTGTTCCATGTTTAGTCATGGGAGACCTGGACGAAATTAGTCAGCCATCAGACAAATGCGGAGGTGCAGAATCCATCCTAGGTAGATACCAGTGACTAGAAGACTTTAAGGATATGTGCTCATTGAAGGATATCCCTTCGTTCGGTAACCCATTTACCTGGCGAAAAAAGCAGAAAGGACCAGACAACATCTTAGAAAAACTGGATAGGGTACTAGTCCACCAGGAAATAATAAACTCCTTCCTAGACCTTGCAACTAACAATGGTTCCTTTTCCGGGTCTGACCACTGTCCGATTACAATTAACCTAGCCATGAACTCCACTTTCAAACCGCCACCATTCAAATTCGAGAATGTTTGGCTACAAAGAAAGGACTTCCGAAACATCGTGCAACAAGCATGGAGAGCACTTTGCTCGGGATCTGCCATGTTTCAAGTAATGCATAAATTTAAAATCCTAAAATATAAAGCTAAAGAATGGAAAAGGGAGAACTTTGGTAATATTTTCAGACAATTGCAAGAGGATGAGGAATCCCTCTTTCGGTTACAAACAACATATGCTACAAACCCCGAGCCAAGTGCAACCATCAAAGAACAAAATCTGCTCCAAAAAAAAAAAGATAAGTTGCTCCAATTCCACAAAACCTACTGGAGCCAAAAAGCAAAATCTAAACACTTAAAACTAGCAGATTCAAACTCATCCTATTTCCATAGAGTAGCTACAGGCCGCAGAAATCGAAAAATCATTAGATCGATTGGTACGGCGGAAGGAACCCAGATTGTACGGGATGAAAACATCAAGAAGGAAATCCTTAAAGACTTTGAACAAAGATTCTGTAGAGAACAAACCTACTCATTTCAACAGCTCGAGCAATATTTAGATTTAATCAACCCTGTCATCACGGAGGAGGAAAATAACTTTTTGACCAAACAACCATCGAATGGCGAGATCAAAGACTCAAAGGGTTCATGGGGAAGTTGGTCCATCCTTTTCAAGGTTCTTTTGTTTCCGATAGAGCAATTCAAGATAATATCCTCACAGTGCACGAAATATTACACTCCTTCAGATCTAGGAAAGGAGCTAAAGGCTAGGCTGCGATCAAACTGGACATGGAAAAAGTGTATGATAGAGTAGACCGGTAGTTCACACGATTAGTTTTACAAAAATTCGGATTTCATGAAAAGATTGTGAATCTCATTATGGAAAGTGTTACTACTGTCTTCTTCTCAGTGTTAGTCAACATTGGACCTACATAACCCTTCAAACCCTCAAGAGGACTACGCCAAGGAGACCCTCTGTCCCCTTTCCTATTCCTTCTTGGTGCAGAGATTCTGGCAAGGAAAATATCAGAGGACGCGGAATCTAGCCAAAACAGTGTAGGATTCAAATTTGGACATTCAGGCCCTAAGATTCCTTTTATGGTGTTTGCTGGCGACATTATCATCTTCGCTAAAGGAAGAAGCGCGATGTGCCAAAAAGTAAAAAAAAATTATCGATGAATACTGCAAATTCTCGGGACAAAAAGTCAATTATAATAAATCTTCCTTCCAAATTACAAAAGGGGTTACGAGAACCCGAGCCAAAGAACTAGAAGGAATTCTTAACATCCCACTGGAACGAAATCTAGGAAAATACCTTGGATGTCCAATTATCAATGGAAGAGTAACAAAAAATATGTTTGGGGAATTAGTATGTAAATCAAAAGACCAACTAGCCAAATGGCATGCCAATGCTTTATCGCAAGAAGGAAGGGCAACCCTTATACTAGCTAACTTATCATCAAAACCTCTCTACGCTATGCAAAGTTTTATGCTTCTAGTCTCAATCCACAACCAGCTTGACCAAATAAACAGAAACTTTTTGTGGAATAAAGATGCACAACATAGTCGGTTAATTAGTTGGGATAAAATTTGTAAATCAAAAGCAACTGGGGGACAGGGATTACACAAAGCAAGAACCATGAACGAAGCTCTACAATTAAAACTTCTATGGAAAATTCTTGCGGAACCACAAAACTATTGGGTCAGAATCATACAATACAAATACCTAAAAGAAAACCATATTATCACGTATAATAAAAAAGGTAATGCCTCTTGGCAATGGTCGAAACTCATAGCGCTAATCCCGAATTTTAAATCGGGGATAATATGGTCAATGGGAAATGGACAATCTATTAACTTATGGAAAGACAACTGGGTTTATACGACATCCCTGGAAGAGAAGATGGGGTCCCAACAGAATAGTAACACAATTGAATCTGTAAGTGATTAAATTTGGGGGGGGGGGGGGGGGGGGAGGGGGTCAGTGGTGGAAGGAGAAGCTCAGGGCAAGACTCCTAGAAAGCGGAATAGAAGACATTGTTAAAATACCCCTTCCAATCACACCTATCACAGATAGACTGTATTGGTGGCCAGACAGAAAGGGATGGTTTACAACTTCGACCACATACAATTTTATCACAAGTAATCAAACTCACAACTCCGAGGATTATAAATGGATATGGAAACTAGACGTCCTACCCAAGGTTAAAAACTTTGTATGGAAAACCAAACACCATGGACTACCCACTACTACTCGCTTAGCCCTTAAGGGGGTGGCGGTACCCACAGGATGTGCTTTCTGTAACCACCTCTCGGAAGATGACATTCACCTATTTATAGAATGCCCCATCAACAATTTCCATACACAATTCTCCGCTGACATTTCTGACAAGATCAACACGTTATTAACCCAAAACAGATGCATGGACCAAATATTACAAATTCTTGGGGAGTCCCTGTCAAAGGATAACAAACAACATATAATATTCAGATGGTGGACCCTATGGTTTGTTAGAAACCAACTGATTTTCAGAAATGCAAAAAACGCCGTCCATTGAGGGCCTTAAGAAATTAATAAAGGATAATATCGATAACCGGAGAAGAGCAAGCGCGCTGGATACAACAATTTTAGGGGAGGATGTACTGCTTCCCCATAACAACGATAAATGTAATGTAAGAAATAATAAAGAAAAAACCACCCTATGGAAAAAAACCCGTGGGGAAAATACAAGTTGAATTTCGACGGATCCTTTGTATCACCGAAAATGGGCTCTATAGGCTACATTATACGCGATTGGACGGGCAACCCAGTAAGTATAGGAGGAAAGGATATCAGTGGCCTTTCGCCACTAATGGCGGAAGCTCTGGCCCTTAGACTATAAGTACAAAAGGCAAGAGAATTGAATATCAACAACCTCTTCATTGAAGGAGACTCTAAGATAGTCATAGATTATCTGAGTAAACATATGGCATGTCCCTAGGAAATTGAACTTATAATGCCAGACATCCAATCCATCTTAACAAAACTAACTGTCCTCGGAATCTCCCATATTCCCCGCATTGGTAATCAAGTAGCAAATAATGTTGCACACCTTAGCTACTCTACCAGGGGAGCTGACTTTCAAAACGATTCAGGTCTACGCGACCTCATCCGCAAGGATGCTTTCGGCTAGAGCTTCTGCTCAGCTGAATCTTTACCTAATAAAATAATAATAAAAATTAATTTCTCAATTCCACTAACATACAATGGTCAACAATAGTAACCTAGACCAAAATTGCTCCCAAACAAAGAGACCGAGAGCTCAATACCGGAGGCGGCGGCGATTGTGGAGGAGCTTGTTGTACAGTTTAGGGAAATCATCTTACTTGTGATTAAGAGGATAATTAATTCTTAGTTGTATAAGGGGTTGATCTTTGTGGTCGGACGAAAATCGCAAAGCTTTTCAGACTTTCAGTTGCCTCGATGAAAAGGGAAAGGAGATGAGTCTGACTACTAATTGGGAGAGATTGATATTTGTAGAGAAAGGAAAAGAGTGTATTATAGAAAATATTTTCCCCTAAATCTACCCAATCTTGTATGAGAAGGATGGAGATTGGTGCCCTTTCAAAGCTCTTCAAATATGCATATCCATCCTCATGTTCTCTCATAGCTTCTCTACCAAATACTTCAAATTAAAGAAAGATATTATTCCCTATCTATTGAAATACACACAAAGTCACTAGCAAACACACGCCCAGTTGGTATAGTGGGTGTGGGGTTATTTTTTTTTATACAAGTAAGTGGTTTTGGTTTTTTTTTTATACAAGTAAGGATTAGGTACACCAGACATCTCTATTTGATATACTGAGAGACTAGAAAAAATTTAAAGATGGACAAACCATCATGAGCAACAACCAAACCAAAAGAAAAGGCAAGCTAACACCACAAAGCTAAGAAGTTGGAGAAGAAACGGCTGGATATCAGGGGTGGTCACCAACGAGAGAAACAACACAGGAATGACTCATAGGGAACAATTGTATACGCCTCAGATTTGGACTCCCTCACGAGCCTTCAGGTGTCGATCGCACATCCATGATTTTTTCAATCGCCGACAAGCACGAGAAGACATCCACGCAACTTCACAAATGAATGAATAACCCGATGAGAGAAAAACTTTTCCCTTTTTTTATAACCAAGCAATGCCTCACAAAGCTAATATATATACACTAGGTAAATGACCGCGCGCAGTTAATTCTGGTCTGCCGCGTGATATAATGTTTATAATTTTTTTTAAAGTTGGCATATGATTTGGAAAATCATTAGAAACTTTAAGAAATAGAAATTAGAAAATGATATAGTACATGTGTTTGTCTTGTGATTTATTCAGATACACAAAGTTGAAAACCCTTTTGAAGTTCATTGATAAGGTAAATTCATTGATAAGACTGCCCAATTGAAGTAAATATATATTCATCAATTCATAAATATATACTCATCAATGCGTAAGTATTATATGGGTGGGAGTGTACCAAATCTTGTTGTGGCATCTATAGTTTTTGGCAGACTTCCAAGGATACAAAATGGTTCTTTAGCCATCGAAGAGCTCTCTCCATGGATTTTATGCACCAGAGTACTGTCAGTAATAACCATCTCCGCTTTGTTTTGCCCCTCCTTGTAGAAATTTGGGTTGACGTCCTTTACCAACACATTCGATATGTCATAGCCTTTCTCATACCCAATTATTGAGTCAGAGATCAACATCCACACCAAGCAGTAGTGCATTGATTTAAGTTCCCTATTATTTTTTTTATTAGGTAATAATCCGGACGAGAATACCCTATCCTAAAGCATCCAGTCGAATGAGGCCTAGAAGACTTGTATGAAGATATGATTCTGGCCCCTGGTAGAGTAGCAAAGGTGTGCAACCTTATCTGCTACCCGGCTACCAATACGGGGAATATGGGATATAACAACGCTATTTACTCATTGGAGAAGGGCTTGGATATTCGACATGACCATCTCTATTTCCCAGGGGCATCCTACTTGTGTGCTTAGATAGTTTATGACAATTTTTTAGTCACCTTCTATTATTAGGTCTGTTATCTTTAATTTCTTAGCTTTTTCTATCTCAAGATGAAGGGCAAGCACTTCCGCCATAAGGGGTGATTATCCACCAATGTTGATAGGGTCACCACACCAGTCCCTTATGATGTATCCAGTAGAGCTGTTGGAGGTCGAAATAAATGATCCATCAAAGTTTAACTTGTATTTGCCAACAGGAGGCTTCCTCTAGCGGTGGGTTTTTCTATTGTTTTTAGTAGGCCTTGTTTCCCCATTCTGTTTCACCACACTCTTTTTTCAATCATGCTCCATTTGCTAGCTCTTTTCCAATTTTCAATATTATTCATGATCATTTTCTTGAAACATTCTCCTGAGGGGATGGTTTCATTTCTAAATATAGTTTGGTTCCTAACAAACCAGATAGTCCACCATCTGATTGCTATATTTTTGCCTCTTCTCCATCGGGAGACTGGAGCCTAATATTTGTAAAATTTGGTCCATGTCTCTATTTTCGAATAGAAGAGTGTGAACTCTTTGATATACTTCTCCGTAGAATTGTTGTTGGAAATTGTTGACTGGACATTCTATGAATAGGTGAACATCATCTTCCACACACTGATTTGATCAGAGACCATATAAAGGTCTGATTTTTCAGCCTGTTTTGAGAATCTTGTCTGGATATGAAGGGCGAATGAGCATGAGCCCCTTTCGCGGTTTTGTTTGAAGAGTACAGTTCACCTACAGATGTTAAGGGAAATCCACCACCATAAGAAATGAGCAAACTCCCACTAGGTGATAGCAGAAAGACAAGGTTTTGAGGGCCCTTTCGGGATGTAGACAATAGAGGGACGCAAGATCCCTCAATGGTTTTGTTCACCCAAAAGGTGAGATTTTTTGCACAAATCCAAATTAGATCAAAAGGGAGATAAAGAAGGTATTAGGGGCCCGACCAACACCGAAGACGCCCCATTCGCCAGCGCCATAGCCAGACAAGCCGCCACCACCTTGCCAGACAAAGAGAACGCATCTTCGAGCCACCACCATTTCCGTGCCTCCAAATCCCATACACAAGATATTTCTTTCTCTTTTTGAAATTCTTTCTAACTGATGCACTAGATCTCCACCCAACCACCGATATTTTCCCTTTCCCGCCACGGAACGTAGAGATCCATGGTGAAAGCTTTTCCTTCACACACAAGAGGCGGCAAAGACACTCAAGATCATACGAATCCTTGATAACATCCTCGATTATGCTTAGATCAGAAGGGTTGAGATGAGGAAGTTGGCTCAAATCGGCATGGAGATTAGCCGAGGAAGAATCGATTTTAGGTTTGTGAATTAGGGTTGAGGGTGGGTTTTTTGGCAAAGGGATTTGGGGGCACGTGAGGCGCATTCTTCACGAAGGCATCATCTAGTTGGTTTTTGACGAATTAGAAAATTATAGTTCCTTATGCCTTTAAGTTAAGAGAGGCCAAGCAAACATAAATAATTAAAGCCAAGTATTGTTTGGACGCAAATGGAATTTGTAATAGGAGTAGGGGGTATCAGTGGCGGCCAAATGGGGGGTACGCCCCCCTTCCCCTCCCCACCTCCCTATTTACGAAATAAATATTCACAAAAGTATAAGTATAAATATTCACAAAAATGTCTAGTTTAGTTGGTAAAAGAAGGGAATGAAGTATAAGTGGAATTGTTTTTCAAAATATTCACTAAAAATAAATATTCACACTTTCAAACTATTTACGAAAATATTCCTTTTTGTCATATCGGACAGAAAAACGCGGTTTGAAACCGCGTTTTATTCGTAAGGTCAAATATCTAAAATTGGGTTGGCTGAAAAAAAGATTAAAAAAAATGTCGCGTCTCTTGATTTTTTTGTTTTTTTCCAAGAAAAATTGAAACGGGGAAGAAGGCCCGGATGGAGGCGGAGGAGAGAGGAAGGGGCGGAGGGAGGGAGAGGAAAGGGTCGGAGGGAGGGAGAGGAAAGGGCCGGAGGGAGGCGGAGGAGAGAGGAAGGGGAGAAGGGAGAGAGAGGAAAGGGTCGGAGGGAGGCGGAGGAGAGAGCAAGGGGCGGAGGGAGGGAGAGGAAAGGGCTGGAGGGAGGCGGAGAAGAGAGGAAGGGTCCATGCTCGGGAAAGGAAGCCGTAGAGGAGGCGAGGCGATGGCGGCCATGGGAGGGTCCAGGCTCGGGAAAGGAAGCCATAGAGGAGGTGAGGCGATGGCGACCATGGGAGCCCCCATTTCGGATCCAGGCGCCTCCGGCTCTCTCCACCAGATCTCCGTCGGTCGCCTCTCTCTCCCAGATCTCCGCCGGTAGCCTCTCTCATCCGGTCGCCTCTCTTTTGCGGCCTCCTCTCTCTCCTCTAGCCTCCTCTTGATTGTTTCAATTTTCGGTAAAAAAAACAAAAAAATACAAGAGACGGGGTCTCTCTTTAGTTGATTTTCATCCCCCTCTTCACCCAATTTCATATTTTGACCCTACGAATAAAACGTGGTTTCATACCGCGTTTTTCGGTCCGATCTGACAAAAATGAATATTTTCATAAATAGTTTGAAAGTGTGAATATTTTTGTAATTATTTATTTTTAGTGAATATTTTGAAAAAAAAATTTTATAAGTGATGTGAGAGGTCTTCGGTTCAAATCTTACTTTTTACCTTTTTGCACTACTTTTTATTCCTACCAAATTTTCTCTATTATAAATGTCATATTTAAATCAAATTTTATATATTTTTTAATATTTTCGTAAGATTATTCATTATGTTACACATATATTTTAAAAAATTCTTTGATTTTTATTCAAATGAAATTTTTTTATTATCAATGTCATATTTAAACCATATTTGTGAGAGCATTTAACTCTTATTGTATAATTCTTTGTATTCGATACTAATTTGTTTAGGCGTAATTTCTTGAACCTCATTCTTCATTTTTTTATTTTTTTTTTATTTTTTTTTTATTTTTTTTTTATTAGGAAAGAATTCGGGTGGGCAAGCCCTACCCGGCGGCATCCTTGCGGATGAGGTCAAGTAGACCAGAGTTATTTTGAATATCGACTCATTGGGCAGAGCGGCAAAGGTGTGCAACCTTATCCGCCACTCTATTGCCCATACGAGGTACGTGAAAATACTCTACTTCTTTCACTGTCGATAGCAAGACTTGAACGTCTGAGAGGATTAGCTCGATCTCCCAAGGGCATTTAGCTTTCTTGTTCAGGTACTCTATGATAATTTTACAATCACCTTCGACTTGGATTATTTCTATGCTGAGTTGTATTACTTTTTGGACCCCCATTTTTAGTGCAAGAGCCTCTGCTGTAATTGGCTGCTGTTTCCCAAGAATTTGGTGATGAATGGAAACCGGATGGCCTTCCCAATCTCTGATAATGATACCAGGAGTACTATCTCCATTAGCAATGGAAGAACCATCGAAATTGAGTTTGTACTTCCCCCTTGGGGGTTTGCGCCAACGTATTGTTCTTTGTTTGTCGCTCTTTTTTGGATGAAACCTTGTAGATGGGTGAACACATTCTTCCCAATCTTGCTCTATAGTGGATGTTTTGTTCCAGTTATCTATGTGGGATCTTATCATACGGAGAACGGCATGTTGGTGCGGGATTGTGGTATGTTGGAATAAATATTGATTCCTAATGTACCACGTAGTCCACCATACAAAGACGAGGTTAGTCAGGGCGGAAGGGGATAACGTATTCCCAAGTGTGGAAAGAATGGGTTTAAAATCCCGGGACTGGCCAATTAAGTGGGCAGTTGTTGCTTGCACTTGGTTCGGAAGTTGATGTATTGTTCTGATGAAAGAACATTCTAGAAACAAGTGTGCCTCGTCTTCAGGCGCCATATTGCAGAGTGAACATGTCGTAGGGACAGCCGAACCCCTACAAGATAGCCGGGAGGCTATTGGTAGACCATTTTGTGCAATCTTCCACAGAAAATTCTTTACTTTCGGGGGAACATTAGTCTTCCAGATCCAGGCATTGGTGTCGGGCGTAGATGTGGATTGTGCTGTTATTAAGTTGTAAGCGCTGGCCGTGGTAAACCAACCTTCCCTATCTGGCCACCAGTATAGTCGGTCTTGCAGGTTAGATGTAGGAAGAGGGATGTCTAAGATTTCTTTTACAATATCGTTAGGTAGAACCGCTTGTAGTTTTTCTCTCCACCACTTACCCCCCATAATATAGTCGTTGACGGTCTCATTCTGATTGTAATCCTGACTGCCTTCTACCCTAGATAGTAAGGAAGAGGTAGTGATCCAATTATCGGACCAAAACTTTATCGTGTGTCCATTTCCAACGGACCAAATCAGGCCAGATTTGAATGTATTAATTAACTCGGACAATTTGGACCATTGCCAAGAACTAGACCCCGATCGTTTGTAATCAAAAATACTTGCAGAACGCAGGTACTTATGCCTGATCAAAGTCACCCAAATATTACTGGGCTCGGCCAGAATTTTCCACAAGAGTTTCATCTGGAGAGCAACGTTCATATCTCCAGATTTACGAATTCCCAGCCCCCCAAACTGCTTCGGCTTGCATATCCTATCCCAGCTAATTAGGGGCCGGTACTGTAGGTCTTTATTACAGAAGAAGGAGCGATTTAATTGGTCAAGTTCTTTATGCATAGCAGCGGGGAGCATAAAGTTCTGCATTACATGTAGAGGCTTGGCAGAAAGGTTGGAGTTAATCAAGGTAGCACGACCCTGTTGGGAAAGAGCATTAGCCCTCCACTTAGTCAATTGTTGCTTGGATTTACAAATGATATCTTCAAATGTACTGCTGGTGACTCTACCATTAATAATAGGGCAACCCAGATATCTTTCGATTGAACTTTCGTTTGTGATATTGAGGCAGTTACGTAACTCAAGAATCCTTTGATTCGGAATCCCCTTAGTTTCTTGGAAACTAGATTTATGGTAATTGACCTTCTGACCTGATACTCTGCAGTAGGAATCAATGATCGATTTCACTTTGCGCCCTGCTTCCACGCTACCTTTAGAGAAAATGATGATGTCATCCGCAAATGATAGGAATGGAATCCGGGGGAACTTCATTCTTCATGAAAGGGAGAAGAGATGCATAGTGTTAGTAGTTTGTTTACTTATTTTAGTTGTTATATATATTCCTTTATATAATTATTTATTATTATTAAATTATTCTAATTTATTTAGTTAATTATTTATTTTAAGTTCTTTATATTCTGATTCATTTGAGTATTTACTTAATTGTTATGTACTGTTTTGAGGTTGTTATTATTATTTAAATGGTCTATTGATTTATTAATTATTTACTAATTATTATTTATTAAGTTATTTAGTTATATAATTCTGATTTATTTAACTATTTGCTTGATCTGATTGAGCAAAGTTTATTCATGCAAATAAATCATTTGTTAAGTGTTGACATTTTAAATGGTTAAAACTTAAAACATATAGTGTTTTGAAATATTCTAAAGCGTTGGAATTTATTGGAATAATGATTTGAAATAAAAAATGGCAGAATTATTTTTATAATATAATTTTGAGAAATTGGTTTAAATGTTTAATGTCGGAATTTGGCTAAGCATTGTTTAGAATAAATTGTTTGATTATCGAGTTGACTTCCTGGAGATTTAAATGACTTTGACTAAACTTTGGAATCTTAAGTTGATTATGAAAATGATTAAGGAGCATGACGAGATATTATATGAGATATTATGCATGATTTGGCATGTTATAATCTTGAATTGAATTATGAAGTGAAAAGTTATATGAGATATTATGTGATGATATGTGTAGAGATGATATAGAAGATATTATATGATGAGATATGGTGAAATATGACTGTTGAGATAATATGGAATGAATGAGATGATTTGAGATGTTCCGAGTCGAAATGATATGATATGATCTGAGATGAGTTGAGAAAAATGATGAATTGGGATGATGATGACATGGACGATATGAATGATGAGTTCTATGAAATAGGTGAAGTTATGTATGATAGTTAGGGGCGTCTTGTGTGACTTGGACATAGACTTATGCACATCTTATATTATATGTTAGGTGATCTGTGATCCGATTGGATTGCTTGCTATTCCTGATCATTGTTTGGATTCTACACTTTTTTCAAGTAAGTTTCCTACGGAGGTGGCGAGAGGGTTTATAGGCCAAATAAATTTTTAGTCAAGACCCCGCTATAGGATAGTGGAGTCAGGTTTGTCCTCAGGAGAGAAGTCAGCGGTTCTAGGTTTAGTTAGTTTCGGGGTATGGGAATAGCGGGAAGAGGTGTAAAAGGGTTGTTGTCGACGTCGGCTAAGAGTTGGTCGATGTTGAGGGATGGAGAGAGGGAATGGTGGTCGAGGTCTGGTAGAATCTGTTCTGAAATTAAAATAACAATGTAAAGTAATAAAGGTTCAAACTTCTAAGGTTAGGGATCATCACAACAATAAACATATATGTGTGTGTGTGTGTGTGTGTGTGTGTGTTTGTGTGTGTGTGTAGATTATAAATCGCATAAAGATGCATGCTTTATATCAAATAACTTTCGTTATTAACAAATAGGAATATATAGGCGCTCGCATAAACCCTGAGTGTTACTATCCCTTTTTCATAATTAATCCAAATTCATAATAAGATCCTATGATACCCCGAAACTCCATCTCATAGCGGTTTCTCGTTTCTGAATATGAAGAAACATTGAAACTCCACGGAAACACCTCAGAAACGTTTCTGAGAGGTCAGAAACTTTGACCGTTTCGTTGACCAAAAAAGTCAGAAACCTTGACCGTTTCCGCTTGGTCAGAAACGTTTCTACCTTGCCAGGTGGCGTTTCCACTAATTTTATAATTGAAAAAAATAAACAACCAAACTCTAAAACATACTTCCCCTTCATCCCGTCTGAAGCTCTCATTTCCATCTAGCCTTGCCACCTCCTTCTCTCCCATTTTTTTGTCTTCCCTCCTCTCCTCCCTTCCGACGACCCTCCCTCCCTCTCTCTCTCTCTCTCTCTCTCTCTCTGTGTGTGCTCTCCGGGTAAAATCTCACTTGCTTAATGCTCTATCCCTCTCAGCTCTAACTATGTCATCCTCAAATGCGAGTAGTGGTCCTAGTGGAAGTCATAGTGTTGAACAAAGCCAACAAACCGAATCGATCGGCAACGGATGGAGTAAAGGACATTGTATATCATAGTATTGAACATTTCAATTTGTAGCCTAATGTTGCATTCTATGTGTATAACTCGGTGATATATTTATTGCTCTTATTTAGTCCGTTAAATGAACATATAATTCATATTGCCGTTTCCTCGGCGTTTCCGTTTCCTGCAAAATTTGGATCACCGTTTCCCCGTTTCCGTTTCTGTTTCCGTGTAACATAGATAAGATCACTTTCGTTTCGATATCATAAATAATGATCATCTACTACTCTCGTAGAAGAATCATGCAAATAGGATAGAAGATGATAAAGACATACAAATTCATAAATCAAACGCATATGTTTATGTTGGGATCACCCCAACCCTAGAATAAGGAAATTAGAAACAAAACATGATAAAAGAAACTAACTTTAAAATAAAATAAAAACTTATCTTACAACCAATTGTCTCCAAACTCTTCCTCTTCAACTCGGACTCTCTCTCTTCTCTCTCCACTCTCCTCCCTAACTACTTGCGCCCGAAGACGACTTGGCTTAAATGAATCAAATAACAAGCCCCTAGGGCTTTATTTATAGGGCTCAATTCTTGCTAGCCAAGGAGAGTAATCTATTTGTCTTCTATCTATATCTATCTAAATATATAATTCTAGATAAAGGAAAAAATCCAAAATGGTAAAATAGATAAATCCTTAGTATAATTAGTTGTTCAACCCATTAGGATAGGAAGTAGATAAAATTGATAAAATATCTTCTACTTCATGTGCAAGCAACTTCCATTCGGGTTAGAAATCGAAATCTACATCGGGTCAGTTTCTGCATGTCACTTGATATCGACCAATATGGATCGATATTGACTCGTCTCTTCATTTTGAGTTGCTCTTCACTCGATTTTGTCTCCTAGGGTGAATTTCAATTGGGTGCTCACTCGATATCGAGTGGTGGCACTCGATATCGACTGTCTTGGTCGATTCCTGGTCACTAGTAGTCTTCATGCTCGATTTCTAGTGAGGCTTCACTCAATATTGAGTCAACTGACTCGATATCGGCTTCTTATGGTTGATTTCTGGTGCTCTAGTCGATATTGAGTGAGTTCAATCGATATTGAGTGAGTTCAGTCGATATTGAGTGATTTTCCAACTTTTCTCTTCTTCTTAGAAATGCTCCGAAAATGTCTCGATTTCTGGGAAATTAAAGAAGAAGTTGTGTAGACCTCAATAATTCACAAATAAGCATAAACTACACAAATCTTATCCTTTCCCAACCCAGAAATATAAAATATTGACAGAAATCAAAATAGATGTAAGCAAAAAACATGGTAAATTGAGCTCACGTCAAGAAGCTTACTCAAGAATTCGGACATCATGTCTGATATGTCATATAGTATGCAGGTGTTACATTCACATTCCATGTAGTATCATGCTTAGGTTCTGCAAAAAATGAACGAGCATATGTTTCCTCTTTGGGTATGGTAGAACGGTCGATAAATTGCGAGTACTAGAGTCATTTTGCTAGGGTCATAGGGGGACCCAGCCTCATCGAGTTCGTACCTCATCGATTCATGGTAATGATATGAGATAGGAATTGAGAATGGAACATGATACTCTTGGCCTCTGTTGCCTCTACCTATAGGCCGTTATGTTGTGGATAGTGATAGGATACTCTTGGCCTCTTTTGCCTCGGCCCATAGACCGCTATGTTGTGGGTACATAATTGCCCTTCATTGCCTCTGCCCACAGACTCCCTCGATGGGGTTATGGGTATGTGTAGAAGGATATGCCACTTGGCATTCTTTGTGGCGCCTTTACAATTTTCTGCATTATAACCAGCATGCTTGTATGTTTATTTTCCGCCTTGCATTAGAGCATCCCTTATTTAGGTATATACATAGTATATGTCCTCAACGAGGTCTTCAGGACCTGCATGAGTGGCTTGACCTTGACTTGTTGTATAGTTTCAAGTACCCTTTCCCTTACTTGATTCTGTGCTGGTTGATGAGGTTTCTTTGGCATTTGGAGAGATTGACTCCGGACAACAAGACCTTATGTTTCAATTTTGGTTTTTTGCACCCATAATTTTGTTTTGACCATGCCCTATTGTGGCACCTTGTATCTGGATTTCAATTTGCTTGCTTAATTTAGAACTCAAACTGTTTTGCGGGAACTTAGAAAATAGGACAGGTTATGGTCCCCAATGGACCTTTCACGGATTTAGGGTATGAAATCCCTCCTTTCAAATCTAACATTTTTGTTTTCAAAACTCGACCCGTAATCGAATTGCAAGATCCGAACGAAAGTATCCAATCCTTCGAAATGTAACCCAAGTTTTATAATTAGGGTCGTTACATCCGATCTCAGGCACGGGTGATGAGCGGTTAACCAATTGTTGATTCTAACCAAAGATAAAGTTCTTTAATTAATCTAGTTATACGATTTCCTCTCAATGACAAGTGGTTAATTTTATGATTTCTTCCCAATCAACTTAACCTAGGAAAATAATCCAACTAATGACATTTGTACAAGTTCTTTAATGAATCTAGCTATATCTAACTAATAAACCATAAGAATTTTTTATTAGGTATTATAACCACTTTTATTTCGGGATCGATTTTCACCCAATCAACCTATATTCTACTTAAATCTTAAACTCGTGTAATTTTTACACATTTTTCATCAATATTATTATTATTATTATTATTATTATTATTATTATTATTATTACTTTCTTAATGAAATCTATTTTTTCTATTTTATATTAACGGTTGGTAATAGTTTATTTAATTTTATAATACTGTACAAAATTTTATATTTATTTATTTTTAAAAAATACATGTCATGGCGCAAGAATTATACTAGTTACGAGTTATATCCACTATTCTTCCTAAAATTAGAAGTATTGATTGTCACGATCATTTACACCATCATCCGCCAATGAATTTGAATAACGATACAGTGAAAACTAAAAAGTACTCCGTATTAAACATGTTTTGCAATGACAAATTTGTGTACGGATTATTTTATTAGGTATAGGCTATAGTCGTAGGTGTGGACTAACTCGAGTTCATGTTTTGTAATTTTTCCCTTTCTTTCTCTTCTCCTTTTCAATTTCAGTTCCGGATACGTACAAGGAGAAATTGATTTTTCTAACATGTTTTTTTATAAGGTAAAGATTTGAGTAGGGTCATACCCGACTAGACCACCACCAACGGGCATCCTTGCGAATGGGGACACGCAAAGCCAAGTCGGCGATGAGGTCATGTGTGGATGTAGTATGGAGGAGACTCGCAATCTTGTCGGCAGTCGAATTGATCTCCCCAAAGACGTGGTTGAATTGCACCCTTTCAAATTGTTGGAGAAGGAACAGGGTCTTAGAAACTAGCATCTTAATCTCCCATGGACAGCTCCACAGTCTTCGCAAGCAATTGGTAATGGTCAGAGTGTCACCCTCAATCATGATACTCGACAGGCCAAGTTCTTTCGCCTTGGCGACGCCACCTTCGAGGGCAAGAGCTTTAGCTGCTAGAGCGGAAATGTGCCCACATTTGAATCCACCACAATCGATGACTGTACCGTGGTGGTCCCTGATAATGAAACCTGCAGAAGTCTCACCCGATGGCAGTTTGGATCCATCAAAATTGATTTTGAAAGATCCATCAACCAATTTGCTCCATATCAAATTTCTTCTTTGTCTTGGTTCATTTGTTTGTTGTTTCTAATGATATTGAGGCTCATCTTCAAAGGATAACTTAGAAGCGGCCCAGTTCTATAGTTGTTGATTGGTATAATTTTCCATATAATGGACGGATGTTGTGTTTTGGTTATCGAATATATTTCAATTCCTTCTTGTCCACAAGCACCGCTATGTCGTTGTTAGTCTCCCTTTTTGTTCAGGATTGAGTTTGTTGAATATTTCGCAAACAATGTTTTTGATTGATGTGTTTCTGGTGTCGATACTTCGAATGACTATTTTAATTTTCGGGTCAATTCTATGAACCAGTTGTAGCATGTGGTTGCATTCAGAAAATAGATGGGTTGGGCTTTCATCCGCCTGATCACACAATGAGCACGTTAGAGGAACATAAATCCCTTTGTTTGCTAGTCTAGTCTTAGTTGGGATTCCGTCATGTGCAAGCTTCCAAATGAAGTTTGTAACTTTTAGAAATGTGTCTAGGTTCCATATCCATATCGTACTACTTGTTTCTTCTACGTTTTGCCTTGTGATGTGCTCTAAGGCACTTGTCGTAGTAAACCATCCATTTTTGCTTGGTTTCTAATAGAGTCTGTCTTCTCTGTCATGTTTTGGTATGTAGATGTTCTTGATCTTGTTAACCATATCTGTCAAAAGGATATTGGATAGGTCATCAGTATTCCATTTCTTGTTGTTGTCGATGAATTTTTCTGCCTTGTCATTTTCATTGATTGTGGAGTTGGGATGTTGTCTACCCTTTATTGGCTTGTCGTCTAGCCAGACGTCTTTTCAAAAATTGATCCTTTTTCCATTTTCTATTTGGTATTCAAAGAGTGGGGTTTCCTTCAAATATTTTTCGGTAACCAATTGGACCCAATGATTGTAAGGTTTAGCTAAGATTTTCCATAGTAATTTCATTTGTAGTGCCTGGTTCATATCCTTGTTTTTTTTTTTTTTAATTTCCTCAATTTTAGCTTGCATCATCGCAAGCATGTTAAGCGGCAGGACATCGTCGGAAGCAACAACCATCAGGGGCGATGATGCACGACCAACCCACCGCCATTAGAATGATATAGATTAGTTCAGGAAACCAGTTATCTGGGCATCGGAACCAAAAAAACATTTGTGATCCCATGCCAAATGAAACGTCAAATTTCAATCAAGATGGTAAAGTCTAATCCACATAAATCTTTTGGATTTTCATATTTTTCATATCCTAATATAGAGCGATTAAGTCCAATTGATCTGGACCAAGATAAAAAAAAAAACTTGTATTTCATATTAAAATGATTATAAAAAATGTTTTTAATTAATTTATTCACCACTAAACAATATTGAATAAAAATGGATCGTGAGCCCTAATTCACCATTAAATATAATTAAACTTTAAACTTTTTTGTATCATATATTCATATACATAATGTTAATTAACAAAAAAAAATTAATTTTTTTTTAGAAGATAAGGTTTTGGGCATTGTGCAACGCATCTGACAAGGTGAACATGCATTCAAAAATTGCCCGTCATTTGTGGAGTACAACCACTTCAACCATTTGACGGGAGAGTCATTCCGCAGAATCTCGACGAGGACCTCTCGATGCTCGGGGTATCTAATGAGCACTAAGTTGAAGCACTTAAGGGGGTCACCTGATGCGTGGCTAATCCCGATTCTTTGCTTGTGGGATCAGAGATCAAGATTCTCGAGTGTGTGGCCCGATCTTGCATTAGCTCTTGTATTTTGTCTCGATGCATGAGGCTAACAATAATGCCTATATTTGATGTAAACGAGATGCACCCCTCTCACTTGATGTGGCCTTGGCAATTTAATTAACAATTGTTAATTAACCTTCAATTCCACAAGCCATTGACGTGGATGAGCAATAACAAGTCAGCCTTGTGATGGTGGAACTAGCGGCAACGACATTCTTCCAAATGAATTGATTATTGAATTGTAAACGAGGCAATACGTAATGGAGAATCGAAAAAACATAATCGACAGTTTACAAAGGAAGCGGGTGGATTGAAATCGAATCCTCTTAGCCAAGAGATCTCCAATTCTATTCAGTCTAATTTTATTGAAATCGACTCATCCTCGATCCGTCGTTGGGATCAAGCTTAGATTATTGTTTGACCCACAGAAGATCATCTTGACCCGCATCATTCCCTTCCTGGATCAAGCCTTCCTTCACCATCAAGTCGATCATATCCATCACTTCATGGGTTGTAGTGGGGGGTTTGTTGGAGGACACATCCTCCCGCTCTAACATGGCCAAGAGCTTATTGTTGGTTTCCTCGACCATCTCCACAAGACATTGATAGAGCTTCGACACATCCGACTTTCGAAGGCCACGCTTCGAAGCGACATGGGATGAGCCGGATCCGAATCCTACGACTTGATTCAACCTCGGAATATTTAAAGGTCTGAACGCACATCCATTCCTCACTGCACTGCGGGTGGTCGGCTCATCCTCGCAAAGGTCCCTGAGAACTTGTTGCATGAACGGGGTTCAGTTAGTACCGGTTGGGCTCGGAAACAGCTCATTAACTCCTCCTCGATCGCCTCATATTGTGAGCTAGGGGGGGGTGGTGTGTACCAGAATGTTGTGTGTTTTAACAACCCAAATAGTAAATCTTTACCTTTAAGGCTTTAACTAATAACGAGTATTAACGTCAAATAAAGATCAATTCCACAAAGAGTGCGTTCGACTTTAGCTAAACATAGTGTATAAGCAAGATAATCATAACAATAGTAAGAGAGATAAGAGTAATATTAGCAATGATTAATAAGAGAGAATAATAATGCTGAAATTCATGAGAATATAGCTTCACATATAATCACAACATTGGTAACTTCGTGATCATCGGGTTGTTTTGGTTATGCTTGTCTATCTTAATGTCGGTTTGTGTAGAGAGCTGATGACATCTAATTTAGTCATATTTTAGGGTTGCATTTGCATATTAGTTTAGAACATTTTCATGCATATTTATCATATTTTATGCTTTATTTAGTTTATTTTGCATTTTCGGAGTCTACACCGAGTGTTTATTTATTTCAGGCATTTTGAGGATATTATTGTGGAAATTCAAGAGTCGATATGAAGGAGCGAACATGATTGGATCCGACCCTAGAAGCTAAAGTGCAAAAATTGTCAAAGTTGGATGATGGTTGGCAATTAGAATTGGGTATTGAGTTGGATTTTCATTCTTTAAAGGGTGTGGGCTGAATTTGTAATTAGGTCAAAGTTTTTTATATATATACTCGGATGAACATAAAGAGAAGGGGGCTCTTCGTTGGACTTTGGAGACTTGGGGTACGCCGCAAGGCTTCGGCCGATCACTTCGGCGTGGATTAGGTTTAGTTTAGTTTTGTTTCTTTCGTTTTCGGTATTACACTTTGGATTGAAGGTGAAGATTTCTAGTTTGCATTTTATTTTAAGCATGTCTTTAATTTATTTCATTTCTTTCTATATTATGTTTAGCTAAATTCTCCGTTCTAGGGTTAGGGTGAACCCGACAATGTCGCGAATTGTTTGATTTCGATGTTTGCTTGAACTTAGTCTGAATTCTATAAATTGATTTGATCCTAGTTGCTAAACCTAATTGATGTGAATCGATTAGAATCATTTTTAGATTCAAGATGCTACCGCTGCGAATTGAAATTGGATAAATAGATGAAATTCATGAACCCGACAGGAAGATTGGTTTCATCGGAACCCTAGGATTGAACTTGAGGAATTAACAATTGTTATTGTGACATTTAAACGATTGTTGAGGACTCTTGAGGATTAATAAATTATCGTAGATTCTTAGGTGTGAATCGGTTAGGCGGAACGCGACAGCGAAAGTTTAATTGATTTTCTCCTAAGATCTATAAAGAGCTTAAAGGGTCTAGATTCGGTTAATTTAGACACAATTGCTACAACATGCGACAGCTGAGTAGTGATGACTTTAGATAATTTACCTTCAATTTGACAAATTAAGAAGATGAAGTTCGAGTGAATATCGGGTTGAATTCGTTGTGGCATTGTCGTGGGAATCCTTTAACCCTGGAATTACTTCTCATATATATTTTCTTCATAATCTTTGCTTGTTTTTCTTAGTTTAGTTGAAAATCAAATCCCTCTTTCTTGGCTTAGCTAATTAGTTCTAGATAACAATTGATACATATATAATCCCCGTGATCGATATCCGTATACTGCAATTGATCTCGTATTCTTGCGAGGTTGGTTCAGGCTACACTATTCTTGTGTTGGTTTAGACCACATCAAGTTTTGGCGCCGTTGCCGGGGATTATTGATAGTATTGGTTGTTTCTATAACGAATTTGCTAAGTCTTTCTTTTGCTTTTGATTTTTTTTTTCTTTCTTTTTGTGATTTCAGGTGTGTTCTTGTAGAGATGAATTACGTTCCTTATTGTGATGTTTTTTCATCGTCTGGTCATGCCACTTTGGAAAATCAATTCTCGACGAATGGGACCCATGCCCATTGCGAGTTTTGCGGGGGTTTTGGGCATATGATCTCTAAATGCCCGGTGTTGTGGGCCCCCATCTGTGAGGATGCTGATGATATGTACCAAATGTGCAATTCTGATGAGTATTATCAGAGCAATCACGCTCATGAAAGGGCTCCAATAGGATTTCAGTTTCGACCTCCACAACCTCCTCCCGAGCAAAGACCTTATTCACACCCATCAACGGAGGAGCTACTCGCGAAGATTGCGGCAATTGAAGCCCAAATTGCTCAACTTACAAAGAATGATCAAATTGCTCTAGAAAGCCTCTCGAGCCAAACATATGTCAGTGACAGTGACAATGACAATGACGATTGCACCGTCGTATCTATTGAGATTGAGGAAAGTCTGGAAGAGCATATACATGAGTCTAAGGTGCCTGAGATTGATGAGCCTAGGGAAGAGGAATCTAGAGAAGAACCCAGATTGGTTGTTCCCCGAGTATACATGTCATCATCACTATTTTCTGAAGTGATGGTTCATCAAGAGAATGTTAAGGAACGATTTGGGGCGTTTGCTGGATTACTCTCCAAGTGGCATATAGATGACCCTTCAAAGGAATTTCTCATTGACATACCGCCATACACCAAGTCCCAAGAGAAAGTCTTTCTATTCGAAGATGGTGGTAACGGTGAACACACAAAGGGACAAGATGCTAAGGAGAAGAGCACATCTTTCGGGAGCTTGAGCTTCAATGGATTCCAACTATATCGTCCTGAAAAGACTTTACTAGATGGGTGGTTCGAGCCATGGACCATCCATTCGGGAAGGTTCAAACGTTTTCGAGTTAACCCCAGGTAAGTTCTCTTTTATTTTATTTAGTTAACTTAAAAAAAAATAAAAAAATAAAAGGGATCTCCTGTTCTTAAATCACTGGTTCTCAGGGAGATGGTGAGCGGGCGTGCACATTAGACGCGCGCCCGCGTGGATCTAATTAAAAATAAAATAAAAATTTGAAGGCTCCCTCCCGTCCCTTCTTCCTCTCTCCCCGAAGCCCTATCGCCTCCCAGGAACCACACCTTTTTCCTCGCCAATCGCCATCATTCCCTCTCTGGATCACTGTACCACGCCGTCCAACACGCTTCTCCTTCTCCCTCTGACCGGCGCCGACGCCCAACATCACCATCACCCCTCCCGCCCTCTCTCGCGCGGAACCACCACCGTCGCCCCGACACCCTCCACCAGATCTCCCTCGCTCCTCTCCGCCTTCACCGCACCAGGCACCTCCGGATCACCCTCCTTCTTCCGCGCCACCCTCGTCGCCTGCATCTCGCCAGCGACATCACCGGCCTCCTTCGCTGCTCCTCTCCCCTTTCCGCTTGCCACCAGCAGTCTCCTCATTCTCCTTGATTCACGCTCTCCGCCTCTGTTAACCTCTACCGCCAGCAGTCACCGCGCCTCCGCCCGAAGCTACTGTACTAAGCCCTCTCCGCCCGATTGATCTCGACCCTGGCTGCTGCTGCCATTGCCCCAAACCCTATCTCAGAATCCCCCAATGTTCCACTCGATGGTAAGTGCAGGTAACCTTCTTCTTCACCCTATTGTTTAGAATTTTATAGGTTGAATGTAAAGGTGAATTGAGTGGAACAATGTGATTAGGGTTATTTATTTTGCTGTGCTCAATTTAGTCTGATGCTATTGGTCTTGGGGTTGCAATGTTTGCGAAAAGATCATCGAGCAATATGTCCATTCACATGTTCAGATTTAGTTGTATGATTGTTTTGTTGTGAATGTGATCCATCTAATTTTGTGAATTGCAAAGCTTGGATGAGATTTGGGTTGCTATGTTTTTTATTATTGATTATATGTTGCTGAATTTTTGGGACTTAGAATGGATAAAGTACTCCCTGTAGCTGATCGGTTTATCCTTGTCATGTCTAAAATCAGCTGAGTTAGTTTTTAGTCTCATGCTTCTAGGAAATTTTGGATCAAATTTATAGGTGGATTTGACTGATTTTGGTTGCTAAAATTGATCACTTTAGTTTTTGAAATTTAGTCTTTTATTACACCTATTTATTGGAAATGTTGGCAGCTGGATTGAATTCTTGTCATGCTTGTTCTCTTGGGATTAAATTGTGCTTATGCTTGTTTTCTTCCCGCTTGTCTCGTGCTCCCTGTTTCCATTATCTTACTTTGCAATTAATGGATGAGCATGAGCATCAAGTATGATTTCTGGTTAGTTGGTAGTTGTTGATTTTCATACTTGGATGATATTTTATGCTTGGATGTTGGACTGTGCTATTTGGTAGTGTGTTTTCTTTGTTTTGTGTCTTGGCTAGGCTCAACCGCAAAAGAGATGACACCTACACTGTTGATCTCGTATTCTTGTGAGGTTGGTTCAGGCTACACTATTCTTGTGTTGGTTTAGACCACATCAAGAGCTGTATAGCTTCCTTCTTCAATCACTATCAGCTAGGTGTGGTCACGTGTCACGGGTCGACCCATGACCCACCGGGTCACACGGGGCAACAACCTGCCGAGTTGGTGACCCAGCGGATACGGGTCCTCGAGTCAGCGGGTGAGGGCGGGTTATGGTTAAAAAAAAATTGTCGTTGAACTGAGGGCCCCACCAGGAGATTTAAAAAAAATTGGTCATTGCCCAATTGCTAGGAGGTCGGCTATAAATTCCCGTCATTTCACTTCACACTTTCACATCTTATCCACCTATCTCATCAACTTATATTTCATTTTCATAAGCTCGTTAGTCGTTAACTTGTTATCATGTCCGACCAATCCACATCCGCCGATAATCTTCGTACGACGTTGTTCCATGGCCATTTTCAAAAGGTCGAGCAAGGCCCGGGAAAGTTGGAAGCCGTTTGTAATATTTTTTTCAGTAATATATATACCAATTAATTTCTGTAACATTTTTTTCTGTAATATATATGTATCTATAATTTGTTATTCAATCTTTTCTAGCAACATAAAAGTAGATGGATGCAGTTCCAAAAGGTCCAATTTTATTTGGACTAAAGCAAATATAAAGATCTTAATTGATGTTTGTCTCCAATATCGACAAAAATATGGGTGTAACCAAAATTTTCAATGGCCGCGTATTCTGAAAGATTTTGAAAAAAAAATATGGGAAAAAAGCCAATTCTATGAAGAACAAGTACGGCAATATGAAGAAAGTATTCTGCATGGAAGTCGTTGCTACAATCTGATCCTGGCCTAGGTTGGAATGCGAGCACAAGAACTATTAGTGCTGATGATGCTTGGTGAGATAAAAAAAAATTAAGGTAACCTATTTCTTTGATCTATTTTCATTTTTTAACTTAATTTAGTGCTAGATCAAATTACACTATTATTTTAGTTTTTATGTCGGTTTTCTTTTAGTCTGAAAAGATAAATATATAGATATGGTGGTTAAATCATTTACAAAATAGTAAGACCATACCAAGAGTCTTACAAAAAATGCTACCAGGAACTATATACCCAAAACGTCCCCGAACTGTATCCCCAACAAACACAAAAGCAAGTGCACAATCCTCACACCTCTTTCTCTACCTCTCACTGTATCCTCTCTACCTCAACTGACCCATCTGTACTCAACCCCCCTATACTCCTTACTAATTACCCCGAACTCCCAACCGGTCCACAAGTGGCTTGCAAGTCCACTTTGCAGATATCCGGCTCCTACAACTAGCTATAATCGTCGCAGCACATGCAGCTGCATCAAACGGCTCCTGCCTGAACACGACTCCATTCCTAGCACTCCATGTAAAATACACTATCGCTTCAAAAGCCAGCAACTTCGCCTAGTAAAGCTGCGTCTTCTGTCTTGCATTCGGCTCACTAGCAAACCACAAGAGCCCGTCTTCCAAGGATTCGAATCTGCGAGAAATTCCGACCCAAGTGAAGACTAGATTATGCACTTCATGGATTGCTGGGCAGCTAAACCACAGATGGTCTTCTGTTTCTTCTCCTCCTCTGCACAACACACATTCCGCGGCATCTATGCCTCTCCAGTGCTTCACTTTCTGTCCTGTCTGAAGGCGTTTTCGTATAGCTAACCAAACCACGAAAGCCCATTTTCTGCACTGGAGTCTTCCCCACAACAGGCCCCCCCAATCGACTTCATCTGTTCTTGTTCTAAGGACGTTATACAGCTTGGAGCAGAATAATCCACCCCCAGGCTTACAATAGACATACAGACCTCCGGCTTGGTTACCATCTGTAACCATTGCACTCTTCAAGTCATCCCTAACTTCAATAACATTCCGCCATATCCATGTATCATGAGTCCGTGTCGTCATATCCCATACATTACCTTCTCGGATGTGATTATGTTGACACCATCTCAACCAGATGCTCGACTGCTGTAATACAAGCTCTCCGACGAGTTTAGCATCCATGCTCTTATTCCAAGCCAACAACTCATGTATGCCCAATCCACCTTCTTCAAATGGTTTAGTAACTTCTCCCCATGCCACAAGGAACCTTTTACCTTCTAGGTCCCCACTCCATAAGAAGCGTTTACACATCGCTTCTATTTTAGCTATGACCCCCTTCGGCATGACTAAGACTTGGCTCCAAAAATTATGTATCCCAGCAAAAACAGATTTCATGAGCTGCAATCTACCGGCATAAGAAAGCTTACGAGCTGTCCAGGATTGAATCACATTCCCAACTTTATCATACAACTGAGAGTACTCACTTACTCTGACATTTCTGGATTGTAAAGGCAACCACAAATATTTCACAGGAAGCTGGCCTTTTTCAAACCCTAGCTCCTCCACAATCATATCGGAGACATCCTCATCCACCCCCGCTATAAAAACTGTGCTTTTCGAATTATTAGCTCGAAGCCCAGACATTGCAAAAAAGCCATCTAGACACTCTTTCACAATTATGACTGACTGCATATCTGCACGACAGAACACTAGAAGATCATCTGCAAATGCAAGATGCACAAGTTTAGGCCCCTTACATCTGGGGTGGAACTTAAACCTTGGGTTTTCAGCAGCTTGTTGTAGCTTCCGACTGAGCATCTCCATGCACAACACAAACAAATACGGAGATAGCGGGTCTCCCTGTCGGAGCCCACGCTTCCCAGCAAAAAAAAACCTCCGGTTCTCCATTAATCAGCACTGAAAACGCAGAAGTGGAAACACACTCCATGATCAACTCTACAAGCCTCCCCGGAAATTCAAGTTGTACCAGCGTAGCTCTGATGAACTCCCAACTCAAATAATCATATGCTTTTTGAAGATCCACCATAATGGTACACCTTGGAGATACCCTTTTCGTTCCATAGCCATTTACTACTTCCAACGCCACCGCACTATTGTGAGCAAGTGATCTCCCCGGTATGAACGCTCCTTGGCAATCTGAAATCAAGCCCGGCAATTCTCCCTTAATTCTGCTAGCAATAATTTTCGTCACCACTTTCATTACCGTATTGCAGCAGGATATGGGCCTCAGTTCAGTAACTAAGGTGGGGTTCGTCACCTTTGGTATGAGAGAGATGAATGTTGTGTTGAGCTGCTTTAACACTTGGCCATTTCGAAAAATCTCTCTTATGGCTTCGCATGTATCCCTCCCAACTATACTCCACGCATCTCTGAAAAACATACTCCCGAACCCGTCGGGTCTAGGAGACTTGTTAACTCCTACTGACCACATCGTTCTTCGCACTTCATCATAGCTGGGCAGAGCTAGCAAACATTCAGACCTGGCATTATCCATAATCGGCCCTGCTGGCACATTAAATCGCATCAATCCAAGGGGTGCAGTAGATAATAACTCCCTAAAGAATCTCAGCACATGTCTTCTGATATCAGATTCATCTTCCAGCATTTCCCCTCTGTCATTTCTCATTTTCAGTATAGCGTTCCTTGCACTTCTCTCTTTTAAATTGCGATAGAACATCGAAGATGTTTCTTCCCCCATTGTTAACCAATGGAGCTTGGCTTGCTGTGAAGTCAAACTAATGAGCCGACTTACACTCTTCCTCAAGTCTTGTTCAGCCTTAGTAAGCTGACCAGCAAGAGCAAGATTGTCTTTTTCTGTACGAATTCTTATATGCAGCTCATTTAGAATGTCCTTATGCAACTTAATTTGTGTTTGGAGTTCCGGGAATCTTGCCTTGTTCCAAGGTTTTATAGCATCCTTAACACTTTTCAGCTTCTAAACCAATTTATATTGTCTCGATCCGACAACCTCCATCTACCAAGCAGCCCTCACAATAGATTGGAATTCACTCTCCTTGCCCCAAAAGTTTTTGTACTTAAAGGGAAACCGCCTCCTTCTATTACTGCTGTAAATTGTTGCCAACCCTGGTGAATGGTCTGAAACTCTAGGGGTGTCAAAGAAAGCTTGAGAGGTACTAAATTGCTCCTTCCAGAGATCATTAACAAGGATCCTATCTAACAACTAGGTTGCCTTTACAGAAAAATCACAACTGCAAAAAAAAAAAAAAAAAAAAAAAAAAAAAAAACGTAGTAACCCCTTACCCACGGATATTGAGGATTGGTGATGCTGGACGTGGAGGTCGTGAAACATAGCCAAGATATTTAGTTGGGCCAAAATAGTCTTTCATAAATATTGAGTGTGTTTTTATTGTTTGTATGTAGATTAGAACTGGGCAAACGCGGGACGGCCCGCCCGCCCGCGAAATTGGACAGGCTTGGGTAGGGGAAAAAGCCCATGCGGGCTGCTATGCCTGGTCCGCGCCCGCAACAGGTACGGGATTGGGTAAGCCAATCTACCCGTTGCGGGAGCGGCCCGTAACGGGTACCCGCTATAAATAAGAAAAACAATAACTATATAATAAGAAAAATTGATTACAATAACTATAAATAATATTAATTATTCATATAAATAAAATTAATTATTCCATGTAATAAGAAAAATATTAGCTATATACTCCTTCTAATAAGAAAAATTATTCCATGTTATATTAATCATGCATATAAATAAAGTTACTATAAACAAAACAGTATCTATGCCACTATGGTAATAAGAAAAAAGAGTAACTATAAATCAAATTAATTATTCATTACAATGGGCTTAATATAGCTTTAATAAGAAATTTTGATTAGGTTTGCGGGTAACCGCGGGTTACCCACACCCGCATTCGCGGGCGGGATTGGACATGACTTTCAATCCGTTAAGCGGGCTTAGCCCGGCCCGCGCCCGCAATAACGGGACAAAATATCGAGTAAAGCCCGGTCCGCGCCCGCGTTTGCCCGGGTCTAATGTAGATTAAGTTTAGCTTTAGTGTCTAAAAGTCTTGGAAATGTAGGTGTAGTGGGGTTTACTCTATGTTGTCATTTTTTTTATTAGGTAAAATTTTGAGACCAGATATACCTGGACCTCGAAGGAACCAAACCAGAAGCCAAACATTCAAAATTATTTTTTATGCTATGTTATTATAAATTAATTACTAAATATTATCTATATAAACTCTTAATTTAGATGATATATCAATTTTAGAGGCATTTTAGGAGTCTTGACCAATCTTTTTTTTTTTGACATTTTTCTTTGATTTTCTTTTTTTACTTTTAATTCTCTTTTTTTCCCTTTAATCTTATTAACTATCTATATAAACTAGACCTGTCAAACGGGTCATTCGGGTCGGGTTCGGGCCGGGTCACTTCGGGTCTCGGGTAAAACGGGTTCTGGGTAAAACGGATCCCGGGCATTTTCGGGTTGACTAGAACCCGGGTTTCGAGTCATTTCGGGTCGATTTCGGGTTTGTTAATTTTTTCCTTTTTAAATTAAAAAAAAAATCATGATTTGATAATTTTGCAATAAATTTTAAATATATATATAAAAAAATTAATTATATTTAATTAAAAATCAACCGGGTCAACCGGGTTACCGGGTCAATCGGGTAAAATCGGGTCAAAATTACCGGGTCAATCGGGTCACCGGGTCGAAACCCAGATGACCTGGAAAATTTCCGGTTTTTCGGGTTCGGGTCAAAAAAAAATTTCCGGGTCAAAATTTCCGGGTTCGGATCGAAAATTTTCGGGGCGGTCCGGTCGGGTTGTGTTTTGACAGGTCTAATATAAACTCTTAATTTAGAAGAGTTTAGGATAATGTGTCAATTTTAGAGGCATTTTAGGAGTCTTGACCAATTTTATTTTTTTTGCCATTTTTCTTTGATTTTTTTTTTACTTTTAATTCTCTTTTTTCCCTTTAATCTTATTAACTATCTATATAAACTCTTAATTTATAAGAGTTTAAGATGATGTGTCAATTTTAGGGGCATTTTAGGATTCTTGGCCAATCTTTTTTTTTTGCCATTTTTCTTTGATTTTTTTTTTAACTTTTAATTCTCTTTTTCCCTTTAATCTTATTAACTATCTATATTCTATATCAACTCTTAATTTAGAAGAGTTTAGGATGATGTGTCAATTTTAGAGGCATTTTAGGAGTCTTGAGTCTTGACCAATCTTTTTTTTTTGCCATTTTTCTTTGATTTTCTTTTTTTACTTTTAATTCTCTTTTTCCCCTTTAATCTTATTAACTATCTATATCTATATCTATATAAACTCTTAATTTAGAAGAGTTTAGGATGATGTGTCAATTTTAGAGGCAGTTTAGGAGTCTTGACCAATTTTTTTTTTTTTTGCCATTTTTCTTTGATTTTTTTTTTACTTTTAATTCTCTTTTTTCCCTTTAATCTTATTAACTATCTATATAAACTCTTAATTTATAAGAGTTTAGGGTGATGTGTCAATTTTAGAGGCATTTTAGGAGTCTTGACCAATCTTTTTTTTTTTGCCATTTTTCTTTGATTTTTTTTTTACTATTAATTCTCTTTTTTCCTTTTAATCTTATTAACTATTGGGCTTAATTCAAAACATTGAATTCGATCTAATATAACTATTGAGTTTAACTCAAATTCATTTAGAGAAAATTTGCCCAACGGGCCTTTTTTTTTTGCCTTATTAAGGGAGTGTCTCCTAAGTCCGGCAAATTAGGTTTTTGTCCACCTTTAATTTTTTGGACAAAATTACCCCTCTAATCTTATATCCCTATCATCGTTTCAGCACCCAAAGAAAAAACCCCAATCGTGCTCAATCTTTATCGATCTATCGCCATCTAATCTCTCAAAATCCCCCTGCCGGCTCTCGATCTCCCTCAATCTCTTCCTTGATCTCTCGATGTCCTGACCGGAGACGCCTCCACGACGGCGGAGGGTGCAACTGGCGGCGATTGAGGACGGAGGGTGCAACTGCCATGGCCAAGCAGATCGAGGACAGAGATCTGAGAACTCAACCTCCTCCTCCGATTCGCCTCCTCCGATTCGCCATGTCGCCTCCTTCTCCGATTCGCGCTCTGAGCCATCGATTGCCGTTCCATAGTCGTTGAGGCGGATCCCGACCTCGTGGCCGTCGATTGCCCAGATCCGGGCGTTCTTGAGACGGATCCCGGCCTCGTGGCCGTTGATTGACCAGATCCGGGCGTTCTTGAGGCGGATCCCGGCCTCGTGGCCGTCGATTGCCCAGATCCGGGCGTTCTTGAGGCGGATCTCGGCCTCGTGGCCGTCGATTGCCGCTCCAAAGTCGGATCCCGGCAGATCCCGCTTGCGGCCAGCGGCGACTTCCTTCCTTCTGCCGAGGCTCTCACTGGCCGATCTAGCCCGCGTTCTTCACTCGCTCTCCGCTGAAATCTCCTCTCTCCCATCGTCTCCCTTCCTCTTCAGGCGAAGCAGTTCGTCTGCAACTAATCAAAGTTTCAGCAAGTAATCAAAGTTTTGTGCAAGTAATCAAAGTTTCAGCAAGTAAGTGACTTCCTGTTAGCAAGTTTCAGCAAGTAAGTGACTTCCTGTTGCCAATCTATATCCATTTGGGGAAGAAAGTGTGGATGAAGCTGTAATCTATAGAACTTGCTATTAATATTGGCAGTCAGTGGGGCTCGATATGATCTTATTTATAGTGCTCTGTTGAAACAATGGATGTGTTGGAGGATTTCGAAAATTGAAGTCTAATGTTTCAATTTTTTTAATTTGATCACATTTGTAGGTGTATATGAAAGCAACGGAATGCAAGGAGCAACTCTTTTGCAATTGTACGTACATGCAAATCACTTCACATCATACTATAAGAAGGTATAGACATGATCTATTTGTCTCATCAATTATCTTTCGTTACATTTAGATTCCAAGTATGAGTTATCTTGCTAAATGCGTGCTTTATTTTTGCTGAAATGCGTGCTTTATTTTGCTGAAATATGAATGCGTCCTTTATTTTGTTGAATTCATGTGGAAAATCGAAATCAAGGATCCAAATATGAGTGCGTGCTTTATTTTGCTGAAATGCATTGCAAATTTGTGCAAATTGATTCATAATTGTTTATTCATTCCATGCTAATTGCTTATTTCAGCATCTTATAATATTTTATTTTTGAATTGTTATCAAATTGCACAAAAATAATGGATTGTCTTGATTTTTACATGGTTTGGATTTGGATATTGGCAATTTCAGCAATTGTTGAAATGCGGATTGTAGTTTCATCAATCGCTGAAAATGTGGACTGCAATGAATTTTGGTGTTCATTGCTTTAAATCTCCTTTAAAAGCCTCTTAGCTCAATGGTAGAGCAATGTGCTTATGCACAAATACGTGGGTTCGAATCCCGCATAGGCTAAATTTTATATCTCGTAATACAGTTTCAGCATCAGCAACGTTGCTGAAATCGGGGTTTCAGCATCAACTACAGTGCTGAAATCGGGGTTTCAGCAATTCTGGGAACACAAAAAAAACGAAAAAAAAAGATTGCTGAAACAGATGGTGACACAAAGGTTTCAGCAATTCCGTTTCAGCAACTCTGGAAACGCGGAAAAAAAAAACTGAATTTCGCGGAATTTTTTATTTTTTTTTGCTGAAAACAAAAATTTCAGCATGATGAAAAATTCGGTGGACAAATCCCAAATATGGAGTGGGTGGGAGACGGATTCCTAATATAGCCTAATTTCGTGGCCTGTATGGAAATTGCCCCATTCATTTACTAACTATCTATATCTATATAAACTTTTAATTTAGAAGAGTTTAGGATGATGTTTCAATCTTAATGACATTTTAGGAGTCTTGACCAATCTTTTTTGTTTTTTTTGCCATTTTTCTTTGATTTTCTTTCATTCTTTTTTTTTCTTTTACTTCTCTTTTTTCCCTTTAATCTTACTAACTATCTATATCTATATAAACTCTTAATTTAGAAGAGTTTAGGATGATGTGTTAATTTTAGAGGCATTTTAGGAGTCTTGACCAATCTTTTTTTTGCCATTTTTCTTTTATTTTCTTTCATCCTCTTTTTTTACTTTTAATTATCTTTTTTCCCTTTAATCTTATTAACTATGTGTATCTATATCTATATAAACTCTTAATTTAGAAGAGTCTAGGATGATGTGTCAATTTTAGAGGCATTTTAGGAGTCTTGACCAATCTTTTTTTTGCCATTTTTCTTTGATTTTCTTTCATTCTTTTTTTTTTTACTTTTAATTCTCTTTTTTTCATTTAATCTTATTAACTGTTGGGCTTAATTCAAAACATTGAATTCAATCTAATATAACGATTGAGTTTAACTCAAATTCATTACTAACTATCTATATCTATATAAACTTTTAATTTAGAAGAGTTTATGATGATGTTTCAATCTTAAAGACATTTTAGGAGTCTTGACCAATCTTTTTTTTTTTTTGCCATTTTTCTTTGATTTTCTTTCATTCTTTTTTTTTTTTTCCTTTTACTTCTCTTTTTTCCCTTTAATCTTACTAACTATTGGGCTTAATTCAAAACATTGAATTCAATCTAATATAACTATTGAGTTTAACTCAAATTCATTTACTAACTATTGAGATTAATTCAAAACATTGTATATAACTATTTATTATTACACATCACATTTAAACAATGTTATAATGATATTGAATTATTATCACTAAGTAATTTAAAATATCTATATTTATGTATTATACTTTACATAAGGTTTTTAAAAAATAATTTTATGATATAATTATAAGATATATTTATTGTAAAGTTTTTAATGATTTTTATTTTAACATTTATTAATATTTGTATATATATAATATTTTAGTTTCAAAAAAACGCGTCATGGCGCGGGAATCATACTAGTTATTATTATTATTATTATTAATAAAAGAATTGAGTAAATAAAAGGGAAAATAAATAAAAGGTAATTTAAGGATCCAAGACTCGGACTCATGAATGAAGTTAAAAATTTTGAAAGTTAGAATGAAATCTTAAGCTAATGTGGCATAAGAAAAGTGAGTTAAAGGTCCGAGGTTGGGGCTCACCATTGAACATGCTCTTATGGGTATATGGTTATTTGTAATGGTAGGTTGTTCGATCTGTTAATTAATGATACGTGTATTATTATGTAAACCTAAGCCACTAGTTTAGAAATAAAAACCCCAAATATCTAGAAATACATGTGGTGGAGGGAAGTGGAAGGATGCATGCATTCCAATCACGGTGAAGAAAGATGAAGAATATATATGGTGGGACAAAATACTCGATCGAGCAAAACATAAACAAAAACACAAAAATAAACATGATGAATTATTCAGTTGAACTCATATTTTCATCCTTGTGCCTACTATTATCCCTTAGGTTTTTTAAGTTATATTTTTCAAAGGATAAAAATGGCAAGTTGAGTAAACTCCCTCCAGGGCCAAAGCCGCTTCCAGTTGTTGGCAACATCTTGCAACTCACCGATAAGCCTCATCGTGCCCTTGCCGACCTCTCCAACTCCTATGGCCCTCTTATGTATGTCAAGCTCGGGAGCATCAATACTTTGGTGGTCTCTTCGTCCTCCATGGCTAAAGAAGTTTTTTTCAAGCATGATTTAGCCTTTTCTGGGCGGAAGGTCCCTGATGCTGTGCGAGCACTTGATCACAACTTGTACTCGGTTGGTTGGTTGCCAGCCTCATCATCCAAATGGCGAAATCTGAGGAAGATTTGCGCTGTCCACCTATTCAACGTGAAGAGCTTGGATGCTAACCAGTTTCTTCGCCAGACGAAAGTTGATGAGCTCCTAGAATACATAACTCACTGTTCTATCAGAGGTCAACCTGTTGGTGTTGGGGAGGTTGGGTTTATAACCTCCCTAAACTTATTGTCAAATACATTATTCTCCACCAATCTAGCCAGCTTCGGCTCTGAAGCTGCCCATCAGATGAAGGATAATATTCGACAAATATTTGTGTGTGTTGGGAAACCTAACCTTGCTGATTTCTTTCCCTTCCTCAGCTACTTTGATCCAGTAGGTGTCAGGCGAGATACGGTCGCTAGCTTCTCCACCTTGTTTAAGGTTTTTGTTGATTTGATCAGCCAAAGGATGTCTGCCGGTTTATTTGTTAATGGTGCCAACCAAGACCTGTTACAAATACTTCTGCAGATCAGTGAAGAGGAAGGTTCCGATCTCACCCATGATGATATTAAACACCTTTTTCTGGTGAGTTCAGTTGACGTACCCTATATTAAACACCTTTTTCTCGTGAGTCCAGAGTCTTATAGTATTCTTTTACACTAGTTCTCCTTCAATAATGATGGCATCTCTCTCTTCTTCAAGAGCTTTTACTTCTTTCTAGTACAGCATAAAAAATTAACTTGAAAACTAGATGTTAAAATATATAAAATACTCATAACCAAGAGTCCATTCATAAGTGTCAATACCAACCAACCTCAAGCTCTGGAATGGCACTATCAGCTTGAAACTGATAGAAAGTACGAATTGCGGAGCAAATTCTTAGGATCTCCATCTTCACACCACTGTTGTAGCCTATGAAAAAAGGGTTAGCAAATGTAGCCTTTACTTTTCCAAGCACTCATTTCCAATCTCATCCTCTATAGTTCCATACAAACTGCATTTTAAGGTGTCATGTACAAGGAAAAGACTAAAATTATGAGATATAGTCCACAATCTAAAAACCAACCAGAGTCCAGAGATAATAAGAACAAGAAATTTCAAATGGGCGAATAGGTTATCAATCTAAGATTATATCTGGAGTCCAGGCTGGTTGTTTAGCATTACAGTTGAGTTATTTCTTTAATATCCTCTCCAAAAATCCATTGTTGTTGGAAGAATTGGAAAGAAAAAAATTGGAGAGATGAAAGCAAACATATCCAATCCCATATCTCAACACTGATTTCCCCATAACAATTCAGCATTTCCAGTTAGCGCCTCAAATTGAATCTTAAATTCAGCCTATTCAACAATTTCACTACACCAGAAGCTAAACTCATTGGTAATGATTCGATTTGCATAGAACAAAGTCCATTTAAAGTTTTCCAAAAATCACACATGATTCTCGATCAATTGCCCTAATGAAATGAAAACAGTATTCGTAATGAAAGAAAGACGCGAGGTAATTGCACATTTTCCCGTTCCCAATTCATCTATGTTTGCTAACAAACTAATCAAAGAAAGGAAGACAGAAAGATGGAAAACAAAAATAGAGAAAGCAATACTGAGATAAAGAATGAGAGATTACCCCTCTTGATAGGGAGAGAAGCAGATATGAGACAACAAAGCAGGGCCTTCGCCGCCGGTCGTGCTGCCGCCCGGGCGTTACCTGTCCTTTGAGTTCCACTGTATGCCACTGCTTTTAGGGGTAGGGGGAGTCATACATGTGAGGGAGGCGATGCTGACAGAGGTGGTGGCCAGAGAGGGAAGAAGCTTCGGCGTCGAGTGCGCGAGAGAGCGAAATTGGAGAGAGGCGAGGACGATTAAGAGCACTCAGCAACGTCGGAATCAGGATAAGCGAGAATAGGAGACGCCCGGTGGAACAGAAGAAAGGTGAGAAGGATAACCAGATTAGGGGTGGAAATGGGTAGAGCCATTTTTTCACCGGACCCGTCACAAAAAAATTTCACCCGATCCATCATCCGTCCGTCTAATATTTCACCCGTCACCCGATCCGTCGGGTTAATCGGGTGGATCGGGTGGGTAATCGGGTGAAGTAAATTAAAAAAAAAATTCATAGGTCATACTTAGAAATCGATCATATTTGATATTTTCACAAACCACGTCAACGTGGAAATCTTATTAATTGTATAAAATGTTTATTCATACATTATATCATTATCCCCATCTTACAAAGTTAGCATTAAAAGTTTAATATCAAATAAAATGAGATAAATTTTAGCCATTTGCTAAACTCGTAGTTAAAAAAAGGAAAAAATAATTTGGCTAAATCATGTCTTAATACACTAAATGCTAAGTCGTTGAAATGAGTGAAATTGTTAACATTTTACTAGTGTATGCAAAACAAATAAAATAACTTTTTTTAAAAGATGTGATATGAGGTTAAATAAAACTAAGTTTATATTCTTTTAGATTTTTTTTTGCACAAAAACAATTAGAGAATAGAGAAGATAGAATTACAAAAAAAGAAAAATACGTAGTTATGTTAGGCTATATTTTTTTTATAAACTAAGATTTTTTTAAAAAATAATCGGGTGGGTTAGCGGGTGGTTAAGCAGGTCGGGTAATGGGTCGGATGATGGGTCGGGTAATGGGTGAAAAACATATCACCCATCACCCGACCCATCACCCATTTCACCCACCCATCACCCATCCATCACCCGGTTTTTTTTCGGGTTTTCACCCGTATAATCGGGTTGGGTGGGTCGGGTGAATCGGTCACCCACGGGTGATTTTCAGCCCTAAACCAGATGGACATCGACCTAGAAACTCACCCCCACTTGTTTTTTGGTATGAAAAAGTAATGATTACCCTTATGAATGTAGTTCGTATTTAAGTTAAGATACATCGATCACTATTCTAATTATTCCCCTTCTTCTCCTATTTTTCATACAAATGTGTTACCCTTCTATTCCCTAATTTGAATAAGGGTAACTAATACCCCTAGGATGGGCTAATAATCTCCATCATCCTCTCCTCCAACCTCACAAAAAATGATAATCATATACATTTTATGTCTAAAATTTAATACCTTACCTTTCCATTCCCTAGTTATCTAAACAAACGAGCCCTCAATGAAATTGGGTTCGAAGGTGAGAACTACAGACCTAGAAACCAGCCGTAAGATCGAGAAATGCCGATTCAAAGGAGCTGAGATTAGAGAGAATTTGAGAATTGGGAATTTGTTTTGATAATTGGATACTCTGCAAGTAGCCTCAATGGCAGTTACATAGAGGAGAGAGACGCTCTGTCGTCAACTCCGACTAGAAACGAAATGGGCTTTCCATGCCAGCTAGGAATAGGGTTGTTATTCGAGCCGAACGAGCCGAGTATTGCTTAATATGACCGAGCTCGAACCGAGCCTAAAATTTGACTCGAGCTTAAAAATGTGCTCATATTCAGCTCGTTTAAGAAATGAGCGAGCTCGAGCCGAGCTTTTTTCGAGCTTTAGACAATTCTATTTGCTCATTATACAATAACATAAAGAAATTTTTAGAAATTCCATAAAATTCGAGCTATTAGAGTTTAATTCGAACGAGGTGAGCTTTGGACCGAGCTTAAAAATGTGCTCATACTCGGTTCGTTTAGAAAATGAAGTTGGAGTCGAGTTTTTATCGAGCGAGTACAAGCCGAATTCGAGCTACTCGTGTTCATATAACACCTCTAACTAGGAACGGGCTAAAACATAAGGCCCAATACAAATTAAAATATAAAGTTACAAACATAAGTCTCATATTGATTAATTAGCTATATAACGATAAGAGTGCCTGTGACAATACTCCCTCCATCAGAACGTCCTTGTCCTCAAGGATAGGGAGATCATGGCTCGAAGTGTGGATATTTGCCGATGAAGTGCTGGTAGAACTCCCATGTGGCCTGCTCAACTGGGAGCCCTTGCCATTTGATCAGAAATTTAGTGACATCAGTGTTCCTATGCTTCACCATCTTCCTCTCCAGAATAGCTTCAGGTTCCTTTGTGTCACCCAAATCAATGAAGTACTGAGGGAGTTGAGTTGGAACAACAATAGCGGGATTGAGGCACAATTTCAACTGACTAACATGGAACACATCATGAATTACCGCATCGTCGAGGAGGCGAAGCTTGTAAGATACCGAGCCAACCTTCTCGATTACTTGAAATGGACCAAAAAAGCAGGGGGGAGCTTGTGAGGTGTGCGAGACCTGATCAAGTGCTGGCGATATGGTTGAAGTTTCAAATTCCGAATACTGTTTCATCCTATTCTAGGCACACAGAATATGGAATTTCAACATGTTGATCACCTCCTCCCTTTTCTGCAAGCTTCTATCAACAAGTGCAGATTTGCTCTCTCCGGGAAGGTAAGGCAGGTGGATGGGCGCTGTCTGACCATAAACAATCTCATAGGGGGAGGCGTTAATTGCAGAATGATGACTCGTGTTGTACCACCACTCGGCTAGGGGCAGCCACTTGGACCACGATCGTGGCGTCTCCGAGGACATACAACGGAGATAGGTGAATTTTGGATGAGAGAGAGCGAGGAAGTGGACGTATTTATTCAAACGATCAACGACCACCAAAATAGTATGTTTTCATGAGGAATGTGGCAGACCTTCAATGAAGTCCATGCTAATGGCCTCCCAAATGCCCTGTGGTACCGGAAGCGGTTGCAACAATCCTGGAGATACAAGATTCTCGAACTTGTTTTGCTGGCACGTATGACAGTTACGCACATAGTTTTGTACTTCCTTAGCCATTCCTTTCCAGTAAAACAGTGACTTGACCCTGTGTAAAGTTGCATCTCTGCCCGAATGACCCCCAACAGCCGAATTGTGAAGCCACTGAAGTATATGAGTTTTGACTGAGGTGGCATTTCAGATCACCAGCTTGCCCCTTCTCCGAAGCTCTTCATTCACATAAGTGAATTTTGGATGGGATTTGGGGTCTTTAATTAGATCAACTACGATGACCTGAAAGTGAGGATCGGTTGTCCACTGGGCTTTGATGTCTTCAAAGAAACCCTGATGAACGTTGGAAAGGGTAATATGTAATAATTGATCCCCCTCGACCCTGGAAAGGGCATCTACAACAACATTCTTATACCCCTTCTTATGCTGAATTTCATAGTTGTAGCCTAACAGTTTAGAAAGCCATATGTGTTGGAAGGGAGTGGTGACCTTCTGCTCCAACAGGAACTTAAGACTGCGCTGATCGGTTTTAATCACAAAATGCCTATGAGCCAAGTAGGAGCTCCATGATCGCACTGCGAACACAATCGCCATTAATTCCTTCTCGTATACAGATAGAGATTGGTGATGAGGGCCCAAAGATCGACTGATATAGCAGATCGGATACTGATCTTGCATCAACACGGTGCCGATCCTTGTATTAGAGGCATCAGTCTCAACAATGAAGGTCTTCTCAAAGTCTGACAGTGCTAAAACAGGGGCTGAGGACATGGCTAATTTGAGAGTCTTGAAGGCTTCTTCTGGCTCGTGATTCCAGGAGAACCCTTCCTTCTTTAATAGAGTTGTCAGAGGTTTGGCAATTGAACTGTACCCACGTATGAACCGGCGATAATAATTTGCCAAGCCGAGGAAGCTACGAATCTGTTTTTGATTTTTCGGCACATGACACTTACTAATGGCTTGAATCTTCTTCGGATCCGTGCTAACCCCTGTGATGATATGAAATGGCCAAGGTACTCGATCATTGTTGCCCCGAAAGTGCACTTGGATGGTTTCAAGAAGAGTTTATGCTATTGAAGCAACTCAAACACAACTTGCAGATGTTGTAGATGATCGGCCCAATCCTTACTAAAGACGAGTATGTCGTCGAAGAAGACCAACACAATGTTAAATAACAGAATTCTAGTAGTGTTTATTAATATTTAATATTTGTTTTCTTCTTTCTAGTTGTACTTGCACGTACAAAATTAGCGTTTTTTATTTATTAATTACTAGTTTAGTTATTAATTAATGTAATGAAAGAATAAATAAAATAAAGATTAGGGCTCATGGAATGCAGAAAACACATGTAATTAATTCCTCTAGCTAGGTAAGTTGTGCATTTTAATCTTCATTCAATCATTTTCTCTGATTTTATTATTAATATAAATGTGTTACTGTGCGCAGGACCTCATTATTGCAGGAACAGACACGACCTCAAGCACCATAGAATGGACAATGACAGAGCTTCTACGCAACCCATCAAAAATGGCAAAAGCTCAACATGAGCTCCACAAAATCTTGGGAAAACAAGCCCCTATCCAGGAATCAGACATCGAAAGGTTGCCTTACTTGAAAGCAGTTGTGAAGGAGACAATGCGGTTGCACCCAGCAGCCCCGTTGTTATTGCCTCATAGAGTTGAAGAAGACATACAACTTTGCAACTATTTCATCCCAAAGGACACACAAGTGTTTGTTAATGTATGGGCCATCGGCCGAGATCCCGAAACTTGGGAGAGCCCATCTGAGTTCATACCAGAGAGATTTATGGAGTGTGATATCGACATGAGAGGTCAGGATATGGAGCTATTGCCTTTTGGGGCCGGGAGAAGAATATGTCCCGGGCTGCCGCTAGCTTATAGGATGGTGCACCATTTGTTGGCTTCACTTCTTCATGGTTTTGGTTGGAAGCTTGGAGATGGGTTGTGTAAGGAAGACGTGGATATGGACGAGAGGTTTGGAGTCACCCTAGTTAAGGCCAACCCTTTGATGGCTATCCCTTTGCCAAAATGACATTTAAATTATATATTGTTCATCTCCCTAAACTCAATCAACCCATCAACAATCATGCTTTACTCATGTATGGTATGTAAGTATTAAAGTATAACTTGGATGATCGCATCTATATGAACCTTAACTTTTGTCCATGTATTTTTTGCAATTGGATTGCTATTTACAAATGCGACCAAGACACAAAGGCTTCCTTCACAACTCGCTGAGAAACAGACAGGCTTCTGTCAATGATGATCCAGGTTAACTTCAGTTTATAGCTTTTATTGATAGTTGCTGAAAGCAAAATTAACCTAATAGTGCGATACTTGTGCAGTTCAATGCTTTTCAACAAATCAATTTAAAATGCAAGTATTGCAATCGATTAGCTAGGTAAACCAACGGCTTATCCAATAGGCATAACATTGCAATTTGTATGCTGCTTAGAACACTTATACATCAGCTTCAACTGATGAACCAATGCATTCATCATTCATAACAACAAGCAAAATAGGAGCAACAATTCATCCATTTGGGTTAATAGGACAAATGACAAAAATAAAACCACTACCTATATCAAAGGTTACTCTTCCAAGAGCCAATTGAGTTGACAATTCTAAGCCACAAGGCGATAATATTTCTTTTCCTCTGTCTAATCTTGTGTTACCCTTCGTCATAACATATTTCTTCTTCTTTTGAATTTATTTGCCTTTTACAAGAGTTTGAGTGGTTTTGCGTTACCCTTCGTCGTAACATATTTCATCATAACACTTCTTTTGAACATGAGCCACTCCTAACTTCGTCTTCAAACTTGGAAGAAGAAGAGTCTCATTCCATGCAAGCGATTCGAGATGAGATTGCCACTATGATATGGAATACATTTTTTTTTTTATTAGGTAAGAATTCGGGTGAGAATAATCTACCCGAAAGCATCCTACCGGATGAGGTCAAGTAGACCTGAGTGATTGATAAATTAGGTCCCCTGGTATAGTAGCGAAGGTGTGCAACATTATCCGCTACCCGGTTACCAATACGGGGAATGTGAGAAATTCCTATATTCCTTACACCTCGGAGAATGGTCTGAATATCTGACATTACTAATTCTATTTCCCAAGGACAATTCGTGTGTGTTTCTAAGAAATCCGTAATTACTTTTGAATCTCCTTCAATGATCAGGTTATTGATGTTATTGATGTTTAGATCCTTTTCCTTTTTTACCCCAAATCGTAGTGCCAATGCTTCTGCCATAATAGGAGAGTGCCCCCCAATCACCCCACCATCCATGCTGATTGGATTACCATTCAAGTCCCGTATAATATAGCCAATAGAGCTCTTTGAATTTGATATATATGATCCATCAAAGTTTAGTTTATATTTGTCCAAGGGTGGCCTTTTCCATTGGGTGTACTTTTTGGCATTTTTAGGATGGACTTTTACCCTATTTTGGATTGTGGTATCGTCGTCGTCTTCAAGGTTCAGTTTGATGGTTCTTCTCCAATTATTGATATTTTCCAAAATAATTTTCCTAATGCCGTCTATAGAAGGGATCTTGACATTTCTGAAGATTATTTGATTCCTCACATACCTAAGTGTCCACCATCTAAAGGCTATATTCTGTTTGCTGTCCTTCGAAAGGGTGGTGCTCAGGAGCTGAAGAATTTGATCCATATCTCTGTTTTCTGATATAATTGTGTTGACTTTCTGTGATATTTCTCTGGGAAATTGTTGTTGAAAGTTGTTGAAGGGGCATTCTATGAAGATATGAATATCATCTTCCGATGATTGGTTACACAAGATGCATGTAGTGGGAACAACAACCCCCTTCTGGGCTAATCGCGTAGCAGTGGGTAATCCTTTTTGTTTGATTCTCCACATAAAATTTTGGACTTTTGGGAGAGCGTCAATTTTCCAAATCCATGTGAATTCATGAGATATTATGCGTGTGTTGGATGAAATCAGGTTATAGGAGGATGACGTTGTGAACCAACCTTTTTTGTTAGGCCACCAGTATAGCCTATAAGCAAGGGGACTTATGGGTAGCAGGATTTTGATGATTTCTTGTGTTATAGCCTCAGGCAGAACGGAATCAAGTTTTTCTCTCCACCATTTCCCCCATTATATAATCGCTTACAGTTTCTTTTTGGTCTATATTGGGTTGGGGTTCATTTTTATCCAAAAGAGGCCCTGTTGTTACCCAGTTATCTTTCCAGAAATTGATAGATTTTCCGTCTCCTACCGACCAAATAAGTCCTGATTTAAATTTTGTAATCAGGGAGCTGAGTTTTGACCATTGCCACGAGGCACCCCCCTCCTAATGTAGTTAAGTATGTGTGTTTTCTTTTAGGTATTTGTGTTGTATAATCTTAACCCAGTTATTCTCGGGTTCCGCTAAAATTTTCCACAACAGTTTTAGCTGGAGGGCTTCGTTCATGTTTCTTGCTTTTCGTATTCCCAGTCCGCCAACTGCTTTGGATTTACATATTTTGTCCCAGCTTATCAGTGGACTATGTTGCACATCTTTGTTCCAGAAAAAAGTTCTGTTAATTTGGTCAAGTTGCTTGTGTATTGAAGTAGGGAGCAAGAAGCTCTGCATAGAATACAGAGGTTTTGATGATAGATTAGATGCAATTAAAGTGGCTCTTCCCTGCTGAGATAGGGTGTTTGCCCGCCATTTATTACTACTCCATCCGTTCGCGAAAACTTGTCATTTTAGCTCTTAGCACAATTTTTAAGAAATTCAATAATCTACTCCATTTTTTACTAATTTACCCTTATTTATTATTCTACTTTTCACTTTATCAAAAACTACAACTCACAACCCATCAATCATGTCAAGAGCATTTTCGTAAAGTAGAAGTTAAAATACCTACAATGACATGTTTTTATGAACAAAATCGAACCTCTAAAATGACAAGTTTTCGTGAACGGAGAGAGTACTATGATATGTATGCTACCATTCTTAAACTCTATGTCTTGTTTTATGGTGATTCTTCTTGGAGTTGTGTTGGCTTAGTATGTGAAAGTGAAATTGTTTTCTTGTTTATATATAGTTGTCAAGTACTTTCATGTATTATACTGTTATTCCGTCAAGGTGTTATTCAACTCATGTTATTGAGTGTGTTATTCAGCTCGTGTTTTGTTTTAACTTTTCATTTCCAGACTAAGTATTTTTTAGTTATAAATGTATTTTTACATGTAATTCCTAATATAAAGATACATGTGTTAAAAACGAGCTGAAATAGGCTTGAAAACGAGCTCAAATTGACAAAACGAACATAATAAGAAAAAACTTGCAAACGAGTTCGAATTCAAGCTTGAGCTTGTCTTATTACCCGCGAGCCGAATATGATCACAAAACCAAGCTCAATAAAAAAAACATAACACCCCTATTGACAATGTATGATTTTGGCTTTATAGCCCGACCTTGTTGCTAGGCTATAAAGTTATGTATTTTTTTCTCTTTTATAAAGAAAAGTTATAGCCCAGGCTAAATATTATCGGACTATAAAGCCATGCATCAAATAAAATAGACCCATTTTTATAATTTTACCATTTAATCTCCAAAAAACTTGAATAATCAATATTCGTGTCAAATAAGATGCTCAATCTTAAGCTACCTTATAATTTTCATCTCGATTATAATTTGAAGCTATACAGTACTCTCTCCGTCTCGAAAAACAAGTCGTTTTAGGCTTATTGAGTTGTATCAAAATACATGTCGTTTTAGGTTTTCTAGGTAAGGGGTAGTAATGATTTGTATTGGTTTTTGTGTTGTTGACTTTTTAAAAGAGTTTGATTGTTTAAAAAATATAGTAGGTATTTAAAAACAATAAAATTAAGGAAAAATGACCAACAATAATAGTACAAACTATCACTCGTGAACCAAAAATAATATGAACTTTAAAAATTACTAATTGGTATACAAACTATATCCAATTAAACCGATTTTGATACCATGGCTAAAATTCAGAAATGAAAAATAATTTAAACTCAAAAATATAATTAACAAGAAGTTTGGGAAAAATTTGTAAAATTGGAGGAACTATTCACTGTTCATCGTCTTCGTCCCAGTTCTCCAGTAGCTCGCGACCTGTGTAGCTCGGTATGAACTTCGACCTCGGCTCTGCTTGAAAATTGCAAGATGACGGAGGGGAGGACATATGAGGATAGAGGAATCGAGATCGACGCGACCCGAAGGGCACTTAGCATTCATCCATCTCTGGTGGGAACCCTAAATCTGAATTTTGAAGGATTTTCGTCCGAATTGGCCATGAAAGTTGACAAATTTGAAATTCCTATCCTAGAATCTGCAAAAGCCCTTGTTTAATTCGATATTTGATTTGTGCTCTTGACTTCAATTGAAGGTTTGTGGTTTGGAAATTTTTGTGTTCTTCGTCGATTTTAATTAAAGCAGCCAGCTTGAATTGGCGATGTAGGTCAAGAGGCGGAGCATCTGTCCCCGTATAGATCGAAACTTAATTGGGTGATGTATCCTTTGGAAGCTTGGGGAGGATGCCACTTTCACATGGGTTTTCTACTGCTAGTTGCTTCTGGAGGTCATGGAGGAAGATGATGATTGATGAACATTTAATAGTTGCCCCAATTTTACAAAAATTCCTATAATTTCTTGTTAATTATATTTTGAAGTTTAAATTATTTTCTTTTCTAAATTTTACACATGGTATTAAAATTGGTTTAATTGGATATAGTTTGTATACCAATGAGTGATTTTTAAAGTTCGTATTATTTTTGGTTCACGGGTGATAATTGGTATTATTACTGGTCATTTATCCTAAAATTAATCAAAAAAGTTAGTGGGAGGATGATGTTGATTGATGAGGGAGTGTTTTATTAAAACTAGTGAACAATGCTAAAACGACTTGTTTTTGGAGACGGAGGGAGTATTAAAAAATGTGTAGGTTAAACATGCCTTAGCCTAGGGGTGATTGGTGAAGATACCCGAAAACTAAACCCTTCTTTCAAATAGGCACGCTTCCTTCGTATCCGTTCGTATCTCCATGACTTCATCCCTCACCCCAAACAGAAAACGCACCCAAAAGAGGAGGAAAAGGGAATAAAAAAAGAAAGAGAAAAACAAAAAAACAACAAACCCTCGCCTAGATGGCGTCCGTAACCGTCGATCCGGCAGGCGAACGCCTCACGGTGGAATCAATCCCGGTGGTCGATCTCCGCTTCCTCACTCAGTCGGAGCTTAGCGCTCTTTCCCGCTGCTCTGTCCACGCCGTCGACCTAAGCCGCTGCGACGATGTCCTCATCCCTAAAATCGACCGCTCCGTCTTCAACGAGTCCGCCGGTAGCCGCAAGCAGACCTATTCCCGCTTTCGACTCGCCCGCCGCAAGCCCGATTTCTCCGCCAAGCCCCTCCCGCTTGCTCCCGGACCGGCACTCGACGATCCTGAACGCCTCGACAACTCCAAGATCATTGTCCTCTTTAAGCGACTCTTCGCTGGTGCGGACTCTCAGGCTGCCGATCTTCCTCCTATTAGCGAAACTCCCACCGGCCCCTCCTCGTCCACAGTCGATGGGCTGGAGACGGCGAGGAAGAAGAGAGGGCGAAAACCTAAGAGCGAGGACCTGGCCTTTTCGGGTGAGAGTAAGGCGCTGGTACTGTACGATGGAAGGGAGGAAATTGATAAAGTGATTGTGAACAAGAACGGTGTTGCAGTGGATTTGGAGGAGCTAGCAAAGCTGGACGATCCTTTTGCGGCGGAGATTAGGCGGAGGACGGAAGGGATGGATAAGGACGAGGAGTTGTTAGGGTTTTTAACGGGTATGGAGGGTCAGTGGGGGAGCAGAAGGAAGAGGAGAAAGGTTGTTGACGCCAATGAGTTTGGGAATATATTGCCCACTGGTTGGAAGGTTTTGATTGGGATGAAGAAGAAACAAGGCCGGTGTTGGCTGTTTTGTCGAAGATACATAAGGTTAACTGCACTCTCTCTTCATTTTTTTCTTTTTTATGTGTGTGAAGAAGATGCAAGCAACCTTTTGAATCGTGATTGCTGGTATTTGGAATTGCATAAGTTTTGAGGCTCTTGTCATTTTGAGATTGCATTTCGGGCTTAGTTTCTGAATCCCTTGCTGGTGCTTTCCCATTTTTTTCGGTTGCATTGCAGTCCCAATGGAAGATACTTTATGTCATGCAAGGAAGTGTCTTCTTATTTGATGTCCCTATCTGGCTTAGTAGATGTCAAGGCGGTCAAGCAGTCTCCTCCTCCTCCTCCTATGGGTCACTGCTCTGAGGCTTCTCAGTTGGATACACAACTCGTATCAGTAAATGTTAGCTATGTTTGTTCCCCAACGTTTTTATAAGTCTGTTCTTGGCGTATTTTTTGTATTCCAATAATTTGAACTCATTTTGGTTGTGACAGGCTGAAACTACCCATGGCAAGGATCAAGAGGCTATTTCTGTTGCTGCAGTAATGCTTGCACCTGATGATACCGTGAAGCAGAACATCTCGGTAAAAGAAGGTCATATTGGCATGCTAGAAGAACTTGGTCTATTCAAATGTCACAAGTGCTCTTCTCCTTTTTATGATAAAAATCAATTATTGCACCACTTACTCTCTTGTCACAAGAGAAAGCGACGAAAATCTGGTATGCCCATAGAAGATGACGAGCTAATGAAAGAAGGCCATTATGAATGCCAATTTTGCAATAAGAGGTTCACTGAGAGGGTGTGTTTCTTTGGCCATGTTGGAATTCATGTTAAGAACTATGTGAAGAGTCTCGAAGGGTTGCCTGGAGTTAATCCTATGCAAAACGATCATGGCTTCGTCTCCGCTGGTGGAATTCCTCCCGCTCCTGGCTTAGAAAAGTCAGAATCAATGGATGTTAATGATGATTCTATTTCATTTACTCCTGATATTGCTGCTAGTAATGATCTTAATGTTGATTCCACTTATGGAAAATTGCCAGCTAAATCTGATCCGGAAGTTCCTGTACAGACTGGTGATCATGAAACCATTTTATCATCAGTTGATATAGATCAGATTAATCTAGTTTCTGGTACTGACAGGACTGCTGCTGAAAAATCCACTGATAAGGCAGATGCAGTGCCTGAATTGATGGACAAAGAGGCCACAGATGTAGAGAACTATTCTGATACTGCTGATTTAGAGCTTGATTCTTGTTGTGAGCATGCAACTGTTAGGCCTAGTGATGGGAAGGATGGTACATATCAGACGTCCATTGAGGACAGTGTTATTGTGGAGGCTGATGATGTCATCTATAGCTCTAATGTGCAGGTGCAAAATACCAATGGTTTACTTTCCATGGTTCAAAATTCAGCAGGTCTGCTAAATGACAGCCATGAATTTTTCAGTGAGGGGGACGATGACCGTGCTGAGCAAGTGATTTCCAAATCTGAGCTGCTTGATAATGATAGAAACAAGACCCTCAATGAAAACACTGAAGCAAGACTCTGTAACAACATTGATGGTGAGCCTAGTTACAGTATGGAGTTCAAACATAGGGTTGTTGACAATGAACGGATATTTGGTTCCAGCAATACTGAAATTGGTAAAAAAATGAATGTTACAAGTGAGGCTCACCAGGAAAGAGATCCAGCCAGGTCTTCTGTTGTCCCACAAGGAAAGGAGGATACTGCCCTGCCAGAATCCTTTTCTGGAAGGAAATCAGAACATTGTTCATCTTCTCGAGGAGATCTGCAGGGGCATGTGCTTGATGTTGATCCAAATGTGGTCTCCTTAAGCACTTCAAATGGGGTGGATTTGGGTACAAGTGATTTCATGAAGAATGAAATACCATATGATGCCGACAGCTTTGACTCCAATGGAAGAGGTACTCAAAGTGTATTTGTTTTGCCTGGTGAAGTCATTTCTAATGTTGTTCCTGACAATACAAATACAGTTTCTGACTTCGGAGTGCTGGAGCCTGGAAAAGACGACATTTGTGTAAACATTTCATTTCCATCATCTGTTGTGGTTCCTAGGGAAGATCACCGTTATCATGCTGAAAATAGTAGTAGTCCGTGTAGGGCATCTTCAAGAACGGAACCTAACTCTGCCGAAGTAGTCAGTTGTGCAAACTTCTTCAATCCTAAGAGTAGTTTAGATGCAAATCATGAAGCAAATAAAGAAGCAGTGAAGTTTTTGTCGTCTCACTTGTATAGTCCACTTGGGACCAGGGATATACCTGGTGCCTCAGATGTATTTGGAACTTGCAGTTCTGTGATAGAGGAACCAAAGCAGAAGAGAGAACTTGGAAGTATTCTTTCAAGCCTCTCTGCGGATGGGCATGCTCATTGTCTGACTAGTCAGATTCATGATACTAGGGATAGTATGAATGACAACTCGTCTGCTGCATGTGCAACCCATCTCCCTGATCTTTCGGGCAGTATTAGTGATATAAATACAGGTGTTCTCTCATCATTTCCTCAAACAATTCCTGCAAGTCCTTCCCCTTTTTCTTTGTGGAATGATCAACCATTTGGTGTTGAGCAAGGCCAAAGTAGGGTTTGTGATAACTCTAGGGAGGAGGACCGACAAGATCGTTGTTCAGAAACTAATTCACTTAGTCTAACTAGTTTTCAGCCAACATGCAATGTGGGATATAACTTGAATGAGACATACATCAGCACTGTCGATAATTTTTCAAGATTGAATCCACTTGAAACTCACAGAGATACAGACCTGATGATTGGCTTTAGAAATTTGAATTCAAGAAGTAATCAGGATGTTGTGAACGAAGCGCTTTGGAGAAGTAATGAAGGAAATGCAATGCAAAGTGGTTTAGGTGATTCTTCTTCATCACACGGCCAACTAAACGGTGCATTTCAGCCGTTTGATTTTCTTTCTGATAAGGTATGGCTCTTTTTCAGTGCTGATCAGTAGAGTACAGCATAGAGCTATTTACTGTTTATCCTTTTTGTGCCAATGATGTTTCATTCTTTGAATTAGCTTTATACTAGTCGTTCTGATCCGTGATTGATCAATCTGTGCTATTCCCTAATTGAAGAAAGTTCGAAAGCCCTCTGCACTTGATATTTAATTATATATTTTCAAAAAAAAATTATTTGTTATTTTTAAACATGTATTCATTCATTTTACAAAACTATTAGAAAATTATTATTATTTTACTAAATGTGTACATCATATTCGTTATTTTATTTATACATTCAATTTGATATATTTTTAATGACAGATTTTTAAATTTCACAGTAATATATTTTCCACATTGTTTTATCTGTTTTATTAAATAATTTACCGTTGATGTATTAAAATGTAAAGTTTAATAAATTTGTTAAAGTAATAAATGATCTCAAAACATAAAAAAAAAATATTTTTACATTATTTTATCTATGTTATTATTGTTTTATCCATTTTTTCTTGTAATGTTACCACTAATATATTTACATATAAAATTAAATAAATTTTGTAGAGCCATATATGATGCAATAAACTTAAAAGTGACATATTTTCCACATTATTCTAACTTTTTTTAATTAAAAAATGTTATTTTATTATTTATATTGTAACACTTAAAAATGTTATTTTATTATTTATATTGTAACACTTAAAAGTAATACATTTTCATATTGTTTTAACTCTTTTTTTTTTATTTACAATTAATATATTTACATATAACATTTAATAATTTTTTTGAAACAATAAATATCCACCAAAATGAAGCTTTTCACATACTTTTATCTATTTCTTTATCATGTTATTAATATTTTTTATATTTATTATCCTATTATTAATATTTTATTGATAATTTTAGTAATCTTAATCATTAAACTTTGTAATAGTTTATTGGAAGCTATAGTCATGCAAATATAATTTGTTTTTAAGTGTTATACAGTATTTGGTTTTGAAATAAACCAATCAACATTGAAAATTGATTAAACTAATTGGTAATCTTAATCAACAATTTAAAAATTGTTGATTATAGAAGGTGGAACTGTGGGTGTGGGAAGGGGTTGGTTGATTGAATATACTATTTATGCAGAAACTATACGAACTAAGGAAAATGAGGGAAAGAGTTGCTTGATTGGGCTATTTTATACAGAAACAAAACGAGTTTGGGAAAACAACAGTCCTAGTTATAATTGTCATAGTTGTACATCCGTCGGAGTTTTCGTGTGTATGCTGTTGATAGAAATGTTGAGGCTGGAAAAATGACGCATGTTTTTTTGTTATGAATGACAGGGTGAGAATGACATATTTAGCGTCAATGAGAAATACGACAATATTACAAACTTTGGAGAACTGAGATCGACAACAGTAGAACCAATGGAGTTCAGCTTTCTCACCCCACAAGATTCTAATCCACAACTTGGGGGCCCAAAGGTGATGTCATATGGTAATCCCGGGATGGAGCAAGGTTTTGAATCTTCAGTTTGGCTTGGTAAGGGCTCTTCACTATCAAACGTGAATGCTAGAAGCTCATTCAGCACCGTTTGTGTCTGGTGTGGCAGCCAGTTTCAACAGGAGTCGATAGACCCTGATACACAGGCTGGTTCCATAGGCTTTTTGTGCCCCACATGCAAGGCTAGGATCTCTGGCCCGTTCTAGTTAACAAGACTTGCCCAGTTCATCGTCTTTCCCAACCCTTTCACAGTGTGGTTTTCCGTGTGTTGTTGCCTTGTCAAGTCTCAAACTTGAACCTGTGCTCTGATTCATTAGATTGGTATATTGGACATGTTTGGCTAGACTTGATTGGGAGGAAGATACGTCAGTCTTTCAAATCTAACGCCTGTTTAGGGAGGAATGAAATGTAATAAAAAATGTAGCCTAGTAAGTTGGTGTAGCAGTCACCAATCATTATGGTATGCTATTTGTTTTTTTCATTCCATAGATTTTAGTTTTTGGTGAAACTAGAAAGAAGAGATGAACTTACAATTCAGTTTTTCATTGTCATGTAATATTTCTTACAGCTTTTCTGTCAATCAATTTACAGCTAAGAATGAATATTGTGGTGTTACACAGTTTGAGAGATGCATCCAGCTTCGAGGCACTAGATTCTAATAATCTAACCACTCCTAGGAATCTAGGATGCACATACACTTGCTTATGGATGCGTTTAGCACATGCACTTGTTACGTTTGAAATCTGGATATAAACATGTCCAGGATGCGTTTAGACCCTATGTTTGAAGTATCTTCGGGATAACCATTATGGAATGACTCATTGGAAAAGACTTACGGGTAGTACCCAAAGGTCTTCGGTTCGAATTCCGGATATGACTGCTCTTTATTTACAAATTCAAGAAACATCTTCGGGATGAGTCTCGCTTCACTTTCTTCCTCTTCTCACCCATGGTGGGTGGTTTGAGCCATGGAGGTTTGCTTCATCATTCATGCATCTAAGCATGAAAGGATTTCCTAAGCAAAGAGAATTACATAATTACATATGACATACGGTTCGTGAATCTCAAAATAGAAATTAATGAAGAACAAAAGAAGAAAGTGCTCGTTTATCTCAAAATAGAAATTAATGAAGATCAAAAGAAGAAAGTGCTCGTGAAATCGAGAGCTAAAGGTTGATGGATTGTTGCTAACCTAATTTCTCCACCAATTGAGCAACACTCGAACCGACTTTTAAAGTATTAGGCCAGTTGCTTCATGTGCCAATGCGTTTTAACGGTCTGTACTGAATTGTCTTATCTCAATAAAAATGCAGAAGTTGTTACTTTTACTTCATAAACGCCCAAAAAGACAAATAGGTATATTGAAAGACCTGAGATACATTGCTTGTTGGGATGAGTCCCGCTTCGCTTTCTTCCTCTTCTCGCCCATGGTAGGTGGTGGCCGCGGTGCTGGTTTGAGCCATGGAGGATTGCTTCATCATTCATGCATCTAAGTAGGAAAGGATTCCCTAAGCAAAGAGAATTACATAATTACATATTTCTATCAAATTATATAACTATTGGATTTTTATCCTTATTAATCATTAATAATATATATTATATAAAATTTACATAATAAGCACTTGATTAAGTTATTCATTTTTATAAATTGTACAAATTAAATTATCTTGTAAAATATGAGTTTTTAAACTAATTTAAAAGAAAAACCAATAAAAAAAATTATGCGCTAATATTTTATACAACATTATTAGTTGCAAACATATGATAAAAAAATAATTTAATGGAAATATGTCCAATTTTTTTAGATTATATATAAAAATGAACAAGATTTACATAACCAATTAATAATTTCAAAAATATATTAAAATGGCTTTGTTAAGAAAAATTCCGAAATGAAGTCCGGCGAGGCAAAATGGGCTATTTGTCCACTAAAGTTATTTAATATACCAATTTGTCCATAAAAGTACTTTTAATATATCTATTTGTCCGTTGCCTCTTTTAATGTTTCAATGTCTTATGGGGTCATACACCTATTTGTCTTTTCGGCCTTTCATAAACACAAGTGACTTTCAAATGTCAAAACCTACTCGTGTAGAGGACTTGATAGGTTGAAATTGGAATGCTACAAGTGTGATGCTATAAAGTATCATAGTTTTTATTTGTGATCCATTTGTTTATATTGATAAGATTTCTAGAAAGCTTTATCATATTTAGATAAAGCTTTGCATTGTAGCCCAACAAATACGGGGTTATGAAAGATGATTTATCAAGGTTTATCAAGGTTTTGGCAATATGTGCTTCAAGACAAAACAAGCAATCGAGGGTACTCGTATGCTCAAGGGATCTGAAAGAGTAAAATAACAATGTTGATACATGTAGGTTTGGGTAAATTTATGCTCAAATAATCCTAGTGATGCTGTTACTTTTGACGGTAAAACCAAAACAAAATATGAAATATGGTCAAATGATGTATCAATAAAAATATTATATATCAAGAATTCAAGACTCAAACTGACAATTGATGTAATCATATGGTCATGTTCAAACATGGAATTGATCGAAAGCAATTCTTTTGAATATAGCCATCACATCTTTTCTAGAAAAAAAAAAACTAATTAGAAAATCAAAAGAAAACATTTAAGGGTTTTCTATGAAAATGTAAATAACAATTAAAATCAACTAAAGGAAATAAAAATGAAAAAACAAATTTTAGGGCAAATAAATTACCAAAGATACTGCAATGAAGACTCCTAAACATATACGGGGTATAGGAGAATAATTCAAGTTTGGCCTCTATCAGAGCATACACAACTCCATAACATTGTTGATACATGTAGGTTTGGGTAAATTTATGCTCAAATAATCCTAATGATGATGTTACTTTTGACGGTAGATGTAAATGCTTGTGTTTTCAAATCCTGATTTTTGGAAAAAAGAAATTAAAAATGGATTTAAATAGAATATTTCAAGAAAAAATCGTCATCAAACTAACAAATCGACTTTGAAACTTATAGAACAGATTTCCGACCTAAAATCAAACTTTGGAAACTAACATGACATGGCGACATCCTTCCTCGGATTTTTGAAAATCTAATTGATCGAGAGAGCGAGAATCGGAATACTAACATGGGAAAGCTAACATCGAGAACTAACCTTGGGATTCGAACTCGCATGTCGGGATTGAAGACTCTCGCCTCACTCTCCCTAACCCTAGCCGAAAATCTCTACTCAGCAAACCCTCATCTCAAGATGTGAGACATGATCCTTTGAAATTCAAAATCAAGTCAAAGATTCCTCTTTTCCCAAAATGGAATAACATCCACATTCACTTTTCTTCTCTCCATCTCTTGCAACCCCCCCCCCCCCCCCCTCTCTCTCTTTATTCTTATCCCTCCACACCTCTCCCCGTATATCTTATCTCTTAAGGAGACCAAGCTTGACTCATGCCCTCTCACTTCAAACCCAAAATCCAAACATCAGAGAGAGAGAGAGAGCCCTAGAAACATTATCTTGAAAGTGAGAAAACCAAACCCTAAGACACATCTCTTATTCCCTCTTCTTGCCGCCACCACTTCAACCCCACACCACCACCACCATCGACCACCACACCACCACCATCTCCGACCACCTCCACCACCACACAACCACCACCGTCACCACATTTCTTCTCCTTCTTTCCTCCTTTGCTGAGAGCAAACCAAGCCCCAAACCACCTCGATCCATTCTCTTTCCCCCTTCTCCAAGCAGAAACCCATGGCTTCTCCAACAACCCTTGTCAACCTCCAACTAGAAGGAAGAGCCCAGCAACCCGGAGGACCTTCCAAGAAGTCATTGAAGCCCATTGAAGACCATCACCTTTGCTCTCAGATGAAGAGTGATAAGAGCTAGTTTTACCATTCATTTTACCTCCTACTAACTAAAAGGTCACACCTTTAACACCCTTTAACAATCCTAGGTACCCTCGTGCAAGAACGAGCCCAATCGGAGCCCGGATGAAGCTCCACGAGCAAACCGAAGGAAAAAGAAGAAACTTGGGTGATGATCATCATTTCTCTCTATTTTCTTATGTTATGTGTGTACTAACATGGGTATTGATGTTGGAAAAGGGTTGGGTGAGAGCGAGGGAAGCTAACAACAAAAAACGAGGCCAACCGAGCTCAAATCAGTAGTTCCCAGGGCCGGACTTGCCGCCGCGAGTAGAACTCGTGGCCGCAAGTCAGAAAAAAACCATAAGGTTTTGTCTTTCCGCAACGAGTGGCCCTTTTCCCAGGGGAGGCCTTTGGAGCTCCCCAGCTTTGCGGACGCGAAAGCCACTTTCGCGGGCGCGAGGCCTTTCGCGGCAGCGGCTGGTCACTCTCGCAGGCGCGAAACACTTTTGGGGGCAAGTAGCCCGTCTCGCGACCGCGACACCCCTAGTCTCGTGGGGTGATTCTCCGGGCGTGTCTTGCGGCGGAGAAACTATGTTTCAACACGACGAAACACCCCATCATCGAGAGCCTAACTTGATAGCTTTGGGGATTTTGCCGAACGTTTTCAAAAGCCGGATTTGACGTTTTGGGAATTTAAAATGTCTGACTTGATGACTTAAACTCGGTTTTTAAAAAACGAACTTGACGGGTGTTTTTCAATTAAGGTCGGAAGTCCTAACAATTTGCTAGGGTCATAGGACGGCCCAGTCCCATCGGGTCTCGTCCTGAGTCATTCGAGTTATATGACAACACCTTTACTTATATTATGAGCAAGATGAATATGATGATGATCGAACATGATGATGAATATGATGACAAATATAATGATTATGTTGAGCATGCTTCTGGGTTGAGCTAATCGACTTGATTCAATATTAATGAAATGGAATGCATTCATGAGATGGCTAGTCTCCGCCCTATCGGGAAGGGAGGCGGTGGTAGGAGAGGGATACGCCACTTGACATTCTATGTGAATCCATTTAATCGCTTTCTGCATATTATATATAAACTATCAACATGCTTGCGTGATTTAAATTCCTGTCCTGCATTAGAAGCAAAATATTAGGAATAACGTATATGAGTGCTTATATATGGGGACCAGCCAAGTGCGGGCCTCAATATGATCATAAGCCGATTAGCTCATACATAAATGATGTTGATATGACTCTATGATCGCGGGACTTATGCATGGCGGAAAGAGAGAGTTGAGACTCTGACTTCAAAAAACTATTATATATTTGAGTTTCAATAATTGGATGTCATTTTGACTCGGCTCTGCCGTGACACCCTTTGTATTGTTTTCGACTTATGTTGAGTTTGAATGTTAAATGGTTTTCGCGACTTAGTCTTAGGACATATACAAGGGTTTCACCTTGGGTCTCCAACGGGCCTTACGAATTTGGGTGCGAAATCCCACTTTATACTATTAATGTTCGTTTTTAAACCTTCAACCTGTACTTGGTGCGCAAGATCCTAACGGAGGATTCTATCATTTAAAAAGTAACTTGGGATTTCTAATCCCGGGCCGTTAAAGTAAAACCAAAACAAAATATGAAATATGGTCAAACTGACAATTGATGTTAGCATATGGTCATGTTCAAACACGGAAATCGATCAAAGCAATTCTTTTGAATAGAGTTATCACATCTTTTCTAGAAAAAAATAAATTACAAAATCAAAAGAAAACATTCGAGGGTTTCTATAAAAATGCAAATAACAATTAAAAAGGCTTCCAGCTTGGTCGACGCTCCTCCTCGGCTATGGGTGCGAACCCATGGATTCCCATCCGATCATTTCGTCCGAGGGCCACCTTTGTTGTGCTCCTTGGGGAGCCGGTTTCACCCTTCGTGCTTGCACCTACAAAGCCTTTTAGGTCTCCATCTATGGATACGGCTCGGTTCTCCAGCCTCGCAGCTACCTCTTGGTGGCTTAGGTGTACTGCATCTTCTCATTCACTGTTCTTTTTTTGCCTTTCCGTCGTGGTCTCTATTGTTGCTTTTGATTTTTGTTGCTTGGGTCCTCCCTTTCTTCTTGTGTTCTGCATGCCTCGCTTGTTCTGGTTGTTTTCCCACCGTCGATCCGTTGTTGGTGGTGTCTGCCTTGGTGGTGTCTGCCCTGTCGTAGTCGGACTCGCTTGGTCGTTGTTTCGCAGCTTCGAGAGTTTCCCTGTTGGGTACGATGCTTTCCTTCTTCTTTATGTTTTGATTTAGGGGTGTATCGGTGGCAGATTGGTTTGATTTCTAGTGCTTGGTTGAGGTGGTGTGGTTCGGGGGATGGAAGGGTGTGGTTTTGGGTTGCAATTTTCTATTGCTTTTGTGTTTTTGGGGCGGTTTGGTGGGTGGGTTGTGGCGTTGGTTTGTGATGTTGTTGACTACCTCGGTTTCTTCGGATGATTCGCATTTGACCAAGACTTGGTCTTTCGTTGCTTTGTTTGAGCTCCTTGCCGTTTGCGTTTCACACGTTTCGGTGTTGCTATTGCTCTGCTAGTCAGCCCTTTGCTCATTCAAGTTTGAAAGCTTCCGCCTCTTGTGTTGGCTTCTCATCTGGTTTATTTTATTGTTTGTTTTGCTTTTGTCTAAATTCCGGCTGTATCCGGATTTTATTTGTGTTTTTCCCCTTCTGTCATTTTATTCTGTTGGTTCTGGTTGTACCCGATGGTTAGGGGTGTTATTCGAGCCGAACGAGCCGAGCTTGGCGTGTTCAAGCTTGTTCGTTTTTTAAACGAGCTCGAGCCGAGCCTAATTTTTAAACGAGCTTTTTATCGGCTTGTTTAGGAAATGAACGAGCTCGAGCCGAGCTTTTTTCGAGCTTTAAGTACTTCTACTTGGTTATAACATGTTAACTTAAAGGAAATTTTAGAAATTCCATAGAATTCGAGCTATTCGAACGATCCGAGCTTTCAACCGAACTTAAAATTTTGTTCAAACTCGGCTTGTTTAAGTAAGTGAACGAGCTCGAGTCGAGCTTTTTCGAGCCGATCCCGAGTCGAGCTCGAGCTGTTCAGTTCATATAACAGCCCTACCGATGGTTAGTCCATCCACCGGCTTGTCCGGTCTCTCGTTTTTTCTAGGCTTGTCTAGAGTAGCGAATTCTTATCTTGCTTCAAAAAAAACAAAACAATTAAAATCAACTAAAGAAAATAAATATGAAAAAGAAAATTCTAGGACAAATAAATTACCAAAGATATTGCAATGAAGACTCCTAAACATAAGAGAATAATTCAAGCTTAGTTTTTGTTTTTTTTTTGATAAGGTAAAATTCGGGGCCAGACAGACCTGGCTCACCGAGAGGCCGACGAATCGGCAGACAGACAAGCCGTTGAAAGCAATACAACAAAAAGCGAACCAAAAACAGGCGCAACAAAGATTGAACTCACACGTACAAAAGGAGAGACCTAGGCTAAATAAAGACCTTCAGCCAAGAGCGTAGACGCGGACAGAAGCCAAGCACCACCATGGCAGCACCGCTGGTCAGCGGTATATCAGGACGTCATCTCCCGTGGGCAGTGAAGACGGAAACTCCAAGGAGCATTCTCCTAGATACGGAGTCGTCTATGAGCACACCACCACGACCCCAACCAGACCCGACTCCGAGCGCCACACCGTCAAACAAACGAAACGAAACTAGGACCACCCAAAAGCACACACAAGCCACAACCCGAACATGATGCGCCTGAGGGAACGCTCAAAACAATTTGTACTAAAAGAAATAATGTTTTCAACTCTTACGGTAATTTGGTCATGCCCTTTCAGGAATTTTGTCAAACCCTTTCGGGATTTAAATAAGGTCCGTTTGAAAATTTTATCAAACCCTTTCGGGTGGATTTGAATATATATAAATATATATAAGAGCAAGTTTATCGGTGGAACTGTGCACCGATACTTGTAATATTTGATATTTAAAAAATGGGGGAATAGTTGTTTGGGATGCTTGGGCGATGTTCAGGAAGCATCGATGCTACGAAACAACAATTCACCACTTTACCTGCAAAAAATCAGGCAAATTGATAAAGGAAAGGACATGTGTCGCATTTCAAGTGGTGGCAGGGAATGGGCGGTGGAGATGGCGCCACATGGACGGCCAGATTTGATCTAAGTTAATGAAGATTACATATATACTACTCCCTCCGTTCCAAAATAGATGGTCTTTTGCTTTTTAGCACGTTTTTTAAGAAGCGAAAAACTATATAAAATATTATTTTTTTAATTAAAATTTTTATACTATTTGATACTTATTACTAATAAGTATCTAATTATATAAAAAAAATTAATTAAAAAATAATATTTCACATAGTTTTTCGCTCCTTAAAAAGCGTGGAGAAAAATAAACGACCATGTATTTTGAAACGGAGGGAGTAATATGTAATTTTCGACATTAAAAATAAAGAAAATAAGAAAATAAAAAATATCACAATACAAGATTCATTTTTCCCTACACATAGACATCAATTTCAAATATGTTTAGGCATATTTTGAGGAAAAAAAAAATTCTATGAATACAATTATGTATAATAATACCAAATTTTTTTTTTTAATTATCTTTCAATAGTAATAGATAATATCAATATATGCAAAATATTTTTATAATGAAAAATAAATATATTAATTTAATCTTGAATTGAGATAATTATTCGAGAGGGTATAATTGTAAATTGAATTGGTAGGAAAAGATGAAAATAATTATTCGAGATGGGTATAATTGTAAATTTAATTGGTAGGAAAAGATATATTTTGAGATACTAGGGATGCTATTGATAAAGTGAGAAAAGTGAGAATGAGATGCTAGGATGATGTGGCGGAAAAAGAATAATAAAATATTAATATTTCTAGTATTTCTAGTATCCCTTGATAAACATGGCTTAAGCAACCTACGGATTTTCCTTTTTCCACAAGCTTGGTATCTACCTCAAAAATATATAAATATATAAATTCATATATATAAATATATACTAAGAAAGTAGAGTTTTTTATTTATTTTTTTATTTTTGTACAAACTTGGCGTGCAAGTTGCAACCAAGGATGAAATACTCAATGCTTCATCGGAGAAGCAGGCAAGTGAAATTCTGACGCCACCACGGCAAGCCGAAGAATGGCAACGGCGATCGGCCGAACACGAGGGAGCAACAGAACGAGGATCCCTAAATGCGAACGACGAGAGATTGGACACCGAGAGCAAGCGACGGACAACGACAGGGCTCCAAGGCGGAGCACCAGGCCGCGGCACCACCGGCAAGCCCAACCGGTGGAATTGGACAAGGGGATAGAAGCAGGAGGGAATAAGAACCCAGAGATACCAAAAGCCCCAATTTGCAATTGAGATTTGACCGCATCTGTAGGTAAGTTATGAGATCTGGATTTAGATCTGGATTTTGCTCAAGCCAAGAATTCAACAGTAGCGGCGACGGGCAACCAGATGAAGCGGCGCCACCGCCATACACCAATGGAGGTGAGAGGTGAGGAACATACCACAACAACACCACCGAGGAGGAAGAAGCATGGGCACGCCAGATTAGGGTTTTATGTTTCGACAAACACAAACACAATCGAACCAAAATTTTGAAAAAGGGAGTGATTGAGGCCCAAAATCAGACCCGGATATTGATGACATGGGGACAAGAATACGAAACCACGAAAGCCCCATCTCAAATTGGTATTATTAGATCGAGATCCGAAGAAGGATTTACAAAGTTGAGGATTTCCACCACGTTCTACCTTATTACAGAGGCAGCGTCATGACGGACGACACGCCGGAGCACAGTTTTGGCAACGCCACAGCAGCACGGAGGCGGCTGGAGCGGGTTGATGCGGCCGGAGCCGAGTTAAAGGTGGTCGAAGCCTGGTTGTTCATGCCCCAAAGGGGAGTTTTTGCCCCCGAAGGGTGATTTAGAGTATGTTTGGCAGGTGGGTATTTTAGGGGAGGGGAGGGATTGGAAATTTAAGAAAGAGAAGAGAAGGGAAAATTTTTCACTTTCCCATCAAATTCCACCAATTTCCTGGGGTGTGAAATCGCATGGAATAGGGTGGTTACTAAAGTTTAAAATCCCTTTCATTCCTCCCAATTATCCACCGAACACTCAATTCATTTTCCCTTCTATTCCCTCTCTAAAAATCCCATCAAATTCCATCTTTCAAACGGAGGGTTAGGCTCCTTCCTCTCTCTAGAATTCTAGAGAGAGGTCTTAGTCTTTGTTAGAGCATACACAACGCCATACCGGGAGTGTCTTCCCTTGGATTTTGATTTTTTTTTTAAAAAGAAAAAATCGGTAAAATTGCAGAGAAACCTCGCCATTGGGGGGTTAGAAATAAAATAATTTTGAGAGTAAAAACAAAGATGTTTTGGTTGCCTATGCAACCCAAGCATTGACAGTCACGAGAGAAGACTTGCTATGTTAAAGTAAGTAGACATACAAGAATAATGTCCTCTACGGTTCTTGGATAAAACCACCTTGCAGTTTTTTAAAACTAGAGATAGTTTTAAAAACTTCGATCGAGAAACTGGGATTCTTCGGCCATTCTCCTTTGTTTCTTGTTCATTGTTAGGGCTTTTGAATGGCATCACCTGGCTACAGATTTACAAGCAAAGCGATTGCTTCACTGTGTTTATAATACAGAAAGACTGTTAACATTTTAGAGAAATTAAAAAAAAACAAACAAACAAACAAGGTAACAAAACAACAAGTACTTTCTTACAATTCCAAAGTAGATATGACAATAGTTTCATACAACCTGCAGGAGCTTGGGATCAAACAAAGACAACAAAACCCATATGGTAGTCTTAGGGATTCTTTTACAAAGAGATCAAACCCAAAAGGCAAACAGAATATCGGTCCTCTAAACTCAAACAAGCGCCCCATGGACGAGTGTGTCCATCAAGCCCATGACAACAGAAATCGGTGGCGGGTTATTCAGCTAAAGAAACAAACAACAGTTGGCTACCCCAGACGGATGAGGATGGCGAGTTTACAACATCACGCTACAAGTTTTCATTTCTTCAGGAGGCCTCGCGAGAAGATCTTCTTGCAGTAGGGGTTGGTTCGCAAAATCGTGTGAGGCCTCACAGCTGCTACCAATGAATCATGAACAGGACCCTGCCAAGAATTACAACAATTTAGATTAGAGTTGCAGACAATGCAGGCAGCAAACCTGAATTAGTGCAGAAATGTCGATTTTTAAAGCAAACCTTGGTAACATCAAGTGCAGATTGAATGACATAATTTGCATACTGGTCCTGTAGAACTTGTTCAAAGTGAGACACAGAAAGCAGTTCATGAACAATTCTAGCACGATTGTCTTCGTAGAATTTGAGGCACTTCTCAACCACATGGCTACTGAACTTTTGCATAGAAAGATGCACGTAATGTCCGTCAAACTGCGAGACCAGCTGGGCTGACGCCGATGGTATTTTCTTCTCTAGGATGTATTGGACCACATAATTTCTGAGCAACAGAAAATTAGTGTTAACATCTCTCTAAGGAGATGCTAAAGATTAACACCTACCTAAGTAAAAGTATCAAAATCCCAACAACTTTCACCATAAAACTGGAGCTGCCTCAATAAGAAGTTATGTGATGGCTACACAACATTGACATAGTTGTTGCTTTTGATATCGATCAAATATAAAGAAGTAATAGTTGCATACGGTCTCATATAGAAGAGATTTCAACAAACTATTAGGACATTGCACAGGTAACTGGAAATGGATAGACAAAACAACTCAGTTAGCTGAAACTCTTACCCAAAAGGATCTTGAGCAAGAAGAAGGCCATTTGCACAAATCTCTGCAATTAACTTTTGCCTCTGTTCCCCATTCGAATGATCAATGCATCTTTGAAGGACACAACATCCATGCCTGTGAGTAGCAATGTCGACACAAAACTTTGCCGCAGCATCAAAGATAAACTGCCATTGTCAAGTGTCAATTAAGAAAATCATGACATTGTTGTTTTCTACGAGAATTCAATGGAGGCTCTAAGTGTGTCAGGATATGCATTTATATCTCTTTGAGCATCGAGGGCTACACGGTTTGTTTCCATTCAACTAACTATAAAAAAAAAATTCCATATAGAAGGAAAATACAAATAGAGTAGAGGATATTTCATCACCTAACTTGCTATGCAAATAGAACAAGTGTTGTGTCAAGACAATGTCAACTGCTGTAAACGGTATTTGATCAACAGAGAAGTTAGAAGTTTAAAGGCAAAGAGAAATACCTTATTATCCTCACTGCTAAGACATTGCAGACAACGCTGTATCACATGGTTACCATTAAGATCCTTGATGAGATCAAGAAAACCTGGTTCCAGTGCTAGCACAACTAATGATACCTGCTCCTGTGTGCTAAGTGTTTCAATCAATTTCTGCACCACTCGTGTGCTGTAACATAGAATAAGGATTGAATTGAATTGAATACTTTTTAAGTTGAGATGTAGTGAGTGAATGATAACAAAGCAATATATCAACAATGTGAATGTGAACAGATACATCATAAAAACAAAAATACCCGTGTGTGTTGAGAGAAATTCTGACAAGTTCGCCTGGCTCTCGAGTAACCATGTGCACAATTCTCATCCTTTGCTCTTCATGGCAAACATCCAACAATTTCTGAATAAGGTAATTCCCAAAAGGATTCATCATGAGTTCAACAATGCGGTCGATTATTTCATTAAATATGATTTCCACATCTTCATATGATCCTTCCTCGAACTTCTTCTGAAGAAAGCGACAGCCATGTTGATCCTTTGCAATCAAATAAATATTACCCTGGACATCAGACAGAGAATTAAAGGTTGGTTGAAGGACCGAAGGATGACAATCCACCAAGCTCCTGCCATTTTCACACATCCTTTCAGGATGAAGTAATGTGTTAAATTCCAAACTCTTCTCTCCAAGGAAGGGAACAGGAGTACTCCCACTGCGACAATTTCGAACTCTAAACCTTGACGGATCATACTTGGCAGTAGCAGTACCATTCAAGCACCTCTCCTGAATAATGTAAGTATCTTCCAAGCCACCATAGGTGGTGTCTAACTTCTTTGCAGTTTTCATCAGGACAAGAGATTGTGGGAACAGTCCCCTGTTCTCAGCAGGTCCCATAAGATTATGGTCGCCTCTCATCATCCTGGCCTTCAACAAGGAAGGGGGGTTGTTGTAGATAGCATTGTCGACAGTCAAACCATGCTTCGGATGGAAAAGATCCGAGGAGTTCATCAGATTCATGACACCCATATTGGTTCCACAAGGATGTAAAACAGCTGGTTGTGGTTGTTGCTGCTGTTGTTCATTATTAGAAGAGTAAGGCTTATACATAGGCAAGCAAAGGCGCGAAGAACTGAAGACCTCATCAGGCGTGGGGTTGGCTTTGAAATCCATTTTACAGTGCTGCTGCATTGGAGGATCAGCAACAGCAACAGCACAGGAAGGGGAGCGATGATAAACTGAAGACGGAGTTTGAAGGCCGCTGTTATAGGGCAGAAGGCGGGGTCTCTCCTCGAAATCAAAGGGATAACTTATAGGGCAGCTATAGTAACTAGTGTTAGAAGAGTACAGTGAAGGATTAGAGTGATTTTGGGGAGGAGGAACATAAGATTCACCAACAACATTGACACCAGGAGCACCTCTTTGCCCCAATATGCACCTCGCCTTTTCGCCAATGCTAATGCTAGTGCGAGGAGAACGAAACCCGGCAGCACCAGCAGCATCCGCAGAGGCACACAGACCTTGATAGAATCCATTCCTGGCTACATTGTGATTGCTATTAGTGCTAGTAGGGGGAGAGGTGTTCAAATTCATGTTCACGTTCTGGAATTGCCCCGTCAAGCGATCATCAAGCACAACACATCCATTGTTAAGGTTGGTCCAGTAGCAGTGATCAGTGGGAAGTTGAGAGGTCGGTGCTTGATTGTTTGATGAAGAAGAGATTGAAGAGGAACCGTCATCTGATGCGGAAACCAAATTGTAGCAGTGATCAGGAGGAGCCGCCAATCCAGTCATTTGACGATGATAATGGTTGCCATTGCCAGATGGAGATGTACACTGCGGACTCGGTATCTCACTCAACAGCTTCTCCAGTTCTCTGTCACCCTTCATCTTCTCTATTACCTTCTTTTCTCTCAGCCTTTTTAGATGCATAGACGATCACAACAACAACAACAAACAAACAACAACAATCCCGCACTCCGGAATCAGCACCTCATCCCTGTGTAATGTATTCATCATCATCATTATAGTATTATTTTAATTTATATATGTATTTAAATTTGTAAATAACATAATCCATGGGAAAGAAAAGAAGACAAATTCCTGAAATTGACGATGAATTAAAAAACACCCCTCACCCAAAAGATCTGAAATGAATCCCAAAATGCCAATAAGCGAGATTGTGCGATGAAAAATCAGCAGCAAATAGAGGGATAGTGAGAATTTCTGGGGAGTTTTGAATCCATTTGATTGAAGTCGGGTTACCTCGACTATTTTTGTTATAATCGACGATGGAGAAGATCAAAAACAGAAAGCGATCCAGATGGCGAGTGAAAGAGGGAGGAAAGGAGGAATAAGACGATGGAAAAGGGTTTGGGTTGGGTTGGGTATTTTCCTTAATTTGCAGTTTTGTGTGGAGTTTTTGAGGGTTAGTGGGGGAGAGTGATCGTACGTCTGTGACTACCGTGCACGCTCACGCCATTAAAATGAGGGGAGGAAGTTGAGGTTTTGAGAGGAAGAGAGGGTTCAAATATTTATACGCACACATTGTGCACTGTAGACAAGTCATGTGGGTTTGCCTCTCCTTGCCGAATGCCGAATGCCGAATGCCGAATGCCGAATGCCGATGATGAATCCACAACACACATCAAATTAATCACACTCTCTCCTTCTCTACACACTCCTCTCCTCTCCTCTCCTCTCCTCCCCTCCCCTTCAATTTGCTTTCAGGGTTTCTGTGGTTTTTCTAATTCTGCCCCAAAATCAAATCAAATCAAATCAAATCAAACCAAATCAATTTTAAGGTTAAAACTAAAATTAAAAAAATATTGTAATTATAAATTTATACTCCGTAAATACTTTATTTAAGTTTCGCTTTTGACTCAATATTTTAGATATTCGGTTATTAGTCTCCGGTTTGAACAGATTGATATCGCCTTAACAACAAGAATTGCAACTAATTCTCCCTTGATTTACTCTCTCCCCTTATATTGAATCTTAATTACCCTTTTGCTAGCCTATTTTACCATTTCAAAATCAAAACGCAACTTGGGAAATTTTTGCCCACATCCAATTACTGCTGATTATATGATATGATAAATATATCTATTTAAGAATTAACTAGTGAAACATGTTCCTCCTCCACTTGACACTCACCCCGAAGCACCTTAAATACTTAAAGCATATTGAGCGGAGGGAGGGGGCATCAGGTGGCTCGAGCCGTCTGGGTCGGGGGAAAACGTAAAAAAAATATGTTTTTTTTTTTTGTAATTTTTTATAATTGAAGGGTTAAAAAAAGTTAAATTAACTTAGTTGATATAGTTTGAGAAATAGAATGATAAGGTCATGGTTCGAATCATTATAGCTTCATTTTATGGATTTTCCCCTCCTTTTAGCTATTTAATTCATAAATTTAATGTGTTTTCTACTATATTCTTTACAAAAAAAATTGTATCTTATATATCTTCAAAAAAAAAAATTCCCAAAAATATAGTTGAGCCCCCCTCAAATTTTTCCTGGGTCAGTCCATGACACTGATGAGGGACCATCCAAGTCAAGCCCTCCTCCAATTACACCAACTTTTGTTTGATGGGTTTCACCCTAGCTAAAGAGACGCCGGAGCCTCAAGGTTCAAGCCTCGGACCAGGCCCGGTCTGAGTAATCGAGGGGCCCTGGGGCAAAATAGAAATTAAGGCCCCTAATAAAACTTTTTTATAATTAAAAAACAAACAAAAATGCTCTTTTTTAGATTCGAACCTACAACCATGTGGTATAATTACCATAAACTTACCAATTGGACTATTTAGTATATTTGTTTATGCTTTGTAGATATATTACTACTATCATAAATTTACTTATTATGAGCCCCTAAAATTTACGGGCCCTGGGCCGTCGCCCCTCTCGCCCATCCCCTTGGGCCGGCCCTGCCTCGGACCTATTCCCTAATTGGTGCCGAGCCTTTGTCGAGCACCCTAGCCTAGCTACGTGCTAAGGAGTTTCCTTATGATATTTTAGTATTTCCTAGTTTTATTTAAACACTTGTTATTTATTTTGTGAATTTCTTTTAATTCCTTTTAAAGACCTATAAATAAGTTTAAGGGCTGATTTTGTGACACACGTTATTATTATTTATCAAAAATCAGATTTGTTGCCTTGAGTGTTCAAGAGCGAAATTGAGAAGCTTGGTTTTTCAATCTTGGTGATTTGAATCAACTTGATTTGTCTTAATTTTGTCGATTCTCGCTAGTTTATTGGTGATCTTAAACACCCACGAGCATGCCTTCTCGTGCCTCCAAGATCCGTCTTGGTTGTGTGGGATTGTAGAGATCGGTTAGTTGGTTGTTGGTTTGGATTCTTGTCCAATCGAGGTCAAGGGTCTTCTCCTCATTCCATCTAGTTTTTCTCATTGCTATCATTGTTTTCTTTTGTTATTGCTGCATTTTTCCGTTGGTATCACCGTGTCTCACCATCATCTTGTTTCCTTGTCTTGTTGAGTGTGGTAGTTGAAGATCAGACTATCCGACAGCCAATCCTCGTATCAGACACCTAACCCTCTTATGTGCCCTCTTATGTTCTCACTTGGAGCCTGTAAAAGAAGAATTATCGGGTAGGATTCCTATACAACCTCATCCGTATGGATGCTATAGGGTAGGATTCATCTTCCCCGAATTTTTTCCTCATAAAAAATAGATTAAATATTCCAATTTCATTTTTTAAACTAAATATTTTAGGTATGTTATATAGTTCATTTATATAGATTTTACAATATTAACTTTAATATTCAAGGATAAAATAGTAAAAATTATGTTCATGCATAATTTATATGATTGGATTTTATGTTTTTCCCACATAGCTTGGGTTTGAGCATGTTTAAAATTTTGCTAAAAAAAGCATGTTTAAAATTGAAATAAATGTAATATTTTAATTTATGAATCAAGATTCAAACCTTTTGAATATATTATATGGATTATAGCTCTAATTAAATTTTGTTTGCAAAACTGAAGATTTACTCATAATATATCTTTTAATAAGAAAATAATTTTGTATTTATGTTAGACAAGATTTATCAATATATCAGTTCACTTGAAATAAACTAGATACATTTTAATTAGATATAACTTAATTTTGTTAATCAAAATTAACATATGTATAATTCATCTAAAATATTATTTTTACTTACAACTAACTTATGATTAATTACACAATTAATTAATAAGAAACCTAAACTCTTAAAATCAAACTCTAAGAAAAAGGGTGAACTAAATATTTTTTTTTATTAATTACGAAATTAATATTTATTTAGAGAGCCAAACTCATTTATTAAAGGTAAAATCAAAATCTAAGAAGAGGAAAATAAAATTAAAAGCAAATCTTTTGCGAACTCACTCATCATACATTTTTTAGGAACCTTAAGGGTTCATTACTTAAATTATTTTTAGCTTCAACCTTAAGAGTTCATTACTTAAAATTAAAAGCTAACCTGGTTTTCTATCTTGTTTGCAAAAATGAAGTTGTGCTGAGCACATGATAGAAAACCTGATGAAACAAACGAATAGTAAGAATTTAAATTATATATATATATATATATATAGGTAAAGGTTCAAATGAAAATGGGGCTTAAGGTGAAAATTTTGCTTAAAGTGAAAATGACCCAATTCTATGCGTTTTGACCCATCCCGTTTCAAGAGAAATAAACCCCTTGGGCCCTTCCTTGTCCGTCCCTCTCTGTCTCCCTCTCATCTTCTCGTTGCAGTCCGTCTCTCATTTCTCTGCTCTCTCTCTTTGAGATCTCTCCTACTCGACGGCGGCAGTGATGCTTCAGCTCTCCCCGCGCTTCGACTATCTGCTCTATCTCTCTCACCGACTCCTCGCCGCCGCACAGGTACGCCCTCTTCCCTTCCCTCCTTCCTCATGTTGATGACATTGAAAACCCCTCCGATGCCGCCTCTTATTCATCTCCACCATTGAATTTAGTTCTGGCCACCTGTGTGCATCTATTGGTCTAGTGTTTGAGGATTAGGATTGATTTAGATTTTTGGTGTTAGATTTCAAATTCGGGCGATTCTAGGGTTTCTTCGACGGATTTTCGTGAGGTCTCTGTTGTGAATATTATTAGTTTCCATTTAATGGTTCATTTCATTCAAGAAAATAGGAGAAGGTTTTCTGTCATGGAGCTTGTTTGAGGTATTCTGTTATGGAGTTTTCCGTAATGACACTAGTCATTAAGTAGGGTCACTAAAAATGTCATCTTGGTTTTGTGATGTTTAGGATTTGAGGCAGTTTAAGGGAATAACATTAATGTGCCTGAATCACTAAATGCTGCAGATATTCAAGTTGATTCATCAAAAGGTAATTGCAAGTTTGATGTACATGGTCATGTTCTTCCTTTGTTTGCTACTTCTTTCATCACATTGTTAAGTAGCTCTGATGTGATTTGGTAATTTGATTGCAGTAGATGATGCAGGTCCTGTAGAAGTTGAGCAAACGGGTGTAATCGAGATCATTGAGAGAGTAAATGAAGCGGAAAAGGAACATGCTACAACTGATGTATCGGATTCTAAGATAAATAGTGATGCTAGTGATGAAGGAGCTCAAGCTAGCCCTAAGCAGTAGGGGAAGGCAGTTGTCGCTGCTAGGAAAGGATTCAACGCGAGTTAGCGAAGATTTGAAGCTTCTGTTGGGGTGGCTCGAGGACTGGAGTTACCACTAGCAGGTATGATAAGCCCTTAGGTGTCCTCCAATCTGAAGGACTCGAGAGCACTGGATGCCTTGGCTTCGATTGGAATCCAAATACTTCATAAGAGGATCCGAACATGAGAGCGATAAGGATGATCCAAACGCGGGCAGCAGACACCCTATTGTAAGATGAGCATACTTGCTGAAGACCCCACAATCCATGGGACGAAATTCTTTGGTCCATACAGCTGCTGCTGATGTAGTGACTCTCGGCTGCGAGGTATCCACTCTGAATGAAAGGCTGCAGGCACTCGAAGCAGATAGGAACTTTCTCGAACACGCAATCAACTCGCTCAGAGGCAGGGAGGAGGGCGTTCGCTTCATTCAGAAGATTGCGTCTCGCCTGCGTGAGCTTAGGAGAGTTGGGATTAAAAGGAAACGAAGCTTGGCTTGAAGATCAATGAAAGCAAACTAGCGCGTTCTATCGAAGAATTCAAGGCTCCGAACACACAAGATACACAAGTGCACATAGCAATAAGCCAAAGCAATGTGTGTAGATCCTTGTTCTCATTACAAATGGCTCATATATGAAGTGTGTTTTGGTCTCCATTTTGGTTTCATATTTTTCAAGTTATTGAAGTGTGATTTGTTTAGGAGTTATACAGGAGGCGACATGGTAGATGAGTGAGTGATTGTATTTGTTCAAGGATTTGATTTTAATTTTTGAGTGTAAATCAGTAACTATGAGGAGGGGGACTACACCTTGTGTAGTTGAAGTTGTTTCATAAGCATTTGCAAGATAAAAAAAAAAGTCAAATGAAATTCCTTATTAAAAGGCTCATTATTATAACGTGCAAAAGTAAGATATAGTTGAGCATATTTAAAATACAAGTGTGCATACAACAAATACTAAAAAAGAGTGAAGGTATTTGACAGATCTTATCTCAATCAATTGTGCAAAATTAAGATACAATTGTGTAGGTTTAGTATACAATGGTGCACATTTAGAATACAAGTATGCATACAACAATTACTAATATTATAACGTGCAAAAGTAGTATACAATTGTGCACATTTAGAATACAAGTGTGCAAAAAACAATTACTAAAAAAGATTGAAGGAATCTGACATATTTTATCTCAATCAATTGTGCAAAAGTAAGATACAATTGTGCAGATTTAGAATACCATTGTGCAAAGTAAAGTACGCCAAAAAAAACTCTCAATCCCATTACCTTTCTCAAACTAAGAATTTATTTCAAAATTTTTAGAGTCGGATTGAGCCAAACTTATCAGAGTCGGATTGAGAGTAAGTAAATGAATGGCATATGAACAAAGAAGACCAAAATACAAAACTCTTTCATTTTTTATGTAAGAAATAAGCATGTTATAACAAAGTCAATTTACATGAGAAGGTAATATGCGCATATAGGAATATGACACATATTTGATTGGTTGGATTACAAAAAACAATTATTAAAAAAAAGGGAAGGAATATGACAGATCTTATCTCAACCAATTGTGTGACAATAAGATATAAATGTGGACATTTAGAATATAATTGTGCAAATTTAGAATACAAGTATGTAAACAACAATTACTAATATTATAACGTGCAAAAGTAAGATACCATTGTGCAGATTTAAAATACAATTGTGCAAAAAACAATTACAAATAAAAAAGTGAAAGAATCTGGCAAATCTTATCTCAATCAATTGTGCGAAAGTAAGATACAATTGTGCAGATTTAGAATACAATTGTGCAGATTTAAAATACAAGTGTGCATACAACAATTACTAAAAAAAAAGTTAAGGAATCTGACAGATCTTATCTCAATCAACTGTGCAAAACTATGATAAAATTGTGCACATTTAGAATAAAAGTGCGCATACAAAAAATACTAATATTATAGCGTTCAAAAGTAAGATAAAATTGGACCGTAAAAGTTAGAATACAAACTATTTTTATCGAGTAGCTGATTAAATAGACTACATGAACTATTGATGAAGAACTGAAAGCTACAACCGAATCTGAATCTGAATCTTAGGAGCTTTACAATATGCTATATGAACTATTCTACATAGAAGGTCATCATCATAATTCTACGAAAACGACATCGGTACAAGATTATTATACAAGACTACTTTAAGAGGAGGTAATGAAGGTCATTACCCTGAACAAGAAAAGGCAATTCTATTTTGACCAGTAGAGAGAATTTTGCTCAAAACTAACAATAAATAGCAGCCAGGCTCAGTGGCGAGAAGTAAGCGAAGGAAACGAAGGGATCGATTGCAGTAACAGCTTAAGACTGCTTCTAAGACCAGGTGACTGTCCATGGGTGTCATGGTTAGGAGGGGTGATCCTCTTACTGTTCGGAGACAGCGTCTTGATGCTGATGCTCAAAGAAGTGTTCTGCAGAACAGCAGGCAGGTCGTCCCCAGAAGCAACGTTCTAGAGGACCATATCCGTCTTGCGTTGGCCAACCCATCTCCACACAATGTCCCGAGCCTCGACGATCACAGCACAGCGGAACCATAGGTGAAGATCAGATTCTTCCTCTTGCTTACATAATGGGCACATCGCTGTGCCTCCACCTTTCCAATGCTTAACAATTCTTCCTGTTTTTAATCTGTCATGCGCTGCAACCCACGTGATAAACGACCACTTCCAAGCAGAGCAGCCAGCAAGCTCTTGTTCCAAGCCCGGAATTGTCTAATACCCAGCCCACCCTCTGCATACGGCTTGGAGACAAAATCCCAGGCAACCACCCCACTCTTACTCCTGGCATGCCCACTCCACAAGAAGTTGCGATACATGCTCTCCAATCTGTGAACGGCTGCAGGAAGTATCAAGTTCTGTCCCCAGAACGAGAACAGCCCTCCTAACCCAGCCCTTATGATCTCGAGGCGCCCTGCATAGGAGATATTTTTTGCGCCCAAACTCTGATTCTGCTGGCATCTTTCTGGCACAAAGGTGAGAATGAAGGGGAGTTACAAGGTATGTGACAGGGAAAGAACCAGCAGCATACCCCAAGATCCAAAAACACAATCAATTAACCACAGTAGGATGACATTTCTAACAAGTAAATATAAGACAAGAATGAATTATTCATTACTCTACAAATCTGGCACACACAGAAGCCTTACAAATAACAAAAAAAATAGGATTACATAATCCATAGTTGCTAACATCTCAAGTATAAACCGCAGTTTCAACAAGAAAAACAGGGCTAAATGGTGAGGGTCATTTTTTATACCCTGGTGTACCCATATATTTTATAAAAATCAAATTGTCTATATGAGGTATTTTATGAAAGCTATGTGTCTTTTTAGCCTATCATAATTGTAAATCATCTAGCATGACAGATCAATAAATATCTAAATATTTGGCATTCAGCAAGCCTTCTTTGTATCTGTTTGATCAGTCTAACTAACAATCCTCTATCATCACAGACTTCACAAACCGAAATCACAGTTTTCAATTTTCACAGGGTATCACGCAGAAATCTCAAACAGCAAAGCTAAATGCAAAATACAACAGTAGAAACTAAAACCAGCTATTGGAATCTGAAATGACGAACTTGAAGAGACAACGAAATCGATCACTAAATTAGATGGATCACTCGTCTTCAGTTCGCAAGTCGACGAATTTGCCTCAAAATCTCAACTTTATTTGTGGATAATTGCACAAAAACGAGGTAAAATAGCGAGCGAAATGAGTGGAGTACCATGGGAGCAAGATCCTCGAGGGAGTTGGAAATGAAAGAGACAAGCAAGCTGCTCTTGTCGACGGCGGAATCTCCGATGAACAAGAAAGGAGGCGGCGGAGGCGTCAGATCCGAGGGCGGCGAGCACCGTGGAGAGCTCGGTGGAGCAGATCCGAGGGCGGTGAGCACAGCAATGCCATTTGGATACCGGCGTCGTCTCTCCCTCTCTTTCTTGGCGATGCCGACGGCGAGACGAGCAGGGGAACGGAGATCCTGAGACTCCGGCGAGAGGGGGCCTCCGGGTGTGGATTCCGGCCTTGACATCCACAAATCCAGCCGCCAGGACGAGGCTCAGATCCGAAAACGGGAGGAGAGAGAGAGGGGGAAGGAGATTTGGAAAGCAGGGTTTGGTTTGTTGAATTGGACCGGGTCCGACTTAATTTTTTTGTTTAAATGAAGCCCATTCCACTTTAAGAGAATTTTCATCTTAAGCTCCATTTTCACTTTAACCTCACCCGGGTTCGGGTACACACAACTCTAAAAGTGAGAAGAAAAGAAGTATCCTGATTGTTCAATTAAAAAAAACCATACGCGCTTTTTTTTTTGGGTAAGGAACACGCGTCTCTTAATATACTACTGGGATGAGGGCGCGTGAGTTTCAGTTCCCTTCTCTCCCTCTTTCACACATCTACTTGTTCTCAAATTTCTCAGTAGATCTATCCCATCTACTCCATGGCCATCGACTCCTATGTGGTTCGAGACCGACTTCACTAACTGCAATCTGGATCTGGCTATCGCACCCGCCATCGCCGCCAGTTGTTATGCCCTTCCCAACCTTCGCGCCACCGGCGCTGCACTCCACAAACTCCACAACTCCTGTTCCCGAGATGACGATCTTCGCCGAGAGGACTTGGTTTTTTGCTAGGAGGCCCTGAAAAGGTAAATAGATAGATGAGGTGTAGGACACCAATTTACAAAAGATGAGACCAAACACGGGGTCTCATAAAAAAGGGAACCGTATATCAAAAAGGCCCCTGTACCCACCAAAGAATCCTATCAACCCAAGCTCTCAACACAGCACTAAGCTCTCTAAACCAACCAAACTAACCAATCAATCTGAATCGACTAACTATCTACGCAACAAGCACTTCTTCCACGTATTTTCCATGAGTGATTTGCACTTCCACTTCACAGAAATACGTGTTTGACAACTCTCAATAATAATTCTCACATAAACTGAAGGAACAAACACTTCATTTTGGAATACAATTTTGTTCCTAGCCATCCACGTATAATAAATTGTAGCTTGAAAAGCTAAAAGCTTAACCTGGAAAGGCATAGTCTTCTGATGCGGCTCTGGCTCCTCTGCAAACCATTGCAACCAAGCTCCAATCGACCCAAAACGACACCCACATCCGGTCCATCGCATAACTCGCATAAGGACCTCATGAATCGCATGACAGTCAAACCAGAGGTGGCCAGAGGTCTCTTCCTCCTGGTTGCAGAATGCACATACAGCTGATTCAGCCCCCTTCCAGTGCTTGACTCGATCACCCGTTTGTAGTCGGTTTCTAGCTGCTAGCCAAACAATAAATGCCCATTTACGACACTGCAATCTCTTCCAAATGAAGCTGCCCCACGCCGTGGGCTCACCTTTTTCTCTAAGGATTTCATAGACTTTCGAGCAGGAGACACCCCCATTGAAGTTTAGGACCGGTTGTAGAGATGGGGTAGAGGGGCTAATAACCTGTAATGCGTCTCGCAGCTCATTCCTAGTGCACAGAATGCTCTTCCAAACCCAAGTATCATCCACTTTCGGTTCAATCTCCCATACTGATTCTCCTCTAAGATGATTATGCAAACACCAGCTATACCAGATACTCGGCTTATGCATAGCTAAGTCACCCACCATCTTGGCTTGGACACTCCTATTCCAGGATAAAATCTCCCTAATGTCCAGCCCCCCTTCTGAATGAGGCTTTGTTACACAGCTCCAGGAAACAAGATGCTTATGCCCATCTGTATTCCCATTCCATAGAAATCGTCTACAGAGACCGTCAATCTTGTGCACCACCCCTTTAGGAAGAATCAAGACCTGACTCCAGAAAGTATAAATCCCGGCACACACTAATTTGACCAGTTGCAATCGGCCAGCATAAGACATCTTCCGAGCAGCCCAAGAAGCGATTAGCTTCTCTAATCTGTCAAAGAGATCACTATACTCATGGGCAACAACAGTCTTAGAGTGTAAGGGGATACCGAGATATTTGATTGGAAGAGACCCCTGGACAAATCCAAGCTGCTGGGTGATGGTGTCAGCTAGACTGATCGGAACCCCAGAGATAAACACTGTACTCTTCTCATTATTCGCTTTGAGCCCAGACAAAGCAAAGAAATCATTCAGACACGATTTCAGCACCGTGACCGATCTCACATCCGCATGACAGAACAGGAGTAGATCGTCAGCAAAAACCAGATGTACAAGCTTCATCTGTTTGCATCTCGGATGGTATTTGAACCCTGGTCTCGCAGTAGCTACTTGGATCATTCTGCTCAACACCTCCATACAAAGCACAAACAAATAAGGAGACAAAGGATCACCTTGTCTCAACCCCCGCTTACCAGGGAAAAAACCTTCAGGAGACCCATTGATCAACACAGAAAAAGACGATGTAGAGACACTCTCCATGATCAAATTGACAAGGCTGGTTGGAAAATTGAAATACACAAGAGTGGCTCTAATGAAATCCCAATTCAAAAAATCATAGGCTTTTTGGAGATCTACCTTGATTGTACAACGGGGTGAGACTCTCTTCGTACCATAACCATTCACGACCTCCAACGCCACCGCACAATTATGCGACATAGAACGACCCGGTATAAAGGCTCCTTGGCTCTCGGATATCAAATCATTCAATTTGCTTTTGAGCCTACTAACGATCAGCTTAGACACGGCCTTCATAACTGTATTGCAACATGAGATAGGCCTCCAATCCTTAACCAGAGTCGGGTTCGCAACCTTGGGCAAGAGCGAAATAAATGTAGCATTAAGCTGTTTCAATACTCTGCCATTTCGAAAGATTTCTCTTACAGCTTCACAGGTGTCTTTTCCCACTATCGACCATGCATCCTTAAAAAATTGGCTTCCGAATCCATCCGGGCCAGGAGATTTATTACTTCCTATATTCCATATGCTCTTTCTGATCTCATCGTAACTAGGCAATCTGGTAAGTTCCACTGTAGCAGAAGAACAGAGCACCCGACCAGGCAGCAGGGACGGGAACTGTGCAGTAGCCTCAGTTTCAGATATGATATTTTTGAAGTACTTCAGTACATGAGATCTAATCTCCCTCTCGTCTTCAAGGATGCGCCCACGATCATCTTTAATAATAACCAAAGCATTCCTGGCTCGTCTCTCTTTAACACTCCTGTAAAATAAGGACGAGGTCTCCTCCCCCATGGTCAACCAGTGAAGCTTTGCTTTCTGAGACGTAATACTGATGAGCCTACCCATGTTCTTTCTCAAAACTTCCTCAGCCTCTTTTACTTTCAGCGCCAACTGAGCATTCCCCCTGTCATCACGCAACTGAAGATGTAGTTCATGGAGAATCTCTTTGTCGAGTGTAATCTGAGTTTGTAACTCGGGGAACCTAGCCTTGTCCCAAGGCTTCAAGACCTCTTTAACATTCTTCAACTTGTGAACTAGCTTGAGCTGTTTCGAGCCCCCCTCATCCCTTATCCAAGCCGCTTTGACAAGGTCCAAGAATTCAGCCTCCTTCCCCCAAAAGTTTTTGAACTTGAAAGGATACCTTTTAGGAGAAATCCTATTTCGCAAGATAGCTACAGCTGGTGAATGGTCCGCGACTCGAGGCGTATCAAAAAAACCTTTAGTTTCCTGAAAACACTCGAGCCAAGAATCATTCACAAGAATACGATCCAGCTTTCTTTCAACACGTTCATCCCCTGACCTGTGATTATTCCAAGTGAGAGTAGCACCCGTGTAAGGGAGATCCTCAAGACCGCAATCTTCCATTCCTGATCTCAATTCTTCATATTCACCCGCATAATCATGTCTAACCGGCCATTTTTCCTCCACACTCAGAATACAATTAAAATCGCCCATTACAATCCAAGGTAGATCCATTGAATGGGAGATACGCCTCATAGCTTCCCACAGAGGCCTTCTCTCTGGTCTGAAACTGCAAGCATATACAAAAGTAACCACAAACCGAAATGATCTATCTTTGCATTCAGCAACACAATGAATGTATTGTTCATGAATTTCCAATACTTCAATTTCAAACACGTCCGGGTTCCAAGTTACCCAAATGCGTCCCTTAATCTGCTCATTTCCATTCATGCAGCATTTCCAATCTTTCATAAGCCTCGACTTCACATCATCAATATTCCTATGTAACATCTTCGTTTCGAGCAGACCAACAAGTGCAATATCATTATCAAAACAATAGGTATTAATTAAACTATTTTTTATCGGGTCCTTAAGACCCGCTATATTCCACGATGCAATTTTCAACCTATCCATGAACGTGGTCCGAGTGAGTGCTACCCTCACATATCAATGAGTTTATAGGACCCTCTTCTCCCTCTTGCATCAGAACACGGCCTGCAGAGGCATTCGCAACAGACTCAGAGATGACATCTGATAGCAGCACAGAAAAACTAGAGGCAGTGCCAAATCGCAGACCATTCGATTCAGATTTAGCATTAGGAGGACTCTGATGTGCAGCTCTCCTCTTACCCACATCACACCACCCTCCTTCAACTGTAACACCATCACCAGCTTGCCCTCCATGAGGGGCCTGGTCACTGATTCGCTCTCCTTGGGCGGGCAAGAACCCAACTGGTGCATAACATTCAGGCTGATCATTCAGTTTCTCAGATACCTGCAACCCAGAAGAAGAAGCAGACACGGATGCTTTCACAGCAGCTATAGCATTAGGCTCTAACGGCAACTGAGCAAACTCAGGCGGCACCACTCTTTCCTCAACCAGAATCTCCTTCCCATACTGCACAACATTCATCCGAGGCACCCATACCTGACGCTGCCGACCCTTGCCAACCAGTCTCTGATTTTGCCTATGCAATGCACCCATTCTGTTCAGTCTGCATCTATCCTCACAATGCCCAAAATTCTCACACCGCATACAACGAGCCGGAAGCCATTCGAAAACAACCTTTTGTTGGTAAGCTATACCATTGGTATTAACAATCTCAATCGACTCAACCCCTGCCTCTCTAACAGAAACTTCAATCCTGTCATCGCGAAAACCATCGCACGTCGTTATTCCGCTTTTTCTAATTCGACCGAATCTCATTCCGTATCCCTTCTTAATCTCTTTGGATTCTCTCTCGCATACGGCACCTGTGCTAGCAGAGTGGGAGTCCTCTTCGATGACGTCGTCGGCAAAGGTCATCTTCGATCTGTATGTGTTCATTGCTATCAATGGAGATGGCATTGCAGCGATTTAATAATATTGATTAATTATAGTGACAGAGTGCGCGCGACACTAATCCTTCAATTGTTATGGATGAAACGTTTCTTGGGTTGATTTGCCTTATCAAATGGTTCATCATGTAGTTTTAATTTTCTTGGCCGATTGTATATATAGGTGCAATTTTATTTATCTGTTTTTTTTTTTAGTTAATTTTAAATCTTGAACCATATAAGGTGTAAAAGGTCTGAACCACTCCTTGTTAACTTTACGAACCACGTTAAAAGTACGATTGAACCATATAAATAGGGAGTGGTTCATGAATTTAATAATAACTGGTTCAGTACATATAAATAGAGAATGATTCAATGACTAAGTATATAGTGGTTCGTGAAAAAACAGAAGTGATTATTAATTTTATAGTAATTGGTTCAGCACATATAATTGAGACGATTCAATGACTAAATATATAGTGGTTCATGAAAGAAATAAAGTGGTTGAACCACTACGAGTAATAGGGCTAAACCACTACAAGTAAAAGGGTTGAACCACTATGAGTAAAAGGACTAACCAACGAAGAGTAAAAGGGTTGACGCACTAAGAGTAAAATAGCTGAACCAATTCGAGTAAAAGAGCTGAACCACTATGAGTAAAATGCCTGAACCACAAGTAAAAACCATGAACCATTTGGTATAAAAGCTGTGAACCACTTGGTATTAAACCACTGAACCACTTGATATTAAATACTATTTATTTCATGAACCAATATTATTTATTTGATAAACCATTACTCTTTATTTCATTAATTACTACTCTATATTTCACGAACCGCTAGAATTTATTTCATGAACAACTAGAATATAATAATTGTAAAATTTTCATTTTTCTTTTATTTTCTTAATTTTTAATTTTTAATTATTTATTTTTTAAAAATAAAATGGTTAATGAACCAATACTATTTATTTCATGAATCAATATTAATACTATTTATTTGATGAAACACTACTCTTTATTTCATTAACCACTATAATTTATTTAATGAACCACTAGTATTTTAATTCTTCTTTTATTTTATTTTAATGTTTATTTTTAATTATTTATTCAATGAACAAATTAATACTATTTATTTGATGAACCACTACTCTCTCATTTATGAGCCAATACTCTTTATTCCATGAACCACTTCTATTTACTTTGTGAACCACTTCTTTTTATGTGTGCTAAACCACTTGGTACAAAAACCCTGAACCACTTGGTAGAAAAAGCCTGAACCACTTGATTTTAAAACCCTGAACCACTTGGTATAAAAACCATGAACCATGCTATAAAAAATCCTGAACCACTTGGTATAAAAACTCTTAACCACTTGGTATAAAATCCCGAACCACTTGCTATTAAAACTCTGAACCACTTGATATTAAAACACTGAACTACTTGCTATTAAAACTCTGAACCACTTGGGATAAAAATACTGAACCACTTAATATTAAAATCCTGAACCACGTGGTTTAAAACCCTGAACCACCCGGTATAAAACCCTGAACCACTTGGTATAAAACCTTAACGATTGATTCAAACTCAAATACATTTTACCCCATTAATACATAGCATTATATTAATTATATATTTGTGCAGGCTTATGCTACGTAGCTTGAATTGAATTCACCCACCCAAGCTACAGTTTCCGTCACAAAAACCAAACAGATCGATCAAGAAATCATATCACCATGGGAAGAGGCAAGGTGGAGCTCAAGAGGATTGAGAAAAACATCAACAGGCAAGTCACCTTCTCCAAGAGAAGATCGAATCAAATTTTCACATTGAACTTCCTAATCATCTTTGCTCCGAGTGGACGACGCCGACCCGATTTAAAATCTCCAGAGATTTGCTTCCCGGTGAATCGATCCAAAGAGAGAGACTAGCTCTAACTCCGAGATGACGACGACCGCCTCCTCCATCGGCTCCTCTTCAAGCGACCGCCTCCTCCGTCGGAACAAATTTCGCACTCCGGCAGCGAGACTGAGCAAACAAGAGGCTGAAATCTCTGTAAACGATGCTGAAGGAGAGACAGGGGTGGCGGCGATGGGAGGAAGGAGGAGGAGGAGAGACAGGGGCAGCAGAGACAGGAGCGGCGGCGATCGGAGCCTGCGTCGGTGGGGTTTATCGGAGTCGGTGGAGGCTGAATCCATGATAGAGCGCGCAGTAAGGAGGAAGAAGTCCGAGAAGCGCGTGTTGTTCACTAAAAAAAGAAGCGCGTGTTGTTTTTTTTAATTAACCAATCAGATTACTTCTTTCCTTCTTACCGGACCGGATATTTCTCACTTGAACCCTCCCCTATATATATATGAAAATTTTGTTTGATATGAATGAAATTTGCTGAATATTTGTAGAGAGTTCTAATTTAAGATAGTATATAAGATAGTATATAGATATAGATTACCAAATTGATTTTTTTGGTGACATATATTTAATTTTTGGTGATAATTGTTTGTGACAAATTTTCCAATGAGAGTTAATATTTTTGGGGATATTTTATTTTTTCTGGTGACAATTGGAGATAATTTTTCTAGTGACATTTGATTTTTTTTTCCAGTGACAATTTTTTTTTGTACAAGAAAGAATTTGGCTGTAAGCAAAGCAAACAAGCCAAAAGCATCCTTTCGGATAATACTACAAAGAACTGCATCTGTAGGGATAGAAGAGCCAGAGAAATCGATCTCGAGGTGAGATGGATGGTAGCAGCTCGGTTGCTATCCCTATAGATATGAGAGATCTCAAATTCAGAAAACTGCCTTAGGGCGCACATAGAGTCAGATAAGAGCATCTATATATCCCCAAAGCAAGAAGCACATGCGATAAGACTTTTGATAATGCTGAGATTATCGTCTTCAATGCAGATACGCGTAATGTTGAGTTCCACTGCTTTAAGAACACCCTTCCACAGACCAAAACATTCAGATCCAATAACGAAAGGAAGAAGAGAGGTACTAGATTGTGAATACAGAACACTACCCAAGCTATCCCGGATAAGAAATCCATAAGTGCTGCGGTTGTTAGAGGAGAGGGCTCCATCGAAATTTAATTTATACCAATTGTTTCGAGGCTTAATCCATTTGGGTATGCATTTTTTGGTCTTTCGAGGTCCAGTTTCTTTATTCTGAATTTCCCGATATGTACTTATGTGATAGGTTGTTTGTTGTTCATTTTGTTATTTGTGTTCTAATTGAGGATGTTATGTCGTTAAAGGTGGAGTTTGAGACTTTACTAAATATGACAGGGCATCCTAGGTATTTTCCTAGATTGGTTGTATAAGGTATATGGACTTCATTTTTTATTGTGTTTTTATAGTGTTTTCTGTATTTGGTGTGGCATGAAAGACAAACTTATGAAAATTAATTGGTTGTCCAAAGTAGCGACAAAACTCTTGTGTGATTGTGTTTAATTATTTGGTCATATACTTTCTTAGTTTGCAGATGTGAAGATGATGATATCATATGCAAAGGCTAGAAACGGGATCTTGTCACATGGCCTTTTAATTGAGATGCCAAGGTGGCTGCCAGGTAAATTCGCATCATGTTGGAGTCCTTGGGCGAGAACCTCACAGACTAGAAGGAATAGGTAAGGCAACAGGGGGTCTCCTTGCCGTAGGCTTTTGGATGGGGAAAACATGTCGGTAGGTTCATTATTAACAAGAACCGAGTTAGTGACTATTGTTATGCATTCCTTTATCCAAGAACAAAACCTGGTGTTAAAACCAAATTTTTCCAGGGTTTCCAGTAGGAAGTCCCACCGGACCATGTCAAAAGCTTTTTCCATATCCAGTTTTACGGCCATCCAATCTGAAGATCCTTTTTATGTTGAAAAGAATGGAATATTTCGTTTGCAATTTGGATATTATCTTGGATAGAGCGTTTAGCTATGAATGCACTTTGGAGCGGGTGAATTAGTTTGGGAAGTATATGTCGTAGTTTGGTAGCTAAAATCTTGGAGATTAATTTATAAATAGTTGAGTAGAGGCTGATGTAAAAGCTCGGATTTTCGAATCCTATTTTTTCGATTTTTTTTTAAATGAAATTAAATCGAATTTAAAGCTCTTTTAACGGATTCCGACTCGAATTTAAATTTTGACGAACGATTCCGTCCTTTTACCTCACGAATTTAAAATAATTATCGGATGACGATATTCTTTTTGAGGTTGAAAATCTAATTGATCGAGGAAGCAGGATTCGGGGAAACTAACATTCAAAAACTAATTTCGAAATTCGAAATTCACGTATTCAGATTTTAATTTCGGGCGTTTAAATTTGACTAATGCCCGTAATTAATAATCGTCACTTTCCCGTCAAATCCTTTCACATCCCCAGCCACCCTTCCGCCGAGCCCCTACTACACCCCTACAGTCGAAAGTGGAGGGTCCCATACAGTGAGACTGGACCAAAAATCAAGGAACAACTGACGAGGTAAACCCTTGTTGAATATATCAGCGTACTGATAGGAGGACAGGACATGTAGAACACGAACATGTCCAAGAGCAACCTTGTCCCGTACAAAGTGGAGATCGAGCTCAATGTGCTTCGTGCGCTGATGCTAGACTGGGTTGCTAGCCAGATAGACGGCGGAGACGTTGTAAGTGTAGACCAGGGTGGCCTTCTAAAGAGGGCAGCGGAGCTCAAGTAGGATATTGCGCAACCATGAGCACTCGGAGACAACGTTGGTGACGCCCCTGTACTCAGCCGCGACGCTAGAGCGAGACACCACAGACTGTCGCTTCGCTGACCACGACACAAGAGTGTCGTTGAGGAAGACACAATATCCAGACGTGGAGCGACGTGTGTCAGGACAACCACCCCAATCCGCATCAGTGTAAGCAACGAGGTCATGCTGAGAGGAAGGGGTGATCGTGGTGTCCAGCTCGAGGGTACCGTTGATGTACCGGATGATCCGCTTCAAGGCCTGAAAGTGTGGTTCCCTATGCGCATGCATGAACTGGCAGATCTGCTGAACGACGTAACTGATGTCCGACCTAGTAAACGTAAGATACTGCAATGCACCGGCGAGGCTCCGGTACAACTTCAGATCGTCAAACAGAGGACCAGAGTGAGCATTGAGCTTGTTGGAAGTATCCACAGGGGTCACAACTGGCTTGCAGTTACTCATCTTGGCCCGAGCAACAATCTCGTCAGCATACTTACTCCGAGAGAGAAATAGCCCAGACGCATGACGCTGCACGGCGACGCCCAAGAAGTAAGACAACGGACCCAGATCTGACAAGGCGAACTCGGCACTCAACTGGGAAATAATAGACGTCTGAAGAGCATAAGAAGAGGCGGTGAGGATGATGTCATCGACATATAGTAACAGAAAGGCCATGTCTGTGCCTCTGCGATAGATAAACAGAGATGTAGCTCAGCGGCTGCCAACAAAGCCCAAGTGTAGCAGATGAGAAGCAAAGCGCTGGAACCAAGCCCGCGGGGCCTATTTCAGACCATATAGAGAGCGCTTCAATAGACAAACGTGCTTGGGACGATCAGTATTAGTGAACCCCGGCGGCTGAAACATGTAAATTGTCTCATTCAGATGACCATGCAGAAAGGCGTTCTTGACATCTAGCTGATGAATAGCCCAATGTCGCGATAACGCTAAGCTCAACACCACTCGGATAGTGGCAAACTTGACCACAGGGCTGAATGTCTCGTCACAATCAGTACCTGTCTGCTGAAATCAACCGTTAACCACAAGACGAGCTTTGTAGCATTCCAATGACCCATCAGAGCGGAACTTGTGGCGGAAGAGCCACATACAGCGAATCATGTTTGCCTCAGGAGGGTGAGGATCTAGAATCCATGTACCATTCCTTGTAAGGGCCCTGTATTAGTCGAGCATGGCCGCCTGCCAATTGGGGTCGAGGAGGGCTGTTTTGAGGGAGGTGGGGATGGGGGAAAGGGAGGTCGGGTGTGAGGAAAGAGGGGTGTGGGAATCGGTGGGGGTGGCAGTAAACGGTGCGACAGGCGCGGCAAAATGTTGCAGCCGCGGCAAGGTACCCGCGATGGGTTGATGTGTCGTGGGCGCAACACGATGCTGCGGCCGCGGCATCTGGTATGACGGGGGGGGGGGGGGGGGGTAGTCGATAGGACGCAGGATAGAGGTTGTCGGGGTGATTGGTGGAGGTCATAGAGACGATCTGACGAGGTCTGAATACACCGAAGATGCTACGGGTATGCGGTCTAGTGGTAGGAGGAGAAAGTGAGAAAGTGAGGAAAGGAACACTCTGGGGAAGGAGAAAGTGAGGAAAGGAAGACTCTGACTCAGGCTGAGACATAGGGTGGGCCGGTGAGGTGAGGGGAGAGAGAGATTGGCGGCGAGGGGACGACGCCGGCGGCGGAAGAGGAGGGGTGCGGCGGGAGGATCAAATTAGGGTTTCGTGAGGAAGAAAAGGTTGTGATACCATGTAGAATAATGGAATTGATGCAAAGTCCTCCTTAAGGTTTCATTCATTGATCAATCATATATAAAGGTTACAATGGATTGGGCCTTTTGGCCTACTATACAATATGAAGACTATGTAATCTATCGATCCATCCCTCTCCATCTTTATTCATCACCATCGCCATTCTCCATCACCATCTCACGGCTTCACCGTCACCACACCACCGCCGCCACACCTTCTTTGACTTTCCTCTCCGATACCGCATCAGCAGTATCACTAACGCACCTCCATCGACGTCCAATGCCATACCGGAGCCACCCAGGAATCGCCCATCACCACCGACGAGCCACCGTAGCCTCTTCCCCTGTTCAAGCGCGCTTCGACTTCCGGTAAGCCGTTCTCCTTCATTTTCGGTCGGAATCGTCCTCGAGCTTCACCATCACGCTCAACCATGTCCGAGGCAGGTCCGACAAGCCATCGCGAGCCTCCGATGACGCCCAGAACTCCGATCGAGAGCTCCGAAGTCGCGAACCCCTCGGTGAGCTTCCTCCGTTTCCTTCTTTCCTTGATTCGATTTCGCGTTTCCTTCGATGTCTAGATTAGTCGCGAGTAGCGTGAGCTGAGTGTGGGACGTTCAGGTGGGCTCGAGAGCTCCGGCGAGCTCAAGAGAAACGTCGAGCCGAGAGCGCGAGGTGAGAGCATGAGCGAGCGAGGAGCAAGCACTATGCCATGACGCAAGTTAGGCAACAAACATACTTAGGTTCGTTGCTAGAAACAGGTTCAGGCAACGAACAAAGTATTATCGTCTCCCCACACAACCCCAAGGCAACTTCTATTTTGGATGAGATTGAAGCAACGAACATAGAACAATGTTCGTTGCCTGAATCGACTCAGACAACGAACATATTGAAAATGGTTACCTGAACAAATGTTGAGGGTTGACTAAAAATAGATAATGCTCAGGCAACGAACATAGTGGAAATTTCCGTTGCTGGAATGCTACTCAGGTAACGAACATATTGTAATTGGTCACCTAAAAAAATGTCGAACGTTGACCCAAAGTAGGGAGTATTCAGGCGACGAACAAGTTCCCAATGTTCGTTACTAGAACTTGATTACAAGAATCTTCTAATGGCTGTTTACCAATCTTAATATTCAAGCAACGAACAAATGTAAATTATATTGCCTGAATGTAGAAGCTAGCTAACATGCACTTTACTCAGGCAATGAACAAATATTTATGTTTGTTGCTTAAATTAAGGGTCCCACATGCGACATTTTAAATTATGTTTGAGGCAACAAACTTTTCCTAGGTTCGTTGCCTGGATGAATGGGTCCTACCTACCGAAATTAATTAATGTTTTTGTATGAGCATATGAGGCAACAAATATTTTCCTGTGTTCGTTGCCTGACTAACTGGGATTGTGTTTGTGTTTGAAAATGAAATTCGTTTTTACAAAGTAGTTTAAGGTTATCAAAATTTCTCCTAAATTTGAATTTGGTTGAGAAAGAGAATTAGAATTATATTGAGTATTGGGGGAACGAGCTTAAGGCAACCACCATTCATGCAACGACATGTTCGTTGCCTGAATATTCAGGCAACGTGATGGGCATTTAGGCAACGCCATATGTCCGTTGCCTAAATTGTGCCATGGCATAGTGAAGGGCGAGCGGATGCGAGCTGTGAGCAGGAGGCCGAGGCGAGGCTGAGTAGGCTAGGATGATCGAGAGTCGAGGAGCTGGCCGCGAGCAAGGTCGAGCTGGGCGGAGCCGAGGCGCATCAAGGAAGCATAGGCGCCATGGCCGGGCGGGAGTCTTCTTTGATTTTGGAGGAAGAGGATGGCTCACGTGGGCCCACCTCAGTTATATATATTTACTTTGCTTGGCCGGTTGGGGATTTATATTTATGGGTTCTGTTCGGTTCGGTTGGATTTAAATGGGTTTGGTTCGATTTGGGTTTATTCGCTTATTAAATTAGCCAATGATATTTAAAATAAAATATAATATTATTCGGACTTGAAGGTTTAAAAGGAATTTGGAAAATAATTTCAAGGTTGGAAAGTTATTTAATAAATAAATTAAAAAGGAATTTTGCGAGCATTTTCAAAGGTCGGAATTCTTAACAGTTTAATTTGGATTTCAAAACGGTTTTGGGAACTAACTTGAGAATTATACTTCTTCGGTGACTAACTAGCATGGTAATATGGTCGTTTGACTAACCGCATGATATGTGTGACTAACAACATGATTGTGCTGATTTATTATAAGAAGTTAAATGTTAGTTATTTATGATGATGAAGATATATATTCATATGCTACGTCTGAATATGGAATGATAATCTGCGAATTTGGCTAAGTATGTTATGGAAGTTGTCCGAAGCAAATGAATTGATAAGTTATGTTGAATATGGTATGAGATAAAAGATTGTTGATCATGATGAATTGAAAGTATGATGGCTGCGAACTTGTTTATTTATCTGATTGTATGAGTGAGTGATATATCTGTTTAAAGGGGCTATCGAATTGTATGTACTCAGTATATTCTCGTTGTGTATTTAAGTGACACTATGTGATTTCGCTTGCTGTATGCCGAGTGTTCCTATATTGTTGTTCAGCTAGTCAGGTAAGTCCTTTGAGACTTACTCAGTAACCAGGATCTCATGTCTAATGTGTCATATAGTATGCATGTGTTGCATCTCACATGTCATGTAGTATCATGCTAGGATTTGCACGAATGAACGAGCATTCTTATTCTATATGCGTATGTAGACAGAACGGCCGTTATATGTGTTACCAGATATGACCTTTTTCTTTATTCTTGTCATCATAGTTGGTGCTTATTAGAGGAAGTTGCTTGCATGATGCGGTAGGCTTTTTGGTAGTAAGTGCCATAAGACTCTTAGAGCCTAGACATTAGATATGTGTCTTTGCTTGTCTCCTTTTTTAGGTAGTAGGCTCATTATGGGAGGGAATTGGCATGCACTGTAGGTGATGTAGCTCTCTTTTGTAATGAGTTACTATATGATTCTTTAGAAGCCTAGATGGACGTACCACTTGGCATTCTATGTGGGCCCATTTACAGCTTTCTGCATATTATATAAATTGTTAGCATGCTTGTGTGACTTAAATTCCAGTACTGCATTAGAGCATCTTTTATTCTAAGTATAAGCGTATTATATGTCCTCGGCGCGGTTTTTAGGGCACGCATGCGTCTCTTGGTCTGACATTGTGGTATAGTTTCAGGTATCTGTTCCCTTGCTTGATTCTGTGTTGTAGGGCGGGATACCCTATGACGCAGTTGAGAGAGAGAGAGATTGACTATGGACTCCACACTTCTGTTACTTTATACGTATGTTGGTTTTTCGGCACGGCTCTGTCGTGGCACGCTATGTATCGTTTTAGACTTTCGTTGGTTTTGCATGATAGATGGATGTTCCGCGACATAGACTTAGGTCAGGTACAAGGGTTTTACCCCGGGGATTCCAACGGTCCTTACGGTTTTGGGTGCGAAATCCCACTTTAAGGTACTAATATTTGGTTTCAACCTTCAAACTGTACTCGGAGCGCAAGATCTCAACGAGGGGTTTTATCCCTCAAAACATAACTCGTGAATCATAATCTCGGACCGTTACATTTTCAATATCGAGCGTATTAAAGAATATCACAAGATATTGAGGATAACAAAGTGATATAGTGTGGATTTGGGAGATTGAGTGTCTCTCGAAACTCAAAAATGTCAAACTTCCTTTGGAAGCTTCTAATGAACGGGACACCAACAAAGTTGAGATTAACAAATAAACCAGTGGATGTACCTTTTTCTTGTTCTCTTTGTTACAATGTTGTAGAGGAAGTCCTCCATCTTTGTGAGAATGCAGTAGAAGTATGATTAGAAAAATTGATAGAGTAATGGAATGAAAATTACAAATAGTACCAACTACGACCAGAACCATTATAGAAATTACCATTGACTCTTTTCATGTACTTGACAAAAATATCAACAAACAACATTAGCTTTCATTTGATGAAGTGTTTGACCAATGAGAAACAACTTGATTTTTAATGAATAAGGTGAATTTGATATACATAAACAAGAACGGTACATAAGAAAAAAGATACAGGATTGGAAAGACTAAAAAATATGATCTTGGAAGATGTTGAACATAGTAATGTGACAATGAGGCAAAAAAGTAAAAAAAAAAGGAAAAAAAAACATCGAGGTGGAAAAAACCACCAGATAATGTGACCAAGATCAAATTTGATGGATATGTGCAGATGGATGGTGAGGCTATTACAGTTTTTGTCATCTGTAGCCATGAAACTAGGGGTTGGTTGGTATATGCTACCGCCCACCCCAGATATCTATAAATAAAATAACAAAGCTTATAAAACATGTGCGCTTCCTTGGCCCAATGGTCTAGGATACGCTTTTGCTTCTCGTGCTCTCAGGTTGAGACTCCATATGTATAAATTCTCTCCCTTTTTTCATGCTCTCAGGTTTGAGACTCCATATGATGCGGGACCATCTTCTACACCTCCAGACACGCCGATCATCTTAGGAGACGGACCTATGACTCGAGCCCGAGCCAAGAAGTTGGAGAGAGACTCATTCATGTTTGTGAGTCACGTGTTATTCTCGAGCACGGTTCAACTCTCGGAGTCTACCTTGAAGACCTATATGTGTATAGGGGTGCTTGAGGTCGAGCCACCTTAGGCTTGCTAGGGCCGAATTTCATAAGAGTTCTACCTTGTTTTATTTCCTATTTTAGCAACTTTCCTACTTAAGCTAATTTAGGAAACTTTTAGGGTTAATTAATTAATTTATTTAATTTGTTAATTTAATTATTATTTTTGGGAGAATCGGTCAATTAGGTTACATATAGCCGACTTCTCTCCTTGTAGAACTCACGTCTTCCATTATTCAGAAATACAGTGCTTTGTGTGAAACACAACTGTGAGAAAGTCAATCGATTTGAAGCGTTGCTCATCGATTGCACAATTGGTTATAGATCTAACTTGGTTTGCTTTGAGTTCGTCAACCTCGCGAGAGCTTGGTGATCTAGGTAATCACAAGTCCCCTCATTGTGCCTCCAAGTTGTCCGCTTGGTTGTGTAAGGTTGTAGAGGCGGGCTTTATAGCCGTTGGTATTTGGTTCCTACCCTCTTAGGAGGCCTGAGGAGGAACCCTCTTAGGAGGCCTGAGGTCTTTGCCTCGTTCTATTTTAGTTCGAATCACCCATCTATCGGTCTTTATTTCATTGTTTTGTCGAGTCTTTCATTGCTGCGTTTTGTGTGTTCTTATTCTGTTCTTGAGTCTTTGCTTCCGTTCTTGTCTTTGAGTCTTGATTGTCGAAGATTGGGCCATCCTACGACTAACCCCGTATCAAATTGGCATCAGAGCTTTGTTTTCCGACATCAAAGTTGTGTCTTTTCTTTCCCTAAACACAAAACCTACAAAAATAGAGTCTTTTTCTTTGTTCTTGGTCTTTACTTCTTGTTTCTTGAATTTTGATTATTATTAACGCCTTGTTTGTGATTGTTGTGGTTGCTAGCCTTACACACCAAGCCAGCTGAGACCCTTCAACAAAGTGCAGCCGATTTCTCCTTGGTAGTAGTCGACATCCTTTGCTCGACAAGAACCATTTGGTCGCACCTTGGTTCTTTCACAAACCCTAATTTGTTTGTTGCTTCTATCTTGTTCTAGCCTAGATCTATCTATTTGATTGCCCAATTTAAATTCTGAATTTTTTTTGTGGTAGATATAATTGTTTTATCTATCATAAATTATACAAATGCTTTCATAGATCTACTGCCCAAAGATAGCCATATTTCATCTATATATATATTTCATAAGGACTACATACTTTATTTCATTCACCTTATTTTCTAAAGTTTTCGAGTCCTTTATAATAGTTGTTAAGTTTTCTTGCATTAGGCAAAAAAAAAAAAAAAAAACAGTCCGAAATATTAAAAAAAAAAGTGACATTCGAAACATTGACCTAGGAGGATAAAATTCACTAGGGGAAAAAGTAAGTTTAAAAAAAAAATAGAGAAGAATTGTTGTTCTAGTGCAAGAAACCTCAAAGGACCATATTGGTGAATTTGTTTTAGCCTAGTCGACATTCCCTTGTTCTCAAACACATACCTCCCAAACCATAATTTTTTTTAAGCCCTACCTTGCAACTACAACGTCCTTACTACGGGTTTAAATCAACAAGAGGTACAATTCCAAGTTTTTCCTTTGTTTTTCCTTTATTTCCTAGTCTTCCGAGTTGTTGTTGTGCCACTGTCGATCACATTGCAGCTCCTGTCGAGTTGTTTTGGTCTTGTCGAGTACCATACAGCCCTGTCGAGTTGCTGTCCTTGTTGTGTCGAGTTGTTTGGTTTGCTGTGTCGAGTTGCTATAGCTCCTGTCGAGCTCTCTTTGTGCTGTTCGGGTATTCTTATCCTTTGTGTCGACTTGCACTTTGCTTCTGTCGCGTTCTTGTGCTGTTGTCCAGTAAATTACAACCCTTGTCGAGGACCTTATTTGGTCATTCTTTGTTCTTTCTCTTGATTACTTTCTTTGATTGTCAAGTCCTTGCTTGAAGTGTTGATTTGCCCAAAGCGGATTGCCCCAACAAGCATGTCATAACCAATTAGAGAGAAGTGTGTGAGAGAAACACATTGTGAGTTGTTTTATTTGCTAATCTTGACATAGTTCCGTGTTTGTTTTATTTGTGATGTCTCAGCAGGTTAACAATCCGAACAATGCCAACAATGGAAACGACGACAACAATTCCGAAGCCACTATATCCGTTGCAGTGTTCAACAACACAATGAACACTCTTCACACCCAAATGAACACTTTTACCACCACATTGGCGGCGATAACGGATAGGCTGATGGCCTTGGAGGCTAGACCAACGAGTTCTAATAACCTTGGTGGTCAAGGTAATCAACGGCGTGACGAGACGCCTAATGATGAAAGGGAAGTCCGAAATCCTAACCCTCCTCCTAACCCTAATTTTAATAATCCTATTTTTGAAGAGAATAACTCTCCACGAGGGGAGAGAAATGGTAGAAATAACGGATTTGTTAATGCACAGGGGCAAGGACAGAGAAGAGGAAGAGGTCGTGGCTTCCAGGAGGAGTTCTACTACTCGGAGCGTGACGATGACTTCCAAGAGGAGGACTATTGGGATCAACGCCCGAGGCGGAATGATAGAGGAGGACGTTACTAATACCGTGAGCCTAGAGATCCTTATCAAGACGGCATAGGTAGGGTTAAGGTAAAAATTCCTTCCTTTGATGGTAAGACAGGTCCAGATGCATATATAGACTAGGAAACTAAAATGGAACAAATCTGGAACTATCACAATTTTTCCGACCCTAAGAAAGTTCAATTGGGTTCTTTAGAATTTCAGGGATTTGCTCTTATTTGGTGGGATAATATGGTTAAGGAAAGAAGAAGAGCCCTTGATGCGCCTATCACGTCTTGGAACCAATTGAAAGCTTTGATGAGAAATAGGTTTGTCCCTCAACACTATGATCGAGAGCTTATGCAACGATTAGAAAATCTTAAGCAAGGTAACAAAACTGCTAAGGAAACATTTAACCTTATGTAAGAAACTATGGCTAGAGACAATGTGGTAGAATCAAACGAGAAAACTAATGCTAGATATCTTAGGATCTTGCATCCCGCCTTAGCTTATGATATTGATTGCTTTCCTTATTCTACTCCTACTGAATTGTTACATTTAGCTATTAAAGTTGAACGTGGAGCTAGATACAGGAACCAAGGCGAAAGATGGACGAGCGGACAACCCCAAACTTGGCGCCAAAACCGGCCACAACAGTCCCAAGGGCGGCCTGACGGCGGTTACACCTCTCGGCCAAACCAAGCCTCTGGGAGAGGAGATGGCCGAACCAACCCTACAGCTTCTGACAAGGGTAAGACGTCTTGGACATGACGAGATTCGCCTGGGACATCTACTGGTCTCAAAGAGAGTAATCCTAACCCCTCTACTTCTAGATCTAGGGACATTGTGTGCTTTAAATGTCAGAGTAGAGGACATACTATGAAAGATTGTCCCAATAAGAAAACCCTCATTATTAATCACTTGGGTGAATATGTGTCTGACAATTCTTGTGATGAAAATGAAGAGCATGCTAATGATAATGATCAAAACCTTAATCTGCTTACTTATGATGAGGATGATGATGGCATTGATTATGAACATGGAAAATCATTGATTGTTAGGAGAGTCTTAAGTGTTGTTCCTGCACCATGTGATGACAATCAACGTGAGAATCTATTTCTTACTAGATGCTTAGTTAAGGGTAAAGTGGTTAAGGTGATCATTGATGGGGGAAGTTGTTGTAACTTAGCTAGTCAAGAGATGACTGATAAATTACAACTTCCTACTATTCAGCATCCTAGGCCTTATAGATTGCATTGGATGAATGACTACGGTAATTTGAAAGTGAATAGGCAAGTGAAAGTGCATATCAAACTAAGACATTATGAAGATGATGTGTTATGTGATATTGTACCTATGCAAGCCTGTCATATTTTATTAGGACGTCCTTGGCAATTTGATCATAAGGTCTTGCATGATGGCTTTACTAACAGATATTCCTTTACTTTTCAGGACAAGAATGTGGTTCTCAAGCCTATGACGCCAACCCAGGTGGATGATGAGATTAAGAAGCGGAAGGTAAGTAAAGGTGAGTTAGATAAGGAGACTCAGTCGAGCCATGTGTCTACCCCTACTCGGCCTAAGGGTGTATTTTTGGCTTCCAAGAGTACATCTTTAGACGAGTTTGCAGATGGGGAAACTACCCTCATGCTCCTATGCAAAGGGTTGAATATGTTGAGTGACGAGCTTAGAGCTACCCTCCCTCCTTGCATCCTATCTCTTATTGAAGAGTATAAGGATGTTTTCCCCGATGACATACCAGCAGGTCTACCCCCTGTCAGAGGAATTGAGCATCAAATCGATCTCATTCCAGGGGCTGCATTGCCTAATAGGTCTGTTGGACAAAGGATACATTAGGGAAAGTTTGATCGAGTCCATGTATTGTGCCTTGATGTCCGCATTTTTAGTCTTATTTTACATCACGTTTTCATTCCATTTGAGTCATTTTATTAGCTTTTGTGTTGGGAAAGTGTGTCGTTTGTGTTAGTTTTCGTATTATTCAAGATATGGAGTCTACACAAGCTTTGGTGTGATTTTATAGCTTTTGGAGCTGATTTGGAAGAGTTTCGACGCACTTTAGAGCTTAAGGAAAAATCATGAAGGCAATGGAGAAGCAAAGCAAAAAGGAAAAAGTGGTGCAGCTGGAGAAAATCCTTATTTTCGCCATCCATTACTTCGATTCAAGTTCTGGAGCCTTCATGAGAGTTGTAGTCCATGAAAGGAGCTTTCCAACGCATATTTATATGCGTCAATTGGATGAATGAGGACTCGGGAAAGTGCAATTGAAGACAGAGTCAAAAAGCTGGAGAAAAACAGAGGCTATTGCGTTCGAACAGAGCCTCGGCGTCGACCTTCGCCCCCTCGGCGCCGACACCCAGCGAATTCCAGTAGCACTGTAAGCGAACAGACCCTCGGCGCCGACACCCAGACCCTCGGCGCCGATACCCTGCGCACCAGGAGAAATTTTCTGCGGGCTGATTTACTTACTTAATGGGCTCTTTAATTAGGGTTTTCTTCTAAATCTCTTTTAGGATCTTTTACTTAGATAGACTTGAGATATTTTATCCTTCCTTAGTTAGATTTTATTATTTTCCTAAGATTAAATCTCTTTCCTTGGAGATTAAGTCTAAAATTCTATCTTTAAATAAAGCCAATTAGAGGCTAATTAGCGATATCTCATGACAGCGGACGGCTGAATTTACAGCAGCAGCAGACGCACGTTTTGGAGTTTTTGGTGGAAGGCTTGAACGTGAATTTGAAGGTTTTGTTTTATGCAATTTTCGATTATGAATTCTTCCATTGTTTTTGTGTTTTTCTTTGCAATGAGTGAGTAGTTCCCCCATCTTCTAGGGTTGGGGTGAACCCAACAATGAGCATGTGTGTGGATGAATGAATCTATGTTTATTTGATGTTTTTATCTTATTCTACCCATGTGCTTAACCCTTTGATGAAAGTTTAAGGGAATTCATTGTTGCAATTGAATTGAAAGAGGAGATTGTTAACATTGATAGTAATTAGGGATCTTTGACGAGAGTAAAAGAGATCTAATTAAGAAAAGTAGAAACAAATAGGTTTTATGTGATCACCTCTATTATCTATTCGTTGAGTATGCGAACGCTATCTCTTTAAGATAAAAGCATGATTTCCCATATGATTCATTGATTTATACATGTGTTTGTTGTTGTGGTAAGCCCTAATCTTGGAAGTTCCTTCTCATATATTGCATTCGTGTTATTCGCTTGCTACTTGAGCCAATTTAAGTGAATTTGTCATAAATTACAGCAACCACTTTTGCCCTTAATTCCCCTATTTTCGACCATAAAAACAACTAGGATAGAACCGCTGACATACTCCCTGGGATCGACCTTGATTTCCACTATACTATAGAGGGATTCGAGCATAAATTTATTTGATTGGAGTGAGCATAGGCATCGATCTCCCCTCACGCACGTCAAATTGGCGCCGTTGCTGGGGAGTAATCAATCGCGCCTAATCTAGTTGTTTTAGGGTTGGGAATAGCCCATCCCCATATTTCTTTTTAATTTTGTTTTCTTTGTTTTTGGTTGAAGGTTTATGCGAAGAAGTAGCCGTCCTCTATACGATCCATTCACTGAGCCCGAACATGTTCTACACCAACGTCTAAAGGAAAAGCTTAGGCAAAAGATTGGAGGCTCTTCACACAAAGGTAGAAAGGCTTCGCCAGGAGAATTAAGAGGCTGCGCAACGGGAGGTTGCATCCAATCTAGCTCGGCAAAGAGAGAGCGACGCCGCGAGGGTAGCAAGGGAGGAGGCCGAAAATCTTAGGGAAGAGTTGGCGAGAATTCCAACCAATGCTCGCCAATACATGCACCCTACGCTGCGGGTGCCGGAGTTAGCCATCGTTCTCCCCAACATCAACTTTGAGATCAAGACTAGCTTCCTTACCATGGTGAAGCGGACTCCATTCGAAGGGAAACCCAATGAGTGCCCTATGGAGCACATGAAGGAGTTCAAGGAGATGTGTGATACCATAGCCGATGGAGCCAACTTGGAGTATGTTCGCTTGAAGGCTTTCCGCTTGTCCTTAGTGGGAAAATCCATTCATTGGCTCGAAAGCTTGCCGCCGCTATCCATCAACACATGGGAGGAGCTTCATGATCTATTCATGAGCAAGTTCTTTCCACCTATGAAGACGACGGAGCTGCGCAAAAAGATCACATCCTTCAAGCAATTAAGGAATGAAACTCTCGCCGAAACTTGGGAAAGGTTCAAGGAGTTGATTCGCCAATGCCCTACTCATGGGCAACCACCTTATGTTTTGCAAGAGATCTTCTTCAACGGCATCAACTCGGCTACTAAGGATCGGATCAACATCCACACATCCTATAGATACATTGAGATGCTTCCTCAAGAGGCGTGGGATGCACTTGACAAGCTCACGGAGTTTGACACTACTTATGGGACTCCCGCGAACATTGATGCGAGACCCTCTCCATCGATACCACTTTATCAACCTTGCGATGAGATTGACCCTGATATGCGGCAACAATTTATGGAGGACGAGAATAGAAAATTGAAGAAACAAGTAAGTTTTCTCTCCAACAACAAACCGTGTATAGAGTGTGGGTCCACTTCCCACATTACCACCGCTTGCCCACATGTCGAACAAGTGCAATCCGCTGAATCATATGGATGAGCAAACTACATGAGAGGTCCTTATAGGGGCCAAGGCAATTACTACCAAAGGAACGACGGGCACCCCAATTGGGGTAACCATCCTCCTCAAAATGATCAACGGCCCCCATATAGACCTCCAGGTCATGTGGATCGTGAGCAACCTAGGGATGATATGAGATCTATTTTGGAGGATTTAAGGAAAGGCCAAGCTGAGGCCAAGGTGGATGCTAGACAGTTCAGTTTGGAGATCAATACGCAGTTGCGAGGCATGAATGCAAGGTTTGGGGACATTGATATTTGGAGGAAGAACAAGGAGTGAGAAGGTTATACCAGAAAGGGAAGCCAATGAGAAAAGAGAAAAAATCTGCCAACCCAACACAGGCCTCGGCGCCGACCCCTCTACCCTCGGTGCCGACACCCTGACAGTGAACAAACCTACTGCATTCGAATAGGCCCTCGACGCCGACACCCCTGACCTCGGCGCCGATACCTCTGCAGACCAATCCGCACCCATACCCGACGTGTTGACCACTCCAAATGCCAAACCCAAGCTCCCTTATCCCTCAAGAGCTCTCAAGGATCCCACCGAAGTGAAGTTTAGGAGATTTGTGAAGATTCTCCAAGGCTTAAATGTGACTATCCCCTTTACCGAGGCCCTTCAAGAGATGCCGTCGTACATCAAATTCTTGAAAGAGATCTTGAGCAATAAAAGGTCTATGTTGGAGATTTCGGAGGATTGCAATGCCGTCAACTTCCCCGAAAAGAGAGCTGACCCGGGCAAGTTCACCATCACCATTGGCCTAGGCGAACATCGATATCAAGCTTTATGTGATCTTGGTGCAAGCGCAAGCCTTATGCCACTCTCCATATGGTCTAAGATTAACATGGGACCAATAGTACCCGTCAACATGCCGCTCTATATGGCGGACAACTCCTCGGTGGAACCTACCGGTGTGATGGATGATGTACTGATAAAGGTAGGTAAGTTCTATGTTCTCACCGATTTCATAGTACTTGATATGCCTATAGATCTTGTTGTGCCCATTATCCTAGGGCGCCCTTTCTTAGCCACGGTGGATGCGGTTATCAATGTGAGAAAAGGTCTCCTAACTTTCAAAATTGGGGATGAGCTTGTTGAATTTCAATTTGACCCCAATCTAAGGGAGGTAAGAAAAACGGAGGTCAAGATGGTTTACACGGACATGGAGAGGACCTTGACTCATGAGGAGTCAATTCGTATACCACCCACCGAAGAAGATGAGAGCATCATTGAGGAGCTTTTGGCCACCCTTCAAGAAGATGAGAGCGAAGAAATTGCAAAGGCCACTGCTGACCTCTCGGCGCCGACACTCTCAGCCTCGGCGTCGACCCCCTGGAGGATATAATGCTTCTGCAGAATGCTGAAAAAGCTACAGATGCCTCGGCGCCGACACCCTCAGCCTCGGCATCGACACCTCCAGCAGCAAGACAACGTGAAGACGATAGTTGCGCTACCATGGAAGGAAGAGTTGATGAGCGAGGAAAGAGTTGGGCTGAAGACCACCATCCCGGTCCCAATAAGGTAAGTCAATGTATGGATTTCTCTACCCCTATTTCCATTAAAAATTTATCTATTACAAATGGAAGAGGTTTTCCTTGGTTTGTGAGATTATGTAGGGGATGCAATGAGGATCCAAAAGCTTATGAGGTAGGAGATACGGTGTACATCTCCAAGGCCAAGAATCAATGGTTCCCTAGCAAATTCAAAGAGAAGAAGGTTGGTCCATACGAAATTCACAAGATTCGACCCGGCGCAATGGAGTTAAAGGACAAGGAAGGAGTCCTATGCAAGGTCGAACTAGAGAGTCCGGAGGAGGAGGCCCGTGCCACATGGGCCTTGCGAATGCCCACATGAGCTTAAGCGAAGAAGTCGGCCTAGCGACTTAAAAATCTAGAGCTTGTACATGGACCTATGATTATTTAGGATTTTATATTTGTTGGTTTTGGTTTTGGATTTTGCTTTGGTTTTTCTTTAAATTTTGTTTTTGGAGGTTTTGGTTTTGATTGCTAACGAAGTGGTAGGTGCTAAGCATGACGAAGGGACAACATTGGAGCATGAAGTCTGTCGACGTCGACTATCACTGGTCGATGACGACTCTTGGGCACGATGGTGGCACCTATTTCCGGTCGGAATGAGCTCCAATTCTATCTTGTAAGTTTTCGTTTACACTCATTGATAGAGCATGTTTAGTGTTGCATAATAGATTGCATTTAGCATTATTTAGGTGTGAATATTTCATTTATTTAGTTGAATTTTCATTATCACTTGTTGAGTTAGAAGAGGCGGAATCTACATGATTTTATGTTTTATTTCAGGAAAAGTAGATTGGAGGTGAATTAATATTGAAAGGACGGAAACAAGTTGAAGAATACTTAGGAGCTGCTGGAGACGAAGAGGAAGCAGCTCGGAAGAATTGCAGGCCGCCCCGCGGCATTGCTGGCCGCCCCGCGGCTCGAAGAGAGAAACGGAGCACTTCGCTAATCGCCGGCCACCCCGCGGCCTGGCCTGGCCGCCCCGCGGCTCGTGCGGTAGCTGAAATTTGGAAACGGATTTTTACTTAGGGTTTTTATGATGTTATTTTGGGCCGAATTTCTCTAGACTATTTAAGGCTTTTCTAGTTATTCTTTCATTCACCTTATGCACATTATTCCATTGTTGAGAGCGTTGTTGAGCATGAGCAACTAAACTCTCGAGGTTTCGCCTACAGTTTGGATCTTTGATTGTTGAATTGTGAGTTTCTTAATCTAGTTCTTATTCCTATTGCAATGTTTTGACTTCTTTGTGCATAATTGCTTGAATGTGTTTTATTCTCTCTGGCCTGATCAACTAGTTAGAGTAGATTCATTCAATTGCTAGGGTTTTGTAGATTCCTCGTAGCGAACCTTAACCCAAGTGGCAATCATATCCCTTTAGGACTCGTAGGACTAATTAGATGTGTAGGAAGTTGAATTTATGTTAAATATCGACTAGTAGCTTGATATTGCATGTACCTTGGTTAATTCATATTCTTAATGCTATCTCTAGGTTAAATCTTAACCGTGTTAGGGTTATTTAGAGGTAAGGGTTGCTAGGACTCGTAGGACTAGTAATTTACATAAGATCTGGACAAGGACATTGATAGGAAAAGGCAAGAACTAGAGGCTGAAACAATGATCGAATTCATCAATCGAAGTGATAAATTGTAGGTGAACCTATTTATCTTCCACTGCATTCTAAAACCAATTTCCTTTATTTGCTTACTTCCGCTTTGATAAAAGGTGGATCTTTTCACACAAAAACCCCCCATCTTCTTACTAGCGATTAGAATTGATACTTGAATTGAATAGTTTTCCCTGTGGATCGATCTCTTACTTATACACTATACTAGTTGTGAGTTTGAGTATTCTTTGGCAAGAACAACGACAGGTTTTCCTCTTGTCAAATTTGGCGCCGTTGCCGGGGAAATTCTTATCAATTTCTTGTGTTTAATTTTAATCGCTAACTTTTGTATATATTTACATCTAACCCCGTCGTGGACCTATCTTACGGTTCACGACACCTTATTACTAATATTTCTAGATGTTGAAGTTATGGCAGTTTCAGGGAGAATATTTTCACAACTACCTCACAAGAGTGCAAAATTTATTTAACATCCGTTATTCACGGGGTTTCCGAGATAGTTTGCGAGATGTGGTGGTTTGCGTTTTTGAGGGCATGGCTCCTCAGACCCGAGAACTTACCAGGTCCATAAACAATGGAAGCTTTGCTGGTTTAGGAGTGTCGGGATTATGATATCTTCTCTGCTACATGGGTGACCAATCGGCGGAGGAAGAATCCTACACTTTGACGTTTCAACCAATGGAGAACTCCGACCCACCCATGGAAGAGTCAACCGTTATCTTGATTAGAGCTGGCAATACCCGACCCGATCCGAGAAAACCGATCCGAATGACCCGGTACCGAACCCGACCGGCACCTGAATAAATTTTAAAAAGTTCAGAACCGAGACCGACTGATCCGACCCGAACTCCGCCTGAACCCGATAGCAAACCGAATCCGATACTAACCCAAACCCGATTATACCCGAATGAACCGACCCGACAACAACCCGAAGACCGAATCACCCGATCCGATTATATCCGGCACCCGAAATCACCCGAACCCGATTATATCCAACACCCGAAATAACCTGATTATATTCAAATAGTGAAATAACCTGAATATTTCCCCTCCAAGTTAACTTAATTCCCTTTAACATTATTTTTCCCCTCGTAATGATTCATTTTTCTACCTTATATCAATAATCTTATCACAAATTAAATACTCCACATATTGTATTGCCTTAGGCTACTAATTAGTCCATCAGACTCAATCACAAAAGGCAGATTGATTTTAGAGTGCTGCTTGTGTAAAGTAGAACCCTAAAATTAAAATGAATTCAATAATTTAGTACGGAGTATTTTGTAAAATTTTAAGGTAAATGAAAATGTATATACGGTACTTTTCTTTCTTTCTTTCTTTAATTATTTGACTTCCCTCCTTAATTTTTCATTTTTTTAGTTCCCTCCCCAAATAAAATTTGCTTTTATTTCCCTCCTAAATTTTGGGTTGTTCTTTTGGAGTACGGAGTACTATATAATTTATTTTATATCTTTTTGTCCTTTATTTAGTTTAATGATCATTTTAGTAATACACATTCTTGATTTTTTTTATTCTTTAACTGACAAATATTAATATTAAGTTATAGTTATAAATAATTTTAAATTTATTACATTTTTTTTCTATAAATTCTCTTCATTAGGTGGTACATTTGTCTATTTTATAATTTGTATTCATTTTTAAAAATTATATATTTTTAAAATATTTAAGCTTTTTAGTTGTTATAGAATATATATTATATGATCGAAAAAGAAATATAATCTTTAACAATAGATTTGTAAGTGTTCTTTCTAGAACAATATAATGGAAAGTATAAGTTAAAAATATTTTAGTGGATTTTTCATTTTCTATTTATCTAGGAATTCATTCTTTAGCAATAATAGTTTTCAACTAACCATTCAAAATATACTATATACTATAGTTATTGAATCTTAGTTATCAAATTAGATAATATGAAGTTTGGATAAATCTTACTTCGGACCAATATCATAACATTTGATAGTTCTCATTTAGATGGCAGAAATCTTGCTTTGTTTAAGTGGTGTACTAATATTTTAACCATTCCGGAATGGCTCACTAGAAAGAACTTGTGGGTAGTACCCATAGATCTCTAGTTCGAATCCCGGAATGACCTTTCTTTATTTACCTATTCAAGGTGTACTAATATTTTGTTTTTAATAAAGAAAAGACTACCTATATGAACCAACTTTAAACTATATTCTATAACACGTTATAAATTCACAATATTATTATATAGTGCAAATATACATTATTATATATATAGAGGGAGAGAGAGATCGAATTGATAAGAAATAGCTTATGTATAAAAAGGTAAATATCTCATATATAAATTATTATTATTATAAATATGACTAAAAATCTAAAACATATCGACTAATGATAAGTTACAACTTATAACGGAAAATTTGAATCAAATTGAAATTTCAATAAATAAAAGTTTGGTTTAACTAAAATTTATTTCATTTATCCAATTTGAGTCATACGGTGGATTTGATAGAAACTTAATTCAAGTGAACATCAATTTGACGGAAACTCGATTCAAAACAAAATCAGGTTCAACCAAAAAAAAGAAACTCAATTTAAGCGAAATTATGTTCAACTAAAACTCCATTTGACCGAAAAACTCAACCGAAACCCGATTCGACCGAAGCCTAGTTTGACCGAAGCTCGGTTCGAATGAAACCCGATTGGACCGAATCCCGATTTGACCAAAGCCCGGTTCATCCGGAACCCGGTTTGACCGAAGCCCGGTTAAACCGAAACCTGATTTGTTCGAAATCCGAAATTGCTCGATTAAATTACAACCGAAAACCCGATTGTATCCGAAAAATTAATGACCGATTGAACCCGACCCAGCCCGACCCGACCCGGATTGTCATAACACCCGATATCAACCCGAGTCCGATTTGTCCCGAAACCAAATAACCCGACCCGAACCCGACCCGACTCGCCCGATTGCCACCTCTAATCTTGATGGAGCAGATAGGGCAATTACGAGAGATAGTGAATCAAACTGGGGAAGCTATGAATCAAACTGGGGAAGCTATGAATCAAAATGGGGAAGCAATTATCCGACTCTTTAAGACATTGAAGGAGTTGATAGTTCAACAATGTCATATTCCTCAACTTGATGAAAGCCAAGATGCAAGCAACGATGAATTCTCTGATAATGAAGAAGAGCATCTAGTGGTTATCGACACGAAATCTCAGGGGACGTCCCTAGAGATTGAAGATGTTTTGATGCCCCCTTCATTCGTAGAAATCGTTCCCAACTCGCCTATCAAGAAGCAAAGTCTGGAACTAATTTCTGTGGTTCCCGAACAAGAAACTGATATTTTTTGCAAATTGAGAGATTTTGGTGAATATGTTGATCCATGAAGCCACTACTTCAACAAACCACCAACAGAACTGTGTTGGTGGTCTTACATACCCTCGAGGGAGAATCAAGCTAAAATGAAGAGTAAGTTGGTAATGGTTCTCATTGTTGAATTTCTAATTACCAATTGTTTCATTTTCAGTGTGCATTCGAATATCGGTTGGGCACGAGAGTTTGATTTGCTTTTGAGGGCGCTGTCGATGTCCGCTTGAGTCTTGAATGAGGGAATAAATATAACGTCGAGGCAACGACGGTAATCAAAGGCTCTTCTTGGGAGGCAACCCAAGGTAAGTATTTTAGACTCTATTTTATTTGTGCATTTTACTACTTTTGAGGTTAGTTTTGGTTTTTGTTTGGGATACTAACGCCGCAGAAAGGAAAAGAAGAAGGGAAAAGGGCGAAAAAGGACGGGTCGCCCCGTCTCCAACATGGGCCGCCTCACGGCCAAGGCGACGAGCGAAATCCTTCGCGGAATCGTCGGCCGCCCCGTCGCCCAGCTTGGCCGCCCCGCGGCCCCTTCCGGATAGAAAAAGATTTTGGGGCCCGTATGGGCCCCCACTTGCCAAACATAATAAACCCTAACCACTCTTTTTTTCTTTCCTCTTTTTCACATAGCCGCCCCCTCGCCATTGCTTCCTCTTCATCTTCCTTCTTCATCCTCTTGAAACTCTATTGAAGCACACCTCCAAGTTTCCTTCTTTCACCAAAATCATCCTACCTTCTCCCAAATCTCCACAAAACTACTCTTTTCTTCCACTCTCATCTTCCTTCTACACAAAAACTCCACCCCACAACCTCATTCTCCTAGATCTACAAAAAAAAAAAACCCACCCCTCCCAAGTTTTTCTAGAGTTTTTCTTTCGGATCCACACCGGAGAAGGAAGGTTTAGGACGTTGGAGAGCAGATCCGACGTCGGGGAACACAAATCCAGCAAATCTCCGGCCTCCCCGTCACCTGTGAAGCCGCCCTGCGGCCATCCTCGTCGCCGGCCGCCCCATCGCCACCTTCGGCTGCCCCGCGGCCACTGCAGAGACTGATTTGCCGTGAGTTTTTCTTGATTTCCTCTCTTTTGGGTAATATTTCGTAGCTCAGATTCATAATGTCGAGACCACATGGAATGAATAGAAATCAGAAGGAGAGATGGACTGCTTTGAACACTAGGAACTTCTTTGTAACAAAATTCTTTCATGAGCCTACATTGAGATTATTACAGATGGATGCTTGCACTAGGCAACTATTAGAGCATGGAGGCCTAGGAGGGTTTATAGAGAAGAATGCTCCTACTTATCCGAGTTTGTGTAAGGAGTTTCTAGCCACTTTAAGTGTGGGACGTACATCTATTGAGTTTCGTTTGTTGGGGAGGGGTCATGAGCTATCAAAGGAGAGATTGGCAGAGATTCTGGGTGTTACTGCTGCGCCGACCGCTGGTTGGCTTGATGTCTGCAAGGGAGAGAGCCCTGTGGCTTTCTGGATGGCATCTACTAGGGTGCCTTTTAAGGCCAAGAAGGGCCAGTACAACTCCAGCATTCGCCATCCTGCCTTACGACTGATTCACAAGGTTCTGGCGAACACCTTCTTCGCACAGGCTGAGGTCAACAAGATCTCGCTGAAGGACATGTCATTTCTATGGTGTGTGACGCTAGAGAGCCCTGTAGTGCCAGGTTGGGTAGATCTATTTCTAATAAACTGCAAGGATATCCTGGACAAGCGCGACAGGGCGACCATCAGCTTTGGGGGTCTTATTACCCTCATAGCTCGCGCGTGCATCGATATGAGCGTTGTCCATGACATTCAGCATGGATCATTTCTTTATGATGAGGCCAAGTTGAGGAAAACTGGCCACCTGGAGGGCAGGTCATCGGGGGGGATCCAGTTGAGATTACCCCGTCATCTCCCTTTTGGCCCTACAGCTGCTGATTTCTATATGGGGGATGAGATGGATGAGGACGATGATGAGGAGGAGGAGCAAGTTCCTGATGCTGAGCAAGAAGATGCTGAGGAATTTCCCAGAGTTCAGACGGATTTTGGAGGAGCTGGACCTTCTGGAACAGCTGGAGGTGCTGGTCCAGATTACTACTCGCTGGCACAGCAGATGGCTGATATGTCTCTCCAGCAGAACACTATGTGGGAGCATCAGCAGATGATGTCGCGTCGTCAAGACGCAATGTGGGAGAACCAACAGCGGATGCACCAGCGCCAGGATGCGATGTGGGACCATAACCAGCAGTTGTACGTGGAGGTCGGTGACATTCATCGAGATGTACGTGGCTTGACTTCCCACCTGGAGGAAGTCTCTGAGAGCCATGCGACAATCCGACGGATGCAGGAGCAGATATGGCAGAGGCAAGAGGACTTCTATCGATTCGCCTATCCACAGTTCCCACCATATCCGCTGCCTCCACCACCTCAGTAGTGAGCATGTTAGTTGTTTCTTTTCTTTTCCCTTTTATTTTTATTTTGATGTTTTTGTTCTCTTTTCTGCATTGAGGACAATGTTAGAACTAAGTGTGGGGGAGAAGACTTGCAAACTCTCTGTATTTTGGTTCTAATTTGCACTGCATTTTAAGTTTTAAGGTTGCATGTTTATTTATATTGGTTGTATGCATATTTAGTTTTTACAATTGTTATTTCTATTCTGAAAAAAAAAACAATTTTAGTTCTTGCATTATTAGGAATAGGTCTTATTTCCCCATGTGGATGCCGTTTGTCCTCTATATTTTCTATTGAGATTTATGCCCCATGATGTGCTTGGATTGTTGAAGCCTTCGATATATGTTTTCTACACTATTTGGTGGGCATGATTGATTGATGATTGAGCGCATAAAATCTTGAATTTTTGGGTGATCTTGAAGTTCTAGACATGTTCTGATGAGCTTATTTTGGCCTATTCAGGACTACACTTTATTTAGTCCTCTTGTTTGTTGTGTGTACTCTCTTCGATTACTTCCTCTTTGAATTGCATTGAGATATCTTGTTCAAGGTTGCATATTATGATTTCTGCACATGACTTAAACATGATTGAGGCACCTTTATTAGCCCTATTTGACTCTATTCCCACCTTACATATTATCCTCTGCTTGAAGCCAGTTTGAGCCTAATTGCATATACTTTTATAGCTCCACAAGAATTTTCCATAGCCAATGATAGCCTGACCCCATCCGGGAATTTAGGACTAGTTGGTGAATATCTATAGTGTGGATGATGGTTTGTGGTGGTGGATTGTATGTTGGAGGTGTATTTATGAGATGTTTGATTATTGCTAGCATTTTTATTACTTGGGACCTAAGGAGGATAAAATTCACTTAGGGGTAAAAGTCAAGGAAAATCATTTTGATATAGCATGAAAAAAAAAGAAAAAAAAAAGAAAAAAAAGAAATAAAAAAGAAATAAAAGAAGGAGTTGATTATGGTTTCTAAAGTTTTATGCTTGAGATTGGTGTTGTTTGGCATTATAGAGATATGGTATAAGATGTTTATGAGTGGTTGTATGATTTGGTAGCTTCCTTGGTTCCGGGATTTTGAGAACCACATGACTAAAATTGTTCCATACCTTATATGTTCTACCTTGGCCCCATTACAACCCAATTGAAAGACCTCATGATTTTTGTTGTGTGTAGAGTCACCAACGGTAGAGATTTAGAACACTGGTGCAGGGCTCTTGTAGCTAAGTTTTTGAAGATTGAGTTTTGAGCGTAAACATTTAAACCTAAACACTTGAGCGAGAGTGAAACATATCTCCTTTGTGAGGTTTAGAATGGATATGGTTGCCTGATTTCATTGATTATTCCAATTATGTGCTATGATGTTATTTATCTTTTGTGTTAGCTAGTTTTCATGCACTTAAAGAATATTGAGGTGTGGATACATGAATTGCTATTCTGTGGGGCTGCAAAGTTGAGTTTTCTATTGCTTGAGGACAAGCAAAGGTTCAAGTGTGGGGGAATTTGATAGAGCATGTTTAGTGTTGCATAATAGATTGCATTTAGCATTATTTAGGTGTGAATATTGCATTTATTTAGTTGAATTTGCATTATCACTTGTTGAGTTAGAAGAGGCGGAATCTACATGATTTTATGTTTTATTTCAGGAAAAGTAGATTGGAGGTGAATTAATATTGAAAGGACGGAAACAAGTTGAAGAATACTTAGGAGCTGCTGGAGACGAAGAGGAAGCAGCTCGGAAGAATCGCAGGCCGCCCCGCGGCTCGAAGAGAGAAACGGAGCACTTCGCTGATCGCCGGCCGCCCCGCGGCCCGTGCAGTAGCTGAACTTCGGAAACGGATTTTTACTTAGGGTTTTTATGATGTTATTTTGGGCCGAATTTCTCTAGACTATTTAAGGCTTTTCTAGTTATTCTTTCATTCACCTTATGCACATTATTCCATTGTTGAGAGCGCAGTTGAGCATGAGCAACTAAACTCTCGAGGTTTCGCCTACAGTTTGGATCTTTGATTGTTGAATTGTGAGTTTCTTAATCTAGTTCTTATTCCTATTGCAATGTTTTGACTTCTTTGTGCTTAATTGCTTGAATGTGTTTTATTCTCTATGGCCTGATCAACTAGTTAGAGTAGATTCATTCAATTGCTAGGGTTTTGTAGATTCCTCGTAGCGAACCTTAACCCAAGTGGCAATCATATCCCTTTAGGACTCGTAGGACTAATTGGATGTGTAGGAAGTTGAATATATGTTAAATATCGACTCGTAGCTTGATATTGCATGTACCTTGGTTAATTCATATTCTTAATGCTATCTCTAGGTTAAATCTTAACCGTGTTAGGGTTATTTAGAGGTAAGGGTTGCTAGGACTCGTAGGACTAGTAATTTACATAAGATCTGGACAAGGACATTGATAGGAAAAGGCAAGAACTAGAGGCTGAAACAATGATCGAATTCATCAATCGAAGTGATAAATTGTAGGTGAACCTATTTATCTCCACTACATTCTAAAACCAAGTTCCTTTATTTGCTTACTTCCGCTTTGATAAAAGGCGGATCTTTTCACACCAAAAACCCCCCATCTTCTTACTAGCGATTAGAATTAATACTTGAATTGAATAGTTTTCCCTGTGGATCGATCTCTTACTTATACACTATACTAGTTGTGAGTTTGAGTATTATTTGGTAAGAACAACGACAGGTTTTCCTCTTGTCACTCATCTCTTATTTTTTGAGCTTATACTTTGAGAACAAAGTAATTTTTTAAGTATGGGGTGGGGGTAACAACTTATTATATGCTTATGGTTTGAGGTTTGTTTTTGGTGGTGTTGTTTTGCATTGTTTTGTACTTTTGCATATTTTGCATTTTTTATTAATTCAAAAAAAATATACAAAAAAATTGAAAAATGTTGAAAAAAAACAAAGAAAAAAAAATGCATGTTTATTTATTGTCTTAGCCTTTATTTTAGTTTTAGTTTAGATCGAAACACCTAACTTAGATGTCCTATGATGATGCCTAATAATCGACTTGATCATGTAAAACCTATGATATGTTTGGATGGTTTAGCCTAAGTCTCCTGAAAAGTTTGATTTTTATGTGGTAATTTGACTTGCGATTATAATTGAGCACATATGATTCTAGGTAGAGATGATTGAAATCCAAATCTATGTCCTAGTGAGAAATTTTTGACCTTATAGGGAACGTTCTTCATATATTTCCCTCTATTTTGGATGTGTGATTTACTCTCCTTATGTGATTACCTCTTGACATTGATGTGGTTGTCTATTTCTTGAGACCGATTATGAGATACTAGTTCATTGCTTATTAAAATTATATGATGGGGGAATTATATTTTCTTAGCCATATTTCATCCATTCATTTACCTACCTTGCATATTATCTTTGCTTGAAACCCTTTTAGCCTTAGTCTATTCTTTGTTAGCTCCACAAAATTGATTCCTAGCCGATTATAAGCTTGACCCTTTATCCGGGAATTAGAATTTAGAGTTGGTTGGAAATTGATCAAGTTGAGTTTGATGAGAAAAAGCTAAGTTGTTGAGCTTTGTTGAGATGCTTTGAGTGAAGTTATGTAAGGTTGTGCATTATTCCTCATATTGTTCTTATATTTTAGAGGCTCCGAAAAATTTGTGTCGGCGAAAAGAAGAAAAAAAATAGAGAAAAGGAAAAAAAAAGTGTTTATTAAGAGCCTAGTTTATTATATGTGAGAGTTGGATGAAATTGTTGGTTTAGAAGTATTTTCATGGGTTGATGATCTTGATTGCTGATGAGCATTGGTTATGTGCTGAATTTTGAGATGAGTTGTTTGGTTGAGTTAAGTTGGAAGTTTAGGGGTCTTGATTCCCGGATTTTTAGCACCAATTTGCCTAAATAATTCCATACCTTTTATTTCTCACCAAACCACATTACAACCCGGCCGAATGAAGTCTTCTTTGAAGTCTTTCATTGAGCCATAAGTCCTCTTGATGATTTTGATTGCTTTGACATCTCCGGTGGAGAGATTGGTGATATAAACAACAATGTCTATGTAGCTTTTTGCATTAAGGATTGAGTTGAGGGATGTTATTCAAAGATTAAACACATTGAGAGTTGAGTGAAACACATATATCCTTGTGAGGTTGGATTTCGATTGCTTTTGCTTAGAGTTGCTTATATATGTGTGATGACGTTTGATTGCTTGATTCTTTTAGACCATTTGCGCTTATGATGTTGCTTTTTGGCGAAGGCGAAGACTTGAAGGATGTCTTGTAGGTAGTGGTTGTTGTTTGGTTATTGCTTGAGGACAAGCAAGTCTAAGTATGGGGTGTTTTGATGTCCGCATTTTTAGTCTTATTTTACATCATGTTTTCATTTCATTTGAGTCATTTTATTAGCTTTTGTGTTGGGAAAGTGTGTCGTTTGTGTTAGTTTTCGTATTATTCAATATATGGAGTCTACACAAGCTTTGGTGTGATTTTATAGGTTTTGGAGCTGATTTGGAAGAGTTTCGACGCACTTTAGAGCTTAAGGAAAAATCATGAAGGTAATGGAGAAGCAAAGCAAAAAGGAAAAAGTGGTGCAGCTGGAGAAAAGCCTTATTTTTGCCATCCATTACTTCGATTCAATTTCTGGAGCCTTCATGAGAGTTGTATTCCTTGAAAAGAGCTTTCCAACGCTTATTCATATGCGTCAATTGGATGAACGAGGACTCGGGAAAGTGCGATTGAAGACAGAGTCAAAAATCTGGAGAAAAACAGAGGCTATTGCGTTCGAACAGAGCCTCGGCGTCGACCTTCGCCCCCTCGGCACCGACACCCAGCGAATTCCAGTAGCACTGTAAGCGAACAGACCCTCGGCGCCGACACCCAGACCCTCGGCGCCGATACCCTGCGCACCAGGAGAAATTTTCTGCGGGCTGATTTACTTACTTAATGGGCTTTTTAATTAGGGTTTTCTTCTAAATCTCTTTTAGGATCTTTTACTTAGATATACTTGAGATATTTTATCCTTCCTTAGTTAGATTTTATTATTTTCCTAAGATTAAATCTCTTTCCTTGGAGATTAAGTCTAAAATTCTATCTTTAAATAAAGTCAATTAGAGGCTAATTAGGGATATCTCATCACAGCGGACGGCTGAATTTACAGCAGTAGCAGACGCACGTTTTGGAGTTTTTGGTGGAAGGCTTGAACGTGAATTTGAAGGTTTTGTTTTATGCAATTTGCGATTATGAATTCTTCCATTGTTTTTGTGTTTTTCTTTGCAATGAGTGAGTAGTTCCCCCATCTTCTAGGGTTGGGGTGAACCCAACAATGAGCATGTGTGTGGATGAATGAATCTATGTTTATTTGATGTTTTTATCTTATTCTACCCATGTGCTTAACCCTTTGATGAAAGTTTAAGGGCATTCATTGTTGCAATTGAATTGAAAGAGGAGATTGTTAACATTGATAGTAATTATGGATCTTTGACGAAAGTAAAAGAGATCTAATTAAGAAAAGTAGAAACAAATAGGTTTTATGTGATCATCTCTATTATATATTTGCTGAGTATGCGAACGCTATCTCTTTAAGATAAAAGCATGATTTCCCATATGATTTATTGATTTATACATGTGTTTGTTGTTGTGGTAAGCCCTAATCTTGGAAGTTCCTTCTCATATATTGCATTCGTGTTATTTGCTTGCTACTTGAGCCAATTTAAGTGAATTTGTCATAAATTACAGCATCCACTTTTGCCCTTAATTCCCCTATTTTCGACCATAAAAACAACTATGATAGAACCGCTGACATACTCCCTTGGACCGACCTTGATTTCCACTATACTATAGAGGGATTCGAGCATAAATTTATTTGATTGGAGTGAGCATAGGCATCGATCTCCTCTCACGCACGTCATGCATGTGTTGTTAGTGCCTAAGAAAGACGGTTCTTTGGGAATGTGCGTAGACTGTAGGGCAATTAACAACATCACTGTGAAATATCGCCATCCTATACCCCGCTTAGATGACATGTTAGATGAGTTGTATGGTTCTTCTATCTTCTCTAAAATTGATTTAAAAAAGCGGTTTCCATCAGATTAGGATGAAGGAAGGCGATGAATGGAAAACAGCCTTCAAAACTAAATTTGGACTCTATGAATGGTTGGTTATGCCTTTTGGCTTGACTAACGCTCCTAGTACTTTCATGAGATTAATGAACCATGTGCTTAGAAATTTCATAGGTAAATTTGTTGTCGTGTACTTTGATGATATTCTTGTATATAGCAAATCACCTAAGGAGCATGAAGCACACTTAAGGGAAGTACTTTCTACTCTTAGATTAGAACACATGTATGCCAATCAGTGTTCTAAAAATCGCGCCTGGGCGCCGCCTAGGCGCTAGGCGGGACGGGACCTAGGAATTTTTAAGCCTAGGCGGACCTCTAGGCGGAAATTCGTCCAAGAACCGTCTAGTCCCGCCTAGGCACCGCCTGGTCCCGACTAGTCTCGCCTAGGCGCCGCTTGGGCCCGCCTAGGCACCGCCTAGTCCAACGATTATTCAATTTGCGCTTCTAAGCATATGATTAGTCGACTTAGGGTTTTTTTATCCCCCATGTCGGGATGCATTTTCTTTTCAGTCGAACTTATAGTTTTGGATTTTAGGAGGTTTAGAGTTGTTAGTCAGACATGTACTTTTGCGTTTATTTACTTTAGTGTTAGTTAACTACTACAAATTTGGGTTTATGAGTGATATTATGGATTATTATTACATTATATGAATTATTGACAAGTGTTATTCGTCAAAATATAAGGAAATAATCAAGTTTGTTCTAAGTCCGCCTAGGCACCCGCCTAACCGCCTAGGCGCTAGGCGGCCACCCACCGCCTAGCGGCCGCCTAGCGCCTTTTAGAACATTGATGCCAATCTTAAGAAATGTGAGCTTTGTAATGATCAAGTGTCTTTTCTGGGATTTGTAGTGAGTTCCAGCGGATTGCGAGTCGACGATGCTAAGATCAAGGCAATCCAGGACTAGCCGACACCTACCAATATCGGCCATGTGAGGTGTTTCCAGGGACTAGCGAGCTTCTATCGGAGATTTGTGCGCAACTTCAGCTCCATCGCAACCCCTCTCACAGAGCTCACAAAGAAGCGGTGTAAGTTCAAATGGGGTCCAGCTCAAGAGGAGGCGTTCTGCAAGCTCAAGAAGAAGCTCACTCATGCGCCATTGCTGGCTCTACCCGACTTCACTCGGCCTTTCGAGGTTGAATGTGATGCTAGCGGGGTTGGGATTGGAGGCGTCCTCATGCAAGAAGGTAAGCCTATAACCTTCTTTTCTGAGAAGTTAAAAAGTGCATGTCTTAATTACTCTACGTATGACAAAGAATTATATGCATTGTTTAGAGTCCTTAAGACATGGTCCCATTACCTTTGTCCTAGCAAGTTTATACTTAGGACTGATCATGAATCTTTAAAACATTTTAACAGCCAAGATAAACTTGATAGGAGGCATGATAGATGGATGGAATTCATAGAAACATTTCCTTATGTTATAAAGTATAAGAAAGGGAAAGACAATGTGGTTGTTGATGCTTTATCTAGGAGACATGTCCTTTTGACCACTTTGGATTCTAGAGTCTTAGACTTTGTATACATTAAGGAATTGTATGCTAATGATGCTGAGTTTGGGGAAGTTTTTAGGAAGTGCCTAGATAAAGGTCCTACTGACCAATTTTATATCTTTGATGGATTCTTGTTTAGAAAAGACCAAGTGTGTATACCTAGGTGTTCTCTTCGGTTATTATTGGTGAATGAAGCCCATAGTGGAGGTTTAATGGGTCATTTTGGGAGAGATAAGACATACCACACACTTAAGTCACACTTCTATTGGCCACAAATGCTTATGGATGTAGAACATTGCCTTAAGAGATGTATTGACTGTTTAAAGGCCAAGTCTAAGCTTATGCCCCATGGTTTGTATACCCCACTACCGATTCCCTCTGCCCCTTAGGAGGATATTTCTATGGACTTTATTGTTGGGTTACCTAGAACTAAGAAGGGGAGGGATTCTATCTTTGTGGTGGCAGATAGGTTTTCTAAGATGGCTCACTTTATAGCATGACATAAGACTGATGATGCTACCAATGTTGCGAGTTTGTTCTTTAGAGAGGTAGTTAGGTTGCATGGAGTGCCTAAGACAATTGTGAGTGATAGGGATGTTAAGTTTCTTATTCATTTTTGGTGGAGTTTATGGAATAAATTGGGAACTAGATTGTTATTCTCTACCTCTAGTCACCCCAAAAGAGATGGCCAAACTGAGGTGACCAATAGGACCTTAACTACTATCCTTAGAGCCATTTTAAGGAAAAATTTGAAGCTTTGCTTACAATAGGACAATGCATTCCTCAACTAAAATAACTCCTTTTGAATATGTGTATGATGTTAATCCACTAACCCCTTTTGATCTTACTCCATATCCTATGAGAGAGAATGAGTCTTTTGACGCAGGTAAGCATGTTGAGTTCGTCAAGGAGTTACATGAGCGCACGCGTCAACAGCTTATGCGGAAGGCGGAATACAACGCCAATAAGACCAACAAGGGGCGCAGATTGGTGACATTCAATCCAGGGGATCTCGTGTGGGTGCACCTGAGGAATGAGAGGTTTCCCAACGAGCGTAAGAGCAAGCTTGCTCCCCGAAGAGATGGACCTTTTAAGGTTCTGGAGAAGGTGGGCGACAATGCCTACAAGTTGGAGCTTCTTGGCACATATGGCGTGAGTGCTACCTTCAACATCGCGGATCTTATTCCATACTTAGCCGTGGACGAAGACTTGGATTTGTGGCCGAATCCTTTCCAAGAAGGGGAGGTTGATGCGGGACCATCTTCTACACCTCCGGACACGCCGATCATCTTAGGAGATGGACCTATGACTCGAGCCCGAGCCAATAAGTTGTAGAGAGACTCATTCATGTTTATGAGTCACGCGTTATTTTCGAGCATGGTTCAACTCCCGGAGCCTACCTTTAAGACCTATATGTGTATAGGGGTGCTTGAGGTCGAGCCACCTTAGGCTTGCTAGGGCCGAATTTCATAAGAGTTCTACCTTGTTTTGATTTCCTATTTTAGCAACTTTCCTACTTAAACTATTTTAGGAAACTTTTAGGGTTAATTAATTAATTTCTTTAAGTTGTTAATTTAATTATTAGTTTTTGGAGAATCGGTCAATTAGGTTACATATAGCCGACTTCTCTCTTTGTAGAACTCACGTCTTCTATTATTCAGAAATACAGTGCTTTGTGTGAAACATAACTGTGAGAAAGTCAATCGATTCGAAGCGTTGCTCATCGATTGCACAATTGGTTATAGATCTAACTTGGTTTGCTTTGAGTTCGTCAACCTCACGAGAGCTTAGTGATCCAGGTAATCACAAGTCCCCTCCTTGTGCCTCCAAGTTGTCCGCTTGGTTGTGTAAGGTTGTAGAGGCGGGCTTTATAGTCGTTGATATTTGTTTCCTACCTTCTTAGGAGGCCTGGGGTCTTTGCCTCGTTCTTATTTAGTTTGAATAACCCATCTATCGGTCTTTATTTCATTGTTTTGTCGAGTCTTTCATTGCTGCGTTTTGTGTGTTTTTATTCTGTTCTTGAGTCTTTGCTTCCGTTCTTGTCTTTGAGTCTTGACTGTCGAAAATCGGGCCATCCTACGGCTAACCCCGTATCACCATATATATAAACTCCCTCCCTTCTCTATTTTTTTCCATATGCATTCCCTCTCATACCCCTCCCCCCCCCCCCTCTAAATTTAGCTCACCCAAAATGTTAATCCTGATCTGTCTCACTAATTATATTTTTTCCATATGCATTCCCCCAAATTTTCCTCTTATATTGTGAATGGGTTCACCACTTATGGAGGAGGCTATTGTCCTTCCTGACAGCCTCACTTCAGTAAAGGATGTTGGTTTGTCTCCCATTGAAGTTGAAGGCGATAGCTTGGCTATCGTGAATGCTGTTAATGTGGCTTAGAAGTGCCCGTGGGAGGTTAAAATGATAATCGCTGATATTCAAGCTTTGTTGCCATCATTTCGTTGTGTCTAATTGTTACATGTCTTTAGAGAAGTGAATACGGTAGCTGACAAGGTTTCTAAGTTGTTGCACCACCACGACTTGGAGACAATGATGTACGTCACACCTCGAGCTTCTTTCCTTGCTCCTAAGGACACTACTGGACGGTGATCCAATAACCATCTTTTCTCCTTGCCAGTCATCTTATTTTCGTCTCAAATATAATTGAATATGTATTTAGGGGATGAATGAGGATAGAGTTTTAGTAAGGTTCATTAGTCAGAGTTTTGTTATTTATATGTTTGAAATTTTTCAAATTTTTTTTATCAATAATTGTTTCGATATGTTGTCTAAAAACCCCTCAATAACTAAATATTAACACTTTTTTAAAGTTTGACCCAAATAATTATTTCAAAAATGAAAACAACCTCGAATAATAAAAAAAAAAGAACACAACCTAGAGATATGTTAACGATCTCCTTCCAAGATAATAGAAAATTGGCTCTTTCGAACTTGCTTTTACTAAAAAAAAAAAAACCATCTTTCCAAATACACATAAAAAGATACAAACATTTTGTCTATAAGATCAAATCTCATTCTCAAATGTTCAACTAATAGGTTTCACGCTTTCAATTAAAGTAGATTAGAACGCAAAAAAAAGTAACAATTGTCAAGAAGGATCCATAGCTCAGTGGTAGAGCATTTGACTGCAGATCAAGAGGTCACCGGTTCGAACCCGGTTGGGCCCTTTCCTTCTTTTTTGTTCTCATGAACGCAATAACAAACTATAGGCTATCAAGCTAATATGGTGACTTGAATTTGCCCGTCGTGTATTTAACTAATATAATCTGGTTAAAAAATAGATCTTTTATTATTTTCAGGTATTAGAGATCGACATATCTTAATGGAAACAAATATTATCACTGCCATAGAGTTGTTAAACTTGGGTATAATATTCTTACCCTCGATGATCATGAAGATGACTCAACAAGCACATCTATTCTATTAACTCAAGAATAAAATTATGTGAAGTGACGACTGGAATTGCAAGTTTTGATTTTAGTTCCAGCAAACTCGATCCACCCAATAACAATCAAAATTTTGGGCCAAAACTACCCAAGTACTTCATTGATCCTCTCACAAGAACAATAGTACACTTCTCTATCATGTTAGCTATCCCTGGAATTTTCATTGCCATTTGAACTGAGATCTGCACTGTCTACCTAACTTTGTTTATATACAAAGAAAGTTACAGCAGCTGTATACAGCAAAATCAAAATTAAAATCCTAAAAAAGATTACACCAACTCTTCGGTCTCTGAAAAAGGGCTTGATTACATCAGAAAAATCTGTGTCGTTCTAGTTTGTTTCAGAGCTTGATCATCTGTTTGGTGTTAACTCTACATGTACCTGTCACGCCAAAATGGACTTCTCTTTTCCTGCAAGAAAGATATAGTCGGATTTCTTGATTATAGGTATTGCTGTGATTAAAGAGAGGGATAGGAGAGCATACCAAATATTTTGGATTTCAAGGGAAACCGAATAGAAGTCGCCTTTGTTTTTATTTCACTCAGTTGTTTGTTTTTGCTTGGTTTTGGGGTGTTAGTGAGTCCGCTGCTACTAGATCCTGCTGTTAGGTGGGCGCCTTTGACGACTTTCTCGTGATAAACAGCTGGGGGTGCAAGCCTTAGCTGAGGAACAGATTCGAGCTGAATTAGCCTCTGGTTCTTCTTTAGGTTGTTTAATATCTCAAACTGCAAGAGAACACAAACGGCGTCTAAATCATATGGTAAAAACACGAAATTTATAACAGCAAAGATTGGGAAATGAGATACCCGTGGAATTTGATGAACCCCACGGTTACTATCTGAGCCATCGTTTTCATATGCAAGTTGTACAGAGGTTCCTTGTCCTTGCTGTGGCCTAGACAGAGCTCTGTTTACCTGTCCTATTTCTACCATTTTAGTTCTGGAGTGATGGATTTTCTTCTTGGGTGCACAGATGGGACACCCAGTAGAAAAGCTTTGACTTGAAGTGCCCTCTTCCTGGGGCTGGCACTGCATGTGTGTTGCATGGCCACAGTTGAAAACTCTAATGGCGGACAACTTGCTGAAAGGACAATTGCACACACAACAAAGTGAGCTCCTGGGGGCATACCCATGAGAAGCCCCTTTCTTGAGCAAACTCAGAGTGTAAAAGGTATCATCCTCTATTAGGGATTTCGCTGTGTCCTACAATAACAAATGAACGAATAATATGTTTACTTGGGAGTCATCTCATGCCAACACAATATGACTCGTTCAGATTATGGAGATGTCAGCTATATCTTGAAGGATAGCAAAAGAAACCAAAGCTTTTGAGCTCATGAAGTGTGAAACAAGTAATATCATGAAACAGAACCCCAATGTCCAGGAGATAAAATGATATAGGACCAAAATAGTTTATATATGCAGACATGGAGTGAATACGAGCAAGGATGAGTAGCAAGACTTCCGAACATACCAGAATCCTTCTTTCAAACCCGTAAGTGCCAAGCATTCCCAGTATCGTAAGCTTGAAATCACCGAATTCCTGGCTACTATTATCAGCAAGAAGTTTTGCCATAATGGATGGGAGACGAACATATCTTATCATCCCTTCAACAATCTCTTTGATGAATTGTGCAAATAATCGCTTCAGAATCGGAGTGCTCTTTTGGGCTTTAGGGATCTTCCACGTGATATCATCCGTCTTTACATTATCTTTATTGGTTACATCAACTTTACTTCTTTCCTCAAAAAGAATTAATGGTTTACAAAACCTGCATACAGATAAGTTCACCTAGCTTAGCTTATGTCAACAAGTCCATCTTTATATGCTTCACATGCCGAAAATTTGTTACATTAAAATCTCTAGCAGACAAAAATAAACTGGCATGCAACGGCTTTAAAAGAAAATGCAGAAAACAACATATCCACCAATTAGAATTTACTTTTAAGTATAAATATGAAAGAAAATCGACTTACGTATCAAGCAGCTCGAACCAGAGGGTCTCTGATTCCTCAGGGTCCAAACGAGGGGTATTGCGTTGACACAAACCAACACACGCATGCAGTATTTTTCTTATTACCAGTTCCTGCAAGAATAGACAAGTCATCCAACAGCGAAACTATTAAATAAGCACAGGAAGCAATAGTCATAATACAGCAAATAACATAAAACTAGTACCTACCTCCAACTCTAAAGATTCCTTCAAATGTTCAATACTGGAGATGTTTGTTGCTGCCACATTTGAAATTACACTTTCCACGGCTGAAGCAAGCATCATAAATTTGTTATTGATGCCAGAAAGAGTAAGCTGAAGTGCCGTTCCAACATCACCCACCCTTTCCAGCAAGAATACAGCTCCATCAACAACACCATATTGTTGACACAATCGCAAAAAATGTTCTACTCTGTAACTTTCAAAGGTCTCGAGGAACTTTAGAACTGATTCAGGTTCAAATTGGCATAGTAGCTGCATACGTTAAGAGCATATGTCAGATAGGAGACCAAAGTATTAGGGATATGACACAAAGTCAAAAGGTACATAGTTACAACTGGCACAGTAGCTGCAACTGAAAATCGACAATCTACGACCCAGAGTTAAGGACTAATTTCTAGGGACAACTGATAGCATACAGATGAACATTCATAAGCTATACGATATAAAAAAATGCTGATTGATTGCAGAAACCTAAATATTCATGCTGATAAGGATAAACAAATAGGGGACTTCATAACTATGCAAAGAGGTGGTAGACTCTTGCTAGTAGAGGTGGCCATCGGGCTGTTCGGGTCGGGTTTGGGTATACCCAATCGGGTTCGGTAATATGTTGGATATATTGTATGTTTGGTCAGATAAGTTTTCGGGTCGGATAAGTTCGGATCAATTGGATTTCGGGTTGGGTCAAGTCGGGTCACATTTAGTTTTATTATAAATTGATTGATGATTATTTTTTGTTTATCTTAACTATTGACTATTAAATAAACATCACATTTATTTAGTTATATTAGATCTCAATATATGTAATTCACCATATTAAAGTAATTATAAGGATGATCGGGTCTTGCTCGGGTTGGGTCAAGGATGGGTCAGGTCGAGATCGGGTTCATTCGGGCATCGGGTCAAAATAAGTCGGGTTCGAATTGTGCATGATACTAGATTTTCGGGTTTCAGTCGGGTTTGGGGTCGGGTGAGTCGGGACTCTACCTGCAAGTCACTCTTAGTCTCATGTCATTCAATTACACAACAATGAACCTAAACTTTAGAGATAAAAATACTGTAGTCTTACCTCAAAATAAAGTTCAACCATCTCTTCAGAAACTTCAATGGGATTGTCACGCAGTAGCTTTGGAAAATCAGAGACCCTTTCTAAATAAGCTGCCAGTCCATTTTGCTGATACCTAATCTCATGCCCACCATGATCGGTGGTATTATCCTTTCTTAAAAAAGAGAAGTTAAGAGTGCCGGATACATGAACCTCAACAACAGTCTTGAGGTAAAGGAAAAGACTTCTTGGATGCGGGCGAAGCTTGTTCAGAATTTGTACTCTCTCTTCATTTAAATGATCAATTATCAGAAGAAATGTGCATTCTCTGAATCATAAAAAGTGAAATCTGAGTAATGCAATAAACATGTCACTCTTTATACGCAGCAGATACTGAAACTAAAAGAATAGGAATGATTGGTAGCTGTATAACAGACTGTAAATTAATAAGACAGTAAGAAGAGGAAAAATAAAAGGTTTTTTAAGGGATACACATCTCTGTAGAATTATGATGCGAAAGAACTAAACTAACAAGTTACCAAACCATGAATAGTCACCTGCTCAAATTGGTAAGCTCTGGGATGCGAGAAATGACTTCTAACCGGAAAGCAACAAAATCCATCTCCCTTAAATGCAGCAATGTATTGTTGATAAAGGAGAAGGCATGCACAGGTTCAGTGACATCCTTCAAATAGCTGTCCAAAGCAGCAAGATGCCTTTCTCTGATACTATGGATTAGACCACAAACCTTTGAATGGGAAAGATAAACAAGAGAAAGGCTAAGCAAACAGATATAGAGCTTAGGAATTGTAACATACAGTATATACTTTGCTATCCATGTTTATTTATTCCTTTATTTACTATTTCTTCTATTCTTTTTGCTAGAATTATTATTTACAATACATGACTTACTGATCCCATCCACAAAACAGCAGACAATTGTAACTGAAAACAATACCTGGTAGAATTCTGCTTTTTCACACAAGTGCAGAACATAAGAATCATTCCAGTCCATCTCAGGGACTGCACTCAACAAAGCAAGCACCTGTTTTTCCCTCCTCTTTGCAGCTTCATTCTTCACATTGAGCTCATCTAGTGATGCATCATTTTCTGAAATTAAGTACTCCAATATCTGACTTAAGACACTCTTTGGCACAATAGCTCTCTTGCATGCAACAAAGCTTGCAATGAACTCAATCAGATGACCTATGTCTTTTCTTGAAGGCCATATACCTGACCCAGTTACATCATTTCCAGAAGATGTGACAGATCGTGAAATATCAATATGTAGAATATGAACAAGAGAATCAACTGTTTTCTGGAGGAAATGGTTATCATCTGTTGATTCCCCCACTTTGAAAGGCATAGCATTGTCCGAAGAAACTTCCATAGAATCTTCCATTTTTTCATGATCCACAAATGCATGCTTCAGAACCTCCAATGTAGCCTCAGTATCTAATTCTAACAAGAAATACAAGTTTATGTATGACCCAGTTGAAATTAAACTTGCAACTGGCCTACTTTTTGGAACACCAGAATCCTGTAACAGAAACTGAATAAGGTCCGTCCTCAGAGAAGGAATACGAGCAGAAGGCAGAGTTCCATGCCCTGTAGTAACAGTGTATCCATTGAATTATTAATGTTAAAACTTCAAATTAGCCATTTTTTTTTAAAAAAATAACAAGATTACAAAAAATACAAAAACAAAAATAAATAAAAATCTCAAGTTAACAAATAGGTTTAAAACTATATTGTCAGTATGAGCTTTATAGAGTAGGTGCTTCCAAATTAAGTTCACTGAAGGGAACAATCACAGCTCAGGCTCAACTCATCAAGTACGCTATGAAGCAGGGATAACTCAAGCTGCCATTTCCTGTGTCTGCCACTTGGGAGGACATCCAGGACACTTTCATCGCATATTTCTTCCCTTGATTATTTTGCCTTTTTCCTTGTAGCAAATGTTTCTGCCTTTTCATTGATTTATTATTTCACATATTTTCTTCTCTATATTGTTATTGAACTTTTCAACTTGGTGTTATTTCATTTTATATAATTATATATGTTTATAATCTTTAATGAGATTTTTAAAATAAGATACAATTTCTATTGATGTTTCTTTGCCATGTCCGTAGTTTTTCAAATTTTTACTTCCCCATGACCTCCTATTGAGAATTTTAAAATAAAATACAAGGAAAGCAAGACTCATTGGATTGGGCGTTTGCTGAGGAGCACCCTAATGCTCAGTCCTAAGGTGTGAGAACTTAAGTCTTTCGGGATGCTCATCGTGGCAGAGGTCACCGTAAGAAGAGCTTGAAGAAAGTTATTAGACAAGATCTTAACCTCATGGCACTCACAGAAGACATGACACAAGCCCGGGATTACTAGAGGGAGAGTGTTCGGGTGGAGGAAGCCTAGTCAGGGGCCTGGAGTGTCAAGCTTGGGAGGTTAGAGTCTAGGTTTGAATTTAGATGTTGTGCTTTTAGGGGAGTGATGCGACATTTTAGAGGGCAGAGGGTTTTTTAGTTTGTCGCCTTTAGTTACTTTTCTCCATTTTCCCTAGTGGTGTTTTGTGCCTTATTTTATTGTACTTATATGGTTCCCCTATGGCTATGGGTCATCCAAAAGCATACTCTCGAATAGTTTGGGGTGTGGATAAGTACACCTAAGCCCCCCAAACCTTGCTTAGGCGGGATTCACTCGGTTGATGTTGTTGTGGTTGTTGTTGCATGTCCTCCTATTTCCCTTGCCTATGGTAGCAAGTATATAATCTTTGAATAAAAAAACCACAAAGTTTATATATCATGTTTAATACTATTGTGGCTGTTGTGATTACAACTATTACTATGTACCGATAGAACTATCATGGTAATTACCATCATAATTATTACTAATGTTGTTACTACTATAACTTCCAGTACTATAACTGCAAGATTGGCCACAGCGGACTAACGTACAGTCACCATTCCGTCATCCACCTCTTTCGCCATGATGCAGCAGTATGGCAGCAATGATATGTTTCATTTTTCTCTTCTTTTCTTTACGGTGTGCGTGTGCTGGGGGTAGGGAGGGGGTTCATAATTAATTACAGACGGATGATTGTAATTGATTTTCTTAGGTAAGGTCACTTGTAGAATCTGGATCCACACGGGATAATTGAGTTTCAACAAAACAAAGGGTTGTCAACAAGGCTTCCTACATTATCCTTTCATATTGTTCCTGTAAATGTGACAATGGAAATTAATAGAAAAATGATATCATATACGAAGGTACTACTTATTTGAGGACAATAAGAACAATGCACGACATGGTGATAATGCAGAACCAACATTACATAGTAACTATTGGAAATATAATAAATTAATGTCCGAAAGTTATGTTTGTTAGCTGTATTTTTCGTGTAAATTGTGTTACTCAGACTATTAGCTTCCCTAGCCTACTTTTAGACATATTTATTATGTTCTAGGTATTAAGTGCAATTACTCCTATTACTTTCAGATTGTAACCCTTGACCTCCCTCCCTCCTGGTATTTATTCTGGGTTTCCTATTCAGAAAATATAATCTCACACTCTTTTCTCACAATAATCTGCACAAGTTACATGTAGCATATCTTAAAAATCAGCTAATGTGTGGACGAGCCTAACCACTATGATAAAATAATTAACATACCTGGTGGGAATGCAAGACCTGTGAAGCAATACTTCAAGTAAACAAGCATCCTATATCTGTATCCAAGATTTTTCACATTAAGAAATCACTTCATAAAGTCATACATAATATGATCAAGCAAGCAAACAGAGCAATGTCCAGCAGATCATATACCCAAGGGCAGTAGCAGCTTCGTTTTCACTATCCCACAGAACTAACACCAGTTCCTCCAATGGTGTCCTAAAATCATCTAATCCTTTGTTAAAGAGATATATCAGTGCACCATACAACCCATGCTCCCGACATAACCTGACCACCTACAAAGGCATGCATGCATCATTAATACATAGATTTTCTATGAGGCAAATATTATACAACTAGTGCTTTGGCCTGTGCTGTGCATGGGTCTAACTTTTTAAATCAATTTTATGAATAATAATATAATTTACAGTTTTGATTATTTTGTAATTATTAAATTTTTCTTTAAAGTTTTTATCATTCATTAGCAATTTATTATCGGTGACAAAAGTTTGTATGAAAATATATAGGAATTTTATAACGACTTACTTTAATCAGTACTCCCTCCGTTCGCGAAAACTTGTCATTTTAGAGTTTTGATTTTGTTCAAAAAAACTTGTCACGTTAGATATTTTACCCATATATTTCCAAATTTACCCTCATTTATTTAAAATTTGAATTACCTTAAAAAATGTGATTGTACTTTGCTTTGAGATAATTAAGACAAAAGTAGGGGCAATTTAGGTAGTTTAAATACTTCTTAAATATTGTGCCCGGAGCTAAAGTGACAAGTTTACGCGAACGGAGGGTGTAAAAGATTATCAAATGAATATTGTTTCCTCTCTTTTTATATCTCTGCTTAAAATGAAGTATCACAAATATTATACAATAATTGATGAATAACGTTTTTATTTGTTCACATATTCCTTTTTATAATTTAGGGATGCTGATTTTCTTTTGAGCAAAAAAGCTTCTTATTATATGAAATATAATATGAGAAGATAGATACAGTTTATATGATATATAAATAGACTAATCTTATTCCTTCTTATGATTTATAACATCGTGATATTTTGCGGCATAAAGTTTCTTCTAGAATTTAAGGCATTTAATGAGGGATTTAGTGACAAAAAAAAGGCTCTTTTATCAGTATATAGGCATAGAAGGGAACTAGTCATTGGTTTAACTGTCATCAAAACAAAGTTACTGCAGGACCTCAGAGTTGCAAGTGGTATGACCTGATTGAAGTCCAGGGAGGAAATATCCATGTGAAGTACACATTGCTCAACTCGCTGCAACCACCCTTTGCGACTATAATGCTCCACAAGTGCTTGCATGATCTTCATAGATCATGTACAGAATCAGAAAATGCTTATCAATTAACTTCAAATGCACAGAGGCTTTGTTCTTGTGTGTACCTCAGGTGGTAAGGACCCAAGCATATCTTTTAATATGTAAGGCTCCAGGAGCTCCAGAAATGTATCTGCAATGGAACAAAATAACAATAACAACAAATAGATCAATATATTATCAGGCAAACATAGGTATTAAGAAAAGGGGTAATAGCTCACAAGTTACAGAATAGATCTTTTTTGGCCGAAATTTTCTTACAATAATTTACCATTTTATACAAAATAAACTTGGAACCAAGAGAAACTTAAATATAGTAAAATCAGCCAATTACACGGTCAATAAACCTATTCAACTGAATAGAGATGATTATTCAGTGGAAGGTTGTACATTCTGTTACAACAGAGATTTATAGCATCTCAATTATGATTTATCTCATTATTAAACTACGGAAATGCTGGAGGCAAAGAGGCCATCATAAGTTATTTACAAATCAATAAAATTCTACAGTTCTCATGAACATTTTGAGCAAGTTTGTGAATAATTTGCACCAATCCTAGATATCGGTGAATAAAACAACATTTGTACAGTGAGCAGCAACACTAAGTTGCTTCAAAAGCAAGTTTCATTCCTTTGTGTTGTAAAATATGTTATTAGTAACTACTATTTTAGTTTCATACTAGTCATCCCTTTGTCATTATTTCCGTTTTAATTAGTCATAGAACCATCTATTCTGTCGTATCATTTGGGTTTCTTTAATGTAGAGAACTTCATAGCTGAAATTTATGTATTAAGTTGAATTGACATACTATGCTATGTCACTAATATGTATTTCGCAATCTGTAGAGCAATCATTTGCTACAGTTGAACAATGATGATGAAATTACTTAAATGTTAGTTTTAAAAGCAGACTGCAATTCAATTTGCATTAAAAAACCATTAATAGTCTATACATGTAAATATGTTTATGATGTATCAGCTTATCATAGGCACCCATTACTTTTGTGCTTCACGCTTTTTTTTTTCACTGATTCTTATTCTTACTGACAAAACCAGCGGAAAGCTTCCAGGAATGAGAATCTACATGCACTTAAAATTCGAAGTACAAAGTTTCAAGAGTTCCTAGGTCCAACATCAAAATATGGCCTCGATATTATGATCATCAAAGATACAGAGATTTCATATGTATCTCTCAAGAGAAGAATGAGAAGAACATACCTCTATGGTGAACTGTGATAAATTTGGAGAAGATATCTTCAAAAAGAATATCAGTCCTTTTGATGTGCACACAAAATTCAACAGCAACACCACCAACACGTGTGAATTGCTCCTTAATCTCAGATAGCTTGGAGCCATTTATATTCCGTGGGCCATCTAAATCTACAACCTTTCCAATTTGGCTATTACATGCCACAGATATATAAGAGAACACTTCATCCACGTACGCAAAGAGCAACTCCACAAGATATGGCATTATAGCCTCCTGAACAGATTCCAAGCTTCTAGGAAGATCAATCACACCATGTGCCTCGCCATCATATAGTGTTGTTGCCATGTTCAAGGCACCCATCCAGTCACCAGCTTTGCGCAAAACCTGAATCCGTTCCTTCCAAGGAAGAAGTCGGGAGACAACAAGATGTGCAGGCCCAAGTATATAGATGGAAGCCCCTCTTAATGCCACACAATTATGATAAGATTTTTCAGGATTCCCAAAGATATTACTAAAGTGTGTATGATAAGCAATGAGATCTTCTCCACCAAATCTGTCCACCGAGTAACTGGTTTGATGGATTAATTTCCCATCCCTTGTAAACAAGCAAAGTTGTCCTGTCAAGGTGAGAATGACCAGCATCTGGCAGAAAAAAAAGATAGAAACACGCCTTTATTTGCTTCCACGGAATATGATTGTATAAAAGAACATATGCGCACACACAATTACTCTATCATTAAGTTATAAAATCGAAAAGCTGTAGGAAAGAAAGGATCAAATAAGACTAATCTAAGTCTTATTAGAGTGAAGACATTCAACTTATACATATGCACACCTGGTCATTCAACCATGTCAACCCTACTGCTGGACCGTCAAGTGTCCACTTGCCACAGACCTTCAAGTCGGATTTCACTAATTTGGCAATCTGCACCTTCCTATCCCATGCAATTGCAAGCCATGAAATCTTGTCTGGTGCTTCCAAAGGTGCAGTGTCTGAAATAATAAATTGGTTAGAATATCGCCTCTTAGAAGATGAAAAGTAGAATGGATAATACACAAATGATACTAACCTACGGAAGAACCCTGTAATTGTGTTGCACATTTCCATGCTGCATATGGCATGGAACCTTCCCTAACTCCTTCTGGTCTGGAAAGTTGAGAATACACCTCCAAAGAAGGAGTGAGCCTCACCTTAAACAAACACTCATTGCATCAATATAGCTTCAGAAGATCTTTTCAAATTCTACATCACAGACAAATAGTACTTGGAATTTCTATAGTAATTTGAAGGCTTCATACCACAAGTGCAGTTTGATAAGTAATGAAGACCACAACACCATCTTCGGACAAGGAGGTTCCTTCACTAAAGAGCTTCCAAGCAGAATAACCCCCAACATTACCCATCTTCCCACCAAAGCTACTGGCAGAACTTGCATAACTGCCCTGATAATTTAATGAAGCAGCTCCACCAAATACATCAGGAACAAGGGGAGAAGCACATAGCACTGTGCCCGTTCTTTGTCCATCAAGAAGACACTGTTTCAATGAAAGGCTTAGGGTGTGTTTGGATTCCCATTTCATTTTACATATAATTAAAATGTATGTATTAAATAAATAAAAAATATTATAAGTATAATCTGTATGATTTTTTTTTTTGACATCATATGTAATTATTAAAATAATAAAAAGAAAAACATAATTACTACTCCCTATATTTATTCTTCAGCAAGCTTCCCCTCTCAACGAGACAACCCCCCACCCTCCATCCCTCTCACCGTTCTTCCTCCTCAACTGTATCTCCGTCCATGAACTCTAATAGCCCCCAATTTCAAAGGGGTTTTTATTTTATTATGAAATTGGGTTCATCTTCTAAACACATTTATATATATTATCAATTTCTTATTATTCTCCCCCCTTAAACTCATCGCTCGTGCCGGAGTTCGAATCGGGGTTTGGTACATTTGGGTGGTCCTCCACAGTCAATTCATCATCCCAAGGTTCTCACCACCACCTGCTCTCTTGCTCCCCACCCGGTTCTTCTTTCTGAAACTGGAACCAGGGAGACCGTTTGCTGAATCCAGAATTGTCGTAGCCTCCATCTCTGCCAATTTTCCCATTGAAAAATCCACCAGATCCGGATTCGCAGCCACCATAGTGCTGCTCCTATTCGGCGTCTAGATGGTAGTGAGTTTCGGAGGAGACTTAACACTTGATTTTTTTCTAATCAACTAAAAAGCTTATGATTTAAACATCTTTCCTTTTCTTACTATCCAAACGTAACTTAAAATATAATTAAATTATAACTAAAAACCATGTATTATAAACTAAGACTAATGGAATCCAAACAGACCCTTATATAAATTGTTAGCATGGAAGATCAACACTTCAAGCAATTATTCAATGCAAGCTTTTACCTCGTTCCCCGAAGTAAGCCAAGGGAGAACTCTTTTAACTGTTTTTGAAAAGTCACCACACTATTGACAGAGACAAACGTCACAAACCTCACCTGTGTTTCAACCTTGAGCCTCCCAAGCAAAGGCATTACTGAAATTGAATGCAGGAGAACTAAGCCTTTGCAGTCACCAGTAACTGCTTTCTGTCCAAGAAAAAAGGTATGAACTACAGGTGCTTTGTGTTCTCCAGTTATAACTCTTGCTACTGCTGCCCTTTGCAAATCCCAAAATGTGAAATGACCATCTCCGTATCCAGCTAAAAGCATGTCACCTTGCAGATTGAAGCATAAAGATGTTACTGAGGCTTGAGATTTATCTCCATCCAGGCCAAGGATTGAAATCTGAATACATATACAGTATAGTTTAGAAGAAGTGTAGCCTTTCGTATAAAGCATATTCAGAGTGGTCAAATGCATGTAGCAGCAAAAAAACACAAAACAGTTGCAAAAATAATGTTTACTCTTTCAAGGAAAAATAAACAACCTTTGCATCCATATTGTCAGGATGATAAGCAGAGTATTTGCTAGGCACAACAAGAACAACACCCTTGGATGTTCCCACTGCAATATAGTTAGGATGAACTGCTAGAACCTCTGAAGAACCATGATCACGCCTAAATTCCGGAGAGGAAACAGTTCTTGTGACAGTATTGTCAGCATTGACATCAAAGTATCCCAAAACAGTGGAACCCCTCCGAACACCTTCAAGTCTCATTGGCTGAGCAGCAGCCCCTTCCTCTAAGTGGAAACCTGTAGACGCTTGTTTCTTTTCCGACTCTTCAGCTAGTTCTAATGGCTTCTTTGAAGGCCGAAGTTTTTCATCTGTCCTCTTAATGGATCTCTCAGTCTCAAGCTGTGCAAGCCTATCTTCGACAAGCCTAGTTATATCAGGGCTTATGGAATCCACTTCCTTAACTTGTGATTCAGTCCTGTCCTTCTCTGCATCCTGAAACTCTGATGTTTCAACCTTAAAATCTTGTTCTACTCTACTCTCTTTTGCTGATTCTAGGGGACCTTCACCATCTTCAACGGATGGTGCAGAATTTGAAGCTTTTGAGTTCTCATAATCCATCACGTCCCAATCTGCATAGCTCATCGAAACATTTTGTTCATGACGTAAGTTCTCAGACCCTGATACTGTTGCACTGTTTTCCTCCAAATTCTGATCAGCCTCATGATCAAGATTAGATGATGTTTCCACATCTTCAATTGAAGTTGACACTGAAGCTTCTTGCCTCAATGTTACCTTATCAGATTTATCTGTTCCGAACTGATCTAGTTCAGTCCGTTTAAACCCTTTTGATGATTCAATAGCACTGCCTTTGAAGGATTCTAAGACATCCTGGTGAGATATTGTGGTATTAATATCCAAACTCACCTCCTGAGCAACTAAAGCAGATTGAAAATCGCCAATTTGGTCATTCAGCTCGTTCAATATCCCCTCATCCTGAACACTATTCACACTAGTCTTATCAAACCCCGGCAGTTCGACACCACCCGATACCTTGCTCTCTAAGCTCACACTCATCGCCCTTCTAGACTTAATCGCCGCAGCGTGAGGCGTGGGAACTGACCTAGACGCCGCCGCAGCTGCCGCAAGCGCCGCCCCAGGCTTAGCACTGGACCTCATGCCCCCTCCAAAAAGAGACGGAACTGGCGGCCTACGATTAGAGAAAGCAGAGAATTCATCGGATTTGTACCTCTGAAGCAAATTATTCCTCGATCGGCCAGAGTTGTAATTATTATCATCCAACTGCGACGATTCGGGCTTGGAGTTGAAAGTTCTAGTACCTGATCCCACTCCAACACCTAGAGTTCTGATTCTACTAGTGCTGCTAGTCACACTGCTATACACCGAACCGAGGTCGTCCTCGTCCGCTCCGGAATCCGATTTGCAGCTATACTGGTCTGGTTTGGAAGGAGAGCGAGAAGAGGGACCTCCGGCGCGGAAGGAAGGTGTTGGAGAGGAGGAAGACGAGTCTGATTCGTTGAGGATGTCGTCGACGGTACGGCGAAGTGTGGGATCAAGATCATCGTCGGTGTCGGAGTCGGAAGTAGTTGTGGCGGCGGCAGTGGAGTGGCGGTGGAGAATGGAATCGAGATCGACCTCCATTGAAAGATCGGAGAGGGAGAGTGATGGATTTCTGATCATCGCTGGAGAACACAGCGATGGCAGAGCCGGGACCCGAGGGAAGTCAAGGAAAACATTTGGTATCTTAGCGAAGAGAACAGGGAATGGGGTGGGATGATAACAAAACAAGAATGGAATGAGCGAAACCACCCCACTTTCGATTTTTTTTAGGGCCCGTTTGGCCAAATCGATTTACTATAGGCTAGCACATGTTATATGCACCTCAATCTCAATGTGAATAGATAAATCTTTTGACCGCTCCATCGACCGGCAATGGATATCCCTCTCCTTTGTGGGGAATTTGTATCGAGGACATCGCCCTTCTGCTGAACATGAAATCCTTGTTTGGGGACGGGATTGTCTATGTTATCCCTGCCGGCGGCGGTCGTCTGCATCTATTTCAGAGAAGAACAAATCAAGAGGCTAAAAGCCTGATCCGGGACGCTCGGCCTCCGCCCTGACCTTCGTTAAAAATAGTGTCCCTGCGTGCACCTGTCCTCCAGTGCGACTGTGCTGCCCGGGGTGCTCAGACTTGGTCGGTTCGATCCCTTTGCCGAAGACATTTCACTTCTGGTCGGCTGAGGGTGGGTACGTCTCTAAATCTCTCTCCAATCCTATCTCCTCTTCAGATCTACAAGAATAATGGGAGTTGGCTGTCTTCAGCACCCATTCACAACATTCTCTCCTCTCTAGCTTTCTGTAATTCCAATTGGCGTTTCTCTAATCTCTCCTTTTCTGTTTCAATCATGGCTTCCTCCTCCAAGGAGAAAGGGAAAAAACCAATGGGGGACGAGACTCTTGTCCCCCTCCCAAAACCATCCCGAAAGGGCAAAAACCAGGTTATCATTGATGAGCACCCAGCCACGGAGGACTACAACAAGGTGGATACTAATGGAGGTGAGCAGAGAAAGAAGGAGAAGAAAGCAAGGGTTCCCAAGGTGAAACTGGAGAAGCTGAAGGCAATCCAAAGTTGCATCCAGGCCAACATCTCAACTTTGAACACGTCTTCCTTCTACGCCACCATTGTTGGAGAGCTTGTGGAGGCCAAAGAAGTTCGCAAGAGGATCAGATTAGAATGGAAGTTCCTGACGAGCGGCTTCCAGCCGGTCCTGGTGGCTAACAAGTGGTTCGAACTAAGGTTCGATCTTCCGGGAGACAGAGAAATGGTCTGGGAGAAAAGACCATTCCATGTGGCCGGACAGCTCCTCATCCTCCGCCCTTGGAGCCTTTCCTTTGATCCATGGTCTGAATCTGTGACCAGAATGGATCTCTGGGTAAGGATCCCGGGGCTGCCAACCAAATTTGTAAGTGAAGCTATCCTGAAGTCTCTCATCGAGGACAACAAAATAGGTGCAGTGCTCCACGTAGCGGCTTTTAGTGCCAAGGGTGCTAGACTCCGCTATCCTCGTATCTGCATCTCGACTAACCTTGCGCTCATCAGAGCAAGAAAGGTCACTCTCATGAATGAAAAGGGTGAAATCGAGCACTTTCCGGTGTGGTTTGAGGACTTTCCGGAGGGATGCGGAAGTTGTGGGCTGCTTGACCATGCCTTTGAGGATTGCCCGCTTAGAAAGCTTTGCAATGCCTTTGCTGAAGGCATTCTGGGACAGGAACCCGGCGCTGAGGTGGGGGGGGGGGAGGGTCGAGTGTACCTCCTTCTGATGGAGGTCAGTAGGTGCGTATGGCAGCTCGGCGTGCTCCTCCTCCCACCTTTGGCCACTCAAAAGCTGATATTTGGAGCTGCTTTGGGAAAAATGTGAGTACCTCGTATGACTCTTCCTCCTCCAATTCCTCTGCTATGTCTGATGGGGAAAAATCAATCCATGATGATGAGCCTTCTGAGATTGAGAATGAAGGGGAGTCTCTGGCCCCTATCATTGAGGTTCATGTCCCTGATGTTGCTGACAAACCCCCAGATGATGTACACTCTCCTCCTACTTAGTCTATCTTCCTCGACCCCGAGATGTATGTAACCAACGATGATGCCACTATGGACTACGAAGAGGAGCCCGGGTTTGTGGATGGCTTTGGCGGGATCCCGGCTGACATGACTCAGGCTGAATTTGATGTCATGCTCGTCAATATCCCCGCATCTGAGGAATTCGAGCTCCCGGCACTGAGCAACCCAACCCGGAAGGCTACATCCAACCTCTCCACTGCTGCTACTCCTTCTGTGACTACTCTGGTGGTCCGGGAGTCGGAGCTGCAGCAGCTAGAAAGCTCCTCCAAGACTGAGTCGGGAAAACGCAAGCTCGGGGACGAAGATGGTGACTCTGCATGTTCCAAACTGATGGGCGGAGTCAGCAAGCGTGGGAGGAATGGTAAGTAACCAAATTACTTTTCCTCTTGCTTGTAATTCTGGTAGTTGGACTGCAAGCACTAAGAGGTTGATGATGAAACTACCTTCATGGCAATCGGTTGGGCAAGGTACTTCTTTTTGGGTCGCCCCTTTTGTTGTTAACCTCATTAGAGGTAGTTCAATCATCAACTTGCTTATCGTTCTAGTAGGATATGTAAGAAAGCAGCTGTATGTCTTGACAAACTCGGCCTATTTTGGTATGTATCTGTATGCTGCTAGCATAACAATCTATAATGTAATCTCTGTTTCGTTTGAATTGAATATGTTTGGTAGGATTATTATCAATGCCCCATGGCCAACATTGTGGTATAGGCTGACTAAAATGCCATCTTATGTGTCGTCTCCTTCTTGGTTAGAATCCTGGTCCTCTACTTTCTGGTGGATCTATCCAAGTATATGGAGTCAAACAAATTTAGATATTCATTTCAGAATGAACTTTGCCATTTGTTCCCAAACCGACCCCTTCGCCTCAAACGATCTGAGTAATGACCCTCCCCCTTGTGTGCAGTTTAGGGACCTTTTTGTAAAACATACAAAGCTTAATCAAACAATCAACTGGGCTGCAATCATGCCTTGCCAAGCTGCTGTTGAGCAAACACCTTGTGAGGACATAGTTCATTGCCATAAAAACAGATTGCATAGGATCACTATCATTAAAACCTGCAGAAATAACAAACTTTTTGGATTTTTCTTCTTAATGAGATACACATATTTGATAACCCGGAATTCTAACTGTGTGATGAAGGCTACAAACACTATCCTAATTTGGGCTCTCAACCCGACTCGGGTAGATGTTTTGAGTAAATACAAGACCAGCGTGGATCAAGGAAAATCAATTATTAGCACTCTCATAGCTTATCCTAGACCCCTCGAACCTAAAAACTTCATTAGAATTTGTATAATAAAGCTTTGCATAAACATCCCACTTGTAAACACCAATTATAACTTAGTAAAATTTACACCGATAGCTTCTGGTGCGAATTGGCGATATATGCCAACGGAAAACATAGACAAACAAAAATCCTCTGGGATTACTCCGTATAAGTACGATTATAAACCTTTTATCCAAAAAAGGACAAATCATAACACAAAAACAAATCAGCCATCTCTAATATATGCTTACCTAGGTCGCACACAACATAAAACTCGCCTGAGAAATTGCTTTAGCACAGCACAAGTAATGATGTCTAGTCCCTATAGAAACAAAAAGCTCAATTTCATTTGGCATATTTCTGGCAAATGTAGTCTGAATATACCATTAAGAGAAATAATTTCAAAAATTAAAAATTTACAAAAGATACTAGCAAGGCAAATTAATCTACAAAAAATGGGGAACACCGCAAAGAGAATAACCTTTGGGTATGGGAGGGCTCACCTTTTGCTCCCCTATGCAAAAACAAAGTGGTCATCATGATCATACGATATTGGAACTGCAGGGGAATTGGAAAACAACCCTTCTGGACTAACATGAATGAATGGCGCTCGTTGGATCATGTACAAATGCTAATATTAGCATAAACAAAGACTGAAACAGCACCAAAGGAATCTCTATGGAAAAATGCGGGATTTACAAACATTTGTTGGTCCCCGGCTTCTAGTCGTGCCGGGGGTATTGCCCTATTCTGGAATGAAAACTCATTCATAGACGAATCCATCTCGGTTACTATTCATCTCCCGAGAATCATTGGCGTAAAATATGAGAACATAAAAGAGAACTTTGAGTGTCTAATGCTGTTTGTATATGCCCCCCCAAACCCCTCAGAAAAAGACGAGTTTTGGAGAAATCTATACAATCTGACTACCCAAAGTGATATCCCATGCCTAGTCATGGGAGATTTAAACGAAATAAGCCAACCATCGGACAAGAGCGGAGAGGCAGAAATCCAACATGGAAGATTGATGAGAATAATGGAATTCAAAGATGCATGCTCCTTGCTGGAGATCCCCTTGTACGGTAACCCGTTTACTTGGAGAAAGAAGAAATTTGGCTCAGATAACATTTTGGAAAAACTTGATAGGGTGCTTGTCCATCATGAAATAATCGACATGTTTCCCGAGCTGGCAACCAAGAATGGAGCATTCTCTAACTCAGACCACTGCCCTATATCAATTGACATCTCCAAAAACATTAGCTTTAAACCACCTCCTTTTAAATTTGAAAACATTTGGCTGCAAAGGAGAGACTTCCGAACTATTGTTAAACAAGCATGAAGAGCTTCTTGTGCAGGCTCTGCTATGTTTCGAATTACATACAAGTTGAAAATCCTCAAACAAAAGGCCAAAAATTGGAATAAAAAAACATTTGGAAACATCTTTCGACAAATACAAGACGTTGACGAGGCCCTAATCGAAATACAATCTATCCAACAAACAAACCAAAATCCAGAATCGCACACAAAAGAACAAAATCTACTATCTAAACGAGAAAAGGTACTTCTTTTTCATAAAACCTACTAGAACCAAAGAGCAAAATCAACACACGTAAAGCTAGCAGATACTAACTCCTCCTATTTCCATAGGGTAGCAACGGGGAGGAGAAATCGTAAGATAATTAGAACAATTACCTCCGTCGAAGGAACAAACATAATTGGAAATGACAACGTTAAAAAAGAAATTCAAAGATATTTTGAGAAAAGATTTAATCGGGAACAAATGTATAGGACCCTCAATTAGAAGAATACCTTTTGGAAATCAACCCGATCATTACAGAAGAGGAAAACAAATCACTTATTCAACAACCAACAAACAGTGAAATAAAAAAAGTTGTCTTCTCAATGGGGAACAACAAATCCCCCGGCCCTGATGGAATGACGGCTGAATTCTACAAAAATTATTGGGACATCGTTGGTTCTGATATCATCCGGGCTATAAAAGCTTTCTTTCATTCTGGCAAAATGCTAAAACAAATTAACCACACATTTATCTCCCTCATACCCAAAATTGACAACCCTTCCATGACTACACACTACCGTCCTATTAGCCTATGTTCTACCTTATATAAAATCATCTCAAAGATCATAACAGAACGACTGAAAATGGTAATAGGAAAACTTATACACCCATTACAAGGAGCTTTTGTTTCTGATAGAGCAATCCAAGACAATATCCTAATAGCACATGAGGTATTCCACTCCTTTCGTACTAGAAAAGGTACTAAGGGATGGGTTGCAATAAAACTTGATATGGAGAAAGCATACGATAGAGTAGACTGACATTTCACGAAAACCGTTCTTCAAAAATTTGGATTCAACCAGAAATTTGTGGATATTATTATGGAATGTTTGACCACGGTCTCCTTTTCAGTTTTAGTAAACAACGGCCCTACAGATCCCTTCAAACCTTCAAGGGGTTTGAGGCAAGAGGACCCCCTTTCTCCATTTCTCTTCCTGCTCGGGGCAGAAATTCTTGCGCGTAAACTCTCAAGGGATGCAGAATCTAACCATAACAACATCGGATTTAAATTTGGCCACTCGGGCCCCTGTGTTCCGTTCCTGGCCTTTGCAGACAACATAATAATTTTTTCAAAAGGAAGTAATTCTACATGTACAAAAGTTAAAGAAATAATTGAAGAATATTATAAATTCTCAGGGCAAAAAGTAAATTACCACAAATCATCTTTTCAAACCACCCCAGGTATTCCTAGATCAAGAGCTCGAGACCTAGAAGGGATTCTAAATATACCCCTTGAACGAAGCCTGGAAAAATATTTAGGGTGTCCAATCATAAATGGGAGAGTTACCAAGGAAACCTTTGGTGAAATAATATGTAAATCTAAAGATCAATTGAGCAAATGGCATGCTAATGCCCTTTCTCAACAAGGTAGAGCAACCATAATAGCGTCTAATCTATCATCAAAACCTTTATACTCAATGCAGAGCTTCATGCTTCCTGTAGCGGTCCACAAACAACTAGATCAAATCAACAGAACCTTTTTCTAGAACAAAGATGTGAAACATAGTCCATTAATCAGTCGGGACAAAATATGTAAATCAAAAAAGGATGGTGGACTGGGAATTAGAAAAACCAAAGATATGAATGAAGCTCTTCAACTAAAACTCCTCTGGAAAATTCTGGCAGAACCGGAAAATAACTGGGTCAAAATCATACAACACAAGTACTTGAAAGAACACCACATCCTTACCTACTCTAGAAAAGGAAATGCCTCGTGGAAATGGTCGAAACTAAGTTATTTAATTCCAAAATTCAAAACAGGACTCATCTGGCAGGTGGGGGATGGGAAATCAATTAAGTTATGGGAAGATAACTGGGTGGCTAGGACACATCTAAAGGACAAAACATACTCTCAACATAGCATTAATCCACATGATTCCGTAAGTAATTTCATAATAGGAGGACAATGGTGGAAGGAAAAACTTGAATCGGTACTTCCTAAGCCGATAGTAGAGGAAATTATGAAAATTCCCCTGCCAATCACTCCCCTTACAGACAGACTGTATTGGTGGCCTGCCAAAAAGGGGTGGTTCACAACAAGTGCCTATAATTTAATCTCATCCACACCACAAAGACTGTCTGATGAGTTCTCATGGATATGGAAACTGGACGTCCCACCCAAAGTTAAGAACTTTATTTGGAAAATAAAACATAAAGGCCTCGCCACGTCTACCAGGCTAGCCCTCAAAGGGGTGGCGGTACCGACCACATGTACCTTGTGCAACCAGTTCATGGAAGATGATATTCACCTATTCATTGAATGTCCAATCAACAATTTCCAACAACAATTCCATGGCCAAATAGCCCAAGACATCAACAACCTTATTACAGAAAACAGAGATATGAATCAAATTTTACAAATTTTAGGCTCCTCTCTTCCGAGAGAAAAAAAAACAACATGTAGCAATTAGATGGTGGACCATTTGGTTTATAAGAAATCAAACAATCTTTAGAAATGAAACCATTCCCTCGGTAGAGGCTATCAAGAAAATGATCACGACCAATATTGATAACTGGAGGAAAGCTAGTAGATGGAATGATATGGAGGAAGAAGGCATACAGAAACAAAGTAAAGGAAAAGGGCTCTCTGGGAACAATAGGAAAACCTACCGATGGAGGAAACCTCCAGAGGGCAAATATAAGTTAAACTTTGACGGGTCATTTAAGTCAACCACAAACAGTTCCATTGGATACATCATCAGAGACTGGCGGGGAAACCCAATCAACATTGGCGGAAAAGCGATTGGTGGACAATCACCCATGATAGCGGAAGCCTTAGCCCTCCGCCTAGGGATAGAAAAAGCAAGAGAACTAAACATAAAAAATCTAATAATAGAAGGAGATTCTAAAATTATCACAGACTATCTAAGATCACAAGCTGGATGTCCGTGGGAAATAGAAATAATTATGTCAGATATCCAAAGCCTTCTCAAAGGAATAAGGAATGTTAGTATATCACATATTTCCCGTCCTGGTAACCGAGTAGCGGATAAGGTTGCACACCTTTCCTACTCTACCAGGGGGCCTGAGCTATACTTAGATACAGGTCTTCTTGACCTCATCCGACAGGATGCTTTCGGATAGGGTTCTCCCATCCGAATTCTTACCTAATAAAAAAAATAAAAAATAAAAAATAAATCTTTTGATCGTCATCTTGACACGTGTCCAGAATTAAATACGTCTAATCTATAATAATCTTGTAAAAGCACCAAGTTATTAATGAACAGTAAATTAATACGGTTAATGAACGACTTTTTTTTTTGTGTTTCCCGTTGTATTTCACTCAATCACTCATCGCCTTTTCCCATTGCTACTCCTCCCCGAATCTGCCCCCTCCAATCTCAATTTTCGATCTCTAAATTCCCCCTTTTCTTTTCGATGACCTATTTTTCTTTATCCAAATTTTGGATGTTAAACCAGCAAGACGCCACTTAACATGAACCACCGCACAAGGTTACCAGTCTCCAACAACTAGCTAGCTATGATGGTTTCCTGGATCCCTCAAACTTCAATTTGATTGCTTCTTTTCCTCTGATGGGTCAACAATGTTGGCGATGAATTAAGAGGGTATGGAGAAGAACGCGCCTCACGCGCTTCGTTTATCCGCTTCCTCAGACCAAACCCTTCCCCCAAAAAATCTCTCTCTGAAGAACCCTAGAATAAAAAACTCATCCCCCAAAGTTCATTCTTCTTGGCTAATCATCTCTGAAAATGCCTCTTCCTTGGCTCAAAGTATCAAAATCGCTGCTTTCAAAGCCTTTGTTCCTGAAAATCTTTCCCAAGCAACCGACTATCTCATCTGGTGTGAGTTCTTTTTGCCTATAATCAGTCCTATTTTGGTGTTGGGGCTTCAATCTGTTCGTGCTGCTGTTGTCGGGGTTGTGTTCTTCAGAGAGGATCTCTTCAATGGGGTCAACGATTTGGTTGGGGTGCTCGCCCCCCTACATGGCCGCTTTTGAGTTGTTGGGCAGTCTATTTTCCGGATCTCCGATGCAATGATAGATACCGCTTCGATCAGTCCTAGTCGGTTGTGCCCTCTCGCCGGTCTGATTCCATTTCTGGTCGGGTTGGTTGGGGTAAGAGTTTCTTCTCCTTCCATTTCCTCTCCCTTCTACACATCTATAAGAGTAAAGGGGTTGGATTCCTAGTAATCCATCTCACCGCACCTTCATTTTCTCTATTATCTTGTTTATCTCAAAATCTCTCAGCTAATCTCCTCTGTGTTATTGCTTCGCTCATGGAATCCACATACAAAAATAAAAGGGCAAAACCCGGGGGGGGGGGGGGCGATTCTTTCGTTCCCCTTTAGAAAACCCCCCAAAAGGGCCAAACTCAGGTTCATATTGGAGAAATCCCTCCTGTGGTGGAAATCCCAAAGGCTGAAGTTGCCGGAGGAAGCAAAAAGGTATGTAATACCCCTGTGGTCCATCTCGATTGCTCCTTTTCCAGTGTAAGATGCCTTTGCATCGCTTCTGTTGGCCTTACTCTTGGGTCGGCTGGGCGCTTGAAGGTATGTAGCACCATAGATTATGCAAATCTCTCTCTATATAAAGCTCTTTATAAGTCTACTGCATTAATTGGGGGTTGGGTAACCATGAGTAAGTCAATGTTTCTTGTGTTTCCTTTCATCAAGCCTACTAAAAGAAAACTTCAATTGATGCATTCTTGCAAAATCTCTGAGTACCTTCTCATGGTATTAAAATCTACCTATGAACTTAGTTGGAGAAAGGGGATACTGTGCTTGAGAAGGTACGTCTGCAATCTTGTTGTGTTTGCATACTACCGAATTTTGTTAACATCCCCAAAAAATAACCCCAAATATAATCCTTCTTCGTATAACGTACCATATCTTATCACGAAACCCATTCTATAACATGCTCTTCTGTCCTCATCTAACAACAAAGTCTATATATGCCCATCATCCTCCATCACAAATTAGAAACATTGCTCATCTGCACTGGTTTTTTGCGGGTGAAATAGTGTACAATGGCTTGGTCAAATTGTTTCATTGGCAACTACCGGTTCATGCCTCTGTCTTGAGAAAACCTACTCAAACAAATGGGCTTCTTTCAAACTGTGTCAACCTGTGAGTGGAGCACATATGGTCTCGGTTACTAAAGCCTATAGAAATCTCAAGCCTGCTGAACCACCTTCTCTAATGAACTCCGCACATTTAAATTCTCAAATTAAGTGCTTTTGGGCTTCATGTCCAAGTTGAGCAAGCATGTTGTGTATTTGTATGACCCTCTGCGTTCATACAAATTCAATTGTTTATACTCTCAAAGGCCATCTTGGCTCCAATGAACCTAAATATAGTATAAGGACTTAGAGAATAAAGCCTATCATAAATATCATAAAAGTAAATATTCATTGTTTAAAGATGATGACCTCACCGATACCACCTGATGCATATTGCTTTTACATTCCAGTGGAAATTATCTCCAAACTTTGCCTGCTTATGAGAATCTCCTTTCGAATCAATTTCGGTTGCCTGCTTATGAGCCTAAATCACCTTATAAATAAATCCAGTAGACACCCCCTCCCAAACTAACAACCCAAAATTGTCATGAATACACCCCCTCCCCAAATCTTGTTCCAAGACAATCAGAATGGGTTTAGTCCGCCTTGGCGTTGGCGCTGTATCCCTTCCCTACATGGGTCTCAATGGTGGGTATCTTATAAATCTTTGATTGAAATCTTATTGTATCCGCCGTTGTGCAGTATATGGCTTTTAGAAGCGCCTTGCACTAGAATCTCCAAAAACTCCACCCAGCCAGTCTTCATTTGGTTTGCTGTTGGATGACCTAGCTATCTCCTAAAAGAAAATTGTAAGCCGGTGAGTAAACCTCCCTTCAATCCTTGCCATTCTCTCACTGTAGAACTTTGCTCTAGTGTTGTTTGGAGTAGTAACATTACTAGCAGCTCGGTAACCACATCGGTTGATCTAGTAATGGTATATAGTATCTATGGTACCACTAATATCCTTCCTCATGATATCTCTGAAACAACTTTGGTTCTGTTATGGGTTAAGACCTCCCTGCTGTTGCTTGATACCGATCAGACCTACCTTTGCTTACCTTATGATGACAAATTGAGGAGCACAAACAGGCAAAGGATTGTGCCACGCTTACTCGATAACTATCTCTTCCTGAAACTTAATGATGCTTCCGAAAGCAATTTTGAGCGGAGGGACCAGGATATGAAAAAGTATAAGAATATTGATATCTTTCTTGAGTGGCGGATACCACCTATTACTCAATGCTTTTGTGTCGATTCGTACAAATTGATACTTCACGAGGACCTAGTTTGGACTCCCCAATTTTTCTTTATGAGTTTCATGCTCTCTCAAGCAAAACCCATTGCCATCTCTTGGGCAAGTAGCACTTATAAATATTCTAAGTGGAAGTTGTTTCATCCTTGTCAACACTGGTCAATTAATTATCATCAAAAGAGATCATATTATGTTTCCACAGAGGATGCAACCCATGCTCAAGCCTGGCTTGATTGTAAGACTCCCCTTCCGAATCATCTTCGGTCGGAAACGTGAGCTACTCCTCCAAAACATGTACCCCTTTACTTGGAGAAAGAAACAATTTGGCCCAGATAACATTCTTGAAAAACTTGACAGGGTGCTTGTCCAACATGAAATAATTGACATGTTCCCTGATTTGGCAACTAAAATGGAGCATTCTCTAACTCGGACCACTGCCCTATTTCAATTAACATTTCCAAGAACACTAGCTTTAAACCACCCCCTTTTAAATTTGAAAATATTTGGTTGCAAAGGAGAGACTTCCGAAATATTGTTAAACAAGCATGGAGAGCTTCATGTGTCGGCTCTGCTATGTTCTGAATTACATTCAAATCAAAAATCCTCAAACAAAGGCTAAAAATTGGAATAAAAAAACATTTGGAAACATCTTCCGACAAGTACAAGAAGTTGATGAGGCCCTGATCGAAATACAATCTATCCAACAATCTAACCAAGACCCAGAAGCATACACAAAAGAACAAAGTCTATTATCTAAATGAGAAAAGCTACTCATTTTTCATAAAACTTACTGGAACCAAAGAGCTAAATCAAAACATTTAACGTTAGCAGATACTAACTCTGCCTATTTCCATAGAGTAGCCACAGGGAGAAGAAATCGAAAGATAATTAGAACAATCACCTCGACAGAAGGAACAAACATAATTGGCAATGAAAACATTAAAAGGGAAATTCAAAGAGACTTTGAGAAAAGATTTAATCGGGAAAAAATGTATAGGACCTCCCAATTAGAAGAATACCTTTCAGAAATCAACCCAATCATTATAGAAGAGGAAAACAAATCACTTATTCAACAACCAAGGGTTCGTTTGGTTCAATGTGGGAATTGAAATTCCCGGGAAGTTACTTCATGGGAATTGAATTCCCGGGAAATTCAATTGACGGGAATTCTAAAAATATGTTTGGTTGATTTTTTATTCTAGGAGATTAAATGAAGGAAATGGAAATTTCCAAGTTAAAAATGGGGGAAGTTGAACTTACCTAGGGGAGACTAGGTAAGTGAACTTCCTCCATTTTGGGGGAATTCAACTTTCCGGGAAGTTGAATTCCTGCGTTTTTTAATTTCAAAAATACCAACCAAAGGCAGGAATTTGTCCTACTTCCTGGGTTTTTAGGTTGTCAACCAAACGAGCTCCAACAAACAGTGAAATAAAAAAAGCAGTCTTCTCAATGGGGAACAACAAATCCCCCGGCTCTGTTGGAATGACGGTTGAGTTCTACAAAAATTATTGGGACATCGCTGGCTCTGATATCATCCGGGCTACAAAAGCTTTCTTTCACTCTGGCAAAATGTTAAAACAAATTAACCACACTTTTATCTCCCTCATACCAAAAATTGATAACCCCTCAATGACTACACACTATCGCCCGATTAGCCTGTTCTCTACCTTATATAAAATCATCTCAAAGATAATAACAGAACGAATGAAAATGGTAATAGGAAAACTTATACACCCATTACAAGGAGCCTTCGTTTCCGACAGAGCAATCCAAGACAACATCCTAATAGCACACGAGATATTCCACTTCTTTCGCACTAGAAAAGGTACCAAGGGGTGGGCTGCAATAAAACTTAATATGGAGAAAGCATATGACAGAGTAGATTGACATTTCACGAAAGCAGATCTTCAAAAATTTCGATTCAACCAAAAATTTGTGGATATTATTATGAAATGTGTGACCACAGTCTCTTTCTCTGTTTTAGTAAACAACGGCCCTACGGATCCTTTCAAACCTTCAAGGGGTTTGAGGCAAGGGGACCCCCTCTCCCCGTTTCTCTTCCTGCTCGGGGCAGAAATTCTTGCTTGTAAACTATCAAGGGAGGCAGATTCTAAACACAACAACATCGGATTTAAATTTGGTCATTCGGGTCCCTATGTTTCGTTTCTGGCCTTTGCAGACGACATAATAATATTCTCGAAAGGAAGTAATTCTGCATGTACAAAAGTTAAAGAGATAATTGAAGACTATTGTAAATTCTCAGGGCAAAAAGTAAATTACCACAAATCGACCTTTCAAACCACACCATGTATTCCCAGATCAAGGGCCCGCGACCTAGAAGGGATTCTAAATATACCCCTTGAACGAAACCTGAAAAAATACTTAGGCTGTCCCATCATAAATGGGAGGGTTTCCAAGGAAACCTTCGACGAAATAATTTGCAAATCTAAAGACCAATTGAGCAAATGGCGTGCTAATGCACTTTCTCAACAAGGCAGAGCAACCCTAATAGTGTCTAACTTATCATCAAAACCTTTATACTCAATGCAGAGCTTCATGCTTTTGGCTGCGGTCCACAAACAACTAGATCAAATCAACAAAACCTTTTTTTGGAACAAAGATGCGCAACATAACCCATTAATCAGTTGGGATAAAATATGTAAATAAAAAAGGGATGGTGGACTGGGAATTAGGAAAATCAAAGATATGAATGAAGCTATTCAACTAAAACTCCTCTGGGAATTATGGCTGAACCGGAAAATAACTGGGTAAAAATCATACAATACAAGTATTTGAAAGAAAACCACATTCTTACCTACTCTAGAAAAGGCAATGCCTCGTGGCAATGGTCGAAACTGAGTTATCTAATCCCAGAATTCAAAACGGGACTCATTTGGCAAGTGGGGGATGAGAAATCAATTAAGTTTTGGGAAGATAATTGGGTGGCTACGACACCTCTAAAAGACAAAATAGACTCTCAACATAACATTAATCCACATGATTCCGTAAGCAACTTCATAATAGGAGGACAATGGTGGAAGGAAAAACTTGAATCGGTACTTCATAAGCCCATAGTAGAGGATATTATGAAAATCTCATTGCCAACAACCCGGCCCCCTTACAGACAGATTGTACTGGTGGCCCGCCAAAAAAGGATGGTTCACAACGACAAGTGCCTACAACTTAATCTCATCTACACCACAAAGACCGTCGGATGAGTACTCATGCATCTGGAAACTTGACGCCCCACCTAAAGTTAAGAACTTTATTTAGAAAATAAAACAAAAAGGACTCGCAACGGCTACCCGACTGGCCCTAAAAGGGGTGGTGGTAACGAACACATGTATTTTGTGCAACCAGTTCGTGGAAGATGATATTCATCTATTCATAGAATGTCCCATCAACAATTTCCAACAACAATTCCCTGGACAAGTATCTCAAAACATTAGCAACCTAATTACAGGAAACAGAGATATGAATCAAATTTTATAAATTTTAGGCTCCACCCTTCCGATGGAGAAGAAACAACATATAGCTAGCAATGAGATGGTGGACCATTTGGTTCATAAGAAATCAAAAAATCTTTAGAAATGAAGCAATCCCCTTTGCAGAAGCTATCAAAAAAATGATCACGACCAATATTGAAAATTGGAGGAAAGCTAGTAGATAGAATGAAATGGAGGATGACGGCATACAGAAACAAAGTAAAGGAAAAGAGCTCTCTGGGAACAATAGGAAAACCTACCGATGGAGGAAACCTCTGGAGGGCAAGTATAAACTACACTTTGACGGATCATTTAAATCAACCACAAACAGTTTCATTGGATACATTATCAGAGATTGGCATGGAGACCCAATCAACATGGGCGGAAAATCTAGTGGAGGACAATCACCCCTTATAGCGGAAGCCTTAGCTCTACACCTAGGGATAGAGAAAGCAAGAGAACTAAACATAACCAATCTAATAATAGAAGGATACTCTAAGATTATCACGGACTATCTAAGATCACAAGTTGGATGTCCTTGGGAAATAGAAATGATTATGTTAGATATACAAAGCCTTCTGAAAGGAATAAGGAATGTTAGTATATCACATATCCCCCGTATTGGTAATCGGGTAGCAGATAAGGTTGCACAACTTAGCTACTCTACTAGGGGGCCTGAGCTATACCTAGATACAGGTCTTCTTGACCTCATCCGTCAGGATGCTTTCGGTTAGGGTTCCCCCATCCGAATTTTTACCTAATAAAAAAAACCTTCTTGCCTGCATCTGGGGTCTGGCCCCGGCGTGATCTCTCGAGCAGTTGGCGGCTCATCCCTGGCGGCGGCTTTGGATGCAATTGCAGAGAACCCTAATCCCTTGCCTCCGTGACTTGGGCCCAAAAATTGTCCTTCGAGCCCAAGGTTAAACCTGCCCAAAGGGGCCCGAAATAAGATATTTAATGGAAAACTAGTTAATAATAATAGTAATGACCAATAATTATAATTTTAATAAACTGTCTAGAATAAATTTGGTAGAAGAAAAAGAGTAACAACCGGATTGAATCCGTAGCTTTTGGTGTGTTGTCGAATTGCTTGGTGTTGTGATGGTGTGGCTTCGCGGTCTAGCAGTGTTCGTTTGCGGTGTTTCTATTTATTTTTCGACATGCGAGAGGTCGTGGATGTGATCGAAACCTGAAGGCTCGCCGACAGAGTCCATATCTGAGGTTTCCACTTAGTTCCCCAGGGATCCCCTGCGTCGCCTCTACCAACTGACGGATGAGTTGTCTCGCACTGCGCATGTCCTTTCATTTTTATGTTAGTCTTTTCTTGTTATTACACCCTTGTAATTTGATGGTTTGCCTTGTTGTAGTTTTATGTCTTTTACATTCTGACGGTTTGTCCGTCGCCGATTTATTCGGCCTCTCGACCAACCGGGCATGTCCGGTGCGTCGAATTCTTATCTAATAAAAAAAGAATTGAGTTTGTTATGTGGGAATTAGGGTTTCGATTTATGGGTTGTGATTTTTAAAGGTTGGTTTATCATGTTGGAATTAGGGTTTCGAGTCGGGGCTATGATTTGCCAATTAGGGTAAGCAATTACAACATTATTTAATTTATTTTAGAAGCAGACATGGCCTAATCCAGCTGAATTATGAGGGATGTGATACCACTAGGCCATAGTTTTAGATGAAGTGATTCATATTTTAGATGATCTTTCGTGTACATACCTTGTGTGATTAAGATTACTGGCCTAGGAATTGAGTTGAAAAGTTCTTGAATTTTTAAGGGTATGGAAATAATGGAGATTTATTTGTCATAGTTCTGAAGAAATAACAAGTTCTGATGATTTTTTTGGGGATGTGAAGACCCTACCCTGTGCATGTCAATGCCTGATGTTAGATTAGAGTATCGTTTTGGACTTCAGGACCGCAGGTTGGTTAGTTGGTCATGGCTGGAGTTTATAGCAACTCATATGAGCATGTAAAATGTTGAGTATGATTTTAAGAAAACGAGGATAACATATTTGTTAAATAACAAGCTCTTTATAGTATATTGCATTTGGTTGGGTAAATACGTGAAGTGTTCTCATGCTTCACATATATTTGAAGATAATATGTTGTTGTACATAATTGGATTATATAAGATTGAACATCCTTTTGTGGCTCATCTATGTGGAATATTTTGGAGACTACCTATTACTCTATAACCAGCTGACATTCAAGGAACATTTTTCACTTTTTAGTGCAATGTTAATTTTGATTTGTTTTCTCCCTATCCACAATGATTAATTGATTATTTTATTCATACGTTGAGCAGCAAAACTTCAACATGGCTATCTGTCACATGCTGATGGCAATGGAGACTGGGTTTTAACTATATTAACAACTTTATCTCTTGTAAGCCAAATGTGATTAATATAATGCATTGCATATGCTCTTTTATTCCACAAATTCAGTTATCTACCAAATGTTGCCTTTCCTTATAGGTTGTTTTGTAAAGAGCAGTTTATTCTAATTTCTACTAGTCTGGATTTCTTGACACAAATCAGGTTAGGATAATCTTGTTATTTTTTTTATAAGAGCAAGATGTGATTTTTTTTTTATAAGGTAAGAATTCGAGAGTCAGACGGGCCTGACACCTTGAGTGGCCGACAAAATCGACAAACGACGAACCGTCAAAGCATAAAATGAAAAAAAAAAAAGGTGCAAACTAGGCAGTGATAAACAAACAATTCCAATAGACCTAGCAAACCTAATCCAAACACGTTGGGGACAACATAGACAACGAACCGAAGCCAAGCGCCACCAAACAGCGACACTGCTGGCCAGCGGTACATCAGGAGTCCCAGTGGGTAGTGAAGACGAACCTCCAAGGAAATTTCCAGATAACGGAGATGCCTTGATACACACCACCTCGACCCCAACCAGACCTGACTCCGAGACGCCAGAGCCCCAACTAAAAAAAGGATTGTCGAGACTGATGAGACCCGAGGACCGGATCGACCAAGACTCGAGCTTTCGAACACTCTTTTTGTGAGGCTAATTTTTTGTGGTTTATGGAAACTGAAAAAAGGGATATGTGGAGCAAGATCTGCATGCCTCTCACCCTTGAATCCCCTACACTCGATCTCAATCCTCTTGGAATCGCACTCCGAGGATCTCGACCCTTTGACACCTTCGCCTCTCACTAGGGAATCACCCTTGGCCTCTCACCTAAGCGTTCACTCTTAGCCTCTCACCAACAACTCGATCCTTAACCCAAAATCATAGGAAACTATTTAGTGGCTTAACCTTTAACTCAACTAAACTTGACTTCATTTAAAATGAAGGTTTTACAAGCAATATATAGGATGAAAATAGAAGCCCCAAACATCTCTAAGTGATGTGGGATTATTAGAATAGAAAACCTCAAGGAAAATTCGTCCATACTTGATCTCCTGAATTGAACGTCAAATTCGAACATCTTCGGGGCTGATTCGGAATAAATGTTCATCATAGAAGTTGTAGCCACTTAAAATAGCTTTCCAAAAAGTGTTCAATGGCTTCAATCGGAATTTTATACAGCTCGAAAGAGTCAAAATACCACGGTGACGCCATGCTGTTTTCTCAAACAAGAGTTGATATTCGGCTCCAGCGACAAAGCTTTGTAAGATAAATGAGTCGAGATCACTGACCACTAGGATCGCATCATCCTCCTCCCCTTGAAAAGGATTCGACCTCGAATCCGTGATGGAAACGATCGAGAGACTTCTTTGGACATGCTTCTTCTTCCTTGAACAGATCTTGAATCCCCTATTCTTCTTGAATCGTGAAAGGCAAGCAAGACGGAATGAATGGGGTCGCATCCAACCACTTAGTTGACATGGAATTAAAAAAGGTAGGTACCTCGGTTGGCGTCCGTTTCTCCTTCATGGAAAGTACACCATTAGGAAGTTCGATGATTTCCTCATCTTTCTTAAGCTCTGGCATGACATTTGCAGTCTCAATCGGAACATCCTTGGACTTGCCTTCTTTAATTCCAAATACTTCACCCATGACGGTAGAGGATGTTGTCTTTGAAGAGAGATGTGGTGGTGTTGTGGTCTTCGATGACATTGACCCCAATGAGATGACGAGTTTTCGAATTTCCCGTACTTCTTGCATTGAGTCTTCCTTGAGTTTGCGGATCTCTTGCCAAGGTGGTTCAACCTTCTTCTTACGCCGAGCCTCATCCTCTCGATCCTTTCTCTTACGATATCTCCTCTGGAGCTCTTGATTAACTACATCATATGTAGCACCATCCATGTCCCTCCAACGAAGATACCCATCGGCCATCATCATAGGCTCGAATAACCCATTGGATGTACTCTTCGGAAAAAGGCTTGGAACTTGTCTTCTTGAACATTTTGACTAGGAAGAAACAACTCAGTTATCAAAAGCTCGATGAACTCGAGTTGATTAGCTCTAATACCACTTGATGAGACCCGAGGACCGAGATCGACCAAGACTTGAGCTTTCGAAGACTCTTTTTGTGGGGCTAATTTTTGGGGTTTATGGAAACTGAAAAAAGGGATACGTGGAGCAAGATTCGCATGCCTCTCACCCTTGAATCCCCTACACTCGATCTCAATCCTCTCAGAATCGCACTTCGAGGATCTCAACCCCTTGACACCTTCACCTCTCACTAGGGTGTCACCCTCGGCCTCTCACCAAAGGGTTCACTCTTAGCCTCTCACCAAGAACTCGATCCTTAACCCAGAATCATAGGAAGCTATTAGTGGCTTAACCTTTAACTCGACTAAACATGACTTCACTTAAAATGAAGGTTTTACAAGCAATATATAGGATGAAAATAGAAGCCCCAAACTGTAAAGACCGAAATATTATTTTAATTAAAAATATATTATTTTATATCTGAGATATAAAGTTGGAGAAAAACTCGTCCTCGAGTACAATTTTCTATTTAAATCATTATGAACGATTCCGACATCGTTTAAAAATTTGATTTCGACAGATTTTATTTCCACCTTCTTACTTCGAGATTTTGAATTTATGTTGAGCTTTATTATTTTATTTCGGATTTGGAATTTTGATTTGAGTTTTAAACGAGTCGGGATAACGCCGAGAGAGCGGGTTTCATAATTCGTTTTTCGGGTAATTTTGAGTTGGGATTCATAGGGACCATTTTACTTCTTTTCTCCTCCCTCCCAATTTCAAATTCGAAGCAGTAGATTCACATGCCAACTGGTCTTCTTCTTTCCAATCAATTTATAATACTAAAGGAGAAGTCATTTACGCCATGTGGCGACTTCTCCTTTAAAGTAGGTTATTTTTATTTTTTTATTTATGGTTTATTAATTAATTATTAATTAATTGCAATTTAAACTAACTAAATTAATTATATTAATAATAATCAATTACGTATCAATTAATTTTTTTTAAACGTGTATCCGGTTGTTATGATTGTTTTTTTATGATTTATTAATTAATTAATTTCAATTTCAATTAATAATAATCAATTCATTGTTTCTAAACGTGTATCCGGTTGTTATGATTTTATAGGTTATTTTTATTTTTTTATTTATGGTTTGTTAATTAACTAATTGCAATTTAAATTAATTATATTAATAATAATCAATTATCAATTTTTATAAAAAAATGTGTATCCGGTTGTTGTGATTGTTTTTTTAATGATTTGTTAATTAATTAATTTCAATTTCAATTAATTGTTTTTAAACGTGTATCCGGTTGTTATGATTTTATATGCTGATTAGTTTAATTGATGAAAGATATTCCGGTGTTTTAAAATGATATGCCGATTAGTTTAAAATGTGTATCCGGATGTTATTAATTGATTGTTATCCTATCGGTAAAATGAAAGATATGCCGATTAGATTTAGAAATTAAAACATCAATTGATTGTTTATCTGGTTGTTATGATTTTTTTGTTAAGGTAAACGATCTTATCCGGTGGTGATCCCATGGTTTCGCCTCTATATATTAGTGATTCATGGTATGCCGTATGGAAAGTTTTTTCAACCGAGCTAGATTAAGATTGCCCACAATGTCCAATAATAAAGGTAAGGTGCCCATAGAGAATATTAATAGGAAGCTTCGAAAAAAAGGTACGTTAAATATTATTTTATTTATCTTCGTTTTTTTATTCATTAATAACGTTTTTGATTTAGTTTATTTGTTTGTGCAAATTAGCATCGTGTTCGTTATGGAGTTCATTTTGGATTTTAGTTTCGTTTTGATTGAATTCCTTAATCACGTTTTTTATTTAGTTTATTTGTTTGCTATTCACCTTTGGTCCGATGTACTAATCATATGTACGGATGTGCCCAATCCGGGTGCATTGGCATCTCAAGCTCAACTCCAAGCAATACTGGCGGGCGAAGGTCACTATTACGAATTTCAACTACAGGATGAACTATTCGCAGTGGAACGTACTTGATCGTGCAACATCCAAACTTTGATAACATGACCTAGATTTTCAGCTTCAACTATAAGCCATTAATGCCATATGGAACTTACTTAAGTTCTTATTATATCAACACTTTGTATCTGTTGAAGCATGTTTGTCTAATCAATACAAATTTATTTGTTTGTTGACAGACGACATAACAATGCTATAGGGCATGCAGTTCTACATTGATCTTCTCATGCAAGTCGGGCCATATGGCAATGTGCAGTCTGCTTCTCTTCGGAAATGATTCATCTACTTTCAAATTTATTTATTTGTTATTAATTGACAAGAATTTGTTTTTTTAAATTACTATAGGATTTATTAATTTTTTTTGGTGAAATATATGATTTGTTAATTAGATTAGATTAATATATAATTTGTTTGTTATTCGGAGCAAAAAAATAATAATTTGTTTGTTATTAATTGATAAGATTTTGTTAGTTATTAATTGATAAGAACTAAAACAAATTCATAAAACTCTTTTATACACTTTTTTAATATTAAATGTATTAACTTTAAAAAAATAACCGCACAAAAGTGCGGGTACTAAACTAGTTGAGGCTAAACCACACACCTCACCCCCCTCCTCCCTCATGGTGTTGTCTCGCCTCTTTGTGGCTAAGATGCAAGGCTCCCTCTTCCCCTCTTTTGTATGGTAGCATAAGTAGCAGAGGCACGCCTCCTCATAGCTCTCCTCTCCTCTTCTTTCTGCCTTCAAATGTTCAGCTTCCCCTCCCCTCTTATGCCTGCCAAAAACCACAACTCACAGGTCTCCTTTCACCCTCATTTTTTTTTATTCAAAACCCAAAGGTCCCCATTTTTCCCCTTGCCTTGTCGAAGCTCCCACACCACAACTCCATTGTTCTTCTCTTCTCCTCTTTTCCATCTCAGAAGAACAAAAGAAAGCCCCTGAAACCGCCCTCTCCATTTTAGCCCCAAGTCACCAGAGCACTACCAAATCGCCATGCCTTTTGATCCACAGAATCCGAGCACCCGAGTCTCCACTCTGTTGGGTCCCTATATGTCCTTAAACAAGCACCTAAACAATGGTTTGAGAATTTTGATGACACTTTGCATGAAAATGGTTTTATTTCTAACCATGGGGATACTTGTGTGTACTTTAAAGTGAATGATCATGCTTGTGTTATGATTTACTTGTATGTGGATGATATGCTTATACTTGGTACATCTCTTGAAGTCGTATGTGAAACATAAGCATTTCTTAGTTCTAAATTTGATATGAAGGATTTAAGTAGGGTTGATGTTATCCTTGGTATTAAGGTTAAGAAAATGGAAAAAGGTTTTGCCTTAAGTCAATCTCACTATATAGAAAAAGTCCTTAAGAAATTGAGAAAATGGTACCAAATGGACCAAAATTTGGGCCTATTTGCAAAAAGCACCTAGCAGGCCCAATAATGCATAATCTAACCCCGTCTACCCCATGCAAAAAAAAGACCCAGTGAAAGGGGATTGTTCATGACCTGGGATAACAGGTAAGGAGGGGAGTTGCTTCTTTCTTCTTCGCAACCAGGGTCGTTCCTCTCCATCTCCTTTCCACCGCCTCTATTCTACCTTCTCATTTCTCTTGGCATCACTTTCTCCCTCCTTCTAGATGTAACCGGAACCCCGTAGCCTTGGCGGAGAACACAATCGTTGACGCTCTTCATCCGAGGAAGAAATTAGACCATAGCAATCTGTTCAAATTGTTTCCGGTGAGGGAGGAGGGAGCGTACCACCGTCTTTAAGAAGGTCGTAATCGGGGCAAAGCACACACCAATCCGCCTTCAGATTCCCAATTCCATCAAAATCGCCCCCAATTTATCTGTTGCGATGCGTCGACAGAGCAAATGAGGAGCAATTGCAGCAATCAGAGGCAGTAAAAGCGGCCACGGAAGAAGAACATGAAGAGTACGTACAGAGTGTTGACGTCCATGTGAACCATGTGCAATCACATCGTCATCGTCATGGTCTCTCCCGGGACTCCCGATAAGGGGTTAGGGCTAGGGTTTGATGCGCGTGGCTCTATGTCTGCGTGGAATCGAAATATTTTTCGGTACAAGACGGAGACAAGGCGACCGATTGGATCGCCGTTCCCGTTCGGATCGGACGATTGACTCCCTGGGATTAGCTATAGTCCCGTCAAGACTTTGGAGAAGGTTGCAAGGTCGCCTTACAAGGTAATGTGATCTTTAGGATTCTTTCAATTGAATTGATTTGTCTCTTTCTTAAAATTAGTTGAGCTTGTGGAAGAACGTCTTGTTATCTGCTTCAATTTAAAGCTCTCTGATCTGTTTGCAATCACTGTTATGACTATTTGTGGGAAGGAATTTGAGCAGATCGATAGGTATCGGAATGTTGGGTACTTGAAGCAAAGGATCTTCAAAGAGGGGAAGGGATTTATTGATCTTGATCATGAGGACTTCTTTCGTGTTAGTGAGCGCAGGAGTGCTCAAACCAGAGGACTTGATATTCTTTGCTGGGTATGCTGGGATTGAAATGGTGATTCCAGGTCTTGGTTATGGTACGAGGAATACTTTGTCTTTTATTTCATAGCATAAGCTCTTATAGATTGAACTTTTATATTTGTAATGAAAGTTTTTATATATTGATGGCAACTGGCAAGGGTTCATTCTGATGATTTTGATTGTTTTTGGCGTTTGATTATGAAACCAAATCGCGACAAGTTTAGTTTGAACTTCTTATTTTTCATAGTTGGTTAACTGTATAGTTTGGTGGTATACCTAGAGAGGAAACATGGAGCTTAGATTACTTGCTAGCTTAGCTTGAAGGAAACATGTGGTTGAGATGTTTGCAACCTCAAGGGCTTGTTTATTCCAAGGGCTTGTGATTTGTACAATGTTAGCTGATCACCTTTAGATAAAACAATGTTAGCTTATCAAAACAAATTTGACAAACAACCAGCATAAAGCTTAGTGATTTGGACGATTGAACATGGTAGGAAATAACCTATTAGCTCAATTGGTAGAGCATTGTGTATGCACACAAAGATGTGAGTTCGACTCTCACATAGGCTAATGCGGAGTATGTGTTCATATCTCTCTGGACTTATACGATTGAACATGGTAGGAAATATATATATTAGTGGTAGGACAAATTCGTGAACCTGGTAAGACAAATTCATAAATCTCTCAAGACTTATAATATTATGAACCTGGTAAGAAATATATACACTAGTGGTATGATATATTTGTGAATCTGGTAGGGATAAATTTATGAATATATGGTAGGATAAATTTGTGAATCTGGTAGGAAATATATACACCAGTGGAAGTGGAAGATTTTTACCTAGTTGGTGTTTGTTACATCAAACTTGGATATTGGTTATTCTTTTGTTTCTCTGCTATTACCTTTGGTATCACCTGCTTTTTTCTTTGTTTTTGTCTCTGTATGAATTTTTTTCATGTTCATCTATATCTTGTCTCCACAAAGCACATGTGCAACAATTTGTGGCTACAGAAGATGCTATAAATAAAGCTGCAGAGGCTCGAAACATGTCCACAAAGCTTCTGAAACATCTTCATTGAGGTAGTGATCTAATCAATTCCTGCTCTCTTAATGCTGGATCAACATCCCAAAATGTTGGAAGTCTAAGACAGTAGGTATTTTCTTGCTCAACTGTAGTATTATATAGAACCTTTTAAGCTTGATACCCTTCGGTTTATCTTATGTGCTGATGTGCTAACGGCAAAACTTGATAGTTTTGTGGTATTTTATTATCTATTTTGGTTCTTAACAAAGGCCTTTAAGTTTCTACTGTAAATTTTGTTTTTGATTTGATGATTGCAGTTATATGTTTGTCTTTGATGTCACCTCCGCGCTCATATTCCTTGTTTTTTTTGTTGTCTAATTATATTGGACACGGTTTTTATGATCCTTAATCTCTAAGAGCTTGTTTTGTATTCTTTATATTATGAGCTATGGGGAATTCATGAATACTTTTTTAAAGAGCTTGTTGAAGTAACGAGCCAAGCTCTACAATTTGGGGATTGAAAGGATCCAGTTGAAATTTTATTCGACAATAGTTTTGGACTTGTGGGTTGACCGTGGGCATATATGCTCAGCTGATTTAATTGCTGGACTACATGATAAACATCACACCCTGGATCTTGGAGCCTGCTAAGTCTATAATAAATGAATAATACGAGAATGGTTAAACTCCAACTAAACGAATGTGTTGAGAAAGGTAATTGGACCAATTGATCCATCTGAAGGTTATATAATGACATATTTCAAGTTAATGAATTTAGACGTTTTCTGATTAGGCAATGTCAGAGTTGTTTTATACTAATGACGGATTCTAAGGTAGGCAATGTTAGAGTTGTTTTATGCTAATGACAGATTCCAAGGTAGGCAATGTTAGAGTTGAAAATAGCCTATTACAAATTTATGAATATATCTCAACTTATATAATTATGAACTGGTAGGAAATATATACACTAGTGGTAGGATAAATTTGTTAATCAGGTAGCATCAATTTATGAATATCTCTAAACTTATAAAATTATGAACTGGTAGGAAATATGTACGTGCGTGGTAGGACAAATTTGTGAATCTGGTAGGATAAATTTATGAATATATCTCTGAACTTATAAAATTATGAATTGGTAGGAAATATATACACTAGTGGTAGGATAAATTTGTTAATCTGGTAGGACAAATTTATAAATATCTCCGAACTTATAAAATTATGAACTGGTAGGAAATATATACACTAGTGGTAGGATAAATTTGCGAATCTGGTAGGGATAAAATTATGAATATCTTTGAACTTGGTTGTGGCAGCAGAAAGTTATAACACAAGATCTTAATAAATTTGACAAATGTAAGTTGTGTTTCCTGTAGCAATAACATCATGAGGGCAGTGGTTGATCATGCTTTCTATGGAGATTTAATTCTGTCCTAAAGTGTTGGAAAATATCTCGTGCCTATTATTTGTTTATTTATTCCAAGTTTATTCACTCAGATTTTATGAATGTATTCCCGCTTTTCTTGCCCACTGACAAGAGGAAAACCTGTCGTTGTTCTTGCCAAAGAATACTCAAACTCACAACTAGTATAGTGTATAAGTAAGAGATCGATCCACAGGGAAATCTATTAAATTCAAGTCTAATTCTAATCGCTAAGAGAGAAAAAGGGGGAGTTTTTAGTGTGAAAAGATCCGCCTTTTATCAAAGCGGAAGCAAGCAAATAAAGTAAATAGGTTTTAGACTTCAGTGGAGAGGAATAGGTTCACCTACAATTTATCACTTCGATTGATGAATTCGATACTTGTTTCAGCCTCTAGTTCTTGTCTTTTCCTATCAATGTCCTTGTCCAGATCTTATGTAAATTACTAGTCCTACGAGTCCTAGCAACCCTTATCTCTAGATAACCCTAACACGGTTAAGATTCAACCTAGAGATAGCATTAAGATTATGAATTAACCAAGGTATATATAATATCAAGCTACGAGTCGATATTCAACATGTATTCAACTTCCTACACATCCAATTAGTCCTACGAGTCCTAAAGGGATATGATTGCCACTTGGGTTAAGGTTCGCTACGAGGAATCTACAAAACCCTAGCAATTGAATGAATCTACTCTAACTAGTCGGTCAGGCTAGAGAGAATAAAACACATTCAAGCAATTAAGCACAAAGAAGTCAAAACATTGCAATAGGAATAAGAACTAGATTAAGAAACTCACAATTCCACAATCAAAGATCCAAACTGTAGGCGAAACCTTGAGAGTTTAGTTGCTCATGCTCAACGGCGCTCTCAACAATTGAATAAAGTGCATAAGGTCAATGAAAATAATAACTAGAAAAACCTTAAATAGTCTTTAGAAAGTCGGTCAAATAACTTAATAAAAACCCTAAGTAAAGTCCAATCTTGAATCGGTGTTTCTGTGACGCCCGCGGGGCAGCCACCACAGGCCGCGGGGCGGCCAGGCGATCAACGAAATCCTTCGTCAGAGCTACGGCTTTTACTGTTCACAGCAATTTTTCCGTTTCGAATTTGGTCTTGATGTCTACATGAAAGTTGTAGATCTCGGAAAGAGCTTTCCAACGCATGGTCATAATAGTCAATCGGACCACCGAGGCCTCCAGAAAGTGCGAAACAAGTTCAGCATGTCTGTCGACAACTTCTGTTGACTTGTTCTTCACTTAGGCTCTCTAACTTCGATTCCGCTCCCGGGCTCTTCACTTTTACTCCTCCTCTTCACTCTTCCTTCATCCATGAGCCTCCTCATTCCTAGTCGGATCCATATATATCTGAAATAATCCATAAAAGCGTGTAGATTCCGATTCCACCAACAGCACAAGTATAAATGCAAATCTAGCTTAAACTATGCATTATGCACATCTAAATCATGCTAAATGCATCCTAATATGCCTACCTAAATGCATGCTATCACCCACATGAAGACATGCGTTCTCCATTTCAATTATGTTGTGGATACTGAATCAATTATGTTTTGTCCTAATATTTCCAAGACAAGTATTTGATGAGTTACGAGGTAGTGGACAGTGAGCATAGACTTGTAGCATCAATTTCATTTCCATATAACATTTTTTGAAAATTTTGGAATCAACATAGGTTGATGATTGGTTGTGCCAAGCTCCCACTCCCGGGAGCCCACCAACCGCCGAACACGACCTTCAGACAAACCCTATCACCTGGGATATGACACATGAATAGAGGATCAGCCTGGGGGTAGTCATGTTATAAGAAAGAGGAACAACTACAAAGTATAGGTACAAGATCACTTACCCATCATTGCTACTACTACCACCGGACAAACTTCTTGCACCTTTTCAAATATGAAATGATAGTTGTACACTATTTGTAGGACGGAAACATTTTATTAGTAGGATGGGGATTGTATCGTTTCCTGGGATGAACGAGTAAAATTTTCCCCGTCCTTTCCGCTTCTATCCTACTCTGCCTGACTTTTTGCAGAGCATGTTATGGTGTTTCAGATCCTTCTCTCAAGCTTATATATGTTCTTGGGGGATACCCATCAATGTAATAATTGCATTTTTCCATCATAAATGCTCCCCATTTCCCCAAAGGAGGAACCCTATTTTGGCGCCAAAATTGCACTGATAGCCCGCCAAATCAGATACAGTGAATTCCCTCCAGATTCTCTCCAAAATATCTCCAGGTATAGAAAGACGGGTTTAGCCTATTAGTAGGACCAATTCATTCTATTGGTAAGATGGAAAGTGTACAGTTTTCTGAAATGAACGGATGATGCCTTTTGGTGCCACATGTCACTGACAGCTGCTGACAGCTACAATGTAGCTACAATGTCCCTCTCTTCACCTGCTACTTTCCCATCCGGTTGCCCCAAAATTTTGCAAAACTAGACCATATTCTATCCTTAGCCAAAAACCAATGTACTAGTCTAGGTTTGCAAAGATTTTTGTTTTTGGTCTACTTTTGCAAATCGCCCAAAGAAATTTGGCTATTGGGATGTGTCAAGTGCTAAAACACCTTATGATCCATCTTTGCATCTAACGAAAAATCGAGGTGTTGGTGTAAATCAATTAGAATATGAAATACCCCAAAGTATTTTTGGGTATTTCAGTTTTAATGAATATAAATAAATTCTCCTTACATTAAATTAGTCAAAAAATAATTTGAAGTTAACTTGATTAGTGCAAATAAAATGTATAACAAAAAGTTTTAGAATAATTATATTAGTTGACATAAAATAAAAAAAATTGATTTAAATAGATAAAATATTTTCTCATTAGCAATATTTAATTTAGGTAATTTAAATTGAATAAAAGTCGGGACTATTGTTGAAATAAATAACAGTTTCACAAATAATATCTATATATTATTTATGAGTAAATTAGAGGATAACTAATTATATATTCATATGTACATAGTGTACTACGTATATTTATAAGTATAATATACATGTATAACGGTAAAAATACACATATATGTACTCATCCCACACCAGCCATTCCGAAGTGAAGCAGCCCATAACGGCCCATCCCTAGTCTGCACGCGGAGGAAGAAGTGAAATCAGATTTTTTTAAAAAAACAAAATTCTATCTTAACGAAGTGATAACTAAGGATTTTAAACCTAATCTTTCCAACCTAAAATCCCTACTTTAGGGGATCCGATTATTTAAAATTGAAGGGGATATTGCAGCATTCCATTCTATATATCACGTTCACTCTATTTTCATCTTCATCATTCTCTACAAACCCATAAACATCAGCCAAACATCACAAACTATCGCTATCTCCGATCACCCTCCACCACGATTCCGGTGAAACCAAGGCCGACGATCACCACCGCATGGCTCCTCAAACACCCAGGAGGCCACCGTGCAATCCCCGACGCAGCAGCTCACCTGAAAGACGTCCAAATCGACGTCGGAAGTTTCTGCAGAAAGTGATCGACAAGCCAACTTTCGGGAATTGCCACCACCTGCACTGTGGTCCTAAACCATCGATTCAGCTGAATTAAAAACCTTGCAACATCCTGTGTTAAACCCATCTTCCTTCTCCCTCACAACTGCTTCGACGCACTAGCACGATAGCCCCGAAGTTCACTGGTGAGCAGTTTTCCTGCACAGCAGAAAAACGTGATCTTTATACGTTTTTCTTTCTCTTTTTCGACCCATGGCCTGTTAATTCTTATAAATAATTGTTTTTCAGATTCATACCATACCAAGGGATCTTAGGTTCGAAATTTGGACATTTTTGGAGTCCCGTTTGGGTAAGATCCACTCCGTTTCTCGCGAATCACCTATTTCGATTAGGTGTTTGGGCTCATTCTAATCAATCTACTGTATTAAACTAGTTGGCCTTCATTTTGGCTCCTGAGATTTCATTGGGTACAGAATTGGATTTCTTTCGGAAGAAATCAAGGGTATGTTTTCACTTTTTAAAAGTTACGGGGCCGTTTCCGTGATTTATGAAAAGTAACTAACCCTTTTTTTAAATTCTGTAAAATCTCAAGTCCAATACCAAATTATTCTCCGCAACCACGAATAAGCATTTCGTCGGATTAAGGCAACTGGTTTGGTCCAATTAGTGCATTTCTGCAATTTAGTGCATTTTTCAAATATTGTCCTTCGTGTCCTTTATACATTCCATGCTATGAGTTCGTAATAAATATGAAAGTTAGATCAGTTTGTTGCTATTTATCAACACCTTAATCTCACATAGCATGACAACTCGGGTAATTATAATTTGATCCTGTTATTTGATAAAATTATATTAAATGCCCGAACTTCCTCAAAGTATGATTTGCCCATTTTGTTCCCTTCATGCTAGTTAAGTATGGTATATTAATTGTTTTGGATATCCATGCTTGTCATTTATATTATTTCATGCACCTTATAGTTTTAAAGTGCACAACCTGCCTTTTGTGGTCACCTAGGATGGAATTGTGAATTAATGTTATTGTGTATTACTACTGCAATATTATTATTGTTGAGTTGTGTTAAATAAATGGAAAATGGTAAAGTCGGGTCAAGGTTGAGTATACCTTGCTCTATAAACGTCTCATGAGATGCCCCTTCGAAAATGAAAATCTCTCGAATGGGTACATCTACCTACGGGTAGTAGGTCGTCTGCCCATTATATGCGGCCGAGACCGGTATCACTTGTCCTGAGTAAATGATACTGTTTTGTATATTGTATTATTATTAGTATCATGTTGTACATTGTTTAAAAATAGGTGACCCATTTTCAGTGAAGTTATATCATATTCCTTCCATACTCAAAATATGATTCCTTAGGGTCTTCGGACCCGCATCTCATTCAAACACTCGGTCCTTATGGATCATCCGGTTACTTTATTTTAATCTAATGAGTCAGGTTTCCGCATAAAGATTTACTCCTAATTTATATTTTTAGTCTACAAACACCAATACCCTTTGATGGTCGATGGGTGGTAGACGGAGTCTTGGACATTTTACTTTCTGCCATTTGCTAGTCGTAAAAAGACTGACCGTCCTATTTTTCGTTCCTTGGACGGCTGGGGTCCCTGGTTTGCATACTATACCTCGGCCACTAATCCGCAGGTTTAGGTAAACGGTCTTGAGGCACTAAAGAATAAGGAAGTCTAATTTGTTCATTTTTAGTATTTTGTTTTAAGGTACTAATTCCTAAAATTTATTTATTTCCGCTGCTACTACTCCATCGTTTTGGTTATTTTATTTAGACCCTTGTTTTGGGTAACATTGTTTTAGAATATTGTTTTATATTTAAGTCTTCCGCTTGTTTAATATTTATTTATTATCATCTTGTTTATGGGAGCATGACTGCATGTCCCTATAAGCCTAAGGCGGTTACAAAGACATTAAAGTTTGCGTAATTGCTGGCGCTGCAGCATCTCTTTAGTGTATTAGGAAGGGGTGTTACAGAAGGTGGTATCAGATCTTATGGTTTTAATAAAGTAAAAATATGTTTTTTATAGTTTAAAAGGAATTTAAATTTAAATATAAATATAAATGTATTTTAAAAGTTATTTAAAATGGTTTCTTTTATATATAAAAAAAAAGGTTATTACAAAACGTAATTTAAATGTATAAATATCTTTTTATCACAAGAATTTAAATTAAACTTTGTAAAAAAAATAATAATAAATTATTTCAAAACTAATTTAAATGTATAAATTTTTTTTATCATGGCTATTTAAATGAAATTTTATTTTATTTTATAAAATCAATATTTAAAAGTGTTTTAAACTTTATGATAATGATATTAATAAATGATAATAATTGTATTTCATAAATAATGATAAAAGTGTTTAAAAGTTAAAATGTGTGCATTTCATATCATGGTGATTAAGTGTTTAAATTTTAAAACATTCTAGCCCTCAAGTACCTAACCTGTAATCTTAGAGTCGTTAGTATTCCGACCTTAAGTTATGTCAACTTGGGTATTGACACTCTTGTTATGCATTTTTTGGATGCTTGCCATCCTGCGTGGAGAGAGTGTAACCAATGGGGGAGAAGTTGTCCGCTTAGCTGCACCGAGGCCATACTACAACTCGATCAACTTTTTCATGACTCCTCTCGCAATTCACTCGCGCAATGTGGAATCGCAAATCTATCTTTCACATTCTGTAGAGTGGATTCTGAAGAGGTTTTGTGATATGGAGTTGAGGAAATGGGAGGATTTGGAGACTAATTTTCGGGCGGACACTCATCGACTTATGCTACTCATGCGCCATGCGGTTGATGTTGTCAACCATTGGCGCCGTATGATACGATTTGGTCCGGACTACAAGGTGGAAGGAACGATAGTCCAATCTGATGATGTGCTTCCACCAATGGATGTCATTTGCTACAAGATGGAGCCGGAACCTTACAACTTGGTAAGGAAGACCATGATTGAAGTGTCACCGATCTATACTTATGAGAATCATTGTTTTGGTCGCATGGAGGCCGGAGAAAAGAGGCGTCTTCAACTAGAACACCACATTTGCGAGACACTGGATCATCTTAGTGAAGTGAATGAGCGTATGAGAGAGTGGAGGCACCGAATGATCCATGGCCTACCTTCAACAAGTGTTGTAACAACCTCATGGAAAATGAAGTGGCAGACGGAGAAGCTACAAAGGGTTGCAGAGCTACAAGCACTCGACAAGAAAATGGAGGAAGATTTGGAGTATGACATCAATCGAGGTGTCATATTTAAGTATTTGAATCCATTGTCGGGTATACGTCGTGGATATTACTTTCCTGTTTATGAAAACCTTCATTATTAAAGAAAAGCTAGAGGGACTTAAGACAATATTTTAATTCAATAATAGGTGAAGGACATGCGTGTCCCTAGTGTAACGGCCCAGAATTATGATTTCCTGGTTACGTTTCAAGGGATAAAACCCCTTGTTCGGATCTTGCAATCCAGGTACGGGTTGAGTTTTAAAACAAAATATTTGTACTAAAAGAAGGGATTTCGAACCCTTAAAGATCGCGGATCCATTGGAGACCAAATACCTGCCTTAGTCTAATCGTGAAATCGAGCGAAAGCAAAAATAAAGTTGAGTTTAAATACAATCCGAAAAGGAGTATAAAAGAGAGGAAGTGTGGTGGTCTCTCAACCTCTCGATCTAACGCCAAAAGTCTGAACCCGCCAAGCATCCACATAAGCAACGATAGCGGCTAACGGTTACCTGAATCTAAAAAAAATGAGGGGGGTCTGGGTCAATCATCAGGTCACTCATGCGCGTATGTAAACACACTCTGAGAGGCATATAATAAGCATCCTACTCTTAAGATGAAATGCGTAATGCCATGCGTAAATTAAATCACATATACATATTGGCAGTTTAATATAATGCAGAAAGCGATAAATGGATCCACACAGATGCCAAGTGGCATGTCCCTCTCTTACCTCCACCCCCTTCCGATAGGGCGGAGACTGGCCAGTTCGGTGCTATAGCATATCAATTTCCTCGTGGTGGTGCACAAACCACGGCATCATCATATCATATCATCTCATCTCATCGCTTGCCCGATGGTGCTGGGCTATCATATCATGCTCATATAGACTTGATTGACTCAGGGTACCCGATGAGGTTGGGCTACCCTATGACCCTAGCAAAGACTCTAGGACTATCACAGATAACGGTCGTTCTCTTGCAAGGACATATAGCAATCATATGATTTTCATTTTAGCTCCTAAGCATGATTCTAAGTCGTATGGTGCATGGACACTAGCCTACTATATAACACCCAGTGCATAGAGCGCCCATCATGAGTAAGTTCAAAGAACTTACCTGGAGTAGCAGATCAGTAAGATGAAAAGCAGCAAGATATAAGCAAGCAGGTTACATATCACCTAGCAATTATTAATAAATATGCATAAGTAAACTGCACACAACGGGATCCATTTACCACTACATAACATGCTCATCAATCCATTAATCATAGCATTATCAGCATCCTTTATCTCAACTTATGTCAACATCTTATATCATCTTATTCCATTGTCATTTTCATAACGGGCTCAATCATACTTCAATCCATAAAATCTCACTCGCTAGTCCAGTTGTTAGTCAAAACAATTACTTCAAAATTATACTTAACCATTTCTAATTCATAAAATATTAAATCTTTAAAACTACTTCCAAAAATCCGATTAAATAATCCCGACATACTTTACTTTAATTAAAATCACCATTCTAGGGATTTAAATAACCTTCAAACGTTACTAAAATAATTCAATTTATATACTTTAAAACCGACTCTTTTTAAATATCGACACACAAATCGATTTCTAAATATTCAATTATCGGAATTCGGTTAAGCAGTTAATTAATAAATCTAATAAATAAATAAATAACAAATAACCCGAACCGAACCAACGCTTTTAACCCGAACCGAACCAAACCCGCTAAATCCCATCCCGGTTCAATTCCAAAACAAAATAACACAAAGGAGGTGGGCCCCGCGCTGACTGGGCATGAAGGGTGGGACCCGCGCTTCATCTTCCTCATCCAATTTGAAGGGAAGCTCCCGCCTGCGCTTTGCTCGACGTCGGCCGCCTCGGAGAGCCCCGCCTGCGCGCCTGTTCGCCCGGACTCGCCCAGCTCGGCCTCCTGCTCACTTGGACCACCTCACGCTCACAGCTCGAACCTCTCTCGCACACTCTCGCTGCTCACCTCTCACACGCACGCTCGCTCGTCCTCACGCTCGCCGCGCCGCCCTCGAGCTCGCCTGGGCTCTCAAGCTCTCCCGACTCTTCACACTCAGCTCTCGCTCACTCGCCACTCGCCCATAACCCGACCCAAGGACTGAATCGAATCAAAACAGAGAAGGGAAAGGTGGAAGCTCACCGAGGGGGTTCGCGACTTCGGAGCTCTCGATCGGAGTTTTGGGCATCGTCGGAGGCCCTCGATGGCTCGTCGGACCTGCATCGGGCATGGGTGAGCGTGATGGTGAAGCTCGAGGATGATTTCGATCGAAAACGGTGGAGAACGGCTTACCGAAGCGGCGTTCACACTCGAACGAGAAAATGGAGCTCCTGTGGCTCTGCTGCGGCGCTGGGCGGCTCCTGGGTGGCTCCGGTGTGTCGATAGACGTCGATGGAGGTGGTCCTGAAGTTGCTGCAGCCGTTGGATTCGAGGAAAGAGGAGGAACGAAGTGGCTTGGGATCTCCTCCTCTCGGCAACAGGGGAGAAGTGATGGGGTTGTGGCTCCAGCAACCAGGGGCGAACGGTGGCGGTGGCAGCGACGAAAGGAGGTGGTGATGGCGAGGAGGAAATGGTGGTGGTGGCTAGGAGGTGTGGTGAACACGGGTGATGGTGAAGGCCCGAGGAGCAGATGAGGGGGATGACGATGATTGAATGAATGAATGACGGGGTGAGGGGGTGGGTTGAATTTGAAGGGTAAGGTGAGTGATGGGAGTGGGTGAGGGATTGTGTGTGGAATTGGTTAAACAAATACCCGGAATTAAATCCTGAATACGCGAATTTTGAATCCCAAAATTAGTTTCCGAATGTTAGTTTTCCCGCCTCTTGCTTTCTCGATCAATTAGATTTTTAAAATCAACAAGGATATCGCCATCCGATAATTATTTTGAATTTTCGAGGTAAAACGACGGAAGTTATTCGTCAAATTTTATATTTCGGCCAGAATCCGCTAAATGAGTTCTAAATTCAGTATATGTTCATTTTTAATTTCCTTTTTCCAAAAATTTAGGATTTTAAGTTCCGAGCCATTACATCATCCACCTGTAAAAACAAGTCTCGTCCCCGAGACTAAAATAATCTTAAAACAGGGGATGAAGTTTGAAATTGGTGAGTCCAAGGATCATGTCATTGATCCCGTGAACACCTCATAAGTGCCCCTATGAGATCCTCACAGTACCGTTGCCGTGATCATAATATCCCCAATAGACCGTAGTAAGAATGTAATATGGGCCCCTATCACATCCTTGCTCCGACTCTTTGGCCATATCATAACTCAAATATTATTATCCACTTCGTGAGGCGTCATACTGTAAATCCAGTGAACACCTCATAAGTGCCCCTATGAGATCCTCACAGTACCGTTGCCGTGATCATAATAGCCCCAATAGACCGTAGTAAGAATGTAATATGGGCCCCTATCACATCCTTGCTCCGACTCTTTGGCCATATCATAACTCAAATATTATTATCCACTTCGTGAGGCGTCATACTGTAAATCCAGTCCCGAATGATTCAAAAGAGTTTTGCAAATGGAAAGATTGACCTCGAAATCGTTAAAATTCTTGATAGGATTTATTCTTTTAAAATCCAAGTTAGTATTTTTCAATTCCGTTCAAAATCTTCAAATTCGACGTTAGTCAAGCAATTTCACATCACGAGAGGTGGAATCATCCACCTCTAAAGACTAATCTCATATTCTCTTCCTAGTTTCCGAATCAAATCAATCATCATTCTCAACTCAACATGAACAAAAGTAAACCAACTCATCAACTCATAACATCATCAGCCACCTCTCATGTGGCAAATCTCAATATCAATCATGATAATCTCAACCACATAACATTTTTACCCATAACATAAATCATACCATCCATTCAGAACATGTCAAAAGCAATAACAAAATCTCAACACCATACCACGAGCCATAAGGCATATCTACATCATACTGAAGGAATCACAAGTCCATGATCGAATTCTCATAAGTTATCATGCAAGCACACATGTCAAGAGATCAATGGGCTAGGTGTCACAGGGTTAGTATGTCAGTACACATCAATTCTCAAAATCGCATAACATCGCACTACAAGTAGAACCAGTCATAGCAGATTTATCATGTCAACATATCAACACATCAAGGCCATGCCTATTAAGATTCAGAAAAGGAAGTTCAAGTAGTATATAATTCACCAACATGTCAGCATGCCCTAAAAGACATCACCTCAACTCATCACAATATCGAATGACGATCATTTAGTAACCAGGCACCATTGAGTCATGTTCATCATTTGACGTATCAATAATCATGTTTAACTATATAATACATCATCATGCTTTCATATAATAACACATCATTATCTCATATATCATGTCGCAACACATCCTAACATGCTTCTACAACAACATAACAGGTTAGCAAATCATCAATATATCATGATAGCATTTGTCACTTTCACTAGATTTCAATATTGCATATCAACATGTAGTATTGTTCCATACCAAGTTCCTCATGGTCGCTATCTAACATCATGCCAGTACATATTTACAAGTCATGTAAGCAAGAAAATTCCCAAATTATCATCAGTACGTCAACAAGTCTCAATTTGCTATCATGCTCAAAATTATTGCAAAACATCATATATGAACATAGTCAATTCAAGATAGCAACTTTCATCATAACCTTATCATATAACAATTTAGGTTCCTCAACATTCGCAGTTAATACTTTTATAGGCACAAGAGTTCAGATCATGCTTAGCAATATAGGGCAGCAAAACATGGAAACATCATGGTACATGAAATTTATAAGACATCGAATCATATCATCATAGACAATGGATGATCATGCAAGATTCATTACCAGGTCAGCACATCAACACACAAATTCCATCGCCATATCAATGCAATACCATCATCAATTAATTCAGAGAGGATTAAGAGTTCTAACGGAGGACACTCCTGCTTGCAAGTCATATCGTACTCAGTAATCGTCATCCTCAAAACGTGCTTGTCTTGCTGAAATCATTGATCCCGAGGCCCGAGGGTTATGGGCCCACGCCTTCGCGGCGTTGCTCTATCGCTATCGGACTTCCCATTTCCTCTTTCATGCGGTCGCTCGTCCAACGTGTCGCGTAGGAGTTCAAGTTAGCGAAGATAGGGGAGGGACAAGAGCGGACAACCCAATGTTCCTTTCGGAACAAACACAGATCAACCCTAAAGATGACAACTAGAGACGAAACTCCGACCTGAGAATAGCAACGATGCCCTTATGGAAGTCCATTAAGTTATAATCGCGACAAGCAAACACGAATTCATCATGGAGCATATCAATCACACTAATCCACGCTAACATGTACCTATATCAAGGGAGCAACATTCGTATTCATTTCTAATGACACGATCGATTCCTATACTGATGCATGCGAGACAAGATAGTAGTCTATTATTCCATGAAAGCAGATATGTCTAGCAACTTAAGCAAGTTATGCGGAATCAAGAATGATCATGCAGGATTCGAGGTTATGTGGGATTTAACGACGATGATGAGTATGGTGCATATGAACGAATGCACAAGCATGGTGTACGCATCAATAGGTCAGGTTAAATATGGCATGGCGAGGTGTAACATAACAACCAGATTAAGCGTCATACAAGAACATATAGGAGCAACCTAGTAACTATCTCATCCGAACACACTGGTCATATAATAGGTCAAGCATGGCACGTAATCATACGATGAGATACATTTAGAAAGCACAGGTCCTATATGATACTAGCGACACATAATGTGATACAAGCATAGTCAAGAGTCATTAAAAGGGGTTCAATAGGATGTTCACGAAACATGAGGCATCATTAAAAGTAACAAGAAGGACATCATGGGCAAGAGATTATAATCATGCTAGGAACGAATCATCATAGGACACATATAAAGGTACAATAGTTATCACATCATAGGACAGGTACAACATGTAATCATTTAGTGAGTCATATCGGAAATCATAAGTCCCACAGGATACTACTAGCACATATCGAATCATGACCACAATCAAGGTAACTCGACTAAATTCATTCTAACATTCATGCGTCATGCATATGCGAAATGATATAACGTGGTGTGTGATCATGCGAGGTGCCAAGTCATACATCTATGCCAACACTAGAGGAATTCATAAGGTAATAGGGGAAACACTACCGAGTGATAACATGTAAGCATGCTAGGATAAACCATCATATAAAGCAATTGATCATCGAATTCAACATCAATCTAATTTGCATGAGTAAGATATTTCAAGGTGATAGAAAGAGGGAAGGATCACACTATGAGAGACCTAGCTCGAGAGGGAATCAGCAATAATGCAAGCAAGGTATAAATTCGCACAAGTCACAACCAATGGTCCTACATGATACTAAAGGCTTAACATGACATTCGATACATACATGCGCTTGAATGACCAACACATCGATGTGCAAGAAATCCTATGAACATAGTCCGTCGATATAGAAGCATGGGAGGAATATAGCAATTCATAATGCAAGCCTACGCAACAGGCAATATGACTAACATACAAGGTATGTATTCCAACTCAACAACCATTTGAATAAGGCATGCATTTACCAAGACATCACGTCAAATAGCATGATCACAATTGAACTACTAATTTAGTCAACAACCACGGGTAACATCGACTAATCATGCAGGGGAAATCATCTTACGACATTCATACAAGGGAAGTGTAGCACACTATCATGGGCCTAATCTAGGGGAAGATAATAACTATATACAGACACTTATCATGCAATTCATGCTTCAAATCAGTCGTTAGTACGACCAATACAACAGGTCAATTAGACATGCGAAGGCGACATATAATCAGGACAGGAAGCAAGGTGCAACACGGGACCTAAGCAATGGGGAAAGCATGGGTACAGAATGTCATACAACCACGAATTTACATTAAGACTCATCATCTTAACATGTACTGGGAATTACATATCATATAAGGCATGTTGACATCAAGTTGTAACACATATCCATCAAGTAAGGAACTCACTCTATCATGATACAAGAACTGAACGATCACACTATCATGAACCTATTTATAGGGAAAACATTAATCATGCTGCTTTCCAACACATGACATTTACATTACTGCACTAGTATGACGATGCAACATACTGAGTAAGGCATGCTGGGATGATAGAGACTTAACATGTGTAACTTGGACTCGCACAATGGCCATCATGAACATTAAAGCATGCATTCATCAAGACTTAATTGACAATTATACCACATATTCCCCATCCAACGCAACTAATCACACAATAATATCAAGTGCAAAACAACCAACAGTCGTTAATCTGACGAATACAAAATAGATGGGCATGTTGTAGATTCTTGTCGTAAAACGAGTAATAAGCATCAAGGCGTCATCAGCTAGTATGCTAAAGAGATCATTTACAGATATTCATACGAAGAAGAGTTTATCACACTATCATGGACCTAACCCAGGAGAAAACAATTATCATGTAGGTTCATATCATATGGTTTGTATGCTTCCAATAAATCATTAGTACAATTAATACAATAAGTCAAGTAGGCATGCTATGACAACGTAATCACGATACAGAGTGAGGCATAACACAAGACTTGATCAATGTAACTAATCATAGATGTAATAACATGAGTAATATTTTACAATGAGCATTTTCAAGGTACATGCAGGAGGTTACAAAATCATGTCATGCAGTTCAGAGAGAGTCACCATTACAACCGGATAGAGATCCCTAAGGGCAACCATTGACCTTCCCGAACTGACTCATCACCCCTATTTCTCGTGGGACCTTGGTACGTACGACTCTTTGTGGCAAGAAAACCTCGGTTGATCATCATAAGAATCAAGGAAGACAACCCCGGAAACACCTTACTTTTGACTCAAAATGACATCAAGAACTGCCTTCCAATACTCACTCAGATAACCTTCATATACATACATGAGTTTGTGACGCAATGTGTTTACCAACCCGATTCCCATGAAAGATACTGACATTCGGGAGAAAAACTTGATAGAACCATCACAGGGTTAACAAACATTGTGGAAGAGGCTATTTCACACAAGCTGGGTTGACCACACAGAATTAAGGGTACTCCCACTATCCCGTTTGCACAGATCAGTCGATACACATTTATTTGTTAAGCATACCAATCAGACTTTAGCATGTCAAGCACTCATCATAGAATCAGTCAATGACAATTATAATGATCTCCTTCGAGGGAGATCGTACTCGGTCTCAATATATAAAGCACATCAAGCTATCTAATGTCGCTCTTCGAGGAGCGACTGACCGAAGGGGCAAAAACCTCGCGATCCTACCTAACTCGCCACTCCAACCACCTTGGTGCAAATTCCTTGGAGTCTTCCGGACCCTCTGTAAAGAGTAAGCTAATATTTTGCCTACCGTTCCAAACTACACCCAATATGGGTGGTCTAGCGCCTTTACTACCCACTCGTGTCCCCGTTTGGTCGATTTTCCTCATTTATTACAATTCGAGTTCATCACTTAGTCCAATTTTGGTTAGGCATCTTAAGTTCATTTTTCCCCTTTAAATCCTTTTCAAAAAGTCCTTAAAACTCGTGGGCAGTTTTCAAAACATACTCTCGACCCTTGTGTACCCGAATTGCACAACCTGAGCTCTGATACCATCTTTGTAACGGCCCAGAATTATGATTTCCTGGTTACGTTTCAAGGGATAAAACCCCTTGTTCGGATCTTGCAATCCATGTACGGGTTGAGTTTTAAAACAAAATATTTGTACTAAAAGAAGGGATTTCGAACCCTTAAAGATCGCGGATCCATTGGAGACCAAATACCTGCCTTAGTCTAATCGTGAAATCGAGCGAAAGCAAAAATAAAGTTGAGTTTAAATACAATCCGAAAAGGAGTATAAAAGAGAGGAAGTGTGGTGGTCTCTCAACCTCTCGATCTAACGCCAAAAGTCTGAACCCGCCAAGCATCCACATAAGCAACGATAGCGGCTAACGGTTACCTGAATCTAAAAAAAATGAGGGGGGTCTGGGTCAATCATCAGGTCACTCATGCGCGTATGTAAACACACTCTGAGAGGCATATAATAAGCATCCTACTCTTAAGATGAAATGCGTAATGCCATGCGTAAATTAAATCACATATACATATTGGCAGTTTAATATAATGCAGAAAGCGATAAATGGATCCACACAGATGTCAAGTGGCATGTCCCTCTCTTACCTCCACCCCCTTCCGATAGGGCGGAGACTGGCCAGTTCGGTGCTATAGCATATCAATTTCCTCGTGGTGGTGCACAAACCACGGCATCATCATATCATATCATCTCATCGCTTGCCCGATGGTGCTGGGCTATCATATCATGCTCATATAGACTCGATTGACTCAGGATACCCGATGAGGCTGGGCTACCCTATGACCCTAGAAAAGACTCTAGGACTATCACAGATAACGGCCGTTCTCTTGCAAGGACATATAGCAATCATATGATTTTCATTTTAGCTCCTAAGCATGATTCTAAGTCGTATGGTGCATGGACACTAGCCTACTATATAACACCCAGTGCATAGAGCGCCCATCATGAGTAAGTTCAAAGAACTTACCTGGAGTAGCAGATCAGCAAGATGAAAAGCAGCAAGATATAAGCAAGCAGGTTACAGATCACCTAGCAATTATTAATAAATATGCATAAGTAAACTGCACACAACGGGATCCATTTACCACTACATAACATGCTCATCAATCCATTAATCATAGCATTATCAGCATCCTTTATCTCAACTTATGTCAACATCTTATATCATCTTATTCCATTGTCATTTTCATAACGGGCTCAATCATACTTCAATCCATAAAATCTCACTCGCTAGTCCAGTTGTTAGTCAAAACAATTACTTCAAAATTATACTTAACCATTTCTAATTCATAAAATATTAAATCTTTAAAACTACTTCCAAAAATCCGATTAAATAATCCCGACATACTTTACTTTAATTAAAATCACCATTCTAGGGATTTAAATAACCTTCAAACGTTACTAAAATAATTCAATTTATATACTTTAAAACCGACTCTTTTTAAATATCGACACACAAATCGATTTCTAAATATTCAATTATCGGAATTCGGTTAAGCAGTTAATTAATAAATCTAATAAATAAATAAATAACAAATAACCCGAACCGAACCAACGCTTTTAACCCGAACCGAACCAAACCCGCTAAATCCCATCCCGGTTCAATTCCAAAACAAAATAACACAAAGGAGGTGGGCCCCGCGCTGACTGGGCATGAAGGGTGGGACCCGCGCTTCATCTTCCTCATCCAATTTGAAGGGAAGCTCCCGCCTGCGCTTTGCTCGACGTCGGCCGCCTCGGAGAGCCCCGCCTACGCGCCTGTTCGCCCGGACTCGCCCAGCTCGGCCTCCTGCTCACTTGGACCACCTCACGCTCACAGCTCGAACCTCTCTCGCACACTCTCGCTGCTCACCTCTCACACGCACGCACGCTCGTCCTCACGCTCGTCGCGCCGCCCTCGAGCTTGCCTGGGCTCTCAAGCTCTCCCGACTCTTCACACTCAGCTCTCGCTCACTCGCCACTCGCCCATAACCCGACCCAAGGACTGAATCGAATCAAAACAGAGAAGGGAAAGGTGGAAGCTCACCGAGGGGGTTCGCGACTTCGGAGCTCTCGATCGGAGTTTTGGGCATCGTCGGAGGCCCTCGATGGCTCGTCGGACCTGCATCGGGCATGGGTGAGCGTGATGGTGAAGCTCGAGGATGATTTCAATCGAAAACGGTGGAGAACAGCTTACCGAAGCGGCGTTCACACTCGAACGAGAAAATGGAGCTCCTGTGGCTCTGCTGCGGCGCTGGGCGGCTCCTGGGTGGCTCCGGTGTGTCGATAGACGTCGATGGAGGTGGCCCTGAAGTTGCTGCAGCCGTTGGATTCGAGGAAAGAGGAGGAACGAAGTGGCTTGGGATCTCCTCCTCTCGGCAACAGGGGAGAAGTGATGGGGTTGTGGCTCCAGCAACCAGGGGTGAACGGTGGCGGTGGCAGCGACGAAAGGAGGTGGTGATGGCGAGGAGGAAATGGTGGTGGTGGCTAGGAAGTGTGGTGATCACGGGTGATGGTGAAGGCCCGAGGAGAAGGTGAGGGGGATGACGATGATTGAATGAATGAATGACGGGGTGAGGGGGTGGGTTGAATTTGAAGGGTAAGGTGAGTGATGGGAGTGGTTGAGGGATTGTGTGTGGAATTGGTTAAACAAATACCCGGAATTAAATCCTGAATACGCGAATTTTGAATCCCAAAATTAGTTTCCGAATGTTAGTTTTCCCGCCTCTTGCTTTCTCGATCAATTAGATTTTTAAAATCAACAAGGATATCGCCATCCGATAATTATTTTGAATTTTTGAGGTAAAACGACGGAAGTTATTCGTCAAATTTTATATTTCGGCCAGAATCCGCTAAATGAGTTCTAAATTCAGTATATGTTCATTTTTAGTTTCCTTTTTCCAAAAATTTAGGATTTTAAGTTCCGAGCCTTTACACCTAGATGCCCAGTAGCCATTTCTAAGACATAGTATTCTCTGAATTTGAAAACTTTGAGACTCCTTGCAATGTTGTTTTGAAGTTTTGAAGTTGTGATTTGTAGTTGCAATTTTGCATTAGGGTTAGTAGTTAGAACTTAGAATTTGTGATTTTGCAATTTATGAATAAGGTTTGGAATTGCAATTTTATGAATAAGGTTTAGAATTGTAGATGGTTTTTGAATTTGGGATTTTTGTCTAATATGGTATTATGAATTCAATTTGTGTTTTGTGCTCTTTTATTTTTAGGATTATGGATAAGTTTATTACACGATCTAAGAAGCCATCTATTGCAAATGGAGTATCTTCAAGTGGATCAACGCCTTCACCCATTCCTAATTCTAATCCATCTCCAAATGTTGAAGCAAATGTGGTTGGAAGTGAAAGTGTTCGAGATGGTGTTAGGGGAGAAAAAAGAGCTCGAACTGAAAAACCATGTGATTGGGTTATCATTAATGAACCGGCGTTACGAAAAACCTATCTAGGAATATGAAACGTTGATTAGAGATGATGTTATGAGAGCATACGTGGTTAAAGGTCCTTGTCAACCGTCTTCACATGATTTTCCCCAAAGTGATTTTGGAAAGACAAAGAGAAGCTTTCAAGGGCGGTGGTTCAATGATAGGGAATGGTTAGAATATAGTATTTCCGAAGATGCTGCATTTTGCTTTTGGTGTTACCTTTTTAAGGGTGATTTAGGACCGAAATTTGGAGATAGGGTGTTTGTGAAGGGTGATGTCACAATTGGAAGAAGGCTATCCAGAAATTTGGTGAACATGAGGGGAGTGGAGGTAGTCAACACAATGACGCAAGAAGGCTGTTGATTGCTTACATAAATCAGATGCAAAGTATTATCAGATGTTTGTCTACTGCAACTACACTACATGCTACTGCATACCGGACTCGTTTGACTGCCAGTTTGGATGTGAGCAGATATCTACTTGCACAAGGGTTGCCTTTTCGAGGACATGATGAAAGTATAACCTTGGAGGATAGAGGGAATTTTGTCAAATTGCTTTATTGATATGGGGAATTGAAGGAAGAGGTTGGAAGTGTGGTGTTAAGTAACGCGCCATCAAATCACCAACTTACGAGTCCTTTTATTCATAAGGATATTGCTAAGACATGTGCTTCAGAGAGAATAAATGTCATTCTTCGTGAGCTTGGAGAGAAATTTTTCTCTATACTAGTGGAGGAGTCTCGTGATATTTCGGTTAAAGAGTAGATGGCTATTGTTGTAAGATTCGTAGATGACCAAGGAGGAGTACTGGAGCGTTTTCTTGGTGTAGTTCATGTTCGTGATACCACCGCACTATCTTTGAAAAGTGGGTTGGATGAATTTTTTACTCAACATGGTTTATCATTCTCCAAACTCAGAGGTCAGGGATATGATGGAGCTTCTAATATCCAAGGTGAATATAATGGGCTGAAGATTCTTATACTGAAGGAAAACCCATACGCAAGGTATATTCATTGTTTTGCTCATCAACTACAATTAGTCATTGTTGGGTGTGCAAACAAAGTTTCAGTTGTAGAAGATTTCTTTGAATACTTGCTTATGATTACAAATATGGTGGGAGCTTCGTGCAAAAGGAGAGATGATTTCAGACAAAGCCAACATGATGAGTTGGTGGAAAGGTTAGAAAATGGTGAACTTTTAACAGGAAGAGGATTGAATCAAGAAAGTATTTCAGCTCGGTCATGAGCTACACATTGGGGTTCGCATTATACAACCATCATTCGTCTTTTAGCGTTGTGGTCTTCCACAACCAAAGTGTTTGAAAACTTAAGCGATGTTTGAGGAGACTCAAACATCAAGGGGACTGCAACCACTTTGGGTGAAAAGAAAGATAGCTACCAATTTGTTTTTATTGCTCATTTGATGAAGGTTGTATTGGGGTGGACAAATACGTTATCACAAATGCTGCAACAAAAAGATCAAAATATTGTTGAAGCTATGTGTCAAGTTCAAATTACAAAGAAGAAGTTTCAACAATTGAGATATAAGGGAATCTTTAACGGAATCCTTGAGGGGGGATACTTGAACATTTTAACATTATAATATGGGATGGACAACAACTATCCCTATTTTGGATAATTGAGATAGTATTCCTACAAGTATCTCATATGTGGGCCCCCATGGACATCACTTTATTTTTTCCATATTTCCCAGATGAAACGTGAAGAAAGCCGGTACAATGGGCAAGGATAGAGGACACGTGTCAAGCATGGGTAAGTCGCCGAATGGACGGGTGTGATGAAAAGAAATCGACGGTCCGTATTAAACCTTCCATTTATAATTTACAATTACAAAATGTGATTTTTGACAATGAAAATGTTTTGTTTTTAAAAATAAATTATACCAAAATACTAGATTCATTTTTCTCTACACATAGATTTCAACTTTGAATATGTTTTATTGTATTTTGAAAAAAATATTTTCTTTTACAAATACAATTACATGTAATAATACCTTAAATAATATGATCATTATACTTCATTAGTAATAATTTATTATCATTTGAAGAATTTAGAATTGTTTAAAAATATATATAATATGTGATAGTATATAATAATTTTTATAATTCATGTAAGAATATGGTAGAAATTGATGCTTTTATGAAGTGACTTGTCATATAGAATAACATGCATGGTCTCCTATTGATGCATTGCGTAGTTTGATCTTTGAATTGTGTAGTCTAATCAGTTTGGTTCAGATTTTTCAAGTTTAAACATTAGAAAATACGTGAGGTTTCTATGAAGTTTGGCTATAAATACATATAATCATTAGCATTGCAACCCACACTTCACTTTTTCCTCTACTTCTTCATAATGGATCCTTCCCAAAATCAATCAGAAAATGTGTTCTTCTCCAGCTTGGGGAACATGTCTCTTTCTTCTGATTATGATTTGAGCTATTGCGAGCAAGTGCTCACTTCAAACCCACAAAATTTTACCCCCGACACTAATGGAAGTGCAAATGCTCAATTTTCGCAGACGGTCCCAACATATAGCACCCAACCAAGTGTCGTTGAGGTCCCAACAAGTGGTAGTGGAGGCTCTCATGGTCGGGGTCGTGCTCGTGGTCGAGGTCGTGCTGGTGCTCGGGGTGCAGCTTGTGGCGAAGGAGCTAAAGGTGGTGATGAAGTTCGTTTAGGTCGTACCTACCGGAGTGTTGACGACAACAATCTCCTTGTCAGCTGCTGGAGCAATATTTCCACCGACGCGATCGTGAACACCGACCAAGATGCACATGCATTTTGGGGAAGAATTGCAGCATTCTATGAGAAATATAGGAAACCAAACCAAGTGGCAAGAGACCCCACGAGATGTAAGGCTAGGTGGCAAAAAGTTAACTCAAATGTTTCAAAGTTTGTTGGTTGTTTTCAGGAAGTAAGTCGTTTGAGAGCATCCGGTGAGGCAGAGAAGGATGTTATGATGAGGCCACATGAACTTTATGCTTCGAAGAGTGATGGGAAGAAGTTCAAAGAAGAGCATACATGGCTTGCATTGCGTGGTGAGCCCAAGTGGAGTGTTGATTATTTAGATAAAATCAGTCGCTACAATGCAAGCACCGGTAGCTCCAAAAGATCTCCATCAACAGATGGAGGGGATACCCCACGTTCAGATACTCCTACGAGTGTCTTTAGTGTGAACCCCATAGAGCATCCCATGGGCATCAAGAAGTCTAAAAGAAAGGGGAAGGAGGCAATGTCATCTCATCAGGTAGAAGCCCGCAAGCTTACCGAACAAATGGAGAAAGCCAAGGTTGACAACTTCAACCGACTGTATGAGTTGCAGCTTGCTAAGGAGACTCGTAAGAGAGAAAAGGTGCAAGGGTATGAGAGAGTGAAGAAGCTGGAAATTGATGGCATGGCGGGAGTGAGGAAGATAGAGTTGCTTAACAATCTGATGCAAACTCCAAATCTTCCACCGGAGGCTGAAAAGCTCAAGATGGGGTTATTCAAGGAGCTTTCTGATCAATATTCCCCTGATAAGGATAATGTTCTATGTAGTGCATGTTTTCTATTCCGTAGTGCATGTTTACTATTCTGTAATGCAAGTTTCGTATTCGATGTAATGCATGTTTCCTATTCTATGTAATGCATGTTTTTTATTCCATAATGCATGTTTCATATTCTGTAATGCACCTTTCGTACTTGTAATGAATGTTTGGTTAAGAAATTTAAGATTGCATGTGATTAGCTTGAACTTTGGGAAGAGTAATCTGAAAAGCTTGAACTTCGGGAAGAGTAATCTGAAAAGCTTGAACTTTGGAAAGAGTAATCTGAAAAGCTTGAACTTTGGGAAGAGTTTTCTGAGCTTGCATGTGATAAACTTAACTTTGTCCCTTCTGCCATCGACTTGTCAAATCTAGTTTTGTCTTTGAATATCTTATTTGGAAAGCCATCATGTGATATTTCGGTGTCCTATTGACAAATCCATTCTATATAAGTTGGCAACTTCAGCATTCAAGAGGCACACCAAACACATTCCTCACCACACTCATTCCTCTTAATCTCCAAAAATGTCTGGATCCAACTCCAATTCGTCAAACACAAACCCCTTCCTTTCAAGTAGTAGCTCCGATGATGGCATGAGCGAGCTACAAGCAGCTTATGCCGAATGGGAAGCTACAACTTCTGCTCTTCAACAAGCATACCAACAACCTGAAAGTTCTCGAATGAGACGTCGTCGAACTCACATTGAAAGAGGAAGGGAGAGAGGCTTTGCTCAACTGTCCAACGATTACTTCTCGGAGGTGGCAACATACCCAGATGAAGTGTTCCGTCGACGATTCAGAATGAGTAAGGGGGTCTTCAATCGCATTGTTCAACGATTGGAGACAGAAATTGTGTACTTTCAACAACGACCGGATTGCACGGGCCGGATGAGCATTTCTGCTTTGCAGAAAACTACAAGTGCAATTCGAATGATGGCCTATGGGTTTGTTGTTGATGCTTGTGACGAATACCTTCGTCTATCTTGGGGCACGGCCAGATTGTGCTTATCACATTTTGTTGATGGCATCATCCAATTTTTTGGAGACGAGTATCTTCATCGACCAAATGCAGTAGAAATCAAACGATTACTAAGCGTGGGGGAGTCTCGTGGCTTTCCAGGAATGTTGGGTAGCATTGATTGTATGCATTGGGCATGGAAGAATTGCTCGACTGCATGGAAAGGTCAATTTGCTCGTGGAGATCATGATCACCCAACGATTATACTTGAAGCGGTTGCATCATATGAACTATGGATCTGGCATGCTTTCTTCGGCGTCCCAGGTACTAATAATGATATTAATGTTCTTGATCGTTCCCCTGTTTTTGATGATGTTGTGCAAGGTCGAGCTCCAACCGTGAATTTCACTATTGGAGGACACGAGTATCGCATGGGGTACTATCTAACCGATGGGATTTACCCGGAATGGGCTACATTTGTGAAGTCACCCAAGTCTCCTCAGGGAGTGAAAATGAAATTATTTGCTGAACAAGTTGCTTCTGTTCGGAAAGATGTGGAAAGAGCATTTGGAGTGCTACAATCTCGTTTTGCAATAGTTCGCAACCCAACACTATCTTGGGATCCAGTAATGCTCGGGAAGATAATGCGAGCATGCATCATTCTGCACAACATGATCGTAGAGGATGAGCGAGAAGACTACAACCACTAGGGGTGGGCACAAATCCCGCAAATCCCGATCCCGGTGGGATTTAGGACAAATTAGCGAATCCCGTCCCGCAAAAATTATGCGGGACGAAACGCGTCCCGATCTCGGTGGGATCCCGCAAATCCCGTCCCGTCCCGCATATTATTATAATAATAATTTTTATAATAATAATAATAATATAATATTATAGAATAATAATAATATATTATTAGTATTATTATTTTGAGCAAATATTATAATTATAATTATAATCATAATCTTTCATTTATAATAATAAAATTTGTTTATAATAATATTATTATTATTATTTGAGCAAATATTATTTATAATAATAATAATAATAATAATAATAATTTTCAATTTATAATAATATTTGATTATAATAATAATAATATTATTATATAATATTATAATATAATTTAATAATAATATTACTTTATAATAAAATTATTATATTATTATTAAATCATATTATATTTTTTTCCTTGTAAAGTATAATTATTTTATAATACTAACAATAAAAATAAGTAATAATAATATTATTATTATTATTATTATTTTTTAATTATAACGTGACATTATTATTATTATTGTTGTTGTTGTTGTTGTTGTTATTATTATTATGATTATTATTATTATTATTATTATTATTATTATTATTATTATTATTATTATTATTATTATTATTATTATTATATTATTATTATACCCATTTACAGCTACAAGAGGCAAATAGCTAAATACGGTAGTCTTCCCAACTATCAATCGATAATGAGACAGTATCTGGTGAATCTCGTCTCAATCCCTTTCCGTTCCGATCTAGTAAGATAATGTAGCCAAATATGTTGAACATTATAATTAATTATATAATCATTGTATGAATTAATAATAGTATTATAATATTAATATTAATATTAATTAATAATATTATTATTATTGAATAATATAGTTGAGAAGAATACCGCATTCAACCTATTACACAAATTAATGAATTATGAAAGCATTTTTCACTTTGCAAATTTATATAATATTTTATTATTCTTATTTGCGGGACAAGGCCCGTCCTGTCCCGTCCAGACACCATCCCGTCCCGATCCGGTCCCGAAAAAAAAAATGTACATCCCGTCCCGATCCCGTCCCGTAAAAATTTCGCGGGACGAGTCCCGTCCCGGCTCAATCCCGTCCCGTGCCCACCCATAACAACCACCATGGATACGAGATTCCACAGTTTGAAGAAGGCATAAGTGGCGAACCTATCCCGGTGGAGAACTCTGATTGGGCGCAGTCGACTAGGACTCCCAACGTCATGCGAGATTATATACAAGCTCGGAATGAACTACGTGATAGTGTTACACATCGTCGTCTTAGAGAAGACTTGAAGGAACACATCTGGAAAAAATTCGGATCCAGTGTGGGAGATAATTAGTGGTTTTCTCGTTTAATATTATGTTTGTTAAGTTGGAATTTAAGCTTATGCATTGTCCGTAGTGTAATTTCTTTTCAAGTATGATTGTATTTCCACTTATTTAAATGAAATATATATTTTAAGTTAATATATAGTCACTGATTTAGTTTAATAAATAATATTAATTTATGAATAATATTTTTTACCGGGAAATAAATATTATAAATTAAGCTAGATTGGAGAAAATTAGTCGAGAGGGCTATAATCGTAAATTGTTTTGTTAGTAAAGGATGGAAATAATTATGGAAGAGGGGTATAATTGTAAATTGAATTGATAGGAAAAGATGGGTTTTGAGATACTAGAGATGTTATTGATAAAGTGAGAGAAGTGAGAATGAGATCATATGATGATGTGGCGGAAAGAGAAGAATAAAATATTAATATTTCTAGTATCGCTAGTATCCCTTTGATAAACATGGCCTAATGGGTGGTCTGATTTCTTAAATGAGGTGAATGATTTTTGTGCTAAGAATGATCTCATCATTCTCAACATGGAAGATAATGTCATAAGTCGATATCGTTCTAGACGTGCGGGATAAGCTGTGAAAATGACAAACTACCACCACTTCCGAGTTAACATATTATGTTAGGTACATTCAATTTATTTTTTCTTTTCAGTTCAAGTGCTTTATTAATTCCGAATCAAGTCTTCATGTCATTTTAAATTATTATTATTAATAATAAGCTATATTTATAGGTTATTGATCAAATTACTCAAGAGATGGATAATAGATTCAATGAGTCAAGCACAACATTACTCACTTGTAGCACTTGCCTTAATCCCAAGAATTCGTTTTCCAATTACAACAAGTCTAAGATACTATAACTTGCAGAACTCTATCCACGAGACTTCTCAGAAGTTGATCGATATGCACTTGAAGTAGAATTAGATGTGTGGATTGAAACCATGAGAGGGAATGACATATATTCTCCTTAGAAGATATTGGAGATGTTGCTAAGAAGATGGTTGTGGGAGGACTTAAAAAGCCTTTGCACTTGGTGTTTCGTTTGATTGAGTTGGTGTTGTTGTTATCCGTTGCTACTCGTTTGATTGAGTTGGTGTTCTTGTTATCCGTTGCTACTGCAAATGTGGAAAGGGCCTTTTTTGTGTTGAGTCTTGTTAAGACAAATTTGCGTAACAGAATGGGAGATGAGTACCTCAATAATGCTCTAGTGTGCTATATCGAGAAAGGAACCTTAAAGAGAATTGAGAATGAAGTGATTCTGAAGCATTTTCAGAAAATGAAAACTTGCCGGATGGATTTACCCCCTCTATCGTCAAACTAAATTCGTCTGATTGTATTTAACTATTTTGTAGTATTGAAGTCCTAGTGTATCAATGGAAACTTCTGTCATGTTTTTCTTGAACTCGTCAATTTTTTTTTGAGCCCCCTTGGAGGAATCTCTAGCTCCGCGCCCCTGTTTGCAACTATATTGCGGGGAGTGGATGAACCAACACTTGACACTTTGTTGATTCGAACAAAATATTTATCCATTACAGAATCCCTAATCATAATTCATAAGCAATGAAAATTAAAAAAAATGCTCCAATTTTCACACTTCAAATATCAAACCCTTAAACCTGATAAGTAACAAAATATCAAGAGTAAATTACAGATAACCACCCTTAAATTAGAGTCTTTTTCATAAAACCACCCATATAAAGCAAAGTTTCAGTAAACCACCCGTAAAAGTGAAACTTTATCATAGAACCACCCATCCCCAATTTCTATCATATGCCGTTAACTATGTTTACTTGATTTTCCCCTCTTTATTAACTGAAAGATCCAAATCAATGATTCCATGTAAAAATTGAATCAGGGTTATTGATTTTGGGAACTGATTGATCAATTACCCTTGTTAGTTTGCATACTCTAATCCTAATTCATTCATAAGCAATGAAATAAACAAGTTATAATAATCAAAATCCTTAATTTCCCACTTCAAATCTCAAACCCTAAAACCTAACAAAATTTCAATTCTCCAAATCAATTCAAATTTCAACATTTCAATTATAAACAAATCAATAACATCATTTCAATTTATTATTTCAATAACAAACAATATAAAAATCGAAAAAATTTAACAATTCTGCAATTTTCGCCCAATTTCGTTGTTTCAAGCAGATGGAGCCCTCTGCTGCCGTTGAAGACGGTGGTCAAGCGTCTCAGGCAGCCCTGGCGGTCGGAAGCTGGAGACTCGATCTCGCACATTGCCCTCTGTTGTTGGCTACTGTGGAGTTCACCAACTGTAGGCTGCAACTTCGAGCCTTCGTCCTTCTACCTTCGCTTCATTTACCTTGCCCAAAGCCAAACACGTTACTCTTCCTTCACTTCAACGTTCAATTTTGCAAAAAAAAAAAAATCACTTCAAAACGACGTCGTTTTGTAATTTTCTTTTATTACAAAGGGGGCTCGTGGGTGGAAAAGTGTGATGGGCGCCTACGTCCGCCACACCCTAGGGCCGCCTCTGGATGTGAAATCGTTAATCAAAAGATTTCAGACCGAAACAAAGAGTCAAAAGTGGTAAACCCAATGAAGTGGAAGAGCTAGCCATTTCTAGGGAGATTAATTGAAGGTGAAGCGGATGGGATCGAAAGGTAAAAAACATAGGGAATCGAAGATCGATAGTCATCAAGAAGAATCGAAGGGCCTTTGAGGTGTGAGGATCGAGATTGTGTATTGCCCATAATTTTTCATGGTATCGGGTTTAGTAAAACCACACCATATATAAAAATTTATTTTCAGTACATTGTGTATCAAGTTATCAACGATAAGTAATTGTAATCATGAAATTTTACCCGTCAACACAAATGACTCATGAAGAAAGCCAGAGTAATTGTAGCTAAAGCTAAGGAAATTATGTGTAAGGCTTTAGATGAGAAGGGTGGGGAAAGATTGCTCCTTTTCTTGGCTCGAGCTACGGAACAAAAGAGAGGGGACTTGGACAAAGCTAGATGTGTTAAGGATGAGTTAAGTAGAGTGCTTATGGACGATTGACAAATCCAAACGAGATGGAATAAATTCTCTAATTTGCTCAATGGGGGTTACATGGCACCCGGTGGTACTCCCAATATTAGTGTTCGTGTTGATGTTAGTCTATGTAGATGCATTTCTTATGAGGAAGTCAATGGATTGTTAGTAAGTTGAAGAGGAGGAGAAAGGTGGGTCCAAATGATCAGAGATCCCCGTGGAAGTTTGGAAATGCATTAGAGTAAGGGGATGAAGTGGCTCACATAACTTCTTACCATTATAATCAAGACAACAAGGATGCTACAAGAGTGGAGATTCGATAAGGGAATTTCACTATACAAGAACAAAGGCAATGTTTGGAAATGCATTGGAGTAAGGGGATGGAGTGGCTCACATAACTTTTCAGCGTTATTTTCAAGACAATGATCGAGGATGCTAGAAAAGTGACTTGATAAGTTAATTCCATTGTATAAGAACAAAGGTGATGTGCAGCAGTGTGAAAGCTACAAAGGAATAAAACTCCCTAGTCACTTAATGAAGATAGAGAGTTATTGAAATGAGATGAGAAGGCATATTAGCATGAGCAAAAACCAATGAAGATAGAGAGTTATTGAAATGAGATGAGAAGGCATATTAGCATGAGCAAAAACCAATTTGGTTTTATGTTACGGGGATTGAATATAAAAACTATCCATTTGATGACACTGTTGGTAAAAAAATAAAAAAATAATGGAAGAAGAATTTGCAAATGGTTTTTGTTGCTTTGAAAAAGGTCTTTGATAGAGTGCCAAGGGGGCTCATATGGGAATGCTTAAAAGCAAAGGGTATTGGGAACTTGCATGAGGGTCCTTGAGGATATGTACATATGCACATTAATGAGTGTTTATACACCCTAAGGAGATATTGATTACTTGTCGGTGCAGGTAGATCTACACCAAGGGTTTGCACTAGACTCGTTTCTCTTTACAATATTGATAGATGTGGTTTCAGGACCTATTCTGATCGAGATCTTGTATTTTATACTTTTTTTGATGATATTGTATAGGTGGATGAGATAAGAGCAAGAGTTGGCAACGAGTTTGACCTATGTAGGGAGAAGCTAGAGAAGAAGGGTTTCATATTAAGTAGGACAAAGACATAATATGTGGATTTTAGTTTGGATAGGAAAGGAGAGGGACAAGGACTTGAGGTTGAGGGAGAATATTGTACCGAAGAAAGAAAGTTTCAAATATTTTGGTTGGTGATGCGGAACGATGGAGATACAGACAAAGATATCAAGCATCGGATTCAAATGGGGGTGACAGAAATGGAGGGATGCGCCGGGAGCCTTGTGAGACGAAAAATTTCCTCTAAAGCTTAAGGGAAAATTGTACAAAGTAGTTGTGAGACTCACTTTGTTGTATGGAGCAGAGTGTTGGGCGATCAAGAATGCACAATAAAAAAGAGTCATATTGACATATATGAGAAGGTTTAAATGAATGGGTAGGTACACTAAACTTGACAAGATCAAAAAACGAAACTATCCACGAGAAGGTGAGTGCAATAAGTATTAGAGAAGATGTGAAAATCGAGTCTTTGATGGTTTATTCATATGTAGAGGAGAGATATGAGCACGCCAGTGTGCATGTGAGACAACTTGACTATCAAGAGTATTAGACGTGGATGAAGGCGACCAAGAAAGAGTTGGAATTAGGTGGTTATAAAAGACCTTGTACGTTGTTTTAGAACTCACCGAGGAGATGACGTGTGATAGAATACATGGGAGGAGTGACATCCGCATCGAGAAAGACTAGCCATGTGCGACATTGGGGTGTCTTTGGGGCCGTTTGGGCATATCCTTTACTCACCCTCATCCTCTTCCTTCTACTTTGCAATACTATGTTATTAATCTTTCATGTCGTTATACTTGTTATTTGATATTGATTGTTTTGTTTGTTTTATTTATTTTTAATGTCACTTTGAGTCTCTCGAAAACATCATCTTGACATATTCAAGGAAAGGGTGCATACAAATCGTTATTAGTCTAATTATCGCACCGTAATTCATATTTATTGTATTCATTGTCATATTTGATTAATAGACAATTGATATAATTTAAAAAATATTGTATTAAATAGCAGGAAACCACCCTTTAAATAGAGTATTTTGCAGAAAACCACCCGTTAAACTTAATTTTGCGGCAAACCACCCTTTAAATATAGTAGTTTGCGGAAAACCACCCTTTAAAATAAATTCAAAAACGCCACACATAATCACTTTTCATTAAAAATTTATTAAGTAAATTAGAATTACCCTTTTACCCCTTATATATCTATTATTTTATTGGGATAATTTTGGTTTACTTCTTAGATTCTTAATGAAAAGTGTTGACGGGTGATGTTTTTAAATGAATGTATTTTAAAGGGTGGTATGCCGTAAAATTAAATTTAAAGGGTGATTTTCTGCAAACTACCCTATTTAGGGGGTGATTTCCTGTAATTTTCCCATTAAAATATTTGTATATACGGGATGAGACTTACACTAGTTTTAATATACAATCCAAATCTTTTGGCCGGGTCGCAAGGATGCAATAATCGTGTCATAACTCATACGAAGAGCCTTGATAAAGAGAATATGCGAGAGGTGGTGTTGTACGTAGGAATTGTCGCCTTCTTTTATTTCAGTAAATAGAGAGCGGCCATATCCGGGAGACGAACCGGGGACGTTTGGATACTACCCTGAGATCCTTTCCAACTCGATCACCAAATCGACATAGAATTCTCGGCCTTCCACTTCTCTGCCATTGACGTACTCAACTGCTCTTCTTTTTTGCCTCTATTGAAGCACGATTTCTCAAATGACATATGATATCATCGCTCTTTTATTTTGTGTAGTGGCGAAACACGATCTGTCTATCCTGAAGACAAAAAAGTATTTGGTTTTTTTATACCAAATTCACCTAAAAATTGTTTTAAAACGATGATATGAAGATTTAATCCACTTGCTTATATAGATTAAAGGGGGAGTTTCCAAAACGTCCCAATAAGATGCCTCAATTGGTGATTTGTCCACACTTTGGGACAAATTGGTGAAATGTCCATCCCCTTCCCAAGTCTTTTCTTTTTACATTTTGTCGTGCAAATAGAAGAGCATGTTGTGCTTGTGCAAGTATAACCGTATGTCCGTATGTTGTGCAAATATAACCCAAGTCTTTTTTTTTTACATTTTGTCGTGCAAATATAAGAGTATGTTGTGCATGTGCAAATATAACCGTATGTTGTGCAAATATGACCCAAGTCTAGTTTTTTTTTCTTCATGTCGATACATTTTGGCGTGCAAATATAACCGTATGTTATGCTTGTGCAAATATAACCGTATATTGTGCAAATATAACCCAAGTCTAGTTTTTTTTTTGTCAATACATTTTGGCGTGCAAATATAATCGTATGTTGTGCATGTGCAAATATAACCATATGTTGTGCAAAAAGAAAAATAAAAACATAGTAGATTATGGATCACATAATAAAATATAGATAGTTTTTTTAATTTCTCATATTCATAGGGTGGTTTTTGTAATTTAACAAAAAAGTCCTTCTCCTCCCACACGGTTATCACTTTCTCCCGGAACGCCGCTCGCCGGATCTCCAGCCGCTCGACCTGGCTCCGGCCGGATCTGAAACCTCCAAGCCAGATCTGAGCAACCGCTCCCTCGCTCGCTCGCTCCGCCTCGCTCGGCCTCGCTCGCTCGCGCCCGATCCGGAGATCTGAAACCTCCAGACCGGATATGAGCAACCGCTCGACCTCGCTCGCTCCGCCTCGCTCAACCTCTGCAACTCCATGACAACCAGAGGAGACCTAAAATGGGCTTCACATCCACCGGATCTCCGCCGTCTCCATCAGCGTCGAAGGGGAGACCTAAGATGATTTGCACAAGATGATTCCGAATTGATCCACCGGATCTCTGCCACCGAATCAATTGGATTTAGATCTGGACGGAGGAGGAGTTGCGGCGGCGGAGGAGCTGGACGGAGGAGGAGTGCCGAATCTATTGTCGAATCACTTTATCTCCGGCGACGATCAGAGACGAGGAAAGCTAGACGGCGATGACCAGAGACGAGGGAAGCCACAATGAGAAACTCGAGCGAGAGAGATTAATAAGGGTGGATAGTTTCACAATTTGTTCCAAAAATAGGATATTTCACCAATTGAACCAGAAAAAGAGTCTACTACACAAATTTTCTCTAGATTAAAATACTGATTATTTACGTCGTTAGGAAAATTAGTTGTTTAAATATTCCTTTACAATTAAAAATAATTAAAAAAATATATACTGCATACTAAATTTTTTTTTCCGGTGGGGAGCATGGCCGCCCCGAAATAGGTCGGCCAATGATTTTGTGGTAATCAAATACAGAATGTGTTTCTAATGGGTAAGTTACTAAGTTAGGTTCCTTTCGAAATCAAAGTTTGTTACTTGGTTCGATGGATCGAGTAAGTACTATTCAATTCGCGATTACGACAACTCCAGATCAGAACATTGTGACTAATCGACATACATTAATAATTTAATACATTGGTATTTTTAAATTCGACGTCATGAAAGCTTGACTGATCGACATACATAGATATTATTGTTGATTACTTCATTCGTTCTTTTTATAAGTCTTTTACCATTCATGTGCGTATTTTTTAATATGATAATATATATATAATATTTAAATTAATTCTTTTTATAATTTCAAACTTAATAGTAATAGCGTGAAATTATAATTTATTTTTATTGAAAAAATTATAATTTTATATTGTTTTTTTTATCAAGCTCGAAAACGCATATATACATTTTTTTTTTTCAAACATAGGCAACAGTATTATTAAAATGGTTGCGTATGAGAGATTATGAGTTTACTTTGTGTTGATCTCTAGTTTGTCCCCCGTATTGTAGTTATTTGTCGGGTTCTTTGCATTCACTTCCCACTTGCAACAATGGAAAGTGCAGCCATAATAAGACTACTTTGAATTTTATTTACTAATCAATCCTTTTATTTATGTAAATACATACTCCTTCTATCTCAAAATACTAGGGGTGGGCACAAATCCCGCAAATCCCGATCCCGTCCCGATCCCGTCCCGATCCCGGTGGGATTTAGGACAAAATAGTGAACCCCGTCCCGCAAAAATTACGCGGGACGAAATGCGGGACGATCCCGGTGGGATCCCGCAAATCCCGTCCCGTCCCGCATATAACAATAATAATAATAGTAATAATTTTTATAATAATAATAATAATATAATATTATAGAATAATAATAATATATTATTAGTATTATTATTTTGAGCAAATATTATTTATAACTATAATAATAATTTTCAATTTATAATAATATTATTATTATTATTATTATATAATATTATAATATAATTTAATAATAATATTAATTTATAATAAAATTATTATTATATTATTATTATTATATCATATTATATTTTTTTCTTGTAAAGTATAATTATTTTAGAATAATAACAATAAAAATAAGTAATATTATTTTATTTTATTTTTAATTATAACGTGGGATTTTTTATTATTATTATTATTTTTTATTATTATTATTATAATAAAAACAGATTACAAAAAATTAGTGGGCAACCGAGATACTATCTGGGCACCCACTCCTTTAGCGATAACAAAGCCAAGTCTAGTAAAAATATAACGTGTAGCACGAGCCCCAGCATCCTGAGATACCGAGAATTTCTGAATCCGCTTCAGCAATGCAACCGCATCTATATCCAACTCCCCCAATGAAGAGAATGAGAAGGGTAGGAAACCATAACCAGCCGCCGTACACAAATCTCGATACTTGACACACTTACGTCGAGCATCATCATCAACAGCACGACCAGGCATAAAGTCAGAAATTCCAGACTGAGTCAATGGAGAGGATCCCATCAGATCGACACACACTTCCCGCCCATTTAGAGTTACAAGAGGCAAATAGCTAATTAAATACGGTATTCTTCCTAACTATCAATCGATAATTAGACAATATTGGTAAATCTCGTCTCAATTCCTTTCCGTCCTGATCTAGTAAGATAATGTAGCCAAATATGTTGAACATTATAATTAATTATACAATCATTGTATGAATTAATAATAGTATTATAATATTAATATTAATATTAATATTATTATTATTATTATTATTATTATTATTGAATAATATAATTGAGAATAATACCGTATTCAACATATTATACTAAATAATAAATTATATAATATTTTATTATTTTTATATGCGGGACAAGGCCCGTCCCGTCCCGATCCCGTCCCGTCCAGACATCATCCCGTCCCGAAAAAAAAATGTCAATCCCGTCCCGATCCCGTCCCGAAAAAATTTCACGGGACGAGTCCCGTCCCGGTCCAATCCCGTCCCGTGCCCACCCCTACAAAATACAGGTAATTCAATTAACTTTTGAGGGAATGTGGTGATTTAGACCTTTTAGCATTTTTAATTAGATAGTTAGGCCCATTAGTTATTTTTTTAGCTAGCGAAAACCCTATTATTTGTTTATTGGGTATCCAGATAGGCGTGGCCACGGGTTACGGGTCAACCCGTGACCCGTCGGGTCGTACGGGTTGGTAGGTGGGGACGGGTAGCGGGTTAGGGTTAGGGTCGAGGAATCCGTGACCCGGCGGGTCAACCAGCGCTTTTTCAAAAAAAAAAAAAATTAAAAATTTATTTTTAATAAAATAAATTTATAATATTATGTAAATTATTCTTAAAATAACTCACAATAATACATAAACTAATATGCAATGTGCAATGTGAGACAAATAAACCCCATTCTTCTTCTTTTATAGACTTGGAAGTCTTCCTTCTTTCCCCTCATTTCCAATCTTTGTCCCACATCGAAAATATGGAGTTAGAATCAGAATGCATAGGGCTATATATATGTATCCCACTACCACATTTCTTCCACTTCACTTGTTTCCTACATTTCCTACATTGGAAATTAAGTTGGAAATGAAGTTTGAGAAATATATTCTCATATTTTTTTCTCTTACATCACACAATGAAATTATTGTGGATGAATAAATTAATATGGATATATAATCTTCTTACATTTTTAACACTTCATATCAAAGTGATAAAATGTGTTGTGAAGATAAAATCTTTTATTTTTACATATTATTTATTTATTTATTTTAATAGTCATTTTATAAAAAAAAAAGATTTTTTTTTAAAATAATGTAACCCGCCGGGTGAGTAAAAAAGATTTTATAAAAAAAAAGATTTTTTTTAAAGATTTTTTTTAAAAATAATGTAACCCGTCAACCCGTGAGATTTACGGGTTAGGGTTCGGGTCGGCCAACCCCGACCTTTGACCCGGCGGGTCGAACACTTCGACCCGTGGCCACGCCTATGCAAAATCCAGACCCTTCTCACTCTTCTCCTTCCTTTACCAGATCCGGCGAATCTTCTCTCTCTCTCCCTCTCCCTCTCCTTCTCCCTCTCTCTCTTCCTCTCAGAATCTGATGATTGGAGCCTCGGATCGTCGAATTGTTGAGCGGCGAAGTCAAAGACGGCCGTGGTGACGAAAAGGTCCTAACCCTAGCGTCGATTCTTCCGTTTCTGGCTTCGACAAGGATATGTCGGAGTTGCAGAACATGCTGGAGAAGATGAAGATTGAGAAGGAGAAGACATAGGAGCTTTGAAGGAGAAGGTCGTCCTCGTGGGCGTCACCGTCTTCAACGTCTTCGTCACCAGCGTCGGATCTGTCAGCGTCCTTCGTCGGCTCAGGCTAAGGCTCAGCCTCCGCCTTCTTTCACCGGATTCCTCTCTTTCGCAGCTAAGAACGCCGACCAAGCTGCCTCCTCCATAGTCGCCGCCGCTCGTGTATGATCAATGTCTTGGATGCTTCGATCGACTCTCGTAAGGAGGCGATGTGAGAGGATGCCTTCAATCGCTCCTATCAACTTCAATCGCGATCGCCTTCAATCGCTCCTCCAAGGTCATTCTTCTCCTCCTCTTCTTCGATAAATGGTTTGAATTGCTTAATTGACTCGATAGTTAAGGTTTTGAAATGAAAATTGGGGATTATGTCATGAATTTTCAGAATATCTTACTTTACGGATTGGGGCCAGAGCTTGCTAGTGTGTGGCTCAAAGCCGTTGCTTGGTTCATGGAATGTGAAGAAGGGCCTTCTTTTGAGTCCAGTTCATGTTGGGAGTGAACTCATATGGCGTGGGAGTGTTGAGGTTCCCAGCAAGTTTGATTGTGAATATAGTTACTATGTGTGGATGATAGTAGGAATGTTTTAAGGTCTGAGATGGGGAAGAAGAGGAAGCTTTTGCTATCGGAAACCGTCCAAGACGGAGAATCAGTGGAGCTTCATGATTTGTGGCAGGTATATGTGCCTAATCGTTCTCATTTTGTATCGTTTTAGATCGTTAATTATATGCTAATATGCTATTGTAAAGGTGCATATTAGTTTTTGCTGCTGTTTCTGTTATTGCCTGCATACTTGATATCAAGTTGGAATTGCAATTGACACATTGTAAATGAAGAAGTTGCATGTTTTTTCTTTATTTTTCTTACTGTTTTTAGTTTTTGTGTTAGATTTTTGAGAAATGGATCAAAGTAAAATTAATCTACCTTTTATATTTATCTAGCTAAAGTCTCGTATGAATATATAACATTTAGTGCCTCATGTTTATGAGGTTTGTACTTCTCGCCTCTTTGGTTCATTCAGTGTCAAAACAGAGCATCAAATAAAAAGGGCATGAACATTTTGTGTTAATGGATCTCTAGGAGTATGATGAAAAAAATATGCAGGTCAGAGCAGCTGTGTGAGTAGACTTGGGCTGGCATGTTAGTAAGTGAACTATATTGAGAAGATCAGATTGAAGATATGGAGATCATGAGAGAAAGAAGAAACGAAGGAAGGGAAAACTCAGCTCTACTGTGTTATTCAATCTCCGTTGTTGAAATTACATGGAGGAGTATTTATACTACTTGAAAAGAAAAATGAAATGTAACAAACTTATTCCCCAAGCTATCACATCTAGAAGGTTCTTATGTGATGCTGACATCATATTAATATTGAATTTCATCACTCCCCCTCAAACTTGGAGTTGTGAAACTGGTTTACCACTCCAAGTTTGCTCATAAGCTTTCTGTGTTGTTCTTGATTCAGAGTTTTTGTAAACAAATCTACTGGTTGTTCTTTTGTACTAACATATTGTGCCTTGACTTCCTTGCGAATCACTTTGTCTCGAACGAGATGGAAATCGACCTCAATGTGCTTTGTCCGTTCATGAAACACTGGATTCTTAGCAATATGTAGGGCTGCTTGATTATCACAGGAAGTGGCTGCCATTGCCCTGTACTCGGACTTAGCTGTTGACATAGCCACAAAAGACTGTTTCTTGGTTCTCCAAGAGATGAGAGATGACCCTAAGAATATGCAGAAACCAGTGAGAGATCTCCTGGTCCTGGGGCATGATTGCCCGTCTGCATCACAATACGCCTTGAGCTTAAGATCAGATTTCTGTGCTAACAAAAGACCTTTCCCGGGCAATCCTTTGAGATATCTGAGTATGTATTTAGCAGCCTTCCAGTGTTCTACACAAGGCTCTTGCATAAATTGACTTAGAACCTGGACGATGTACGTAATATCAGGTCTAGAAACAGTCAAATAAATCAATTTCCCGATTAGCGTCCTATACTGGTGTGGATTCTTCATCTTCTCCCCCTCTTTGGTAAGCTTCTCATGCGAGTCCAGAGGGGTATTCAGAGGCTTAGCATTGCTCATTCCAGCTTCTTCTAACATCTCTAGAGTATATTTTCTTTGATTCAGAAATATACCATATGAAGTAAATATACCATATGAAGTTCTATCAATTTCAATTCCCAGAAAGTACCTCATATCACCAAGGTCTTTTTTCTGGAATTTGCTCTGCAGATGTGCCTTGAGTCGATCAATTTCTGTCTGATCATTGCCTGTGATGACCATGTCATCCACGTAGACTAGCAATGCAGTGAATGACCCTCCTTTCCTTCTTGTGAACAAGGAGTAGTCTGCTTTAGATTGAATGAACCCTACACTCTGAACATCAGCTGAAAATTTTGCAAACCATTGTCTCGGGGCTTGTTTCAGCCCATAGAGAGACTTGTTTAGCTTGCACACTAGATTGAAGCAGTTAGACTCATCATAGATCTCCCCCTGAGGACAACTGGCAACCATGAACTCCCCCTGCTTGGAGGCTTGCATTCGTTTGAGAAGAGAATAAGCAGGCGGCAATGTCATAAACACATCCTCCTCAAGGTCGCCATGGAGAAACGCGTTTGTGACATCCATATGAAATAGTGGCCAGTTCTGTGCAAAGGCTACAACAAGCAATGTACGAATAGTGATCATACGAGCTACTGGTGCAAAGGTCTCTGAATAGTCTAACCCTTCAATTTGAGTAAATCTCCGAGCTACCAGCCGTGCCTTGTGTCTCTCGAGAGAGCCATCACTGTTGAATTTAAGCTTGAAAAGCCATTTACATGTGACAACTAAGTGTCCTGCAGGCAGAGGTTGCACATACCAAGTATTGTTGCGTTCCAAGGCATTCAATTCCAACAACATTGCATCACACCAAGAGGGATTTGTCAATGCCTCTCCTACATACGAAGGTTCAGAATATGCAACAACATTGGCAACAAAAACTTGATAGTGAGGAGAGCAAGAAGTGTAAGATAAACAAGAGGTAATGGGGTAGAGATGCTTAGCTGAAGACGAGGAATATGCTGCTGGAGAGTCAACCGAAGCCATGTGTACATAATCTTTCAACCAATTAGGGGGCCAATGGACTCTTGAAGATTGCCTGGGTATAGGTTGAGGTGCTGATGTAGTAGGGAACTCATCAAAGCATGGGGACACATGAGAAGGACTGTAATCAGCATGGGAAGCAGGTGGTTGAGGGGCTTCATTAGAGGAGGTAGAGTTTTCTTGAAACATGAGAGAATGATCAAAAGAGACATAGTCCATAGGGAAATTTTGATCCACAAAATCAATGAAGGAAGAAGGTGACGAGGTTTCATGTGAATGATCAGAATAGAGCAAGTAGGGAAATACATACTCATAGATGAGGACATCTCTGCTGACCTGTGTTTTGTGAGTTTTGAGATTGTACAATTTGTATCCCTTGACACCAAAAGGGTAACCCAAAAATACACAAGGGTCGGAACGTGGATGGAATTTTTTCCTGGTTGGATCAGAGGCAGTAGAAGTGTAACATAAGCATCCAAACACCTTGAGATTATCATAGTGTGGGGGTTATTTGAAGAGAATGTCATATGGGGTTTGATTGTGAAGTAAAGGGTTATGCAGCCGATTAATGATATACGTGGCTGTAAGTATACTATCCCCCCAAAAATGTAAAGGTAGTTTGGATTGAATCATGAATGCTCGAGCAATTTCAAGTATATAACGATGACGTCGTTCCACCCGCCCATTTTGTTGTGGGGTATAAGTACATGTGGTTTGCAAGAGGGGCATGCCCAAGTCTCAAATGCCACAAGGCAGTTTCATTAGACAAACGTGACACATTGTTTGGAAGAAACATTGGTAAATAAGAAATAGAGGTCAAGCTGTGTGATTGATGAAGAGAGAGTTCCTTAGGCATAGTCCCACTGGTTGTCGGATCCAAGTAAAACATGCCTTGATTGTATCTACCATAAGCAATCATCCTCGTCCTTGCTTGGTCCTGGACAACACAAAAGTCATAGTCAAGATCAATGTGGAAGTGGAAGTCTCGGACAAGCTTGGTAAGGGAAAGAAGATTGAAATGAAAAGTTGGGACATAGAGCACATTTGTAAGAGTAAGATTAGGGAGCTGGACAGATCCAATATGAGTGATTGGACAAGATCTTCCATCAGCAAAATTGATAACCGAAGGAGAGGTAATTGGAATGGGATTGATGAGGATTGTCCAGTCTGATGTCATGTGGTCAGTTTCTGCACTATCCATGATCCAAAGTTTGTTAGAGAGAGATGCATTGAAGCAAAGCTTACCTGCAAGGTGCGACTCATGTGTGGAATTATCGGCCTGTTGGAGCAAGGAGATTATAGATCCAATCAGCTTGTGATGATCAGTAGAAAGACCACTTGGTTGCTGGAAATCTTGAGCAGTGTTCACAACTGCATTGGCCTTGGGAGACTGTGACACACCAAACCTCCTGCCTTGTTCACCTCCCTTGAACCGAGGAGCCTGAGGCTTCTCCTTGCTCTTGGAGTGCCAACTGGGATAACCAATCAATTCCCAGCACCTGTCCATTCGGTGATTTCCTGAGCAATGACCACACTTCTGTCTGTATCGTTCATCAACATTCTTAGCAGCAAGGGCCTAACGCTTTTGTTTCTCATCTTCTTGCTTGGCAAGGAAAGCTGTAGTAGCCGTAGATGCATCTGGCTTGCCAATCTTCTTATCAGAGAATTTCTTGCCTTGATCACTCTGGAGAAGAAGTGAGTGTGTTGCACTTGGGGAAGGCAGTGGAGTGGTCATTAGAATCTGCCTTCTAGCCCCTTCATATCTCTCATGAAGTCCCATCAAGAACTTCATAAGTTTGTTTTCCAGATCTGCTTCTTCAGCTTGTTTCTGCAGGTCACATTCACACTTGCCACATTTGCACTTGATCCGAGGAACTATCACAGGCTGTGATAGTTCCTCGGCATATCGGCATATCGGGTGAAAATATCGGTCAACGTGATATATCGGGTCAATATCGGCGATATATCGGGTCAACGCCGATATATCGGGTCAATATCGGTGATATATCGGGGATATTTAGAATTGCCAACTTTTATAAGGCAAATTTAACCTTTATCGGGTCAATATCGGCGATATATCAGGGATATTTAGAATTGCCAACTTTGATAAGGTAACTTTAGGCTTTATGAATGAAATTGTTTTTATTTTGTGAAGTTTATTTGGTAATTTTGTATTTTAAATATTCATTTTTCATGTGTATTTTTACCTTTTGAAGTATAAATATAATATTTATTATAAAAATTAGCAAAATCGATAAATCCGATATATCCCGATATATCTCCGATATATCATTTTTACTCCTAACCGATATGACCCCGATACCCGATATTTAGAACCTTGATCACAGCTTGACGTCGCCAAAGCCCCTTGAGCTTGGTAAAGTACTCTGTCAACTCAGCATCATCTTGCTGGCATTCATGGATCTCTCGCTTAATTTTAAATATGAGAGGTCCATTTTTCTGGCCATAGCTTTCCTCTAGATCAAGCCACATCTCATGAGCAGTATCATACTCATCGATTGTGTTATAGATGTCTTTAGAAACCGTATTCAAAAGCCAAGAGCAGACCATATCATTACATCTATCCCATTGTAAGGCATTCTCAGCAAATCTAGTGATAGAGCCATCAACAACCCAGAGTTTGTTCTTAACTGACAAAGCCTTAGTGAAAGAGCGACTCCTCCGACGAAAATTTTCACCAATAAGTTGAATAGCGCATAGATTCATACCAGAGCTGTCGGATGGATGAATGAACAAGGGGTTTTGCAGATCAGTCATGGTGATCTGAGCTCCCCTGCGCCGATCTAAGACTGTAGATTCCGGTGTGTGTGGTGGAGATCCAGTGGCCATAGAGAGGGAACCAGAAAACTGGATCTCGTCAGATCACCTCCACAAATAGACGAGCACAACTCAGATCTGACAGAGATAAGTCAATCTAATGGCGAAGAGATGAAGAAGGAGCGAACGTGATCGTGTTCTGCTCTGATACCATATTGAGAAGATCAAATTGAAGATATGGAGATCATCAGAGAAAGAAGAAACGAAGGAAGGGAAAACTCAGCTCTACTGTGTTATTCAATCTTTGTTGCTGAAATTACATGGAGGAGTATTTATACTACTTGAAAAGAAAAAGGAAATGTAACAAACTTATTCCCCAAGCTATCACATCTAGAAGGTTCTTATGTGATGCTGACATCATATTAATATTGAATTTCATCAAACTAAAGACTCTATCTACGAGCTTCGTTTGCATGGGGTTGCATTCTTCTTTCTATGCGCTTCTTTTAGGATTCTTTACCTATATATTGCTTTCATTTTGCTTGAGCTGAGCATACATTAAGATTTCTAGATGATGTTCGGTGATGAAGTTAAATGAATTTTTTATATCAATTAAACATTTATATGCTTTATGTTAATGACCCTCTGCAGGTAGATTCCGTGAAACTATTTTGAGTCCGACAAGGAGATTGATGCCCACCAATATGGAAATGAAGAGATGGAAATGAAGAAGAGTTATGTTGTTAGCAACTACTTTGATGCCACTTTTGAGAAGGTGGAATATTTAGGAATGTTGTATATAATTCTTGGATGGTTATGACACATTGTATTGATTTTATTGATTCCGCATTATATTACTTACATTGATGCATTTTTTTTAGTCGATGACATTTTATAATAGGTGTTTTTACGTATACAACCAATATTAATGTCGTAGTTTCAAAGACTTTGTATTTTTATATGTGCAATAAGGTGACAATATTTTGATTCCACGTTTTAAGCTCTTATGTCATCAATTATATAAAATTGTCACCATAAACAATTGTGATTAATGAAGCGTAATAACAAATGTCATTCATGAATAAAAATTTAATGAATATGTCACCACAAGTGATTGCATCAATGAAGTGTAATCACAAACGTGTCATCAGTGAATGAAAGTATAATCGATGAAAATAAATCGATATACAATTGATTAAATTAAAAACACGTGGCATCAATCGATTTGATTAAAAAAAATGGCATCAAATAATTACATTATAAAAATTACATCAAAACACCATTTGGAAAAAGTTGAATCACATTAATGAAAAAAATGTCATCAAAATACTACTTTGAAAAAATATCATCAAAATACTACTTTGAAAAAATATCATCAAAAATATGGCATCACGGTAAAAAAATATCATCAAAAAATTGACATAAAAAAAGTGGCATCAGTCGTTAATAGTAAAAAAAATGGCATCAATGTTCAACGTGACATTACAGTAAACAAAAAATGTCATCAAGGTTTAAAAAAAGTGGCATTAAAAAAGTGGCATCCAATCATTTTATTAGAAAAGTGGCATCAAACTAAAAGTAAAATATAATAAAATTTTGGCATCAAAACAGTAAAATATGGCATCTCACAAAAAAATCCAAATGGTTTGGTCAACGGTCAACGTTGACCGGTCAATGGTCAACCGGTTGACCATTGACCATTCCACTCTATTTGGAAGAGGTCTACATAAAACTAATTACATTAGTTTGGGGTCGAAGTACCCAATTGAATATTCAAAAAGGGTCATCTACCAAAATCACCCTTAACTTTTTGACATGTTTTTTAAAGTTAAAAACTCTATAAAATAATAGTTTTTTTATTAATTGTTTAAAATAATGTTATACTTATTTATACTTTTTAATAATAAATATAACATTATATATTTTTAAAAAATTAATAAAATAGTTAATATTTTATAGAGTTTTTAGATTTTTAAAAGGGTACAAAAAGTCAAGCAATCTATATTATGAGACGGAAGTAGTACATATTAAATGGTGCTGACCTACGGGGTCAATTTTGACCCAACGGGTAATCGGGTCTCAGCCCTGAAATTTTTAGGTCATTTGGATTCAGGTCGTTTTCGGGTTCTGTATCTAAAACACTGAGTTCAAACCCAAAAAGTTATCGGGTGTTTGAATTAAATTTTTTAAATCGGGTCATGTTTTGACAGGTATTGGGTATAATTGTAAAAAGGTGGGTTCTAACATAGTCAACCAATATGGCAATTCTTTGTGGTTAATCTCAACATGTATATAATTTCACCACTAATATTTTTTGGGTGTTGATAGATACACCGCAAATTGTGATTAAGGGTTTGCACGTCCTTATTGACGTGCATGCACGTCGTTAACAACGTGCAAGTGTGGAACTGTGCACGTCAACTAGCAAACTAGGGTTTGCACGTCCTTAACGATGTGCAAATCATGCACGTCCTTAACGACGTGCAATACTTGCACGTTGTTAAGGACGTGCGAACCCTAGTTAGGGTTTCGCGTTAAGGGTTTAGGGTTTTCCGAGGGTTTTTTAGCGTTAATTGAAAGAAATTGAAGGGTTTGACTAGTGGAGTTTAAGGATTTAGGGTCTAATTAAATGGCAAGCAATAATTGTTAAGGTTTTCATTCGGATAATATCCGAATAATGTTACAAGAAACTGAAAAAAAAGGTTTACATCCATAATTGTAATAAACTGGTGGAATAAAATCTAGGAAAAGTGTAAAGGGCGACCGGACTTGACACGTAAGTATCGAAATCTCTCAAATTGAGCTTGATACGGAGCATCCCATTTTTCGACGCTCGGTTGATGATGTGCGACCCATTCTGGCGGAGGCGGCGGAATAGGAGCGTTAGGACGCAACCAGATCTATGAGAACGGAAAATTAGAGTTAGAGTATTGACATGTAGATGAAAAGCAAGAATAGGTAATAAAAAAAGACGTTTGAAGTCGTATCGCGGCAAAATGGTCCTGGTTTCCGATGCAGGCTAAACCAAGGGTTGCTGATTGAGGGTTGTTAGCAGGTGTCGGCGAGGTCATGGGGAGACATGTGAACAGATGATGTCAAGCTATCCACCGTCTCCTATCACCATGCACTGGTCCCGCCCATCTCTGGTAGTCGACGAACTGCTGGAATGGGTACCCTCCCGTATAACAATCGGCGTAGAGATGGGCGTGATCCTCCAAGTGATTGCATAATAACATTTTGAGTTCCGGGAAAGCAGACTTGTCGATCGGTGATGTCAATGACGCCAAAGCACGGTAGCCACAATGACCATCTCCAACAGTGTCCCTCACACCATCAATATGACCGAGCATGAAGGGATCAACGTTGTTTCAACCCCAGTTGAACCCTCTGAACACATCATCACGTCCACGTCGAGTTGAGGTCGCTTGTGGACGGTGTCGAGCAGCATTTCAAGCAGCACGTGCTTCTTCTCTCTCAAATCTTTCCTTTAACTCCTCGTATGGCAACGGGTTGGTTCTGTAGACATTCCTCGACCCCCGAGGCCTCCCTTTCCTTCGAACGCTTGCATGTGAGGGTGGGTGGAGCTCATCATTGCATACATCGTTAGAAGCCGTGTATGAAGACGACAACTCATACGGCAGTGGGGTGTCGTCAATGTCAGTCCATGACAAATCCATCCAGAACGGGTGGATGTCCTCGGCGGGTATCGGAGTATCGGAGTTGACGTATGCCTGAATCTCATGGACACAAGGGATTCTGTAACAAACCCTCCAATGTCGGTCCGTGCATTCCAGAGGAATGTTTTGGTTCACGACATCCTGCCACATCTTGTACAGATAATCGAAGCACTTTTTGGAGATTAAAGTCCTTACCTCATCAAAAAGGTTGACTTTATGCGCCGTTGTTGGCCATTTGAAGCGGTCGATCTCCAAAGCAGTCTGCAGCTCATGTAGTTGACAATCGTTGACTCTATGAATTGCATCGATCACGATGCGAAAGTCATCGGTCGATGAGTGCAGTGCCTTCTTCAGAACCTTGTGTTGACCATCAACTTTGTACACATTGAAGTGAATACCACTAAATGTTTGATGTCATATCATATTGTAATGGGAGATATGAAGTAACGTGTACCTGTTTGTCGTTCGGGTGTCGAGATGGAAGACATTATCTACGTAGCATCGTACGATGTTCCTACTGTACGGAAGCCACACCGCCTCTAAATACGCCACCACACCTGGGAATGAGTGTCATGCAGTGTGTAGCGCCCGACGACGACGGTTGAATGATTCCTCCGACCTCGATTGGAACAACCCCCAACAGTTGCCCTTGAAGGTGCCAGCGTGGTTTAAATTTTTTGTGATTTTCAGAGCAGCTTCCTCGCATCTTCTCTTCACGTGTAACCAGCAAATAAGATGCTAGACGTAGATGTGGCAATAGGGCGGGTCGGGTCGGGTTTGGGTTCGGTTAGTCGGGTTTCGGGTCATTCGGATTTCAGGTAATGTCTAATAATTTGGTCAATCGGTTGGGTCGGGTTTGGGTTTTCGATTGTATCGGGTTTCGGTTATTCGGGTTTCGGTTGACTCGGGTTTTCATTATTTCAATATTCATTTTAAAAAAATATACTAGATTGTAGCTTAAAGTTCGGGTTATTTCGGGTTTCGGTTATAACGGGTTCGGGTCTTAATGGGTTTCGGGTTAATCGGGTTCGGTTCATTCGGATTTTGGGTCCAAAATGGACGGGTTGTGTCGGTGTTCAGAATAATCGGTTTCGAGTCGACCGGGTCGGGTTTTCGGGTTCGGGTCGGGTTTTGCCAGCTCTAGCTGGACGTTGGGGAAGACAACATCTAGCGCCGCCAAGAGACTTAGCTCCCAATCAGTCATAATAGCTTGAGGTTGAACCGTCACAAGCAAGATCTGAAGTTGACGCAACACCCAGGCGTATTTGTCTTCGTTCTCGTGAGACATGAAGGCATAGGCGATGCAGTAAGTCTTGTCCGAGGGTGTGAACCCGAACACCTCGCACATAAGTAACTTACGCATATGTTACATGTACAATACTTTATAATTGACTATATGTGTAATAATGTAATCGTAAATAAGTAACTTACGCATTTGTTTTGTACGTGTTGTCCAATACGATGACGTAATGGAACCTTCGGAGAAGCCGGATCCCGTCAGGATGCGCCAGGAAGAGGCCGCTCAAGACGTTGTCGTCATCCGGATGTCGTCTGAACTCTTAGTAGTACCCTCTTTCCCGCAGACGATGCCGGGTATCTTGGGTCATCGTCCGACTACCCCTTTATTCGACGACCGTCTTGTTGAGCGTGTTGTTAAGGGAACGCGACAACGTGACGCTGGTCTCATCCAACAACCTCAATCCATACCCAAGGGCTTTTGGAGGGGTACCAATTTCCTTCATCCACCTGGCCACCTTCTTTTCCCCCTCTGTCATTTGTCCGGCGATGGCGTGACCCTTCAAGCTCGTGGGAAGCCCGTGGTTATGAACACCGTTGGTTACCGTCATAACCCAGTGACCCGGCGAAGCTTCGTGCCCGTGTAGAGAGAATGGACAACCGTTTATCTTCGATTGCGTGCTTCAGAGCTTCCTCCCGCGTGGTCAGTACTCCCCACACTGCTCGCAAGCAAGGAGAACCCCGCCTGGACGGTTCGACGCCCCCGTCCAAGACGGCTTGATTACTAAAATCATGTAGTGTCTCCGACCCAAGTCCTTGAAATGCGTAACCATTTCGTCACGGTCAGTCCAAACCCTAGGGTCCGAGAACTCAGAGGTGAAGTCTCGAAACTGTAATAACATTAGTGAAAATATGAACAAAACGCAAGGCATACGAAATATATTCATTATACGAAACGTATCCGTACCTGGCAAACTTGGAGACGATGATTGCTTTGCGACTCGGCCATAGCAATTCTAACGGTGATGGAATATATCGAACGAAGTCGGACTTTGTTTTGGAGTGCAGAATCAAGCTATCCCCCTTCAATTCAAATAGGCAGTTTTGCGTTAAAGGTACGCGGAGGTGCACGTCCAACAGAACGTGCAAAATGCTCAACGATGTGCATGCACGTGGTCAACGATGTGCATGCACGTGGTCAACGACGTGCATGCACGTCGTTGACCACCTGCATTTTCGTTCTCTAACCCTAAACCCTAACTACACTAGCCAAACCCTAAACCCTAACTACCCTTCCTTTACGTTTTCGTTCTTGACGTTTTCATTTTCGGTCTTGACGTTTTCGTTCTTGACGTTTTCGTTTAATGTGACTCAAAAGAAATGAGAGGAGTCTACTCGAGATAGAAAATAGAAATAAATATGAAAGCCGTAACATAAAAGTATAATATAAAGATAGATGCTGCAAAAGCTGTAAAAGTATAAATGTACATCAATGTCCAGCTGGATGGCGTACAACCTCATTCAAAATCTTTGTCACCTCGTCTAAAAGCTGATCAATGCGAGGGTCGGTAGCCAGGGCCCTCCAATAGCCCTCTAGCTCATGCAAGCGAGCCGCTACCGCCGGAGAGATAACAGGGGGATGAGGCAGGTCCACCCATGGATCCAAGCCGATCGGGTGGACGGGCGCCGGAGAGTCCGGATAGGGTGGCGTGGTGGGCAGCACGTACGCCCGACTCTACGACGCGTACCAAGCTAGGTGATCTGCAGTGACGCCGGCCTGGCACTCCTCGCTGGTGCGTCTGTGCTCGGCCAGCCTGTAGAAGCGACTCTTGTCCTACAAGTCCTGCCACTTATCGTGGTCGCGGTCAAACACGGCGACGTACTTCGTCTTCAAGTTGGCGTCGTGGGTGACCTGACTCGGCTCGATGACGGGCAGCAGGATCCCCTGAACTCGTCTGAACTGTTGTAGGCACCTATCGGGCATATATAGCTCCTCCTCCCCGCCGAATGTGATGGTGCCCCGATAGGTGGACTGACGGTACTGGCCGTCGAAGTCCAGATCACGCCCAAAGGGCATCCACTCCACCTATAAATAAAAAAATCAGGTGTAATTCACAGTTACGAAATATATGTCATATAGTTAGAGTCTCGAATATATACATCGGCGACGGTAAGACGGTCGACCTCGTCCCGCATCTTCTTCACCTTCGTCGGCTTAGCCTCGTCCTTCTTGCGCTGTGGCGCCTTCGGAGCGATGAACTTCGCGTAGAAGCGAGGGTCTTCCTTCCTAGCCGGATCGCTGGAGAAATCACCTCGGAAGCGAGGGAAGTACGCCTATATTTAAGCCTTGACACAAAACAGAATGTCGTTAGCATATAATATAAATATTTGTAAACTATAACTCTAATTCAGCGGTTCGTACCTGTAGAATCGGCGTGCAATTATCTATACCCTTCGCACCTGCTCGGGTAGCCTCGCCTAGGCCCCTGTACAGACATGCGAGGGCACCTGCAACCCATGCAAGGGTGGCCGTATGCGGGATGTCCCAAATAAGGCCGAAGATCTTCCATGGGATCCGGCTCTGCGACTTGTCCACAAACAGAGTCGCGGCGACAGCGATGGCTAGGTACCCAATGTGGAGAAACCGGCGCTGTGCAGGGTCATCCTGTGGTTGCCCCCCTCCCGTATGCGCGCGCAGCCGAATCTGCTCAGGATCAGCCGCAACCTCTAGGTCATCAGCGGGGGCGGGGTCGATGAGCGGCCCGTGTCTCGCGATTCATAGGGCAGTCAACCAAGTAACGGGAGGGCCGCCAGCATGCCTGTATGATGTCAGGGCATATGGGGTGATCTAGTAGTACTAAGCGACAGTGTGGATCAACGCCCCCGGGGCCAGATGTGACATGCATGGCAAACCCTCCATCGGAAGCCCCATGAGGCAGGCAACGTCGTGCAGCGTGATTGTCATCTCGTCCCATGGAAAGTGGAAAGAGCTGGTCTCCGGGTGCCAATGCTCCAGGAAGGCGGTACAAGTGAACTCGTCCACACTCCCAATGGAGGGACCTCAACTACGGGATGCCCGATGGGATAAGATCCTACACCCAGGTCCCCGGGCCGTAAAAAATGTATCGGTCGAACGGCAGCAGGTGAGTCGCCCAATGGTGGACCTTCAACAGTGGCAGAACCACAGTCGGCTCCCTCCACATCCGGTATGCTCGGTGATGCCTGTAAGACACCAGCAGATCTCCCGATGGTAAGAATAGGTCGACCTGCCCCTCTTGACCCTCCTGTTGCCCCCCTCTCCCTCCTTTTGCCACCCTCATGGCCCCCTGCCCCTCCTGTGGCACGTTCTGCCCCTCGGGCTTCCTCTCTTGACCGTCGCCGACCTCCTTCGCGACGTCAGGGATGCTGTCATCCGCCGAAGCCAAAGAAATCGCCGGTTGTATATGTGAGGATGTAGAAGCCTCGGCGTCGTGGGTGTCGGATGTAGAAGCCTCCGGAACGCCGGACGTAGATGCCTCGGGGATGGTGGGGGGTAGACGAGCAGGCGGTCTACCCATGTCGGCCCGTCGACCCGCAACTACATCTGTGACGCAGCTGCTGAGAGTAAACGCGTCCTCCAACGACAGCTGCTGCCCCTCCGTCGCATCGCTAGAAGGATCGAAAGAAGGCAGACCCCCCCAGAAGATGTCATCCTCGTCGGTCGGGGAGGTCCCCATCGACTGCTGGTAGCCCTCTGCAGACATTAGGAGATCATCTACTGTGACTGTCTCCTCCGGTATCTGACTGACCGCTGCCCGATCGCCGAACCTAACTGGCCGGAGGGTACCATCCCCCCTCAAGAGCCTCCCTGCCTGTTATTATGAAATGTTGAGAACCTGTTACTTTCTATGTGCTAATTTATTTCATCCAGTTAGCTATTAATGTCTTTTAATATATTTTAATGTATTTTAATATCTTTTAATATCTTTTAATATATTTTAATGTATTTTAATATCTTTTAATGTCTTTTAATATATTTTAATGTTTTTTATTTTAATGTATTTTAATATTTTTTAATGTCTTTTAATATATGTTAATATATATTTAACATCGCTTTTAATGTTTTTTATTGTATTTGAATTTTAATGTATGTTAATATATTTTAATGTTTTTTTATTTTAATATATTTTTAATGACTTTTAATGTTATTCTATTGTCTTTTGATATATTTTAATATATTTTTATATGTTTTAATATAACAAATCATAATAAATATATACTAACGATTATAATATATCAAATTATATTATAAAACTAAACTATATTATGATATATCAAACTATATTATAAAACTATAAATCCTTCAAATAACATACCGGTGGGGTCGGGACAGGAGACACCTCTGTAGACCGCCGCTTCCGCGGCGGTAATAGGGTCTCCGTTGTAAAGGTCCGGATTTTTAAATCCTAATTCTCGGGAAAAAAAAATTAAATATGAATTTAAATCGGGTTAATTAAAATCTCTTAAAATGAATTCCGGCATATAATTATTTTAAATGGGCTTTCATTCAAATTTATTTTCGCTTTCGCTTGCTAAAATTTGAAAGTATAATATAATTCTATTATTTGATTCAGTTCGCGAATTCGATTGGAATTTGAAGTTTTAAGCTTTTACCTTTTGGGTCGGGTTAAGGTTGAGAGAGCGGGTTTCATACATTATTTTCCGGTAATTTTGGAATCAATAAATTGGAACCCATTTGTTTCTCCCCCTCCTTTCATCCGGAATTAGATCCAACAAGGTTACAACTCACCACCCTTTATCATTTTTCCCTCCTCACTACTAGAATTCTGTTCATAGACATCACACATTTTAAATCAGTAAAAAAAACACATGATGTTAAATTATTCTATTATATCAGTTATTAAATTTTTGATGTTGATAAAAATTTAGACAACGTTCAATTTGTTCAACTGATGTTAAAAATGATTAATTTAAAAAAATTTGAAACACGCGGGGTTGAATTCTCAAAATTGAAATAAGCGGGATTTAAACACTTGGAAAAAATTAGGGGTGTTTCTAAACCGGGGAAGGTTATATCGAACCCACACCCACTTTATCTCTCTCTCTCACACACAATCACACAACGAATCCTATATTCCTATCAGATCTGCAGCCTCTCCCGTCTTCTCCGATCATTCACCTTCCTCTAGCTTCTGGAAGAACCCCAAAATCGCCAATGGTGTTACTCTCGTCTCCTCTACTATGAAGATGGTGACCCCCTTTCTCAGAACCCGGAAACCTAACTGGTAAGCCTTCTCTCACGGTCTCACCCTCTCTATAGATCTGTACGTCAACCTTCTTTCGACCCTTTTTTTCAAACATGAGGGTTCAAATACTGATTTCCGCTCCTCTTTCCCTAATTCAGATCTAAAGCAATACCCCTCTTCCTCTAGGGCCTCTCTTGCGAGTGCAAATCCTCCTCTTTGGTTCTCGTTCTCTCTTGCGAGTGCAAATCCTCGTTCGGGTTGACAGGTTTGGCGGCGTCAGTTCCAAACCTACCCGCGGCTACAGGCGTTGGTGGGGAAGAGGTCGGCCTCGTTCAGGTGCAGGATTGGAAGGTCAATTTGCCCCTTTCTTCTTTCAGTTCACAAACTTAATTAGGGTTTGATTTGGTGAAACAGGGATTTGGATTTGGGAGTTCGAAGGTGGAGATGAGTGACACTGGATGGTCTCAAGAAATTGAACCCTGCTGAAAAGAGATTTCCCGCAGATTTACATGTAATCTCTTCTCTCCTCTCGCTACGAAACAACCTATAGATCTCGCAGATCGCCATTGTTAACTTTTTTTTGCCTTCTCTGATCGATTTTGCTCACCAAAATAGGTAGGTAGGTATATCTTGTTCTTATTTTTAATTTCTATTCATTCTATGTTTAATTTTTGTGCAATTTAGAAAAGAGAAATCTATGTGATTTGATTATTGAAACTAGTATATTAGTAATCTTACCCAGATTATGAACTTTAGGCTTTCATCAGGGGCAAAGTATAACCAAAATACATAATTAGTTGTTTTAACCTTATCGAATGAGGTATCATTGTTAGATGTATCTCTGATTTGTGTAGAGCATTGAGGATGGTATTTCTGAAGATAATGAAGAAGCATATAGACCATGATCTGGTTTGTAAATGTACCTTAATATGATATGTGAGATTCTTTGTTGGGTTTTTCATTTGAGTCATGTCATCATGTCTTCACAGGGTCCAATATTATCTGTTCATAAGAAGCTTGTTGTAGAAAAGCTTGCTGAAGAAGAAAATGAGAAAAGGATCAAAACTGAAATTTAAGGAAGTTTTGATGTTGCATTGGAGCAAAATTATGTTCTTTCTTTTTTGATGAGTGGAAAATTTTCTAATTCATCAAGTTTATAAAAAATAACAGTGAAGAACGAATTTGTTGTATAGGAAATTGTAACATCATACACAAGTGTCATCTATCAGTAGAGTTGTAGAGGGGATTGACTATAAACTATGAGCATGTAGTAGTGGCAAATATGTCTGATTGTGAAATCAGGTCATGCGTACCGGCATGGATGATAAACTACTGATTTCTCTTCTTATACCAAAGGAGAACAATTTATATCTTTCATATATGGAGTATTCATTATTTTTCCAGTTAAGAGTGTTTTCTGCTGAAGCATGTTATGCATTATACAGTGATTTAAGATTTCATTTTCTCAGCAGAAAACATGTTCTGTCAACCACAATGGAAGTTAACGAATTAAATATCATCCTTATTATCCATCTTTCAGCTATCATAATTAATGTTGTTATTTTTTTTCCGAATAGACCGTCAATCGTGAGGCTTTCATGTACGCGAATGGTAGGAAAGAGTTTGTGCAGATTGACCCCAACGACTTATTTCCCTATCTGCTTGTTAACATTGGTTCTGGTGTTAGTATGATCAAGGTGACTATCTTTCTGTTTATGTTCTCTACTTGGAAGATATTACTTACCTTTGAATAAATGATGGGTTCAGGCGTTCAGCCTTTCTTATATTTTCACTTTCACCATCTTTCTCATTGCAATATGGTTTTGTAGGTTGACGGAGATGGAAAATTCGAACGAGTTAGTGGGACAAATGTCGGTGGTGGCACATTTTGGGGTCTGGGCAAGCTCTTGACAAAATGCAAAAGGTGATCACCACATTCACTTGTCACAGTTATGCAAGCCTTCCTCTTTTCTTGAAATGAGTATGTTTCTTATCAAATAAAAAAGGTTATGCCCTTATAAATTAATCTTTTTATGTTGGAGATACATTTTCTAAAATCATGTGCTAATTTTCAGTTTTGATGAATTGATGGAATTGAGTCACCGGGGAAATAATAGAGTGATTGACATGCTAGTGGGAGACATCTATGGTGGTATGGAGTATGCAAAGGTATGGACCTTTGAGGCATACTCAATTGTCACTGATATATTTGTCATTTTTCTACCTGTATTTTCTTTCTTATCTATTTTCTTTCGTTTGTAGATTGCTTACCTGAATGCGCTTCTCTATAGTCTGAAACGGATATTTTTTGCTGGATTTTTCATCCGGGGTCTGGAATATACTATGGATACCATTTCTGTGGGAGTTGAATTTTGGTAATAACTTCACTACATTCACTATCCTCTGGTTCCCTTGCTTTGATCAGAGACCTAAATCGTTTGTTTCTCCATTTTTTTTTTATTAGCTTCTAGGTGTTCACGTATTTTGATTTCTTATTCAGAACACTCGATGCTGTTAGGATTTCTGTTTTTGTTGCTTTATTTTTTAATTTATGTTTCCAAGCACATTTTATCTTCATTATAGATCAGGATTTTGTGCGCTTATTAGCTATTGAGGGTTGTGCTGCCCTTGGAAAATTACTAGAGCTCGTGGACTATGTTGCACATATTCTACCTGTCATCGTCAACTTCTGTCAGGTATTATTGATTTGTCGACTTGTTATGCAGGAGATTTAATAGCGACGCTAATAACATGAAATTCATATAGGGAGATAATAGCACTTTTAATATGACTGATAATGCATACACAAACGCTACAGTTTCCCTATAGTTGTGTGATGGACATAAGACATTTATTTAACCTGGCCTGCTTATCAAAGCAGTTTACCTAGCCTTGTTACTTGTCCAAATGCTGGAGTTTGTTACCTATCCTTGTAATGATTTGTGTATTTTCCATGGAGTATTGACTTAATCATACTCGTTAAAACTGCCCGAAGTATTTTTCCCATAATCAATGGTTTTCATTTTATTTATTTAGCTTACCGCTGCTTTAAACCCATCATGTTATTAATTTTGAATTTAATATATATTCTTTTAAATGTGACAATGTCAAGGTAAACCTAAAATGCCATGGCTTCTCATCCATAAGAGCGGAAACAGTGTATGGGGAAACCACTTATGGATAGGTGTTTGTGTGCTTCAACCACTAGAATAAGAATGGAAACAAGATAATCCTCCTCTTGAAAGTGGGTTGCTTATGAGGTGTTTGTGTGCTTCAACCAAGATCTACAACACAAGACATTTTTCGCTAGTCACTTTTTCTGTCTCTTATTAAGTGTATTGTGTCAAGCTTAAAATCCGACTATTGATGTACATTTTTTGTATTTAGCCATGTTGTCATCTTGTATTTAACTCTATTGTCATTATTTAATGTAATGGTTATAGTCTTTTGCATTGTTTAATTTTTTGTTTGCCAAAACAATGTCATAATATAGATTATTAGGTGTATTTGATGAAACACATCGAACTTGAGAGCGAAAAGTGATGTCTACGTTTGTAAATACGTCGACCATTACGATACAGATCGATTTTTGAACACAACATCTATGAAAATTATAAAAGAAACAGATGTGTATATGTAGCAATTACATCGTTAAAAATATATAAAATGATGTTGTAAATAATCAAAACATCATTTTCAAAGAAAAAACTGATTTGAAAGTATATAAATAACATTGATTTTAAAAATATTTAATATGGTATATTATATTTATATAAAATAATATCACAAATTACAAATGAAAAAAGAGTATTCACAAATTGAATAATACATAACCGATGTGTGTAGCAATGTAAGACATCAGGTTTATAAAAAATAGCGATACTAATTTGAAATTTTGTATTACCCTACGTACCTCCAAAATGCTAGAAATGAAAAATAATAATGGTTTAACATTAGATGAATCAATTAAAAAGTAATTATATCCATGTATTGAAGTCATTATTAAAAATATAAACGATGTTATAAATTATTAAAGACATCGGTTATAAACCGATGTAGTAAAGTTGTGATCTTTAACATCACCCACTAAAACGTCGAATTTTTTTTTTATTAACATCGGTTTATACCCGATGTCTATGAATAGAATTCTAGTAGTGCCTTCTTATCCAAAAGGTCAAGCTGAGCAACTCTTGTTTGTTTCCCAAAGTGAGCAAACCCCTACCCCTTGACACTCCTCTCCCTCTAAGCTATTCTGCTCCTTATGGCTATTGTTCCACCAACTTACACGCCAAGTTCAGATGCCTAATCTGCAATTGAAAACCCATATCCCCACACCTCCTACCTCTTTCCTCCATCTCCATTTCCCTGTATTCACCCACTCCCTTCTTCCTACCATTTTCAATCCCTTTAAACACAAACCCACAAAGGCCTCCCTCCGAGTCCCTCTTAGTTGTCCGACGAACTCGAGATCAAGCCGCCGCCTTGCAGCGTGAGAGCTCTCGGACGCCGACGCCATCCCCCGAGAATCCCACGCCCCAGTTTCCGTGAGCAAGCGAGCAAGGCCGAGCTGTCTAGCCTCCATTCTTCGTCTCCATGAAGCGCAGCAGCACCTCTGAGCTCCCACTTCTCCTTCTTCGAAGCAGCAGAGCAACCGAGCACCGCCGAGCACGCCTTCAGCCTTCCCTCGTCTGAGCTCCCAGCCATCCCATTGCTTCTTCCTCCGAGCAGTAGCAGCAACTAAGAGTCCCATCGGAGCCCAGACACTTGGCGGAGCCCGGAACGCCGCCCGCGTCCTCAGTTTTTCCTTCTCGAAGGTCGATCTCGTTTCTTATTCGATTTCAGTTCAAATCCCGTCAAAATCCGTTTTTGCTCATCCCTTACTCCTCATAGGACTCAATCGGCGCTCCTTCCTCGTTAATCACAGCCGGAGCCGCCCTCGGAGCCTCCTGGCGTCGAAAACTCAGCCTCCACTGTAAGCTCGCTTTTCCCTCTTCCATTTCTTGTGTCGCTTCTTCCTTGAGGTCGGGTTGGGTTCGGAGTTTCAAAATGTTTCTTTGGGTAAAATCTGAGGCCGAAATCTGGTCGGAGGCCGGAGATCCCTCCCCCGCCTTTCCCTGTCAGTTCTCCGATTGGAACGGCTTTGTTCTGAGCTTGGGAGGGAGACGGCTCTCTTCTATCCTTGTGGGCTTGGGCCTGCTTCTCGGATCCGGGTTCTGGTGTCGGGTTATATCATTTGTTCTGTGGGTTTTCAGTTAGAGAGAAATGGATCCGGGCTCCCTTCTTCAGTTTGGATCCGGGTTGGGCCTTCCTTTTGATGGTCTGGGCCTCTTCTTCTTTCAGATTTTTGGGGTTTGTTTTGTTGGGATAATTGTTTCATTGTTTTATGGATTTTTTTTGGGTATCCGATTATTATTTATTTATTTATTTTGATTTAATTTTTATGCATTAATCATATCTTAAATGTTTATTTGATGATTAAATATTAGAAATGTTGATCAAATGTTATTTTATAATGTGAGAGTTGTTATTTATGATAATTAATGATACGGGGTTAGCCGTAGGATGGCCCGATCTTCGACAATCAAGACTCAAAGACAAGAAATAGCAAGAACGGAAGCAAAGACTCGATGAACAAGAATAAAGACTCGAAATTGAAAACAAAGACACGACCGATAGTGGACTGATTCGAACTAAAATAGAACGAGGCAAAGACCCCAGGCCTCCGTAGAGGGTAGGAACCAAATACCAACGACTATAAAGCCCGCCTCTACAACCCTATACAACCAAGCGGACAACTTGGAGGCACAAGGAGGGGACTTGTGATTACCTGGATCACCAAGCTCTCGCGAGGTTGACGAACTCAAAGCAAACCAAGTTAGATCTATACCAATAGTTGCAATCGACGAGCAACGCTTCGAATCGATTGACTTTCTCACAGATGTGTTTCACACAAGAACTGTAAATTTCAATAATGGAAGACGTGAATGTTCTACAAGAGAGGTCGGCCAATATAAACCCTAAGAAAGCTCTTTGGCCGACACTAATTAAATAAAATAATAAAATACTAACTTAGGATTAACTTAGAATTAAATACTAACGTAGAGACTTAATAAAATAAACCTTTAATAACTTAAAATAGTATGAATAATAAAGGTTTCCAAATTAACGTCACAAGGAATCACAAAGCCGGGAAACGGGACTTCGTGGCAGCAACCAACAGTGAGGTCGCGCACGCCCGCGCAGTCTCGGTGCACGCCCGCGCAGCCAGGTGCACGCCCGCGCAGTCCCGCACACGCCCGCGCACGATGCTGCTGGCCTAGGTGCTTTGCTGCTGGCTTCCGGCGTCGGTAATCCGGGTTCCAATGCACATGTACGCCTTCATCGGTGGCTCCGGGAGTTGGACCGCGCTCGAGAACAAGGAATGACTTACAAAGAGAAATGAGTCGCGTTGGAGCTTCTTAGCTCGACCTCTAGTCATCGGTCCGTCTCCGAGTATGATCGGCGCGTCCGGAGGTGTAGAAGATGGTCCCGCATCAACCTCCCCTTCTTGGAAAGGATTCGACCACGAATCCAAGTCCTCGTCCACGGCAAGATAAGGAATGAGATCCGCGACGTTGAAGGTAGCACTCACGCCATAAGTGCCTGGAAGCTCCAGCTTGTAGGCATTGTCGCCCACCTTCTCCAGAACCTTAAAAGGTCCATCTCCTCGTGGTGCAAGCTTGCTCTTCCGCTCGTTGGGAAACCTCTCCTTCCGCAGGTGCACCCACACGAGATCCCCAGGCTGGAATGTCACCAAACGACGGCCCTTGTTGGCCTTGTTGGCGTTGTACTCAGCCTTCATCGTGAGTTTCTGACGTGTCCGTTCATGCAGCTCCCTGATGAACTCTACATGCTTACCTGCGTCAAAAGACTCATTCTCTCTCATAGGATATGGAGTAAGATCAAAGGGGGTTAGTGGATTAACACCGTATACACATTCAAAAGGAGTGATTTTAGTTGAGGAATGCATTGTCCTATTGTAAGCAAACTCCACATGAGGTAAGGCTTCTTCCCAAAGCTTCAAATTTTTCCTTAAAATGGCTCTAAGGATAGTGGTTAAGGTCCTATCGGTCACCTCAGTTTGGCCATCTGTTTGGGGGTGACTAGAGGTAGAGAATAACAATCTAGTTCCCAATTTATTCCATAAAGTACGCCAAAAATGACTAAGAAACTTAACATCCCTATCACTCACAATTGTCTTAGGCACACCATGTAACCTAACTACTTCCTTAAAGAACAAATTCGCAACATTCGTAGCATCATCAGTCTTATGGCATGCTATAAAGTGAGCCATCTTAGAAAATCTATCAACCACCACAAAGATGGAATCCCTCCCCTTCTTAGTTCTAGGCAATCCCACAATAAAGTCCATAGAAATATCTTCCCAAGGGGCAGAGGGAATCGGCAGTGGGGTATACAAACCATGGGGCATAAGCTTAGACTTGGCCTTTAAACAGTCAATACATCTCTTAAGGCAATGTTCTACATCCCTAAGCATATGTGGCCAATAGAAGTGAGACTTAAGTGTGTGGTATGTCTTATCTCTCCCAAAATGACCCATTAAACCTCCACTATGGGCTTCATTCACCAATAATAACCGAAGAGAACACCTAGGTATACACACTTGGGCTTTCCTAAACAAGAATCCATCAAAGATATAAAATTGATCGGTAGGACCCTTATCTAGGCACTTCCCAAAAACTTCCCCAAAATCAGCATCATTAGCATACAATTCCTTAATGTATACAAAGCCTAAGACTCTAGAATCCAAAGTGGTCAAAAGGACATGTCTCCTAGATAAAGCATCAGCAACCACATTGTCTTTCCCTTTCTTATACTTTATAACATAAGGAAATGTCTCAATAAATTCCATCCATCTACCATGCCTCCTATCAAGTTTATCTTGGCTCTTAAAATGTTTTAGAGATTCATGATCAGTCCTAAGTATAAACTCACTAGGCCAAAGGTAATGGGACCATGTCTTAAGGACTCTAAACAATGCATAAAGTTCTTTGTCATACGTAGAGTAATTAAGACATGCACCTTTTAATTTCTCAGAAAAGAAGGCTATAGGCTTACCTTCTTGCATGAGGACGCCTCCAATCCCAACTCCGCTAGCATCACATTCAATCTCGAAAGGCCGAGTGAAATCAGGCAGAGCCAGCAATGGCGCATGAGTGAGCTTCTCCTTGAGCTTGCAAAACGCCTCCTCCTGAGCTGGACCCCACTTGAACTCACACCGCTTCCTTGTGAGCTCTGTGAGAGGGGCTGCGATGGAGCTGAAGTCGCGCACAAATCTCCGATAGAAGCTCGCTAGGCCTTGGAAACTCCTCACATGGCCGATATTGGTAGGTGTCGGCCAATCCTGGATTGCCTTGATCTTGGCATCATCGACTCGCAATCCGCTTGAACTCACTACAAAACCCAGAAAAGACACTTGATCATTACAAAGCTCACATTTCTTAAGATTGGCATACAAGTGTTCTAATCTAAGAGTAGAAAGTACTTCCCTCAAATGTGCTTCATGTTCCTCAGGTGATTTACTATAGATAAGAATGTCATCAAAATAAACAACAACAAATTTACCTATGAAATTCCTAAGCACATGATTCATTAGTCTCATGAAAGTACTAGGTGCGTTAGTCAAGCCAAAAGGCATAACCAACCATTCATAGAGTCCAAATTTAGTTTTGAAGGTTGTTTTCCATTCATCGCCTTTCTTCATCCTAATCTGATGGTAACCGCTTTTTAAATCAATTTTAGAGAAGATAGAAGAACCATGCAACTCATCTAACATGTCATCTAAGCGGGGTATAGGATGGCGATATTTTACAGTTATGTTGTTAATGGCCCTACAATCTACACACATTCGCCATGAACCATCTTTCTTAGGGACTAACAACACAGGTACAACACTAGGACTCAAACTTTCCCTAATGTATCCCTTGTTCAACAGTTCCTGAACTTGGGATTGAACCTCTTGGGTTTCAGTGGGATTCATTCTGTAAGCAGGCCGATTAGGCAATGCAGCCCCTGGAATGAGATCGATTTGATGCTCAATTCCTCTGACAGGGGGTAGACCTGCCGGTATGTCCTCGGGGAAAACATCCTTATATTCTTCAAGAAGAGTTAGGATGCGAGGAGGGAGGGTAGCTCGAAGCTCCTCACTCAACATACTCAACCCTTTGCATAGGAGCATGAGGGTGGTTTCCCCATCCGCAAACTCGTCTAAAAATGTACTCTTGGATGCCAAAAATACACCCTTAGGCCGAGTAGGGGTAGACACATGGCTCGACTGAGCCTCCCTTTCTAACTCACCTTTACTTACCTTCCGTTTCTCAATCTCATCAGCCACCTGGGTTGGTGTCATAGGCTTGAGAACTACATTTTTGCCCTGAAAAGTAAAGGAATATCTGTTAGTAAAGCCATCATGCAAGACCTTACGATCAAACTGCCAAGGACGACCTAATAAGATATGACAGGCTTGCATAGGTACTATATCGCATAACACATCATCTTCATAATGTCCTAATTTGATATGCACTTTGACTTGCCTATTCACTTTCAAATTACCACAGTCGTTCATCCAATGCAATCTATAAGGCCTAGGATGCTGAATAGTAGGAAGGTGTAATTTTTCAATCATCTCTTGACTAGCTAAGTTACAACAACTTCCCCCATCAATGATCACATTAACCACTTTACCCTTAACTAAGCATCTAGTATGAAAAAGATTCTCACGTTGATTGTCATCACATGGTGCAGGAACAACACTTAAGACTCTCCTAACAATCAGTGATTCTCCATGTTCATAATCAATGCCATCATCATCCTCATCATAGGTAAGCAGATTAAGGTTTTGATCATTATCATTAGCATGCTCTTCATTTTCATCACAAGAATTGTCAGACACATATTCACCTAAGTGATTAATCATGAGAGTTTTCTTATTGGGACAATCCTTCATAGTATGACCTCTACCCTGACATTTAAAGCACACAATGTCCCTAGATCTAGTAGTAAAGGGGTTAGGATTACTCCCTTTGGGACCAGTAGATGTCCCAGACGACTCTCGTCCTATCCAAGGCGCCTTACCCTTGTCAGCAGCTGTAGGGTTGGTTCGTCCATCTCCTCTCCCAGGGGCTTGGTTTGGCCGAGAGGTGTAACCGCCGTCAGACCGCCCTTGGGGCTGTTGTGGCCGGTTTTGGCGCCAAGGTTGGGGCTGGCCGCTCGTCCATCTTCCGCCTTGGTTCCTGTATCTAGCTCCACGTTCAACTTTAATAGCCAAATGCAATAATTCAGTAGGAGTAGAGTAAGGAAAGCAATCAATGTCCTGAGCTAAGGCGGGATGCAAAATGCGAAGAAACCTAGCATTAGTATCCTCATGATGTTCAACAACATTTGCTCGTGCCATGGTTTCTTGCATAATATTAAAGGTTTCCTCAACAGATTTATTTCCCTGCCTAAGGTTCTCTAGGCGTTGCCTAAGCTCTCTAGCATAGTGTTGAGGGACAAACCTATTTCTCATTAAAGCTTTCAATTGGTTCCAAGACGCGATAGGCGCATCAAGGGCTCTTCTTCTTTCCTTAACCAAATTATCCCACCATATAAGAGCAAACCCTTGAAATTCTAAAGAAGCCAATTGAACTTTCTTAGGTTCAGAAAAATTGTGACAGTTCCAGATTTGTTCCATTTTAGTTTCCCAGTCTATATATGCATCTGGATCTGTCTTGCCATCAAAGGAAGGAATTTTTACCTTAACCTTACCTATGCCGTCCTGATCAGGATCTCTATGCTCACGGTATTGGTAACGGTCTTGGTAACGCCCTCCTCTGTCGTTCCGCCTCGGGCGTTGATCCCAATAGTCCTCCTCCTGGAAGTCATCCTCACGCTCCGAGTAGTAGAACTCCTCCTGGAAGCCACGACCTCTACCTCTTCCCCGTCCTTGCCCCTGCGCATTAACAAATCCATTATTTCGACCATTTCTCTCCCCTCGTGGAGAGTGGTTCTCTTCAAAAATAGGATTATTGAAATTAGGGTTAGGAGGAAGGTTAGGATTTGGGACTTCCCTTTCATCATTAGGCTGCTCGTTACGCCTTTGACCACCATGACCACCAAGGTTATTAGAACCCGTTGGTCTAGCCTCCAAAGCCGTCAGCTTATCCATCATCGCCGCCAAGGTGGCCGTGAGATTGTTCATTGTGTTATTGAACATTGCGACGGATATAGTTGCTTCGGAATTGTTGTCATCATTGCCATTGTTGGCATTGTTCGGGTTGTTAACCTGCTGAGACATCGCAACTAAACAAACACAGAACTATGTCAAGATTAGCAAAATAAAACAACTCACAATGTGTTTCTCTCGCACACCTCTCTCTAATTGGTTATGACAAGCTTGTTGGGGCAATCCGCTTTGGGCAAATCAACACTCAAGCAAGGACTCAACAATCAAAGAAAGTAATCAAGAGAAACGACAAAGAAACAAGCAACAAGGGGCTCGAATTCGACCAAAACAGAGCTCAGCCGACACTGTAACGAGGCTGTACCGAGGCTGAAGGGGGTCGGTATGGGGTCGGTATGGGCACTGCAGTACACGACACACAAAAAAGAGGAAAGAAAATGAAAGAAATGAAAGAAAAAAACTTGGATTTTTACCTCTTTTTGATTTAAACCCTTAGTATGGATGTTGTAGTTGCAAGGTAGGGCTTAAAAAAAAAAAAAATTTTATGGTTTGGGAGGTAAGTGTTTGAGACTTTCGTCTAGGGCTATGAGGTTTTCACCGAAATTAGTCCTTGAAGTTCTTGCACTAGACTTGACAATTCCTTTTTTTTGTTTTTTTTTTTTTGAAAGCTTCCTTGTGCCCCTAGTGAATTTTATCCTCCTAGGACTAAGCTTTGAATGCAAATATGTTTTTTTTTTTTTTTAACTAATGCAAGAAACTAACAATGAAATAAAGGACTCTTGTGGCCAAAGATAGAACAACACACTAGGTTTTTGAATTGCTTCGGCCGATCACAAACAATCAACTATGATATATATCAATTACGATTTGTGCCTACTGTGGCCACAATTGGTAATGAACTCCAATGTCGGCTGCAATTGACTAATGTTGCAACAATTTGGCTTTAATAAGACTACAGTGATATATATCAATTATGAATTGTGCCAAAGGTTGGTCGATTGCAACAGGGTCTCGGCTAGTTATGTGTTTTAGGCTAGCAACCACAACAATCACAAACAAGGATTAATGAATCAAATTAAAAAAAAATTTCAAGAAGTAAAAATACCAAGAACAAGAAAGACTATATTTTTGTAGGTTTTGTGTTTAGGGAAACAAAAGACACAACTTTGATGTCGGAAACCAAAGCTCTGATACCAATTTGATACGGGGTTAGCCGTAGGATGGCCCGATCTTCGACAATCAAGACTCAAAGACAAGAAATAGCAAGAATGGAAGCAAAGACTCGATGAACAAGAATAAAGACTCGAAATTGAAAACAAAGACACGACCGATAGTGGACTGATTCGAACTAAAATAGAACGAGGCAAAGACCCCAGGCCTCCGTAGAGGGTAGGAACCAAATACCAACGACTATAAAGCCCGCCTCTACAACCCTATACAACCAAGCGGACAACTTGGAGGCACAAGGAGGGGACTTGTGATTACCTGGATCACCAAGCTCTCGCGAGGTTGACGAACTCAAAGCAAACCAAGTTAGATCTATACCAATAGTTGCAATCGACGAGCAACGCTTCGAATCGATTGACTTTCTCACAGATGTGTTTCACACAAGAACTGTAAATTTCAATAATGGAAGACGTGAATGTTCTACAAGAGAGGTCGGCCAATATAAACCCTAAGAAAGCTCTTTTGCCGACACTAATTAAATAAAATAATAAAATACTAACTTAGGATTAACTTAGAATTAAATACTAACGTAGAGACTTAATAAAATAAACCTTTAATAACTTAAAATAGTATGAATAATAAAGGTTTCCAAATTAACGTCACAAGGAATCACAAAGCCGGGAAACGGGACTTCGTGGCAGCAACCAACAGTGAGGTCGCGCACGCCCGCGCAGTCTCGGTGCACGCCCGCGCAGCCAGGTGCACACCCGCGCAGTCCCGCACACGCCCGCGCACGATGCTGCTGGCCTAGGTGCTTTGCTGCTGGCTTCCGGCGTCGGTAATCCGGGTTCCAATGCACATGTACGCCTTCATCGGTGGCTCCGGGAGTTGGACCGCGCTCGAGAACAAGGAATGACTTACAAAGAGAAATGAGTCGCGTTGGAGCTTCTTAGCTCGACCTCTAGTCATCGGTCCGTCTCCGAGTATGATCGGCGCGTCCGGAGGTGTAGAAGATGGTCCCGCATCAATTAAGTTATGGAAGTTCTATTTGAAAATGCTACTTATAAGATTATGTTAGATATATGATTAAACATTATTTGAAAGAGAGATTTGAAAAGAATATTTTGGAAAAATGAAAATGCCGGAATTATTTTAGTAGTATAAACCTGCAAGCGTATTAAGGATTTCATGTTTTATAAAGGGGTTTTGGCCAAATATGATTTGAGATATTGTTTTGAATATGAGTTGTCTTAACTTGATATTTAAGAGTTTAGAAAAGTTTGGGAAATGAGTTTAGAAATATTGTTGGTAAGATTTATCAATGGGTTTGATTGGAAATGAAATGGTTTTGGTTGATGTTTATCGTATCGGAAAGGTCTTGGAAAACGGTTTTGCTATCGATCGGGTTTTGAGAATGTTTGAGAACTTGGGTTTCGTGTGCATGAATGTTAGCCTAGTGGCTTATGGAAATGGCTTGATGATAGATGTATATTGCTTTCGGATTGCTTTGGACTTGCATTTGGGCCCTTGCTTGCGTTATCTTTTGCTGTTCGGCATTTCAGGTAAGTTCCCTAGGGGGCTTACTCAGGTTGGACATTCATGCATGTTGTTGCATTTTATGTTAGGTGTTGCATATGCATAAAAGCATGCCATGTAGTATCATGTTTAGGTTGCACTAATTGGTTGAGCATCTGTTTACTTCATGCGTTTGAAACAGAACGGTCGTTATCTGTGATAGTCCTAGAGTCTTTGCTAGGGTCATAGGGTAGCCCAGCCTCATCGGGTACCCTGAGTCAATCGAGTCATGAACTTCCTTATATTATGAGATGCATGCGGGCTTTATTGTGGAGCGGGTTAGGCATGCGTGCCGCCCGATTATGATGGAATGCATCCACGAGCTGGCCAGTCTCCGCCCTATCGGAAGGGGGTGGAGGTAGGAGAGGGATATGCCACTTGGCATTGTCTTGGGCCCTTTACAGTATTTTTACACACTATTATAACCAGGAGCATGCTAGTGTGTTTGACTTTCGTACTGCATTAGAGCATCTTTATCAGGTATAGCACATACTATGTGGCCTCAGCGAGGACTGCCGGTCCCGCATGAGTGGCTCGATCTGACTCCTTTCCCCGTTCTTTTTTTAAAGGTATTTTCTGCAGATCGTGTTTGCTCCTTGCTTCTGTGACGGGAAACCCTTTGGGGAATCGAATAACCTAGCTAATATTCTAACTTGGTAAAATGTTAATTACTTGCTTATGATTTGGTTTGACCCGGCTTTACCGTGGCATTTGTATCCTAGTTTTGCTTCCGCTTTACTTTCGGTTGAATTGGATTTTCGATATAGTCTTAGAACAGGTAAAGGGTACCCAATGGCCCTTCGAGGTTTTTAGGGTTTGAAATCCCTCTTTCTACTAATCTTAAATGAGTTTGAAACCTCGACCCGTACCTGGATTGCAAGATCCGGACAAGGGGTTTTATCCCTTGAAACGTAACCCGGAAATCATAATTCTGGGTCGTTACAAAGATGGTATCAGAGTTGAGGTTGTGCAATTCGGGTACACAAGGGTCGAGTGTATGTTTTGGAAAACCGCCCATGAATTTTAAAGGATTTGAAAGTGTTCTAAAGGGGCAAAATGAACTTAAGATGTCTAACATAAATTGGACTAAGTAATGAACTCGACTTGTAATAAAAGAGAAAAACCGACCAAACGGTGACACGAGTGGGTAGTAAAGACGATAGACAACCCCTATTGGGTGTAGTTGGGAACGGTAGGCGAAATATCAGCTTGTTCTTTACAGATGGGTTGGGAGAATCAAATGAGATCATTATGAGTGTTATTAACTGATTCGGTGCTGAGTGCTTGCTATGCTAGAGATTTGATTTGGTATGCCTAACAATGAGTTGTGTATTGATTGATCTATGCGAACGGGATAGCGGGAGTGCCTTTATTTCTACATTGTCAAACCCAGCTTGTGTGGAACGAGCCCTTCCACTATGTTTGTTAACCCTTTGACGGTGCTATCGAGTCTTCCTCCCAGATGTCAGTGTCTCCCACGGGGAAAATCGGGTTGGTAAACACATTGTGGCGGGATCATGTATGGATATGAAGGTTCTTTGAGTGAGTATTAGAAGGTGGTTCTTGATGGCATTTTGAGTCAAAAGTAAGGTGTTATTGGGTTGTCTTTCTTGATTCAAATGATGGTCAACCTTTATTTTCTTACCACAAAGAGTCGTACCAAAGTCCCACGGGAAAGAGGGGTGATAAAGTCAATGGTTGCCCTTAGGGATCTCTGTTCGGTTGTAATGGTGACTCTCTCTGAATTTAATGACATAATATGATTAGTTATATTGCTTAGGTCTAGTGTTATGTCTTACTTTCTATCATGATTACGTGTGGTCATAACATGTCGGCCTATTGTGTTGACTTGATTAATGATTGAATGGAAGTGTGAGCTGCAGGAAGTGAATCTGCCTCTACTAGGTTCATGATAGTGTGATTGATTAGAAGCATAAACCACATTATATGAACCTACATGATAGTTGTTTTCTCCTGGGTTAGGTCCATGATAGTGTGATAAAATCTTCTTCGTATGAATGCCTGTAAATGATCTCTTTATCATACTAGCTAATGACGCGCCGATGCTCCTTATTCCTTTTGTGACAAGAACCTATAGCATGCATATCTATTTTCTAATTGTCAGATTAACTGTTGCTGATTATTTTGCACTTGATATTGCTGTGTGTTACTTGTGTTGAAGAGAGAATATTTGGTATAATTGAGTCTTGAGAAATGCATGTTTTATCCTAGAGTGTGTTGATTTGAGCTCATGCCCCGTATTCTAGTCATATTTTCATTACTTAAACTCGTGTTATACATCGTAAAACCTTCCTCATGTTTCTAGATTGTTGGAATGTGATTGAATTAATTTCTTACGCGTCGCCATGATTAGTTGCATGTATGTATCGCGTGTTATGTTGAGCCATTAGTATCATATAGGACCTTTGATCATGACTTGTGCGAATTATACCTTGTGATAGCATGCATTTAGGTAGGCATATTAGGTTGCATTTAACATGATTTAGATGTGCATAATGCATAGTTTAAGCTAGATTTGCATTTATACTTGTGTTGTTGGTGGAATCGGAATCTACACGCTTTTATGGATTATTTCAGGTATATGTGGATCCGACTAGGAATGAGGAGGCTCATGGATGAAGGAAGAGTGAAGAGGAGGAGGAAAAGTGAAGAGCCCGGGAGCGGAATCGAAGTTAGAGAGCCTAAGTGAAGAACAAGTCAACAGAAGTTGTCGACAGACATGCTGAACTTGTTTCGCACTTTCTGGAGGCCTCGGTGGTCCGATTGACTATTATGACCATGCGCTGGAAAGCTCTTTCCGAGATCTACAACTTTCATGTTGGCATCGAGACTAAATTCGAAATGGAAAAATTACTGTGAACAGTAAAGCCGCCCCGCGGCCAAGCTAGCCGCCCCGTGGCTCGAAGCTCTGTCGAACGATTTCGCTGATCGCCTGGCCGCCCCGCGGCCTGTGGTGGCTGCCCCGCGGCCTTCACAGAAACGCCGATTCAAAACTGGACTTTACTTAGGGTTTTTTATTAAGTTATTTGGCCGACTTTCTAAAGACTATTTAAGGTTTTTCTAGTTATTATTTTCATTGACCTTATGCACTTTACACCATTGTTGAGAGCGTCGTTGAGCATGAGCAACTAAACTCTCAAGGTTTCGCCTACAGTTTGGATCTTTGATTGTTGAATTGTGAGTTTCTTAATCTAGTTCTTATTCCTATTGCAATGTTTTGACTTCCTTGTGCTTAATTGCTTGAATGTGTTTTATTCTCTCTGGCCTGGCCGACTAGTTAGAGTAGATTCATTCAATTGCTAGGGTTTTGTAGATTCCTCGTAGCGAACCTTAACCCAAGTAGCAATCATATCCCTTTAGGACTCGTAGGACTAATTGGATGTGTAGGAAGTTGAATACATGTTGAATATCGACTCGTAGCTTGATATTATATGTACCTTGGTTAATTCATAATCTTAATGCTATCTCTAGGTTGAATCTTAACCGTGTTAGGGTTATTTAGAGATAAGGGTTGCTAGGACTCGTAGGACTAGTAATTTACCTAAGATCTGGACAAGGACATTGATAGGAAAAGACAAGAACTAGAGGCTGAAACAAGGATCGAATTCATCAATCGAAGTGATAAATTGTAGGTGAACCTATTTCTCTCCACTGAATTCTACAACCAATTTACTTTGTTTGTTTGCTTCCGCTTTGCTAAAAGGCGGATCTTTTCACACTAAAAACTCCCCCTTTTCTCTCTTAGCAATTATAATTACACTTGAATTTAATAGATTTCCCTGTTGATCGATCTCTTACTTGCACGCTATACTAGTTAGTAAGTTTGAGTATTCTTTGGCAAGAACAACGACAGGTTTTCCTCTTGTCACCTTGCCTACACTACTGTTGATTCTCTCTCGAGCTAGGTCCCTGATAGTGTGTTTCTTCCCTCTTGTTGTTCTCTTAAAATGTTTTACTCATCCTGATTGGATTTATGTTGAATTCGATGACTGCCTTGCTTAATTTTTGTGATGCTTGATCCTATCATGCTTACATGTTATCGCTTGGTAGTATTTCCCCTATTACTCTATGATATCATATCGTGCTTGCATGAATGTATGACTTGACACTTCACATGATCACACACCACACTATATCATGTTTCCGCATATACATGACATTGGACTGTTAAGGTGGGTCTAGTCGAAGTACCTTGATGTATTCATGTTCGATATGTGCTAGTAGTATCTTATAGGGTTTATGAAATTCGATATGACTCCCTAGATGGTAACTTGTCGTACTTACTGCATTGCGTAAACATGCTTCGTGAAACTTATGCTGAGTTTCCTTAGGCCACTCTTAACTATGTCATGCCTCATCGTGTATCGCTAGCATCATGTAGGACCTATGCTTTCTAAATGTGACCCTTCATCTGATTGCATGCTATTCTTGACTTATTATATGATCATTGTTGCCAGATGTGATAGATACCATGCTGCTCTTATGTGTTCTCGTATAACATTATGTCAGATTGTTATGATAAGCTCATCATGATGCATTGACCTTGATTGTTCATATATATACCTCGCTAGTGCATTGCTCATATTGTGATATTCGCTCTGTTTGGTAAGTCCCGTATATCTCGCTTAAGACTACTAGGTGTTATGGCTTCATGAATTGATAGACTGTTAGCTTGTCTCGCATGCACCTCAAGGTAGAACTCGAATGTGTCTTTTGAATGTATATGTATGTCGTTGATATTCAAGATAGGTACATGTTAGTGTGGGTTGATATGGTTGATTGCTTAAGACGAACCCTTGCTGCTTGTCACAAATTGTAACCTCATAGATTTTCATAGGGGCATCGTTGTCATTCTCGGGTCAAAGTCTTGTCTCTAGTCTTGTCGTCCTTTAGTCTTGGTCTATGTTTGGTTCCGAAGTGAACATTGGGTTGCCTGTCCTTGTCACTCCCCTATCTCTGCTAACTTAGACTCCTTGCGATATTTGGTGAGCAACTGCTTGAAAGAGAAAGGAAGTTGCATAACGACATAGCAGTGTGGCGGAAGCGTGGGCCCATAACCCACAAGCCTCATGATCGACAGTGTTGGTGGGGCAGATATGTTTTGAGGATTGCGGCTATCGAGTACGATATGACTTGCAGGTGGGAGTGTCCTCCGTTTGAATTGCTAACCCTTTTGAATATGTTGATAACTATGTTGCACTGCTTTGATGGTGACATTTATGTGTTGATGTGCTGACTTGGTAATAATTGTTGTCTGATTGTTTGTTGTTTACGATGATATGATTCAGTGCCTTACAGTTCTAATGTACATGATGTCTTGATACGTTGATCCTTGAGTTGCTAAGCATGATCTAAATTCATTACCTATAAAATGTGAACTGCAAATGTTGAGAAACCTGAACTGTCTATTAGATAAGGTTATGATGAAATTTGCTAGCTTGACTTGATTATATGCATATATGATGATTTGTAATAATGATCGAGCATGACGATAAATTGGGATTTATCGACGTAGTTGCAATGTTTAATGCTGAACTAATGATGCTATTGACATAAATGCTAGTTGATATGATGTGGTCCTTATGTGTGATCATGTCCATGATTTCTTCTTCTTTGAACTTGTGGGTGAGGGTTCTCTTGTGGAGTGGTTGATGAGTGGTAAAAGAATTCTAGGCGGTTAGGATGATCGATGGTATTACGAGGTAAGACGCGAGAGAGGGATGCATGTGATCGGCAGGGTATGATGCTTGTGATGTCTTGGGTAGTATATGAAGTGTGAGGAAAAGACTTTTGAGAGTATTGAGGATATAGTATGAGAGGTTCTCGGGTGTGAAGTTATAGATAGGAGTTGGGTTCTTAGAGGTGGATGGTGTGTGAGAGTGCTTGATGGAAGGAAGGGCGAGATCTGAACATTGAGATGAATTAGGATTTCTTTGGAGAATTTTTGTCTAAGTTGACGTTGGCGAGTCTAGAAGATGATTAGTCTTGGCTTGAGAGTGGAGATGGGTGAGTGGGGATTGTGTTTTATTTTGACTGGTATGATGTGATAATTTTCGTGATTATGTGATTTATTTATATTTGCTAGCATGATGCTTGTAGCAACCGTGATGAACCTGATATACAATGATATTACATGCTGATCTGCAATATTGAATTCTAAATTGACAGTGACTAGTATTATCGTGATATATTGATGCATTGCTATCATGTTATGTCGTTTTAGAAGCATGTTATGATATGATGTAAGAACTATGAGATAATGACGTGTTATTATGTGAAAGCATGATGTTACATTATATAGTGATAAACATGATGTTGCACTATATGGTTGGCAAACATGATTATGGATATGTTAAATGACGAATATGACTTTGAGGATGAATATGATTTGTATATATGGGATAATGATGTCTGATTACTAAATGATCGCTACATGACGTTGTGATAAGTTAAGATGATGTCTGGTGAGTATGTTGACATTCGATGATTGATATGCTCCTTGATCTCCCCTTTTGTTGAATCTTAATGGCATGATTTTGTTGTGTTGATGTGTTCACAATGAGTTTTGGTTCATTGACTCTATGATGAGGTGATACTTTTATGACTTCTTATGTGATGTCGAGACGTTTATTATGATTTTGTTATGTGGTTGAGATACGTATTATGACCCATAGTAGGATGTAGAGATGTTGATGTGACCTTGTGGCACTGTGTTGGCATATGTTTGAGACTTGTCATATGATGTACTGATTGGAGATTGGCTGGTTATTTGGTTATGCATTTCTTATGGCTTGTGAAACTCGCTTGAATTGAGACTGATAGCTTGTTTTGATTCTGGAAACTAGGAAGAGAATATGGGATTAGCCCTTAGAGGTGGATGATTCCACCTCCGAGCTTTTGAATTTGATTGATGGTTATGCGAGAAACGGATTTGGTTGTTGAAAGATTTTGACGAAATCTTGAGTTGAAAGGATTTGACTTGTTTTGGAGTAAAGTTGTTTGGTTAAACGTTTAATTGAAGATTTTGAGAGGTTTGAAAAGGAATCACTTTAAACTTTAAAGAATCAACGTTACCGAGAATTTCAACGATTTTGAGGCCAATCTTTTCCAATTGCGGAATCCCTTTCTGAGAATTTTCACACCCGGGCTTATATTAAAACGCCTCACGAAGTGGATACAAGCATTTTATAGGGGCGCATATAGAATTCTTGCTAAGACCCAGTAGAGACGCTATGATTGCTTTTCGAGTTATGATGTGACCGAAAGGTCGGGGTAAGGGTGTGATAGGGGCCCATATCACATACTTCCTACGATCAATTGGGAATGTTATGATCACGTCAAGGGTGCTGTGAGGATCTCATACGGGCCCCTATGAGATGCTTACAGAATCAATGGCGTGATCCTTGGACTCACCAATTTCAAACTTCATCCCCTTGTTTTATAATGATTTTAATCTCGAGGACGAGACTTATTTTTAGAGATGGATGATGTAAAGGCCCGAATTTTTAAATCCTAATTCTCGGAAAAAAAAAATTAAATATGAATTTAAATCGGGTTAATTAAAATCTCTTAAAATGAATTCCGGCATATAATTATTTTAAATGGGCTTTCATTCAAATTTATTTTCGCTTTCGCTTGCTAAAATTTGAAAGTATAATATAATTTTATTATTTGATTCAGTTCGCGAATTCGATTTGAATTTGAAGTTTTAAGCTTTTACCTTTTGGGTCGGGTTAAGGTCGAGAGAGCGGGTTTCATACTTTATTTTCCGGTAATTTTGGAATCAATAAATTGGAACCCATTTGTTTCTCCCCCTCCTTTCATCCGGAATTAGATCCAACAAGTTTGCAGCTCACCACCCTTTGTCATTTTTCCCTCCTTTTTATCCAAAAGGTCAAGCTGAGCACCTCTTGTTTGTTTCCCAAAGTGAGCAAACACTTACCCCATGACACTCCTCTCCCTCTAAGCTATTCTGCTCCTTATGGCTATTGTTCCACCAACTTACACGCCAAGTTCAGATGCCTAATCTGCAATTGAAAACCCATATCCCCACACCTCCTACCTCTTTCCTCCATCTCCATTTCCCTGTATTCACCCACTCCCTTCTTCCTACCATTTTCAATCCCTTTAAACACAAACCCACAAAGGCCTCCCTCCGAGTCCCTCTTAGTTGTCCGACGAACTCGAGATCAAGCCGCCGCCTTGCAGCGTGAGAGCTCTCGGACGCCGACGCCATCCCCCGAGAATCCCACGCCCCAGTTTCCGTGAGCAAGCGAGCAAGGCCGAGCTGTCTAGCCTCCATTCTTCGTCTCCATGAAGCGCAGCAGCACCTCTGAGCTCCCACTTCTCCTTCTTCGAAGCAGCAGAGCAACCGAGCACCGCCGAGCACGCCTTCAGCCTTCCCTCGTCTGAGCTCCCAGCCATCCCATTGCTTCTTCCTCCGAGCAGTAGCAGCAACTAAGAGTCCCATCGGAGCCCAGACACTTGGCGGAGCCCGGAACGCCGCCCGCGTCCTCAGTTTTTCCTTCTCGAAGGTCGATCTCGTTTCTTATTCGATTTCAGTTCAAATCCCGTCAAAATCCGTTTTTGCTCATCCCTTACTCCTCATAGGACTCAATCGGCGCTCCTTCCTCGTTAATCGCAGCCGGAGCCGCCCTCGGAGCCTCCCGGTGTCGAAAACTCAGCCTCCACTGTAAGCTCGCTTTTCCCTCTTCCATTTCTTGTGTCGCTTCTTCCTTGAGGTTGGGTTGGGTTCGGAGTTTCAAAACGCTTCTTTGGGTAAAATCTGAGGCCGAAATCTGGCCGAAGGCCGGAGATCCCTCCCCCGCCTTTCCCTGTCAGTTCTCCGATTGGAACGGCTTTGTTCTGAGCTTGGGAGGGAGACGGCTCTCTTCTTTCCTTGTGGGCTTGGGCCTGCTTCTCGGATCCGGGTTCTGGTGTCGGGTTATATCATTTGTTCTATGGGTTTTCAGTTAGAGAGAAATGGATTCGGGCTCCCTTCTTCAGTTTGGATCCGGGTTGGGCCTTTCTTTTGATGGTCTGGGCCTCTTCTTCTTTCAGATTTTTGGGGTTTGTTTTGTTGGGATAATTGTTTTATTGTTTTATGGATTTTTTTTGGGTATCCGATTATTATTTATTTAATTATTCTGATTTAATTGTTATGCATTAATCATATCTTAAATGTTTATTTGATGATTAAATATTAGAAATGTTGATCAAATGTTATTTTATAATGTGAGAGTTGTTATTTATGATAATTAAGTTATGGAAGTTCTATTTGAAAACGCTACTTATAAGATTATGTTAGATATATGATTAAACATTATTTGAAAGAGAGATTTGAAAAGAATATTTTCGAAAAATGAAAATGCCGGAATTATTTTCGTAGTATAAACCTGCAAGCGTATTAAGGATTTCATGTTTTATAAAGGGGTTTTGGCCAAATATGATTTGAGAAATTGTTTTGAATATGAGTTGTCTTAACTTGATATTTAAGAGTTTGGAAAACTTTGGGAAATGAGTTTAGAAATATTGTTGGTAAGATTGATCGATGGGTTTGATTGGAAATGAAATGGTTTTGGTTGATGTTTATCGTATCGGAAAGGTCTTGGAAAACGGTTTTGCTACCGATCAGGTTTTGAGAATGTTTGAGAACTTGGGTTTCGTGTGCATGAATGTTAGCCCAGTGGCTTATGGCAATGGCTTGATGATAGGTGTATATTGCTTTTGGATTGCTTTGGACTTGCATTTGGGCCCTTGCTTGCGTTATCTTTTGTTGTTCGGCATTTCAGGTAAGTTCCCTAGGGGGCTTACTCAGGTTGGACATTCATGCCTGTTGTTGCATTTTATGTTAGGTGTTGCATATGCATAAAAGCATGTCATGTAGTATCATGTTTAGGTTGCACTAATTGGTTGAGCATCTGTTTACTTCATGCGTTTGAAACAGAACGGTCGTTATCTGTGATAGTCCTAGAGTCTTTGCTAGGGTCATAGGGTAGCCCAGCCTCATCGGGTACCCTGAGTCAATCGAGTCATGAACTTCCTTATATTATGAGATGCATGCGGGCTTTATTGTGGAGCGGGTTAGGCATGCGTGTCGCCCGATTATGATGGAATGCATTCACGAGCTGGTCAGTCTCCGCCCTATCGGAAGGGGGTGGAGGTAGGAGAGGGATATGCCACTTGGCATTGTCTTGGGCCCTTTACAGTATTTTTACACACTATTATAACCAGGAGCATGCTAGTGTGTTTGACTTTCGTACTGCATTAGAGCATCTTTATCAGGTATAGCACATACTATGTGGCCTCAGCGAGGACTTCCGGTCCCGCATGAGTGGCTCGATCTGACTCCTTTCCCCGTTCTTTTTTTAAAGGTATTTTCTGCAGATCGTGTTTGCTCCTTGCTTCTGTGACGGGAAACCCTTTGGCGAATCGAAGAACCTAGCTAATATTCTAACTTGGTAAAATGTTAATTACTTGCTTATGATTTGGTTTGACCCGGCTTTACCGTGGCATTTGTATCCTAGTTTTGCTTCCGCTTTACTTTCGGTTGAATTGGATTTTCGATATAGTCTTAGAACAGGTAAAGGGTACCCAATGGCCATTCGAGGTTTTTAGGGTTTGAAATCCCTCTTTTTACTAATCTTAAATGAGTTTGAAACCTCGACCCGTACCTGGATTGCAAGATCCGAACAAGGGGTTTTATCCCTTGAAACGTAACCCGGAAATCATAATTCTGGGCCGTTACATCCGCCACCGGAACCGCCGCCTCAGCCACCGAGAGCGCCGCCTCCGCCACTATCTCCATCGCCACCGGCTCCGCCACCGGGACCGCCGCCGCCTCCACACCCTCCATCGGCACCGCCTCCTCCACAACCACCGCCTCCTCCATCGGCACCGCCCCTGCTCCACCACCACCACCGGCCTCCATCTGCACCACCACCTCCGCCTCCACTGGCACCGTCACCGCCTCCATCTCTCTCTCCGGCTCCATCTCTCTCTCTCTCGGCGTCGCTCTCTCTGTCTCGAGCGCTCTCTCTCTCTCTCTCCGACAATCTGTCTCTTTTTGAGCTCGTCGATCGTCGACCTCTCTCTTTCTCTCTTGGATCTGGAATTGGGAACGACGAAGCACGTCGGCTTCGAATTTAGAAGACGAGCTTGCACGTCACGTTTTTAAAAAAAAAAAAACATTCTTGCACGTCCGGGCTCGAGTGGTTGCAAACCCACCTGCACGTCTTTAAGGACTTGTGGATTTGCGGTGTATATAGTCGAAACGTATTTTTTGTAACATTTAACATTGAAGATAAATCATGATTGAAAATAATATAAGCGGTCAATTGAGAAAATGGAGCACAAGAGAGGGGAAAAGATGATAGAAATGTACTGTAAGTCTATAACACTAAATAGAATCTTTTTCTGAAACATTTTTAACACGTTTAAATGATATATTTTGAGAAACCTTTATTAAATAAAGTGAGAAAATTAATTGTTGGACACTTGGTCAAATTTAGTAGACTTATACGCGTCCAAGTTGTCCAACTAAAAACGGGAGATTTCTTGCAAGTAACCAGGAGAGGGTATACGTTGGTAGTTGGTTCACTTGGCTGTAGACGATTATGATTACTCAATAATACTTGCATGTGTGCAATCAATGCACAAGAAAGGGTTTTCGGTTTGGGGATAGGAAGGGAATAATTGTGAAATTTAAAGGTGAAATCGCTTACTTAGACCATCCGCAATCATGGGGTAACCTCTTTCTCTCCTTTTTTTTCCTATCTTTCTATCACAACTTTACAACTCATTTATTTTTTTGTTTAAAATCATTTTCGTTTTTTCTATCTCTTTCTAAAAGGTTTCCTCTACAACCATGGGAAGCCTCTTTTACCTCTTTTCAAATTTATTTTTACTTTTTCTTTTCCTTTATATATCTTTCCCTTTTTATATGTGTATCATCATATATTATTGTAAATTATTTTTATTTATAATGTTATAAATAAAAATAATTTACAATAAAACAAAGTTAGAAACATTATAACATGCGTAAATACTAATCGAACTACCTATAAATTCGGATTATAGCATTTGTAACATCACTTAAAATTGAGGATTTTTTAGAAGATGTTGATCAAAAGGCATATTTGGTGGGTGAAATATTTGGATTATTGTGATCCATAGTTAAAAAAATATGTACACCTACAATAGATCAAGATGTGGGTATATATAGGGTAAAATTGGGCTCAAATTATAGAAAAAAAATAAAATAAAACCAATGGGATATTTTTATCATTAAAAAAAAGGAATATAAAATTAGAAAAGAGGAGATGTTATCTCTCTCTACCAAGGTAACCCCTTCTCATCCCTTACCTTAAGGTAAACTCCACAACCATGGGCTTACCTTTTAGCAACCTTAAGGTAGGTAAAACTCATGGTTGCTCATGCTCCTAGGCACTTCCTAAACCTGTTATTCGATGGAAATTGTGAGATGAGGCAAATCACGATGATTCAATAGGTATAAATTATGGTGACTCAACTGGTGACAAGGTTCTGGAACCCTCATTTGAGAGGTTACTCTTACACTACCACCAGTGATAAGGACCACTCGGTCCTTAGTCTCTTACTCCAAATGACATCTTGTGACCGGTTGAACTATCCTTTCTACCAACCAGTATGGCAATTGGCAAGAAAGCACTTTTCATCTTAATTCTATAATTGAAAAATAACATGACTTTGCTATAAAAAAAATTAACATGACTTTTTTTTTCGAAATAGGTGAAATTTGAGCGATATCAAATTTTATTGGACTATCAGCTAATAAGGTCTTTTTACGAATGCGAACCTCAAGTTCTAGATGTGAAGCCAAAGACGTCTAGTATTAATTTTTGGTGAGCACAGACGTCCAATATTGTAGAATAGAGAGGGATAAAATCCTAATAGATTGGTGGTGGAAGTCTCATATTAGAGAAGACAAACACGTGCTTATAATGTTATTATTCAACCATTTATATAGGGATTACAATGGTTGGAGAATAAGCAATATAAAGATATCAATAATCTAAACCTACCAAAGATATATATTTCTAACCTAACCTAACAATATCAAAGATTATATATCCTAATACAATCATAACTAATATATCATTCCTAATATATCTCTAACACATCCCCGCAGTCGAAGCGAGAGTAGAGCCACGAACGCTGAACGCTGAAGACTGGAAGCATAAGATAGATCTGAGGTTGATGTAGATGGCTAAAACACGAACGGTGAGAGCCCGAGAGTATGAAAATCCATTAACGAACAACAAAGGCGAACGACGCCCCCGCAATTAGACAAGGTATAGACCGATAAAGTAGAACCGATAGGGTTAATTAAAATGGTAGAGAATAGGTGATCATTTCGTGGCAAAAGGAGCCGACGTCGTTGTTGTGAGCTGAATCTGTCATGTTTTACAGTAACTTTTATATCGATTTCTGCATACATTTCATGCATTTGGGCTAGTATAATACAGAATCTATGTAGTTTATGTTTATTCGCCAAATTATGGAATCTACATCAGTTTCTGTTTAATTTCGCAGAATTTGAGGCAAATTACAGCAGTTCTGAGAAAGGTCGGAAAAGCTCGGAATTCAACTACAGAAGTCCAAGGCCAAGAAGCAGCGGAACCAGTCGAATCAAGCTAGGAACCCATGTTTACTCGATCTAGAGTAAACCTACTCGATCTCGACGAGAGTGTCCGAGCACAGGCCTTGTCGACTGAGCACTGATCGAGAAGCTGAGCCAGAGCAACCCGACTCCGGAAGCCAACTCGATCTCGAGTACCCCTTGTCGAGATCGACAACACCTCAACGCCATGTCCGGAGTCGACGAGCTGTGCCAAGACGAGAAGCCGAGGACGGAGACGCCGAGCCAACCCTATTCGATCTCGAGGAGCCTTGTCGAGATCGAGGACCACCATGGCGCCAATCCGAGTCCGTGACGAGCACCAGTTCCTCGACCACACCAGGCCACACATCCTCGACGACTTCCCAACTCGATCTCGAGTTGCTTAGTCGAGATCGAGGAGCCAAGGAGCACAAGTCCGAGCCATGTCGAGCAGAGCAACCCGACCAAATCCAGCCAGCCATGGTCGACGACAAACCCTACTCGATCTCGAGGAGGCTTAGTCGAGATCGAGGAGCCGCGTCCCGAAGCCGCGTTACGCGGTTTGACTATCCTACTCGGTTTGGGAATCCTTGTGGCCGAATGAAGCCGAGTCTATCCGAGATCCATCAAGCTCTATCTATGGAAGACAAGATCTATCAACATACCTATTTAGATATTATTTCCCCTTTTTAGATTTAATTCCTAAATTACATTTATTTATCTTTTAAGCTTTTTAGATATAGATAGATATCTTCTATCCTTGATTAGCAAGGAATAGAAGCCTATAAATAAAGCCTTAGGGGCTGGTTTTTCATCATTCAATTTCAGAGACACAGTTACACATAGAGGTTTTAGGAATTCAAAGGTTTTAGGGTTTTGGCATTCTGCGAAAGTTGAATGTCGGGATTGTAAAGACTTTGAATATAGTTTAATGCAAGTTTCTTTTCATACATCAATGTCTGCTATTGCGATGAAGAGCGAGTAGTCCACCCACTTCTGGGGCTGGGGTGAGCCCGACGGTGGCCATGTGAGGTGATGTGGTAAAGGTACAATCTTGTTATGCAATTCGTCTTCTATCCCTATGAGCATGATTCTTTTGCGAGAGTTGAAGGTGATCCTTATTTGTATTATTGAAGCGAAAGTGATCTTAATGCAACTTGGATTAATTATGTGAAAAGGGTTAGAAACAATTAGGGTTTATGCGAAAGCCTCTATATGCCTATTTGTTAGTAACGAAAGTTATTTTGATGGAAAGCATGATCTTTTTATGCCTTTATGTGTTACTTTGCATGGTTATCGTTGTGGTGTTGATACCCTGGCTTTGGAAGTTCTTTATATATTGATTTATTTCTGTCGAAATCTGAAAATCTGTGTTCGAAATTGCAATTTATACTTTCTGTGTCTTAGTCGATCTAGAGGAGGGACTCGTCGATCTCGAGTGGCATCTTGTCGAGATCGAGTAGGATCTTATCTGGATCGAGTTTCTGTCCTCGATTTTTAGTTTCTGTCTCTGTTGTCCTTTGTCGATCTCGAGTTAGGGCTTGTCGAGATCGAGTTAGTTTCTGCCTTTGTTTTATTCCTTGTTTTCGTTTTTCTTTCTTTCTTTGTTTCTTTGTTTCTGTCTTTTCTACTTGCTTTTTATGTGAGATTTACAGCTGCCTAGGATCCGCTGACACGCTTCCTCGTGGATTCGATCCTGACTTTCTCTTACTACATTGGAGGGAGTCTTGTAATTATTTGCGTGGGCTTAAATCTGGTTTGATCTATTTTTATTATATTTCATACTCGATTCCCCCCTTACAACAGTCGCTCAATCAAACAGTAAAAAAAAACATATATGGATAGGGTAAGGTAAGGCAGCAAATATGTTCGACGAAGGTGGAGATAGGCCAAGATCGAAACCCGCTCTGATGCCATATAGAATATATAGAGAGGGATAAAACTCTAATAGATTGGTGGTGGAAGTCTCATATTAGAGAAGACGAATACACGCTTATAATGTTATTATTCAACCCTTTATATAGGGATTACAATGCTTAGAGAATAAGTAATATAAAGATATCGATAATCTAAACCTACCAAAGATATATATTTCTAACCTAATCTAACAATATCAAAGATTATATCATATAATATATACAATCATAACTAATATATCATTCATAATATATCTCTAACAAATATTATTATTATTATTTATTGTACATTCAGATAAATCATATTCAAATATTATTAACCCTAGTATTTTTCAAAAATAATAATAATGAATTTCATCAAATTCAAATAAAAGAAACAAGAAGTGGAGTATTATTTTGACATTTCTGTTTAATATTAATGCTAATCAAACTGGGATTGATAATATAGAAATGATAATAGTAATAAAATTTAGTATAGAATGGGTATGAAAACATGTCAAATTCTGAACATTCAATGTACTTTTTTGTTTTTTATTTGTTTTGTGTGTGCCGGTTGTATACTTGTATTTATCTATGACGGCGTTTCCATCGGTCAATTTTACCGATCTCTTGATAATCAGTTTTGCCTGATTTCGAAAGTTTTTAATTTAAAAAAAATTATTCTAGTGTTGACGATGGCGGCCGATGAGGACGTGGGGGTTGGGGAGATTGGAATTTAAAGGCCGGTTGGGAGAATGGGTGATTGACAATCCAACAACCAAATAGCAAGAGTTGGAGGGAAAACAACTGGCATTCTTCTACACAATCTCCCCGGCTTCCATCTTTCACAAAACACCCAAATGTTTTGGTTTTCATGATAACTATTTTAATACTCCTCTGTCACACACGAAATTTATAAAATATACATGAATATTAGAATATATATGCGTGTAAATAAATCACATAGTAATTTTTTTTTAACAAATAGCTAGAAAATTTTAGCTCTTATATATTGTGATAAAAATAATAATACATAATTTAAAGTATAATATAATTCCACTCGAATATTTTATATTAAAATTTATTTAGATATTATAATTTATTATTAAAAAAATGTGTATAGGATAATGGAGTGTATGTGTGTGTGAAATCAAGGAAATGAAAAAATAATAAACATTAATGTTGGTTGTCAATTTTACCTTCAACCATATCTTTGCTCTTATGACGGCATGTGACAGTTTTTTTTTAGGGGTGGGCATGGGACGGGACCGGACGGGATTGGAGTAATACCGCGTTCTGTCCCGCGTATTTTTTTGCGGGACAAGATCGGGACGGAATTGATTTATTTTTTTTAAATCCCACCGGACCTTATCATTCGTAAGACGGGATGGGATCGGAACATGACGGGATTTGTCCCTCATAAAAAAAATTAAAAACCAATCCAAAAATAACAAATACAATAGTACAAATTATAAACTTACATAATAATCCCATTACAAAAAAAAAAAAAAAAATTGGTAGGCAGTAGTTGTACTATAGTAGCAAATTAAAGTCAAAAGACTAAAAAATGCAGTAGCAAGTAGCAACTAGAAGAAATCCCATATAAAATGCAGTAGCAATTACAAAAATGCAGTAGCAACCACAACAAAACTCATGCAGTCATGACGGCCTCAGGAATGCCAAATTGCCAATTGCCAACCTGTTTGTATTAAAACTCTTTATTTCTTAGTTCACGTTTATTAAGAGATTCTAGGGATACTTGAAATACTTATATTTTATTCTTCTCTCTCCGCTATATCATTCTAGCATCTCATTCTCATTTTTCCCACTTTATCAGTAGCATCCCTAGTATCTCAAAACTTATCTTTTCATACCCACTCAATTTACAAATATATCCATCCCTAACAATTATTTTCATTCTCGATTATATTATTACTAGTGTAGTTCCCGTGCGTAACGCACGGGATTTGTAAAATATATTATATTTTATAGAAGATATTACCATAATTTATTTACATTATATATTAGACACATTATACTATTATAATAATATGAAAACGATATAGAAAAATAAATAAATTTGGATAAAAAAATGATGCTTATATTATATCAATATATAATATATGGGGCAAAACGTCATTGTCTCACCTTTCTAGCAGGGTCGGGTTTGAGATTTGAAATGCCCATGCCAGGATATAAACATGTGGCCCTCTACTATCATTTTTTGTTGTGTTAATGGATTGGAAGGTAAGACCAAATAATTTGGTAGTTCGACTACATATTACACAAACTCTAGGTGAATAGAATTTTAAGAACTTTTGGATAGAGAGCACATAAAAATGTCGAAGAAGAAATATTATTGTAATAAACTTAAAAGTAAAAAAAAAATGGTTCATCCATCTCAATAAGGGGCTTACTATTTACACGGTCAAAATTTCGCCTTTTACACGGTTCACGCACATCCGCGCACTCGCAGTGCGCGGTCGCGTTTTTTTTTTTTTTTCTTCTTCTTAAATCCGCCATTGTTAATAGATCAAGCGCTGTTCTTAATTGAAAGGGTTGCAATTTCATACTCCCTCCGTTTCACAATACATGTCCTTTTAGTTTTGGGCACGTTTTTTTATGAGCGAAAAACTCTATAAAATATTATTTTTTTAATTAATTTTTTTATATAATGTGATACTTATTAGTAATAAGTATCAAATTATATAAAAATAATAATTAAAAAAATGATATTTTATAGAGTTTTTCGCTCATTAAAAAACGTGCCCAAAACTAAAAGGACATGTATTGTGGAACGGAGGGAGTATATGGGTTTAGAATTGCTAGTGTTGCAATCCACTAATAGATCAAGGGTAGCATTGTTCTTAATTAGAGGAGGGATAAGCAGCCGGATTTGCAGCAATGGAGGTGGGAGAAGCGGCGACGCCGGGGCTACCGGCGGGAGGGGAGACGGAGGAGGGAGGAGATGAGGCTGGAGACGAGGAAGGCGGAGTGCTGGTGGAGGGAGAGACGACAGTGGTAGGAGGAGCGATTGAGGTCGGCGGCGACGCGATCGGGGATTTTTTCGGAGAGACGGTGGGAGATTGGGCGACTGATCGAGGAGACTGCGAGGAAGGCAAGCACCGCGGCAAGAGCATGCTCTCATGGCTGCCATTGTTGAGTAGAAGAGAGACAAGCATCAACAATTTTTTAGTAGAAGAGAGCCAGGCAGCAACAAGGGGGTTTAGTTATGGTGAATGAACAGAGAATTTAAGGAGGAGACGTGAGCAGGAGAGAGGGGGAAATTGCCCAGTTGCGCACGCGGCATACGCAGTTGCAGGCCAATCTTTTTTAAACGCGTACTCGTGATGCGCAGTTGCGAATGCTTTCCGTGCAAATGGCGGTAATTTCACCGTGTAAATATCAATTCTGATCTCAAAATATAGGTCGTATGGGAATGAGTCACCATCTAAAAATAAAACGATCGATATTTTGAGACAGATGTAGTACAAAGTTTTGAGTCACCATGTATTGTCGTATGGGACTGAGTTTTTTTTAGCCTTCTAAGTTTTTTAGTAGGCTGATTGATTACTTTGAGCATTAAACACACATTTCTTGTGGTAATGGGTTGGAAGGTAGAACCAAATAATTTGGTAGTTGGACTACACATTCCACAAAGATTGGTGAATGGAATTTTCACAACTTTGGGATGGAGAGCACATAAATAAAAAGATATATTATATTAATAAACTTAAAAGTAAAAAAAATCGTTTTCGTCTCAAAATATAGACCATTTTAATTTTTTACATGTTTTTCAAGAAGCTAAAAACTCTATCAAATATTATCTTTTTATTAGTTGTATTTAAGCATGTTATATGATTTGCAATGTCTAAATAGAAGCTTTATTATTATATATTAGGCCAAACCATTGATATTTAGCTTAGTCTCAAAAAACATATGACATATAAAAAAAATGAATGAAAATATTTTGGATCTCGAGCTTGTACTTTCAATTCAATTATAAAAAAAGCAGAAGAAGAAGTGAAGGAAAAACTATTAAACAAAATGGGGATTGAAATCGAGCTCATAACCTATTGATTATGAAAATCTTGAACTTGGATTCAAATTTAATTTATATTTCAAAAGAGTATTTTATTTGCCTAAAATCATCAATAACCATTTAGTATTTCATTTAAATATGAAATTTTAAATTATTTTAGTTTAAAGGAAACATACATACTCTAATCATACTAATAATATTCAATTTTCAACAATAACCAAAGCATGTTTCATTGGTAGATTTTTTTTCCATTGAATTATTTTTGTAATTAAAAAGAGATTGAAACTGAAATTGGAAAAGTTTAAGAGAGAAATGCACAAAGTAACCCAAAAATCCGGATTTATTGCAAGGTTAACCCAAAAATTCCCCAAAGTTTAAAAGTGCGTCTATAGTTTGAATTGGAGAAAAGCTCTAATAAAATCGAATATCAAATGAAGGTAATACAAATTAAAAGATTTCCTATTTTGTTAAGATTAGATGACAAAAAGAAATGAAAATTTATATCAAGTCATTAAATTCAAATAAAGTTTAAACATTTGCTTGTTAGCTTAAAAACAACTTAAGGTAATTTTAAGGAAAATTAATAGATTTTATAAAGATATTATAAAGATATTATAAATAATTGAGTCAATATTTTCCCGATTATGTGTGTCGGAGTGCATGGTAGTTAGCTTGTAAGTAAATTATTCTAAAAATATTATAAATAAATTAATTAGATTTATTAATTTAAGAAATAAATTAATTAGATTGTTTTACATGTATAATATATATTATACTTGGTAGTTAGCTTATAAATAAATTATTCTAAAAAATATTATAAATAAATTAATTAGATTTATTAATTTAACAATACAGAAGAAATACAGAAGATACCATTACTTTAATTTAATAAATAATTAAGGTGAAATAATCATTTAAAGTATAGAATCTATAAAAAAGAAAAGAAAATCAAAGCATCTTGATTTTAGTAGTAGTTAATTGTAACTAAATCAACTATTTTTAATAAAGAATAAATAGAAATTAATAAACTGTTATCAACATGAGATAAGTACCTAATTTATTTTCACAATAAATAAACAGTTTATTTTAACAATAAATAAATAATTGATTTATTGATTTAAACTAATTTTCAAAGCACTCCCTAATAATAAAAATATTGTCCGGGAGTGTTTTGAAAATTAGTTAAATATCTAATCAGTGGAAGATCGATATGGAACTTTGTAATACTTCAAAAAATTATTGAGTTAAAAATTTTAAAAATGTGATGTAGTATAAAATTAAGGTTTGAAGTAAACTATATTATGTGATTAAGTTAAACAAAATGTATAGCATAGTTGTTAGCATTAGCTTTAAATATTTGATTTAAGTACCAATTATTTTTAGACTAAATATCCTAATTGAAATAAGAAAATGGCAAAGATTTAATAATGAATAAATATTTGTATTAAAAATATTTAGTTAAATTAATAAAATAGAAGATTTGGATAATTAATAGAGATTGGTAAAGATTTGGATAATTAATACATATTTGAATTAATTGTTTACTTTTAAATCAGTCTGATTATTTAGTTAAATTAATAAATTAGTTTGATTATAAAAGTTTAAATTGAGATAATTTTTTTAATTGAAAGGTGGGCCCAAATTTAAGGAAAATATTACGTAGAGCTAATCTTGTTTTATTGGATAATCTAGATACAATTTAACTGTTGCTCTAATAGAAAATAGTGAACCATAGAAAAGGCTAAAATAAAATGACTATTAAAATATAAATCATTCAATATTTTTAGCCCTTATAAATTTTTTTAACTCTACCCATAATGGTTACACAACTCTAACTTAAGCTATAAAAAACATGCATGTCTATAATTTTTGAAGTATTTGTCACATCATTTTAATTTCGATATGTTTGGGATTGTTCTAAAGACCAAGTTTATTCAAGTAAAACTTTCACAATTATCGTGCGAAAAAAACATTTTTTTAAAAAAAAAAAAATATTTAACAACCATTTCTTTGAAAATAAAAATCAGGTACACAATATATCAAATCATAACCGTTAAATAAGAAGATTCTATCTGACCAAAAAAGAATTCTTTTTATTAACAACAATTTTTATGATATAAATTGATAAGTAATTATTGATTAAATCATTTTTTTAGTTTTTTTTATTAATTTATTCTTATCTACTTAAGATTATAACAACCAAATAAACTCATCATTTTAAGGGAAAATTGATTTCTTATCTACCCATGCAAAAGAACAAAACATGGGCAAAGAGATAAATTAAAAATGACACCGTACGTAGTTGTAACAACAACAACAACAACTCAGTATGTCCCGCGACAAAGCAGGGTATGGGAGGTCATGATGTACGCACTCTTTTAATTTCCCAACTGAGTCGAGAGAGTGTTTCCGATAGACCCATAACGAAAGGATGCAAGAAAACATATTATCGTAAGCAAAAAAAAAAACATTTCTCGAGCAAATACCTTAATTTGCCCATTCTCATCAAGCAAGGCATTGGATGGCTTTAGATCAGAATAGAGTATTCCCTTGGAATGTAAGAAATGTAAAGCTGTAGCAAGGTAGATTATCCATGAGTTAAAAATAGAGCTAAAAAAAGAGCTAAATAACAACTATTTTATGTAAATAGAGCTAAATAAAAAACCTAAAATTAGAGTTTATAGCTTGCAAAGTAGATTATCCGTGAGTTAAAAAAAAGTGTTAAAGATGTATATATTAAATTAGGAATTAATTGAATTTAGATTAGATAGATAAAAATTAAGTAGTTGATTAAAACTAAATTGTGATTGGTTAGATGATTTATTTTTAAGGTGAGATTTTTAAACAATTTGAGAAGTAATTGGGGATTTATCCTAAATTCTCAACTTTTAGTGTATGGTCGCCACGTGTCCCAGAAATGCAAGTGTTTTAGTATTATATTAGATATTTATTTATTATTATTAAAATATTAATATCAAATTAATATTGACAAATATTGTTTTGATAAATATGTATTTCATTTCTTACATTATTTATTATTTCAAATTCTTCCATAATTATAATTCAAGTTTTCGGATAATATTTTGCATATTTATAATGAAAGAGATATATTTTTAATTATTTATTTCATTTCTTACATTATTTATTATTTCAAATTCTTCCATATTTATAATTCAATTCTTCTTATAATATTTTGCATATTTATAATTAAAGATATTTTTTTAAAATATAGTCAATTATATTCAAAATTGATGTCTACGTATAGGTAAAAATGAATCTAGTATTGTGGTAATTTTTATTTTATTTTTTTACATTTTTTTTTCGGAAAATTGAGTTTAATGGGTGAAAATACCTTCCTCCATCAACGCATCACCACCGTCCATCCTCCACAGCTGGCGCAGATCCGGGGCTGCCTCCTACGACCGATTCTGTTGGCGACACGTGTCCAGCCCTCCCCCTCTACAATTTGTGTTCAACGCTACTATTCACCCGTGTTGAGGCCTCTAGTATCGATACTCAACAAGTATTGTTGTAGTATCCCTCCACCCACTATTCCCATATTTTAGTAATAAAAATCCTAGTATCCATGTACAGTATATTGCCGATAAAACTGGCCTTATGTTTTTAATATTTTATTATTATTTTAAAATTTAAAATTTGGGTTTAAATAAATGTTAAGGTAATATAAATATATTTTGTGAACGGAATTTGAGGGATGCAAACTCTCCGTCTCGCGTCCCGTGCCACGTAATTTTTGGGGAACGGGATCGGGACGGGATTTGCTGGATTTGTGCCCACCCCTATTTTTTGTGAAGGGGTTGTTTCACAATTTATAAGTGTTAGAAGTGGATTTTTTTAGGGGCAGTTTCCATACAGGCCATATTTTTTTGCCTATATTAGGAAATTGTCCACCACCCTCTCCATATTAGCTAAATGTCCACCTATGTTGCTGAAACTGCTGAAACCGAAGTTGCTGAAATTGTGCCCCCCCTCCCCACGTGTGCCCCTTGTGCCCCCCTCATGTTTCAACATTTTTTTTTGCTGAAACCGATTTCAGCACTGTTGTTGATGTTGAAACCCCGGTTTCAGCAACGTTGTTGATGCTGAAATGGTTATTGTTGACACTGCTGAAAATGTTATACATACAAGCTACTGAAATGCTGAAATACAGAAATAATGAAAGGCTAAAATGTTGTCATATATGCTTGTAAGATATAGTACCTCATACAATTTTATAAGAATTAATTTCAACAAGGCAAAATTTTTTTTGCTGAAATTGCCAACATCCAAACTCTCAACAAAGCAAACTCAATCACAGTAGCAAACTAACCAATTCACTGCAATTTCAGCAAGTTCATTTTATTCAATCATCCTATCAATTCACAACCAATTTTTTTCCATTTAAATTAACCAAACGATCCGAACAAAATTAAACAAGAAATTAAAATTATCCAAGGTGAAACATCTGTGCTGAAATTGAAATTATCCAAGCGAAATTGAAATCAATCCGAACAAGTGAACGGTTACTGAGAGATTAATCAAACAACAATTTAGTATCGAGAATGCAAATATAAAATATAACTAAAGTACAGCAAACCAGATTCCGTCCCTTGCAAATAATTACAAGACTTCCTCCCGATGTAGCAGCGGGAAGTCAGGATCGATCCACGAGGAAGTGTGTCAGCGGATCCTAGGCAGCAGAGAAATCTCACAGAAATCGACAACAGGGGTCCTAGATCTCGAGTACAGCAACTCGACAGAAGATCGGACAGTCAAACACAGCGCAGCAGTAGCACAGGGTTAGTCGATCTCGACAAGAGCCTACTCGAGATCGAGTAAGGTCTTCGTCGACGTCGGGTTGTCTTGGTCGAGTTCCTGCACACAGAAGCTACATCGACCTGGGTCGAAGATCAGTAACTCGAGATCGAGGAGTGCTAGTCGATCTCGAGGAAGACAAAGAATAAAAAAGAAATAAAGTAAATGCAAAGGCTTTGGGGATTTCGAACTAAACTGTATAAAAAGGACTTCCAAGATTGGGATTTGCAACAACGATAACCAAACATGAATAAGGCAAGAATAAAACAGATAATCATGTGAATCGCATCAAAGGACTAAGCTTTCGCCTTTTCCAACAATTAGACAACTCTTTCAAGAAACCCTAATTGTCTCTACCGATTTTATGTTTACAATCTAAGTTGTTAGCATGGACCTCAATTATATGGGTAATAAACACATAACAAGTAGTAGATGCTCAAAACATGATAAAAGTCGGATCTTTACCTCAGACACGCAGAGCTATCGTCGGGCTCGCCCCAACCCTAGAAGTGGGTGGACTACTCGCGCTTCATCGCAACCTCAGACATTGATTGATGAAAAGAAACTAATTGCATTAAACCAAAAAGAGATTACAACCAAAGGAAGCCAATTCCGCTCTCGCTTCACCAACTCCTCTTGGCCACTCACTCTCTCTTTCTCTCTACTACTCCTACTAATTGTTGTGTGATTGAATGCCTAGAAATCAGCCCCATGGGCTTTATTTATAGCTTTCTAATCCTTGCTATTCAAGGATATAATATCTATATCTATATCTAAAACTATATCTAAATGCTTAATGATAAATAAAAGCAACAAGATAATTAAATCTAAAAAAGGGAATTATATCTAAAGACTAAAGTATCTTCATGTGGATAGATGTTGATAGATTCGGATAGAACTCGGCAATCTTCGGCTCCAAGGAATCCCAATCCGAGTAGGACAGCTCACAACGCGTTACGCGGCTTCTGGAAAGTTCCTCGATCTCGAGTAAGTCTCCTCGATCTCGAGTAGAAGTGATGTCGACTTGGCTGGCTCGGCGTCTCGGCTTGGTCTTCCTCGAACTGGCTTGGACTCTGGCTCCAGGGTTTTGTCGATCTAGAGGACCTTAATCGATCTCGAGTAAAGGTGGCTCGTCGACTAGGTTGCTCGGCAGTGTCGGGTAGCTCTTCTCGACATGCTCGGACATGGGCTTGGCTTGTCGACCTCGAGGAGTTTCCTCGACATCGAGTTGTGTGTTGCTCTGTGTCTGGGCGGTAGGTCAGGTAGTCTCTCCTCGGCATCCTCGGACATGCTCTCCTCGACTCCGGGCATGGGCTTCGGGACTTTGTCGCCATCGAGTAGGATACTCGATCTCGAGTAAAGGCTTGGAGTCGGGTTCTTCGTCTTCAGCTTCTCGACATAGGCTCCTCGATCAGTGCAGGTGCCTAGACATGGGTTGTCGAGATCGACTAGGGGTAGTCAACATCGAGTAGACTTGGACCTCCGTCCTTGCTTCTTGGTTTTCTCCCGAAATGGCTTCATATTCTGTAGTATTAAACAGAAACTTATGTAGATCTCCATTTCTGACAAATAAGCATATACTACATAAATTCGACAGATTCCCAACCCGGAATATGCAAAATGTAAAGAATATGGAACTAAAATATGCATAAAGACATGGCTACTTTGGAGACATCAAATCACCCCATACTTAGACTTGCTTGTCCTCAAGCAATAACTAAAGAATAACCAAGACCTACAACACATCCTTCAAGTCTTTGCCTTTTGTCAAAAGCAACATCTTAAGTAGTAGTAATGTAAGACAAGTGAATTTAACATCATCACACATATATGAGCGATCCATAGGCATAGGAAATATAAATCCAACCTCACAGGGATAATGTGTTTACACTCAACTCTCAATGTGTTTAGGCTATGAAGATCATCTCTCAACTCAATTCTATATACAATCTCATAAATATTGCAATTTAAATATAAATCCACTTCGCAACCAATTATGAAAATGCAACAAGAATTATCAGGAGGACTTCGCTCAATAGAAGTCTTCAAAGAAAATTCCATTCGGCGGGGTTGTAATGGGGCTTGGTAAGAAATATAAGGGTATGGAATTATTTGGCCATGTGGTGCTTAAAAATTCGGGAATCAAGACTCCTAAATCTCCAACACAACTTAACCAAACCATAACTCTCAATCATATGCATCAACCAGACTCTCCAATTTATCTCAATGAAGTATGTAACGTTTCAAACTTTCTCAACCTCTCCAAAGTATGTATCTTGCGAAAATGAAAGAAATAAGGTAAATCTGGCTCATGCACTTTATTGACAAACATATACTTTTTTTTTTCTTCTTCTTTTTTTTCGATTTTTTTTCGAACGAAAATAAAATAAGATAATACTAGTGCATTTATAGGGTGAGCCAAAAATCCTTTTACATAGTATGTATAGCAAGATAAAAAATATAAAACCAACCCATATCTCAATAAACCTCACAAAATCATTCTTGCTTGAATTCAAACATAAGCTCATTTCTTCCACAAATCATTATTTCAACCAACTCTAAGTCTTAATTTCCTAATGGGGGTCAGGCTCAACTTGTCTAAGGATAATTTTGTGGAGTTTATAATAAAAGTCTCAGGCTAATGTTCTGCCTTCAAGCAGGGATAATGCAGGGTAGGTAAAGAGAGGATAAAATTGGCTTAAAAGGTGCCTCCATCATTTAATTCTCCTTTACATAAACATATAAATGCATTGGCTTTGAATAACTATCACAACATTTAGAGATGCATAGGAAGAATAAATACACTCAAGAAAGCAGAGGGATTTTTAATGTTCTCCCTATAAGGCCAAAATTCTCACTGGGACAATTTTTGTTGGATTTTAACCTTTAGCTTAGGATCATATGTGCTCAATTTCATCACAAGTTCACAATCCACATAAAACAATTTCGAGGACTTAGACTAAACTTTCCAAACATGCCATAGGGTTTACATGATCAAGTCAATCATTATTCATAATCATAGGACATCTAAGTTAGGGTATAAAAAACTAAAACAATGCAAAAATTTTAAACATGCATATTATTTTTTTCTTTTTCGACATTTTCTCATTTTTTTTATTCCTTATGCAACTAAAGAAACAAGACTAAAGTATGACAAAAGACTAAAATGCATAAAATTTAAACATGAATGTATAACATAAAAATTAAAATTTCACCATGTAAAACCAAAAGCAAGACTAAAACATATAATAATGATAATGAGTTCTTCCCCCACCCCATACTTAAAATATACAGTGTCCCCACTATATAAAATTAAATAAAAACAAGAGTAAAGGAAGGAACTCACAGGATAACACATCGAGGAGGGCAGAACAGGCATGTCGAGTAAAAATCTTTGTCGATCTCGAGTAGTGCAACTCGATCTCGATGAGGTTTCTGCGTCCAATGGCTTCTGAAGTCGAGGAGCTTCTGGTGGCTTAGTCGACATTGAGTTGGCCTACTCGAGATCGACAAGTTTCTGGGCTGCTCCTCCTTGTCGTTGTCGACTTGGCCTTCGTCGATTCTGACTGTTTTTCAGGGACTTCTTATTCCACTTTTCGTGATCCTTATATGCTTTCCAACCTAAAAGTGTTAGATTGCACACAAAAAACAAGACTATCCACATGAAGTATTCTAAACTTTAAAAAAACAAAACCAAAAAACAAAAACCAAAACCAAAAAGTTCAAAAGTCCCAAAATTCATAAAGTTTTATATACATGCTCTAGATTTTAGAGTCGGTAGGTCGACTTCTCCGTTTGCGCTCAAGGACCATTAGTGTGGGGCCCGCTCATGCTTGGCCATTCTCCTGGATCATCTAGGTCCTGATTGTAGTATGCAAGCTCAGCTGATAGGTGGTTGCTTGCATAATCTTCCTTCTCTTTCTTCTTCTTCCTTCCAGCTCTTAGTTTTCGCAGATTCTCTCGCCACGGGGCCTTACCTCCCCTTAAATTATTGATAAATTTCTTAATGGACTGAGGGGGAGTAGAATTCATACCTGAACTTACCTTTTCGGACCCAAAACAGAAATCTTCGGGCTTGAGGTTAGTCGATGTCGAGTACGGTTGGTCGAGATCGAGTACAGGGACCCCATACTTAGGCTCTGGGCAAGTCAGTGGCTCAACAAAGGAAGTCGACGTCGACAAAGGCTTGTCGAGATCGAGTAGAAGGCTTGTCGAGATCGAGGAAGGTTGGTCGATCTCGAGTACGGTACCAGTGCCTTCCTCCGCTGTTTTCTTGGTCTCGTGGTTGCTGACGCTCTTTACCTCCAACCATGAAATTTCCTCCTTTGCAGGGCCAAAAGAGAAATCTAAAACCTCATCGCCTATGGTGAAGGTGAGCGATCGATTCTTAACACTAATCTTGGCATCTGCAGTAGCTAAGAATAGTATACCAAGAATAATAGGGCTAGTAGGATCTTCAGCACAGTCTATAATAAGGAAATCTGCTGGAACAAAGAATTTACCAACCTGGACGGGGACATTCTCAACTATACCTGTAGGGATGACCATTGTATTGTTTGCCATGTATAGCTTGGCATCCACAGGCTCTATGCATCCTATCTTTACCTTCCGCCAGATTGATAAAGGCATGATGCTTACACTTGCTCCTAAATCACATAGAGACTCATATTTATATTGTCCAAAACCCACAGTAACAGAAAACTTACCAGGGTCAGGTCTCTTTTCAGGGAAGTGGAGTACTTTGCATTCGCCTGCGATCTCTGAGATGGATCGCTTCTTACTTAGAATTTCCTTTAAAAATTTGACATATCCAAGCATCTCTTGCAGGGCTTCTATAAAAGGAATAGAGACATTCAATTCTTGTAGCGTATTAAGAAATCTGTTAAACCTACCTGCAGTGGGGTCTTTCTGTGCCTTGGAAGGAAAAGGCAGTTGCTTTTTCTGCTTCGGAGCCAGATCAGACGTCGGAGGTGTTGCAGAGTCGTCGACCTCGACTTGTTGTTCCTCGATCTCGACCAGGGGGTCCTCGAGATCGACTAGGGTTGTCCACTTCGAATTTCTAGGCTGCGCAGTGGAGTCCGAGCTCAGCTTCTGGTCTATGTCGAGCAAGTTCTTGTCGAGATCGAGTAGTGGATCCTCGAGATCGAGTTGATTCTGCTCTGTGTCGAGTTGCTGCTCTGCCTTGTCTTGATGTTTTCCGACCTCTGGCTCATGTAATTGATGCCCACTTCTGAGTTTGATAGCTGCGACGTGTCCGGTCTTCCCCTTAGGATTTGGTTCTGTTTGCTCAGGGAGCTGTCCCGATGGTCATGGGATCTGTGCAGCGATTTGACCCATCTGGGTCTCTATTCCCCTTTTTCAGATGTCCAGTTCTCCAAATTTTGTAGTGATGTTCTGGAACTGGTTGTTGATGGTGCCCTGATTCCGACGCATCTCTTCAAGGATCAGCTGCAGATCATCCTTCTTTTGATCCCTTTCTAGATGTCCTGGAGCTCTGTAGGGTGGGGGTTCCTAGGGGGACCTTGTTTCCACTGTGGTTGATAGAACCTTTGATCTCCCATGTAGCGATTTGGACCCCAGCGTAGGTTGCCTCTTCATGTCTCTCTGCCATTCTGACTTGCTTAGTGTGTGGGCACTCAGTAGTGGTGTGCCGCTGTGATCCGCATTTAATGCAAGGCTGATTGACAGACAGATATTTGACTTGCTTGAGGAGCTTGCGATTCTGGTCTCTGTAGAACTGCTCCCTGACATCTAGATCAATCTCTTTTGCTTGCTCATAGAGTGGCATAGATGGTGCTGGCCTGGCATAGGAGTTCTCCTCATAATTTGCAGTAGACCCATATTTGTTGTCATAATTGGTGAGCTTGTCTAGCACACCCCAGGCGTCAATTGGTGGCATCGTCAGATACTCATAGCGAGTGTACTGATTGATCCTGTCCTTAGTGACTTGATCAAGAGAGTTGAAGAAGATCTCTTGGATGACGTAGGGTGGATGTCCATGAGTAGGGCAAGATCGCAACAGTTTCTTGTAGTGTTCCCATGCCTTTGCTAGCGGCTCCCTAGGCTTCTGTTTGAAGGCGGTGATTTTCTAGCGGTGGAGTGCTGTCTTGGCGGGTGGGAAGAATTTATTCAGAAACTCTTGTTCTACTTGGGCCCATGTTATGAGTGATCTTGGTTTCAGCCCTTCAAGCCACTTCAGTGCAAGCCCAGCGAGAGACCAGCGAAAAGTCTTCATCTTGACATATTCCAGAGTAGTACCTTCAGCAAGAGTACGACACATGTCAGAAAAATTGGTAATATGTTCAAGAGGACACTCATTAAATTTGCCATAAAAAGCATTATTTTTAAGCTCTATAAGAAATTGAGTGCGAATTTCAAAAGAGTTTTCAGGGATTAGAATCGCCGATTCAGGCACGACGAGAGTTGGATGCTTATAATCCTCTGCAGTAGTTGATATTGGGCAAGCTCAGCTTCTGCTTGTTCCCTTGCTGCTTTCTCAGCGGCGATAACAACATCTTTAGTGGCCAGTTCCCATGTAAGCCTCTGTATCAGATGTTCTTGTGTTTCTGCGGCAGCCATGGCTCTTTTCAGTTTAGCGTGGGCTTGTATAAGACGTTCTGGGTTGTCTAAGCCGTCAAACTCAGGTGGTTGATCAGAACGGCGCATACACCTGTAAAGTAACTCAAAGCAGACGTGAGAACTAACTACCTAAGGCGCGAATGATAGCTTCCCCGGCAACGACGCCAATTTGTTGTAGGAGGAAATCAAGAATGCAAATATAAAATATAACTGAAGTACAGCAAACCAGATTCCGTCCCTTGCAAATAATTACAAGACTTCCTCTCGATGTAGCAGCGGGAAGTCAGGATCGATCTACGAGGAAGTGTGTCAGCGGATCCTAGGCAGCAGAGAAATCTCACAGAAGTCGACAACAGGGGTCCTAGATCTCGAGTACAACAACTCGACAGAAGATCGGACAGTCGAACACAGCGCAGCAGCAAGCACAGGGTTAGTCGATCTCGACAAGAGCCTACTCGAGATCGAGTAAGGTCTTCGTCGACGTCGGGTTGTCTTGGTCGAGTTCCTGCACACAGAAGCTACATCGACCTGGGTCGAAGATCAGTAACTCGAGATCGAGGAGTGCTAGTCGATCTCGAGGAAGACAGAGAATAAAAACGAAATAAAGTAAATGCAAAGGCTTTTGGGATTTCGAACTAAACTGTATAAAAACGACTTCCAAGATTAGGGTTTGCAACAACGATAACCAAACATGCATAAGGCAAGAATAAAACAGATAATCATGTGAATCGCATCAAAGAACTAAGCTTTCGCCTTTTCCAACAATTAGACAACTCTTTCAAGAAACCCAAATTGTCTCTACCGATTTTATGTTTACAATCCAAGTTGTTAGCATGGACCTCCATTATATGGGTAATAAACACATAACAAGTAGTAGATGTTCAAAACATGATAAAAGTCGGATCTTTACCTCAGACACGCAGGGCTATCGTCGGGCTCGCCCCAACCCTAGAAGTGGGTGGACTACTCGCGCTTCATCGCAACCTCGGACATTGATTGATGAAAAGAAACTAATTGCATTAAACCAAACAGAGATTACAACCAAAGGAAGCCAATTCCGCTCTCGCTTCACCAACTCCTCTTGGCCACTCACTCTCTCTTTCTCTCTACTACTCCTACTAATTTCTGTGTGATTGAATGCCTAGAAATCAGCCCCATGAGCTTTATTTATAGCTTTCTAATACTTGCTATTCAAGGATAGAATATCTATATCTATATCTAAAAATATATCAAAATGCTTAATGATAAATAAAAGCAACAACATAATTAAATCTAAAAAATGGAATTATATCTAAAGACTAAAGTATCTTCATGTGGATAGATGTTGATAGATTCGGATAGAACTTGGCAATCTTCGGCTCCAAGGAATCCCAATCCGGTTAGGACAGCTCACAACGTGTTACGCGGCTTCTGGAAAGTTCCTCGATCTCGAGTAAGTCTCCTCGATCTTGAGTAGAAGTGATGTCGACTTGGCTGGCTCGGCGTCTCAGCTTGGTCTTCCTCGAACTGGCTTGGTCTCTGGCTCCAGGGTTTTGTCGATCTAGAGGACCTTACTCGATCTCGAGTAAAGGTGGCTCGTCGACTAGGTTGCTCGGCAGTGTCGGGTAGCTCTTCTCGACATGCTCGGACATGGGCTTGGCTTGTCGACCTCAAGGAGTTTCCTCGACATCGAGTTGTGTGTTGCTCTGTGTCTGGGCGCTAGGTCGGGTAGTCTCTCCTCGGCATCCTCGGACATGCTCTCCTCGACTCCGGGCATGGGCTTCGGGACTTTGTCGACATCGAGTAGGATACTCGATCTCGAGTAAAGGCTTGAAGTCGGGTTCTTCGTCTTCAGCTTCTCGACAAAGGCTCCTCGATCAGTGCAGGTGCCTAGACATGGGTTGTCGATAGACCCGGGAAAATGCGGGCGCGGGCCGGGCTTGGGACGGGTTTTACCCAAGATTTTATCCCGGTGTCGCGGACGCGGGCCGGGCTAAGCCCGCTTAACGGGGTAAATGTCATGTCCAAGCCCGTCCGGGATTGCGGGCGCGGGCTACCCGCGGGTACCCGCGGTAACATATGTATTTATACACTGTGATATATGTACAGTAATATATTTATGTGTGTGTATACACATTAATATATGTCTTATACCATGTAATAGATATTTTTTAAAATTCAAAATCATTTAAATAATCTCTCATGTATTATGTATACAAATATACACATTGTAATATGTATTTTTAAATCAATGGGTATACTATATATATGTCTGTATACCCTATCTATATATATTTGTATACAATTACAAAGTAATTAATATTTTTTGTAGCACAGTAATATTTGTATACAAAGTCATATAGGTATATATACCGGCCCTGTAATATACGTAGTATGTATACATAATGATAAAAAATACACAGTAATATTTGCATACAAAGTAATATGGGTATATTTACCCTGTAATATACGTAGTATATATATGTATAAATACTGATAAAAATACACAGTAATATATTTATATACAATGTAATTTCAAAAAAAAAGTATATATATAATATATATTTTATTATTTTAATAAAAAATAGCGGGTACCCGTTCCGGGCCTAGCGGCCCGCAACGGGTACATTGGTCTTCCCAATCCCGTACCCGCTGCGGACGCGGGCCGGGCTTAGCAGCCCGCGTGGGCTTTTACCCCTGTCCATACCCACTCATATTAGCGGGCGGGCGGGGCGGGGCGGGCGGGCCAACCCGCGTTTGCCCAGGTCTAGTTGTCGAGATCGACTAGGGGTAGTCAACATCCAGTAGACTTGGACCTCCGTCCTTGCTTCTTGGTTTTCTCCCGAAATGGCTCCATATTCTGCAGTATTAAACAGAAACTTATGTAGATCTCCGTTTCTGACAAATAAGCATATACTACATTAATTCGACATATTCCCAACCCAAAATATGCAAAATGTAAAGAATATGGAACTAAAATATGCATAAAGACATGGCTACTTTGGAGACATCACAATTTTGTCCATAAACTTTTATGTGGATAAAACCCCAATTTACCATACTTGGTGGACACTCTCCCAATAAAGACCATTTTTTTGTTTATTTATTAATTCTTAATTGGAATTGCTTTTAATATAATACTAGTGCAGTACCCCGTATCTTGTGCAAGCTTTGTTTTTATAAAACAATTTTAAAAAAGCGCGTCTAGATGTTAGGGGTCGGGCTATCCCCCGCTTCCTGATTACTTAGCCCTTTTAATATTTAATAAAAGCGCGTCTAGATGCACGAAGAGCTCCGTCTCTCCTTTTCACCAAAAAAATAAAATAATTTTATACTCGTATAATGATTCTTTGATGACACATTTAATTTATTTATAGTATTAATGATTAAATCATGATATAAGTACAAATAATATAATGCTAAATTCAACAATCTAAATCCAAAAATTTTAAAAAGTTGTTTTGATAAAATAAAAATATTCTATTGATTTTTACACTCTAAATTCCAAAAAAGGGTATTATCGATGTCATATATTTAAAAGAAAACTAAATTATATAATATCAAAATTACATTTCAAAATACATTCACAAATATTTAAATGTCCCACAAAATATAAACATCAAATTGATTTTCAAATATTTTGAAAAAATTGGCTTTCAATCAAAGAAATCATCATGGATAAGAGACAAAAGAGTAAATGGAAAAAACTGCCAAATCCAATACTAAAAATAAATGTTGATGGCTCAGTGCGCCCCACTAGCCAGTGTTATGTGGGAGGGGTCATGAGGGACTCCAATGGTCATGTTATAGATATTTTTCATCAGGAGATAAGACCGAGCTCTATTCTCCAAACCGAAGTTTCAGCTATATGCACAGGTTTGCAGAAAGTGATTGAACGAGGCTTTAGGCAAGTCATAATCGAATGTGACAATCTAGTGGCAGTGAAAGCAATAACGGGAGTGACGACAAAGTGGGAAATCTTGCGCCAGGTGGAAGAAATCAAGCTTCTATCCAACTACTTTGAGCATATTGAATTTAAACATTGTTATAGAGAAGCAAATAGAGCTGCAGATTTCATTGTTAGGAGTAGAAGGATTTGTAATTTATCTACTCTTCCTTAGAACAGGGATCTTTGTAACATCATCTTTCAAGATGATCAAGGTCGTGTTCTGATTCCTTAACAGAACCTTCCTACTGTTTGCCCACTGTAAAAAAAAATCATCATGGAAAATTATAAAAATAGATTAAAAGAACCTTGAATCTAGCAAAATAAACTCCAAGTCGGAATTGGATTGAACTTGCTCTCGCAAAACCAAACTAATCTACGGAATTTGTAAGGCTTGACAAGATAAAAATATCCTAAAATAACCAATATAGATAGATCTCAAAAGGTAAAACACATTTCGGATAAAAAAAAGGAAGGATCATCTAAAGGTTTCTGGGCCAGAATTCCTGAATTCCAGGTCGGAATGCTCCTCCCACACATTATAACCTCGTAAAAAACCCGAATACTGACCCGGAAATTGGCTATGAAATTCAGACTTACACCTATTCCGACCTGGAACGTCTTGATTCCGACTCGGAACTTTCCAACATTGAAATTTCCGTGATTCCGGGTCGGAATATATAGATATCTAGTCGGAACTTTGAGTTGATATCAACTAATTCTTGACTCGATTTCTCTATATATTAGTTGCCAAAATGCTTAACATGAAATTTGTAGATCTTTGAATCATCTTTAAAACAAGCTATAGAACGACTCGATCCAGATTTAGTGGAGCTCAAATGACTCATTTTACCGAGACGTCATCAAGCAGGAACTGTCTGAAAAATGTCAACTCAATAATATGATCTTTTTAGCTTGATTCTTATTACTTGAGACCGCTATACAAGGCTCTTCGGGTATTCGTGAACATCCCAAACGTGGATATTCAATGAATCTTATTCATTGCGATTCCAAATTGACATCGAACAAGCTCCAAATCATCTTAAAACACATAAAACACGAGTGTAAACATCTATTCTAAAAACGAAATAAAAAACTATAGTAGATATGCAAAACATATAAAAATAACTTAATATTGACTATAAATTACATCCTATAACACATAGAAAATGATGATATCATCATACCATACCCCTCCGGTCCGTTCCTTGTAATAGTTAGAAGTAAAGCCCCTTAACTATTTGATCGATGTACAACAGACCCGTTGCCCATCACAGGTTCTACTCAGGAACCTGATTGCGAGAGAGGGGAGAAAGGTAGAGGAATCAAGTTTTTCACTGAGGCGGGGACGGAGTTTTGAGATGAAAAATCGAAGTACTGGCACAGATACAATTACCTCACCATCCTTATCTCCTATTTGAATTGTGCACATGTTTATATGAGTTGTTCCTATTGTATGAGGTGTTCCTATTCTAGAATCATCCTTAGAAAATACTCTACGATATTGAAACACTTGTAATGAGATTGACTCTCTTATTCTCCTATATATACCTCTTACAGTTAGACAAAGCAATGAAAAATAGAATGGAAATTTCCTCTAATATTATATTCGATCTAGAACGAAGATTTGGTCTCGTGACACAATGATTTTGAGTGCTAGAAGGAGACACACGATCACATGTGGTAGCATTTGCAAATTGGTCTACAAAGAATTTAATTTAGATGTTGGAAATAAAAACTAAAAATTATAAAAATTTACAAAAAAAAAAGAAAAAAAAAATTAAGACGTAGTTTATAAATCATAATATTGAATTGATATATATTGAATGAATAGGGGGCCCCAAAATAAATTCCCGGGCCAGATATAGTCCTTTTACAAATTTTTTACTCCAAATTATGTATATAATGAAAATTACAGTTTTTGTTGTAGTTACAAACTACCGTAGTGGTGTAGGTTGCACATGAAACACACCCCTTTGAATTGAAGGGTCAAAGAAAAGGGAAGCACTGAAATCTCCAATGTGCGGAGTTTTTACACGGACAAAGGCACCTTAACCGGATACTTGTGAATGGAGTCGGACCACGGGTTAGTTTGATCCCCGACCCGAACTTGTGTCAGTGCCTTCCAAACCGCACTGTTGCACTTGAACCCGGACCCGAATGCGATCTGCCAGACCCGGTCCCCCTTTCCTACCCTGCCTTTGGCCTCCGTGTACGCAAGCTCATACCACAACGAGCTGCTCGACGTGTTCCCAAACCTGTGCAATGTCATCCTCGACGGCTCCATCTGCCACTCCCCCAGCCTCAGGTTCTTCTCGATCTCGTCCAGCACCGCCCTCCCGCCCGCGTGTATGCAGAAGTGATCGAACGCCTTCTTGAAATCAGGTATGTACGGCTTCACCTTCTTCGATTTCAGCAGTTTCCGCCTCACTAGCGTTACGAAGAACCGGAATTGCTCCGCGATCGGCAGCACCAGGGGTCCCAGGGTTGTGATGTTGGTCTTCAGAGCGTCTCCGGCCACGGCCATCAGTTCCCGGGCGAGCGAGACGCCGACGACGCCGTGGTCGTCCTCCCGCTGGTACACGCAGTTGTAGCTGCTCTCGTCTGCCCCCTTGTGAGTTCGCACCGTGTGGACGAGCTCGTACTTCGATCGGCGGCGGTCGGCAGCGCGATTGGAGAGGAGGACGGCGCCGCCGCCCATCCTGAACAAGCAATTGCAGAGGAGCATCGACCGGTCGTTGCCGAAGTACCAATTTTGGGTTATGTTCTCGGTGGAGAAGACGAGGGCGACGGAGTTGGGGTTCGCCCGGAGGAGGTGCTTGGCGAGGTCCACGGAGATCAGGCCGGCTGAGCATCCCATGCCGCTGAGGTTGAAGGTCTTGATGGACTCCTTCAGCTTGTAACGGTTGACGATCATGGCGGAGAGAGACGGCGTCGGGTTGAAGAGGCTGCAATTCACGATGAGGATGTCGATCTGGTCGGGCGTGAACCCGGTTTTCGCGAAAAGCGGGTCCAGCGTGCCGGCAATGACCGACTCGGTCTCGAACCGGGCCTCCTCCATGTTCAACCGGGGCGGTTTCTCCGTAATTCCCCTGGCGAAGTACGTTTCGTCCCCTAAACCGGCCCGCCGGGCGACTTTCTGCTGGAACTGAACCGCTTCTTCACCGAAAGCACCGCAGCCCTCGGTCATGCCGAGGAACGATGCGACGGACAGCTTCCGCTCGGGTTCGGGTTTGTAGCAGGCGAAGTCGACCAAGTAGACCGGCCTGGGCCTTCGGGCCCAATAGAGCCCAAGGCCGAGGAGGAGGACGGCTAGACCGGTCACCCCAGTTGCGGAGTCAATAATAAAATCCCAGTCGGTCCAGAGGTCGGAAACCCGGTCCAGCCTGAGGCCAGTGAGCTGGACAAGTGTTGCTATAAAGAGAGGAATAGCAAAGACAAAAAGCAAGGCACTTGAAGTGGGCTTCCAGGAGTATCCTGCATAACCCAGCTTAACATACTTGAGCTTGACGGAGTTGAGGAAGTCGGGGAGGCGGCGGCGGATCCGGATGACGACCGAGTCGTCGGAGGAGAAGGCCATCTCAGCCGTAAGCCTTTCGCCATCCAGATCTATGGAGCTCCCCGCCATTATGCTAGCTATAGGTAGCTTGCAATTGGGTGAGCGCCCAAGTATATATATTGTGTTGTGTTGTGTTGTGCAATGCGGAGTGTTGTGAGGAAATGAAGTGAAACCACCTATCCACGGGAAAAATAAAGGGGGAAACTTGCACGCTTTTGGGATGGGTTAGTTGGGAAGTAGAGGGGAATTTTTTGTGAGGATCAAGTTTTGATGTGTGTGGAGCAAAATGGGGAGACTAGTCTAAATATATATAGTGAGAGACAAGCCAACGTAGTGGTGGGTTGGGTTGGACAACAGTTGCTCATTTTATTGGTTTTGCCTAAAATGAATAAATGCGAGAGGAAATTTGAACTTGTAGCTCAGCTACCTAGTCAAAACGTACCTTCCATAGGTAAATGGCCGCATGGATTAGGCTGATGTGGCAAATTGTTGTTGCAAGTAGAATCCTTTGTAACGTGGTCATTGGCATTGATGGAATCAAATATCTGGGGAATGGGGCTGCGTAAATTGTTGATTCACTATTCGATAGATTTTTTTTTTATAGTTTAGTAAATAAAAAATTTAGCGAAAATTTGTCACATATATATATAATAATTTTTTTATACATATATTAGAAAAATATTAAATTTTTTATTTAAAAAGTTAATTTTAGAGAAAATTTGTCTCACACACACATATATATAATAATTTTTTTATACATATATTAGAAAAATCTTAAATTTGTGATTTAAATAGTCTATTTTTGTAGAAAAAACAAAAGTTATAAAAAAAAATTAGTTTTTTTTTATATTTATAAATTGGACATAATATTTTTGTTTAAATATATTGGAGAAAACTTTTGATTTTTTATTTAATTAGACATTTTTAATAGAAGAAAAACAAGAGAAGCAAAAATTATTTTTAAAAAATGAGACTACATGGGATCGAACTTTGAACCCATGACCTCAAGGTAATAAATACACCTCCTTACCAACTAGCTAAGGTGTCTTGATGAATCTTTACTCATTTTACACTGTTTTATCCATTAAATTAATAAAAATTACTAAAAAAAATCCAAAATAAAATTATTATTTTTTGCATTTTTCTTCCGGACTAAGGGGGCTTCAGTCACCCCAAGCCTCCACAGATCTGCCACTGAAAACAAATATATGTGACACATCAGACGAAAAGGAGGGCAAATGCTCACGCTTACCCCTCCTAACTCCGCCCTTAGTCATTAGATTGTTCGAATCGAGTTGATTAGGGTATACTATGCTATGTCCCTAGTATTAGGAATTTAGGGTATAAATACCCTTAGATATTGTAATTGGGATATCATCCAAGTAATAATCAAATTGTTTACCCTAATCTCTATCTCTCTTTCTATCTCCTATTCTCGTTCTCTCTATCCTCTTTCTCTATCTCATCTGTCTAATTTCTCATCCCCTTCCTTCTGTTCATCAATCTTTCCATAAGCTTCCATGGGAGCTTGGCCTGTACATCCGTTCGGGTCATAACAGTGGTATCAGAGCGGTCGATTCCTCCGACCAATTTATCAATTTTGTCTTGAAATTTTGATCACCTATGGACGATAGTGACTGGCGAAATTAGGTGACGATGGCGGAGCCGGAAGCGGCATGGTTTTCTTCTTCGGATTCTTGACGGATTCAATGGCAAGAAGCCAATCGAAGCTTTTACCAGGCGCTTAACTAGATCAGAGTTCAATAGGGTGTGCCACCGGTGAATCATCATTTTGATACGATTAGAAAATTGCTTGATAATAGAACAATATTTATAAAGATTCGGAATGAAAGCTATCTAGTTTCTTGTGAAATTTTGGATTCGATATTCTACAGATTTGGAATTCTTATTGGAATCGAAAGATTAAGCAGAGGATTCTATTCGACAGTTCGTTTCTTCGAGAAAGAAGCGACCATCAGAGCTTTTGAGTCTCTCAATGGCCGAAACATCTACGAAAATTGTTGTCAATTGGAGTTGTTCTTGGTGGCTTCTGCGGGATTGTCGTTTGAAATTGTTGCAGACGTTGAAGTAGGAAATCGAACGAGCAAATTCTAAGGCGCTCCAATTGAGGACGATGGAGATTGTCAGGAAGAAGTTGAACCTCCGGTTTCAAACGCAAATCAAATTGTTGAAGACTCGAGTGTAGATGTGAATCAAGTTGAACCTCTGGAGATGTTCTTGACGCCTTCAATGGAATCGTCATCAGCAGATCAAGGTAACGCATCTCTTGAGGAAATTGAAGCGGCTTCTCCAGTTGCCAAGAACTACATTGAGTTGGAAAAGGATTCGAACAAGCTTTTGTGAGTTGAAATAATCGCGAATTCGATTGAAGACATGAATCAAGTAATGAAGCAGCATCCGAAAGATCTTCGGATCGGATCTAAGTCTTCGATGGAGGTCGAGTTGAGAAAAACTTCAAAACTAGATGATGACAGTGATATTGAGGAACCTCAGACCCAACAAAGACAGTTCGAGGTAAATCTTGATCCCTCTGAGTTTATCTTCAGCGATGGTACAATCAAGGAATTGAGTGATTTGGTGAACCTCTTGGTTGAACTGTTGGAAATTAGGATGGAAAATTTTAGAATGATTTCAATTGAATGTTTGGGACACCTTAGTGCACGCAAGGTGTTTGAGAAAATTCCCCATAGAAAGGAGGCCTTGTGTGATCCGTTTGAGCACAATCTAGTTGAAGATTGGTTGATTTTGTTTCTCTTTGACAGAGGAAGGGCCTTTGCGGTTCCTATTGATCAAGAGTCGATCAAATGGCCTTTTGATAGAGGAAAGGGATCATCCTTTAATTCTTCACTGTTGGTCTTGGTTGATTTATTTGTGAGCACCAATATCATTTTAGTTCATTACCTTTTGACAGAGGAATAGTTTGCACGAATGGGATTCAAGTTCAGTCTGTTTCAGCTACGAAATTCATTTTTGATCCTGGAATTTATAGTGTTGGTATCGGAATGAGTTTGTCTGAGTGTTGGCTAAGGGTTGATGTGCCAAAATCTGAATTCATTAAGGAAGGTATCATTTTGTTGTCCAAGCTGAGAAACCCATACATGGAGTCACTTTGATTTTTGATCCGCCGGGTGGAGAAATGGCATTTATGTTGTCATGTATGCGTTGTGTTTTTGTGCATGTACATGGAGTTTCATGTCACAGGAGGTGTTGTGCTAGTGTGCTAGGCAAAGGATGGTGCAACAACCTTTCCATGGGCAGAAGTGATAGCTTGGGGCCGTTCATCGGGACTGATCTGTATGGCACTTGCAAGATCAAAGGGGGTGTTGGTGTTGAACAATAAGCCAAGATGTCTGCCTATATCCAGGAACAAGGGTTGTTAGCTGGTTGTAGATAGGTTTTGTCTTGTGAGCAAGGTGAGCTGCTAAAGAAGTGTGGACAATGTGAGCTTCTACAGAGCTGAGACTTTTACACATATACATGCATCTTACATTTTGTGAGGGGAGATTGTTTTGCTATGGGTTGATCTTGGCACATCATAGACTTTGCTAGCGTGGGAGTTTAGGCATAGTGATGCTCCTCCAGTGCAATTATATTTGAGCTTAGTTTTTGGTAGTGAAAGATGCATTGGCCCATGGAAACGTACAACACATGTAATTTTTTTCCCCTTAGTACATATATTGCTACTTGTTTTTGTAAAAACTTTCTTTTCATTTCGCTATTAGATTTTTTTATTCCAATAAGCTTTGGGACAAAGGTCTTGTAAGAGGAATGCATTGTTATGTCCCTAGTATTAATTAGGAATTTAGGGTATAAATACCCTTAGATATTGTAATTGGGATATCAAATTGTTTACCATAATCTCTATCTCTCTCTTTCTATTTCCTATTCTCGTTCTCTCTATCTTCTTTCTATCTCATCTGTCTAATTTCTCATCCCCTTCCTTCTATTCATCAATCTTTCCATAAGCTTCCATGGGAGCTTGACATGTACATCCGTTCGAGTTATGACCCAAAGGTCGATTAGAAGAAAGCTTTGGCTTCCATGGAGAATTTGAGAAAAAAAAAAGGGAGATAGATTGAGTGGCGAGAGGAGGTGGGAGATGAAGTTCAGAAGACAGAACGAGAGAGAATAGAGATTGGAAGAGAGATTAGGAGATATCAAGGAAATGATTTGATTATTACTTGGTTGATATCTCAATTACAATATCTAGGAATATTTATATCCTAAATTCCTTTTTTTTTTTGGGTGCTAGATACTCTAAATTCCTAATACTAGGGTTCGTTTGGTTTAACACGGGAAGAACAATTCCCAGAAAGTTACTTCCCGGGAATTCAATTCGCACGTATTGTACTTCCCGGGAATTGAAAAAATATGTTTGGTTGGATTTTAAATGGTAGGAATTAAAATAGAGAAATTGGAAATTTCTTTTTATAAAAGGTGGAATTGGAACTTACATAGGGGGAGTAAGTAAGTTAAATTCCCTTGAAATGAATGTATTTAAATTAATGAAAATTTAAATTCCTGAGAATTTAACTTATTGGGTTTTCCTATGACTAAAACTCCAACCAAACACATATATTTTATCTACTTTATGAGTTTCTCTACTTCCTGAGTTTTTCGGTTACTATCCAAACGAACCCAATGAACATACCATACTCATTCAGTTCGGTAGACTCAAACGATACAATAAAGTGAGAAAATTGTAGGACACTTGGTCAAAAGGGTAGACTTAATTATACGCGTCCAAGTTGTCCAACAAGTAAAATGTGAGATTTCTTGCAAGAAACCAGGAGAGAGTATTGTTGGGAGTTGGTTGTAGACGTTTATGATTACACAATAATACTTGTACGTGTGAATTCAATGCACAAGACAGGGTTTCCGGTTTGGATGGGCTATAGGAGTTGCCGAGTTGACTAAATGTTAAATTTCATCGTAATTTTATACTCCTTCCGATTCAAAAATGATGTCGTTTGACTTTTTAACACGTATTTTAAAGAGCACTATATAAAATATCAACTTTTTTCAAATTATTTTTTTACAACTTAATATATGTTGGTAATAAGTATTAGATTATAAAAAAAATAATAAAAAATTTAATATATAATATAGTTTTTAACTTCTTAAAATATGTGTTAAAAAATCAAACGACATCCTTTTTGGATCGGAGGTAGTAATTGAAAATTAACTGAGCTTTTTTTTTTAATAAGTGAAATTTAAGTGATACTTAGATTTTATTGAACTAGCCCTTAGACTATCTCTCACCGTGGGACAAATATTAGATTTGGCATATTTTTGCTCTCTTTATAGGCCAAAATCTAATTTGATATTTTTCTTTGAAATGATAAATTTGACTTTTTCTTTTGGATAGCCAAATGTGAATTTTTGTCAAATTATTTATTTTTAATTGTTTAATTTTTATATAAGCCTACAAATAATACAATTATAAATTTATAAATTACACAATTATGATTTTCAATTAAAAATAAAAGTTACAGTATTGTAGAGATATTAAAGAGTTATTTGATATAACTATAATATTTGACATATTTATACTATCATTGAATAAATAATATTTTTAGAAAATGATATTCATCTTTTCATTATTATTATTATTATAGATTTATCAAAATTATATATTGAAAGAATAAAGATATGACTGAGTGATTGAAATAAGATGTGAAAGTGAAAATTTACATTAATATTTATAGGTAGTTTAGCATGCTAAAATTAATTGGCATATGAGGAACTACAAATTCATATAATATGTCAAAAGATAATATTTTATAGAATAATCTCTTTTAGTAGGCTAATTGCCCTTTGTCATTATGGTCTACGTAGGGAGATGACCTTATAAATGTGAATCTCAAACTCTTGATGCAAAGCCGAATATATCTATTATTATTATTATTATTATTATTATTGATTGTAAATTCAAATGAGTCATAAACAAACATTATATATAAACCCTAGGATTTTTCAAAAAATAATAATAACGAGTTTCATCAAATTCAAATAAAAGAAACAAGAAGTGGAGTAGTGTTTTGACATTTTTGGTTTAATATTAATATTAATGATAATAGAAATGGGATTGATGATATAGAAATGATAATAGTAATAAAATTGAAAATTAAGATGGGTATGAAAATATGTGAAAATCTGAACATTCAATTATTCATGTGTCGACGGTGGCCGGTGAGGACTTGGGAGTTGGGAGATTGGAATTTAAAGAGCAGTTGGGAGGTTGGGTTGGGTCACTGACAATCCAACAACCAAACAAACAGCAAGAGTTGGAGGGAAAACAACTGGCACACTTGTACAATCTCCCCAAATGTTTTTGTTTGGATAATACCTATTTTAATAGTAGTACTGTGTTTATATCGCACACCAAATTTATTAAAAGGGTGATTTGCCAAATATACAAATATGTAGGTCAAATTAGTCAAATATACAAGATTTTTGAAAATTTGCAAAACTATACACAACCCTTGCCCCTCCTATTTGCCCCTGCGCCCCCCCTCCAGCGTGCCCCCCTGTGCCCCTCCACGTCAGCAAATTATTATTATTTTTTTTTTCCGCGCGTCAGTGCTGACGTCATCGTCGGAAATGCTGACGTCAGCAATGCTGACTTTACAAGGAAGGTTTTTTTGTTTTTTTTTTTGTTTTTTTTTTTCGCGTGTCAATGCTGACACCGACGTCGGGAATGTTGACGTCAGCAATGCTGACACCGTTCACAAGGAAGGTTTTTTTGTTTTTTTGTTTTTTTTTTCGCGCGTCAATGCTGACGCCGACGTCGGGAATGTTGACGTCGGCAATGCTGACACCGTTTACAAGGAAGGTTTTTTGTGTTTTTTTCGCTCGTCAATGCTGACACCGTTTACAAGGAAGTTTTTTTGTTCCACGCGTCAATGCTGACGCCGACGACGGAAATGTTGACATCAGCAATGCTGACGCCGTCAACAATGACGTCGGGAATGTTGACGTCAGCATTGCTCACACCCTCTACGAGGATGCTGACGTCGACAATGATGACATCGAAGATCAATATATTTGACGTATTAAGTCATTAAAAATATAAAAGGGGAGAACAAAGATACAAAAGGAGTGTTCTACCAAAAAAAAAAGAAACAAATATTTTATTTTATTTTTGGTAGTGAGAAACAAAGAATAACGGTAAACAATTAAAACAAAGAACTTTTCGACGCCGACAATGCTGACCTCTTTCCTCATCCATCTCTTATATTGCAAAAACGATGTCAGCAAATATATACCTACACAAAAATATGCATGAAAACGATGTCAGCGCTAAAAAATACGTATAAAAATGATGTCAGCACTAAGAAATAAACCAATTTTTAAGGACTCAAGCATACATATATACTTACATATATAATATCAAATTAAAAACGATGTCAACACTTTAATAAATTGAAACTGGATATATATCATTCAACCATTCATGAATGATGCAAATTAACAGTACAATACACACATATACTAACAATTAATTAGTGCTAATTCATATGAAACCTTAATCCACCAATTTACTGGACTTCAGCAAATATGGCACATACGGTGAAGATTAAGAAAAGATTTGATGGACTTCACCAATTTACACTGGACTTCACCAATTTACACTAAAAAGCATTAAAACAAATACTATAATCCAATGGATTAGTGCTAATTCTTTGATAGCTGAAGATTAAGAAAAGATTTGCTGGTGCAGGTGTCAGCCTCAATTTACACTGCACTTCATCAATGTATTTTGCCAATCTATCAAGATGATTCCTCACATAGTCACATTCCAGCAACAGAAAGGCATCAATACAACACCAAGAACAGAAAAACACTTGCAATGATTCCATTGCACATACAAATCACTCCCAACAATCAAGCACTGAAACACATACCATTGCACACGGAAGTAGTGTTTTGGTTGCAGCAGATCCAGATGCTGTCAGCAATGGATCAGTAGTGCTCGGAATCATCAATCGCCTCCCTCTAGTGGATAAGTAGTGCTCGAAACGAGAGTACAGATGCTGTCAGCAATGAATTGATAGTGCTCGGAACCCGCTGTTCGCTCTGTCCTCGATCTTCCTCTGAAAAATCAGTGAATCCACAAATTAGGAATGATCAAATTGCCCAACAAATCAACCGATGTGGATCAAAACACACGAAATCCAAACCTTTGCAGTGGCATTCTTCTCCAGATTCCTCACGGTGACCATCGCGCGTGGCATTTCAGTGAGGCGGCGTAACGTCGAACACCGTTGGACAACTGAGTGAGGTGATCTGGTGGAGCCTGATCCCGCAGAAGCATAAAATGGCGTCGTAGAAGGCTCGTGGTTCAGTCCGGTTCAGGGTTCGCCGGTGTCTGCTGCAGCAACGAGCGCCGCTGGTGGGAGGGGTGCTTGTCTGTGAGAGGGGAAGCGTTGACTCAGGCGGCTTTGTCATCTACAAAGGCAGCCCCTGGCTCCGGCAAGGAGCCCCGTCGTTCGTCGCTGGGCATCGGCTCCGGCAAGGAGCCCCGTCGTTCGTCGCTGGGCATCGGCTCCGGCAAGGAGCCCCTTGCTCTTTTGGATCTACGCAGAAAGGCTTCGATTCAGCCCCAATGGAGGTGGAAAAAGGGGGCGCGGAGGTGGGAGACCGATGGCAGCGACAGCGGTCCTTTCCCGACATGAACAGCTCAGGCGTGGCTTCTTCTCCGATCGCCAGGGCAGACGCGAGACGGGAGATCTCAGATCGAGATCTCAGATCTGGAAGGAATGGGAGTCTGAAAAGGGAGCAATGGGAGAGAGATCGACATAGATTAGGTTAGAAAAAAAGAGACGGACAGTTACTAGTTTTCTCAATGTATAGTTTTGTAAATTTTACAAAAACGTGTATATTTCGCTAATTGGGCCAAAATTTGCGCCTTCGGCGCAAATTTTCTCTTTATTAAATATATGCATGAATTTAGATGCGTGCAAATAAATTAATTTTTTTTTCAAACTATTCACAAATAAATAAATAATTACGAAAATATTAACTGATTTAAACATTTTACGAAAATATTTATTTTTTGCAGGGTAGTAAGAAAAGCGCGGTTTGAAACCGCGCTTTATGTGTAAGATGTGAAATTCGATTGGCGTCCGGGAGGAGATATGAAAATTGACAAAGAAACGCAGTTTCAAACTGCGTTTCTTGGTCAACTTTCCACCTGGCGACACAGGCGACCAGGGGAGTTGACGTGGCACAGAGAAACGCGGTTTCACTGTTGGATTTCAGGAAAAAAAAAAGAGTCAAAGATTCCCCGACATAAAACGCGGTTTGAAACTGCGTTTTATGTGTGGCATTAAATGAAACCCTACGGAACCGCTTCTACCCCATTTATTTCATCTCCATCGTCTTCAACCTCCGCTTCTTCATTCCTTTCGGCGTTTCCTGCTTCAAAACCCATCCGAAGGTTTCGGTGCTCCATCCTCATCAATAATCATCACCTTCAACCTTCATCTGAAGAATCCTTCGTCATCCTTTGATGCTAAACGTGGGCAAAAGCCCTTGGATTATTCAAGGCAGTAGAAAATTTTAGAACAAGGGAGTTTTGATAGTTAATTTCAAATTTTTTAATGGTGATGAAATGAAATAATGAGTTGAAACGAAATTGTTTCGGTTGTGAATTGAAATTGTGGTTAGTATATATATGAAATTGTGAGTTGAAATTGTTGTTAGTAGAGATATGAAATTCTGAGTTGAAATTGTGATTAGTATAGATATGAAATTTGTAATTGTTGAATTGATTTTGTAGATGAGAAATTGTGATGGGTGATTATACATCAAATTGTGAAAATATATTTATAAAAAAGATGTTATTAAGTTAATAAGTTTAGATTTTTACAAATATAATTTTATTGTGTATTATATATTTAAGTTAATAAATTTAGATTCACAACATATTTTTGATAGTATAAATTTAGATTCACAAAATAGAAGGGGAAGATATTTGAATTAGAAAAAAAAATAGGAGCGTGGAATTTAATTAGCATACAGTAACCAGAGAAGAGATTGTATGTGTTTGTAGGAGAATAGAATTCAATTAGAACTGAAGAGATTTTAGGAAAATAGATATTGATTAACATATATTTATTTAGATTTAGAACCCTTTTATTTTTATAAGTTTGAATTTTTTTTTTTCTTCTGTTAGGGAGTTAAAAATGGAAATGCAACTGAATCCTGGACCGCTCAACAACGAGGTGCTCCACAGACAACATCTCCACAGGTCAACTGATGTATGGACTCGACAAGAATATGTAAGTACATACTATTTTCACCAAGTGGTAAAAGTAAATTGAATGGAACATATTGATCGGATACCTAATGTTTGTAAGTGTTATATTTGCAGACAAATGGTGTTATCCAAGATAGGATGCACTTGCGAAAGTTTGGGAGAGATCTAGCTGCCGACCTGCGAGTCCTACAGTATATACAGTTGGCAGGATTTCACTGTATATACAAGCTTGGGTCCACATTCGAGATAGACAATGAATTAACGACAATTTTAATAGAGAGATGAAGACCCGAGACCCATACCTTTCACTTGAACGTTGGCGAGGCGACAATCACGCTCCAAGATGTGTTAGTTCTATTGGGTCTGTGTGTTGATGGTCTTGCAGATATTGGTTCTGCATGGTACGATTGGCCAACCATTGCAGAAACATTGCTTGGGCACCGACCCCCAGCGAATCAGATTAGGGGATCTTCGGTGAAGATGGCGTGGCTAAGAGAGCTGCTTCTGATTCCCTTACCAGACGATGCTGAGGAACATGCCATTTAGTGCCAAGCTAGGGCATATATTTTGTTGCTTATGACTGGGGTTCTGTTTGCTGATAACAGTGGTGGCCAGGTGCAGCTACTATACCTTCCATTGCTAGCGGATTTGGAGGCTGCTGGCCAGTATAATTGGGGAAGTGCAACCCTTGCTTTCCTCTATCGCCAGCTTTGCAGAGCTACAACGCACGAGAAGGCTGAGATTGTCGGTCTCGTCATATTGTTCCAGGTACGACATGCTTGTTACATTTGTTATTTCTTATATTCGATAAATGTGTTAACTCGTTAATTATATGAAATTACTAGTTTCGGGCATGAGAGAGGATCTCCATTGGAAGACCTCCAAGCATTAGCTTCGTCGACATTGACAGTGACGACCAAAATGCTATTCGAAGGGCTAGAAGGCAAGAGCGACGAAAGAAGACAAGTTATGGGTCACAACCTCCTGCATTTACCGGACGCTTCCAAGACGGGGAGGACTCGCTAGCGATGAGATGGTTGAATAGCACATACTCACACTACTAGAAAAGTGGTTAATATTAGACGCTTTCGGTTGGACGCTTTGATTTACCGTCGATGGCATTTTTTAACGCGCGCTCCCACTTAAACCATTCTCTACGCTTTTAAGTGTCATAAATAAAAAAAAATATGATTAGACGCGTTTAAGCGTCGATGTTTTCATTTCATTAAAAATTAAAAGGAGAAGCGGCCCCCTTCTTTTACATTTCTCCCCATCAAAACCCTACATCCTTCCTCATCTTTCCGCCGCCAGGCCTCTTTCAAATCAACTATACGGTTTGGATTCAAACTTCTGATTATAGTGTGTTGTAGTTATTCGACCGACCGCTCAATGATGCAATTGGGAGCCTGGCGAGTGTTGGAGACGATTTACATGTGTAAATCACCAAATTAGAGGAAGATCGAAAACCCAAGGCATGGAATCGGAGTCTGCGAAGATCAGTCTAAGACCAAGAGAAGACGAAGAATAGATAATTTAGAGCAAATACGCAAAGATTTTGGGATTAGGGTTCATTTGAGGAAGAGGACGATGAAGAGGATTCAAACAAAAAGTTTGTAATTTCGAAGCCTCTGCCTCTATATTTGCTTTGATGTTTCAGAGAAACTTACTCCCCTTCATTAGGGCAGACTATGGAATTTGGCAAAATAAATTCCAAGTCTTGTTTCGAGTTCTAATTGTTGTTTTTTTTTTTCGCAGATGTTGATGAGTTCTGGCACTGTGCTGTCATGGTTAGCACTTTCTTCTTCTCTATTCTTGTCTACCGCGCTATTGCATTCCTCCTCTATCTCTTTTTAGGATTTATATTTCTTGTTGTTCTTAATTTGATGCTGAAGTTCGGGCACGTTGCTCTTTGTCTTGTATTCAACTTCCTATCGTACTTAGTCATCGACCTTTTATGCAGGTTGATGCTCTCACACAATAACGTGGAAAAGAAGGGGTTAAGTTGTAGAGAGGTGGCTAAATCAGGTTAGTATAATGCTTGCTATACACCTTAAACTAAGCATCTGACCAAAAAAACACCTTAAACTAAGCATTTACCTTGTGATTTACTTATTTGAACGATGGACGTACATTGTATGTCATGCAACTTTTGCTAGAGTTGGATGGTGGGGTTTCGAGGAATGGGTGTATGTAATTGGGGCAACCAATTGTTATAACTAATTAGTCTAATTGTCAATCTTATTTCTCTAGCTAGCATTTAGTATTCTTTTTCTTTCAGTTTAATTAGAATCCTCATGTCTGAGATGGTGGACAAAGCTTTGCTTCAACTTGAAAGATTTCAAAAATTGGTCTAAGTGTCTTTGCCTAGCTCTGATGGGTGTTTATCAATCTTGAAATCACTAGCTAAGAAGAAATATACTGAGAGATATGTTGTTTCTTGGTCTAATTGTCTTTCAATTCATTATGAAGTTGTGATCTAGTTATATATTTTCTTTCTTTTAATTTGTGTTAGTTTGACATATTCAAGAATTGATTCGAATGTTGTGTTATCTATTGTTTAAGGTCCAGATGCATAAGAGGGGACCTTCTAGTGTTGATGTCATATATTGGATGAGAACTGGTTGCATGAGAGGTGACCTTCTAGTGTGTTTAGACTCCATTAAGAATATTTAGGGAGTAGTTTGAAACTTTGGTATGTACTTAAAAGTGCTAATTTTTATTTAATTGTTGTAGTGATTCTAGTTGGCCTGTGTTCTGAAGATGACTTTGGAATAAATATTTGAGTAAAATGGCGAGATTGCAAAATGAATGCTTGAGTAAAATGGCTAGATTGCAAAAGGAGGGTTAAAAGAGTATTGTTAGGGGAGACAAATAGCTTAAGATGGATAAACATGGTATGTAGAAAATGGATTGGATGTCTACCTGCATGTTAGTATGATATTTGATCTTGTATACATGTGGACCTATGCTTTTCATCTTGATCTTGGAATTGTACTTTTTACTCTTTGCAGAAATAGAAAAGAAGAGAAGAATAATACTAGTACACTGGATCAAGGTTTATTGCCATAACAAGTGTATGTGTCACGGGTTCTCTCGTGATTGTTTAAAGGATATTTAGGTTTCAAAGCTAGAGAATTGTATATATGTATTTTAAACAGGGTTTGATCAATATATATAGATTTGTCTTGCTTTACAACTTTTTGTTTGATGGGATTCTGTACATGTATTTTTCTTTTAGTAATATAAATAAATAAATATAATGCAAATATTTTTTGTTTCATTTATTATGTTCTTGCACAAGTAGATATTTTTATTTTGATTCTCGAATAAGTGATTTGTCTCAAATATAGTAGAACAATGGCAAAAATGAAATAGGTTTTTTTAAAAAAAATAAAAAATAACAATCTCAACGCTTTTTTATGTCGAAATGATGTTATTTTCCTTGGAACTCTGAAGTGACTAATTTGGACACCCAAAAGCGTCGAATAATTTTTGACACCAAAAAGCGTCCATTACTACAGTAAATTTGGACGCAAAAAAGGGTCGAATAATTATCGACGTTGAAATTACCGACGCTTTTCCGAAGCGTCGAAAATAAAATTCTAGACGCTTTAAAGCGTCTAAAATGGCTCTAAAAAGCGTCCTTCATGGCCCTGTTTTCTAGTAGTGTCATATGGAGCTACGACCACGACACTGATGTATTACCGAGATGCATTCGATCGTCAAACTCCAGATCAGGTTAGTGCTCCAAGCTGACACTTTCCTGCTTTACATATAGTACAATCATTACCTCTCTGAGTCTTCTGTTTTATGTTACTATCCAGTTTGTTTGGGAGCCGTACTCAAGCGATGTATTAGGTCGCCTAGCTCCCATATGTCAACAAGGTATGAACATATGGCGATCTACTACACCGCTTATATGCTTCTACATTGTGGAGTAGCATCGCCCAGAGCGAGTTACCCGTCAGTTTGGGGATGTGCTAGTAGTTCCTCCAACATGTGCATTTGACTAGGTGTTGCACAAGATGCACCATAGGGGAAAGCACCAACACAATTGGGCTCAAGTGCATGCAGAATGGATTAAGCTATGGAATGAGCGCGAGAACTTCATTCAGGCGACACCAAAAGTGGACGATGAGGACGAAGCTACATCACAGTACATGGTATGGTATGCAAGTATCACTAGATGCCTCATCAGTCCACCTATGAGTGCGCTGGCGGGGGTTTATCAGCCGGTGGCTCCAGACTATCACATGGTGGTTAGTCTCTAAACTGTATATCTGCACTTGTTTAATGATTTATATACTTTGTCTGTTTATGTACTTTACAAAATCTAACATGAATTGTAGGGAAACTTTGTGATGGACGCAAGTGAAAGGGAAACCCAGACTTCACAGGAATCCCGCTTTTTCTACGATCAACACCAATACAATTCCATGATGGGCAAAGTGGATGAATATTGCAGCTATATGGAATTGCAGGGACTTCATCTACTTAGTCAGGTGTCCTACAACCCATCATATGCACACATCCCGACCGCTCCAGTTCATCCACGCCCACACATCCCGACTGCTCCAGTTCAGCCACGTCCATCTCAGACAGAGATGCCCTCGACGGGTTATGGAGGGCCCTCCCAACCAGAGACGCAATCTCAATCATCAATGGTCTTCTCATCATACCCATCATACGGTAGTGCAGGTGGCACACCACCGATGATGATGGATCCATACGGCCAACCGCGATTCGTGTTCCCTCAGTCTAGCTTTGTAGCATCGGGCTCAGGGTCGGCGATGTTTGGGGCTGCTCCTACCTTCTTAACTACGCCACCATGTCATCAGGGGAGGATTGTGTACAATGACCCTTCCAACCTCTACGGTGATGGACGTCCAGTTCAGCGCTGAGTGGCTTCACCTCGCCTCCTCATGAAGTAATTGTTGACTTTGTAAAAAGTCTGACACACGAGCGATGTGAGCGGAAGGCTCCTTCCACCCTTTAGTACGCCATTGAAAGACTCAAATAAGTTCGTCGTCAGGACACCATACCTCGCCCCCCATCTTTAGCCATTGACCACTTCTCTGGCTCTATCTGAGCTAGGTACTCCCAAGCCTCGACGTTCATCTGTTGGATGGCGTGACATCCCTTCTTGAACCCACTTGTCGTCAGCTGGTGAGCAGTCCAGCCTACCATGTCTTTGACCTTATGGTCATGGAACATGGAATTCACGTTTGATTTCAAGTGTCGGATGCATGTCCTATGATGTGCATTCGGCGCACTCCATCTAGGCAACTCCGCCATGGTTTTCAAGATGAATGCATGTCTGTCTGAAATAACACATAATCCAACTCTGTCGGTGACATGTCGGCCTATACAATCCATGAACCACGCCCAACTATCTCCATTCTCACTCTCAACAATAGTGAATGCAAGAGGGAAAATATGATCGTCTGCATCGAACCCCATTGCCATTAGCACAACATGCTTGTACTTCCCATACAAATAGGTGTCATTGATATATATCAAAGGACGACAATATGTGAACCCAGCAATAGACGGTGCGAAAGCCCATAACACACGACCGAATATCTTCTCTTGTGAGTTTGGAGAATCCAGATGACACCATTCAACCACTGTTCCCGGGTTTGTAGCTTGGAGTGCAGCCATGAACCTAGGCAACTCCGTGTACGACTCCTCCCAATCACCAAAAAGCTCTACTATAGCTTTCTGTTTTGCCCTCCAGGATCTCATGTATGACACATAAATCCCATACCGTAACTGTAGATGCTCGAGTATGGTGCTTGGCTTCGTGTCTTGATCTTTGCGGAGGAACCCGAGAATCTCACCCCTAATGAAATTTGAGGTGATAGAAATTGCGATTATCTAGCTGTAAAATGTCGGATGCACATTTAGGTGCATGCGGCCCACTGTAATTGACAATTGTCCACATTTCAACCGTTCTGTCTAAACGACGAGCAGACAATCTCCACGAGTACCCACAACTGTCCTTCCTATCACAAACGACTGTGTACCAATCTGGACTCGCCTTTGTTTGTACGATATGGCTTCCTCATTTTAACAGAATACTCCGTCAACTGACATTTCAACTCGCCGAGTGAGTTGAATAGTTGCCCGCGAAAAAACTGTCTTCCATCATCTTCTTGTGCGTGCGAATTTAATTCTTGCCAAGAATTTATTATCATTGGATCAGATTCCACAATATTCCAATTGGGATTAATGGCCTCATCCTCAACCGCCGCCTCCCTAGTTGCTTCATCGTCCTCCTCAGACTCGTCCAAGTCGTCTTCGTGATCAACCCCAAGAGCATCAACGTATATCTCATTTAGCTTAGATATGTTGTTATGTTCATCCATCCTACACTATCAATGAAAAAAGTTAGTTTATTAGAAATGATAATTGCTCTCACTAATCTTATCAAAATAAGATCATCGATATTAACTACCAACTTTCATAAACTCGTTCATATTTCAATGAAATTACGTAATCCAAACTTGTATATGTAATCCAAACTCATTCATGCTAAAAACTATATTTCCATAAACTCATTCATGCACCAAACTACGTAATCCAAACTTGTATATGCTATCAACAATATAAAAAAAAATTATAATCAATCCTCAAATTTCTCAATGACGATAGAAAATACATATATTATCGAAAGAACTGCTAGAAATTATAATAAAAACAATAACTTACCTTACCTAAATATGAGACAACATGTATGCTGGAGAGCGCTTTGAGAGCGTTTGGAGATGAAAACCGGTAAAGGAAGAAGATGAACAAGGGGCAACGAAGCTTCAATTATTTGATCAACCTAAAAACGCGAGATCAAACCGCGTTTTTAGTTAGGGTTACAGAGATTCCCCCTAGCATTAGGGGAGAATTTGCTTTTGAGTAATGTTGGTCATAAAACGCGGCTTCGTCATCACATCACCCAGAGGAATCTCTATTTTTTTTCCTTCTGAAATCCAACAACCACGTTTCTCTGTGCCACATCAGCTCCCCTGGTCGCCTGTGTAGCCAGGTGGAAAGTTGACCAAGGAACACGGTTTCAAACCGCGTTCTTTGTCAATTTTCAAACTTCCTCCCGGGCACCAATCGAATTTCACATCTTACACATAAAACGCGGTTTGAAACCGCGTTTTTCTAACGACCCTACAGAAAATGAATATTTTTGTAAAATGTTTAAAACAGTGAATATTTTCGTAATTATTTATTTATTTGTGAATAGTTTGAAAAAAATTCCAAATAAATTACATTTTAATTTTTTCTTTAACAAATAATTAGATAACTTTAGCTTTTGTATACAAATAAATATTTTCGTAATTATTTATTCACTTCACTAGCATTCACTCATATCCAATTGGTTATGAGTGAATGCAAGTGAATGAATGTAATGTTAGTCGGATGCGAATATGGATGTTCAAGTTTACTTAGTAATAACTAAATTCTCCGTGGAATCGACCCCGACTTACTGTATTAGTTAGTGGTTAGGAATATATATTTGATAGGAATAATGACAATTTCCTCCTATCAATACACAATTTTATAATTAATTTGTAAAATAAAAATCTCGAATGCAAATTTTGAAAGAAGAACTCAAAACGTACTTACTATCCAGGTAAAAGCTGATAATGAAGTCTAAATCTTAAATTCTTTGAATAATTAAGAAGAAAACGTATAAAAATTTTGCACATTGAAGAGATATGAAGACGTACACAAATAGAAAATAGCTCTAGAAAATAATACTCCCAATATGAAATTAAATTATTTGAATAATTAAGAAGAAAACATATAAAAATTTTGCCCATTGAAGGAGTATTTGAAGCCCAAAACCAAACATAAAGATAAAATACGAGTCAAATTTTCAAATAATTATGATAGCAATTTTATAATATTATATATTTTAGAGTGCATTGCATTCTGTAACTAATCCCAATATGAACTTGCTCACCGATGAGCATGGGCAACATAAGGCTAACGACGGGGTCCTCTTCCATTGAATCTCCCTACCACCATACTGAATTCAGTATTTAAATCACAATAACTTTTATTTGAAAATAACGTTAATTATAGTTGATGATCACCAATAAATCGAGGAGGTTGTTCTGAAATAAAAAAAATCAACTCACTAAGTGGAAAGTTAACTGTCTGTCGATCGAGGGTCGGAAGATTCTGATTCGGTCTAATCTTAGTGTCCAACCTTTATTCCTTATGCATGCATTTCTTTTTCCATCGAATATCCTACATGAGCGGGATAAGGTGTACAAATCGTTCTTTTGGAACAAGGGTCCGGTTCTCCACCACTGATTAGCTGGGACAAGATTTGCTCCGACACCCTTAAGGGCGGTCTGGGTCTGTATAAAGCAGAAACCATGAACATCGCACTTCAAATGAAATTGCTTTGGAAGATTATTGCGGAACCTACTAATGTTTGGGTTCGAGTCATCTCTGAAAAATATTTGAAAGGTGCGCCGATACTCGGTTATGTCAAAAAACACAATACCTCCTAGTAGTGGGGTCGACTTATGTCTATCAGGCATCTCTTCAAGCCAGGTGTACGTTGGAGCATTGGTAACAACAGTTTTGTTAACTTCTGGACTGACTGTTGGGCCTTTGACACCCCTCTCATTGATAGAGTTACTGGATCCGGATCCTCTCCTAATAAACACCTTCCTAATATCTTCCTAATAGAGTGATCTTAGCCATTGAATAAAATAGAAGGCTGAGATTACATCTCCCTAAATCAATTAATTCCAAAATCAAAATCATCTGCACAAGGACAGGTTGGGTCCGATGGGGAAGAAAGAGCGAGTCGACTGATCAGATCTGTGGTGGTCCATCGTCTCGCTCCATCTCCAATACCGTTGCTAAGCTCCATCTCCAGCGCCATTGTCGAGGACCGAGGTCCATCTGGTTCGGTAATTCTCAAAAACAAGAAAGGGGCCAACTTCGACGGAGTGAGTTGGATGCCGCCCGCGCCAGTGCTATATCGCCGAGGTCCACTCGCTCCTTCCTAATTAGCGCATCGCCATGCTAGTGTTCGCCAAAGTCTTTCATCGCCTCTGCTTTCCAAATTCTACTATATTCTTTAATTGATCCCTATTACGACAATCTTTAATATTTTTGGTTCTAAGAACATGGCCAAGCTGGCATTATGTTGGTGGTCGCTTTGGGTTTTTAGGAACCAAATCGCTTTTGAAAAAGCTACTGAAAAGCAAGATCGAGTCTAACAGTTTCGCAAGAACAACAAAGGCATGCAAGATCTAAAAGGTAGAGGAAGAACACAAGACTTTTACGAGGTTCGGATCCGCGATCCTACATCCCCGAGGCCTCAAGAGTCAGCCCTAATCCACTATCAAATAAGGGAGAAAGTACAGATCAGGCAAATCCAAGAGTACAAGTACAGATCTAAGCATAAACGAAACAAACAGACACAAAAACAAGCATGAAGAAGAAGAACTTCTTCGACAATCTCAGATCTGAGGATACAGACTCAGATCCAAGAACTGGAACCCAACACCAAGTTGTTGCCGGCCGCCAAGGCAACTCTGAACACCGGGAAGACGTCGGAGAAGATGAGCTTCACTGATCAGAGGTGGGAGGAGCTTGAATAGCAAACCCTAACCCTAGCTTCGCCTTGCTCTCGCTCTCTCTTTCTTCTTCTGGAGCAAGAGAACAGTGAAGTAGCTCGCGGCGCCAGATGAAGGCTTTTGCCTTTTATAGGCAAACCCTAGTGGAAACCCGGAGAGCTCCAGTAAGGCTTCCAGGCAACTGGGCTCAAGTGTTGGGCCGTGTCCTATGGTTTGGGCTTCAGGCCCAAGCTTGGCAGCTCCTTCTTGTTGAAGATCAAACACACATGGCTCAATCCAATCCATCTAGACTCTAGCTAACTCCCAAGCTTGGTCCAACATCCTTAACCATATTACACCTTGATTTCATGTCACATATATAATACAAATATTACATACATATAACAATGTAAATATACTTAGGAAAATATACAAGTTCTCAACAATTGCCCCCTATATTTTTCTAAGTCCGCTCCAGGCAGACTATGCATATGTGTGGATTAGGTAACTGGGTCCGTCCTCAGCCCTTATACCTGTAGAGCCACCAGCCTCCTTCACCTAAGTGAAGGAACTCCCTGCAAAACAAAAAATTATCTCTAGGCACAATTTTAGTACCAAAATCAGCAGGATTGAGCTTACCATCAAACTTTAGAATATGTATCACATTATCATCAACCTTCTCACGTATAAAATGATATCTAACATCAATATGTTTATTTCTCTCATGATACATGGGATCTCTACACAGATATAGAGCAGATTGATTGTCAATATGCAGCACAGAAGTATAAGTTTTACCTTCAATCTCACGCAATATACCCTGCAACCAAATGGCTTCCTTGCAAGCCTCAGTTGCAGCAATATACTCAGCCTCAGTTGAAGAGAGAGCAACTATAGGCTGTTGCTGAGATTTCCAAGATATGCAATTTCCAGCCCAAGTATAGACATAAGAAGTAATAGATTTTCTAGTGTCTTTATTACTGGCAAAGTCAGAATCCACATAGCCATATAGCTCATTAGAGGATGTATGTTTAGAATAACATAATCTCAACTTAGCAGATCCAAGCAAATATCTCAACAAATACTTCATAGCAAGCCAATGTTTCTCACCAGGTTCAGACATGTATCTACTTAAAGCACTGATAGAGAAAGCAAGATCAGGTCTGGTGCATATCATACAATACATCACAGAACCTACATCAACATCATATGGAACATTTTTCATATTCTTAGCTTCAGTAACAGATAAAGGAGCATGATTCTTAGATAAATTAAGATGTGAACCCAAAGGAATGTCATCTGGTTTAACATTCTTAACATGAAATCTCTCCAATACCTTTAGCACATAGTCAGTCTGGTCAAGCCAAAGCTTACCTTTCTGTTTGTCTCTCTCTATCTTGATGCCAAGTATTTTCTTAACAGTGACAATATCAGTAGGAGATTTAGAAATCAAGAGAATATCATCAACATAAAGAAGCACATAAAGCACAGAACCAGACTTGGGTTTCTTAAAATATAAGCAAGTATCAAATTTACTTCTTTTAAAACCCAATTGTCTTCTCATACAGGTATCAAACTTAATATTCCATTGCCTGGGTGATTGCGTTAAACCATATATAGGCTTCTTCAGTAAACAAGCAAAGTCAGGTTTAGATTTATCAATAAAACCTTTTGGTTGCCTCATATATATGGTCTCATTTAAATCCCCATGCAAGAAGGCTGTCTTAACATCCATCTGTTCAAGTTCATAGTTATAAACAGCAGGCATGACAAGTAATAATCTCAGAGTTTTGTATTTTACCACAGGGGCAAAAATCTCATTATAATCCTCACCTTTTCTTTGAGTGAAACCCTTGGCTACAAGCCTAGCTTTGTACCTTGGGGAATCACCTTTAGAGTTACATTCTTTAAGTTTGTACACCCACTTACTGTCAATAAACCTGGTAGTCTCAGGTTTCTTCACAAGAGTCCAACTCTTGTTGGCCATCATGGACTCAATTTCTTCAGACATTGCTCTCTGCTAGTCACCAGAATGAGCACATCTAATAGCCTGCTCATAAGTCTCGGGAGTATAGTTGTTCACAACAGCAGAAACCACACAAGCAAACTCAACAATGCTATTGATGAACCTTTTATTTGGAATCTTAGTTCTAGGTGATCTATCTCTCGTTAATTGCCAATTTGTTAAGTCATGCCTGCCAGAAGATGAAGTGCTAGAATAGCCAGCACCATGCTCATCAGGCAAGGACTCATTAGCAGTATCTAAAGACTCAGAATGGGGGAAGGGAGAATTAGAACTAGCAGAGATAGAATCATTACCAACTTCATTCTCATCATCAGTAGGTTCATCATGGGCTTCCCCACCCAATTGGTGAGGCTGCACATCATCAACATCAGTGTCTAAGGGATCCTCTGGAGTACCTTGGGTATCCTCATCAGGATCATTGCCATCCTCATCATCTTCACCATCAGGCACATAGAAGTGGGTTGTAGATGATCCTGTGGGTACCTGCAGAGTTTTCTCAACAGAAGGAGTAAACACATTTTTAAAGTGAAATTCATCCTCAACAAAGACAACATCCCTGCTGATAATAGTTTTATAAGCTCCAGGTTGAATAATAAGAAGTTTATAGCCTTTAACACCTTCAGGATATCCTAACAAAACACATTTCTGAGACCTAGGATTGAGTTTACCATCACTCTTATGAGCATAGGCAACACACCCAAAAGGTCTAAGATAGTTTAAGTCAGGTTTCTTATTATACCACATTTCATAAGGAGTTTTAAAACCAATGACAGAGGATGGAGATGTTCATCCTCTCAGCAGTACCATTTTGCTGAGGGGTGCCAGGTATGGTAAGGTGCCTCTTGATCACTGCATCTTTACAATAAGAGTTAAATATGGAATTGCAAAATTCCAAACCATTATCAGTTTTTAAGCATTTAACAAAGAGACCATTTTCAACATGAACACTTGTTACCCAATGTTTGAAAACATCAAAGGCCTCATCCTTTGTCTTCAACAAGTAAACCCAAACTTTCCTGCTGTAGTGGTCAATCAAGGACATAAAATACCTTCTGCCCCCAGAAGATTCAACCTGAGCAGGGCCCCAGAGATCTGAATGAACATACTCAAGAGGTTTGTTAGCAATATAAGAAGATTTATTGAAACTCTTCCTAGTTTGTTTACCCATCAAGCAATTATCACATATGTCAATGGTAGCAGGTTTGGAATTTAAAATGCCATGCTTATAGAGATAATGCAAACTCTTATTTCCTATATGTCCTAATCTATTATGCAATGTAACAGATTCAGGTATGGACATGCATGCATCAGAGGCAATCAACATAGAGGAGAAATTTATCTCAGGGGTGGCTTGAACCTCATATAGGCCCTTCCTTTTAATGCACTTAATAAGAATTTTGCCATCCCTTGAGACAGTTCTAATCCCATTGCTTCTGTGTACATCACAGCCTAGGGATTCAAGTGTGCTCTCAGACATGAGATTTCTTCTAAGCTGTGGAACCCATCTAACATCCTTAATGACCCTAATAATACCATCATGCATTTTCATAGCAACAGAACCAATACCTTTAATTTTTAGGATAGAATGATCACCAAGCATAACATCACCAGCATCAAATAATCTCAAATCAGAAAACCAAGACTTATGATGAGTAGCATGCATAGTACACCCAGAATCAAGAATCCAGCAATCAGAGGCATCATTCACAAGTAAAGCTAAAACTTCATGAGTATAATAGGGGTGTGTTTCACACACAGCAGACACAGCAGGTTGTTTAGCAGCCTTTTCCTCATCTCTTTTCTTTTTGTAGCAATCTTTCTCAAAATGTCCAGTTTTAGAACAATAATGACACTTCAAGTTAGACTTATCAATGTCATTAGTCTTATCAACTCCATTTTCAGACTTAGGTTGCCCCTGCTTATCCTTTTTCTTGTTATTCCTTTTGTTACCCTTACCTCTAGGCGTAGCCATAAGGACTTCATCCTTGGCCTCAGTCTTAGGTTCAGTTTTAACACCAGCAGCAGTTTTAAAAACCTTCAGAGACTCATTCTTTTGGATCAAAGATTCAATGATATCCTTTTTAACCAAAGAAGCATTGCCATATTGAATAACATCTTTAAAAGTATCAAACTGACTGGGCAAGGAATTTAACAAAAGCACACGTAGCTGAGTTTCATCCAATTTATCACCACATCTTACCCGATCTTGTGTGATAGTTAAAAAACGATCAAGATTATCAGCTAAGGTACAAGCATTGTTCATTTTAAAGTTAAACAACTTATTGAACAGATTTACGCGAGATGGGAGAGACTTTACCATATACAAACCTTCTAGAGCCTTCCACAATTTTTCAGCAGTAGTGTGCTCTAGTACCTGCCTAGCCACTTCATCAGAAAGACGAAGCATGATCTCACTGTGAGCCTGAAGATCAGTCTCCATGATTTTTTCTTTGCTAGTTCCTTCTGGGAACTTGTTCGTTATAGCCACATGACACTTTTCTTTGATAAGTATGGCTCGCATCTTCACCTGCCACATAACAAAGTCAGTGGTGCCATTGAAAGGTTTTATACGAACAGAATCAGACATATTGCAGAATAACAGCAAATAACTCAAGCATAGAATGAAATATCACAAACACAAAAAACGGAAGCGAAATCTTTCAAGAACAAGCAGTAATTGAAAGACAACAAAGAACAGATCCTATTGCGTCGCGTAGGGGGGAATGGCACCAGGCGATACACCCTATTTAGGCCCATCCGCTTCCTACGCCAGTTCCCGCTCTCTGAGATTTATAAAGACTCAGCTAGGTTGGGAAGAGGACACTTAAGCGCTAGCAACAGAACACATGCTCTGATACCACATTGAAAAGCAAGATCGAGTCTAACAGTTTCGCAAGAACAACAAAGGCATGCAAGATCTAAAAGGTAGAGGAAGAACACAAGACTTTTACGAGGTTCGGATCCGCGATCCTACATCCCCGGGGCCTCAAGAGTCAGCCCTAATCTACTATCAAATAAGGGAGAAAGTACAGATCAGGCAAATCCAAGAGTACAAGTACAGATCTAAGCATAAACGAAACAAACAGACACGAAAACAAGCAAGAAGAAGAAGAACTTATTCGACAATCTCAGATATGAGGATACAGACTCAGATCCAAGAACTGGAACCCAACACCAAGCTGTTGTCGGCCGCCAAGGGAACTCTGAACACCGGGAAGACGTCGGAGAAGATGAGCTTCACCGATCGGAGGTGGGAGGAGCTTGAATAGCAAACCCTAACCATAGCTTCGCCTTGCTCTCGCTCTCGCTCTCTCTTTCTTCTTCTGGAGTAAGAGAACAGTGATGTAGCTCGCGGCGCCAGATGAAGGCTTTTGCCTTTTATAGGCAAACCCTAGTGGAAACCCGGAGAGCTCCAGCAAGGCTTCCAGGCAACTGGGTTCAAGTGTTGGTCCGTGTCCTATGGTTTGGGCTTCAGGCCCAAGCTTGGCAGCTCCTTCTCGTTGGAGATCAAACCCACATGGCTCAATCCAATCCATCTAGACTCGAGCTAACTCCCAAGCTTGGTCCAACATCCTTAACCATATTACACCTTGATTTCATGTCACATATATAATACAAATATTACATACATATAACAATGTAAATATACTTAGGAAAATATACAAGTTCTCAACAACTACTTCTATCAACATTTAGGAAATGAAATCGTTTACACTAATGTGTCCCATACTTGGACGAAAACTAAGTCTATTGACGATTCTGGTCCGCCTATAAGGCCTCCTAAAGTAGGGAATAAGAGTCGTACGAATAGGGTGGTATGGTCTACAACAACAAACTCGGTCCCGAATTCTTCGGTTTCCTCTCACCCACGGAATGGGATTTGGGATAAGCCTCCGACTAATTTCTTTAAGTTAAAATTTGATAGTTCGTTGCGCCAGGATGGTTCAGCTTCCTATGGTTTCGTTATTCGGGACTCCCGGGGTACCGGGCTATCTTCTAGAGCTGGCTTGTTCAACGGTACCTCGGTACTGTTTGCTGAAACGCTGGGTTTTAAGAAGGGGATTCTTAGTGCTAAGCAACGACGTATTACTAATGTACGTAGAGTGGGATAGCCTCACGGTTGTTAGAGCTCTTCAAGGGGACTGAAAATGCCCCTAGAATATCGAGCTCCAACAATATGATATTCTGATTGATCTTTCATCATTTTCTAATATTGCGATTTGTTATATTTTCAGGGAATCTAATAATGTTGCAGATCAACTTCTGTTAATGACTATGAATGAAAAAATTATACAAGTGGAGAGAGAATATACAAGTAGAGATGTGATATTGAAGAAAACGTATAACGTGTGTATCAAAATAGTATGCACCTAAACAATTAATTTTCAAAAAAGATTAAATATAGACGATTTCAATATAAGATTTATTGACAAGATGTCAAAATGACTATTGACAAGATGATTTTCAATAATTTCCAAAAGATCTTTTCATTTACGCCCACCTCCTCCATAAATCTCCATAAATAGAAAAAAAAATGTGATTATGAATCATAAATCATAATTCAAGTTGCTTCGGGTAATTGATTAGGAATTTGTCAATATATGTCAATTTGTCAAACAAACACGAAAATTACTAACTTGAAATGGATCCTCCATTACCTTAAATTGAATACAAAATTGCATACTATAGGTCAAAATTGAATTCAAATATGCTAACTTTCCTGTAATGCTATACTTAATCATGGTTCTAGACTTTAGGGATTTTGGTTATATTAGAACTTAGTCTAGGGGCTGATTATAACTTATACTAAACATATATTATACTCTCCCAATAACATATACATATTATACATTAGTATTGCAAGTAACACACTTGTGATCATGTATAATATTAATATGCTATGGTTGAAGAGTTAAATGTGTGTTATATTATAATGTCACCATTTCGGACATTGTGACATTGGGCCTTAGCTGAAAGCCCAGCCCACCAGAAAGCCCAGCTTACCTCTTTAGCACGTCCGGGTGCCCTAAGCTGGAACGCTTCGTTTTAGCTCCAAAGGCGCGCCTATATAAGCGAAAGAGATGGCTAGGGTTTCTGACTTGTTCACTTGGCTTCAGGTTATCCAAACAGAGAGAAAGAGAGAGAATAGAGCGACGGCTAGGGTTTGAGAGACGATCTTCCTTCTCCGGCCGTTCAACTCAGATCTGAGGCGGATCTCAAAGCGAGACCTCTAGATCTGACTCCGAAGAGCGACGCTGCACTTGTGTCCGGCACTGGTTGTCTTCTCCGATGACCTCCGACTCAGATATGGTTTCCGAAAACCAGATCCAGGGAGTTTCTTCGAAGCGCTTTACTATTTCTCCTCGTCTCTTGCTTTCTTACTTGCGATTACTTGTGTATGAGTTGTAATAAGCCCTAGATCTTCGTTGTAGTTAACCTTGCCCTGTAAACCTTCTTTGAATTAGTGGATTGAGCTCGAGTCTCCTCTTTTGAGGCTCCGTGGACGTAGGGATCTCATCCCGAACCACGTAAAAATCCTGCTGTGTCATTTCTTGTTTACTGTTCTTGTTGTTACGACTTTCGATCTAGATCTTGAGGTTTCCGATCTGAGAAATCTTGAGACACCAGATCTACAACGTGGTATCAGAGAGTTTAGTTTTCTGTTTGCTGCTAGATCTGGCTTTTGGTCACCTATTATTGACCTTCTGGCTTCTTGAGATTTGAGTGCTTATGGTTTTCCATTTGATTGTTAGCCTTGTGCTCGTTTCTCTGTACATGATCCTTAAAACGTTTCCGCTCAACTGCTTTCCATACTAACTTATGCTATCTTGTTCTCAGGTACCAAAATATGGAAAACGCTTTGAAAATGAAACCCTTCGACGGGGTCATCGACTTTGCCATGTGGCAAGTCAAGATGCGAGCCATGCTGATCAAGGAGGTGTGTTGGAAGGCCGTAAAGGCAACCGCATCCAAAGCTGCAACTTCCACTCCAGGCGCCAAGGATGGGGATCAGGACTCAACGTCCTCTACATCAGTAGATGAAGATCTCAAGGGAAAAGGAGTAAAAAAAGACCCCACTCCTCCCACTGAGGACGAACTGGAGTTGGATCTGAGGGCACACTCTGAGATCATGCTACGGCTCACTGACGTCATAGCCCGTCAGGTGGTAAGACACTCATCCGCTTCCTCTCTATGGCATGCCCTGGAGGAGCTTTTTCTATCCAAGTCTCTGCCCTCCAGGATTTCTTTGTTGTGTCGCTTGTTTACGTTCAAGATGAATACCCAACTTACTTTGGATGACAACTTGGACAAATTTTTAAAAATGTCTCAAGAACTTGAAAGATGTAATGATGAGATTAAAGATTCTCACCAGGCCATTCTCCTGCTTAACTCCTTACCCTCTCAGTTTGACAATTTTAAAGATGTTATCCAGTTTAGCCGAGATGAATTATCTAAGGACAAGCTCATTGAAGCTATCATTGAAAAGAATGAGATAATGAAAGTCTTTAAAATAAAAGGGCTCAAAACTGATAGAAATGATAAACCTGATAAACCTGAGGTTATCTTCACCAAAGGTAAGAATAAGAAGGGTAACAAAAATAAGAAAAACAAAAATGATAAAAAGAAGAATGGTAAAAGTGACAAGCATGACAAATCTGACCCTAATTCTAAGTGTAACTACTGTGGTAACTTGGGTCACTGGGTTAAAGATTGTAGAAAGAAAAAACGTGCTGAACAACTTGCCAAATCTAACCAAACTGAACTTTCTGCCTCTGTTCTTGAATGTATGAAAGATTGTCCTGCTGAATTGTTTATGTGCACTGAGATTACTGATCATATGCCTGATTCTTGGATACTTGACTCTTGATGTACCATGCATGCTACTCCTTGTGAACATTATTTTAAGCATTTAGATAAAACTGCTTTTGGTGATGTTATGCTTGGTGATGATACCTCTCTGAAAATCATGGGAACTGGAGATGTTCCACTTCTTATGCATGATGGTTGTGTTAGAGTCTTTACCAATGTTAGATGGGTCCCAACCCTTAGGAGAAGTTTAATATCTGAATATGCTCTTGAAGAACTTGGTTGTGATGTGAATTCTAAAGATGGACTTAGAACTGTAACTAGAAATGGTAGGATTATCATCAAAGCTGTTAGGAGAAAAAGGTTATTTCATATCCTTGCTTCTAAACCTGATATTAATGCTGCTATGAGTTCTGAGCATATGACATTACATGATACTCTGACATGGCATAATAGGCTTGGGCATATAGGCAATAAGGGTCTCATGCATTTGCATAAACATGGTTTGTTGCCTAAGAAACCTGCTGAGATTAAATTTTGTGAAAATTGTATCTTTGGTAAAGCTGCTAAACTTAAATTTCCTAAATCATCTTATGTTGCTAATATTCCTTTAGAATATATACATAATGATCTTTGGGGACCTTCACCAGTCCCCACTGCAGGTGGTATGAGATATTTTATCAGCTTTATAGACCACTTCTCAAGAAAGGTATGGGTTAGTTTACTTAAAACCAAAGACTAGGCCTTTGAAGCCTTTAAAAGGTGGAAGGTCATGGTTGAATCCCAATCCAACCATAAAGTCAAATGTCTTAAGACAGACAATGGTTTGGAATTCTGCAATAAGGAATTTGATTCCTATTGTACAAAATTGGGCATTAAAAAACATCTCACTGTCCCTGGCTCACCACAGCAAAATGGGACAGCTGAAAGGATGAATAGGACCTTATTAGAAAAAACAAGATGCATGCTAATCTCCTCTGGGTTGAAAAATACCCTATGTGGAGAAGCTATTATAACAGCTGCATATCTTATTAATAGGTCCCCTTCTAGTGTCATTGGCTTTAAAACACCCCAGCAGAAATGGACTGGAAAAACTCCAGCTCTCCATTATCTCAAACCTTTTGGGTGTGCAGCATACCCTTTCATCTCACAGGGGAAGCAGCAACCCAGAGCCCTTAAGGGTATTCTCTTAGGATACCCTGAAGGTGTAAAGGGGTATAGGGTCCTCTTGCTTCAAGCAAGACCTTATAAAGTAATAACAACTAGAAGTGTCAAATTTAATGAAACTGAGTTTCCATTGAAAAATAAACTAACTACTTTCTCTGAGATTGCAGGTACAAATGAACAAACTATAAGCTGGACAAATCAAGAGGACAGTACAGAAATCTCTGACGAGGATGAGTATGACACTGGAAGGGTGCCTACAAGTGCTTGGAAAAAGACACAGTTGACATTACAAGGGGCAACTCCAGTACTTCCTACACCAGAAGAAGAAGAAGAGAATGAAGATCAGGCTGAGGATCCTTCCCTACCTTCCTCCTCTTCTTCTACTCCCTCTATTTCTAATTCTGGTGATGTAAATGGCCTGTCTAAAGACTCTCACGTAGAGTCCTCTGTTTTCTCCTCAACCCCTTCTGATTCTCATGCATCTGCATCTACTATATCTGCTGCATCCATATCATCTGAAAATGCTGCATCTGATATTGTTTCTATGCCTAATCTGCATGATTATCAACTTACTAGGGATAGAGAACCTAGGACCATTATACCTAATAGGAAGTACAGTTATATTGTTGAGTATGCTTTCTTATCTGCTGAGCATGTTAGGCACCTTTCTACTCCAAACTCTTATGAGTCAACCATAAAAAGTGACCATTCCAAGCAATGGTTAGAGGCTATGAAAGAGGAAATGGGATCAATGTACACCAACCAGACTTGGTCATTGGTCCCTCGTCCCTCGAAAACCCGTCTTATAGATTCTAAATGGATCTATAGGATAAAAGAAGGTCTAAAGCCCTCTGATCCACCAAGGTTCAAAGCAAGGCTTGTAGCCAAAGGGTTTTCACAGATAGAGGGGACTATAACGATATCTTTGCTCCCGTAGTTAAGTATAAAACCATGCGACTTATGCTTTCTATGTGTGCTGTTTTTTATTGGAAATTAGAACAAATGGATGTTAAAACTGCTTTCTTACATGGTACTTTAGATGAAACCATATACATGAAACAACCCAAAGGCTTTATTAACAAAAGCTGACCTGATCACGTATGTTTACTAAAAAGGTCCATTTACGGATTAAAACAATCCCCACGGCAATGGAACCTTAAGTTTGATACTGTGATCAGGAAACTTGGGTTTCATAGAAGTAGTTATGATACATGCCTTTATTTCAAGTATATTGCTTCTAAATCTCCTTTATATGTTTTACTATATGTTGATGACACTCTGCTTATAAGTAGTTCTATGTCGCTCATTAGTAATACTAAAAAGGACTTGAAGAAATACTTTGACATGAAAGATCTAGGAAGTGCTAAGAAGATTCTTGGCGTAAATATAATTAGAGACTGACCTAATAAACAGTTATGGTTATCCCAAGATGACTATATCCTTAAAGTGTTGAAGAGATTCAACATGGTCAACTCTAAACCAACCTCCATACCCTTAGGAGGGCACCTAGAGCTCACCAAACAATCTTGTCCAACCAAACCCAAAGTTATCAAGGAAATGGCTAGGATACCCTACGACGTAGCAGTAGGTTCCGTTATGTATGCTATGTTGTGTACCCGCCCTGACCTAGCTTTCGCTATCAGTGCTTTAAGCCGTTTTATGTCTAACCCTGGAAATGATCACTAGACTGCTATGAAATACTTACTTCGTTATCTATCTGGCACCAAAAGTCTATGTTTGCATTATGGTTTGCATAATCCCATACACCAGTTACATGGATTTGTAGATTCAGACTATGCCAGCAATAAGGATAATCGAAAATCCACTACCGCTTACCATTACACGTGGGATGGGAATTGTATTTCGTGGAAATCAGAGCAACAGACAGTGGTTGCCCTATCATCAACAGAAGCTGAATACATGGCCGCCACTGAGGCCGCCAAAGAAGCTATTTGGCTCAAAGGGATACTAAAAGAGGTTCTGCAAAAAACCCCGATGCCTATCTTGCACATGGACAGTCAGAGTGCGCTATATCTCTGCAAAGATCCGATGTATCACGAACGCACCAAGCACATCGACGTCCGTTTCCACTTCGTGAGGAACATGCTTGTTGCAGGAGAAATGGACGTTAAGAAGATCAAAGGAGATGTAAACCCTGCTGACTTTGGAACTAAAATTGTCCCTCCTGGCAAATTTCTTTTTTACAGGGACTATCTCCATCTTGGAGATCCACCATGACGAACAGGTACTGAGCCAATGAGGATATAAGAGTCGAAGACACGAGCAAATCCACTAGTGTTGAAGTTGGAATACAAAAGCCTAGAACCTAGATTAGGAGAGCAAATTGTAATGCTATACTTAATCATGGTTCTAGACTTTAGGGGTTTTGGTTATATTAGAACTTAGTCTAGGGGCTGATTATAACTTATACTAAACATATATTATACTCTCCCAATAACATATACATATTATACATTAGTATTGCAAGTAACACACTTGTGATCATGTATAATATTAATATGCTATGGTTGAAGAGTTAAATGTGTGTTATGTTATAATGTCACCATTTCGGACATTGTGACATTGGGCCTTAGCTGAAAGCCCAGCCCACCAGAAAGCCCAACTTACCTCTTTAGCTCGTCCGGGTGCCCTAAGCTGGAGCGCTTCGTTTTAGCTCCAAAGGCGCGCCTATATAAGAGAAAGAGATGGCTAGGGTTTCTGACTTGTTCACTCGGCTTCAAGTAATCCAAACAGAGAGAAAGAGAGAGAATAGAGCGGCGGCTAGGGTTTGAGAGGCGATCTTCCTTCTCCGGCCGTTCAACTCAGATCTGAGGCGGATCTCCGAGCGAGACCTCTAGATCTGACTCCGAAGAGCGACGCTGCACATGTGTCCGGCACTGGTTGTCTTCTCCGACGACCTCCGACTCATATCTGGTTTCCGAAAACCAGATCCAGGGAGTTTCTTCGAGGCGCTTTACTATTTCTCCTCGTCTCTTGCTTTCTTACTTGCGATTACTTGTGTATGAGTTGTAATAAGCCCTAGATGTTCGTTGTAGTTAACCTTGCCCTGTAAACCTTCTTTGACTTAGTGGATTAAGCTCGAGTCTCCTCTTTTGAGGCTCCGTGGACGTAGGGATCTCATCCCGAACCACGTAAAAATTCTGCTGTGTCATTTCTTGTTAACTGTTCTTGTTGTTACGACTTTCGATCTAGATCTTGAGGTTTCCGATCTGAGAAATCTTGAGTTGCAATTTGAGTGTTGACAAAAGCAAATCATGAAACATTATTAATCTACCAATTTAATCCAGTAATTGAAGGAACCCATCAATCAAGTGGTGCAAGGCAGCAACTGCAAATAGTTAGGGATTCCGAGGCTAAAGTCTCCATGGGAGCATCAAAGATAATAACACCAACCTCAAATTTAGAGAGAGGCGCACAACACCGATGACGAAGGAGTTGAACATGATTGAGGTTAGAGAGACGATGAAGATCAGTGACCTTAGGTGACCAGTGACCTTGGAAGTTGTTGACAGTGATCATTTTGATTACTCGTTAAATAGACAAGTTAGTTACAATTAGGAAAAGTCAAAGTATGGTTAAAGTTTTTTGATCAAGTTGTGTATAAAGCATTTTGATTTTAACACGGTATCAAGTTAGGACTTCCCTCTTCAATGGCGGATTCAAGTCGTTTTCTTCCTTCCATTGATCCGAATGATGAACTCTTTCTTCAGCATTCTGATCATCCAAATTATGTTTTATACACTGCTCTTTTTACTGATCGCAACTATGGCTCTTGGCATTGCTCAGTCGATCACTCATTGAATCAATGAAGTTGTTCATTCTATTTCCCATCTCTCTTTCTCTCTCGTAACAGGAGCATCGCCTTGTTATTCGAGCGTTCAATGGAGAGATTAGAGATGATCCACAGAAAAAATAAGAAAACAGTGTCGATGCCGTGGGAAATGGGATCTCGCCATTGCCCTAGTGGAGGACCTAGTTGAGGTGCTGTTAATATGCCTTGGATTGGACTTATTATTTGTTTTGGTTTTAGGCCCATTGTCTGACTAGGGTTTCAATAGGCACTGTATATACTCATGAAACATATATACTCATGAAACCTAACAATTTGTAACCTAGTTTCTTGTTTGCATCCATAATAAAGATCCCTATTTCTCTGCCCGTGGACGTAGGTAACACCGTTGCCGAACCACGTTAAATCTCTGTGTCTTTTTTTGTCTGTTATTGTTCTCACTATAACAAATTGGTATCAGAGCTTTGGTTGTTGATTTTCAAATCTCTTCGGATTTGAAAAGAAAAATAACCACATATATCAATTTAGTTGTATTTGGATTTAAGAATTTTTTTTAAAAAAATATTAAAAACTCGGACAACTTTAGGTAATGAGAAAAAAAAAATCAACTTAATTATAAACATGGAGTCGAGTGGTTTACAATCCAACTAGCTCAGTATCCCGTGCATTGCACGGAAAGAGAACTTTGTATGCCCTACAAGGTTCAGTAAACACAGGTGTTGCGGATGTTGTTTCAGTTAAGGTTTGATAGACTGTTGTTGAGGAGGTGAAGTTGAACTTCACTCCAACAGAGACTCAGGCACCTAAGTTGGTCACTGACCAATCATCAAAAACAGGTACTACTGAGTCAGATACTAGTGAGACAAAGAATATACCACTAGACACAGGAACAAGTGGAGTTGTACATCAGAGTATTGCTCTAGATCAACCAAGAAGGGTTTACATCAGGGGGCTTGCGAGATCCAAGTCTGTCGATCTGGTGAGATATGCTTTGCATGGGGGCGAAGAGGTGGAGGATGATGTTCCATCTAACTACAAGGTTGATGTTTCTAAAGGCAAGTCAGCACACTAGCAAGCTGAGAAGAGATTCAGGGTGGAGAAGGTGGGAACATCTGATAATCTTGCTGATATATTCACCAAGTCAGTTCCGGAGAGCAAGTTCCAACATTGTTTGGACTTGTTTAATATCAACAACTGTTGAGATGCCTTGCGGGGCAATCTGGGTCCTTCTACGAGGACAAATCTGAGGCAGGAGAACGTCTGACACTTGTCATGGTGCATCTGTTTCTGAGAGGAGATTCTGGTACATCTGGCATTGAAGCACATCTGGTACATCTGGTATGTCATTGCATCTGGTACGTCTGGCGCTGCAATGCGGTTGGTACATCTGAGATGATTCAAGTCAAGGTGGAGATTTGTTAATATGCCTTGAACTGAGCTTATTATTTGTTTTGGGTTTAGGCTCATTGTCTTACTAGGGTTTCAAGAGACACTATATATAATCATGAAACCTAACAATTTGTAACCTAGTTTCTTGTTTGCCTCCATAATAAAGATCTCTATTTCTCTGCTCGTTGACGTAGGTAACACACCGTTGTCGAACCACGTTAAATCTCTGTGTCTTTCTTCGTCTGTTATCATTCTCGCTATAACAGGTGCAAGGAGAAGACAGAAGAATAGAGTTTTCACTCGGTATGAATTGTAATTATGTTATAAAGTGAATAGGACTATTAACCTTTTATTCGTTTTGCCAATATCCGTTTTATCAATAGCCTCATTTATATAGTAACTAGTTGAGTCCTGCGTACTTCGTACGCAGTACACAACTTCATCCATAGCAACGTATATGTATTGTCCCATTTGGAATAGCCTGATAAGGGTATCAAATGGATACTCAAGTATGAAGCATACCCAAACCTTGATATCGGCCTCCAAGTCATGGTATGACTCCATGAGGCATGAGTCATGCATCTCCCTTAAAAGTTAAAACTGTACTACTCATGCTCAAATTTACACAACCACCCTATATCAAGATTTCATATCCAAAACGAACCCAATAGGGCAATACATCATACCAATACCAATAGCAGCTCAGCACCTCTATCAAAATAAGCCCTTGATAGCCACAACTTACAAGGAAACATCTACAATAAGATTAGCAATCTAAATCACAAAGTGAAGACAAACCTAATATAATAAGATGTAAGAACACTTCACCCCTAATTAAAATGAATAAATCAACAGATTTTTTGAAAAAGAAATAATCATTCAAAAATCCCCAATTGACTAAATTCATTCCTACACAAGATGCAATTAATGGTGAATCAAGGAAAACAAGATCCTCAAATTCTCAGTTCCTGCGATTACGATGCCAATACCCATCTCTATGAAAGAAGAAATAGAAGACCTATGATATTGCATTAGATAGAAGCTCATCAATGGATGGAGGAACAAACAGGTTCCTTACACCATCAGATTGTTATGGTGTTATGGATCTGACAAAAGAGAACACGTGCAAAGAGGAAATGCAAAACAATTGCACTTCCATACAAGTTCAACAGAGAAGCAAAATTACCATTGTGGAGAGTAATATTGTGCAACAGAATGAGAAAAAGTCATTTTTTCTCCACTGCCTTCCTTTTGCGTATCTCATGTGCAGTGTTGAAGATTCCAAGCATAGGTTGGTTGCATACGAAACATTTTTTGTTCTTGGAGTGGTGCTGTAAAGTGCAAATAATAGAAGAGCAAAAAGATCGTTAGTTGACAATGTCACCAGTTATACTGAAAAACCCACAACCAATACAATCATCTCCAAAACAATATCTTAAACAAAAACTGGAATATGATTATATTTACCTTCAAAGCACAATGCTCACAGAAGTAATGCTTGCACTTGGTAATAACTGGATCGACAATGATGGATGTTAAATTACAGTCACTTCATTCAAGGATTAAAAAAATGCAAGTTCAATTCTTTTAATTGATATTGAATAAAATAAGTGGCAATGACATGTGTAGAATGATTCAGAAAATGCCATTTGTAAAATAAAGGAGCAATGACATTTGTAAAATGATTCCTTTTATCAATTCTATTTCAGTAGATATGAATAACCATAAGTAGAATTAGTGCTTCAGGAAATGCATAACCATCAGTGCTGAACATGACCTGCAAATTAAAATTTCACACACAAAATCAGAAAAACAGTGAGCTTCCTCCCTGACAAATTCAAAATTCATGAAATAGCCCTACTGACCTTGTATGACAGCATTTATCTTCATGAGGGGAAGAACTTTCCATCGAAATCAGCCCTGCTTCAGTGCTGCTCACGTTTTGTTTTGGAGGTGGGGTCACTAATGTGGCTTTCGGTGTCGGTTTGAGACACAGTGTTAAGCAAATAAGCAAGAATTAAGGATTCCCTTTGCATCAACAACAGTGACATCTTCATAAGAGAAATTGACCTGTAATTGAGGATTTTAAAGTTGGAGGCAGTAAAATATAGATGTATACAAGCAAGATGGACGATGAAAAAGAGGCAGAAAATCTTACGTTGTAGTGAAAGAAGTGTCCATCCACTTTGCCAATGTTCACTTTGTAATGGTTGTAGACTTGCAGTAATGGAATTTTCTGACCCTTGGTTCCTAGGCCCGCTTGCTATTAATAAATGCAACCTTCCAATGGAACAAGGCACTAAAGTTACCAAGAAGAGTATGTGTAAGGCCACTGTTCCTAATTAAGATATCCATAGATCTTAATCTAACCGATATTCTCCGCACGGTAGCTATCCAATTTAACTATTTTTTTGTTTGTAGGGTAAATCTGAACTTGGATTTTGGTTTACCCTTAGTCTAAGTTGTTTGAGCGTGCTGGACGTAGTTATCGATAGGAAGATTCAAATACTATGCTATAAGAAAGAATCTTACTGTAACCTCATTCACATCTGACAACCTTTTCCTGAATATAAGAAAAGCTAACCATAAAACCTGTAACATGAGAAAAACAAATTGATTTAAGTATATGGGGGCTTCTAAAAAGAGATTTACCTCAAGATGTAACCTTGTAGATTGACCTAAAACCTTTCTCCTCTATTTTATTTGTGGTTGCAAGGCTATGGATATAGTCTATGTTAGCTGGAAAACCATTAAGCAAGCACCCATGTTCATTTAGCGGCTTCTAAACATTAGCAAAGCTTATAATGCATTGAGTGGGCAAGATCTTAGCTTGCTATTAAAGTTGCAATCTTTGATTCCATCTATTGTTCAATTTCTTATCAAAATTCACAAGCCACACCTCGAGAAGTATATAGTCAATAGCAACACTAAATTTCCATCCAAAAGTCAAAAAATCATCAAATTACTTCTTATCATTTAGTCTAAGCTGCTGCTCATAATTATTATATGCCAAGCCACAAGGTCAGTATCTTCTACCACTTTATACTGTTTATAGTATAAATTCTGGAACTTGAAAGATAATCTTTTTATTAATTAAAGAAAATTTTAAGGTTTCACATTTTCCTTTTTAACCAAAGCACTGTCGGTTATCAAATTTAATTCACATTATAAAATTAGACAAATAATCAGTTGGCACTTTAAGATTGCCATTTCCGGCATTTTCATTTGACTTGATGTACTGCTCTAAATGTTTGATCTCATTTACAATCACAAACCCTAATTTCCTTAATTGATTTCTCAAATGAAAACTCAAAACACATTCTCATATCCTATTCACAAATTTTATCTTATATCAAAAGTTAATAGTATAAATTCAAAATGTATAACACTTACCTTTTCAATTCGGCAAATTCAAGTTTAGAATTGAGAGAGTAAGAAGAAGCTGACAGTTGTTGCAGTGTTACAGTTGGTGTACAGGAGCAAGGTCATCCAAAAATCCCTAATTCATAGTCAATTTAATTTTTAACCAATCAGTTCATAGCACCCATCATCATCAAATTGCTCATCCAAAATACAATTCTGAAAACCTAATCGATAAGTTGGAAATGGAGACCAAATTTAGATACGTGAAAAAAGAGGAAACCTTTGAAATAGTACCCCAAAGAAGGCCAGCTTGCTGGCGGCGGCGGCGACAGATCCCGAAAAGTCGTGGGAGGAGGATGAGGAGGAGAAGAGGAAGGGCTCATACTTGACGTCGAATTCCTTCTTATTGTCCACCTTCTCGATTAAGTCGTCGTCCATGTCATAGTCGTCGGGGCCGCCGGAAACTCCGTCGTCGACGAAGGCCCTGAAATCCCTAGAATCGTCGCTAGGAAGGTAATGGAAAGGTTATGGTAGGGTTTGGGGGAAAGGGATAAGAGATGCTTAGAGGTGGGAGAGAGAATGAAGAGATGGAGAGTTGGGTAAGATCAGAAATGGAGACAAAGAAACGGGAAGAGAAGGGCAATCGGACAGAGTGACTCGGGCGGAAATTTTGCAAAGACCATGGGCAGAAAGGTAATTTTACTGTTTAAGAGGGTGTTACTCCCTTTTTATATATAGATATAGAAATACAACACTAAAAAAAATTCGAACAATGTAGCTTTAAAATAGAATAATTAATCACACAAAGACACGGTTATTAAAATTAAAGATATAACAATATGAATTAGGAAAAAGATAGGAATGAGAAAGAGGGGATGGTAGTAAATGACCTTTGCCCCGGTCAAGTTTGCTAGCGTAACCCACTATCCACAACAATTGCAAGGGTTAACCCCTTCCCCCCCCTCCCCCCTTAAAAAAAAAAAATTGCAAAGTTTTCGGTTAAAAGTGCCCGAAGACCGTGTCGATTGCCGCGACAACGACGGGTTTTGGGCCGGGAGGGTCCTTGGTGTGTCCGGTTATAGGAGTGACCGAACTTTCACTGTCAACTTCCCACTGAGCGACGGGACATCTGATCATCGTGCCTGCAATATGCGCCCACACTTCGACTGGTATGGATACAGATTCACCACGCAACCGCAATTTCGCTTCTTGTTACCGTAAATTTCGTTTTCACTGTCTTCTATGTTGCTACTCTCTCTCTACTACTATCTTTTAAATGCTTGCTCCTGTGTTGTATTTGATTAATGCAAGTGAATCTGTCTCTGAGATATTGTGTCCAGTATATTTCACTTTCTGTCATGTCGTATTCATGTTGTGTCCAGTTACAACTACGCGATTACTAGTCGGCCTACAAATTCACCTCCACCCACTTTATTCTTATTCCATGGTTTTTCTCTTCAACTTAACATGTAATTATAAGTATGTTTATGCCCCCTCACTTTCACTCTTATCCATTCGATTTCAATATGGGTAAAGCATACTAGTGTCGACCAGAGATAACGAAATCATGGCATCCAAATATGGGTAAATATCATAATTGGGCACACATAAAACAATATGTCATTATAGCGAATCTGCTTCTCCCATAAATCTTCTCCATTCGATAATGGTAGTAAATGACCTGTGTTTTTCATAATTACAATCGTGTCCAGTGAAATACAATATGTGACATGTGTATCTAATATGGATGTCCAGTTACAACTTACTGCTTACACGCGATCCTTCAAATAAACCCCCCGGATCCTTCCTTCTTGTAACGGCCCAGAATTATAATTTCTGGGTTACGTTTCAAGGGATAAAACCCCTTGTTCGGATCTTGCAATCCAGGTACGGGTCGAGGTTTCAAACTCATTTTAAGATTTGTAGAAAGAGGGATTTCAAACCCTAAAACCTCGAAGGGCCGTTGGGTACCCTTAACCTGTCCTAAGACTATGTCGCGGAAACCTTTTCAAACGGAAGTAAAGCGGAAGTAAAGTACAGATACAAGTGCCACGGCGGAGCTGGGTCAAAACGGAGTCAAAAGTATAAATCCAAAACAATATAATCAGAGTCTGGTGAAGTCTATAACTCCAGCGTTCACTCTCCACCGACAAAATGACCCGCGAAATAAGCAAACAGCACCGATAGGATGAACATAGACAATTCCTAAAAAAATTGATTTGGAGCGGGATCAGATCGATGCCCACTTAACTCTGCATCCCAACCATAAGCACACATATACGCTATACCTAATAAAGATGCTCTAATGCAGTACGGAATTCAAACACACTAGCATGCTCCTAGTTCATAATAATGTGCAGAAATACTGTAAAGGGCCCAAGACAATGCCAAGTGGCATATCCCTCTCCTACCTCCACCCCTTCCGACAGGCGGAGACTGGCCAGCTCGTGAATGCATTCATTCATAATAGGGTCATAATAGGGCGGCACGCATGCCTAACCCGCTCCACAATAAAGCCCGCAGGCATATCATAATATAAGGAAGTACTCGATTGACTCAGGGTACCCGATGAGGCTGGGCTACCCTATGACCCTAGCAAAGACTCTAGGACTATCACAGATAACGGCCGTTCTGTTTACATACGCACAAAGAAAGCAGATGCTCATTCAATTAATGCAACCTAAACAGGATACTACATGGCATGCTGATCATGAATGCAAGCACCTAGTATATCATGCACCTAAAGCAGGGAATAGCTCTATTCAATCTGAGTAAGCTCCGAAGAGACTTACCTGGAGATGCAGAACAACAAGATAACACAAGCAAGGGCCCAATACAAGTCCAAAGCAATCCAAAAGCAATAAACACCTATCATCAAGCCATTTCCATAAGCTATCGGTTCATCATTCATACACACGATACCCAAGTTCTCCACATCTTCAAACCAATTGATAGTAAAACCATTTTCCAAAACCTTTCCAATTTGATCAACATCAACCAAAATCATTCTTCACATTAAACCCATTGATAAATCATACAAACCATATTTTCCAACTCTTAAATCCCAAATTAAGTCAACTTATATTCAAAACAATTCCTCAAATCATACTTGGTCAAATCCCGACACTGAACATTTAAACCTTAAAACCAATACCTCAAAATCTTATTATAGAATTAATTCCGGCATTTTGGTTTCAACACATCAAATCCTTTAAGGAACATTTTCGGACGACTTAAAACATTTTCTAAATAATTTAGCAACAATGTTTATCTAAAATAAACATTTAAATAAATCCATCTTTATTAAACCATATTTATAAAGCAACATTTATCTATAATCATACCATAATATAATATAACCCATGTATAAAATCTCCCAAAATACCCATCTTAACATATATAAATATCAACATTTAAATAACAACAACCCATCAATTAAACCCAACAAGCCCAACCCATGGAAATGAGCAGTTCAAGCCCAACAGCCCACACTGAAAAGAAGAGGAAGACCCGCCCAGCTCACCAGTCCGGATCCAAGGGGCCCGACCCGCCCAAAATGGGACTGAGATAATGAGAGGGAGAGAATGGATCCGGTTTTGAGCCCACGACCCGGAAGAATTAGGCCCACACCCGCTCACAAGCTCTCACCTTTCCAAAACTCAGAAAAGACGACCTGCAAACACGGACGAAGGACGACGAGGGAGAAGAGGAACTCAGACCCGCCGACGATGCCCCTTTCCGGCCCCAACTCTCACCCAGAAGACCGACACAACATTCCGACCTCAACTGACCAAGAGTACAGAAACGAGAGCAAGGGAGAAGGGGGACGAGGAGGAAATTACCGATCGACACAGGACGATTCTGGCGAGGGATAATCACCGGCGGCAATGGCGGATTCCCACTGAAATCGACGGAAAGGAAGCGGACTCCGGTCTTTGGCGGAGGGTTGCGACGCGGCTCCGAGGAGCTTCTGGACTGGCTCGTCCTCGTTGGCCTCGGAGAAGGCTCGGGGAGGTGCTCACTGGCGCTCGGAACGGAGGAGAGAGAGGGGATGTTGGTACTCGGTGAGGCTCGGATTACTAGCCGCTCGAGAGGCGCTCGGCTGAACCCAGGGAGTCTCCTGGTGGTTTCCGGCTCTCGGCAGAAACAGGGCGAGAGGGGAGCTGTTGGTGGCTAGGGAATGGTGAGGTGCCGACGGTGGCTTGCGGCAACAACAGGAGCAACAAGGGTGGGTCTTTGTGGCTAAAAGAAAAGAGAAAGAGAGGACATGAGTGCTGATAGGGTATTGTGGTGCTGAGATTCCGATTAAAAGAAGACAAAGGCAGTCCTGGACAGGGCTGCTTCTGAACAAACAAGGGAGAGAGAGAGGCTGCAGATTGGCGTGGGAGGTGCAGTGGCCCTTTGTCAGAAATGGGGCAGCAGTGGTGCAAGGAAAAGAGGAAGGGGAGGGTGATGTTGCATCCGAAATTGGCTAGGACAGCCTGCAATCGGCTCTCATGGGGAAGGAGAAGACAAAAATGAAAGGGGAGAGACAAAGTGGTCCCCAAAATCAAAATTTCAAATACCCGAAATATAAACCTGGAAGTCGCTCACTCGACCTTATCCCGACGCATTTAAAATATTCTTCAATTTTTCCAAATCCGAATTTAATAAATGAAATCCGAACATTATTTTCAAATTTTCGGTATATAACAGTATAGTATAACGTATTTTAAATTTCCAATTAAATAATGCCGGACTCGTTTTAAGGATTTCAATTTCGATTTAGGAAATTAAGGACGAGTTTTTCTTGAAATATCTGAATTTTTTTATATATATATATATTATTTGTTGAAATTTATTATTTAAAAATCCGGGCATTTACACTTCTTCAATTGGTTTTCTCTGAAACTTATAATTTAGTTAAAAGAATCTTTTTTCCCCTCACTGACACTCTCACTCATCTCTCTGTCCTCTCATCATGCACTTTTCTATTTAACCTCTCTCTCTCCGTCTCTCTCCTCTGTCCTCTGTCACTGCAACAACTACTTTTTCCCTCCTCTCTCACTGGTTTTTGCTTTTCAGGAGTAGAGATGTCTCTCTCCCTCTATCTCTCACTGTACATGAAACCGAGATGGAGTCCAGTTGTACCCCACAGCCCACAGGGTGACCTGCTACCGGCTACCCTTGGCAACCAGATATCCGCTTTTTAGCAAAAAAAATTCTGGATTGGGTTATTCATGCAAAGCTTTCGGATAATAGGGTCATTTTAGCAAAAAGCCCAATGAGAAAGTAGTGTTTGTACTTGATCATATATATTGCTCTGTATATAGTGAAATAAAATTAGGTTAACTTTTCAACATTTAAATACGATTATTTGGTAGAATAAATCTAAACTAATTTAGTTTTAAAAAAATGAAGCTTGTACGTTAAGGAAGCCAATATATGAATTAGAGATTTTGTTTTTAAAGAAATTAGATTTTTTTAATTATAAACTTATTTGGTTAGGATCTATATATATAAACTCTTAATTTAGAAGAGTTTATGATGATTTGTCAATCTTAGAGGCATTTTAGGAGTCTTAACCAATAATTTTTTTTTCCCATTTTTCTTTGATATTCTTTAATTCTTTTTTTTTCTTCTTCTTTTTTCTTTGATTCTTTTTTTCTTTAATTTTACTAACGATCTATATAATCTATATCTATATAAACTCTTAATTTAGAAGAGTTTATGATGATGTGTCAATCTTAGAGGCATTTTAGGAGTCTTAACCAATCATTTTTTTTCCATTTTTCTTTAATATTCTTTAATCCTTTTTTTTTTCTTCTTTTTCCTTTGATTCTTTTTTTCTTCAATTTTACTAACTATTGGGCTTAATTCAAAACATTGAATTCAATCTAATATAAATATTGGGCTTAACTCAAATTTATGTACTAACTATCTATATCTATATATCTATATCTATATAAACTCTTAATTTAGAAGAGTTTATGATGATGTGTCAATCTTAGATGCATTTTAGGAGTCTTAACCAATCGTTTTTTTTTCCATTTTTCTTTGATATTCTTTAATTCTTTTTTTTTCTTCTTTTTCCTTTGATTCTTTTTTTCTTTAATTTTACTAACTATCTATATAAACTCTTAATTTAGAAGAGTTTATGATGATGTGTCAATCTTAGAGGCATTTTAGGAGTCTTAACCAATCGTTTTTTTTCCATTTTTCTTTGATATTCTTTAATTCTTTTTTTTTTCTTCTTTTTCCTTTGATTCTTTTTTTCTTTAATTTTACTAACTATTGAGTTTAATTCAAAACATTGAATTCAATCTAATATAAATATTGGGCTTAACTCAAATTTATGTACTAACTATTGAGCTTAATTCAAAACATTGAATATAACTATTGATTGTGACGCATCACATTTAAACAAAGTTACAATGATATTGATATTATTATTACTGGGTGATTTAAAATATCTACATTTATGTATTATACTTTACATGAGTTTTTTTAAAAAAAATTTGAGAGTTATAAGATACATTTATGATAAAGTTTGTTACGATTTTTATCTTAACTTTATATGGAGTATATATTATTAATATTTTAGTTTTAAAAAACCGCATCATGGCGCGGGAATTGTACTAGTTATACTTAAAAGTTAAAATATTGTCCATGAAGTTGAAAGTTTAATAAATATCGTAAATTCAAATAAATTTAAAAAAACTTAATAATCAATGTAACAAAATTTGAAAGATTGTCATAGAAGCTAGGTAGAAAATTAATCTCTTCGGATTTGAAAAGAAAAATAACCACATATATCAATTTAGTTGTATTTGGATTTAAGAATTTTTTTTTAAAAAAGTATTAAAAACTCGTACAACTTTAGGTAATGAGAAAAAAATCAACTTAATTATAAACATGGAGTCGAGTGGTTTACAATCCAACTAGCTCAGTACCCCATGCATTGTACGGATCTTTGTTTTAAAATATATGTTTATATAATATCATTTATTATTTTTGACATAATATTATAAGTATCACAAACAAAGTAATAAAAAATAAACATTCTCTAACAAATTGAATACTGAAATAAATAAATATGCTAAATAAATAAATATGCTAAATAATAATAAACTTTAAGCATTAGAATCAAATATAAGCATAACGTTATCCAAATATTAGTAAAGCTTGTAAATTTTATTAGTATCAAAATGATGCTCATACGTATTAGAATAATAAATATCGTAAATTGAGCTAATTAAAAAAATAATACAAGAAACGGTGGTAATATTTTTGAGATACAATTGAGCTAATTAAAAAAATGAGTCTTCCAAATAGATCAAAGTATGTAACGGTGGTAATATTTTTTCTTTTTTTTTTTCATGTAGATGATGTCTCCGTAATCAAGAGTGGTGGAATGGACTTTCTTCATGAATTACACTAATATAGAAATAATTACATGGAGAAATTAAATTCATTCCACCATTATTGATTATAAAAATATCAACTACCTAAAAAAATTACAAAAAAAAATGAATAACTTTAGGAAACAATACAAGAAAAGTAAATAAGATTTTGGAGCGTTGAGAATCAGGTTAAAATCCGAAGAGATAAACTCATATTTATTTATTTATATTAAAAAAATAAATATAATTTTATTTAAATTTTATCTAATGAATATCTAAACTAAGCAATTGTCATAATATCGAGAATATCTCAACCGATTCATATTATAAGGAATTAAAAGAAAATCCGATTATACAAAATAATTTAATTAATTATTACGTAACTAAAAAATCCGACATCATCGAGAATATCTCAACCGATTCGTATTATAAGGAATTAAAAGAAAATCTACTTATACAAAAATAAAAATAAAAAAAATTAATACTTAATTAGGATAAGATTTGTTAAGATTTTGTGTTAATAATAAATAATTAAATGAATGAAGTTGTTAATGGAATTTGTAAAATAAGTGAATTAATTAAAAAAGGCTACATTAAAGGAGAAGTCGCCACATGTCGTAGGCGACTTCTCCTTTAGTATTATATCTAGCATAGTACCCGTGCATAACGCACGGGATTTGTAAAGCATATTATATTTTGTAGAAGATATTATCATAATTTATATATAATAAATTATATATACTATAATATTATGAAAATATATAGCCAAATACTATTAAATCCAAACATCCAAATGATAAATATACTAAACAGGTGTTGTTCACTCTGTTCACATGTTTGATCGATAATTAAAACGATGATATATATATATATATATATATATATATATATATATATATATATATATATATATATATATATATTATAATACTATAAAAACTCTATAGCAAAATACTATTAAATCCAAACATCCAAATAATCCTAAAAATAAATCAAATCCAAACATCCAAATGACAAATATACTAAACTGGTTTCCGCTCACTCGATTCACATATATACAACAAATATATACAACAAATAAGTGAAATAAGAAATTACCTTCTTCGATATGCGTACTTTCGAAAAAAATCGGATTTATATATAACTTTGTCACATCGGCTAAAGTTGATAATATTATCTCACCTACACACAACTAAAGGTAAAAATATAAAAGTAAAGAATGCATATTCATGAGGTAAAATAAAAGGAATTATAATTATTGACAATATTGAGAAATAAGGTCAATATGATTTGAAACTTACTTGCAACGTCTTTTACAATAAGAAATTGAAATATGACAACAACTTGTCTTTTCAGCTTCAAATCGATGGTATGTAGTTGTTCAAATAATTCCGGACCAACTGAGCACTTCAGTATATGATTCATGTGAAATAATTCAATACCAAATGTGATAAAGTAAATAAGTTATATATAACAAAATATACAAATCAGTGCATATAAAAATGAACTTGTCTAACATTCTTCTAGATAAGATCAAATCTACCATCAATGGTTGGAGATATTTGATGTACTTCTCCCATGACATCTATCACAAATTATAAGATAGAAGAATTAGTGTATCTAAATATTTGCTTGTTAAAATAATATATTATAACATATTTATCACCCAGTTGTGATGTATCTTAGGAGTATCGAGTATACGTTCAAATTCAATGTTATTGAATTTCGCGATAACAACAGGGTTATAAATAACCTAGTAGGATGACATCTCACTACTAGAATTCTGTTATTTAACATCGGACAATTAACATCGTCCAGAAAAGCAGGTGATGTTAAATAGATTTTTAACAACGGTTAAAAAAATGATGATGTTGAAAACATAACAGACATCACACTAATTTTATTGACCGATGTTAAAAAGTTTTTTAGAAAAAAGTTAAACGCGCGGGATTGAAATTTAGAGTACGTAAAATCCCGCCCATCTCTAATACATGCGGGCGAATTTAACACTTAGAATATTTTTTTGAAGTTTGAGTTTGTTTCTTACAAAAATTAAAACCCAACCCAATATTTCTAACACTTGGAAAAAAAAGATGGAATTATTCACAAAACAAAAAGAATAGATCGAAGACATTTAGACTCAGCCCTCGGATTCCCAGTTCCCTCTTCCAAATCGCAGATTCATACCTGTTCACCCCCAACGCCTTGCTCCTCCAATCCGCCAATCTCGCCGGAGCCTGTACTCGCCGCCGGGATTCTCCCATCTCCTCCCTCCCTCCCTCCCTCTCCCATCTTCTCCTGCGCTCGTCGAAGACCAACTCGCCGAAATCGAACTCAGTTGAGCGTCGTTCCCTGCGCTCATGCTTGTGCTCGGTCAGATTAGGCGATTCTCATCCCCACCAAGCCTCGAATAGTAGGTAATTTCTTGAAACAGTGTTTGGTTAGGGTTTAATTTGGGAAAAGTTGGGTTTGATTTTACTGAAAAGGTATTCTAGGGTTGCTCTAATTTGGGGAAGTATACTTTCAGATCTGAAAATGCCTAACGTCGCTCACCACCACCGCCTAGCGGCCTTCCAATCTCTCATTCTCCTCCTCCCGTCGTCAACCTTGCGCCATCTCTCTATCTGCTTGCCTTCTCCACCGCTGAAGAACGGGATCTGCTCCTTAAGTGCTTCTCCGCCTCCGCTGTCCTCTTCCCAGGCCTCGACGCGCTCTCTTGGACTTGTTTTGGCTCCGTATAGGCCCTTGTCCTTCTTGGCTCTCGGTCTCAATGAAGAAGAGCCCTGCTCGACCTTTATCACCGAAGAACTCGATCTCGTCCATGGCTTATAACTATCTCCTAGAAGTTGCTCCTCCAAGGTCTCTCACTCTCCCTGCTTTCTCTTCTTTTTAGCCGCTTTCAACTCCTTGAAACATAATCTCTAGGGAATGTTGATTTGCTATTTTTCTCCACTTTGTTGCTAGAAATGCTAAGGCACAAGCTGTTACAACACTGAGAATTGTAAAAGAACTTATTGATCCTTATGAACTTTTCCTTTGATTGAAATTCCTTGGATTTTCCATTCAGATTTCATTTATAACAAGAATCCTAAGCATATTAATCATAGTGAATATGGACTTATTCTTATCTATGGTGGTTCTCTTTTGGTTGAATTGCTCTCTGTTGTGGTTGTATTTATTTTGTTATTTGATACTTTAATCTCCATTTCATAGTCTTCTGTCCAAATTATAAAAAGTGGTTCTGGAATATGATTATATGATGGAGTTCATAAGGGTTGAAAGTATTTAAAAGCTCACTATATTAGTTTGGATTTTGTTCTTAGACGGTAATGCTTTAGATCTTGAGATTTCATGATCCATAGTAATATTCTGTTGAATTTTAGGATGTGGCTCATTGTAAAAGGAGTGAATAATTATATGAGGTTAAAAAGTCATCAAATGCACTTGAATATTTCTTCTTACTCACTGAGGAAGTTATCAAATGTATCTGAATATGTTTTCTTATTTCAGCGGATGGACTATTCTATTTGATTCTTTTCTACTAACCTTTTAAGTATTTATTCTACTTATTAAGCTAGCTATATGATTGTGCCAAGGCATTCAGGAACTTTCCTTGGCTGTGTTTGCCATGTTCCTTTTATGACAAAGGGGGATCAATATTTTATGTTGCAGGATGGGAAAATACTGGCCTGGAAGTTTAATTTAGCAACCAACTGTTTTGAACTTGTGGCATTCTTGGAAGGCCATACTCTTGCGGTTGTTGCTCTATTTGTTGGAGCTAATAAACTTTTTTCTAGTTCAATGGACAACTCAATAAGGGTAAGCTAGTTTTTGAACATGGATGTGTACTTTAACTTGAGATTTCATTCAGTATAATCTTTCTAGGGATTCTATAGAATGATTCATGTTGTATGGTTCTAAAAAGGTATGAGATGACTAAGGAGTAGTTGAAACTCTCAATACAGCTGCATTGGTCGTCTTGTTCACTCGTAACCGTATGCTTGACTAACTGGAATGATTCACTGACCTAGAGTGTTTGATTGTGGAATGGGTATGGGTATGGTCCGTATGGAATGGGTATGGGTGTTGAAAGAACCACTATTTTTTTCAGCATAGATTAACTTAGTATCATCACTATCATCTCATTATATATATATTTTGTTCTATTACTGATTTGATTTCATTTCCTCAGCGCCTAATTTTTTTTTCAGCTCCTAATATATACATGTTTGATTTTAGGTAAAAGTTGGTCTGGATTTAGAACTTGTGAAATTGAGATCTAATGTCCCTTACTAACAAAGTAAGTGTTTCAATTAGATTATGGCTTCATTTTGGAATTTTAATATAGCTTTCTTATTCTTGGCTAGTATTAAAAGAAATGTGAGCACCTTTGTGTTTTCATATTCTTTTTCTTGATCAGTCAAATGTTTTCTTCTATGAATTGTATCCTCATCAATAGCTTTGTGCATCTTAAAATGTTTTTATATGTATAATTCTGCAGTTTATTGCCTTCTCTGAAAGGCAATTTGGGAAGCAGGTACGTGTCATTAGATCTGATAATGCTTTGGAGTTAGGAGGCAGTCGTGAACATTCTCAGTTTTTGCTTGATAAAGGAATAATTCATCATCAATCATGTGCAGCCACACCACAACAGAATGACAATTAAGGCACTTTTGAAGCCATTAATGCTAAGAAGAACAAAGGAGACCAAAGACAAGGATGGAAGGTGATCATTGTGCATCCCTACTGTTAATTGTCTTGGCTTCTCAATTGAACTCGAAGCAAGCTCTGACATTTCATTTTTGTGCAGGCCTATACTTTCATTACCTCCTACTGATGTTAGGCTCGTTGTGTGTGAACAATCAGAAGCTGAAAATGACTTCTACACAGCACTTTTCAAGAGATCAAAAGTGAGTAAATCACTACCTCTGCATTGGCTGACCAATTATAGAACATAATTGGTTAGCGAAATAAGATGATGAGAATAAAGGTGCAAGTTAACTGTTTTTATGCATAATTAATAGGCCCAATTTGATTAGTTTGTTGCTCAAGGCAAAGTTATGTACAACTATGCTAATATCTTGGAGCTTCTACTTTGGTTGATCAGTTTGTTGCTCAAGGCAAAGTTAATAAACATATCGTTTATTGTAATGGTGTATGCGTATATATACAGGTTTTGAAAACATGTTCTCTTTTGTTGGTACTATCGTCTAGTGTATGTGTATATATAGATAGGAACATGTTCTCTTTGGTTGGTATTGTGTTATGGTGTAAGTGTATATATATAGACAGGATATTGGGTTTATGAACCAAATTGCTTCGGTTCATAAGCTAGCACATCGGATTTATAAGCAATAGACACAGTTTATTGTAACGAAAGACATCAGTTTTACAAATTAAAAACACCAGTGTCATGTACTAAAAAAATCAGTTTTACGAACTAAACACATCAACTTTACGTACAAAAAACATCAGTTTTACAAACTAAATACATCATTTTTACGAACTAAACACATCATTTTTACGACCTAAACACATCTGATTCACTAATAATTTAGGATGTCTTTAATATATATAAACAACGGTTTTAAAACCAAAAAATGATTTCAATATACGTAATAACATCGGTTTTGTATTTATTCCATATAGCCAAATTTTGTGGTGAAGAATAACATTACAAATTATAGAGAGAAAATGAATATATATCTGTAGAATTTCTATACAAATGATGTTATAAAGTATTAAACATATCATTTTTATAATAAGAAACGATGTTATAAATTATATAGACATCGGCCAAATGCCGATGTGAAAAACTTTTGACTTTTAACATCACCCACATAGACATCGATTTTTTTTTTGAAAGATATCGGCTATTAGCCGATGTTAAATCACAAATTTCTAGTAGTGTCTTGTTGCTATTTATAAATTCAACTAATATAAATCTGTAAATAATATTGAATAATGATTTTGTTTTTAATCAAATCTTTAATAAATTTGAAATTCCCACATAATTAGTGACTGCAAGATCGAAGGTGAGCATCGATAAAAAAAATGGAAGGTGAGGCGGAGAGGGACTTGAAGGTGGAGAACTGTAAATCCAAAATTACCACAAAATTATTATTAAATGAAAGAGGAAGGTGAGGCACAGAGAAATTACCACAGAATTAGTGAATGAAAGAGGAAGTTGAGGTGGAGAGGGACTTGAAGGTGGAAAACTGGGAGATTCTTTACAAAGATTGGAAATTATGAATGTAAAATGTAAAGTAGGGCTGAAAGAGTAAAGCATAAATCAGATAGGTTGAGTATGAATGAATAAAGATGGAGAATGTGAGGGATCAAAACTGGCATGACGTGGGATGAAAAAATGTGAGTCACATGTTAACTTTCATTTTTAATTTACAGAGGATTATTTAAGATTTCCTATATATATTTTCTGAATAAAAATTAGTTCTTAGTGTTATATGCATTATTGTTATAGAAAATCGCTCAAAGATATATTTATTTGAAATTAAACAAATATTTTATACAAAAAAGTATAAAGGAAGAGATCGAACTCATTAATAGAAATAAAACTCTTGCTAGAAAAACAATGATGTGTGAAAATACATCTTGAAAAAATTTGTCACAATTATTTCATACAAAATCTAGTACAGAAGTGAGAAAGAAAATAAAGGCATCAATTCAAGGAACCATAAGCATATTTCTAAGCAAAAAAACAATGATGTGTGAAAATACATCATCAACTAATTTGTCACAATTATTTCATACAAAATCTAGTACATAATTGAGAAAGAAAAATAAAGGCATCAATTCAAAGAACCATAAACTAATCTGCAATGTAGAAGCTTGAAAGAAAACTAAAGCCAACAAATTCATCACAATTATTTATTATTAGTAAGATGATTTTAATGAAAATTATTATATTGATTTGTTTTAATTAAATATGTTGACAAAAATAACCACAACAATTATAAAATAATAATAATAATAATAATAATAATAATAATAATAATAATAATAATAATAATAATAATAATAATAATAATCACACAACCTTTATCTTTTAATGTAACAATAATAACTGGTAAAAAAATATATTTGTAAATAAAAAATGATAAAGGTTTTTACAAATTTGTATTTAGGAAGGAGCTAACAACTATTCAAATTCAAAATATTCAAATTCAAATAAATATTCGGGGTAAATAATTAATTAATTTAATTAGTAAAAAATTAATTAATTATTAAGGCGGGACCATGAATAATGTGAAGTTGCCACATAAGCCTATTTCTAAGCAAAAGTCGCCAAGTGGCATCTTTAACATTTGTTTTAGTATTATATTAGATATAGATTTTTTTTAAATCACAAAATCATATGGAGATTTATACGGAAAAGCTAAATACACCGCTAATTTTTACTGGATACACCGCTAATCTACTGATACGGGTTTAGCCGCAGGATGGCCCGATCTTCGACAAACAAGCAAGAAACTCAAAGAAAGACACAAGAAAGACAAGAAACGCAAGACACTTGATCAAGATAACCAAGATTCGACCAAGAAACAAAGTAAACGCAGCAAGAACTCAAAAGAAAGATGCAAGATTCAACAAGAATTAAAGACTCAATTCAAGAAAGTTGTAAAGACTCGAAAATTGATAACAAGACACGATCGATAAGGACTTAGTCGATCTATATAGAACAAGATAAAGACCTCAGACCTCCTTAGAGGGTAGGAACCAATACCAATGACTAAATAACCCGCCTCTGCAACCCTACACAACCAAGCGGACAACTTGGAGGCACAAGGAGGGGGTTTGTGGATACTAGGATCACCAAGTCTTGCGAAGTTGATGAACACAAAGCAAACCAAGCTAAAACAAACCAATTCAATGAACAACGAGCACAACTTTAGTTGGATCAACAAGATACTCCATGTGTTTCACACAATTTGAGAGATCTAAATTCTATTCAATAATCTTCCAACTGATTACAATGGAAGAACTTGGCTTAAATAGGCCTTAGGGGCTGAGTTGGGCCGAATTCTAGATAAAATAAGATAAAATAACAACTTAAAGGAATTAATAAAAGGGGCATTTTGCAAAATGGCCACGAAATTGGACATAATTTGTGAAATAGTCACGATTTGGGACAATTTAGTGAAATAGACGCAATATAAACCCCTTCCCTTTGTTTCACGCGCCTTTCTCTCTCCTCAGCCCCCTCCTCTCCGCACGCGCTCTCCTTCGCGCTTCTCCTTCTCCGATCTCCATCTTCCACTTCCCGTTCCTCAGATCCGCGCCTTCCTCGGAGATCCGAGAGCGACCGATCGATAGAGCGGAGCAAGAAGCAATTGGATAGATCTATGGCTTCGGATCTATGACGCGGAGCGAGATCTGAAGAGGAGGCCGAGATCTATGGCTTCGGTGCCGGAGCGAGGTCGAGCGAGGCCTGAAGGTTTGAGATCTGCGGCCTGAAGGTTTCAGATCCGGTTGCGGAGGAGCGAGGGAGCGAGGATTCGACGACCTCCAGCGACGCGTGAGCAAGCGAGGGAGCCGAGGAAGGGAGCGCAAGCGAGGAGCGAGCGACGAAGTTCAAATCCGACCTGGAGTTCGAGCGAGGCCGAGCGAGATCGAGCGAGGCGGCCCGAGTGAGCGATTGCTCAGATCCGGCCTGGAGCGAGGTCGAGCGGCTGGAGATCGGCGCGGAGGCGGCGAGGCACAGGCCGACGACGGCGCGGAGGCGGCCTGGAGCGAAATCGAGCGGTCGGAGTGATGTCGAGCGAGCACCGTGGATCCGAGCGAGGTCGAGCGAGCCGGAGGCGGCGAGGCGCTGCGTTCTCTTCGCAGAAATCTTGAGGAAGAAGAAGGACTTTTGAATAAATTACAAAACTTACCCCATAATTATGGAAATTAAAAAAACTATCTATATTTTATTATGTGATCCATAGTCTATATTTTTATTTTTGCACAAAAAAATGTTATACTTGCACAACATATGATTATATTTGCACAAGCACAACATACGGTTATATTTGCACGACAAAATGTAAAATAAAATTAAAAAAAAAACTAAACTCGGGTCATATTTGCACAACTTACGGATATATTTGCATAACATACTCTTATATTTGCACGACAAAATGTTAAAGAAATAAAAAAAATATAGATTATGGATCGCTTACAGTTTATTGAGAAAGTCTGAAATTATATTGAGATAAAATAAGATCATGTTGAGAATAATTTCACAAGTCTCGATTGTCGTGCAACTCTTAAAACAGTGTCGTGCAACTCTTAAAACAGAGTCGTGCAACTCTTACAACAGAGTCGTGCAACACTTAAAACAAGAGTCGTGCAACTCTTAAATTAAAACAGAGTCGTGAAACTCTTACAATAGAGTCGTGCAACTCTTAAAACAGAGTCGTGAAACTCTTAAAACATAGTCATGCAACTCTTAAAACAGAGTCGTGCAACTCTTACAACAGATTCGTGCAACTCTTACAAAAGAGTCGTGCAACTCTTAAAATATTGATAAATATAATGAAAAGTGTTTCTTGGAGGTGCTGACACAAATAAAATACAGTTGTGAAAATCTAAACTAAAGTTGTGCAACTCTAAACTAAAGTTGTGCAACCCTAAAAAATGTGCTGACATGAAGAAAAAAAAAGTGCCGACACGGAAAAAATACTTACCGAACTACAAAGTTATTACTTAGGAAGATGACTCGATTGTAATTAATATCAGTGTCAGCACTAATTGTAACTAATATCAGTGTCAACACTAATTGTAACTAATATCAGTGTCAACACTAATTGTACCTAGTATTAGTGTCAACACTAATTGTAACTAATATCAGTGTCAGCATTAATTGTAACTAATATAAGTGTCAGCACTAATTTTCACCACTAGTTGTGCAAAAATAAAGTATTGATGAGCAAAAATAAGAGCATGTTGTGCAATAATTTATTGAGAAAGTATGAAATTATATTGAGAGAAAATAAAATCATGTTGAGAATAATTTCACAAGGCTCGATTGTTGTGCAAAAATAACCTATTGTTGAGCAAAAATAAGATGACGTTGAGCAAAATTTCAACAATCCCCCATGTTGTGCAATTTTACTCTATTCATGAGCAAAAATAAGACCGTGTTGTGCAATACTCTATTAAAAAACTATAAAATTATATTTACAAAAAAAATAAGATTATGTGGAGACACAATTTCACATGTCTCGATTGTTGTGCAAAAATAAAGAATTGATGAGCAAAAACAAGAGCATGTTATGCAATAATTTATTGAGAAAGTATGAAATTATATTGAGAGAAAATAAGATCATGTTGAGAACAAATTCACAAGTCTCGATTGTTGTGCAAAAATAACCTATAGTTGAGCAAAAATAAGATGATGTTGTGGAATAATTTATTGAGAAAGTATGAAATTATATTGAGAGAAAATAAAATCTTGTTGAGAACAATTTCACAAGTCTCGATTGTTGTACAAAAATAACCTATAGTTGAGCAAAAATAAGATGATGTTGAGCAAAATTTCACCAATCCCCCATGTTGTGCAATTATTGTCTATTTATGAGCAAAAATAAGATCATGTTGTGCAATAATCTATTAAAAAAGTATAAAATTATATTTACAAAAAGTAAGATCATGTTGAGACACAATTTCACAAGTCTCAAATGTTGTGTAAAAATAAAGTATTGATGAGCAAAAATAAGAGCATGTTGTGCAATAATTTATTGAGAAAATATGAAATTATATTGAGAGAAAATAAAATCATGTTGAGAACAAATTCACAAGCCTCGATTGTTGTGCAAAAATAACCAATAGTTGAGCAACAATTAGATGACGTTGAGCAAAATTTCACCAATCCCCCATGTTGTGCCATTATTGTCTATTTATGAGCAAAAATAAGATCATGTTGTGCAATAATCTATTAAAAAAGTATAAAATTATATTCACAAAAAGTAAGATCATGTTGAGACGCAATTTCACAAGTCTCAAATGTTGTGCAAAAATAACGTATTGATGAGCAAAAATAAGATGATGTTGAGCAAAATTTCACCAATCCCCCATGTTGTGCAATTTTACTCTATTGATGAGTAAAAAATAAGACCGTGTTGTGCAATAATCTATTAAAAAAGTATAAAATTATATGTACAAAAAATAAGATTATGTGGAGACACAATTTCACAAGTCTCGATTGTTGTGCAAAAATAAAGAATTGTTGAGCAAAAATAAGAGCATTTTGTGCAAATATAACCGTAAGTTGTGCAAAATATGAATCAAATATAATTTTTTATTTTATTTTTTTTAACATTTTGTCGTGCAAATATAAGAGTACGATGTGCAAATATAACCGTAAATTGTGCAAATATGATCCAAGTCTAGTTTAGAGTTGCATTTTTTTTCTGTGTCAGCACTTTTTTCCCCATGTCAGCACTTTTTTTAGAGTTGCACAAGCATGGATAACAATTTCACAAAGAATCGAAGAAGCACATGACCAATGAATCATAAGCCGATCAGATGATGTCGAACAATTCCATCAAGCCTGGATAACAATTTCACAAATATGATCCAAATCTAGTTTTTTTTATTTATTTTTTTACATGGATAACAATTTTTTTTAACTTTATAATAATATTCTTGCGCTTTTTACCGTCTTTATAATGTACATATCATTTTCAATAACTTTGGATCATTAAACTCTAAATGTGAAACAAGTTAATGTCAAATATTATTAAATCCGTTACATTTTCATTTTTCTTAATATTTATGTGTTTATTAAGATAGGCTATGGTGATAGGAGGAATATTGAATTTCCGATAATGAGATGAAGCTATAAAATAAATTTGGGCTAAAATTTTAATGTGACATAAAACCTCAACATGTTTTTTAAGGTCATATATTACAGTTTTTGGTCAATACAAACATATATGAATAACATACATCCTAAATAAATCCTCTGCCCAGAAGCTGTATCTAACCTTGTGTTTGATTTGGGATTTTTATCCCAATGAAATCACATCATCCAACTACACAACCAATTCAATTACAGTTGTTTTGATTTTCCCATTACAGTAACACATCAATGATTTACACGCAACAGTTTCAAAGGAAGTAATCTTCTAACATACCTTCTTTGCTTAGCAGCCCTTCAAGGCCCTGCACAGCAGCCCTATAACCCTCTTTAGACCGCGATCCTTCCTCCATAACCCGAATCCCACGTCTGTACAGATCATTACTCAAGTGCAGTGGATTGCCCGTATCATTAGCGTAGTTATCAGAACGATGCGAGCTCTTATAGCCCTTCCTCCACCGAGGGAGGATGTATTGAGATGGTATCTCCTCCAATCCATTTTAGTTGAGGACATTCAGAGCATGCCTACATAAATACCCTTTGTAGCTGAACAAACTGCAAATGCACCTGATTTCTCCTTTCTCGGCTTCGTACATGACCTCATAATCAACTTCTCACCACCTTCCACTTCCACCCTCTCTTTAACAGCATGGGTGAGTAATGTGCCATTGGCATTCACTTGCCTCGTGTTGAAGCACGAGTACATGCCCTCAACCTCACACTGAAACTTACTGAAAAGATCTTTCGTATACACCTTGGCGAGTTGAAGCTCAAAGCTGCACCTTGTTCTGATCTCAGAGTTTGATCTGGATTTCGAGTCTGCCATGGCTTCATTCGTTCGATTTCTGTAAAGGGCTAGGTCATACTTGTCGAGGAATTCCTTGAAAGATGTGTACTTGTGTACATACCCCTCAAAGAATGCACTTTTTATTGTATCGTCCTCTTGAACTGGGGCTAATCCAGCAAGAAACACCTCTTTCAAGTAGGCAGAGAGCCAGCGCCCCCGATCTTCATATAGAGTCCGAAGCCATCTATGATCTGTAAGCTTGTGCCTCATGATCATTTCATTCCACGCAGTTTCGAAGTCAGCAATCTTTGGTGAGTTGTACACAACACTAATCAGTTGTTTCCTTATCACCTCGTACCCTCTAAACCCTCCCAGTCTTTCCTGACTCTCTGCATTATATACCACAAGCTAAAACAGTGGTGAGCTTCAGGCAACACCTCGGAAACAGCACTTCTAAGAGACCGACTGTGATCAGTAATGATAACCTGAGGACGGAGACCAAGCATACAAGTAATCCATGATCTGAGTATCCACACAAAGTTATCCACCGTCTCATGTGCGATAAATGCACATCCTAGCAACACCAAGTGCCCATGATGGTTAACCCCAACAACACAAATCAGAGGGACTTCAAATCTGATGGCTAAGCTCGTTGAGTCAATTGAAACTGTGTCACAGAAGTAGTCATATGCCACCCTAGATCTGAAATCTGCCCAAAACACATTCCTCAATCGCCCTTGATCATTCAGGTCCATCAAGTAAAAGAAGTTGGGACTTGTCAGTTTCACTCGGCAAAAATAGTTATATAAAGCATTCACATCTCCCTCCTTGAGCTACAAATGCTTACCAGAACTAGAGCAATCAACGGTATCCGTTTGCCCCTCATACATGACACTAAAATCGGCCTTTTATACACTTTAATCGTGTGCACCTCTTGAACGGCTTCTGTGCTGCAAGGATCATCTTCTTATGCGACTTGAAAAGCCTCTCGTCCTCTGGACTGACCATTTGAAGTAAACGTAGATCAAACAGAGTTGCACCTAGGCCATTTGAAGTAAACGTGTCTGAAACTAGCAAACTTCTATGACAGATTATTCAGAATTCAAAAAGGTAGCAGATTCCTGATATCTATTGTTCTAAAAGCAATCTGTTGCAAGGAAACATGCAAATACTAATACCTGTAGGGAGCTCAAATTGGAGAGTCTGAGTGAAAGATCGATAGATGCACCAGGATCTACCACAGTTTTATCCTGGAATTGATAGAAAAATTTACACAAAGACTTCCAAGGAAGGCAAACACAAAAGAGAACATATAAAGTAAAGTTGAATACCTAATGATGATCATCTACTATATGCTTGCTGACCATGTCACTGAACTGAGACTCATTACCATCAATTCGTGAAGTCTAGCAATCCGACTGCAAATTCAAGTTATTAGTTTCAGGAATTTAGAATGTGTCTTCCTGATTAACTGTTTGAAATATGAGAAAGAGATAGTGCTCATCTTTGGAGTTGTCATCACAGAGACATAATGCAATTGGAACTCCGGCGATTGCAATTGGGATCTGATCGCAAAATAATACAATTCCAATCAATTCCATTCGCAAAACAATACAATCGGGAAAAAGCAAATCAAATCAAGATAACAGAATATGAACAGACATACCTTGAGATTGAGCAATTGGAACTCCGACGATTGCAATTGGGATCTGATCGCCGATTGCCAGCCAACCTCTAGTCCTTGCTGGTCCACGGATCCCGATGGAATCGAGATCGGAAGAGGTAATTTTCGAATTTATGAAGAACCACGCACCTCCTTGAAGCAAGCCGAGAGGCGGAGAAAGGCGGGAGCCACTGCACGCCGTCGCCGAACTTCGACTGCGGGAAGCGCTGAATTTTGCCGGAGGAGGAGGAGAAGGACACGAAGGATGCAGGAGAGAGAGAAAGGGGAGAAGGAGGAGACCGGTAGATCTGGAGGAGGATTGCAGGAGAGAGAAAGTTAATCAAATTAGGGTATATATAGTGGCCATTTTTCTAAATTGTCCAAAAACGCCACTATTTTGCAAATACGCCCAAATAAAGTGCCTTTTTTGCAAAAAATTTCTTAATAAAATTACCCCTAAAGTTTCCTAAAATAACTTAAGTAAAGAAAGTTACTAAAAATAACAAAAGGAAGTTCTTTATTCCCGTCAAAACAGTGATAGCTTGCAAAGATGTTGATTTTCGGCCAAGCTATAGGTCGAATCTGGAAAAACCTTCAGTAGCAAAGTTGTAGATCTCTTCGTCCTCGTTCCGAAAAAAGTATGGCACGCCTCAATCCGATAAATATTGAATCCGTACGACCCATTTTACAGAGACGTCGAAAAGCAGTCAAAATTCTGAACAAATTTTAAAACGTCATTTGCACTTTGGATCTTCTCCCAAGGTGGAACCTTCTTCTTCCTCTTGAGAAGGACATCATCCGAAGGTGTCTTGGATGGTCCCGCATCAATCTCCCTTTCTTGAAAAGGATTCGTCCTCGAATCCAAGGTCGCATATGATTCCGCAAATGCATCCATACGAGCTCCTGGATCGAAAACCTAATTTCCATGGAAATTCATCTCGAGACCAGTTGGTGTAGGGAATGACCACTCCTTGTTGGGTATTGTCTCATCTTTATCTACAAAATCAAGAAAAGAAACTTTATGAGAGCATAATTCAGATCCCATATGAATGTCCTAATGTTCTAACTTAATATGCACTTTAGCTTGGTTAGTAATCCCTAAGTTTCCATCCAATGCTAGCAAGGTTTCATCCCTTTTCAAGGCTGAATTTTCAATTAATGCAAGGCTAGTAATAGTAGAAGAATTTTCATCAATGATCATATTAGAACCATTGCCTTTTTCTAAGCATGTAGTATGACATAAATCTTCTCTTTTATTATCACCACAAGACATAGGTTGAACATTTAAATCAATCAAAGAATCATCATGCTCATATTCAATGCAAACATTATCATCATAGGCAATTAAATTAAGATCTTGATCATTTTCAACATGCTCTACATTTGCAGCAATAAAAGAAGCATCTATGCTAGAAGAAACATTATATTGGTTAACAATAGGATGAATTTCTTCCCTTTCAATTGGTGGCACGTCATCTCTAGGTGGGACTCCTTGTCCAAACACAGTAGTAGAGCCAAAACGCTGAAACTCTATTGCCGTCAAGCTTTTATCCATCTTAGCTAAGATCTCCATGGCGGTACTGAACCAGTCGTTGCCCTGGTTATTAGACATTGCAAATACAGACAAACAAAGAACTATGTAAGGGTTAGAAAAATATAAACAACCTCACAATGTGTTTCGCTCACACTCCCTCTCTGATTGATATGTCACGCTTGCTAGGGCAATCCGCTTTGGGCAAATCAACAATCAAGTAAAGAACTTAACAATCAAAGTAACTCGACGGAAGGAGAAATTGCTCGACAACAGCCTCAAACAACTCCATAGAAGCTGTAAATAAAAGAAAAATAAAATAAAACTAAGGAATGTATGGAAATTTACCTCTTTTGATTGAAAACCTTTAAGTTAGGATGTTGTAGTTGCAAGGTAGGGTTTTAATTTTTGTGGAGGTATGTGTTTGGGAGTAGAGTTGTCGACTAAGGGCTGTTGAAATCACCAAAAGATGTCCTTGGAGCTTTCTTGCACTAGATCAAACAAACTCTTTTTTTTTACTTACTTTTACCCCTAGTAAATTTTATCCTCCTAGGTCCAAGATAAATCTTTTTTTTTTAATCTGATTTTTTTTAAAAATAAACTAATGCAAGAAAGACTTAATGTAAAGTAAAGGACTCGAAAATTCTGAAGCTAATGGTGAAAAGATAAATTTCAGCCCTAAAGATAAATATATATAGACAACCCTTTTGATAAAATAGGAAAGTGGATCTATCTTATGCCTTAATAGATATTTGATAGATAAAATAAATTAAATCCAGCAAAAATCAGAATTTATATATGCAATGGATAATATGGAAATAGATATAGATAGATCAAATATTCCAAAGATAGAAAAGAGCAACAAACTAGGGTTTTCTCTTGTGTTATGTGATGTCGACCAAGCTGTGACTATGGGGATCGACAAGGGTATTGCCGCCGGCTTAGGTGCTGCACAAGGGGATTGCGCACCACTTTGGTCGACTCCACGGTCTTGGCTAGGCTTTATGTTTAGGCTATGCAACCACAAACAATCACAAACTCAAGATTAGTGCAAGAATCAATAAAGAATGCAAGAAGTAAATAACCAAACAAAGAAAAGACTCTATTTTTGTGTTTTTGTGTTTAGAAAAAAGAAAAAGACTCAATCTTGATGTCGGCAACCAAAGCTCTGATGCCAATTGAACTGAAATTGAATGAGATGATGGGTTTCAAGCTCTGCATAGTCCTCTAACTTGTCTGGATGAGCTACTCTTCGCATTCAATCACCACTGCAGGTTCTCAGAATCCATCTAAATATGAGCTGAAAGCTTCTTTATACTACTTAGAAATGGATGAATTGAGGATATCCAGAGTTTATTTAGTTTCCAAGAGTGATTTGGTTTCTGCAGATTGTTCATGTATGTGTGTTTCTGCTCATCTAATTGCTTGTGATTGAGTCGTAGCATTCGGGTGTGGGAGTGAGCTTTGGGGGCTCTGGAGCCACCCCAAATGTTTTTGCTTCCTTGCTCTATGCCATCACCTGATGGCTGCATCTGCTTCGTGTCCTCCTCCACGGAGTCTTGTGTGTCATCTTAAAGGAGACGTCACACAAGAGCTTATAATCTATGACATTTCTTCTTCTTAGCTAATTTTTTAGCATTTCTAGTGATTTTTTCTCCCTCTTCGTGTTCGCTGTGTTGAATAATAATCTGTTGCGCTTGTATGTATTAAGATGTTGTTGTTTAGTCCGCAAGCTATTGGGGTGAATAAAAAAAGGATGACAAAATACAAGCCATGGTTTGTTTTTCTCATACTTGCTTACATCAAAATTAGCACTTAGAAACCTTATTAGAATGGTAAAAACATGATGATGTCATTTCCTTTACTATCATTAGTAGCCACTGTAATGTTCATTCTTAAGTTTATCATCTTCAAAGAAAAAGCAAGTCTAATGGCTAATTGAGCTGATCAAGTATTAGATGAAGAGAAAGTAATTGAGCTGATCAAGTATTAGAAAAATCAAGTCTATACTCCACTTTAACACATTTATTCCTTTTAATTCCAGAGAAAAAAGACTATATGTTGAATTGTTATTTGAGGATGCTAAAGAGGCATAGTCAACAAGATGGGCTGTCATTCTGTCAAATGTACTAGAGACTGTTTTGCAGGGACTACAGATGTATCCTTCTAGTCCCCAAATTTTCCAATCTTTAGTTGAGCTTTGCCATTTGTACACTGTACCTAATAAGATTCGGCTGATCTTTGATGAGCACTGTCACAAGTAAGATTATATGAAGTATTTCTTTCACTGTTTTTTTTTTAATTTCTGACTGTATAGATTAAACTGCAAAAATGGTGAAGCATAATACTTTTGATTACTTGGTCAATTTTGAATGATTCCGTATTCCTTTGCTAAATGAAGTAGCGAACATATGCAGTGTCTCATGGACATTTGGACTATTTATGAAACTTAATTGCTTCATGTACGTTTATATAGTATTGAACAAATAGCAACCTTTGTATCTATCCCTTTCCAATTTGAATAAAAAAAACTTATGTACCTTCTGTTGCCTGTTGGAGATGAATTATATGGGTGAAAATTATGAATTAAATAGGAAAAAAAACTTGAATAAACAACTTCAGTGGATTAGTTTAGCTCCATGTTGTTCTGCAACTATGAAATACTGCCTTTTCTCTCATTTGATTTTGTTCCAAATAATTTGTATCAATTTGTTAGATAACTTGTATTGTTTTATGTGGATGCTTTCAGGAAACCATCGATTGTAGCTTGGCTTTTTGCCTTGTCGTTTGAGATGTCTAGATCTGGGTCCCGGCACAGCATTCATGCACTTTTTGAGAGAGCACTGGCAAACGACATGCTTCAATCTTCTGTTATACTTTTGTGTTGTTATATTGCATATCAAATAGATGTAGTTGGCGACATGGGTGCTGCAAAACGAATTTTCTTCCGTGCAATCCATTCATGCCCTTGGTAAGTTACTCCTAAAAAATCCTCTCTTGAATTTCTGTATTCTCATTGTAATTTCACCCTATGAGAACAAGTTAATGCCTCAAAATTTTGTTTTTCTACACTACTAGCAGTGAGTTTAGACATATCCCAACTTCATGGCTGCAAGAATTACCGAAAGCTTGGTGTTTGCATTCATCTTTTCCTAACCTTATTGATCCGGGTGTGTGTTTCCAGGTCGAAGAAGCTATGGCTTGATGGCTTCTTGAAATTGAACTCAATTTTAAGTGCAAAAAAGTTTGGCAGATCTTCAAGAGGTGATGCACTTAAAATTGAACTCAATTTTAAGTGCAAGATGAGTACATGGACAAAGTACAGATTTGATAAGCCCGGTGTAACAAATATCTAAATTTTGTAACATTGACTGATGTATGTTGGATTTTTGTATTACCTGGTTATAGAGGTGTTCATTGGCCAGTCGCAATAATATTTCATGCATTTGTTGGTTTAAAAAAATGCCATTTTTTCTTCACTTTTTTGGCTGCAAATGCTTAAATGTGATTCAAGATGTGAACTAGGCAAGATTCTCTACTTTGCTCTATTTGCATCTTTCTTGCCCATTTTGATTATGTTTTTCCTTGATTTATTCGGTTAAAACTTGATTGGTTGCTTCAAAATTTTGACCGTCCATAGAAATGTTATAAAATACGCATGGCGAGTACTTGACGATGGGGGTAAGGTCAAGGATGTAGGCGGGATTTTTGGTAGGTGTTTGTGGCCTTGATGGCCTTGGCCATTCACCTGAACTTTTTAAACGGTTTGACACTTCCTTGGTCATTCAATAAGAAAATTGCTAAAAACTAAGCGGAAGCATTACTCTTAAGGAGTCCAAAATCAATCATTAACGTCGTTTTTGTGCAACAAATCAAATCAAGCATATACGCAATGAGTTACGACTTTTAAGCGAGGATAAAAAATTAGATTCAGCAGATCGTGACGCTATGTTCACTACTTCCCGACGCAATTCTTTCCAAGACGTTTTCTTGATGTAACTCACTTGACGCGCTCTTTTCAAATCCCACTCTAATAGAGTATTAGAAATTCAGAAGCAGAGTCTTTGTTAAAAATTGAGCTAGCCACGTGTCTAATGTTTTACAAAATTAAGAAACAATTTTTTTTTCTTTTCTCCTTCCCACGTTCTCCCAAACCTATTCGACATGTACATATATGGAAAAAATTGACGTGTCGAGGAGGCGATAGTTAATGATATATCATACTTAGAAATTAATAATTTATAACTCAAATAAATCAACCATAGTAGGAGAAGAGCAAACATCGTTCATTGGAGTAGATCACAAGCGAACGTCGGCGATTGATGGCCATTCTAACCGAGGTTTTTTTTCAAGAAAGTTTTCATTTAGCGGGAGCCACCGATTCCACCGTTGTCGAATAAATCACCTCCCACCTTTGTCTGCCCACCAGGGAGGAGGAAAAACCATAGCAAGAAAATGGAAGTTTCAAAGGGAATAAGAGAGAAGAAGGAGAATGTTGGTAGATGAAAAGAAGCAAATTGATTCTCATATAAGGTAGTTCAATAGAAAGAACATGGGGAGAAAGGGTTGAAATATATTATGACAAGGAAAATCAGGTTTCAATATTAAATCCAATAGGAATATTAAAACTTAGAAATTTCTAAAAAGTAATAGTCTATAAGAGGTCAAAGTGAAATAATTGGGCTCTCATTAAATTACACAGGACATTAAAACGAGTAAAAACAAAAATTATTCATTTTTTGCAGCCTGTTTCACAGGCATAACATGAAATCTATAAAATCAATTTTCAATATTAAAAAAAATGAGAATAAAAAAAATCGATGCTCAACCCGTCGTATATTTTAGCCTGTGAAAGAGCTTTGACAAGGGTTCCAAACTCAAAAGGTTAGAATCCCGAACACGTTGTATTCAGTAAATGTTCGTCTCGATTTGTTCTTTGCTTTTTATTATTTCTCTAAGCCCCGTTCACATGTGGTAAACAACAATTTTGTTAAAAGACTTGATTTGCTCAACTAACCTCTAAGCCCAATTAACATAAATGATCCGATCGACTTGATAAAAGACTTCAGATGGTAACCAAATAGTTCGAAGAACAAAATGGCAAGAAGCATGGACAAAATGGTATATAAGTAGAAAATTGACGTGTTGAGTATTTCATTTAAGACGTCAAACTCGACCGAAAATATTATTAAAAAATACAAACATGCTTCGGGAAAAGCAACCGATTAATCTATTTTCAAACTAAACAGCGAACAAATAGTACTATTGAGATTCCATCTAAACGAGTTTGATCGCCTTCATCTATGAAATCCAAATCAAGCTACAAGCAAGTAAGACAACAAATCTTAATGACAAATGAATTAATTTGTGGGTATTTGTATACTCTTTTTTATTTGAGGGACATGTCCCATCCCATCTTGGCCCGTAAGTATTGCTCAATTGATTTTAACTTTGATAAGGCTCGGGCCCGTGGGGATTAGCCGACAACCTCGAAATCCACTACGTTACAAAAACAAAATATCATTCTAATAGTTATATTTATTGTCATTACATACTTTAGATCAAATAGTTATTTTAGAAGTTATGTGATATTTTACAAAAACGGATTTGATCGAAAAAACCGCACAAGGTGCGGGTACTGTACTAGTTACTAGTATTAAATTAAAGCAAATACGGAGTAATTGATATTTGCAAATCACAGTCAGATCCCACTGATTGCGGTTTTTGCTCTTTCATTTTTTCCTCCCAATTTTGCATTTTTTAAAAATGTTTTAAAACTTAATTACTATTAAATTAAAGCAAATACGGAGTAATTGATATTTGCAAATCAAAGTCCTCTCTCTCTACCAGTATCGAAAACCCTAAATGTTCAAAGCAAACTGGCGGCGAGGGACTAAGTTCCTCCCTTTCACCATCTTCAACTGTGAGTCTTCTTCAAATCCGGCTTCTAATGGGGTTTTTTCGGCAAATCTTCTCCAATAGCAGATCCACCGACGTTTTTCTCCATCTTCAGTGATGAGTCATCCGGATCCGGTAAGTTTTAAACTTGAAGGCGATCTTCTTCTCCAATCCTGCAACTTCTTCTCCACTTCCTCTCTATGGTCGAAGCTCCTAGTTCGGCAACTTCCTCTCGGCAACCGACAGATATAACAATTGCAAGTCGATATGATTTGAAAATGAGATGGGAATGATTTAGTTTATGTTTGATTTAGTTATGTATGCTTTTTATCTTTCAGATCTGGCTGTCGTGTTCGGCAAAATGTTTTCTTTTTGGTTTAGTTTTATGTAGTGGCAATTATCGAAAATCGAAATGGTTGATGGTGGGTGTAGTATTTCAATTGTTGATGAAATGTTCATGGATCTACTCGTAATCGTGTCGGGTCGGGTACCCGAGTATCCGACACGGAACCGAATACCCAAACCGTGTCGGGTACCCGGGTTTAGACGGTTCGTGTACGGTTCAGGGAATTTGGGCTTAACGGTTCCGGGTACCCGACACGATCAACCTATTTGTGTCGGATACCTGGTTATGCACATCCCTAACAGGAGGCGAGGGCGGCGGTGGAGGGCCGACTGGTACGCATGTGGTGCTGGTAGCCGGTGACGAGCCGACGATGGAGGAAATCTTCGATTCGTTGGACTGGAGAGACGGGGAGAGGGCGGCGATGGAGGCGGAGGAGTTGGGCAGGGCGGCGAAGGAAGTGAGAACGATGTCGGAGGGGCAAGTGCAGGTCGAGACGGCACCGCGGCAATTAGGTGGCGGGGATTTGGTCGGTGATGGGGGCCGGGGTGGAGAGGGCAGAGAAGGGGGTCGGTCGGGGGTCCGGGAGGTGTCGATTGAGACGGCGTGTGCGGTGATGCAGTGGGAGGAGGAGGAAGATGCGGCTCTGAGCAGGGCGGCGGAGGAGGAAAGGGCGGTGGGGGAAGAAAGGGCGCGGGAGAGGGATAGGGTTACAGCAACGGTGAAGGAGGCAGCGAGGGAGACGGGTGCAGTAGAGTCGGACAGGGTTGCGTCGGAGGAGCCAACGAGGGTGGCCGCACCGGAGGCGGCGAGGGATTCAGCGGAGGAGGCAGCGAGGACGACGGCGGCGAGTCCTGCTAAATGCCCTTCCAATCCAACTGCTTTCAAAACATGTGAATCTGGCTCGGCATAATAGGCGTACTCCGTCCCCATGACCGAGGCTCAGATCGCCATCAATGACTTCTTGCAAAGGGCATTCAGCAGGACTCGTCGTCGGACTCCGTCCCCATGACCGAGGCTCAAATCGCCATCAATGACTTCTTGCAAAGGTACCAACGAGGTGAAGTGCCCGATGACGAGTTGGCTAGAGTGGCAACTACGTTGGCGGACGGCCAGTTCCCTGCTACCACCAACCTAGTTCCACCCAATCCACCTGAGCTATCGAGGGGCAGACCTCGGGGACGAGGGCACCATAACCCTTGTCAAACTAACCCCTTGGCATGGGAGAGAACGCAATCGGCCGAACGACGCCGCCAGGAGCGGGCACAGGCACCGCGTCCACGAGGAAGAGGTCGCGGGCGTGGCCGCGGCCGCGGCCGCGGGCGTGCACAGAACGACTCCACAGATGTGATGCGCGACGAAGAGGCGGCTTCCAACATAGCCGACGCGGAGGCCCCATCAACCGTACCGGTCGGGCAGACCCATTTCCCCTAGGCAGATGATGACATCGACCCATTCATGACAATCTTCATCAACAGAGTGAAGAACATCGGGTCTGACGGCCATTGCGGATATCGAGCATTTGATGAGATCCTTGGTTTGGGCGAGAATGAGTGGAAACAAGTCTGTCTCGCCCTCGCACAGGAGATGACAGAGCATCGACACGTTTATAGCCACGAACCGCGACTGGACGACTAGATTTTTAAATGTACGTTCACCGGTCTCATTGCCGACCGAGAGTACTGGATGGAGTGTCCTATGATGGGTTTCGTCTTCGCCACAAGATTCCAGACGCCCTTAGTCATCCTCAGCAGGAACTATCCGATGCTTCTACTCCCTCTCGATGCACGCGACCCTCCGCCACAGAAAGCAAACTTGGCAATCTGCATCGTCAACAACAGAACCCATATATTGGGTGCCGGTGAGCTACCAATTACATGACATATTTTTTTCATACTTCACAACCACAAATACTTACGTATTCATTTTACTCTTTCCACAGGTATGGTTGCGTGACGACTCATTGCTCCCACCCATATACCCTGAGTGGTATCGGCACCGACAACAGAGCGTTGTTGGATGGGATCAACCGTTTCTAGAAAAAACCAACCAATACCGTCCCTTCCGACTTCGAGATGGACCCCCCTGTTTTACCTGTGATTTTCCGATGTGTTACTCGTGTCACTGTCTTTTGTTTATTACAACTACAATTCAATACACTTATTCTAAGGATTATTTATGACTTTCTATGAATGTGTCACGTTCTCAACGAATTATTCTTTAACCAACATAACTACAGCTATTATACCGATGATCAGGTAAGGAGTACAATGTCTGTCATACGGGAAAACACTGTTGCCTTAGGTCCGCAACGTATTGCGGAACAACACACCACCGTAAGACCGTGTTTGGTGGACTTGTAAACAGTGTCCCCTAGTTACGCAACCTTATGCGTAGTAATACTGTATCAAACACCCTGTTTGGCCTGCCCCCCGCCGATGTACGCAAGAGTTTGCGTATTTAGTTTCGCATCTGTATGCGTAGAATAGTGGTGTATCCAGTAAAAATTAGCGGTGTAACGAACAATCCCCTTTTTATATGATCCGGGCCTCCATATTCCATAACGTTGGATCGGCCCTGACTACACGTTTGATCGAATTAGTTGATTTTTCCTCCGATTGGCTTGTCCTAATTCATTTCTTCATTCAACACATTATGTCTGACTATTGATATTGGTTGTTAAGTCCTACCCTCGTTAGGTGGACTAGGCCTCATCTGAAATCCACCCTAAAACAAAGATACTCATCCCAATTCCATCTGTGCCAAATGCTAGGATATGTTTGGTAAATGTTTAACTAATGGGATAGCTCAAATTGATGAATTATTTGTGTTAAATATATGTTGAGAAGCTAGTACGAGGGTTACGACCACACTTGAACATGATCTGTTCTATAGGCTCGTACCTCTGTATTCCTAAGTTCTAAGCTAGTAGGAGGGTTAGTATGAGGGTAGCTGGTATAAATTTGTGAATATAAAACTAAAAGTCCTGAAAAGCTTGGGTGGGTAGCGCTTGAAAAACTTTTATATACTTCATTTAAAACTATAGAAGTATCAAAATCATAAGCTCCGAAAAACTAGCTAATTTTGCATTTTTGTGCCAAACATAGGCGGATGAATGGTAAAAAAAACTCTACCGAACCCAGCTTCGGCATTGCAAGGTTGGTTACTGTATGCTATATCTAATTCACCATTTTGTACTGTTCAACAAAATCAGCTTCTTGAGGATCATCATCAGTAAATGAGCTTGGGAAATGATAATTAGCTGTGAATGCTCTAAACCTAAATATTATTTGAGTTTGTTTAACAATTCATGTTGGTAAATATATATGTAAAAGAAAAGTAAAAAAAAATACTGAGGATGGTTGGATTTTTTCACTGCACTGAGATCACTAGAGTTTGCTGTCAGGCCTACTGAACAATGAGTGCCTTCCTTCAGCTACCACTTCTCCAGATGCTTTGTTCTTGATCACAACTGAAGTTCCTGAGATGAGTCCCCTGCGCCCGAGATATTCCGAGGTCACCTCCAACTCATCCTGTGATGTTTCTGATAGATTCAGTAGATGCATAAACAATTGACCGACAGTAATCCAGCTTAATTAAGCAAGCAAGCATATGATTCCAGAAAGACGCAATACCGAATTTTGCAGACTTGTCAATCTAACATGATTCGACGAATTTATCTCAACAGTCAATACTAAATACTAATGGCATCATTTTACCCAACCCTTCATCGAACAAAACCAGCCCAACTCAAAACTTAGTCAAAACCTAAACATGGCTATGTTTGGACACACACTTGTATATGAACTTGATTGCCACTTGCATTGCTCATAACATCTAGCAGACGAATTTGTCTCAAATGAACAACATACCAAACAAGTAAGAGAACAATTTCAAGGAAATAGTTGAAGCATTCGCTATACAGATCGAATACCAAAGGGCATTCTGGAAGGAGATAGGATCAATGGATAAGTATCATTATCTGAGCTGCAGAGCCACTTACATCGAGCTTTGCAAACGAAAGGTATGAGATTGACATGTCAACTGATACATTCATAGGGCGATCTGCCTTATAGATCAGAGCATTGCCAACAATGTCGATGAGGTTAGCAATTGCACCTGGAGCCAAGTTTCCGGTTCGATCCTGCAAGGAAAACAGCAAGCCAGATACAAATACTGCCACTTCACAATAACCAGTTATGATAGGCAGCGGAGAAGATCCCAAATCAAAGTGATACGCGCCAAAAAGTAGAACCTAGTCTCACTACGATTATAAGTCCATATGGCGATCATAGAGCGAATGGATAAGCCCAATTTTTTCGGGCGATTCAACTCGGCAATTCCAAATTCTAATCATTCAATTCAGATGCATTGCAATCACAAACAGATTGTAGGATCTCAGTAGACAATATGACTCGGAAATTAGCTAAATAACCAGTGAATAAGATGAAGGTAGAAAGCGAAGGGTTTGAAGGGGGAACATACAACGAGACGGGGAGGAACCCTAAAGGTACAGGAGACTCGGCCGGGTTCGACTCGGTCGACGCGGATACCCCTAAGAGCAAAGTCTTCGTAGAAACTAGGGCCGACGTGGAGCAGATGGGAGGGAACTCTGAGCGCCGACACTCGCTTGGCGTCTTCTTCGCTAAGTTGTACCTGGATTTGGGATCTCTCCATTTTCAGTAGTTTCCTCGTCGGACTCACCAATACGAAAATTTTGGTGGCCAAAATTCCATTTTGAAAAAGCTGCTCCCCATCGTTATATTTAAGGCTGGGTAGAACAATCCGATACTACTTATACGACACGAAAACATGATAATATGATACGAAAAAAAAAAAGAAATCGAAAAGACCGAAAAAACGGGATACAAAAATGACACAAACCGATCAAACATGACATTAAACGATTTGTATTCGGATCGGACATATCCCCTTGTCGAATACTCGATACAAACAGTTTAATTTTTTTAATTTATATGTACGACATTAATATTACATGTAAATAAATTTTCCATAAAATACATAAGCCTCCACTAGTTAAGATGGTAAAGGCACATGATTTTGTATTCACACTATCCATTATCCTAAGTTCGAATCCCCCTCTAGATTAAAGTTAAGCCACCGTCCTCCATCTTCACTTTTCCTATATCTCTCTCTAAAACGCAGGTTCAAAGAGTTATGTTCTTCTCCTACGACCTTGACTGACCTTGGCTTATTGTTTGTCGCCGAGTTGGTGGGCTTTCGATGTTTCTCAATCTCCAACGAAAGTTCTATTCTTCTCCTACGATCTTGGCTTATTGCCTGTCGGATATCTTTCGATGTTTCTCAATCTCCAACAAAAGTTCTATTCTTCTCCTACGATCTTGGCTTATTGCCTGTCGTCAAGTCTCCACCGTCGTGGCTTATTGCTCTTTATCAAGCTCTTCAGATCCGACTGAAAGGGTCCTCCATCTTCATTTCTCCTCTTTCTCTCTCTCAAGCTCAAGTCTGTATTCTTCAAATCCGCCAACAGCTCTTCAGATCCGACCAATATCTTTCGGTATTTCTCGATCTCCAATGAGAGTTCTATTTCTTCTCCTACAACCTTGGCTTATTGCTTATCGTAGAGTCTCCCACTGCCTTGGTTTATTACTTGTCGTCGAGTCGCCGACTGCTTTACTACAGTCTTCACCTCTTCGGGAGCCACCCGGTTCAGTAGCTCACATCTCCTCTTTCTTACCTTTATTCTTCCTTTTCTTTTTTTTTTCTTTTACCTTGATTAATCGATACTTTGATTAAGGCTCGACGACTTGTAGTTCTTCCTTAGAACATGTAATTTCAGTTCATGTTTTTTTTCCTCTTCAATCTAGTGAATTGATTCTTTTGAATAATTGAGATTACTCACTGTATTGTCCCCTTCCATCCGATATAGAGGGAAGGTTGATGTTCATGTTTTTAGTCTTATTCTATATCATGTTTTTAGTTATATTTGAGTCTTTTATGCAAATTTTATATTGGGAATGTTAGAAAGTGTAGTTATTGATTAATTGCAAGATATGGAGTCTAGTAGTCTACACAAAGTTTGGTGTGATTTTCAGGTATTTAAAGTTGATTTGGAGTGGTTTGGACATACTTTGGAGCTTAAAGAAAAATCATGAAGACATTGAAGAAACTAAGGAAGAACGCATAATGGTGCATCCGGAGAAAACGCTATTTTTCGCCATTCATCATTTTGAATCAAGTTTTGATGCCTTCATGGGATTTGTAGTTCTCGAAAAGAGCTTTCCAACACATACTCATATGCATCAATCAAACGAAAGATGACTCATAAAAGTGCGTTTTAAGACGGAGCAAAATGCTGAAAACTAACATAAGCACTCAACGTCAACCAGAAGCTACTCGAGATTGACCAGAAGCACTCGACGCCGACTGAAAATCCAAAAGCAGCAGACGAGAGTGGATTGCCGAATATTTTGAGACTTTCTCTATCCGAGATTTTCACATATCTTTTATATTTAGATATTTATCTCCTTATGGATATTTCCTATTTACCCTAGGGATTTTTAACATTAGATAGAAGATAGATTTATTTTTTATTATTTTTATCATTAGTTTTCCTTGGTGAGCAAGGATTCGTCTACCATAAATAAAGGCCCTAGGCCTAAGATTTTATGCATTCAAGTCAAGTCGTCTTCGGACGCAAGTAGTTAGGAGGGGAGAGAGAGAGAGGCCGAGTGGAGAGAGGAAGAGAATGGAGATGAATGGTTGCAAGTTTAAGTTTTTATTTAATGTTAAAGTTAGTTTCTTTTATCATATTTTATTTTTAAATTCCCATCTTCTACGGTTGGGGTGAACCCAACGATAGATATGTGTGTTCGATTTATGAATTCAATATTGTGTGTGTCTTTATCATCATCTACCTATGTGTTTAATCCTTTGCGAGAGTTGGGGAAAGTCTATATTTGCAATTATGAAGTGAAAGTGAATTAGTTGGGAATTTGGATAGTAATTAGGGTTTATTTGCGAAAGCCGACTAATCCTAATTAAGAAAAGGTAGAAACAATTAGGTTTATTTACGAGAGTTGATTTACCTAAATTTTTGAAATTTGCGAAAGTCGATTCTTAGATATAAAGCATGCTCTTTTATGTGATTCGTGATTCTACACATATGTTTATTGTTGTGGTGATCTCTTACCTTGGAAGTTTGCACCTTTAGTTATTTTATTTCATTATTTTTATCCTGCATAATTACCCGACACCGACCACCATTCCCTCTCCATCCCTCAATATCGACTAAGCCTCAATCGACATCAACATTAACCTTCCACCTTTTTTTGCTATTCCCCGAACCCCGAAATGACTAAACTATAAGCGTTGACTTCTCTCATGAGGACGAATCTGACTCCCTATACTATAGCGGGGTCTTAACTATAAATTTATTTGGTCGAGAAACCCTCCCGTCAAGGGCAAGGCTTTTGTTTTTTCATATTGCCAAAGAGGTTAACAATGGTCATGGTGGGTACCCGACACAAATACACGCAAATTAATGGGCCATATTCGAATCAGGGATTTGGGGGTTAATCGTTTCGGGTACCCGCAAATTAATGGGTCATATTCGAATGAGGGGTTTGTGTTTTGTGTTTTCATGTTCAGTACCCACAAATTAATGGGCTATAAATCTATAATGGAGATGTCCTTGTCACTACGAGCATATTGCGCCCAATCCCAGCAACTAGGTTGGTAATCATAGACAACACCGATGAGTTGCATCACTTATTTAAGGTTGTCGTCGATGGTGACTATATTTTCCGACGTCGATGTCGCTGCAGTCCTTATAGCATGATTTTGATTGGAATCTAATGCCACAACAACACTTATTTTCATAGTATGCAAAAATTAGGATGTCTTTGGGAACCAAAGATTAACCTTAACTATCCCTCTGGATGATGTTACAAAGCTCCTTGTTCAAAGGGAGGATAATCATGTTACAAGTATCACTAGACTTGAAGTCCGCTCATGAATAAGATTATTTGAAGCAGTGTCTAAAGAAGATGATGCTAAAATGTCTCTTCAAATGGTTAATTTCCTCGATCAATCGTTCTAAGTATTTCCCAAGGCACTTTCGTCTTATCTTAAATAGTTGTTATTACTTCAAGATTGTCTCCTTCTACGATGATATTCTGGATTCCTCTTTCAATTGTTAGCTTTAATACGTACACTTGCGTTCCACTTTGTAGAACCGAACCCTTCGAAGTTTGCATCTGGAAAATATCAACGACCAGAGCATAACTATTACTAATTATACCTCCTATACTGCAATTCCTCGATGCTTTGACAGAACCATCTACATTTATTTCGTAGATGGGCTTCTTTCTGTTGAGTCTGAGACTAGTTTTCCACCATGGTTTTAGTATAATGACATGTATGTGTCAAATTTATATTTCTTTTATTAAAAAATAACATTTGTGAGTTCCCAAATAGCTTGTCATAGGAAGCATAAGTCGATGAAATATTTGTTTATCTCTTTCACTATCCTCGGGTTATCAATGGGATTTGTAGTTGAGGTTGTGAATAGGAAGTGTTTCCCTGTGATTTGTTCATATTTAGATATAATCGAACGAGATACTAGACAGTTGATAAAAAGGTGTTGAAAATCTTTGTCCTCCTGATTACAAAAGACAACAATGGGAGGGTACTCTATTGTAGTATCTATTTAGACGTGTTGTCGTGACTAGACCATCAGTTGTAATTTTCTATAAGAGATTTTGGATACCTCGGGGGAGTGTTGAGTTATCTAATCCAATTGAAGTTGTTAGGATCGGTTGTGGGTTGGTTGAAAAGTTTGTATGTGAATTTTGTCGTGAAATTCCCATTTTGTATTGAATTTCTAAATTAGTTTGTCCGGGGAGTTCCGTTCATGATTTCTTATGGCTTGAATTCTTTGTATTATGTGTGTAGAAAAAAGTTGTTGTACTAGATTGTTGTTCCAATTTTTTTCCCCATCTATTAAATTTGAGACTCGAAGGTATTTATTGTGGTTTTCCCCGAAAAGGTTATAAAAGACAAGTTGTCAATCCACGTGTCTGTCCAAATATTTATAGATTCACCCTTTCCCACAATCCAAAAAAGACCCTTATAGAAGCGATCATTTAAATTTAGTAATCTTTCGAATTGCCATTATGTATTTTTAGTTTGTCACTTTGACCTAAATGTTATTCTAATCCGTGATTATCTTCCAAAACAATTTCACTTGTAAGCTAATTGGTATTCCGAGGTATTTTTCCATAGCTTTGAAGATCGGGATTTTTATTTCTTGGGCTAAGAATATGGCGAAGTTTGGGCTAATGTTTCCAAAAACTTGTAGAGATCTGTTGTTGTAGTTTATAACCAATCCTGAAAGATTAGCGAAATAGTTCAAAATGTTTTGTATAGTGTGAAGGCTTTTATTTAAGGCTCTAGCAAAAATAAGTATATCATCCGCAAATGTAAGAAGAGGGATTGGGCTGCCCCTAGGGATTAGTTTTATACTGATTAAATGATCGTCCAAGCTTGCTTCGTTTTGAAGTTCTCTTGCTAGAAATTCCATGACTATGACAACAAGTATTATGTCGAGGGATCGCCTTGGCGAATGCCTTTGGAAGGTTTAAATTGTTTATCATGTATATTGTCAACCATAACCGAAATAGGTGGGGGTGGTGATGTATTTCATAACCCAATTTACCCACACCGAAGGGAAGTCCATTCTATTAGCATACATTCAATAAATTTCCAATTAATTTTATCATATGTTTTTTCCATGTCTAATTTTAGTGTCATCCAACCATATTGTCCTTTTTTATTTATGAAACGTGTGTAAAACATTATGGGTTATAAGAATGTTAAATGGCTCTTACTTTCACGAAGGTACCTTGTTGGCGAATGCCTCTGGAAGGTTTATACATATGATAGAGTATAGGTTGAATAGAAGAAATTATTACTCACATTTTAATATTTTATACAATATATTAATCTTTGAGAAACACAATATTTTATTTTATACACGTTCTATTCTATCACAAGGTTATATTCCCAATAAAATTTACATAATTAAAATTATGTTATTCCATTTTCCTTCTTATTTATCAACAACCCGCGAAAGGCGCAGATAATAAAAACTAATTTTAAAATAGGCAAATTTGCATAACTATACAAAAAATATTGAGAGTTTGTAAACCTAGCACGGGTAATGAAAAATTTGCAAGAGCGGGGAGAAATGCTAGTTTTGCAAATATTTGAGTAACCCTTTCAACAAGTTACAGGTTTGGGTCACCCTTAAATTTGAATTGTTTTAAACTAATATTCAGTCATTTTCACTAGTTAAAATTAAAAAATAAATTTATTTTTAAATTTAATTTAATTTTATCTATCTATAGACATCCACTTTATATATGTTTATGAAAAAAAATATTTCGAAGTGAGATTATTTTCTAGACAGAGAGATAAATACGGGACTTACGTGACAATCAATACATTCTTCGTGCCGCTAACGTCTATTTATGTGCCAATGTAGGTATATCTCGTGCCAACTCTTTTGACTCTAACAGTTAAACCAAAGTCTGAATATTACAATTATCTTAAAGTCTATCATGACAATCAACTACATGTCACTCAATACGGTCGTCGTGCCACTAACGTTTATTTACGTGCCAATATATGAATTTCATGTGTCAACTCTCATAAATCCGACTTAAACACATATTCATTATTATATATTATATGATGGTAGCACAGTTACCTTCATTTTTTTTTTCTCTCTCCTCTGCAAATCTTTTTCTCTCAATTTGGCAGCACTCTCTTCGCAATTAATACTCCCTTTCTCCACTTGCAACAATGAGTTAGAAGACCATTTATTTTCGCAAAATTTTGATCCTAATTGTTAGTTTTGCAAATTTACCAGGTGCTAGTTTTGCAAAACTCAATTTTTTTTTTGGTATGTGCAATACCAAATACTCTTTAAAATATTACGCTAACATATTATGTGCACGGAACGAGACACACGCTTATATTTCAAACCACACAAGAGATGTAATTGTAAATGATGTGTCCCTTTTATTACAAGCCACTAAAAATGCACTATAGCATTTGCCTAAACCAAACCATACCCTATGTTAGAACTCTGAACTATAATAGACCTTTCAAGTTTCAATCATCCACACCACACACATGCTTACTTGAGGATAAACAAAATCAAGCCAATGAAGAAGAAAACTGTACTTACCGGCAGTCATCTACACAAATCTAAACTAAACCGAACCGAGACGATCGACCGGAGACATTTCAGATGTTCCCATTCAAGTATTTACAACATCAAGACTTCCATTCTTCTTGGCAGGCTTACTCAACTGGAAAACCGGGTGTCTGCACAGCTTCTTCACTCCTTTTCTGAAGCTTAGCCTCTCGAGTAAGCCCTCGCCTTCACCACTCTCACACCCACCACTAGCAACCCTGCTTCCCCCATCCTTCATTTCGATGGGTTCTGTCCCGCCTAGGCTTATGGGAGAGCTTGCACCGGAGACAGATTCACAAGGCTTTCCAGCGTCATCGCTCCTCCCCTGCCTCAGCCTGGAGCTGCTCTCCATCCTGTCCAAGATGACTGCTCTGAGAAGGTTGTGACCTCTCCTTTCTTCAACGGAACATTCACCGGTTAGCATCTTCTGGCTTGTCATGTCACTCCCTGCGGTGTTGAGCGGGTCCAAGCTTGAGGGAAGGATGTATGGACTGTCCTGAGTGACTGGAGCAGTTTCTTCTCTTTCTCGCAATGTCTTTTCGATCAACATCTTGAGCAAGTTCATGACTTGCACGGCATGGATCAGGGCAGTCAAAGGATCCGCCATCTGCATTGCATACGTCAAGGTAACGTGATCATGTTTGAGTGATACAGCTTGGTGAATTACAGCTCAACGAGTTATGATTTACCTGTGTCATGTTGGGAGCAAAAACCATCGCAATGTTGCGTGCATTCATTTTGTTATAACGTTCATTGTGTACAACATCTGCCATCAGATTGATGGCCCAGTCAAGCAGAGCGCCTTCAGTTGGAGGAAGCAGCTTCACCAGCAGGGCACACTCATCTTCGGTGTTACAGTGCATCACCTGTTCCGCTGTTAGAGAATCGAGCACTCCTGTGGGTAGCTCTCTAAACCAAGCCTACAACATCATCACTACTCATGTTTCAAAATGAAACCAAGTTATGTAAATTGAATCTATGCAGCCTGCTTGGTTTCACAATTTCTGCGCAAATGAGATGAAGATATATAAACCACTGAATGCTAGATCGATACCTTTATTAGCCCTGCTAAGCAATGAATATCAATTCCTCGTGGAATGAGACCGTTATTCAACTGACTTCGAACATACTCTTCCTGGCTATTTTCAGCAGCTATTCGAAATATTCCTTCGGCCTTTGATAACATCACAAGCGAAGGGTGACTTTAAGACATTAGAGAATCAATCTAATTATGACTTTTCATGAAAAAGTTCAGTTTAGATGATCAGCAATAGCATACCTTGAGGCCACCTTCTGTGTACAGGCGCTTTTGCATCCTCAGAAGTATCGTCGGCACGCTGTTCCCTTGCTCGTCTATGGAGCACTGCATCGACTGCGGAGAAACTCCAAAGACTCTTACACTAGACAAAGGCCACAGAAGGGGTAATACACGCATTATTCGAATGCAAATCAGAAATCGAGATGATATTAAAGAATTCCTTAGCAAGAGACGGAGAAATCCAATTAGAAAACAAACAGGTTTGGCAAGGTGTTGAGCACAAAGAATAGGTTATTGATTGCTTATCCCATGAATCACATTTCCAAGAACTCTCTCATTGAAACAGAATACATGGAAGAAGAAAAAATTCCTATCCAATTTCTGATATACAGAGGAAAATAAGGGCAAAGCAAATTGAATTGGTTGCAGAAGTGGAGTAAAAAATTGGAAAATATGTGAATCATATCTGCAGAAGATGAGCTCTAAACTCTGCAGTTCACTGGAAACTGGTGGATTTTAATCAAGAACAGATATCTTGAACAGGACCAATTAAGGATCCAAGAAATTATCAACTAAAGATGAAATGTGCAATGTGAGTTGCAGATTCGGGATATGAGATTCAGATCACAAATTCATGAAATCAAACTCCGTAAAATCCGAGAGCCGAAGAAGAGGAAGAACAAACCTAGCACTGGGAACTCTCCGGGGAAGCTGAGGCTGGAGCTCAAGAGGAAGGCCAAGAAAGCCATTGAAGCGGTCGAAGGTGACGTGAGACACGTGCCTCACCTCCGTTGGCCACCCTATCTCCATCGAAGAAGCAACGTCTTCTCGCTCCACACTACAAGTCACCAGCGACTTCCTCAGCGCCGCCATCACTATTTCCACAATCGGCAGCTGCGTCTGCTCCTCCGCCTTCTTCCTCCGTCGTCTCCACCGCCCTCCTCCACCAAAGCCCTCCCTCTCCTTCAATCCAGGGAAATTAAACCCCTCTAATTCAGCCCCTTCATCGTCATCTTCTTCCTCCTCCTCCTCCTCCTCTTCCTCCTCCTCTCCTTCGGAAACAAAGTAGGTCGGCGTAGAAGGCGCGTTGAAATTGAACCCCCGCCCTCCTCCTCCGTATGATTTGGATCGGAAGAAGAGAGTCATGGCTTCCCCCCTGGTAGATCAATATCAAATTGAGGGAATTAATGAATGAATCTGCAGGACTGAGGAATGCGGATTTAAAATTTAGGCAAGAAATTGAAGAGAGTGGGGGTCTGTGATGGAGTACTGATATTGATGAAATTGAGATGGGGCGTTTGTTTGTTTGTTTGTTTTCATCTCATCTCATCGTTTGTTTGTTTGTTTGGATTTGATGGGTATTGGAGGGTGAAGATGACAGCGACAGCTCTCTCTCTTGGGTTCTCTCTTTTCTTCTTCTTGCAATGGAAGTTATTATATACCGTATTAATTTAATTGAATAATGAATACCACCTCATAACACAAAGACAGCAATGGAGGTTTGGTCCATGAAATGACGCAGACGAATGAAACGTTGCTCCAAATATGTGATCTGATCTGTCAATTACACAACCAAAAACAAAAAGGGGAAATTGACGAGACCCAGGGGCCAGGGGTAAGAAATGAATAAACAAAATACGAATACTGCATCATGTATATAAATTTCACAAGCTAATGAGAGGAATAGATTTTACTTGTACAGAAAGTGGGGTGGGGCAATGGTGGACATTGTTTGAGAGTGTAAATTAGGGATTGTACTTGTCTGGGTCATTTTAGGGTGTATGAATCGGTGTTTGAGTGTTGACACATTCACATGGGTGGTGTTTCATTTAATACAATTTACAATTTAGCGTGTGGGGAGAGACAGAGAGATAGATGGACAAGGAAGGGAATAGGGAACATCCCATTTAGGCTGGCAATAGGCAATAGCAATCGGATGCTTATTTCCCCTTTGGAATAAGAGGATAGCTAAGCATGCATTAACAACACGATTTGGATCTTCTTTACTTTAAATTAAAGACTACTTTTTTCGTGGGAGTGGAATGTTAATTGTTGTGTATAAAATTCACGTGTGGTGAGTCGGCGAATGATTTGTTTCTATTTGAATTATGGAAGCTAAAATATTTAAATATTTATGATGTATTTTGATTTGGAATGTTACCTATCTAATATTTATTTTTTACTAGAAAAGAATTCGGATAGATAAAATTGTCTTATGAAATATGGTCAATGACTAAGGAGTGGGCTTGGCAATAGCAATCAAATGAACATTGTCATTAGCAACAACTATAGCTGCGACACAACTACGAAATCAGCAAGATCCATGACCTATTCACAACAATCACTACAAAAAAAAAAAAAGAAGTTTGCTTCGGCAATTAGCCGTGGCAAAAGGCCAATCTGCCGTGGCAAAACCCCCCTAGCTTCGGCCAAGCGACGGTAAATGGGGGCGTAGCGAATTTAGGGGTGGCAAATTTTGGTAGCTTCGGCAAAGAGCCGTAGCTAAGCGATGGCGAAGCTAACCCTGTGAAAGACTATGTTTGCCACGACAACTTGTCGTAGCTAAATTAATTATGGAAAATAAAAAAAAATGTTTTTTAGCCCGGATTCTTTATACCCGGGCTAAAAAGTCCCATATTTTTCAAAAAAAATAATAAACATACAATTTACCTATTAATAAAATTTTATTAATTTATACAAATTTACATATACATAATTATATAAATTTACATTAATTATACAAATTCACCTAATCAAGGCCAAGCCATCGAACAAGAACAACAACAGTAAATATCCATACAAAAGCCAAATCAAGCCTTAAACTTATAATTACATAAATTTACTCTTTCTGGCCTTGTTATCTTTCACATCATTTTCTTCCCCAGCAAAGCCATATTAAACCTTAACTTGTGCTATTCCACAACATCAACCTACGAACAACAAAGGTGCCCCAAAATTTAGTGATATCCATACACAAGCAAATTATACCTCTCCTGAGTCATCAAGCAACACAACTTCCTCTTCAAGCTTCTGAATTTTCTCCCAATATCAGGTAAAGCCTAAAAGAAAGAAATTCAAGGTCAATGCCAGTAAACAAATTTACATAGCAGCTGAAAATGTAAGGTACTCACAATGTGCTCATTTCCATTCGGAGGATTGAAAACGTAAGCTACTCACATGTCTCAACAGATTCGTATAGCAACTGAAAATGTGGAGTATATAACAGTGAAATGCTTCAACATATGCATGCAAAGTGAACTGGAAATCATGTCAAGAATATGATGATATGTTCTATTATAACATGCTAAAAATGAACCAAAATCATGTCAGGAACAAGTAGAGAAGCAACTACCTGATGCAGCCGACGAATGACCAATTCTTGAGACATCAGACCGGCTTGCAAATGGAGTATTAAACCAATCTTCGAAATTTTCCAGAGTTGAAAATGTTTGGAAGAAGGAAGTGAAGAAGCGCCCATAATGTCTTCAGAACGGTCCTCATTTTTTAGGTCAATCTCTTCTTCATCATCCTCCTCGGATTCATCTGCCGGTGGCAATACACCTCTCTGCCAAAATGGAAGACATAATAGTTATATATGTTGCAGTCTTAAATGAAAGGTATTTCAATATTGATTCCTTTATCATGATAACAACATTCTTTCCTTATCGTACATATGGACAGCGTAAAAATCATTCAGAACCATATAACTAGATAAGAAACAGGGAAAGATGAATTACTGTTGTTGCGCAGCTCTTCCAGTTTCAAACCACTGCCTACCGGAGATCTTTTCCTCCGTTGTAGTAAGGGCATATTTTTTTTTAAAACAAACAACACTATATTGAAGTAAAAGACATTACTTAAATGCTGAAGCAATATGTTAAGTCTGGAAAAAAAAGGCGTGACAATGCTAAGTAGCCATGTTGAGCAAAATCTTAATCGGGGACAACCACTACAGAAATATAAAAAAAAATACCCAGATGCCCCAGAAGATATTTGAAGATGCCAGGTCAAATACATGTGGGCTCAAGACTTCTTCTACTAATACTTATGGGGATTAAGGAGTCATGTCATCTATACAAAACATAGAAGCGGTGGAGCATCAAATTCTGTTGTTTTAGTTCAACTTACTTGGCTCGCTCTAGTGCTAGCTCTATCTCGTACCTCTCCCTCCATGCAAGAAAACTTTCAAGAGCAACAGGTTCACCATGAGGTATGATCACCTGACGATAAAATGGAAAGAACCTAATCAGTTGAGAAGCCAAGGATGAAGGGAACACATAAATCAGATTGAATTGCATTTTTAAGACTCTAAACCTTTAAAAACTATTTCTAGAGAAAAGTGCGTGAAATATGATATTTCTCCTCCGTTGGAGTTTGGAGCATGAGACACTAGTATTAAAATAGCTCAAGTTCAGCTTTTAATCAACATCTATGTTTTCCCCCTTTAAATTTTATTTGAAGAAGTAACAAGTAAATGGGCAATGATATCAATATAAATGATGATTGTTAAATATAGATGGCTCTACTTTCATTAGTTATGAACTTTATGAATGTTGTTCTAAAGAGATTTGACATTATAAAGAGGCCAAAAGCATCCAATAACTAACTCATTGATGTTTCTTTAATGGTCATTTATGTGAAGCTATTTTTAGCTATTCTCAATAAGCAAATTGGTTAGTGATGCAAATGATAAAAGTGAGTCTTTGCAAAAACAACAATTCAAGTACTATAATTAATCACAAATAAAGGGGGAAATTGTTTCTTACTATTTTGTGTTAATCCTTAATTTATGATATTATTTACATTTATATAAAAACATGAAATACATTTTCAACTATTCGCCATAGTAGATTTGCGGATAATTTACAAGCATGAACAACGTCTCTCCTTAAGTTTGATCATGACTTTTTAGATCCAGAGTTTTCAATTCACAACTAAAAAGATCAAATATCCTAAGTTACATGCATAACTAATAATTCCCTTACAAAATTAATGTGAGGTAGTCTAATCTCTAACGTACTTGTGTATACATAAACCATGAAAGAGGCACAAACCAATTAAACACAAAGTATATATGCATGATGCTATGCACTGGATTTGGTCATAAGAGGTAAATATTATGCAAGTTTGCAACACATTTTAAGTAGAGAAATATTTCATATCCACCAAACTCTACTTATTATTTTGTTTCCATCAATCCAAATCCTCAAATCAGCACAAAAAATTCAACCAAATCATCCCAGTGGACTTTGTAGTCCAACTTTTCCACCGCACGTTGAGTTGGTAGTCTTATATTGGAATGAGCAGTTATCCAAGTTAAATTGACTAGTAACTAATAACCAATACAAAAAGGTTAAAGTGAAAATCATGGGATCATGATGTATCCAACTTAAAATTTCTATCATTGCAAGCTTTCCAAGGTCATACCCCTCAATTGTAAGATGTATTTTTTTTAAAATAAAATAAAAATAGATGCAGCTCATACCCCTTAATTTCTCCAATGGGTCTCCACCTGGTGATCTTCCATCTCAAATCTTGAATGGACCACCAAACAAATCCAAGCATAGATAGGGGGAATCCAATGATTACCTGACGAAAAAAATGGAAAGAACCTAATCAGTTGAGAAGCCAAGGATGAAGGTAACACATATAATGCTACACTGATAAATCATACGGCATTGCCTTTTTAAGACCCTAAACCTTTAAGTAGGTGGACACTAAATAGGAAAGTATGGTTCTGTCCCAATTGATAGTAGAGAAAAACACGAAAAGGTATGTGGTTGAAAGGCAGCAAAAGAAGCAACAAATCATCATAACATAAAAAGAAGCAAACCTTGGGCAGCTCATCCGCTGGCTCAGACGAATCATCAGAGCTGTTGTTCTCATCTTCTTAAGAGTTTTGACTTCCACCTTCTGCTTCTTAGCACTCAGAACTTTCTCAATTTCCTCTTCCGGTGCCCTCTTGCCTGTAATCAAACCAAAATCAATGTTCAAACCCCAAAACACAATGGCACACAAAACAAAAGGCACACGGAGAAGATAACACACATGGTGCTACTCAACTCTATAAACAAACTCACAATTCCTTAGTTCAAACACAACCTTGTTAAACTATTTTTTTTTGGTGGCCTGTTAACCTATATTTTTTAATTACTGGTACATACTATCATAAACAATTCAACCTTGTTAACTTCCCAATTCAGAAAATCACATCCTATTGGATAAACACAGACTTTCCAACATTGGCAATCAAGAATCAATTGAATACAAAAATCGATATTTAATTAAACCACTTATCTAACTTCTTAGCAAGGAAGATTGAAAAAATATTTTCTTTCAAATATACTAATAATTTCAAATGAATGGCTACATGATTCTTAGCAAGGAAGACCGAAAAAATACAGCCCTAGAATTGGGATCCTAAACCCTAGAATCCCAAATCAAGAGGTGAATTAATCCAATTCGAGTTTGAATCCAAAATTTTCGAACCCTACAACTGGGACCCTAAACCCTAGAATCCAAAATTTTTGAATCCTAACGAGGAAAGAGGAGAAATGTGTTACCTCGACACATTGAAGGAAGGTTTGTACTTTGTACCAGCATCGGTGGAGCCACCGTGGAGGCTCGGATATGACATCGACTGGCCCTTTGACGGAGGAGGTGACAACTACACCAACAGAAGTCACCGGTCGACAGAGAACAACTGCCGCGGAGTTGACGGGGAGAAGGCAGACACAAGATGCGCAGAGTCGGGACGAACAACCGAAGATGAGAACCGCTGGAGACCCCTTCTCGGTCTGGATCTGGTTAGAGATGGTGTGAAAGGACACGATGTGGGCCGGAGAGGAGAAGGGAGATGACGAAGATGGATGGAAACGAGGATGAGAATGTGAGCGAGCTCCTCAATGGCGGATAAGAACTGGATTCGAACGAGTTCTTAGGGTTTTCGACAAAGTGGATTGCAAGAGAGAGGAGCAAGGCCGGGAAGGTGAGGCGTTGTTGTCGGCGAGGAGAAGGTCGGGAAGAACACAAAGGCAAAGAGGAGGGTTCCAGGGAGCGATTAGGAGGGAAGAAAGGACCAGAGCGGCGCATGAAGATGAATGAGAATGGATTAGGGATTTAGGGGGTAAGGGAAAAAAGATTCTTTTAATTTTTTTTAAAACAACAAAAAAATACTTTTACGACGCGAGTTGCTTAGCCGTGGCAAAATACATTTTTTTTAGTGCACGGAAAACTCATCCGTTGCTGCCGGGGTAGCAAAATCAATTCAATAGCTACGGCAACCCTTGCCGAAGCTATTATCGGTGGGAAAAGGTATCAATTGCGACGGAAAACACCCTGCCGATGCTAGGTAGCGTGGCAAATTTCATTTTTTTTGGTAGTGAATGAACTCAGCCACAAACTTAGCCACGCCATTTGCAATGACTATATCCGATGTTGGGATCGTTGCTACAACCACGACATTCACATGGTCACTCCCCGCCACGGAATTAGTCACAATTGTATGAGTTCGAAGCTAAACTATTATGATGGGATGATAAATGCCAATTTTGATTCTAGAGCCACAATTAATACACTATCATATGATAAGGCTCGAGCAAGGGGAAGAGAGATGAAGTCATTGGGTTTATCATTTGTGTATTGGTCTGGCTAATGATTCGAATTGTGAGATTGTTGGTGTTGTTTAACATGTGGTTTGTTCGAGTCAATATTCTTTTCTTTGTGTTGGCCAAATTTTTTTTTTGGAGTCATAAAGGACAACTATCTAGACAAAGATGCTATATTGGCAAGAAGCTTTTTGAGAAGCCTAATAGGAACTTTAGGAACAACCTAATGTACGTATATATTAGAGGATTGGAGAAGACAAGGCTTATATGGGCTATGTAGAGGATATGGTGTTGATTCATCATACTCCACATAGATTCAATAAATAGAGGCTTACTCTATTTGAGTATAGGAAGGACTAGTATAGTACCCCCACCTTGTGCGAGATGTCTTTAAATAAGAATATTTTTTTAATTCTCTGTCGCCGGTTAAAATAGGTTAAATATTAATTGTCATAAAGTTATGAATACAAATTAAAAAGTACTATATGCGTACAAACAAATCTCACATTGAGAATGTGAAATTGAAATGAAAATAATACAAAAAATAAAGAAAGCGAGAAATCAAATTGAGTCTCACCATGAGGTATGATTGTAAGAATTTATCCTTCAACGGATACAACAAACATGAGGTAGAGATAAGAAGAAGAAAAATGGAATTAAAGGAAGTGAGAAAAAGGGTGATTATATAGTAAATGATGGTGTACATAGGAAGACACACAATTAAAATATAAACAAATAAAGAAGAAAATCAGAGTTTATTAATTTGTTGAAATAAATATGATTTTATTTTAACCTTATCCGTTGAATATCTAAACTATAACCAACCAAAATATCATGAATATCTCAACCGATTTCATATTCAAATCTTAACTGAATTAGATTTATTTAATTAATTAACGGAAATTTCGCATGGTAATCCTGAGGTTTGGCGTATTTCACGTGGTAAACAAAGGTTTTGAATATTTTGCCTGGTAATCCTAGGGTTTCGAAATGTTTTGCCTCGCGCCCAAAACTTTTGTTTTGGTTGAGAAATAAGAGTTTCAACTTAGATAGGGTGGTATTTTGTAATATTGAAAAATTATTGGGTTTCTTTTAGAATAGTTCATATTATCTTCTAACTGGAATCGATTCTCAGAGACGGGCGATTGCGAACAAGAGAGAACACGAAGAAGATGAAAACGTGACAGACGTGAAGCACTTCGAAGCTCTGGACCTGGTGCCTGGTAACGGGGGTGGTGGTGGCGGGTCCGAACAACGGTGCAAGCTCTGGACCTGGCGACGGCGGACGATATACAACATTTCGATGCACTTTGAATTTATGTTTTGTGTCGAATATATGTTTCGATGCTCCAAATTACCATCAAAATTTCTCTTCCTGTGTTTAAATTGATTAACGTAGTAGGAAATTGAGGCCAACTATCACTAGTACAAAAGGGGGGAACATAATACGCTTTTTTTATGCATGGGAGCACACTTCTCGTACTGTGCTTATAGTGAGTGCGCTCCCAAACAAGCACACTTACTATTTAACCGTGATCCCACATTTTAAGCACGGTTTTGTGTTGAAGCGTTCTTAAAATTGTCATACGACCAATTATAAGAACGCTTCAATTGAAGTGTGCTAAATATTTGTTAAGCACGCTTTACACGAAAACCGGTCTAAATATTTTTTTAGAAACAAACGAGAACGGTTTTATAGAAAAGTGTGTTGCTTTTAGTTGAATTTGGGGTTGGGAACAAACTTTTAATATAAAATCGTGCTTAAAATAAAAAAATAAGCACGCTTGTCAAAAATCGTACCCAACTTACCGTGCTCCACCCTCTATATTTGTACTAGTATATTGCTTCAAATATTCGAATTAGAAAATTTAGGGTTTAGTATGTCGAAAATTTGGGGGTTTTTTTGTGTTTTTTTATTGAATCCGAGTAAATTGTGCTTGTGTGGGTTATTTTTGTTTGATTAGTTGCATCTTTTCATTATACAATGTCACTGTTCGCAGGATGGGAGAAAAAATGTTGTTACGGATGTGTTATATCCATTCAGAATACGTTGAAGTAGAGGTTGAGGATCCGGATAAAAGCAATATTCTCGATGTGTATGTCGACATGCTTGTAGGGGCTGCACGAATTGAGATGATTCTTCCGGAACACCCAACTCTATGGTATGCATATAACTCTCAAAATTTTCCGCTAAAGAGTGACAGTGATTTGATGGAGATGTTGAAAAAGTTACATGAGAAGAAGTTGTTGAATTTGGCAATTGGGTGAGCCGAGACACCTACGAATATTCTACAAATGGCACGTGGTTTTATTGAAACCAATAAGCTTTTGGAGAAGCCAAAAACTACAATGTCTAGCCATGGAACAACGGTTGGTGAGCAAAATGCCTTCGCGACGTTGCAATCACTTCATCCTCGTAAGAAAATATCGGCAACTTCTGCAAGAATAAGAGGGTTATATGTCCCGAAAGTTACGAAGTCATCTCGGTCATCGGGGAGTGAGCCTACTTCAGACAATCTGAGTAGAAAAAGAGATGCTGATTTTGCTTCATCTGTGCCGATTGTAAATGTTGAAGCTGATGAAAGGGTTGCTGGTGTTGAAAATGATCAGAATGTCGCCATGGTTATTGAAAAAAGGGAGATTATTTCATCAAAAAATGATATTAGGGTTGAAGTTGTAGGTTATGTTGAGTGTCATGAAAGGGTTGAGGATAATGTACCTACTAATAACATACAAGCTGATGAAAGGAGCACAGGGGATGACATGGACATTGATCAAGAAGACTACTTTGATAGAGTTTATGACAATGTGGAGTTGTATGAAGATCGGGAGTTTGGGGATATCAAACTTAACGAGTGGATGATGTTTACGGATAAGGAAGCTTTGCTAAATGTTGTGAGAGACTATTGTGTTCAAGAGGGATTCGTTGTTGTGGTGGTAAAGAATGAGCACAATAGGTATACAACCACTGTTCTAAAAAACCCTTCAAGACCCACCTAGACCCCCGCCTAGACCCTTGAACTCGCCTCGCCGCCAAGACTGTCAAGGTCATCAAAAACCGCATTGACTGCAAATACCCGCCATGAAATCCCCCTAGACCCCGCCTAGACCCTTGATCATGCCCTACCGCCAAGCACTAGCCAAGCGTTTTTTAGAACATTGTATACAGCTGCGTGTGCTGATTTAGAGTGTGCATGGAGAGTTCATGCATCGACCTTTCCAGATGGGAAAACATGGGCAAAAAAAACATTGACAAGCAAGCATAGTTGATTGAGATTACACTTGCATAATCCCATGGCAACTCCCGAGTGGGCATCACGAAAGATTCTCCAAGATGTGCTTGCAAATGAAAACATCACGGGAAAGACCATTAACAACAAACTCTTCCAATCCTTTGGTGTTAAGTTGAAAACTACGTCATTGTACCAAGCGAAAAAGCTTGTTGAAAAAATCCTCCATGGGGATGAAGATGCATTTTATGCTAGTTTGCCTAGTTATTGCGAGGTTCTAAAGACGCACATTCAAGGTTCTAAGGCTCATTGTGTGCGGAGAGGTGCAAGAGATGATCCGGAGAGGCCCATTCAATTCAAGAGTATAATCATTTCCTTGAAGCCAATGATAGGCAGATTCATTCAGGATTGTAGGAGTTTGTTGGAGGATTAGAGTGGATGGATGCCATTTGAAAGGCAAGTATGATGGAGTAGTGTTATCTGCAATAGCTCTTAATGGAGACAATGCAATCGGATTTTCCCCATTGCATATGGTGTTTATGTGAATGAAAGCAAGAACACATGGTCGTCCTTCTTCTATCATTTGAGACACCTACTTGTGGACACAGACAGAGATCATTGGTGTAGCAATTCTGATCGATAAAATGTAATTTCCTCTTCTGTTATGTACGTTGCATTATGAAAATCTATAATCAGCTGGAAATATAATCTGTTAATGATCAAGAAAAAAATATGTAATCTTGTAACCAGGAAAACAAAAAGAAATCTATAATCAGTTGTAATCTGGGGAAAAATATGTAATCTAGGAAATTTTTTGAAGATGTTGTAATCTGGGAAAAATGATCGCTAGTGCTTTTTGAAGATGTTGTGATCTGTAATCTAGGAAAAATCTATAATCTCGGTGGATGGTGTGATGTCTTCGACTCCTTGGAACCCCGGAAGTAAACAAAATGATCGCTAGTGCTTTTGGAACGGAATGATCACTAGCACTTATCATATCTAGTTTGCTAGCGCTTTTGGAACTTAATGATCGCTAGTCATTTAGGACCCATAACATTATATTTAGCAATTGGGGATTCTTCTGTATAAGGTAGGTGGTTTATGGATTAATGAGCATCTGATATCCAACAATGTTTGTTGAAAAATGGTTCAATATCAGTTGCACGTGTGATGTATAAGGTAGGAAATTAATGCATTTGAATGCTCAAGCAAGTATCAGCTACACGTTTGATGTATTTGGATATTTTTTAATCCTAGAGTACAAGTAAGCTATATACAATTGACAATTCAGTGATATATAGATTTCTTTACATTGAAAACATAATGCACATTGATAATGCATATAAAGACAATGGGAAGGCACCAAACCTGTTGTAACGGCCCAAAATTATGATTTTCGGGTTACCTTTCAAGGGATGAAACCCCTTGTTCGGATCTTACAATCCAGGTACGGGTTGAGGTTTCAAACTCATTTTAAGATTAGTAGAAAGAGGGATTTCAAACCCTAAAATCCTCGAAGGGCTGTTAGGTACCCTTAACCTGTCCTAAGACTATGTCGTGAAATCAAATTCAAACAAAAGTAAAGCGGAAGCAAAATTAAGATACAAAATGTCACGGAAGAGCCGGGTCAAAACCAAAACGTAAGCGTATGATTACCATTTATACCAAGTTAGAGAATTAGTCATGTTCTTCAATTCACCAAAAGGAAACCCCGTCATATAGACATCGAGCACTCAGAATCTGCAGAAAATACCTTTAAAAAAAAGAACGGGGAAAGGAGTCAGATCGAGCCACTCATGCGGGACTGACAGTCCTCGCTGAGGCCACATAGTATATGCTATACCTAATAAAGATGCTCTAATGCAGTACGAAAGTCAAACACAGTAGCATGCTCCTAGGTATAATAATGTGCAGAAATACTGTAAAGGGCCCAAGACAATGCCAAATGGCATATCCCTCTCCTACCTCCACCCCCTTTCGATAGGGCGGAGACTGGCCAACTCGTGAATGCATTCCATCATAATCGGGTGGCACGCATGCCTAACCTGCTCCACAATACAGCCCGCAAGCATCTCATAATATAAGGAAGTTCATGACTCGATTGACTCAGGGTACCCGATGAGGCTGGGCTACCCTATGACCCTAGCAAAGACTCTAGGACTATCACAGATAACGGCCGTTCTGTTTCAAACACATAAAGTAAGCAGATGCTCATTCAATTAGTGCAACCTAACAGGATAGTACATGGCATGCTTTTATGCATATGCAACACCTAACATAAAATGCAACAACAGGCATGAATGTCCAAGCTGAGTAAGCCCCCTAGGGAACTTACCTGAAGATGCAGAACAACAGGATAATACAAGCAAGGGCCCAATGCAAGTCCAAAAGCAATACACACCTATCATCAAGTCAATTCCATAAGCTACCAGACCGATATTCATACATACGAAACCCAAGTTCCCAACATACTCAAAACCAACTGATAGTAAAACCGTTTTCCAAAACCTTTCCGATTTGATCAACATCAACCAAAATCATTCTTCCAATTTCCTTTTCAAAACCAACATCAACAAGCCAAGACAAAGATCCCGACATCAAACCTTTAACCTTAAAACCAATCTTTCCAAAATCATATTATAGAAATAATTCCGGTATTTTATTTCAAAGCCTTGACTTTAATGTTTCAAGTAATTTAAGACATCGATAAACACTTCCCGAAATAAATCCATCTTTATAAACCCCTTTTTAAATAATTCAACAATATTTAAATAAAATGAAACATCAAAACTCGACCCATTTTAACAATCCACATTTATAAAACAACAATACTAAATTACTTTATCATTTCTAAAATCCCATTATAAAACATTATACAATAACACATCTCAATTAACACTACTTTTAAACAATTTAAAATATATAATAATTTTCAGAATATAATAATAAATAAACTAACGACACTAATAAAAAAAACATAATACAACATAACATATATAACAACATAACACAATATAATAGAAGCCTTAAGACAACCCAAGAGGAGAATCTGACCGGCCCAACAAAAGAAGAAAAGGATTGGCCCAATCCTCAATCTGAACCCGGAAGAAAAGGGGATCCGAGCCCACTGTCCCAAACCTAGAAATGACCCTATAAAATAAAATAATGTAAAATAATAACAATAAAGTAATATATATATTTAATTTAAAATAATAATAAAATAATGTAAAATATTTCCGGCCATTACATCATCCACCTCTAAAAACAAGTCTCGTCCCCGAGACTAAAATCACTCTAAAACATTGGGATGAAGTTTTAAATTGGTGAGTCCAAGGATCATGTCATTGATTCTGTAAGCATCTCATAGGGCCCGTATGAGATCCTTACAGTACCCTTGACGTGATCATAATATTCCCAATTGGTCGTAGCAAGTATGCGATATGGGCCCTTATCACATTCTTACTCCGACTTTTCGGTTATATCATAACTCGAAAAGCAATCATAACGTGTCTACTAGGTCTTAGCAAGCATTCTATATGCGCCCGTATAAAATGCTTGTATCCACTTCGTGAGTCGTTATAATATAAAACCGGGTTTGAAAAGTTTCAAAATAAATTCCGCAATTGAAAAAGATTAGCCTCGAAATCGTTGAAACCCTCGATAGCGTTTATTCTTTAAAAACCAATTATTTCCTTTCTATATCGTTCAAAATCTTTAAATCCAACGTTTAACCAAGAACTTTGCACCAAACAAGTCAAATCCCTTCAACTCAAGATTTCGTCAAAATCTCCCAAAACCAAAATCAGTTTCCCGTATATCAATCAATCAAATTCAGAAATCAGGAGGTGGAATCATCCACCTCTAAGAGCTAATCCCATATTCTCTTCCTAGTTTCCAAATCATGCAACATCATTCACAACTCAACAAGTACCATAACCAAAAGTTTCATCAACTCTTATATAAGCATAATACCATAAGCCATCTCACACATGGCAAGTCCCACATCATATCATAGTCACAAACCATCACATAGCCGTCTAACATAAACATAACATGCCAATAAGTCTCAAGTAACAAAGGAACAACAAGCCTCAACATACTACGAATCATAAGGTATGTCTATATCATACTGAAGGCATCACAAGTGCATAGTCGAATGCTCATCACTCATCACGTAAGCATACATGTCCAGAAATCGACGGGTTAGATGTTTTGGGGTTAGTACGTCAGTACACATCAAATCTCACAATCGCATATCGAAATCGCAACACAATAGAACAGATTCATCAAGTTAACATGTCAACACAACAAGATCATACTATTAAGATTCATAAAAGGGAAGATCAAGGAGTATCAAATCATCAAAATGTCAATATGCCCTAAAAGACATCACCTTAACTCGTCACAACACCATATAACGATCATTTAGCCATCAGACACGATTATTTCATATATAAACCAATCATATTCATGCCCCAAGCCATATTCATCATTTACATAACCAATAATCATGCTTGTCAACCACATAGTACACATCATGCTTATCACCACACATTATAACATCATGCTTTCACATAGCAACATATCATCATCTCATAATTCATATAACACCTCGTAACATGCTTCTAAAACGCATAGCAGGATAGCAATGCTTCAATACATCATCATGATAACACTAGTCGCTATCAATTAGTGTTCAATATTGCAGATCAGTATGTAATATCATCGTATATCAGGTTCATCATGGTTGCTATCTAGCATCATGCCAGCAAATATAAATAAATCACATAAACAAGAAAATTCTCACATCATACTAGTCAAAGCAAGATACAATCCCACCTCACCCATCTCCACTATCAAGTTAAGACTAACCCTCTTCTAGACTCGCCAACGTCAACTCAGACAAGATTTCCCCAAAGAAATCCTAGTTCATCTCAATGTTCAAATCTCGCCCCTCCTTCCATCAAGCACTCCCACACACCATCCACCTATAAGAACCCAACTCCTATCTCTAACTTCACACCCGAGAACCCTCTCATACTATATCATCAATACTCTCAAAAGTCATTCCCCACACTTCATATACTACTCAAGACATCCCAATCATCATACCCTGCTAACCACATGGATCCCTCTCTCGCGTCTTACCTCATAATACCATCGATAATCCTAACCGCCTAGAAGTCTTTCACCACCCTCCAACCACGCTACCAAATGACCTCACCCACAGGTTTAAGGAAGAAGCAATCATGAAAATCATCAAACATAAGGTCTACAACATATCAACTAGCATTTATAAACTTAGCATCATGGGTTCAACAAGTCTCAGTTTACCATCATGCTCAATAATCCTTGCAACATCATATATGAACATAATGAAGTCAAGCTAACATGTTGCATTATAACCTTATACGATACAATTCAGGCTTCTTAGCATATGTAGTTCACATTTTACAAGCAAAGGAATTCAAATCATGCTTAGCGATTTAGAGTAACAACACGTCAAGATATCGTGGTACATGAGATCTATAAGTCATCAAATCATATCATCATAGACAACAAGCAACCAGGCAACGGTCATCATCATGTCAGCACATCAACACATAAATCTCATCGCTAGGTCAGTGCAATATCGTCGTCAACAAATTAAAAGGGGTTAGCAATTTGAACGAAGGACATTCTCGCTCGCAAGTCATATCGCACTCAGTAACCGCAATCCTTGATACGTGCTTGTTCCGCCGACATCATTGATCCTGAGGCCCGTGGGTTATGGGCCCATTCTTCTGCTGCGCCGCTCTATCGTTATCCCACCTTCCGTTCTCTTTCCCATGCGGTCGCTCATCCAAGTATCGCAATGGAGTCTAAGTTAGCAGAGATAGGGGAGTGAGAAGGACGGGTAACCCAATGTCCCTTCCGGAAACAAACACGGACCGACCCTAAAGATGACATCGAGAGACAGAACTCCGACCCGAGAATAGTAACGATGCCCCTATGGAAGTCTATTAGGTTATAATCGCGACAAGCAAATACGAATTTACCATGGAGCACATCAGTCACATTAATCCACACTAACATGTACCTATCTCGAGGAGATCGACATACATATTCATTCCAAAAGACATAATCGAATTCTACACGGATGCATGTGAGATAAGCTAATAGCCTTTTATTCCAGGGAAGCAGATATGCCTAGCAATTTCAAGTAAGATATGCGGATCCAGTAATGGTCATACAATGCTTAACGAGGATGACAAACATCATGTATATGAACAATGCACGGGCATGGTATACAGGTCAACAAATGAGGTCAAACATAGCATGGCGAGGTACATCATAAAATCAAACTAAACGTTATTCGAGGATACATAAGAGCAGAATGACAATTATCACATCTAATAACAAGGATCATATAATAGGTTGAGAATGACGTGTAATCATATAACGAGATACATTTAAAAGCGTAAGTAATACATGATACTAGCGATACATGATAAAGCATGATCATAGTCAAGAATCATTTAAAGGAGTTCATCGTAATGTCCATGAAAATAAGAGGGATCACCACAGAGTAACAAATAGAACATCACGACGATAGATCATAATCACGCTAGGAATGAACTGTCGTAGGGCACATAAAACGGCACGATAGTCATCAATCATAGAACAAGTACAACACGTGATCATTTGGCGGGTCATATGGGAAATCATAAGCCCTACAGGACACTACTGGCACATATCAAACATGAGCACAATCAAGGTAATTTGACTAGATTCATCCTAACATTCATGTGTTATGCGTATGTAAAATCATGGTATAGCGTGGTGTGTGATCATGCGAGGTGCCAAGTCTTACATTCATGCAAGTGCGAGATGATAACACAAAGTAATAGGGAAGCACTACCGAGAGGTAACATGCAAGCATGCTAGGATAAATCATCACGAAAAGCAAGTCGCTCATCGAATTCAACATTAGTCTAATCATGAGTAAAACACCTAGGATGATATGAAAGAGGAGAATCACACTATCAGGGACCTATCTCAAGAGGGAATCAGCAACAACGTAGGCAAGATACAAGTTCGCACAAGTCACAAACCGAGGATCCTACATGATGCTAGAAGCTCAATATAACGTACGATACATGCATGCAACTAATCATGACGATGCATAAGAAATCACTCAATCATATTCCACGATATAGAAGCATGAGAAAAGTTCAGCGATGCATAATACGAGTCCAAATAATGGGCAATGTGACTAGAATACGAGGACATGAGCTCAACCCAACACATACTGGATAACATGCGTTCATCAAGACTCAATTATACCACATATTCTCTATTCAACGCAAGCAATCACACAACAGTATCAACTTGTAAAATCATCAACAACAGTCAATTTGACGAATACAAAACAGATGGGCATGCTATAGATTCTTGTCACAAAAGAAATAATAGTATCGACACATCATTATCCAGCATGCTAAGGCAATCATCTACAAGCATTCATACAAAGGGGAGTTGATCACACTATCATGAACCTAATCCAGGAGGAAATAACGATCATGTAGGTTCATATCATATGGTTCATGTTTCCAATCCATCATACGATCAATAGGCCAAGTAAACATGATATAACAATATATAATCATGATAGAAGACAAGGCATAACATGGACAGCTTCTTACTAATGATCATTTACAAGGTATATGCGGGAGATTACAAAATCATGTCACTCAATTTAGAGAGAGTCACCATTACAACCGGAGAGATAACCCTAAGGGCAACCATTGACCTTCCCAACCGACTCATCACCTCTCGTTCCCGTGGGACTCCGACATGACTCTTTATAGCAAGAAGAAACTGGTCAATCATCATAAGGATTGAGAAAGACAGCCTCAGAAACACCTTACTCTTGACTCAAAATGACATCAAGAACTACCTTCCAATACTCACTCAAACCACCTTCATGTACATACATGAGTTTCCGACACAATGTGTTTACCAACCCGATTCCCCGTGAAGGACACTGACAGCCAGGAGAAAGATTTGGTAGAACCGAAAAGGGTTTAACATAGTGGAAGAGGTCGTTCCACACAAGCTGGGCTTGACCATATAGAAATAAAGGTACTCCCGCTATCCCGTTTGCACAAACAAGTCAGTACACATTTCATTGTTAGGGCATCCAAATCAGATCTCTAGCATAGCAAGCACTCAGCATAGAATCAGTTAATGACACTCATAATCATCTCCTTGGAAACTTCCAAACCCATCTGTAAAGAGCAAGCTAGTATTTTGCCTACCCATTCCCGACTACACCCAATGGGGTGGTCTAACGCCTTTACTACCCTCTCGTTCCCCGTTTGGTCGGTTTTCCTCTTTTATAACAAGCCAAGTTCGTTACTTAGTCCAATTTTGGTTAGACATCTTAAGTTCACCTTGCCCTTTTAAAACACTTTCAAATCATTTGAAATTCATGGGCGGTTTTCCAAAACACACACTCAACCCTTATGTACCCGAATTGCACAACCTCGGCTCTGATACCATCTTTGTAACAGCCCAGAATTATGATTTCCGGGTTACGTTTGAAGGGATGAAACCCCTTGTTCGGATCTTACAATCCAGGTACGGGTCGAGGTTTCAAACTCATTTTAAGATTAGTAGAAAGAGGGATTTCAAACCCTAAAATCCTCGAAGGGTTGTTAGGTACCCTTAACCTGTCCTAAGACTATGTCGCGAAATCAAATTCAAACGAAAGTAAAGCGGAAGCAAAATTAAGATACAAAATGTCACGACAGAGCCGGGTCAAAACCAAAACGTAAGCGTATGATTACCATTTATACCAAGTTAGAGAATTAGTCATGTTCTTCAATTCGCCAAAAGGAAACCCCGTCATATAGACATCGAGCACTCAGAATCTGAAGAAAATACCTTTAAAAAAAGAACGGGGAAAGGAGTCAGATCGAGCCACTCATGCGGGACCGGCAGTCCTCGCTGAGGCCACATAGTATGTTCTATACCTAATAAAGATGCTCTAATGCAGTACGAAAGTCAAACACACTAGCATGCTCCTAGGTATAATAATGTGCAGAAATACTGTAAAGGGCCCAAGACAATGCCAAATGGCATATCCCTCTCCTACCTCCACCCCCTTCCGATAGGGCGGAGACTGGCCAGCTCGTGAATGCATTCCATCATAATCAGGTGGCACGCATGCCTAACCCGCTCCACAATAAAGCCCGCAGGCATCTCATAATATAAGGAAGTTCATGACTCGATTGACTCAGGGTACCCGATGAGGCTGGGCTACCCTACGACCCTAGCAAAGACTCTAGGACTATCACATATAACGGTCGTTCTGTTTCAAACGCATAAAGTAAGCAGATACTCATTCAATTAGTGCAACCTAACAGGATACTACATGGCATGCTTTTATGCATATGCAACACCTAACATAAAATGCAACAATAGGCATGAATGTCCAACCTGAGTAAGCCCCCTAGGGAACTTACCTGAAGATGTAGAACAGTAGAATATTACAAGCAAGGGCCCAATGCAATTCCAAAAGCAATACACACCTATCATCAAGTCAATTCCATAAGCTACCAGACCGATATTCATACATACGAAACCCAAGTTCCCAACATACTCAAAACCAACTGATAGTAAAACCGTTTTCCAAAACCTTTCCGATTTGATCAGCATCAACCAAAATCATTCTTCCAATTTCCTTTTCAAAACCAACATCAACAAGCCAAGACAAAGATCCCGACATCAAACCTTTAACTTTAAAACCAATCTTTCCAAAATCATATTATAGAAATAATTCCGGTATTTTATTTCAAAGCCTTGACTTTAATGTTTCAAGTAATTTAAGACATCGATAAACACTTCCCGAAATAAATCCATCTTTATAAACTCCTTTTTAAATAATTCAACAATATTTAAATAAAATGAAACATCAAAACTCAACTCATTTTAACAATCCAAATTTATAAAAACAACAATACTAAATTACTTTATCATTTCTAAAATCCCATTATAAAACATTATACAATAACACATCTCAATTAACACTACTTTTAAACAATTTAAAATATATAATAATTTTCAGAATATAATAATAAATAAACTAACGGCACTAATAAAAAAAACATAATACAACATAACATATATAACAACATAACACAATATAATAGAAGCCTTAAGACAACCCAAGAGGAGAATCTGACCGGCCCAACAAAAGAAGAAAAGGATTGGCCCAATCCTCAATCTGAACCCGGAAGAAAAGGGGATCCGAGCCCACTGTCCCAAACCTAGAAATGACCCGGATCCAATCCCACAACTAAAGAGGTATGACCCACAAAAGAAACGATATAACCCTTTTAGGAAGTTCGGGTCAGGCCCAGCCCAACAAAGGAAGAAAAGAAGAAACGAATCGGACTCAACCTGCCCTCTTCCTCACAACAGCCCCTGCAACGACGCCGGACGAATGAAAGAGAAGAAAACCAGGCTCGCCGGATCTCCGTTCAACCCACCCTCGCTCAGCCTTGCCGACGCCTCTTCCCGACCACCCTAGACCCAGAAAACTCAAACGAACTCAAAGGAAGGAGAGAAGGACGGCTCACCGAGATCGTCAAGTATCGCCGGAGAACTTTCGTTGGAGGCACGGTTGAACTTCATCGGAGTCGGAATCGAGCAAGCTTGATCTGGGACGGAAAGAGATAGAGTAAAGGCAAAGTTTTAAGGGGTTTTGAGTTGGAAACGAAGCGAAACCTTACCGACCCTTTTCGAGACGAAAAACAGGGGAACGAAGGGGGGGTTTGGTGCCAGCGGTGGTGCTCCTGGCGGCGCTCGGTTGCCCTGGATTCGCCTTGGTCGCCGGAGACCTGCTGCTGCTCGGATTTGGAAGGAAACGGTGGAGGCGCAATAGGAAACGGTGGAGGCGGTGGTGGGCTTCAGAAATCGAACACAGGGAACCCAGAGAGTGATTTGATGGCAAAATAATTGAAATGGGGAGGAGGAAAATGTGGGTTTCTCCTGCAGGGAACAGAAATGCGAGAGGAAGAGGGTGGGGTGTGGGTTCTGTGTGAGTGGAAGGTGCCAGGAGGGAGCTGCATATGTAGAGAGAAGGGGATTGGGATTTAACTTGAGGACAAAAGGGGTGAGCTGAAAGAGAGTAGATAGGGGACCAAAAATCAGGTCAATTAGGCAAGAGAAAGCTGTTGGCAATCAGAATTGCAGAGGGAGAAAAAGAAAGGAAAGAAAAAGAGACCGGGGGAAAGAAAAGAGGTTCCCACAATAGTAAAATTTCAAATTGATTTTCAACTCCGAAGTAATTAATCTTATAAAATCTCATTTAAAATCGAAATTTCGAATCCAAAATAAAATCATAAAGCCCAACATAAATTCCAGATCTCGGAGCAAGAACGCGAAAATAAAATCCATCAGAATCAAAATTTCCAAAGCGATACCTGAATTATTAATAATGATTTTTAACCTAAAGTTGTGCCCGAGGACGAGTTTTCTCCCATCTTTACAAATTGGATAAAGTAATATATATATATATATATATATATATATATATATATATATATATATATATATATATATATATATATATATATAATTTAAAATAATAATAAAATAATATAAAATATTTCCGGCCTTTACACCTGTAGATGCATATAAAGACAATTCATTCATATATAGATTTTTAATCCTAGAGTACAAGTAAGTTATATACAATTGACAATTCATTCATATATTCAGAACAATGGGAAGGCACTAAACCTGTACTAGATAGTAACAACTACAAGAACATTGATAATGCATATAAATACAGTTTAGAGCTCAAAGCCAATCCGTTGCTACCATACAAAGACAATTTAGATCTCAAAGCAACTGTCATACTTGTCCCTTGCACAAATTCATCTTGTTGAGCTACTTCATAATGAATGCTAAAATAACAAAAATTAACCATGAAAATACAAGTAGAGTTTTCAAGCTTGAGTTTTTAGCTTTTAGGGTTGCCATCTCCATGCCCAAAGTATACTTATCGTCGTTCAACTTGGCAACCTTATCTTCCAATGTTTGCACATATGTTTTTGACACTTCATAGACCTTATCAAGGATGGACGTCCTAACCAACGAGTTGGAAACTTCATTATCACACCACTTAAAGAAGGGACACTTACCCTAATATCAATCCAAATAAAAAAACATTTACGATTTTGTACACTAAACTAAATTAAACAAATCCATGCACTTCGTATAAATAAAGAGGTGTGGATATACCATCATTTGAGGATACTTGTAATATTGTCTTCCATAATTGTCTTTGTTGCGATCAGACATGGTTCTAAGAACGGCCGGCAACTGGTGATAGCAAAGAACCCTTGCCATTCGAACTTCATTTGTTCCATTGCTTGAAGATTGACCACTCATTAGATCACTAGATTTCTGGAAAAAAAAAATCAGCAACATTGAACCATCTGAATAGCAACTAGTATCCTTAAATATGCCTTTGGTGCCACTGGCTTTTGTTGATTGTGAAGATTCCTTTTTAGTAGTGTTCTATCATTCACAACATGCTCAGAAGAAGCTTGTTGCTACTTGACAGAGAATTTTCTAGTCGCTTAATTCCTATCAAATATATTTGACTAACCTAACTAATGTTGTTTGACAAGTACGGGTCGATCCCACAGTGAGTCAACGATTTGTATTCAAGTCAGAGTCAACAAGAACAAGAAATAAAGAGGAGGGATTTTGATGATCCAAACTAACTAATTAAGAAACAAAAATATACAAAAGTAACAAACTAAACGGCTTGAGTGAATGAATATGATAGAAAATAGCTTAGGTCAACCAATCTCAGCAATCAAGTTTGTTCATTGATCATCGAAATCGAATAGATAACTTCCTCTTGAATACTTTGTTGTGAAAAGACTGGGTCTTTTGAATCCAATTTCTTATCGAATCTAGTTATAAGGACAACTAGGGCTGGAAATCACCCGTGGGTGACCGACTCACCCGATCCGATTATATGGGTGAAAACCCGAAAAAAATTGGTTGATGGATGGTTGATGGGTGGGTGAAACGGGTGATGGGTCGGGTGATGGGTGATATGTTTTTCATCCATTACCCGACCCATCACCCGATCCATTACCCGACCCGCTTAACCACCAGTTAACCCACCCGATTATTTAAAAAAAAATCCTAGTTTATAAAAAAAAATATAGCCTGACATAACTATATATTTCTCCTTTTTCTAATTCTAGCTTCTCTATTCTATAATTGTTTTTGTGAAAAAAAAAATCTAAAAGAATATAAACTTATTTTATTTAACCCCACATCACATTTTTTTTAAAATATTTTATTTGTTTTGCATACACTATTATAGTGTTAGCAATTTCGTCCGTTTCAGCGACTTGGTTAGCACTTAGTGTGTTAAGACATGATTTAGCCAAATTATTTTTTCTATTTTTAACTATGAATCTAGCAACAGACTAAAATTCATCTTATGTGATTTGATATTAAACTTTTAATACTAACATTTTAAGATGAGAATAGGGGTAACATGCATGAATAAACCTTTTATACATTTAATAAGATTTTCCACGTTGACGTGATTTGTGAAATTATCGAATATGACCAACTTCTAAATATGTCTTGTGACTCATTTTCTTTTAATTTACTTCACCCGATTACCCACCCGACCCATCCGATTCACCCGACGGATCGGGTGATGGGTGAAACATTAGACGGACGGGTGATGGGTCGGATGAATTTTTTTTGTGATGGGTCGGGTGGAAAAATGGCTTCACCCACCCAACACCCGACCCATTTTCACCCCTAAGGACAACCAGACCCTGAAAACCCTAATTATCAAACAATCTTGAAACTATCAAGATTCAATTCAACAATCGATGAAGCTTAAAGGAAATAAACAAAGACAATCGACACGCACAACCAATTATTGCATCAATTGCAAATGAATTCTCTGTACAAATCCCTAAATCAACCAGTTTCAGAGATTTATACTTTGCTATTCAACAATATAGATAATTCAACCAGAAATGACCTATATCTAGCTATAGGTTATCATGAAAAGGCATCAATTGATCAGGCTAATAGAAATTCACGAAAACCCTAAACATTCGAAGCAAAAATTGATAATATTGATAGAGGAGTGTTAAGAACAGAAATCTCACAATGAAATAGAAAACCTGAAGCTTCGATTAAGCTCCCCAAGCAAAGAAGGTTAGTTGTTCATACTTGAGAAATCACAAACCTCCTAGGTGTTCTACCACTTCACCGTTTCCAGTCTCCTCTAATTAATTCAAAAACAAAATAATATAATTAACATCTTTAAGAAATTAACGAAAGTAACAGCTCTCGATTGAATACATAACAAAACTCGGGCACGCCACCAAATAACTCGGCCGAGTTTGTCTTGATCCACCCGAGTTCTTTTCAACAACCATCTTGACGTCCAGATTTCGCTATTTTCAAGGCTGAATTTGAAAAAGTCGTAAACAAGAAAGTTGTAGGTCTCGGAATCATCTTTCCAAAAAGTATAAGTACGCTCCAATCCGATAACTACAGCCTTAGAATGACTCGTTTTAGTGCAACGTCGTCAGCTTTGACAGCTCCAATCAATTCTTCATGCTTAGCTCCTCTCCTCGGCTCTCGTGCTCTTCTATTTTCGTCCAATCTTCGAGCATTGGCTCGAGCTTAGCTTCACCTCTTTGCAATCACCTGAAATCATGTATAAACCTCGTAGATTCCGACTCTAATTGAAGCATAATCAAAACATGAATACTACTCTAACTCATGCACTTTATCATACCTAAATCTATCTAAATGAAATATGTTAACCCTACCTAAATACGTCTTATCAAACTCCCCCACACTTAAACCTTTCTTGTCCTCAAGAAACAAAACCAATCCAATCAAACATCCCAACGGATACACTCTTCATGCATACACCTTGTCAACAATAAAATCCAAAACCAAGTAGGAGACACAAGACAATAATCAACATCATCACATGTATTTGGGCAACTCAAAAGCTTAGGCACATTTCAATCTAACCTCACCGGGTATATAAAGTGTTTCACTCTCACTCTTGTGTTTAGGCTAATTCAATTCCGCTCAAACTCAATCCAATGCAACTAAGCTACCTAAAAATTTAAATCCACATCACAATCTCCACCGTGAGTGAAATTACAAGCAATAATCATCATGAGGTCTTGTAAGGGTTGTGATGGGGCTCGATAAAAAAATCAAGGTATGGAAAGATTTAGGCTTTGTAGTGCTAAAAATCCGGGAAAAAGAGATCTCAACTATAATCGGAAAAACACTCAAAACCAACATTTCTTCAACCAAAAGAATTCAAACTTTAACTCCATTCACAAATAAAGACTTAAGCACAACTCTTGCTATAGACATGAAATTTAGTGCTTCATGAGAGGCAACACATGCTTATTTTAAGCATTTTTAGTTGTTTTATATTAGTCATTAAAATCACAAAAAAATTGAAAAGTTCCGACTATGTTTTATTCGAAAAAAGGGTTGTCCTAAAATCACCGCATGAAGATAGGATACAAGATGTCAGATGCAAATTCAAAGGCCCAACAATTAGTCGGAATACGAAGCACTAATCTTTGACCTAACTCTGGTTGTGAACATATATATAGGAGTCCATAATTTGGAGGTACGTTTTGATTCATTGTTAGTAGTAAACCAAGTGCTAGGCGAATTTGCAAGAAAGGATTCCCGCATGATGGAACATATAGAAACCGTCAAATAATTAGCACAATCTTTCGAGAATCTTGACATGAAGCAGGTTCCTCTAGAGCAAAATGCCTAAGAAGATACCCTAGCCAACCTTGCATCCTTCATTAGCTTGCTTCAGTTCTCAAACATCTCTTCTGGTCTACATTATGGCTTCTGCCATCACAGAGTCTCCATCTTTGAGGGATGAGCCGCCACTACTAGAAGCCTTTAAAGCCCTGCCAAGAATCCCCGATGTAGCCCCTTTGGAATCCTGGATCCCACCATACCTCACTTGGATCCAATAGGGAATCTTAGCTACCGACTACACGAAAGCAAGATTATTGAAGATCAAGGCTTCTCGATTCCAAGTTTCCAAAGGGCGTCTCTTTAGGAAAGTGAATGTCTCAGGGTCATAAAAGAATTAGATAAAGGAGAAAGTGGAAACTATATATGTCGGTGGTAGAAGCTTGTCTAACAAAGCCCTTCCAATGGGATATTACTAGGCAATCATGCACCATAATTCCCTCAAGTACGCTCAAAATGCACAAAGATTCGTTCGAAGTTAAGGCCAACACATTCTTGGGTTCTAGTTCAGGCTCATTAAGGAAACATGTCCTATGTCAAGTTACAGCCCCTTGGGAAACTCCCCTAGACCCGAAGTAAAACACATCTTAGTAATGCATAAAGGTCGGACAACTCTCGAAGTCACAACTAAGGCATCCACGCTCAACGGTATTCGCACCAGGAAACACCCCTTGAGTGCACCGCTAACATCTCACATAAGACAAGTATCCACACAAGTATGTTGTATGCAGGGACAAGGAGAATCCCTGACATGTCCCATACACCGAAGAAATAAAAGGAGATTGTTCATTGTCGTAGTAGTGGTAGTCTTGTGGATTCAGGCAAGCTTTTTGTTCATGGATTGGTTATGTTTCTACATGTTTAGTATTAAGAAAAATGACTTTATAATTATAGCTAATCTGTCTAGATTGGGTATGAGTATGTGCTTTTGAATTGCTTCTTTATGTGATTAATATCGAGTCCATATAATTTGCAATCAAGTACTTACCTTCACCGATATAGCTCCTTAGGCTCCAACCCACATCTTAGTTATCCAGCCCCAATGTCCCATTTCCCAAATGGATTAACAGGACTTGAGCAGGTGGTTTCACTCACAAACTATTGCTAATAGTAGAGTTGCTTGAATTGGTTGATGTTCAATGTGCTACTGTAAATGGGTCCGCTTGTAAGGACTGAAATAATCTATATCTATATAATACCTTAATTTAGAAGACTTTTGATAATGTATAAATTCCTCCTTAATTTAAGTTTTTTCAACTAATTACAATTTTCTCTTATTATTTTTTTTTCTTTTTGTTTTCTCTTCATCTCTTTAATACATTTACATTTATTTCCTTTTATGTTTTACCCATTTAATAACCATTGGGTTTAATTCAAAACATTGAATGAAATCTTATGTCTACTATTAATCTATATTTAAATCTTTATATATTATAATAATAATAATCTATCTCAATATAATATCTTAATTTAAAACCTTTTTTATAAAGCCTAACTTTATCGTAAACATTTTTACCATTTTTTTTAAAGATTTCAAGTCTACCTTCGTTATTTTATCTTAATTTTTTATTAGTATTATATAATAATAATTTGCTATATTCATTAAAATTTTATTTATTCAAAATCGCACCATGGCGCGAGGATTATACTAGTTGTTATCTAATCTGCTATATCTTTTCCAGCCTTGATAATTTTATAACATGGTAATATTGAAGCAAAAAGTCAACATGAATCTATGATATCGATGATAAACCTAATGGATATATGAATCTTTCACAAAGTTTTTTTTTTATTAGGTAATAATTCGGATGGGAAACCCTATCCGAAAACATCATGTCGGATGAGGCTTAAAAGACATGTGTCAAGGTATAGATCTGCCCCCTAGTAGAGTAGCAAAGGTGTGCAACCTTATCCGCTACCCGATTACTAGTACTGGGAATATGGGATATTTCCACATTTTTAATTCCTTGGAGAAGCGCTTGGGTATCTGACATAACCATTTCTAATATTTCCCAGGGACATCCGACTTGAGTATGTAGATAGTCCGTGATGATTTTTGAATCTCCTTCAATTATTAATTCTGATATCTTTAATTCCCGAGCTTTTTTTACCACAAGGCGGAGGGCTAGTGCTTCTGCCATAAGGGGGGATTGGCCCCTAGTAGCATTACCACCAATGTTGATAGGATCACCAGCCTAATCCCTGATGATGAAACCAAAAGAGCTATTCGAAGTCCATATGAATGATCCGTGAAAGTTTAGCTTGTATTTGCCGACAGGCGGCTTCCTCCAGCGGTAAGGTTTTTTTATTGTCTTTAGTGAGGCCTTTTTCCCGGTTCTGTTTTTCCAAGCCTTCTTTTTCAGTCGCACTCCATCTGCTTGCTCTTTTCCAATTTTCTATATTAACCATGATCATTTTCTTGAGGCCCTCTGCCGAAGGGATGTTTTCGTTTCTGAATATGGTTTGATTCCTAACAAACCATATAGTCCATCATCTTATTGCTATGTTTTGTCTCTTCTCCATCGAAAGAGTGGAGCCTAAAATTTGTAGAATTTGGTTCATGTCTCTATTCTCGGATAGAATCGCGTGGATACTTTGAGATATTTCTTCGGGAAATTGTTGTTGGAAATTATTGACAATGCATTCTACGAATATGTGAATATCATCTTCCTGAAATTGGTTGCAAAGGATACATGTATTTGGCACCTCCACCCCCTTTTGGGATAAGCGGATAGCCGTAGTCGTGGCCAGACCTTTTTGTTTTATTTTCCATATAAAGTTTTTCACTTTTGGAGGCGCATCAAGTCTCCAAATCCACGAAAAATCATCCCATGGTCTTTGTGATGTGTATGAGATTAATTTGTAGGAACTTGACATTGTAAACCAGCCCATTGTGGCAGGCCACCAATACAGTTTGTCTGCAAAGGGGGTGATTGGTAGGGGGATTTTCAAAATTTCCTCTGTTATAGGGCCTGAGAGAACGAAAAGAAGCTTCTTCCTCCACCATTGCCCTCCTATAATGAAATCGCTTACAGAATAATGTGGATTTATGTTATGTGGAGAGTCTATTCTATCCAGAAGAGGTGTCATTGCTACCCAATTGTCTATCCAGAACTTAATTGATTTTCCATCCCCGACTAGCCAGATGAGCCCCGATTTAAATTTTGGAATCAGAGTCCTCAGTTTCGACCATTTCCATGAGGCACTGCCTTTTGTAGAGTAGGTACGGACGTGGCTCTCTTTTAAGTATTTGTATTGTATGATTTTGACCTAGTAATTTTCCGGTTCTGCTAGAATTTTCCATAGAAGTTTTAGTTGGAATGCTTCATTCATGTCTCTGGTTTTCCTTAAATCAAAGCAAAGCAATAACATTTTTTACTTAAATCAAATCAAATCAAAGGAATAACATTTTTTTTTCTTCGATTAACATATGTGGTAAATATTTCTATTAAAAATGAATATATATTCGATGATAAGATTTTATTGTTCAACTGATAAAAAAAAATTACAGGTATCAGTTATGATAGACACCTAGGATGACACATGGATAAATAGATTGAGTTATTATATGACATGACTTAAATTTATTGGTTCATCATTAATTGACGTGGCAAAAAATTCAGCCCAGTTTACACCAGAGAATGACACGTAAGCGAATTCGACCAGAGCCCGCCACATAAGATTTTCATGTCTCAGTTTTAGTATTATATATTAGTTTTCCAATAAACCATTATTTTCTTTGTATTAATATTCAATCATTTCCATACATGATCATATTCTTTTGTGCATTTCTTAGCATATCACTACCGCTAACTTTGAAAAAATACTTACATTAAAAATTTAGAATTTAACTCAAAATTTTAAACAAATACCCGATCGCAGTAGTATAGATAAAGGGAAACAAATAGATTTTCAAATGTGGCAAAATCTTCAGGTGACACATGTCGGAACCCTCTCACTCAGGGATGGCAATGGGTCGGGTGATGGGTGGATGATCTACTTCCGTCACATGACCCACCACCCAAAACCCTTCACCCTACCCGACCCATCACCCACCAAATATTTCACCCGCCCCGTCCACCCATCACCCACCGGGTGATCGGGTGGATCGGGTGATAATTCGGGTGAAATACAAGACATCAAATATATATAAAAAAATTATTGAAAAACATACGTCGAACACATCGACGAATAAACATTAATTAGGAGCCAATTGCATTCACGTTTCTATTTTAAATAGGAACCAATTGCATTGCATGTTTTCAAAAAAAAAATTGCATAACTTACTTTATGATAAGATAAATTCCATTTTTATCATTTGATAGGTATCTTGAATTAGGGTTTAGGGGGTATATTAGTAATTTCACATATAAAATATAAGTATATAATATAAGTCGGGTGACGGATCGGGTGATGGGTCGGGTGATGGGTGGGGAATGTCTTCACCCGGATCCGTCCCGACCCATCACCCGTTCACCCATCACCCATTTAATATCCGCTTTTTTCGGATTTTCATCCACTTTTTCGGGTCGGGTGAGACGGATATCCGTTGGGTGCGGGTGAAATTGCCATCCCTACCTCTCAGCCTCTTCCCCCCACAGAGAGTTTCCTTGTGCCCACCAACACCCTAAAAAAGCTCACCCTTTGTCGATCCCATGCGACCCTCCCTCTAGGCCCCACTAGCTCACTCGTGTATAAACCCCGCCCTCTTCTAGATCATGTACCCTCAGGCGGAGGCCATAGCAGAAACAAAAAAGTAAAGCGATCATGGCGCTTCAATACGATCACTCCTAATACCAAGCGCCAAAGCCGTGCTTTTTCACCATTTTTGAAGCTCTCAGCGTCGCTGCCTCCTCCTCCTCATACCTTACACCTGTAAGTCGTTGCCTCCTCCTCCTATCTCATTTTTGAAGCTCTCAGCGTCGCTGCCTCCTCCTTCTACTACCTTACACCTGTAAGACCCAAAGTTTTAAGAGGTGTCAGCCCATGCCACCTAGCCCTTTCAGGTCCATTGTCCTCACTTGGAGTCTAAAAAGGAAGAGCTCTTGTGACATGGGTAGGGCTTGAATCACTTATAAACCAATGCCAACATCCTTATGAAATCCAATGTGGGATGTGGGATGTGGGTGTTACAATACCTCTCTCCTGTACGTGGAATTTTCTATTTGGAGTTGTTTTTTTGTCTTCTTTCATCAGTGATTTTTTTTTAAATGTTTAATCTATGCTTGATGATGGTTTTGATGATTATCTTTTCTCGTTCTCAGTTTACGATACTGATTTTTGTGATTATTTACCAAAAGTTGTTGCTCTTTTGTGAAGTCACTCTTGATTTTAGCCCCGGCTTCAGCAAATTTTCGTCGGGATAATGTGTGAGGAATTTTTAGGTGTTTTGTGCTTCTTGCTATTGCTCTGCGTTCAGTGATGCTTAAACCTAGAGAGTCGATTTAGGCCTTTTCATGATTATCTTTGTTTTAGGTGATAAGTTTTTGTAAGGTTTGACTTCCATTGACTGAGTTCAGCTCTTGTTTTTCCTACCCAAGGGTTTTGAAAATTTGATTTTCTAGGGTAAGGAGAAATCTGGCATTTTCTTTCCGTTGTTATCATCTCAAATAGGGTGTTGCTTATAAATGGTTCTGGTAAAGCATTGATGTATTAGACCAAGTTTAGAAACCAGGTTTGAGTTGAACCTGGACCTTCTACATTTAGCTTAATTTCACTAAGTATTCAACAACACAAGTCCCATGTTTGGGCAATCTTAGGCACCTAATCCTAGACTTTATGACTATACGTTCATTGTGAGGCTTCATTTATTTTCTCATGGGGATACAGTATCTGTACATAATGTATATACTTGATGAATGGATTTTGACATGGGTGCCATTGAATGTGCAACATTACAAGTTTGCAAGGGACTATTAGAATGGATTTTGAGGCATATTTGGGTTCCAACTATCAGTTACAGACTCAAGTGGCTGGGGGGATATTATGCATCCTACAAGTTCAGATATCTTGTTCCAAGATGGCATGTTATCCCCTACTGTAGTTGCCTCCCATATGGATTCTTCTTTTGCCTATTTGTCACATCGTACTGGAGTTTTGATTTGTTGAGTATATATATAATTCTAGTTTACTATAAGCTTGATTATATATCATATATACATGTATTATATGTGATGCAGCCTTGAGTTTTAGACTGGGCTTGCAACCCATCGGTTTTTTATCAAGGCCTAGCTTCGGACAGCCCATCATCAACACTTCAGCACTCCACGTATACCCCCTCCTTGTTCAGCCTTTGAGTGTCGTTTTGATGCCATATAAAAGGCCTCTCTTCTGGCTCCTGGATACTGTAGTAAACAGAGAGAGAAAACACAGAGGCGGAGAAACGAGAGAGCGAGGGTTAGGGTTCTAGTAGAGAAGCCCGAAGCGTCGCCGAGAGAACCTGGGAGCTTCTCACATGGCTGCTCCGGTTATGAGAAGGCGATGAGCACTCCAGTGAATCGAAAGATAAAGGAAAGAGAGCGTTGGTGCCATAGCTGTGTTGGTGAAGCTCGAGAGCGAGAGATCGATCAGGACCGAGCGATCTCTGACAGCCTTCTTGAGGAAGATCCAGCGAGTGCGAGAGCAATCGACGCCGAGCGATCTTCCGGAGCCAACCATGAGCACGATTCCGGGAATCGTTTACAACAGCAACAATAAGGTTCGATGACGAGGAGCCAACGAACGACAACAACAAAGATTGTAAGATCTTGTCATCGGTTTACAACCGGAAGACGACAAACCAACAGAAGCATGAAGAACGACCTAGGCTGCGGACGGCGACCTGGCATAGCTCCAATGAGTCGCAGTGATGTCTCAAAATCAGGGAGTGCTCTTCAACTCTCATTCTAATTTCAGTCGGTTATTCATTAGCTTGTACAGTTTGTTTTGATCTTGAAGACTTGTATTCTGTTGTTGTTTAGACTGCCTTTTAGGACTGTTTGTATGCTTGTTTATTGCCTTTAGAGCACAGTGGAATGCTCTCTTGAGCCGGGGACGTAGGGAACTTTTCCCGAACCTCGTAAACAAATCTCCGTGTCCATTTTTGTTTATGTTCGATAGGGATTCGGTTCAATCTAGATCCGAGCCTTTACTATTGAATGATTGACCTGTTCGATATACCTAAACCCGGATTTACAGATTAATAGCCCTTACTTGGAAGACAGCATGGAGACAAATGCCATTATTGTCGGTAATCATTCTGCTCCTCCTTTCATAGAAGGTTCTTATTGGATTAGCAGCAGTTTGCATGAACTTACCATCTGTTGATGGTCATCAATCTGAAGGACATTTCTACTTTGCTGAGGACAGGTTTGAGTTTCCTAACACGTGGATTTTCATTTATATGTTATTTATGCTTCTACGGTATTATTGCGCATTAATATTAGTATGCATTAATGCAACATGTTTTCTTCTATTCCGGATGTCGCTTCTTGATTAAAGTTACTTTCCCTCCAAACCCTCACCCACAAAAGACATGCAACCCAACCCCCTACCCAGCTCAGATTCCTCTAAAAATAATCCTGCTGAAGTTCCCTTCAATCCACAAAATAAACCCAGCCAGCCCATATGATCAAGAGGTTGAAACATTATGAATTTGAGGGACTTAATTAATTTTGATATGTTCCATCTATACAGATAAATACAATGCATCAGTACATGAATCATTTTACATGGTGTATCTTACTAGCCCTTTCTCTCTTTCCCCTAAATACACTATGCTAATAAGCCTTGCATATGCAATTTAATTGCAAATCGAATATCCAGTTAGTGTTTACAGTTGTTTGATTATTTAAGTTTGTGAACATCATTACGTACACTGCCTTCAAATGTTAATATTTTTTTAATGCTGATAATTGTAGCTAGAGGAATTAATATATATCACAATTACAAGCAAAAGTTAAGTCGTGGTGAAATCCTGGCATTTGGCACACCTCGCTCATTGGTGGTATGTCTCTTAGTTCAATTATTTTGCTTCTCTTTTTGTTTTCTTTTAATTACCACTGCTATAATACACAACAATATGACTTTTTCATAACAGAAATTAATTATCTCTTCAAGTATTTGATATTTTTACAAACTTTTGGGATATTTTTATTTTTTCTTGTAGCTTGATCTATATTAGTTTTGTTCTCTGCTGGATTCTTCATTATGTTAATTTTGGGTCCATTAAGGTACTTCCAATTCCAGACAACTTTAATTTTGTTTTGATTGGAAATTTCATAGGTGTTAAGGCTCCTATTGCAGTTCTTGTTGCTAAAATGGATCATTTGTCTCCAACTGAGCTCATAAAACAGTTATAGAATACCTTGAAGTCTAAGCACGAGGTATGGAATAAATATTCTCATGCATCTTTCTTTTAGTAGGGTAAACATGACAAACTATTCAAAAATTAATATCCATTATGTATTTGGAGTTTCAAACTAATCATTTCGTTACCAAAATGCTCATGTTGCACATTATTCGGACTATGCCTTTAATTAGTTAATAAGCAGTACCCAAATCCAATGCATTAATTAGAATCGGATTTTTCATATTTTTCCTCCTTGTTTGGTGTTTTGTTGGTTTAGTATTTTACTTGTTAAAATCACGAGTTCTATCCATGATTCAACGCAAAGATCAACTGAATACACTGACTTGCATTTGACGCAAGTGCAAAATAAGTTAATAGAGTGCGACGATCAACCGACAAGATATGAAGGATTTGAAATAAATAATTAGTAGATTAACTAATGAATCATCTTCTCACTTCTATTTGCAGATAATTTCAACCCATTATATATACTCCAGCTAAACTAAATTAAACTTTGTACCTCCTATCAAGATAAATAATCTCTTATTTGCTTTTATTATATCATTCTTTTCTAATTTTTATAACAAGCATTAAATCACATCTTGTCATTTGAAAGCAATTGACAGAGATGGACACACACATAATTACTTTAAGATCAACTTAAAATATGTAGTTACTTCTACACCATATGATAACTCAAAATTCTATTATTGAAAGCTCGTGAATAACTGCTTTTCTTCAGTTCTTTAATGTTATAGATTCGCCTATCATGATTCTGCAATTATTTGTTATGCATTTCCTTATCTACTCTTGATTAACTAGATCTTTATTTATGAGATATTTTAACCTCCGAGTTTAACAAGATCAACTTCTATTTTAGGTTCGTAGTCAAGAGGAGATATGGTTCGCATGCCATTTATAATGGACATATCTCTAATTTATGTTTTGTAATTTGTATTCATTCATAACTATTATTTTTAGTTTCTTAATTATATATTATCAGATGTTCTTTCTTACTTTATCAATTTCATATCTTATGTATGTACATAATTATTATTAAAAAAAAATCATGGGATCATGGTTCATGCTACATAATTGCTTGATCCAAATGCACTTGATTAAGAATATATGTAAGTTCATATCTTTATACGTAATGAGAACAACACCTTCACCGTGCAACCCACGGTTCCTTAACTAGTAGTTTCCAAAGGCCGCCTCTTTAGGAAGTCGCCTCAAGGAAAGTGAATATCGTCGAGAAGCTTCCATCTTTCAATGATAAAAGAGTGTACTTCCTCACCAGGATTACTTCACCCAGTGGATCGAAGCAGAAGCGTCCAGGGAAATCGATGAAAAGCATGCGCAGGTCGATCATCTCCTTTATCATGCAAAATATCGATCATCTTCCAATATGGGAGTCCCAAGGAGATCATCTATGACAACGGATATCAGTTACGTTCATCAATAGGGACATGAGAGAATTCTACTAGGACTAGGCCTAGGGCAGAGAGTTGATCATCTCAACACCCTGGTACGTACGTACTTGTAGTCTAGACAGGAAGAATCTACAAACAAAGTCACTGTCAACAATCTTAAGAAGCATCTTGTCATCTGTTAAAAACCAAATAAAGTTGGGCGGACGATCTTCCCTTGGTATTTTGGGTAGACTGCGCGCACAACAACGAATGTACGTGGCCACAAGATAGTCCCTTTTCTCCTCCTTAGTATATATATGGGTGCGAGGCCGTGGTTCCCTAGGAAATGAAGATTTCCAAGGCATGGTATGAATCCCTAACCCCATCATAAAATCAAGTTGAACTGATAGCCGACCTCGACACTATCAACAAACATATATAATTAGTAAGTTGAGCATCGAAGAGTCGTCGGGGAATCCTAACAACTAATTCCCTTAAAGAGGAGATGCAGACACCATGGGCACTGTAGGGAATCCCTAGGCACAACAAAATGCACAAGGATCCATTCGAAGTTAAGGCCAAAACATTCTCGAGTTCCCGTTCAAACTCATTGAGGAAACATATGTCTAGATGATCGATGTCCTAGATCGAAGTACCCCTAGGAAACGCCTCTTGAGCCGAAGCAAAACGCATCTTAATAATGCATGAAGGGCAACTCTCGAAGTCACAACTAATGCATCCACGATCAACGGTATTCGCAACAGGAAACTCCCCTTGAGTGCACCGCTAACATCTCACATATATAAGACAAGTATCCACACAAGTATGCAGGCACAAGGAGATCGAATCCCTAACATGTCCCATACACCAAAGAAATAAAAGGCGATTGTTCATTGTCGTGGTAGTTGTAGTCTTGTGGATTCAGGCAAGATGGTTGTTCATGGATTGGTTATGTTTTTACATGTTTAGTATTAAGAAAAAGGGCTTTAGAATTAAGGCTAATCTGTCTAGATTGGGTATGAGTATGTGCTTCTGGATTGCTTCTTTATGTGATTAATATCGAGTCCACATAATTTGCAATCGGGTACTTACCTTCATGTATATAGATCCTTAGGCTCCAACCCGGCCACATCTTAGTTATCCCCAATGTCCCAAATGGATTAACATATATGACTTGTGCAGGTGGTTTCACTCACAACCTATTGTAGAGTTGCTTGAATTGGTTGATGTTCAATGGACAGACAGTACTGTAAATGGGTCCGCTTGTAAGAACTGAAATAATTGTTGTCTAAACTGCTATATCTTTTCCAGCCTTGATAATTTTATAACATGGTAATATAGAGGCAAAAAGTCAACATGAATCTATGATATGGATGGTAAACAAAATGGATATATGAATCTTTCACAAGGATTTGTTTTCAATTGAAGATAAGATGTAACATTAATATATCAATATATTGGGAAGTTTACATATTTATATACCCTTTAAATTTAAAATTACAAAAAGCAACCGCTTAAATGATACCCATCAACAAATCACCACCCTTGATCTATTTTTGCTAAGCCATTCTTAAATATATTGTATTGTAATATTTTTAAAATCAAAATTCATACATAAATTAATATATTGGACCAAATTGCCTCTAAAAAATACTACTAGTAAAGGAAGGTTTTGTATAACAAACTAGTGCAGGTCACGTCCCGTGCATGGACAATACATTAATACAATATTACAAATAATATAGAAAAATTCCAATAAATAAAAATAATAATCTAAATATAAATTATGTTTTCTACCAAAAAAATAATATAGATATAAATAAAATTAGTTCAACAAATGATATATAATCTAATTATTTTATTTGTATTCTCTCAGAATATAAATAAAATTTATATTTATAAGGTAAAAGGTTTTTTTCCTAATATATCGTTAACTAAATCTCATGTAATTAAATAGATAGTTGACTTTTAAAATATTTTAATATTTTTTTTTGTTCAATATTTTATGTAGTATATATTTATTACGTTAGTTTACTAAAATATTTATGCACATATAGATTGTGTTATATTGATGTAGTTTTTTCCTTATATAATATTTACTCTTTTATAAGATTCTATCCAATTATATGAGTTAATATGGTAAAATAAAATAATTATTTAATCATTTTTAATTATATAGATTAGAACTATCTAATTATTTTTATTAGATTTCCTTTTTGACGGGAGAAAGCTTTGCGAGATGCACTCACACGTAGTCACATAGGCAACAATGCATCGGTTTTAATATATGTATATATAGATATGTGAGTTTTAAAAAATATTAAGTATAATTTTTTTGGGGGGTTAATTGCGCTAAATATCCTAACCTTTATGGATAGTTGCGCTTAATTGTAAAGGCTCGGATTTTTAAATCCTAATTTTTGGAAAAAGAAATTAAAAATGAAGTTTAAACGGATTTAATTCGGATATTTCAAGGAAAACTCGTCCTAAATTTAATAAATCGAACTTAAAACACTTAAAGCGGATTCCGGCTAAAAATACAAAAAAAAATTTAAAATTTTAAAAAAAAAATGAAATTTATGCGAAATATATTTTATTCCGCTTCCATATGCCGATAATTTGGAAAATGATGTTCGGATTTCATTATTTAACTGGGATTAGAAAATTTAAAAATTTATTTTGAACGTATCGGGATAAGGTCGAGAGAGCGGGCTTCGGGATATTTATTCGGGTATTCAAAATATCTTTGGAGATCACTTAAGTTCCATTCTTTTCTCTTTTCTTTCTCCTCTGCCTCGTGCCTGCCGGCCAGTGCAGTGTACAAGGTGTGCATTTTGTCCTGTTTCATCTTCACCCCATTTTGGTCTCATACCCCTTTTTCTGTTGCCAGATGTGCACCTCCCTCCTACCCAAAATCTGATTTGATTCCCTTAGAACCAATTTCCCCTTTGTCTCTTTCCCATTCCCTTCACAGGCAAAGCATACAGACATACCCTCTGCCCCTTTTCCTTTGCCTCTGATTTCTTTTTTTTAGCTTTGCAGATCAGCTTCTTCCTCTTCCCATTCGACACAACTTCTCCCCTGCCTCTGGCCGCCTGCAGCCTCGCTCCACCACCGCCTTTGCTCTTCTCCTCCTCCTTTCACAACCTGCGAAATCACTGAACCACAACCTCCAAAACGCAGCCCCAACAGCTGAGCTCCTCCTCCTCGTGAAGCAGGTCGGAGCCGCACCTTTACATCCTTTCTCGGCGTCCCAGGCCCGGAGCAAGCCTTCCCCTCCGCCGTCGCAGCCGGATGCCGCTGGGAGCATCCTCGCCGGAGTTCTTCTTGCCGCTCGGTAAATTTCTTCCTCCTCCCTCCTTTTTTGCTCTCATTTCAGTACTTGTGGGTCGGGTGCGGTCGGAATGCTTTGTCGGTCGGATTGGGAGTGGTTGGAGTCGAAAGGGTAGTCGCCGGAGTCTGGATTTCATCTCTTCCCCCGTCACTTCTTCGTCGTCCTTCCCTGTCGGTGAGCTCTTCTTTCTCCTTCTTCCTTCCCTCCCTGTCATGTGTGTGTGTCGGGTGGTCATTGTCGAATTCGGAGCCGGCCAGCTCCCTCTTCTCCTTCCGATTTGTGGATTCCGGCGACCCTGCCCCCTTTCTCTTCTTTCCGTTCTCGCAGGGGAGTTTGCGTGAGTTTGGAGAGGGCGGGTTCAGCCTTCCTTTTTCTTTCCCAGACCGGTCGGTTCAGCCATATTATTTATAAAACCGGTTCATTAACTCTCCAATCAGATTGGGTAGGGCTTCTGGGCTTGGATCCGGGTTTAAGTTAGTTGATTCGGCCTTGTCTTGGGCTGGGGATGGATCAGATTTTGGGTTTGGGCCTGATTTCTTTTGGTTTGGGTTAAGTTGTTTCATTATTTTACATTTTGTGTTGTGTATATAGTATATCATTGTTACGTTAATTGATATGTTATATGATCGTTAATATTATTATTTTGTGATAAATATATTCAGGGAATTATCATATATTATAAAATTATTTAAAAGTGTTATTAATTGGAAAATATATTTAGTGATGCTTTAAATTCTGGAAATAGAATTATTTGTGACTAAATGCCGGACTTTATTCTATAACGATTTCGAAATAAGAAAAATGCCGCAATTATTTTAAAGGGTATAAATTACGAGTTGATTAAGGATTTAATGTTTTATAAATGGGTTTTGGCCAATTGTGATTTGAGAAAATGTTTTGAAGATGAGTTGACTTTACTTGATATTTAAGAGTTTGGAAAACTTGGGGAAATGAACTTGGAAATATTGTTAGTAAGATTTATCGAATGGTTGATTGGAAATGAAATGGTTTTGGGTTGACGTTTATCGTATCGGAAAAGTTTTGGAAAATGATTTTACCATCGATTGGTTTCGAGCATGTTGAGAACCTGGGTTTCTTGCGTATGAATGTTGGTATGGTCGCTTATGGCAATGGCTTGATGATAGGTGTGTATTGCGTATGGATTGCTTTGGACTTGCATTTGGGCCCTTGTTTGTATTATACTGCTGATCTGCATCTTCAGGTAAGTTCCCTAGGGGGCTTACTCAGGTTGGACATTCATGCCTGTTGTTGCATTTTATGTTAGGTGTTGCATATACATAAAAGCATGCCATGTAGTATCATGTTTAGGTTGCACTAATTGATTGAGCATCTGTTTACTTTATGCGTTTGAAACAGAACGGCCGTTATCTGTGATAGTCCTAGAGTCTTTGCTAGGGTCATAGGGTAGCCCAGCCTCATCGGGTACCCTGAATCCATCGAGTCATGACTTCCTTATATTATGATATGCCTGCGGGCTTTATTGTGAAGCGGGTTAGGCATGCGTGCCGCCCTATTATGAATGAATGCATTCACGAGCTGGCCAGTCTCCACCTATCGGAAGGGGTGGAGGTAGGAGAGGGATATGTCGTTGGCATTGTCTTGGGCCCTTTACAGTATTTCTGCACATTTTATGAATTAGGAGCATGCTAGTATGTTTGACTTTCGTATTGCATTAGAGCATCTTTATTAGGTATAGCACATACTATGTAGCCTCAGCGAGGACTGCCGGTCCCGCATGAGTGGCTCAATCTGACTCCTTTCCCCGTTCTTCTTTTAAAGGTATTTCCGCAGATCTTGTTTGCTCCATGCTTATGTGACGGAAAACCCTTGGGCAAATCAAAGAACCTGACTAATATTCTAACTTGGCAAATGGTAATCATTTGTTTATGATTTGGTTTTGACCAGATTCCGTTGTGTCATTGTATCTTAACTTTGCTTCCGCTTTATTTCATTTGAATTGGATTTCACGACCTAGTCTCAGGACATGTCAAGGGTACCCAACGGCCCTTCGATGTTTTTAGGGTTTGAAATCCCCCTTTATTATTGACCTTAAAATTGAATTTGAAACCTCGACCCGTACCTGGATTGCAAGATCCAAACAAGGGGTTTTATCCCTTGAAACGTAACCCGGAAATCATAATTCTGGGCCGTTACAAAGATGGTATCAGAGCTGAGGTTGTGCAATTCGGGTACAAAAGGGTCGAGTGTATGTTTTGGAAAACTGCCCATGAATTTCAAAGGTTTTGAACGTGTTTTAAAGGGGCAAAATGAATTTAAGATGTCTAACCTAAATTGGTCTAAGTAATGAACTCGACTTGTAATAAAAGAGAAAACCGACCAAACGGTGGCACGAGTGGGTAGTGAAGGCGATAGACCACCCTTATTGGGTGTAGTTGGGAACGGTAGGGGAAATATCAGCTTGTTCTTTACAGATGGGTTGGGAGAATCAAATGAGATCATTATTGACTGACCTGTGCAAACGAGATAGCGGGAGTGCCTTTATTTCCACATTGTCAAACCCAGCTTGTGTAAAACAACCCCTTCCACTATGTTTGTTAACCCATTGACGGGTCTATCTAGCTTTTCTTGGATGCCAGTGTCTTCCCCAGGAAATTGGGTTGGTAAACACATTGTTTCAGGAATTATGGTTGCATGTTAGGTTGTCTGAGTGAGTGTTGGAAGTTCTTGATGTCACTTGAGTTAAAAGTGAGGTGTTTATGGGGTTGTCCTTCCTTATAATCAACTAGTGTCTTCTTGCCATGAAGAGTCGTACCAGAGTCACACGGGAAAGAGGGGCGATATGTCGGTTCGGAAAAGTCAATGGTTGCCCTTAGGGATCTCTGTCCGGTTGTAATGGTGACTCTCTCTGAATTGCATGACTTGATTCTGTAATCTTCCGTGTGTGCCTCGCAAATGATCATATTAGTATAAGGCTACTCATGTTGTGCCTTGTTTTCCATCATGATTATATGTTGTCATAGCATGTCCACTTGGCCTATTGTATTGCATGTATGATTGATTTGAAGCATGGACCAAATGATATGAACCTACATGATAGTTGTTTTCTCCTTGGTTAGGTCCATGATAGTGTGATAAACTCTTCTTTGTATGAATGCCTGTAAATTTTCTCTTTAGCATGCTAGCTGATGACGCCTTGATGTTTATTATCCTTTTGTGACAAGAATCTATAGTATGCCCATATGTTCTGTATTCGTCAGATTAATTAACGTTGGTTGCTTTGCAATTTGAATTGTTGTGGGATTACTTGCGTTGGATGGAGAAGATGTGGTTTAATTGAGTCTTGATGAATGCATGCTTTATCATGTTATGTGTTGATTTGAACGCATGCTCTCGTATTCTAGTCATATTACTCAATACTTGGACTCGTGTTATTCATCGTAAAAACCTTCCTCATGCTTCTGTATTGTTGGAATGTGATTGAATTAAATTCTTGCATGTCTTCATGATTAGTGTATGCATGCATCGTATGTTATGTTGAGCCTTTAGTATCATGTATGATCCCTGGTTGTGACTCGTGTGAATTATATCTTGCCCGCATTATTGCTGATTCTCTCTCGAGCTAGGTTCCTGATAGTGTGGTTCTTCCCTCTTTCTATTACCATAACCTGTCTTACTCATGCAAGATAATTGATGTTGAATTCAATGATTGATTTGCTTTTCGTAATGGTTAATCATAGCATGCTCACATGTTTTCACTCGATAGTGTTTCCCTATTACTCTAGGATATCCTTTTGTGCTTGCATAACTGTATGACTTGGTACTTCGCGTGATCACACACCACACTATGTCATGATTTCGCATACGCATGATGCATGAATGCTAGGAGGAATCTAGTCAAATTACCTTGATTGTGCTCATGTTCGATATGTGCCAGTAGTGTCCTGTAGGGCTTATGATTTCCAATATGACTCACGTGTTGCACTTGTTATATGATGTGATGACTACTGTACCATATACGTGCTCTATGATGGTTCATTCTTGGCACGATTATAACCTATCACCCGTGATGTTATCTTGTTTACTCTGCGGTGATCCTTTTGCTTTCACGTACATCATATTGAACTCATTTAATCACTCTTGTCTATGCCCATGCCTTGTCATGTATAGCTAGCATCGTATAGGACCTATGCTTCCTAAGTGTATCTCACTGTATGATTACATGTCATTCTGAACCTACAATATGATTCTTGTTATTAGTTGTGATGAATACTATGCCGCCTTATGTAATTTTGTATGGTGCTTAGTTGATCGTTATGATGTACATCGCCATGCTATATTTGACCTCATCTTGTGCTGCATGTACCATTCTTGTACATTGTTCATACTCATGATGCCTGTTATCTTCACTAAATCCCGCATGACTTCGAATCTGGTATGATAATTACTGGTTCCACATATCCTGCTTGAAGTTGCTAGGCATATCTGGTTCCATGAAATAATAGACTGCTAGCTTGTCTCACATGCATCAGTGTAGGACTTGATTGTGCCTTTTGGAATGAATATGCATGTCGTTCTCTTTGAGATAGGTACATGTTAGTGTGGATTAATATGATTGGTATGCCCATGATGAATTTGTGTCTGATTGTCACAATTGCAACCTAATAGGCTTTCATAAGGGCATCGTTGCTATTCACGGGTCGGAGTTTTGTCTCTAGTTGTCGTCTTAGTATTAGTCCGTGGTTGGTTCCGAGAGGAACTTTGGGTTGTCTTCTCTTGTCATTCCCCTATCTCCGCTAACTTGGACCCTATGCGATACATTCGACGAGCGACCACATGGAAGAGGGAACGAAAAGTTAGATAGCGATAGCGCAGTGCAGCAGAAGCGTGGGCCCATAACCCACGGGCCTCAGGATCAACGATTTCGGAAAGACAAACACGTTTCGAGAGTGGCGGTTACTGATTACGATATGACTTGCAAGCGAGAGCGTTCTCTGTTCGAATTGCTAACCCTTTTGAATTTACTGACGATGATATTGCGCTGCTCTAACGATGAGATTTACGTGTTGATGTGCTAACTTGATGATGATTGTTGCCTGATTGCCTGTGTCTATGATGATATGATTTGATGACTTATGGATCTCATATACCATTATGTCTTGACTTGTTGCTACGCTGAGTTGCTAAGCATGATTTGAATTCCTTTGCCTGTAAAATGTGAACTACATATGCTAAGAGACCTGAGTTATATCTGATAAGGTTATAGTGCAACATGTTAGCTTGACTTCAGTATGTTCATATATGATGTTTGCAATGATTATTGAGCATGATGATAAATTGAGACTTGTTGAACCCATGATGTTATGTTTATAAATGCTAGTTGACATGATGTAGACCTTGTGTTTGATGATTTTAATTATTGCTTCTTCCTTACACCTATGGGTGAGGTCGTTGGTAGCGTGGTAGAAGAGTGGTGAAAGAGCTTGAGTGGTTAGGACGATCGGGGATGTTATGAGATAAGTCGCAAGAGAGAGATGTTGGTTTAGGTAAGACTGAGTGAGCTTTAGGTATTTTGCAAGGCATGATGCTGGTGATATCTTGGGAAGTGTGGGAAGTGTAAGAAATGACCTTAAGAGAAGTGAGGAGATAGTATGAGAGGGTACTCGGGTGTGGAGTTAGAGATAGGAGTTGGATTCTTAGAGGTGGATGGTGTGTGAGAGTGCTTGATGGAATGAGGGGAGAGATTGGAGTATCGAAATGGATTGGAATTTCTTCAGGGGACTTTTGTCGTAGTTAGTGTTATTGAGTCTAGAAGAGGATTAGTCTTGGGTTGAGAGTGGAGATGGGCGAGTGGAGATTGTGTTTTATTTTGGTTGGTGATGATGTGAGGATCTTCTTGATATTGTGATTTATTAATATGTGCTTGCATGATAATTAGATAACGACCATGATGAATCTGATACAGAATGATATTACATGTTCTTATGCAATATTGAAATCTAGTTGGTAGTGACAAATGTTATCATGATATATTGCTGCTCTGCTATGTTGTTTTAGGAGCATGTCAGGATGTGTTGTGATCTGATATACGAGATGATAATGTGTTATTATGTGAAAGTGTGATGTTATGTTATGGGGTGAAAGCATGATGTTATATTATGTGGTAGTAAACGTGATGTTGTATTATATGTTTAGCAAGCACGCTTATGGATATGTTGCATCAAGAATATGGCTTTCAAAATGAATATGATTTATATATATGAGATAATGATGTCTGATTACTAAATGATCGCTACATGGCGTTGTGATGAGTTAAGATGATGTCTAGTGAATATGCTGACATTCGATGATTGATATGCTGCTTGACCTCCCCTTTCGCTGAATCTTAATGGCATGATTTTGTTGTGTTGCCAATGAGTTTTGGTTCGTTGACTCTATGATGGGGTGATACTTTTATGACTCCCGATGTGATGTCGAGACGTTATTATGATTTTGTTATGTGGTTGAGATGCATATTATGACCCATAGTAGGATGTGGAGATTTTGATGTGACCTTGTGGCACTGTGTTGGCATGCATATGTTTGAGACTTGTCATATGATGTACTGATTGGAGATTGGTTGGTTATTGGTTATGCATTTCTTATGGCTTGTGAATCTTGCTTGAATTGAGACCGGTAGATTGATTTGATTCTAGAAACTAGGAAGAGAATATGGGATTAGCCCTTAGAGGTGGATGATTCCACCTCCCAAATTCTGAATTTGATTGTTTGATATGCGAGAAACTAATCTGGTGGTTGGAAGATTTTGACGAAATTTTGCTTGAAAGGATTTGACTTGTTCTGGTGTAAAGTTGCTTGGTTAAACGTCATATTTGAAGGTTTTGAGCGGTTTTGAAAATGATCAATTTGAATTTTAGAAGAATGAACGTTATCGAGAATTTCAACGATTTTGAGTTTAACCTTTTTAAATTGCGGAATTCCTTTTAAAACTTTTCAAGCCCGGGCAACTCTATGATACTTCACGAAGTGGATACAAGCATTTTATGAGGGCGCTTGTAGGGTGTTTGCTAAGACCTAGTGATGATATTGTAGAGAGTTGTGGTACTTCCGAAAAGTCGAAGCGAGGATGTGATAGGGGCGCTTATCGCATACTTGTCAAGGCCAATTGGAGATGTCACGACCATGACTAGGATGTTGTGAGAATCCCGGAAGACGCAACCGAGATGATTACAAGATTCTTGGACATGGTCCTTGGACTCATCAATTTGAAACTTCATCCCCTACTTTATTAATTTTGGTTTTAGTCTCGGGGACGAGACTTGTTTTTAGAGGTGGATGATGTAAAGGCTCGGATTTTTAAATCCTAATTTTCGGAAAAAGAAATTAAAAATGAAGTTTAAACGGATTTAATTCGGATATTTCAAGGAAAACTCGTCCTAAATTTAATAAATCGAACTTAAAACACTTAAAGCGGATTCCGGCTAAAAAAAAAAAAAAAAAAAATTGAAATTTATGCGAAATATATTTTATTCCGCTTCCATATGCCGATAATTTGGAAAATGATGTTCGGATTTCATTATTTAACTGGGATTAGAAAATTTAAAAATTTATTTTGAACGTATCGGGATAAGATCGAGAGAGCGGGCTTCGGGATATTTATTCGGGTATTCAAAATATCTTTGGAGATCACTTAAGTTCCATTCTTTTCTCTTTTCTTTCTCCTCTGCCTCGTGCCTGCCGGCCAGTGCAGTGTACAAGGTGTGCATTTTGTCATGTTTCATCTTCTCCCCATTTTGGTCTCATACCCCTTTTTCTATTGCCAGATGTGCACCTCCCTCCTACCCAAAATCTGATTTGATTCCCTTAGAACCAATTTCCCCTTTGTCTCTTTCCCATTCCCTTCACAGGCAAAGCATACAGACATACCCTCTGCCCCTTTTCCTTTGCCTCTGATTTCTTTTTTTTAGCTTTGCAGATCAGCTTCTTCCTCTTCCCATTCGACACAACTTCTCCCCTGCCTCTGGCCGCCTGCAGCCTCGCTCCACCACCGCCTTTGCTCTTCTCCTCCTCCTTTCACAACCTGCGAAATCACTGAACCACAACCTCCAAAACGCAGCCCCAACAGCTGAGCTCCTCCTCCTCGTGAAGCAGGCCGGAGCCGCACCTTTACATCCTTTCTCGGCGTCCTAGGCCCGGAGCAAGCCTTCCCCTCCGCCGTCGCAGCCGGATGCCGCTGGGAGCATCCTCGTCGGAGTTCTTCTTGCCGCTCGGTAAATTTCTTCCTCCTCCCTCCTTCTTTGCTCTCATTTCAGTACTTGTGGGTCGGGTGCGGTCGGAATGCTTTGTCGGTCGGATTGGGAGTGGTTGGAGTCGAAAGGGTAGTCGCCGGAGTCTGGATTTCATCTCTTCCCCCGTCACTTCTTCGTCGTCCTTCCCTGCCGGTGAGCTCTTCTTTCTCCTTCTTCCTTCCCTCCCTGTCATGTGTGTGTGTCGGGTGGTCATTGTCGAATTCGGAGCCGGCCAGCTCCCTCTTCTCCTTCCGATTTGTGGATTCCGGCGACCCTGCCCCCTTTCTCTTCTTTCCGTTCTCGCAGAGGAGTTTGCGTGAGTTTGGAGAGGGCGGGTTCAGCCTTCCTTTTTCTTTCCCAGACCGGTCGGTTCAGCCATATTATTTATAAAACCGGTTCATTAACTCTCCAATCAGATTGGGTTGGGCTTCTGGGCTTGGATCCGGGTTTAAGTTAGTTGATTCGGCCTTGTCTTGGGCTGGGGATGGATCAGATTTTGGGTTTGGGCCTGATTTCTTTTGGTTTGGGTTAAGTTGTTTCATTATTTTACATTTTGTGTTGTGTATATAGTATATCATTGTTACGTTAATTGATATGTTATATGATCGTTAATATTATTATTTTATGATAAATATATTCGGGGAATTATCATATATTATAAAATTATTTAAAAGTGTTATTAATTGGAAAATATATTTAGTGATGCTTTAAATTGTGGAAATAGAATTATTTGTGACTAAATGCCAGACTTTATTCTATAACGATTTCGAAATAAGAAAAATGCCGCAATTATTTTAAAGGGTATAAATTACGAGTTGATTAAGGATTTAATGTTTTATAAATGGGTTTTGGCCAATTGTGATTTGAGAAAATGTTTTGAAGATGAGTTGACTTTACTTTATATTTAAGAGTTTGGAAAACTTGGGGAAATGAACTTGGAAATATTGTTAGTAAGATTTATCGAATGGTTGATTGGAAATGAAATGGTTTTGGGTTGACGTTTATCGTATCGGAAAAGTTTCGGAAAATGATTTTACCATCGATTGGTTTCGAGCATGTTGAGAACCTGGGTTTCGTGCGTATGAATGTTGGTATGGTCGCTTATGGCAATGGCTTGATGATAGGTGTGTATTGCGTATGGATTGCTTTGGACTTGCATTTGGGCCCTTGTTTGTATTATACTGCTGATCTGCGTCTTCAGGTAAGTTCCCTAGGGGGCTTACTCAGGTTGGACATTCATGCCTGTTGTTGCATTTTATGTTAGGTGTTGCATATGCATAAAAGCATGACATGTAGTATCATGTTTAGGTTGCACTAATTGATTGAGCATCTGTTTACTTTATGCGTTTGAAACAGAACGGTCGTTATCTGTGATAGTCCTAGAGTCTTTGCTAGGGTCATAGGGTAGCCCAGCCTCATCGGGTACCCTGAGTCCATCGAGTCATGACTTCCTTATATTATGATATGCATGCGGGCTTTATTGTGGAGCGGGTTAGGCATGCGTGCCGCCCTATTATGAATGAATGCATTTACGAGCTGGCCAGTCTCCACCTATCGGAAGGGGTGGAGGTAGGAGAGAGATATGCCGTTGGCATTGTCTTGGGCCCTTTACAGTATTTCTGCACATTTTATGAATTAGGAGCATGCTAGTGTGTTTGACTTTCGTATTGCATTAGAGCATCTTTATTAGGTATAGCACATACTATGTGGCCTCAGCGAGGACTGCCGGTCCCGCATGAGTTGCTCGATCTGACTCCTTTTCCCGTTCTTCTTTTAAAGGTATTTCCGCGGATCTTGTTTGCTCCATGCTTATGTGACGGAAAACCCTTGGGCGAATCAAAGAACCTGACTTGGCAAATGGTAATCACTTGGTTATGATTTGGTTTTGACCAGATTCCGTTGTGTCATTGTATCTTAACTTTGCTTCCGCTTTATTTCATTTGAATTGGATTTCACGACCTAGTCTCAGAACATGTCAAGGGTACCCAACGGCCCTTCGATGTTTTTAGGGTTTGAAATCCCCCTTTATTATTGACCTTAAAATTGAATTTGAAACCTCGACCCGTACCTGGATTGCAAGATCCGAACAAGGAGTTTTATCCCTTGAAACGTAACCCGGAAATCATAATTCTGGGCCGTTACATTAATATCCCGACCTTGTAAAATTTCGCGAAATATACTAACCTTTGGTGTTAGTTGCGCTCTCTACCCTAGATAAGTTTATTAAATTTAAAAATTACACAGATGATGGAAAAATTACACAAAATCACCCATATTCAAAAAATATTTTCAATGTACCCTTAATATATTTAAAACAGAAAATAGCAACTTTACTCCTTTAAATAATTAATATAATTATTTAAAATAATTAATTTTAATTATTTAAAATAATTATTTTTAATTATTTTTCTTAATAAAATATGTTATACAAAATATAAATTTATATATATACCTATCTATAAATGAGGATTTGTACATTTATTCTCTCTCTCTCTCTCTCTCTCTCTCTCTCTCTCTCTCTATATATATATATATATATATATATATATATATATATATATATATATATATATATATATGTTTTGGTCCATATTATTTTATATATGCTAAAACTACATAACATCTTATGTGGTATCTTGTGATTGAATCTTAAAAAAAATTCATATAAATTTCATAGCATTAAAAAAAAGATTCTGTAAAAATTGCTAACTATACATAGATGAAATATAATATTTTTTTAAAATAAAATAAAATATATTTTAAAAAAAGAAATATTAAAATATATGATAACTATTTATAATTAATAAAGATATGATAAACATATATTAAAAATAGGCAAAATCGGGTATATACTCATGGAAACTGGATTAATTGGGCATATAATATGGTACTTACATATTAATCTTACGTAAATTAAAGCTATGGCTTTATAAAATATAATTTTAAGGAAAAGAAGATATGACAAGACATAAATTTATTTTTAAGTAATTGATCTTATTTAATTTTTTTAGAGCACGCATTTTGATATGTATAACATAAATTTCCTTTTTTTATTTTGATTAAAATGGGGGATATTTTTTTTTGAAAAATATTGGTGTCTTTGTGTAATTTTCATATTATGTTAGTGATTTTATTAATTTAAGAAACTCGTACAGGGTAGAGGGCGCAACTAACAACAAAGTTCAGGATATTTCGCGAAATCTTACAAGGTTGGGATATTAAGCGCAACTATTTACAAAGGTCATGATATTTAGTGCAATTAACCTTTTTTTTCCCTTAGATTTTGAATTTAACAAATGAGTTTGATTCTCTTGTTAAATACAGAAATTTTTAATTTATCATATAAAATGTTTGGTTTACCCTTTTTTAGAGTTTAAATTTACGAGTTGTTTTTTTTAAAATTAAATTATAGTATAATTAATCATAACTTAACTATAAGTAAAATTAATGGTATATATTGACAAAATATACATACATTAATTTTTATAAACAAAATTTAGCCGTGTCTCATTGTTTTAAGATGAGTATGTCTCATTGTATAGTACGCGTATTGGGAATTGAAGCTAGGTACGTAATAGAGTAGCGGATTTGCTTAATTATATTTTAACTTTTTGATCTTTTGATCCTCGCTCTTCTTTGTGTTAGTTGAACTCTCTTGTTAGAGAAATTTATGACTTTGTATGTAGTTTCATTGAATGTCACTTCTAGCTCTTCAAAAAGAATATATATATATATATATAGGGTGAGGTTAAAGTGAAAAAGGGTTTAAGATGAAAATAATGATTAAAGTGGAAAAAAATACCGTGTGTAGAAGGAGGCAAGCAACGCTCTCGGACTCCCGCACCCACACCCACCTCGAGCCACCTCCGGCCACCAGCGACCAGCAGCCCTCGAGACCACCGTTGTGCGCACCCCCGAGCCCAGGGCCAGCACCTGGCCCTGTTCGAGCCACCCCCGAGCCCAAACGTGGCCCTGTTCGAGCCATTTGTTCGCGCCCACCAGCAGCTTCGTTGTCGGCCTCCCACGCCGCCCCACGAGCCACCTCCGGCCACCAGCCACCACCTGCTCGAACTCCCTCCCTCAGCCGCACCCCCCGAGACCGGAACCCACATGGTTCGAGCCCAACCGAGCTCACACCGAGCCCATCTCCCCCATAAGTGACGTTGTTCGACATTTTTGGCTCGGAATACCTTCGAAATCCCGATTTTGCTCCTTGTTTCAACTCGAATTTGGTATGATTTCTATCCCTAAACTTGTTTATTACAATTATTTAGATTGTTTGAATGATTTAGGTTGAGATTGAAAACCTAGGGTTTGATTTAGGAGCGGAATTTGGGGCTTTTTGCCAAAAGCCAAATTGATTGAAATTGATGATATGGTTGTGTTGTTGGGTTGATTTTGAGCTAATTTCATGTTCATATAATTGTCAAATTGTTTATAGATCATTAGCTAATTGGATTTTAGAATTTTATAGTGCGATATGCTTTAGAATTTGGGGCTTTTTTCCAAAAGCCAAATTGATTGAAATTGATTATATGGTTGTGTTGTTGGGTTGTTTGGAGCTAATTTCATGCTTATAGCATTGTCAAATTGTTTATGGATCATGATTTAATTGGATTTTAGAATTTTATTGCGATATATTTTAGAATTTGGGGTTTTTTTGCCAACATCCAAATTGATTGAAATTGATTATATGGTTGTGATGTTGGGTTGATTTGGAGCTAATTTCATGTTCATAGCATTTTCAAATTGGTTGTGAATCATGAGCTAATTGGATTTTAGAATTTTGTTGCGATATGCTTTAGGTCGATTAGGTTCTTCTATTTTAGCATGAAAATCATAATTTAGCCTATTAGCTCAATTGGTAGAGCAATTTGCGTTTGCACAAAACCCACATAGGTTACATAATAGACAAGAGCGCAACAATCGCAAATTGTTAATCATGCACGTTATAATCTTAGTTATGCACAAATGTATACTACTTTTGCATAATCCTATCTTACTTTTGCACAATTGTATTATTAGATATGCACAACATAATGTTACATTTGCAAAACATAGTGTTATATTTGCACAACTTAAAGTTATATTTTGCACAATATAATGTTATATTCGCACAACATAATATTATATGTGCACAACGTAACATTACATTATTAGATATGCACAACAAAATGTTACATTTGCAAAACATAGTGTTATATTTGCACACCTTAAAGTTATATTTGCACAATATAATGTTATATTCGCACAACATAATATTATATATGTGCACAACGTAACATTATATTATTAGATATGCACAATATAATGTTACATTTGCAAAACATAGTGTTATATTTGCACAACTTAAAGTTATATTTGCACAATATAATGTTATATATGCATTATATCATCTTATTTGTGCACATTATTATTTTATTATTGCACTTTATAATCTTATTCATGAACGGGAACACAAAAAAAGCAACCATAAATAGCTTATGCGGGATTTTGAACTCGAACCTTTGTGCATGGGCACATCACTATACCATTTTTTGAGCTAATATGCTTTTAATGGCACATGTTGCATTAAAGTACAAAACTGTCATAAAATAGCGATCCATAAAGAAATTTTTTGGTATGACACATTATGAAAATGCACATTTATTAATAATAACATTTATTGTATTATTTGTTCACTTTATATTTTGTAATCTCATCTTTTTCCCTTTTTAAAATAAAGACAAAAACTGTAATGTAACATTCTTGTTGTATTTTTTTAATATTATAGTTGCACCTAACAATATTATTTCAAATAAAAATTACGGGCTAAAATCTGTAATTTTCATAATTGAAATAAGGGCAATATTCGTATGAATGGAAAGTTTGGGGAGGCGTGTGAAATTTACCCCATAATTAGGGTCATTTAACCATTTTCCCATTTACTCATAAAATTAGACCCATTTACACCAAAATTAGGCCCATTTATTCATTACTCATTTAATTAGGCCCATTTACATTTAAATTAGGCCAATTTACATCCAAATTAGACTATTTTCACTTTAAGGAGGATTTTAATCTTAAGCCCCATTTTCATTTGGACATTTACCTATATATATATATATGGTTGGGTTCAGATGCAAAGGTAGCCAAAAGTGAGAAGGAAAGAAGCAATCCTATTGGCCCACTTGTCCAAAATTGAATTAAAAATAATCCAAAATATAAGAAATCTCGCGGCATTTACGCGCTTTAAATTTCTGGAAGTTTTCGCCTCCAGGCGTCACCCACTCGCACCTGCCCTCCACATTCGCGTGACACTCATGCGCTTAATAAAAAAAAAAAAGGACGCCGCCAAGTGTTGAATACGGGATCTTCAATGACCATTTAATGTTGTAAACCACACAGCCAACCGATCTTTCCTTGTACACTTCCATTATTTAATTAGTTTTGTTCCTTTTTTCCTTTTATTTTAAGAGGCTAAAAATAGTTTTCAATTGTTAATAAATGATTTAATTATGTTTTTTTCACCAAAGTACTTTATAAATTAATATAGTTGTTTTTAACAATTAGTAAATTATTTTTTAATTAATTATTTATTTGTTTTTAAAATAAAGTGGTTGATGAACCAATACTATTTATTTAATGAACCACTACTCTTTATTTCATGAATCGCTACTCATTATTTCAGTAACAACTATTTTTTTTTAATAATTGTAAAATTTTTATTTTTCTTTTAATATTTTCTTTTAATTATTTATTTATTTGTTTTTAAAATAAAATGGTTCATGAACCAATACTTTTTATTTGATGAACCACTATTCTTTATTTGATAAACCACTATATTTCACGAACAACTACTCTCCATTTCATGGACCACTAAAATTTATTTCATTAACCACGTCTATTTATTTGTGAACCACTTGGTATCAAAACTCTGAACCACTTGGTATTAAAACTATGAACCACTAAAATTTATTTCATCAAGCTATAAAGAAGTGATTCATGGGCCTATAAGAAGTGGTTCATCAAGTTATCAAGAAGTGGTTCATCAAGTTATCAAGAAGTGATTTATCAAGCTATCAAGAAGTTGTGCATCAAGGTATAAAGAAGTGATTCGTGAGCCTATAAGAAGTGGTTCATCAAGTTATCAAGAAGTGGTTCATCAAGCTATACAGAAGTGGTTCATTAAGTTATCAAGAAATTGTTCATCAAGCTATAAAGAAGTGGTTCATCATGTTATCAAGAAGTGATTCATCAATATCTCAAGAAGTGGTTCATCAAGTTATCAAGAAGTGGTTCATCGAGCTATAAAGAAGTGATTCATGGGCCTATAAGAAGGGGTTCATCAAGTTATCAAGAAGTGGTTCATGAAGGTATAAAGAAGTGGTTCATCAAGTTAACAAGAAATGGTTCATCAAGCTATAAAGAAGTGGTTCGTTGGTCTATAAGAAGTGGTTCATGAAGTTATCAAGAAGTGGTTCATAAAGCTATAAAGAAGTTATGAAGAAGTGGTTCGTCAAGTTATCAAGAAGCGATTCATCAAGCTATAAAGAAGTGGTTCATGAAGCTATAAATAAGTGGTTCGTCAAGTTATTAAGAAGTGGTTCATGAAGCTATAACGAAGTGGTTCATGGGCCTATAAGAAGTGGTTCAGCAATTTTATTCACAGTGGTTCAACAATTTTATTCACAGTGGTTCAACCATTTTATTTGTAGTGATTAATAGGGTTCACAAATCATAAAGAAGTGGTTCATGAAGCTATAAAGAAGTGATTCATGAACCTAAAAAATTTCACATTTTTATAATTTAATTTTTTTAAAAATGATATTAAATATATTAAAATAAAATGTTTCATGAACCACTACTCTTTATTTGTTGAACCATTAGAATTTATTTCATGAACCACTACTATTTAATAATTATAGAATTTTCATTCTTCTTTTACTTTCTTTTAATGTTTATTTTTAATTAATTAATTAATTAATTAATTTTCTTTTAAAATAAAATGGTTCACTAAATCAATCTCTATTTAGTCACTGAACCTCTCTCTATTTAGTCACTGAACCTCTCACTATTTAGCCACTGAACCAACCTCTATTTAGCCACTGAACCAACCTCATTTAGTTACTGAACTAACCTCTATTTAGTCATTGAACCAAACTCTATTTAGCCACTGAATCAACCTCTATTTATTCACTAAACCAACCTCTATTTATACACTGAATCAACCTCTATTTAATCACTGAACCACTTGGTATAAAACTCCTGAACCACCTAGAATAAAACCCTGAATCATTTGATATTAAAACCTTGACCCACTTAGTATTAAACAAATGAATTATATTAAAAACATACAGTACCGCTAATTTAAAAAAAAAATACAGACTAATATTTGAAAAAAGACATAAAAGAGGTAAGTGTCCATCTTTCATCGTCTCCTCCTCTTCTTCCTTACCTGATAGTTTTGAGAGGACTCCCCCAAAGCTTATTAATTACTGTATTAGATTTTGTGAAAAAGAAAAAGAAAAAGAAAACCATTTTTGCACTGATCCTCGTTGCAATTTCAATTCCAATTGTATATATATTAATTTAATCCCCTCACCTCCATCTCCATCAACAATCAGCAATTTCAATTGAAATTGAAATTGCACTTTTCGCTTCTCCCTCGATCAGCACCTCTCCTCCATCAGTTCTTTCACACATCAGCGAGCGACTTGGGAACGGGCCTCGTTAGGTTTCCGGTCTACAGCGGAGGCCACTAATGATTTGGCTGGGATGGCAATTACGCCGTTGACGGTGTTCGCAGGTCATGAAACCAGGACGATATTGCGGCGGTGGTACTCGTCGGTGAACATCAAGGTCGCCGCCCAGGGGAAGCGTCATGAGTCAGATAGAAGGAGACTGAGTGAACAAGATGAGTATAGAAGCGCGTGAGCCATTTTTTTTTAATAAAAAAATTAGATCTATTTCGATCAATCAAATCACTTCTTTCCTTCTCACCGGTATATATTATTCTCACTTGAACCCTACCCTATATATATATAGACCTGTCAAAACGTGACCCGACCCGAGGACCCGACCCGACCCGACCCGACCCGACCCGTAAAACGTGGGTTTTGGTGCAAATATTTCAACCCGAAGCAACCCGAACCCGTTCAACCCGCAAATTTCTGGGTCGGGTTGGGTCGACCCGTGGGTCACCCGTTGGGTCAAGCTTTAAGATAATAAATAAATAAATAAAGAACAATTTAACCTAATATTAAAATTTATTACTAATAATAATTAGGATTGAATATTATATTTTTCATCATCAACTTTACTTTATAATTTAACATTAAAATTTGTTATGTATATAAAATTACATATTACTATTGTAGCGACATTAATTATTTTTTCCAATAATATAACTATTATTAGGATAATGTAACAATTTTAGATTTAGGAACTATGTAAATAGTCATTAAAAATACTCCATCTGTTTACTTTTAAATGTTGTTTACTATTCATGTATGGTTTTAAGGATGATAATAACTATATAAAATATCCATTTATATATTATATATAATTTCATACTTCAAAAACTAAAAAGAATGAAATTATAACAAGTAATAAATTTTTATTGATATTTTACATAATTTTATCATTTTAAAATAACGCGTATAAATAGTAAATGACATTTAAAAAATTATGGATGAGTAGTGCTCTTGACCCGTTGGGTCGACCCGAACCCGTTAAAAATGGGTCTGGGTTGAGCATTTCACGACCCGTAACCCGAAATGACCCGACCCGGAATGGACCCGAACCCGAGACGACCCGACCCAAACCCGACCCGCCCGACCTGTTTGACAGGTCTATATATATATATATATATATCATCGTTCATACATTAACATGTACACCGACACATCGTATAGTTTTTTGGTAAAAAGGAGAGGTGGAGCTCTCCGTCCCCTCAAGGGGGAATTTTATTAATAACGAAAAAAAAAAGGCTAAGTAGTACTCATACGGGGGATAGCCCGGCCCCTTACATCATCAGCAATTAAACTTAAAACACCCTGAGGCGGGTCACACAATACAGAAAGGCCTAGACTAAAAGAAACAGCAAAGGAGGCAAGATGATCCGCAACCGAATTGGCCTCTCTAAGGATATGCCGGAACTGGACAGTCCAATCCCTTCGTAAGTAGCCTTGGCACTCCGATACCAGGCTGAATAGGGGGTGATAACGATCCATAGGCCTTCCTATTAGCAGAACCACCAATTGGGAGTCTGCTTCAAGAACGACCCTCCTGTAACCCCTGGACCAAGCGAGACGCAGACCATGGAGGATGCCCCAGAGCTCTGCCATAGGAACAATGCATATACCAATATTGTAAACAAAACCTACCTGCCAACGACCATCATTATCCCGGATGACTCCACCTGCTGCTGCAAGACCGCTATCCCTTACCGAGCCGTCCGTATTCACCTTCATCCATCCCTCCATAGGCCTCTCCCATGAGATCAGCTTCTCCACTCTTGAGGTCACCTTCTCCATTGGTTTGCATGCACCATGATACTCTATTACTTGCTTCTTGATAAACCCAATCTTGTCCCCTGCAAAAGATTCGTCATTAAAAACCATCTTGCATCTCCATTTCCAAATCCACCATATGGAGGTGGAGAAAATACAAGCCCATTGTATGCCCTCGTAATAAAGATCATTGCAGAGTAAATTCATGCGAATCCAAATAGAGAAATCGGAATTAAAGAAAACTTCCCTATCAAAAGGTAGGCCAATCCCTTCCCAGAAATTCTTGGACTGACCACAATCGCGGAGGAGATGGCCGATGGATTCGTCAGCAACCCCGCAGATGGCACACATAGCAGTGGTAGCAATATGTCGCCGACACCGTTCACTGTTCGTCAAAACAGCCCCTTTGATAGCTTCCCAGGCAAAAATCCTAGCCCTCTCCGTGATATTCATCTTCCAAATAGCCTTATAAATTTGTCTATCAATGCAACAATCCGACCCCCCTCCATGGATCATGCTGAATGCCGAACTAATAGAGTAGTCACCACAAGAGGAAAGCTTCCAGCTCAAAGTGTCCACTAACTCGTCATCATCAGAGACCGCCACCGAGGCCAATTTCAGAAGGGTCGTCGACGGTAGTTTATCAACCAGGAGGTCCCATCTCCAACCACCAGTATCCGCCCAATAATCTCTAACAACGGCCTCTTGCTCATTGTGTGGAATAGACACCATAGCAAGGTCCAAAAGCCTACCCTGCATCAGCCACACATCCAGCCAGAATCGAGCAAAAGACCCCGAACCCACCAGCCATCTAGAGCCCGGGATGATAACCCTTTCAACGCCTTTCTGGAGACTCCGCCAAACAGCCGACGGGTTCGCCCTTTCACTGCGATTATTTCTGACATATTTGCTTCGAACCACATCGACCCAAAGGTTGTTATTGACGGTAAGGAAACGCCACCCCAGCTTGCCCACGATGGCCAGATTCAGCTCGCTCATGGGCCGGATGCCAAGACCCCCGTCCTCCTTGGATTTACAAATCTCCTCCCAGTTAACCAGATGTATGCTCCTTCTATCCTCCGACCCTCCCTATATGAAATTCCGAATCATCCGATCAATCTTATTGCAAACATCCTTAGGTAAAATAACGGTCGCCATGGTATAGACCGGGATCGAGGAAAGAACCGACCTAGCGAGAGTCACACGACCAGCCAGACTGAGGAACCGGCCTTTCCAGCCCTGGAGTTTCATTGAAATCTTTTCAATAAGAGGGCCAAAAGTCTCCTTGGTGACCTGATTGTGAAAAACAGGCATACCCAGGTAGGTCCCGAGGTCCGACGACACCTGAAAACCGCTAATTCTCTCAAGGTTCGCAGCCAAGGCAGGAGAGACGTTCGATGAGAAGAAAAGCTTCGACTTGGCCGGGTTGATGCGCTGACCAGAGACGTCGCAGAAACTCTTGATGCACTCTTGGATGACCCCCATTTGTTCAATAGACGCCTCCGCAAACAGAATAATATCATCAGCAAAAAGAATGTGAGAAAGCTCAGGTCCGTTCCTCGAGAGTTTGATTGGTTTCCATCTCTTTTGAACGACAAGGTGGTTAATCAAATGGCTAAGACGCTCCACACAAAGGACAAAAAGATAAGGGGACAACGGATCACCCTGTCGAATCCCCTTCGTAGGAGTAAAACTCTCGGTAGCCTCACCATTCCAGAGGAGCCGGAAAGACGTAGTCGAGATGCATTCGTGGATCCAATTCACCCAGGTGCAAGAGAAACCCGCATCCGAGAGAGTATCGGCAACAAAATCCCACCGAAGGTGATCATAAGCTTTCTCGAGGTCAAGCTTGAGGAGCATCCACCCTTTCTGACCCCTTTTCCGCCTCATGGTGTGCACCGCCTCTTGAACGATAACAATATTGTCGGTGATGAGCCGTCCAGGGAGAAAACTACCCTGAGTCGGACCGATCGGGAGAGGTAACACGCCTTGCATCCGATTCACCAAAATTTTGGTAATGATTTTATATAGGACATTACACAGACTTATAGGCCGAAACTGATTAATTCTACTGGGATCGCCCACCTTCGCAATAAGAGAGATGAGAGTCTCATTGAGGCCCGGAGGAAGCTTAGAGCTGGCAAAGAACTGCCTGACCTCCTGAATCACCGAATCTCCCACCGTACTCCAACATTTTTGGAAAAAGATGGGTTGGAAACCGTCGATTCCGGGAGCTTTCAGTGCCCCCATCTTCTTCAACGCAGCATAGATTTCTTCATCTCTGATTTGTTTATCCAACTGCTCCCAAAGACACCGGTCCACAATCGGAAAACAGCCCCGGAGGAAATTGTGAATCAGCGGCAAATTAGGATTTTGAAGACGGTAGAGCTCCTTAAAGAAATTCACCGCATGGATTTCAAGGTCGTTAGCATTGGTGATCCAGCTACCACTGTCATCCTGCAATTTTTCAACCCGATTACGTTTCCGACGAATGACGGTGGAGGTGTGGAAAAACTTGGTGTTGCGATCACCCGCTTGGAGCCATTGGATTCTAGACTTTTGAAGCCACAAGATTTCTTCCTGTTCCAAAACAGCAGCGAGCTCCGCACTAATATCAGCCTCAGTTCGCAGCAAATGATCAGTCGGCCTGGCGCAAATAGCTTTCTGAACATCCTCAAGACTGGCAATCAAGTTCTGTTTCTTTTCATGAATGTTGCCAAAGACCAATTTATTCCAGCTCCGGAGCTTGCTTCGAAGGTCACAAAGCGCCTCGCAAGTGCTACCACTGTCAATCCAGGAGTCGTTGATGAACTTGAGAAACTCCGGGTGAGTTAACCAGGCCGCCTCAAAACGGAATGGGCGGCGCCTAAAATCCACAGCCCGCCTAGGTTCGAGGGCCAAAAGGAGCGGGGTGTGATCAGAAGAGAGTTTAGGGAGATGGGTGATCCTAGCCTCAGGCCAGAGGAGGCGCCCCGAAATATTGGTAAACACTCGATCCAGCCTTTTCGAAACAAAAGTTCTAGCGGAATTGCCTGAAGACCAGGTATGAGCCTGACCAGCGAAGCCAAGATCAATGAGGTCGTGGTCATTAATGAGCTGATGGAAGTCCGAAGTGTCCACAGATAACCGGCCAGACCCACCCGATCTCTCCGTCGAGTGCAAAATACAATTGAAGTCTCCTCCGATAATCAAAGGTTCAGTGATGTTGCCAATCTCAGTCCCAATATCCCGCCAGAAATTTCTACGACGACCCGGGGTCGGGGGGGCATAGATCACAATGATGTGGAACCGGGATTCCCTACCATTGATCACAGCGTGGATGAAGTTGTCATGAACTCTCCAAACCTGAAGGTCCAGTCTTTCCTTTCTCCACAACAGCCAAATGCCACCGGAAAAGCCCATAGCCTCCACACGGACACACCCTGAAAAACCCATTCTGTCGCACACCTCTCTCGACCGATCACCCGAGATACGCGGCTCAAAAATGCCTAAAACATCAAGAGAAAAATGGTTAATCATGTAACTGATAGCTCTTCGGAAGCCAGGCTTACCGGCTCCGAAACAGTTCCAAAATAGACAATTCATAATAAACAAAATAAGAGAGAAAAAAACACAAAAAAAGAATAAAGGGTAAGGAGGCTTAGTCTTGGCCAATCTTGGCCTGCGAGGACTCCGTGCCCTCTGTCATATCCTCATCAGATTGTAAGGTCACACTCCGGCCGGCACCAGGGTGTTCACCTTGCACATGGTCCGGGGCCTCGGGATCGGGGGACCCATCCAAATTGGACGCCCCCACTCTCAAGCTATCATCAATGGGCACTGTATGGTGTCCCGGCACGGAGCCACAAATCAAGTTCTGATTGCCACTCAATTTCTGATTGATATTCTCAAAGTGGGTCTTGAGCTTAAAACTGAGAGGTGGGTCCCTTTCCATTCTGGTTCTTTTAGAAGACTTTTGGGCTTCAGGCCCATTAATCACAAAACCCGTCCCCTGTTTAGGCCCACTCTTCTTCATGGCCTTCTTAGCTTTGACTGGTTTGGCAGTAGACGAGGACCCTTTCTCAAAGCTTGCAAAGTTTGCCGTTGATTCACCAACCCTGACTCCGCCCTCCTTAATATCATTCTTTTGAAACTTTGAATTACTTTCCATATTATTTGGATTGCCTCCCTCCATAGACTTTCCTTTCAAGGTTTCAACCTCCTGATTCTTGCCGGAAATCTCGCCAGTATCCCCCAAGTTTCCCAACACGGCAAAACTATTATCCTCCTTTGATTGCATCGAATGTTTCGGATCCTCTCTCCTTCTCCCCGGACGGTTAGGCAGACGCCGGTTAACGATCGTCCAGTCCCCGTATCGCGGCACTCCTTCCGACTGGCTGCTCTTCTCCCCTACGTCTTGGGTGTCATAGTGTCTTGGGACTGTTGTTGTGACATCGGGCATCCATCGACAAGGTGGCCATATCTCCCACATTTCAGACAGATCAGATGTAGCCCTTCATATTCGACATAGAACCGACTTCCATTAACCGTGATCGAACCCTTCAGTTGCTTTGTGATATCGACTTCCACACAAATCCGAGCAAAACGGCACCTATTAGAAAACATTGTTCTTTGATCGACTTTGATTGGCTTGCCAATACCCGCTGCCAGGCGAAGAAGAATCTGTTCCTCGTACAAGATCATGGGTAGACCTGAGATCCGAATCCAAGCCGGCGACGTCGTGATCACGTCCGTCCAAGGATCAAACTCAGGGCACCACTGCCGGACAATCAGGTAGTGACCGAAAATCATCCACGGGCCTTCCGTCAGAGCCTTCAGGTAGTCCCCGTCCGAATCAAACTTAACAACATAGTAACCATTCGGGAGATCCGCCACCATCATTCTACCCCCCCGGCTGCCAAATCTCCTTCAACTTTCTCTCCATAATCGCGTGGGGAACCATATTCCCGAGGGATTTTATGATCAGGGACGTTTGCCACAAGGAGGCCAGCGCTTGAAGGACTTCCGTATCAATGTTGAATACAGGATCCCCTCCACCATTAGCTGGGAAAGACATCTCAATCTTGCCCTCAAGAAATTCATCCGCCAGCACCATCCTCTTCTCTCCACTCGCGCCCAACACCATGTCTTTCCAAGTTTTCTTCGGAGCCTCAGGTTCCACACGGGGTGGAGCACCACCGCAGTTATCAATAGCCATACCGTCGTGTTGCACTTGTACACCCACCGGTTGCACAATCGGATTCACAGGGGGATCCCCCATGATGTCCCAAGGGACGAGCACGCAGCACACCGCCGGAGAGGAGCCGGCCAGAAAAGGGGGAAAATCAAAAAAACTCTCGTGAATTTCCTCCACGAATCAATTTGGTACAAAATCGTATAGTCTAATAGTCATATATCTTACATATATTTATCATACAAAATATACGTACTTCAACTTCTATATTACTATATGGTAATAACATGTATATAACTATGGCATACATATAAAAACAATACGTGCATATAAGTAGAAGTGCAACAAACTATATATATAGTACGTAATATATTATATATATACTCGGTTAGAATGACAAATAACTGAGAAAAAATGAAAGTGGATGCAACGACGTCGTATGTAGATGTAGGTGGGCTGGGAGGGATCACTAGTGATGGGCATGCCGCTTCTCTTTCTTGAGAAGGTGTTTGTGCTCTTTGACCTTGTGGTGTTCGTGGAGAGCGAAGCCCGCCACCCCAACCGCCACCTCCTGTCTCACCTTGTGCTTGTGTGCCTTCTCCGGCTCCTTCTTCGCCTTGTGCTTTTCATGCTTCACATGCATTTTCAGCCAAACAAATCAATTAAAAACAATTAAAATAAAATTTACAATATTAACGTACGTTTATATATCCGATTTTAAATGACGGTAACAATATAATTGGACGTACTAACCATGGCATAAGCACTAGCGACGACGACGCCCGTCTTGGCGAGGTGCTCAAGGTGTTTGTGGTGCTTCATCTCCTTGTGGTGGTCCTTTGGCGCCCCTTCCTCCTTGTGGTGGCTATGGAACAACTGGTGGTGCCCTGGTGCCATTACTTTCTTCTGCTTGATCCGACGGATCGATCAACCAACTTGTACGCAGTACGTATGTAGTTTAGTACCGCGAATGATCTATGTTAATTAGCTAGCTTGCACAGATGAATGATATGTTTTCAAGTTTGCGGATTTGAAAGCGCTTAAATAGGGAGCGCACCTTGTAAGGTAAGGTGCAACTAATTAAGAAACCGTGTTAATTAACTTAAGATTTAAGGAACAATTAAGTTTATAATGAACTGATCGAGCTTGTTTGTTTGTTGCTGTTTGGAATTTTCTTTCATCGGTTTGCTTAAACGCGGCGTTTAGTAATTTTGAGAGAAATAACGTAACGGATCAGTGTGAAGAGGCGGGAGCAGGTATTGAGCGCGTAAATATAAATCGGTACAGGCACACGTCATTCAACGACTTATATTACCACGATGATGTCGACCAACTGATTTAAACGCTTTAAATTCAATTCTCGATACAAATAAATTGAAATTAGGCATATAATTAATTTGACAACTTGTATGTTGTATGATCATATCGTAATCGGATCATATATATGGACGGTTGGATTAAGGGTCCCTTATGCCTAGTTAATCGAGTAGTTGTAGCTATCGTAATCGGATCATAAATATTTTTTAAAAGAATAAATAGCATTGAATATACCAAAAAAAAAATCCTCATTTGCAAAAGTACACCTCTCCTCTAAATTTTGCAAAAGTATACGTTGAGGTTAAAAAATAGCAAAAATAGCCAGTGAAGAGAGAGGGTACTCTACAAATGGTGACAGAGGAGAGAGAGGATGGAGTATTAAATAAGAAAGTAGAGAGAGTAGCATTAAATGCAAAGAAAGAGAGACAATGACAATTTTTTGCAGAGTAGAGAGAGAGGACAACTTTTTCGCGAGGGAGAGGGAAGAGGGAAAGTGGAAGTGGTGCAATCCAGTGATCAGTTTCATGCAAGCCAAGACGAAATACATGTCAACAACTTAATATTGTGTGCCGACCGAACGCTAAACCATGTCAATTATCTTACAATGTATAATAATGAACACGGGTAACTCTCCTCGCGATTTTAGTTTCACGCTTCTAATGTTGGCACGTGTCACCCTTCGTCTGGCACACAATAATCAGTTATTGTCTTGTATTTCTAATTGTCTAGCATATAACTGGTAACTGGGTCCACATTTTCTTCTCGATCCACCTTCAATGACGCCTCTTATACTTTTCCTCTCAATTTTGAGTTGTGATGTTTTTTGTGATGAGTCTTCTTTTCAATGCCACTTCTTTTCTTTTCTTTTTTTATGTTGCTCACCTCTCACATAACCCACAATTTCTCACTCTCTCTCCTCTACAACCTCTATCTTTCTTTCTTCTTCTTTTTTTTTAAAAAAAAAATTGGTAACCTTCAACCGGTCTATTGGGTTAAAAAAAATTGCAAAAGTCACATTGACCCCACCCCTTGCAAATTATGCAATAACAATGCTACTTTTGCAAAGTCCCTATCTTTTTGGTATATTCATGCAAATTTGCCTAAATATATTTTTTTTTTCTTTCCGTATGCAAACATCAGAATGCCCTGCCGAGACAAGGTTCATTCTTGATCATCCTTACAGATGATGCTAAATAAATCCCCATGCAAGGGGAGATTAGACATATTACAAGTACCTCTATGTCTAGCAATATAATCAGCCGTTGCATTAGATTCTCTGAAGCAATGCCGAAATTCAATCTTATCGAAGTTGGCCTTCATTATGTTGATCTTCTCGATTGTTCTGAAAATCTCCCAATCAACCTTGGTGTTGTCATTTATTGCTTCAACCACCTTCAAGTTATCTCCTTCAATAATGACCTTCCTCAATCCTTTCTCCATAACCTTTTGAACACCTAAGCAGAATGTGGACGCCTCTGTCTGCAGAATAGAACCCGAACAAGCTTTCTGTTGAAAGATGTCCAGAACTTGTCCCCTACTATCCCTAATAATACCCCCCAAATTGCAATCTGAGGGACCTCTAACCGAACCATCTACATTTATTTTGTAGATGGCAAGTGGTGGCTTTGACCACCTCGACGACCTTTTCTTATTATTATTTTTAATCGATTGTGGTTTGGGTGGGGTGGCTTCGTTCCAGTTGTTCACTTGTTGGAGTATTTTATGGACAATGGAAGTGTTTGATTCTAGCTGTCGTCCGTCGAAAATTATTTTATTCCTCATTTCCCATATGGCGTGCCAAATAAAATATAAGTCCTCAAAATTTTGATTATCATGGTTGATAATACAAAGGTCAGTCTGAATTGACTGGTTTGAATATAAGTTAATAAAGGTTCTATTAGTTGCATATTCATATGTGGAAATAATGGATTTCGAGACTGGGCATTCTAGAAAAAGGTGATGTGCATCTTCATCAAAACCTTGGCATAAAATGCATTGAGCTGGGACTCTGTTGAAATGCTTATTTAGTCGGGCTTTTGTGGGTGAACCGTCAATCATAATTTTCCAAATAAAGTTTTGAATTTTTGGTGGTAATCGGAGATTCCAAATCCACTTTAAGTCGTTATTGTTATGAGCATTAGTACAATTTATTTTGTGTGTAGATTTTGTTGAAAATTCATCATTAGAATTCATTTTCCAAACGAGTTTGTCAGGGGTGTTCCAAGTTGGGATTGGGATCTCCATAATGGGATTAACCACCTGAGGGGGGAAAAGTTGTCGTAAGAGAGGTAAATTCCATTCTTTTTGGTGCGTGAACAAGTCTGCTACCTTCATGTTAGGGTTATTGCTACCTTGATAGATTTGGAGAGGTAGGTTATTTATCCACGGGTCTTTCCAGACGTTTATGGAGTTTCCATTACCCACAATCCAGAGGAGACCTTTATTAAAGGTATCTCGAAGATGAATAAGCCTTCCAAATTGCCAAGAAGTAGCTTGTTTATTGTTAAAATTAAAGATGTTATCATTTTTCAGGTATTTTTCTTGAATAACTTTAACCCATATATTTTGAGGTTCCGAGATTATCTTCCAAAGCAATTTTAGTTGAAGGCTGATGTTGGTTTCTTCCGCCGTCCTAATTAATACCTAAACCTCCATTTTCTTTACTTGTGCAAATTTTTTCCCAGCTAATAAGAGGGTTATAACGTTCCGAGTTAAGTTTATTCCAGAAAAAGTTTTTGTTAATCTGGTCAATTTGTTGAAGAATGCCCTTTGGTAAAAGAAAATTTTGCATGAGATAGTTGAGTTTGGAACTAAGATTAGCCCGGATGAGCACAACCCTCCCGGCTTGAGATAGAGTTGAGGCCTTCCATTTCGGAAGTTGTTTTTCCAGGCTTTGAATTGCTTCTTCAAAGACACAGTTTTTAACTCTACCTTTGATAATGGGGATACCTAAATATTTTTCTATCCCAGAGGAAAGAGGGATGTTCATATCTTGGGAGAGCGAACGGGCCAGACTAGCATTCACATTTGTGATATTTAGAATTTGAATTGAAGGTGTTGGATTGCATTATAGATATCATTTTTTTTATATTTTTAAAATTATTTTTAAAGTATAATGTGATTATAACTAATAATTTCCATTTATAAATTTAAAAATAATACCAAAATTAGTTTTTTGTAGTTTAAAAAGTGAATTCAATAATTAATCTTTGAAAAAATTTATTCGAAGGAACTATAATTATATTTTAGTTAAACAATTAATCTATAAGGTAGTTTTTTTTAATTCAAAAATATTTTTAGGCAAATGACATGAGAATTCTCCACTTACTATATACTTATATAAAGTTTTTGATATTAAAAAAGATGTCATTACTATAAAAAAAAAACTCATATTTTAAGTTGAAAAATGTTAAAAATATAATTTATTTAACAAAAACATATTGTAAATAGGTAATGAGTGGTGATTTGTTAACGGAAACCATTTAAGTGGTGTTTTAGTGTAATTTCAAATTTAATAGATGGTTAAGTGAAAAGACCATTTAAGAGGTGGTTTTATCACATGGATATATTGATCGAAGGTAGTTACCCTAAAGCCGAAAATCTCCATCTTTGATCACAGGGATTTGGCCGAACGGTTGTATTACACATTTATACAAAATGCCCATTAATTTATGCAATCAATTCAATCGAAATGGAACCAAGCATGTTCAAATCGCTCAATTCAACTATATATGTTTGAGTGAATTTACTTATTTTAAATGAAGTCTAAACGACTAAACGGGTACCTGAAGGGTGATCGACGGGGGTGAACTTGAAGTCGACTCGAAGCTCCATGAAGAGGGGCACCTCCCGCGCAACCCTTGATGACTCCGACAACCTCATCCTAAAGAGGGGCTCGGTGTCTGTGTGGATTTCATTCGAGCTCAATCCCCATTGAATTTGATGTGGAATAATAACATTGGTTATGCTAAGAGGGTTGAGATTGAAGGTTGTAGAGAAATTTTGGGGAGGGCGGTTGAGAGAAGGCATTTTGTGTGAATTTATAAAAGTTTGGATTATTTTGTAATTAAAATTCATGGATGAAATTGTGTTGGATTGGTTTTGGTATATAGGCTATAGGCAAGATGGGAAAATGACTATTGACAAGACTATTTTCACAAAATTGGACACAAGTTTATAGATCTGATCGAGAGAAAAATAAAAAAACACATGCCCATTCATCCCCACACAACCAACGAGTCACATTTGTTAACAGAAGTCACCCATAACTTGTCCATTGTGGTAGATTTGTGAGGGATTTCAACATATCTATCAAATTTAATGCAAAGAAGTTTCATTTATAATTGATTTTGATGAGTTTTTTGAGAAGAAACTGTGTGTTTTAGGGTTTGAAATTAGAACTGAAATTGATGAAATTGGTTGTTGTTTATGTGTTTTGTTTGATTGTTGTTGATTTAGGTGTTGTTTGAGTTGAATTATGAGTAGAAACTGTAACGAAAACGAAAGAAATTGCTCGTTTTGTTACGATTTGGATTAGTTTGTTTGGCGAGTTTTGTTGGTTTACTGTCGGGCATAAAGCTCGTGTGAATTTAGCGAGGTGCTGCTTTAGCCTCGAGTGCTCGACTACCCTGGAGGAGGTGACATAATAGACTTGGCTGAAATTACTGGGGTGGTACCGTAACCTCGTTAGATTATGCCGATGTCAATGGTCTCAATAACTTCCTTTCCTTATCCTTGGTGTCATTAGTGATACCGGTGATGTCCTCTCTCACACCCTCTCTTTGAAGCTTAATGTTTTCAATGTATCAAACAAGTCAACTCCACATTGTCAGAGTAACATGACAATTATATACTCTCTCCGTCTCAAAATACATGTCTTTTTATCTCATGTATTTTTTTATTTTAGATTTAATCATTACACTTAATCTACTTTTACATCTAATCATTACTCTAATTTTTACATCACCCATACTCTCCCCTCACAATTTTTTTTTAAAAAAGAAACAAATACTCTAATATCAAATCTAATCATTACACTTAACTTACTTTTTACATCTAATCATTGCACTTAACATAGCTACTTCTTAATTCTCGTGCTCTGTCCTAAAAAGACATGTATTTTGAAACGGGGAGAGTACCAATTACAATTCAAAATATCCAATGCTAAATAATAATGTTATTATGTGGATCCTGAGATTTCGAATTCAAAGTCTCCTCACGTAATCAAAAATTTAAGATCTACTATCACAGCAAAACTCCACAGTCCGCCATGAATGATACGTGAATGTTGCTGAAAATCACAACCTTATTTGAGTCTTGGGAGGAAATCTTCCACTCGAAACACTCAAATAATTAAAGGAAAAACTACTGAAAGTTATGATGTAGCCTTCTTCGTGTTAGACATTAATTCATATTTTCAATTAGACTTTGGGTTGGACCTCTAATTGGGTCACTTGAGAGTCCAAAGAGAGATGAAAATGGAGCCCAACAAGGAGCACTGGCGTGAATGTTGCTAGATAATTCTAGATGGGAAATAGTCAAATAATCTAGTAATCGGTGTGTTAAATTTACTAGAACTATCTAGTATGATAGATGTAAAGGTTGGTGGTGTCATTGGTTCTAGATATTTCTAGGACTTGTATAATTGTGAGTTAGCCAAACTAGGTGGTCTATAAATAGGCATAACTAACACATGTTGTAAGCGAGCGGCAAGGTGAGTGCTCCTCCAAATAAGCGTGAGCATGTGAGGTGTTGTGTCGTCTAGTCTCGATTGAGCACGAGGGCGTCTTGCTCACATACTAGTGAGTATGAGTGTGAGTCCTAATGTGTGATCTATTAAGAATGGGGTGTCTCGATCATACACTAGAGTGGTTGGGTTGGTCAACAGATGTGATCGATTGAGCACGAGGGCATCTCGATCACACGAGTGTGGGGTCCACCAAAGAGTGAGGTTAGTCTCTTGAGTTGAATGGTGTACGTGAGTATTGTTTTTGTGAGAGGTGTACGTACTTGTGCACATAATATATAATACAAGATCTCATTTGTAAGTGGACCCTGAACCATTCAAGTCACACATCATCGAGTGTTAGCTACCCGTTTTCCCCAACACTTCATAACCCCCTATATATATATCAGCATGCATAAACATCACTTAATAGGGATACCCAATTCGCAAAGGGGTAATGACGTTCAAGTGCGACATATATATATATATAAATGCCACTTCTTTCTTGTGTTTCTGTCCCTTTCTCTGTCATTGATATCTGATCCATTGACTTGTATTCATCCATCTTAATTAGCCCTCACCCAAATATTCACTTCGCAGTTGCAATGTCCCCATGTTTTGAATCAAAATAAAAGTGAAAAAGGTATATATCCATAGAAAGCATATACTAAATCTATCTAAATAGGATCAATTGACTTTGCAAATTACTTATTGCAACTTCCATGTGTGCCTTACCACATCGTTCCATGACGACGACGACAACAACGACGACGATGAATGCTATGATATTCAATGACATGATTGTAATTAGTTCGGAAAAGATTTGGTATTATCCAATGAATCCTATCAAAATATCACCAACTATATATATGCGTGTGTATGTATATGTATCAGTTAAAAGAAATATGAAGAACCACATAGTTGGCAACTATAGTGCAGCAAGTTCAAGTTGATTTAGTTGACCTTACCATAGTCTTTGTACTAAGAACATTATGCATCCTAATTAGATAGAATCCACTAAATTAGATAATAGCCCTTTTCTATTTCAGAAAATATTCACGAATTGAATCAACAGTAAGGAAAAACCTAAACGATTGGGACTATTCAAATAGTTAACTTATTCATTTATAAATCACTCCGAACATCCTTATTATATTTGATGTGGGGCGAGTGGGTACCGTGTAGGGTTAAAGCAAGGCCATGACCGTTTCATAGGATTCCCAAATTATCTAGTAAGCAAATACATAATGGTATTTAGCCAACTGAGAACATATTCTACATTTATACAAGGGCTAATAGAAATACCAACATTTTAAAGGCCAGTGTTTAGTTATTTAGAAAGAAAGACCACTTTTTACGAGAGACAAATTTATAGAAAAAACTATATATAATTCGATACGATGCATATCCAAATATAAACATTGACTTTCATATTCTTATATATGTTTTTTTTTGTTAAATAAGACATTTGCATATCTATTAAATTTTTAATTTTAAATATGAATGTTCTTATTCGTGTGTTTTTTTTATTAATTCATTTAATAAAACCATGATGTGAAGTTTTATATTTTTTCCACGGGTCAATTATCGCGAAGCTAAAGAAAGTCAGGTCCGTTGTCAGGGCCAGGGTCAGGATCGAGATTATGAACGGAAATACAAGGTTGATACATCACTTTAACCTACCTTGGATTAAATTGGAGAAAGAATTTATTTTTGTAGGGAAAGTTAGTGAGGAGCTCAAATTGAAGCTCTTGTTAGATATTAATGGTTGATAAACATAGCTAGCTGTACAGTCTTGGTTATTATATCATACCCGTTCTTTTCTTTTTAATTAATGAATGTACTAATGTGTTAATACAGATTTTCATTTAATGAATTACTTATAAATCACTCTGAACATCATTATTATATTAACATTATATTACTAACATACATAGTACTATATATCCATGGTAGTAAATTGTCAATATCTAATAGCAACTCTTGCTTTCCATCACCCCCTTGCAATCACTCTCGTATTCTCATGTACTTGCATTGTTGCTAGTGCTATCAGTTGCGCTCTCTGATGCCAGTTTCAGATACATCAGCTCTTCTTCGAGACTGGGAAGAGGAAAAACAGGCTTGAGACAAAATCTTGCAACCCAAGTAACACCAAGGACACCGAGGTGGGGTTTCTCCCTACCACAACATAAGGAAATTATTGCAGCATAACAGCCTACAACTGCACCCGGTGGATATCTCCACCGATAAGGGCATGTTTCAGGTCAGTGGTTTGTCTTTAGACAAAGATGACAACGCTTGTCGGAACAACAGAGCTTTGGGAATTTGCGAGTTTCCTTGACCTCTGACAACAAACAATATATATTGAAAATATATCAACATCTATCCTCTTAAAAAGCAACCAGAACTGGATCATATTACTCAATACAGACACAGCAAGTAAAGTTGACAAAAATCTTGCTCATCACAAACCCTAAACCAAAATTTTTTAAGCAGACATACCGGAGTGATCAAGTTCGGGCAGTCAAAAGTTGTATGCCCCTCTCGATTGGGACACATCTTATAGGGGGATGCCAATGGTGGTCGATTCTCTTCCCCCTTATTCTCCTTCGCTTTCATCTTCTTTTTCTTCTTTTTAGTCGTTAGATAATAATCACCAAACACAAATATTAGGTACAAATCAAAGGATCACTCTAGTATGATACATATTATTCGTCAAAAACCCTAATAATCAAACAACTGAAATTACGTACGTACCAACAACGGGATGAGGAGGAGCATCATCGCATCTATCTCCAGCTCCATAATAAGCACAATTCAATTTCATCTTCTGTTTTACACATGGCATCAAACTACCATTGTATGTGTTTAGAATTTTGTCACCATCTACATGGTTAGCAAACTCAATAAACCCATAACCTTCCGACTTTTAAGTTTGCTTATTTCGAATTAGTTTCATTGATATTGTTTATGTTTAAAATGTGGTGCTTATCATTCCACACCCTATGAGACCGATTGGGAAAATCAAGTCAGCCTTAATAGTATCCACAGTAGCTGTTATTTTTTTTAATAACTCATCATATCACCCGTGAGGTGATAGTGAAGATTGAAAAAAATCCACTACCCATTTGCCTAGAAATCTAATAGTGTTCAAGACAATAGAGAACTAGATCTATTGTGAGGGCTTGAATCACTTATAAATCACTCCGAACATCTTTATAATATCCGATGTGGGTCGGTGATATTACAACTTTTTGTCCAACATAGTTGGGACTAAGTCTAGAAATGCGCGTACTTGCTAAGAGGTGGAAACAACAATTGATAAATGGGTTAAGGAAAATGGAGACCCAATGTCCTCTTGTTTTTTTTTTGGTGAGATGATATGTTTAAAATTTTGTTGATTAGACAAAATTGTTAAACAAGAAGGTGTATGTACTTTTGTTTTGCAAATAATATAATTGAAGGAATTAAGAGCATGTAATATAGTTTTCTCTTCAAGAAGGTTTCTCACATGACCATTTTGCTAATACTAGGTTTTCTTGATGTCACAACTTGATTACAAAGTTATGTAATTGTTATTAGCTTTCGACTTTTCTGTGTATAGGGGTCATTTCCCGTAAAATGCTTATTTTATTGTGCATGTGAGTTCTTTTTCCATGAAATGCTTATTTTCTTGTATATGGTAGGTTTACATGTCCATATACTTGTTTGCATTTTATGTGGGTCTTTTTTTCACGGACTAGTCTGATTTTCTGAAGAGTCCTAGAATATATCTAGTCAATGCTAAGAATGAGGGTTCCATAATATTTGAGAATAACACATGTGCATTTAGTGGACATGAAGCTATGGATTCTGTAGCGGCCTTTAATACTAGGTATCTGTCAATTCTCTTTAATACTAGGTATGTGTCAATTCTCTGGGCACTGCTACTCTCCTCTCCTAAGTTGTTTTCATCCAGAAGCTCACCTTGCTTCATGCTGCTGCTAAATCTATTACTTAGAGAAACTGGAAATTCCATACTTTTACTGGTTGTTTTTTTTACAAAGATTAAGTTTGTTTTTAACTATTTAGTTATGTTATCAAACAACATTTTTTAGTATAATTCATGCAAGAGTAATTGAGTTATTTATTTCATTATTAACAATAAAATTTTATAATTATGCAGGAATAATGCCCATGACCTACAAGATGAGGAATGCATCACGTTGGCTCAATTAGTGATGACATATGCCATTTTTATTGACCTATACACTGGTGGCTCCGCACGTGGTAACTATTTCTTTTTGTCATTCTTATTATATCATATAAAATGTTTTTTTTACATGTAAAAAGTTATGAAAAAATTTCATGAAAATAATTTCCTTTTATTTTTTCTTTTTTTTAATAGCCCGTTATATCACTCGTGAGGGGATAGTGAAGATTGAAAAAGATCCAATATCCATTTACCTAGAGAATCTGAGAGCGTTCAAGACAATAGAGAACTGGATCTATTGTGAGGGCTTGAATAACTTATAAATCACTCCGAAAATCCTTATGATATCCGATGTACGACAGGAGTGTTACAACTTTGTATCCAACATAGTTGGGCTTGGGACTATGTTTATAAATGTGCTTAGTTGTCCAGAGTTGAAAACAACAATTGATAAATGGGTTAAGGAAATTAGAGGCCCAATTTCCTCTTGTTTTTTTTTTCGGGTGAGGTGATATGTTTAAAATTTTGTTGATTAGACAAAATTGTTAAACCAGAAGAAGTGTGTATGTAGTTTTGTTTTGCAAATAACTGGAAGGTATTAAGAACATGTAATATTATATATAATATAAGATAAATTTTAAAATTACAACATATAAAATTAACTAATGTAAGTAAAAAAACATATAAGCAGTATGGGACATGAATAATAATCATAATAATATTATTATGTAAAACAAAAGATTTGATAATGCTTATATGGAAAAAAAATATTATTAAAAATATTAATCTAGATAACGTCTTTATGGGAAAAAATCATATAATTTTTCTTCTTCGAAGATCAAAAAAATTTCAATTTAACCTCTATACCCAATCGGTACAAAAAAGTCATAATTTTGCTATCAATATTAAATATTTGGGTTAGTATGTGGAACTAAATTAATGCTTTTTTTAAATAAAGTCATGTAAAATTGCTAATTCCATAGCTTGATTTTCCCTTTAAAGGTTAAATAGTGTTTATATATACATCTTCAAATATAGAATGAAAAAAATGTTACATCCTTCGAAATGTGGGTCAAATTTAAGATCTTTGAAGGAAAAAGATAAACGAAAGATTTAAAAAGATAGAATGAGTCCGAATGATAAATTTTAGAATGAGCTTCTTAACCTATGCTCCAAGAACATAGGTTAGAAAAATCGATTTTAGAAATATTAGGTGCATGATTTGATTATAGTTATAGGTGGGAATTAGATTAAGAGAACATTCCACCCAAAAAAAATAGTAATAGAGCATCTTTAATTAATGGTCATGAATATTTATTGGTATGCATGCTATAAGGTTTCTAAGTTTAATTTTTTTCGAGATTTAAACCATAAGTAATGACATTAGTGATGTTTACTGGTTGCTTGATTCATATATTATGATTGAGGTAGATAGATTATTTTTTTTGGTCAATTTAGAAGATGGACAGCTCTATTTATGTTTAAAATTATAATACAAAGACAACCTATAAAAATAACTAATTTAAAGATTATAGCCTATAAAAATAACTAATTTAATTTGAAATCTTATTAGAAAATTTTCAGTATGAATAATAATATAATAATATGAGGTAAAACAAAAGATTTTTTTTTTTGAGCACTAAAACAAAAGATTTGATCACATGTATGCGTAAAATTTTATAAAAAGGAATAATCTTGTGATGAATAATCTTGAAAACGTTTACATCGAAAAAAAAAATATCTAAATCATATCATTTTCCTTTTAGAAGATAAAAAATTTATCAACTTAACATCTATAACCAATAACTGGAAAAAGATTATATTGATTTCAAAACCGAACATTTTGGGTTAGTGTCTTGAATTGAATTAAATTAGAATTTCTAAGTTAAAATCATATTCAGATGCAAATCGTAATACTTTTTCCCTTCAATGATTTAGTCGGATGCATACTCCAGAATGGCCGTTCTTTATTTACCAATTGAAGGTTTAGCCGGATGCATAGCTCTTCATATCTAAAATGATTTTTTTTTTTGGCTATATCCTTGAAAATGTGGGTTGAATTCAACGCTAGTTTGGGTAAATTGAATATCTTAGATAATTTTTTTTTTTTAAAAAGAAAATATTTAAAATTTAAGGATATAAATATTTGATACACGATCTAGCCTAAGTGACAAATTTTGGAATCATGTGCATGGTCTGATTATAGATATAGGTGGTTTGTAAATTATAACATTCTACTTATACAAATTAGAATATTTTAAATAGCCAACGACGTATATACAAATTACTACAACAACCTAGAAAATCTAAAAGGCCATCTAGATAAAAATTTGTCATCTAAATAAATATCTGTTTTAAATCGAACGGGTTACATTGTTCTATTTTGTAAATTGCTATAAGGAATAAGAGAATAAAGTTTAATAAAAACAAATTAATATGACATATTAAATTAACTAATTTAAGTAAAAAAAAACTTATAAGATAATATGTGAAATGAATAATAATTAATTATATTTATGTAAAATATGTTTGACACGTACGATGGATGAGTATAAGCAACATATATAGTCAACAAATCAACAACAAATACAAATGATCTCTTCAAGAAGGTTTCTCACAAAATAGAACCATTTTGCTAATACTAGAGTTTCTTAATGTAACAACGTGATTAAAAGTTATGTAATGTAGTTGCTATTAGCTTTCGACTTTTCTGTACGTGTATATGGGTCATTTCCCATAAAATGCTTATTTTATTGTGCATATGTATGAGTTTTTTTTTTTTTTTTCCATGAAATGCTTATTTTCTTGTATGTATATATATATATATATATATATATATATATATATATATATATATATATATATATATATATATATATGATAGGTTTACATGTCCATATGCTTATTTTCTTTTCATATATATGGGTCTTCTTTCACATGAAGAGATGGTGGCTTAAAGGAGGTGACACACATCTAACCATATTCATATGAAACATAGTGCTACACCAAATATGTTTTTGTGCCTAACATGGGTTCGTTTTCCTTGGTCATATGCTTGCTAAAATAGCAAACTAGTTTAAACTAGGTTTGTGTATGTTGGCCATCATATCTCCTATTATGCAAAGGATGACCGGCCTATAGCACAATTGAATTGGAGCATTACAAAAACACAACTCTATATAACTCCTACAAAGCTCTCTCACATGATGACGTAAGGTAACACTATTTAACCATCTTAAGTTGCACCTAGCGTTTTCTTTGGCTATATATCTTTCCTTAAATAGCAAACAAGTTTAAATTAGATTGGTACGTTATCATATATGCAATTATGCAAAGAATTGACATATATAGCAGATGCTAATGTACGTCTTCACTTTAAGCACACGAATACAAAAGCACGACGTACTCTCTTTATCCTCAATGACTCTTACCAAGATCTCCCACATGGTGATATGATCGATGACTTACATAAGGTAACTCTACATGTGCATTGCACCTCACCTACTTTCATTTGTTATATGTTTACTGCTAAAAGCGGTTAGTTAAATTGGATTTTTAACGGGCATCAAGCATACTCTCGTTCTTGTTGGGAATCATATGTGCAATTATGCAAAACATCACCATTATTATAGATGGCTCATGGTTCCAAAGATCCGAGGAAACTTTGCGAAATTGCAAGTTGTTGAGTTCTAAACCATGAACCAACCCCCATTTCGATGTTACATGTATTCCGGCTAAGCACATACTTGCCATTAGATCTTGGGAAAAATTGTCGGCTAAGCCTGGCCTGTGTGCCTATTAAAGGTACGTATGAGCACGGGAACATGTTTGGGCTGCTAAGTGCACAACAACATGTTCTTTTGCTGACTTGGATCTGATGAAAGAATATAGTTTGAAGCGAATCCAGAGAGGATGAAACCCTTACCTAGAATCATCGGTAGGAATCCGATTCCAATATCGATCTTTTATAATCAATCCCAGTTATTGACATGGCCTTGGATGAGATTGACAAGCACACACCTCCAGTTCTCTTATCCAACCATATTTCCTACAATCCAAAATCAATGACTTCCCTGAACGATTTCAATTGATAATCCCCTTCACCACCACAGATTCAAAACAAAATCTCTACTTATAGTTGCATTGATATTCAACTGACAAGCAACTCCTTATAAACAGTATATAGTCTTATGCCAATTCTAATCAAGTATTATGAAAACCTTGAAGGAACCATTAATAATCAAGTATTACGAAAACCTTTAATGAGTAATAGATTTTAAGGAACCATTAATTAATAATCAAGTATTACGAAAACCATTACATATTGGAAAGTAGAGGCAAAATCTAACCTTAGGAATTCGAGCAAGAACAATGAATGAAGACCATGGACACAAAATTAAAAAAAGCATATATGAATCTTCATAAGCCTTTATTTTTTATGTTACGGTCCTGAGAGAGGAAGGGAAACAAGGTAGCAAAGCACAAGTAAATATTCATTGACATGAGCCATAAACTGATAGGCTCATACCGAACCAGAGGGGTGTAAGATGCAAGCTTACCCATGTTGATGTCAAAACTGAAAAATGCTTTTACTACACCCGATTTATCCTGCAAGCATTAAAGAATCATCATACAGAATAAGGAATACAATATTATTGGATGTAATCTTAGAACAACTTGATACGATATTTTACGATAAGCATTCCGAGAGGTACCCCAAGAAGCTGAGCACTTACCTCGCAAACTTCCTCCTGCAACACAAAGTCTTGAAGTCATCCTGCTAGGAGGGAAGTTCAAGGAGATATATAGACTCTCAAATTAATTAGGTTACTGTAAAGACTAAGCATAGCATCAACATATATGAATTGAGAGCCTTGATCAGGTCTGAAGCATACCAGCTTAAATGGCTTCAGCAGACCCATACATATCTGTCCTCGTCTTCTGTGGCTATCAAAGACTTCATCTGCAAAGAATTCTTGACGTGAAAACATGTCATTTACCTTGTCCACCTAGCACAAGAAGCTAACTTTGTCATCATCCAATAAACAAATCAGGGATTAACTATTAAGTTTCTAAACTGTAACCACTTGTAAACCCATACCTGGTTCCATACCATCAATTTAGGAAATGAAGAAAAATCCAATTCTGACATAACCTTCTCAACAGCATCCATCTGTTGCTGAGAAGAGGGATGGCTGAAAATGAAAAGAAAAGGATTGGGAAATTTTTGGAAAATCAATAAAAAGAAATTCAAAACAGAGACCCAAATATACCTGATATCCAGAACATGTACAAGAAGTGACGACTCTCTGAAAGCAGCAACCTGCATATAGAAGCATTGCTCAACATTTTTGAAACTTTCTAGATGCCTTAATCTACCTAAATTTAGAAACTTTCTTGTCCGTTCACAAAGATCTACCAATTAGATTCGATCTCGGCCAAGCCACAATTCATGTAAGTTTGTTAGACTGTGCGAATTCTCAATCACCTAAAATGAATATGTCAGAATACAGGAGATTACAAATAAGAACTTGAAATTTATGGAGCGTTATAAGACAGTAAAAGTTCTTTGTGCTTCTTAGAGATACTTGTTAATAAATGGACATTCGCAAATATGAGTAGCAATACATGGCAACAAGAAAAAGAATAACAAAAAGCTCTAAACAACCTTATAAAGCAGGGTAATTATGGAAGTAATACTGATATCAGTTGCCCTTTAGAAGCTAAGTTCACTGATAACAAGATAAAATATATGTGCTTTACTACCCGTTATTAACTTATTTCTTCTTCTGATCACTAAAATTTCCTTTCGTCTCAACAAAACAGACGAGCCTTTCAATCATCTATCAAAAAAACTATAGCTACAGAACTGGAAAAAAGATGGCTTAATATCGCCAACCATTAAGCTTACTCCAATTTCATCTCAAAATGACAAAACTTCGAAGACAGTGATGTGATAGAGTGCTGTGAAATATATGCAGTTGATAGTGATGTGAAATATAAAACAAGATTTAAGAATCATTAATCTACATTTCAGATATGATAGAGTGCTCACCACCCAAAGAAGAGTTATCGGCTTGTGTTTTGTAATATTGTGAGTAATGAGCTTAAAACCTTTAAGATCATCTACAATTTCAAAGATTGTCATTGCTCCAAGCAAGAAAAACACAATTTCACTGACTTAAGCAGAGGCATGATGTAGCTCCGAGATGGCTACCTCAGTAGAAGCCTAGAAGGTGCCTACAAATATTTTAAAAGACAAATTCAGCACATATAAGTAGTTGAAAAATCCAAAAAAATAAAAAAAAATTGATTGATGAGTGAGAAAACTTACTCAGCGTACCATACTCAGTATAAACACTATAGGATTAAATGCAAAACATATGCTAACAGGAATTAAACATAGCAAACAACTTACCCCTATACTTCTTATGACCCATAAACTCACAGCCATGAGTAATCCCACCCCGCTGTTGTTGAAGGCTAACGATTCTTCGAAGATGATGCCCACATATCCGATGCCAAAAAGCTTTGAGAAGGTTGATGCTCGTCTAATGAAGGCTGCTGCTATTGAACATGCGAAGGACCCCTGTGGAGCCATTGATTTTATTCTTGCCAATGTTATCCCTCACACAGTAAAAGCGGCTGATCCTTCTAGTGCTGTCAATGGGAGTCTTGGTTCATCAAGTGAGATTCTTTTTATATTTGATGATCATAACATTAACTTTTACATGTGTTATAATATCAAGTTTATTACAAATCTGATGTAACTTGGCCTTATTTGTGAAAGAGAGGGTTGTCCGTATGGAATTCAAAGGGTAATTCACTCAACAAGAACAAAAATGGAAATCAAAAGAAAACCAAAATAAACATACGAGCAAGAATATGAAGGGAAACCGAATGCAGAAAACAACAACAACAACAACAACAACAAAAGGGAAAAAATGAACCACAAATCAGGGTTGAAGACTGGCGACCCAAAGCGAAGAAGAAACGCCAAGTAAGCTGCAGCAAACGAGAATACAAACACATAAATGAAATTTAATAATAACCTAGGTTGGAACTGAATTCGTAAGGAACAAAAGGGTACCTAGATTCGAGGCAACAAAGAACAACCCAGTTGCAATCACGAAACAAAGAAGCATAGGTCGGCGAGGGCAAAATTCAGGAATACAAAATCAAATTTCCTTAATTCGACGACTGATCTTCTGTCTGTGAGTGCGAGGCTTCAACGAACAAAGAAGCATAGGTCGGCAAGGCCGAAAGATTTAGCCTCGAAAGGACAGGGAAGATGAAGCTGAAACGAAACATACCTCACATCAATCAAACCTATCAACTAAAAACAAATTACTAAATATATATATCTATGTAGCACAAATGAATCATATCTAATATCGTCAATTAATCTCATCCGGTATCACACCCACTTCAGTCATGTATTTAATAGCCGAACGACTTCATGATGGTGACTATGTTGAGCATAGCCATATATCATGGCATTCCAAGCAGCCAAATTATCTTTCCATACAGTTCTAAATGCCTCCTCTGCATGAGCTATGTTGCCACATTTGCAGTAAACATCAACAAGAGCACTTTGAAAAAAGCTATTGCTTCCAAAACCTAATTTCAGAGCCAAAGAATGAACGGACCTTGCTTGTCCTAAATTCGTCAAAGCAGTACAAGCTTTCAAGGCGAGACTACAGCTAATTCCATCCATTTCAAGTGAGGAGCCCCTTATACGTTTGAACAAGGCTAAGGCATCGGCAGGTGAGCCTGCATCAAGTATTGTGGAAGCCATAGCTTGAAAAATCCCTGCATTCATCTCAGTTATCTCATCGAACAATTTCATTGCTCCATCCAAGCTGTCACATTTACCATATGCAGTAAGTAAAGCAGAAACTGTCGAATCCACTGATTTTAATCCAACTTTAACCATGTATGAGTGTATTTGCCTCACTAATGGAAATAACTTTGAGCTCGACAGAGCTCCAAGGACGTTAGCTAAAGTATATTTGTCGGGGTTTACACAGTGGTCTCGCATTTCCAAGAATGTGGCAGTAACCAAACTAACGGGTCCATTTTGAGCATAGCCTCCAATCAAAGAATTCCATGAAACAGGGTCCTGAAAAACTAACTCACTGAAGATGAAATCAGAGTATTAGCAACTGAGATAACCATCGAATATCCCATCTTGTGAGTTGTGACAAAGTCAATGCACCTGTTTCCCAGGGTCTAATAGCCTTGGATCCTCAATGGATGAGAACAAATTGATCAATGTAAGCTCATTAATTTCTACGCTATTTGAATGCATAAATCGGAACACTCCAAAAGCTTCCTCATCGTCATTTGCTGCACCAATACGCACAGTCTAGGACACAACATCTGGTTGAGTAATTTCGTCGGACACCTTAACTGCATCCAGTTCGCCCCCAAATCTGCAATACAAACTCATCAAGGCATTACCCAAATGAATCGACGATCCACCCAACAATCCCATCTTCAACGAAATCCCATGAATCATCTCCCCTTCACTAACATCTTCCCACAAAGAACCAATCAAGCTAGTGATACTAAACTCATTCAAATCCAACCCCGACCGCCTTATCCCCGCGAAAACCTCTTTACCGATCACAAAATCCCCATTCCAAACACAAGCATTAATCATGGCGGTGCAGACCACATCATCCAAAATACCAACTCGCTGTAACACTTCCGAGCAGAAACCAAGCATCCACACCTAGCATACTTCTGAACAAGCCCGCTAACCATGAAGCTGTTCGAACTAAACCCTAACCTGATACAAAGTCCATGAGCAACCACAATTTCCTCCGCCACCTTACATGACTTCACGAGGGAGCTCAAGGCGTACTCGCTGAGTCTGAGTCCAGAGTTGAGCAACCTATTAAACAGAGCAAAAGCAGGGGAGGTGTGATGAAATTGGGCGTAGCCGGAAAGTGTAAAGAAATTAACTAATTCCTATTTATTACTTCTGAATACATGGATTTTTAGTTTTTAGCACAGGTTTTAATAAAACACTTTACTCTTAAAAAAACATCATTATTTCACTAACTTTTTTATAAACTTTATTATTTTTAAACACCCACTACACATTTTAACCAATCAAATTATTTTAAAAAATCAACAACACACGAACCAATACAAATCATTACAACTTTCTACCTAGAAAACATAAAAACCCATCTATTGTTGGACAAAAATTTACCTCTAAAAACCCATGTATTATTGGACGGATGGAGTATAAACTATGGTAAGAATAATGGGAATAATATGAGATTGTATTCAACTGAATTCTCTTGGTGTTACACCAGTACAATATATAGAGATAAACTCCTTATGCTCTAAGCAATAGTCAATTTATCTACAGACAAAAGTCTATACAAGTAAAGTATATATTTTGTACATCCACTAATAGTCAATCTATCTAAAGATAAACTCCCCCTTGGATGTACATTCATTGTTCCTCCACCTGCCTCGCTAAAAGCCTAGCTAGAAAAAACCCAATGGGACAAAACCATAGCTTAGGGAAAAAGAGTGCAGTCTTCCACGTACGCTCTTGTTGTACTCTCTTGTTGTACTGCCTCGTTAAAAACCTTGTCAGGAAACCCAGTGGGACAAAACCCGATCGAAGGGAAAAAGAGTACAGTGCGTATATGCTCCCCTGAATTCAACATCCTTCTCGAAGTCTTCTCATTCTTCTTAATGTCGTCGTCTTCATGAGCTTATGGTCGAATCTCAACATTGTCTTTGATGTGTATAAGCTGGAATGTCTTCATGATTAACTTTGGCGTGCCTGACTTGCATGTATTCATGTTGAGCTACTTTGGATGCACAAGTATAAGGTACATACTAGACCTGGGCAAACGCGCGCCGGCCCGCCCGGCCCTTCCCGACCGCCCGCAAAATTGGACAGGCTTGGGTAGGGGGAAAAGCCCATGCGGGCCGCTAGGCCCGGCCCGCGCCCGCAGCGGGAACGGGATTGGGTAAGCCATTCGTTACCCGCTAATTTTTTAATATATATATATATATATATATATATATATATATATATATATATATTATTAAATATATATATATATATATTATTAATTATAAGAAAATAAAATAAAATATCAATACAAAGATTACATACCTACAATATATTTTGGGGCTATTTGCACAAATATATACTTTTTTTGCCGGGTTTGCACAAATACCCTTTTTTTAGAAAATTTGCAAGAATACCATATGTGGTATTAGTGCAAATAGGAGGGGCAAATTGTTTAGCCGGTTGGTGGGCTACTGCATACGGTCTAAGAGTATATACGCTAAAGATTACTTTACCCTAAATGCCTAAAACGTACCTTAACTGGCAAATTGGTAACCTTCCTTTGCTCAGCAACTCGCCACCAGACGCCATTAGTCCCATTCCCATCTCATACTCCCATGGCCATACGCTAAAGATTATTTTTATTTTGCATGATTAACGTGTACAACAGCTACTATCAGCAGGTACAACAACAACTATTGCATTTTTTAAAATAATTTAACGAGTACAACAGTACGAGGGAATTAAACGGGTACCCGCGGGCTGCCCGCAACCGCAATAGCGGGCGGGATCGGATAAGGTTTTCAACCCGTTAAGCGGGCTTAGCCCGGCCCGCGCTCGCATCAACGGGACAAATTTTGGACTAAAGCCCGGCCCAAGCCCGGCCCGCGCCCGCGTTTGCCCAGGTCCACATAGGACCTAGTGTGCCTTTAATTGTTGATCTGGGATCTGATGTATTAAATGGTGCTTAAGTTGCCTCGTTAAAAACCTTACCTTGGAAAAACCCAGTGGGATAAAAAACCAAGATTAAGGAAAAGGGTACAACATTGTATGGTACTTCGGGACCTAATGCAGTGTCACCATTTTTACAATTCTATGTACTTCTAGTACTCTAAGGATCTTTAATTAATTGTATGTGAGGGGACATTGATAATAATGCTTCAGGCGTTTTCAATCGATTATTTTCATTTATATGTGTACGCCATTTACATTTGGAGCCAAAATTATATTCACTCCAGGTGAATGCATTCTCATGTAACCTTTAATAGGCTTGTGTGCAATCAATTTGGCTTTATATTTTCCTTTGCACGAACACCCACTTAAAACCAATTGATACTACACTTTTCAATGTTGGAGCTACAGGTCCAAAAACTTCATGCTTAACTAATCCATCTTTGCATAAATTATTTCTTTCTAGAATTTGGGATATACCATGTATCCTTGTGAAAGGAGTTGTCTCGTTTAAAACCTTGCTTTGGAAAAACCCAAATGGGACAAAAACCAAAGTTAAGGAAAAGAATACAACTTTTCTCGATCCCCCTCAATTTAGCATATAAGTCACCAATTTTATAGGGACATGGTACTTCTGGACCCTTAATATCCTTTCACAATAATCAAAGATGAAAAAATCATTTGTCTTCATATTGTAATATCTCTCTCTTTGTACACTCGAACTACATGTCGAGATATTTTTAGAGCTTTCAACTAATTTTCAACTAATCCTCTCCTTATTGGATATCTTATGAATTTTTCACATCTTTAATATTGGAGCTACGAGTCCAAAATATTAATGTTTAACTTATTAAATTAATCATTTTAATGTAGGTATACTTCTGTTTAAAAGCTCTAATTATTCTCATCAAGCACTTCAAGTGCAAACTTAGATATGTGGCATCAACGATAATCAAGGATCTAGTTATTTCAAGACAACTCATAATCAATTCTAACATTGTCAACGTTCATGAAATCTCTTTAGGAGTATACTTGTGGACATATCACCATTGTTTGAAATTACTACTAGAATCTCGATCTAAATCATGTTAGTGCATTGGTTTAATACCATGCAATATATTGCTTCTTGATCTTCTTTTCCTCTCCCCCCAAATACCGAGTATTTTATCATCTGTGATTAACTCTAGGTATTTGATCATCTATGAGGACTCAATCCTCCGTATACATCAACTTTCTTGATTTATAACAACTTAGTGTAATATGGGGAGATTTCGGTGCTTATACTGAACATGTAAATACCAAGCTCTCTACCGGAGATAAATTACAAGAAGAAGAATTTACTCTATTGTTGACCGAAATTGAATCAAGCTCTTGATATTCATGCCTGCTTATTAACTATTATTGATGACTCTACTGGGTCATTCCATGCATTAGTATTATCCTAAATGATAATCTCATAAGTAACGACTTTACTTGGTCGATTTAATCGCCAGCTTCTCAATGCTCAACATATCAATTTCATTGATAACATTTCCATATCACATCCATATTGCCAACATGGGTAATCTATTTATTATGTTGGATCTCTCTTTTGACATCCTCAACTAGGGGAAAACCACTGCTTCTGACAATTATTAGTCCTCCATTGACTTTTATGATCCCAATTTATCTATCATCACTCCTTCACTTAGAGTGTTTTGACGCTCTTCTAGAGTCATTTTCTCATATGAGTTTATTGCTTGATTATATCAATAGGCCTTCGAGGACTAATTTTGATGCTCTTCTGGAGATATGTATAAGGTTTAATTATGTCAAGGATAGACTTTATACAAACACTCATTAGATATTTCATAATGAAAACTTCAGGTTTTCCATATCATCAGATACCAAGCTCTAAATCATTCTAACATTTTCATGCGATGATTCATTCACAGTTTGGGAGATGACAAATCCAAATTAGGCAAACCATCAACTTTGACTTGTTCTTCCACATTCTCCTTGATGTGGGAGTCGACTCATATATGGTTACCTATAATCATTTTCAAAATTATGACTAGTGTCCTAACAACGGTCGCGCGCACCGTATCCTCTTTATGTCCTCTGCTAGAGTTAACAATATATATTGCATCTGGCAATAAAAGAGGTTGTTATGAACCATAGGTCATTTAGCTATCAATTTATTTGAGTTCTACCATACCCAAGTAGATTAAGAACAAGATCCCAAAATAAAGAGTCTTCGGGCTCTCAAGAATAAATTTATCGATTTCACACAATTTAACAAGGATTTGCTTCAAACTCTTCCCTCAAATCATCATTGGTTAAATAAAATTGGAATCATCTACCCATAATTGTTTCTTCAAGAAACATTTCCAATGCATACAGGGGCGGAGGCAGGGGGGCATGCGGTGGCTCGAGCCCCCCCTGGAAATTTAAAAAAAAAAAAAATTATATGTGTTTTATAGATATAGAAAAGGAGGGCATTAATGATACAACACAACATTCTGGCACAAGTGGTTGGAGGGAAGGCAGGGGTAGATGAAGGTCCTGGGTTCGAAACCCCTTTTACCCTCATTTTTCGATTTTTTTTCAAACCCTTTCTAAGCTTAGGTGTGAATGAGCCCCCCCCCCCCCCCCCCCCCCCGAACAAGTTGCTGCCTCCGCCCCTGAATGCATATATATATACATAAAATGCAAATCAAATCAAATAGATAAATAAAACATAGATTCCATGTAACTTCAAATAGGCAAATTATACTAATAACAAACCAAATACGGCCAAGTTTGCATGTGCTGGATCATCTAGGCTCTTTCGTTGATAATCTTTCATGTGTAGAGATAAGTTTATCTACTTCAAGAGATAACTTTTATTAACACAAACAATATATATAATATAAAACCACATATGTTTACGACATATCAACTCTTAACAAGCTGTTTCTTCTGGAAACACTTTGATTTTTGTGCAAAAGTAAATTCAAATATATACACCTCACAAGCAAATAATAAAAGCGATCCCAGTAAATTAAAATAAATGCACTATACATAATTAAAATTTATTCGGCCACTTCAGGTGGATATCAATTCAGATATTTATCACTTGTTTCAATAAACACTATCATTCACAAATACTGTATGTTCAATAACTATCTCAAATTTCAATTTCAATAATTTCATCGTCATCTATGAGAGAAAATGTCTTTTCTTATTTGCATGCAATTACTTTCGGGATATAATACAAATCAACTTCATGATACATAAATAATGTCAACTTCTGGTGACCAGGAAACAGACAAGTTTAACCACTTCAGGAGTTTCTATTTCACCTTCTATGAAACAAATCATATATGAAATAATTTAAAAGTACAAGATGGAATCAACAATATCATCTTAGCTCATTACTACAAAGATGAGGCTAATATTTAATCGATGCATGATGACGTTATTTATTCATCAACTTATCAATGTATCAATTCATTTAGATATCATTTATCATGTATCCGTTCGATATATGGTCAATTTACCCAATAGCCATATCTATATGCATCGCCAATCCTCATTCCTACATGATTTACCAATGCTCTAAATTCTTATATATCAAAGTATATTAGCACTATTGCATGATTTATGATATAAAATCTATATGTGCAGTCAATAACGTAATATTGCAATTAGCAATTAAATGGTAATCCATATTTAATGTACGAGATGAACTCACAACACACATATATAATCACTTATGATCAAGAGGCACAAAAATCATAACTCAAGTATATGATGTTTAGGCTTACCCGACCGCAAGCTTGATCATATATACCAGTATTAAGAAATCGGTCCAACTCCATCACAAGCCTTAAAGTCGAGCCTAATTAACATAGATAGGCCCACTACCAAGTAGAGTTCAATCTTCTAATGTCCGTCTCCTTTTACACTACAAAAAAAAAATGAAATTCGCTTCGGCAAAAAGCCGTGGCAAAAGGCCTTCAAGGGGTGGCAAAATGCATCTAGCTTCGGCTTAGCTACGGCAAATAGGGGGTGGCGAATTTTGGCGTGGCAAATTTTGGTAGCTTCGGCAAATAGCCGTAGCAAGAAAATTAGCGACGGCTAAGCGACGGCTAGCTACCGTAGCTAAAGTGTGGGGAAATTTAATTAAAAAACAGCTTTTTAGCCCGGATTCTTTAGACCCGGGCTAAAAAGTCCAATATGTTTTTAAAAAATAAATAAATAATACCCACAATTTACCTATATAATAAAATTTCATTAATTTTACAAAATTTACATACAAAATATAATGTCAAAAAATACATAGTTTATATACAATAAATATACATAATATGTCGATAAGTAGCTAGATAGCCTATATTGATACTAAAACAATTCCACTTGACACATGAGAATGGCAAGATCTATAATTTTCTTCTCTATCTTTATCCATGGTTCTTCAAAATGCAAGTCTGAAACTTTGGCTGTAAAAGCTCCCGCTGCATAGACAGTTTTGGAGGAAAAAAATGGATGAGCAAGGATATAAGTAATTTTTGGAGGAAAAAAAATGGATGAGCAGGGATAAGTCAACCTGACAGAACCTACAAGAAGCAAGCATCTCACTCTTAATTAATAATAACAAAACTTAAATCCCAAATTCAACAACTAAACTAGATAATGGGGAAAGTGGAAAAAAAATGCCTAAAAATTCGAAATTGGGAAAATGAGGAATTAAAGCAACTAATTTTTTGCAAGACTTTTATGCATCGGTTCGGTTCTAGTATAGTATATACTATAAACTGGAAATTAGAGATAATTGAAATCAATAAATTATAATCTTGGATTTGTCTTAACTTGTATGACACACTAGAAAACTTTTTCATCATTTGACTAAGCTCTTGATATGCATCCACTGGGGTATGCCCAACGAAATTTTTTTAATCCTTTTATATATACATTTGGATTAGAGGGAAAAAAAATCCCTATTTTGACTATTTCATCTGAGGTAGAAAACAAATGCCCTCTGTCCATGGACATTTTTAACTATCACAAGTTTCACACACAACAGAAAAATGCCCATGTCTAATAGCAACCATGAAAAAAAAAAACTTGGCAATCTACCCAGAGCAAGTTGAGAGCATTTGGGAGGTACATTAGAAATATCAGACAGCTTATTTTGAGGCAAAAGATGAACAATTTGAAAAGAGAACTTATAGCATGGGACATGAGATGCTTCTCACGGTTAAGGGTCATCACTGGGATGGACTGCTCCAGAATTAAGAATATTCAACTAGCATTCCAGAAAGAAAAAAAAGAGGAATAATCAGCTAACATTCCATCTACCATTGCCTTGGGTCCTTCTTAATATGTACTGTTGATTTAAGAAAAAATAGATTTTAGAAACTCTAACATGTTTAAATTAAATCAGATTTCAGAAAAATCAGATTTCAGAAATTCATATCTCACCAATATAGTTGTGTTTTCCTCAGCTTTTGTAGGAAGCATGTACCGTGCCTCAGCTTCAGAAAATCCAGATTTCAGAAATTCATAAAATATAAGTTGCCTTCTGACTGTGAATGCCTGCTATTTCTATTAGCTAATATGAGATAGTTATCATATGTAATCACATGTAAAATAAAAAAAATATTCAAAGAGAATAATGGCATAAACTAATGGATATGACTCGTAAGGTAGAAAGAACTTACACAAGCACATATAATGAACTACATGAATTCATGAAGATACATTAAATAAACATACACGATGGCAAAAATCAATTATAAGAGTAAATAAAACTTGTGTCAATGAGAAATAAAGTGTGAAAAAAGTACCTTTCTTTAACTCTAGCAGACTAGCACACACCATCAAGTTGAATCACCTTCCACAACCTATGAAATTAGTAGAAAATGGTTGGCTAGAACAAACATAAAAGAAGATTTTTGCAACAACAAATTGTAATGCCCACAACATGACTGGATTTATTGATCAAAAGCAAAAGAAGAACAAGGGTTGTATCGCTAAAAGTGGTTACCTTTGTTTAACTCTCATTGTAACTCTAGCAGATTAGCACACATCTTCAAGTTGAATCACCTTCCACAACCTATGAAGTAAACAGAAAAGTATTGTGCTATTAGTATTTACATGAAAAAAGTTTAGCTAAAATAAACAGAATAGTCGAATTTGCAACAACACACTCTAATCCCCAAAACACAACTTGATTTATTGATCAAAGGCATAAGGAACAACAATGATTGAACTACTAAGTAAGCAAGGCAATTGCAACAAAAAATAATCCAAACTCAAACATTTATCCTACAAGCTTGTAGGTGACAATCCATATCAAGACCAAGAGGGCTAACCTGCATTGCAAATCAATGATATATCAACTCTTTTTTTTTCTTTATAAGATTTATCATAGATTAGAAGAGCGACTTCTTGCTGAAACGAAGCTCACAGAGCATCAGCTTCAACAACAGTAAACAAAAACTAGGAATGAAAAATAAGCAGATAAATTGCATGAATCCCGTAAAGGGGAGAAAGACCCCAGGGTATTGAGAAAACTCTTATCATATATAGTGTAAATAATTCAGTACCTCAAAAGAGTTTTTATGTTCCTTTCTTTTCATTTTGCAACATCAGTTGGTTGGGGTGCCAATACATGCTCGAATTTCATCCCAGGCCCTCTTTCTATCCTTGAAACATTCCCTTTCCTTAGTTTCCTAGGATAAAAAAGCTAGGTTCAAAAAGCATTACTGTAACACCATTGTTCCCTAGAAACTAGCATTTTAATAATTGATTTGATATTTCAGATAATTGCTAAACAATCCCAAATATCATGAAGCATTTAGAACATTAATACAAATCTAAAAAAAAGGGACAGTGGAGCACGAAAGGGCTTACTTTTCCACCATTAGCCGTTCTCTAAACTTTGTGCTTGTCATCCACTGAAGAAGAACAAAATTAAACAATTAAAGTAGAAAACATGAGAATAAAAAATTGAAGGAAGAGAGAGAGATGAGGTATTTACAGGTTACCCATCTCCTCCATCACCTTCATCTCCTCTATTTGATCAGCTACGTTTCCAAGATACTTCACAACTGTAAAACTGAATTTTTTGCCCCTATCAATTACCCAAACCATTTTGTAAAAATATCAGGCCAGTAAACGGGAAATAAGTACCGGTTTTCTTTCCTGGGTTATAGGTTGCAGTTTTCATTGAGGCATCACAAGATCAAAACCCATAGCACTAGGAATCCAATGAATATATTCAATAGCAAAAACAGAAAGCATGTTGACTAATATCTTGCATGGGATTCAGTGAAACTATGAATGACTAAATTTGACTAGTCATGGAGGAACATACATATAAACTATAGATTTAATGACAAAATGCTCCAAAACAAATGCACCAAAATAAGTGCTATTTAACATGGACAATAATAGTCGATCATTGTATTAAGACTAGAGCACAAGTCCTCATTCAAGAAAAACTTGAGTTTATGAACACAGTGTAAAAACCTAGCAGCAGAAACCTGAACAAAACAAAAGTGATTCTAATATTTAAAACGAATCAATAAATCATTAACCTTTCCAATATATAAAATCAGATTTTGCTATCTTGAAACTTAAAGTGAGCTTCTCTTATTCTTATTCTGGAGCAAGCTTCTTATAGTACCCACACCTATTATAAAGAAACAAGATTAACTTTAGTGCACCTTGTGATCATGAAAGTTGAAGAGAAATTATGAAAGCAGGTTTATATCAATGATATCATGGAGACTTGATCGAAGAGATTGACATCTACAATTTGAGATGCAGCTCATCAAAGACCAAAAACTAAGGTTACTTATCCGCAGACTTAGAAATCTCTCTATTTGCCTCATCAGATTCAAACAAATACATAACTTATGCCATCAAAAAGTAGCATTTAGGTTATATGTTGCGAGATGGTTCAAAGGTGTCAAGAAGAGTCTTTATAAAGTTATTAACCAAAATACTCCATAGAAAGACAAAAAAATATGGAAAGAGAGATTAATGAAACAAACTAAATATGATGAATCAAAGGTAACCTTGCAAGATATAGAGTAGATTAAAGAAACAAACTGGTGTTGTAACAACTCGTGCCTTAGTATTTCTAGCAAATGTATTGAGCAAATGAACTCCAAACAAAGTAAATGGTTCTTTATTAAAATTCCATAACAGGACTACTTAAAAAATCATATTTCATTACTCATGCCTCACTTTATAATTTGTTTGGATTCAATTTCTCTGCATTATCCCAAAAACAAAGATATTATTGTCAATCATTCTCTAGAAGCTAAAATAGCCGTTCTACGAATAAAAGAGTACCTCTTTCTTCCTCTTTCGCCTCCTCTTCACTTCATGGATGGTATCGGTACGTCACAACCAGACAACTATGTCACAATTTCACAATTAATAATGAGGTTTAATAAACAACAGAATCACTGCTCTCTCATCTGAATCCACTGATAGTATCCCCAAATGAAATGGTAGTACAATTCGGATATAAAAAAATAAGAACAGAGCCAAATCACCACCCTCATCACCTAATTACGTTATGCAATTAACCAAACAACATAAATAAACTCGCACGCCCTAATTAGGTTATCTAGCAACATAGTGGAGAAACAACAAATCAACATGCCCTAGAGATTATGTTTCAAGGAGGTGAAAACAGCTAAATAGGAGAGAAAGCAGGGAGAGTGAGAAACCTTGATGGAGCAGCTTCGGGGAGATAGTTATTGGCCATGGACGAGATCGAGTTCTTCGGTGATAAAGGTCGAGCAGCGCCCTTCTTCATTAAGACGGAGAGCCAAGAAGGACAAGGGCTGGTCGAAGCGAAACACGTCCAGGAGCCTAGACCTAGGAAGAGGACAGCAGAGGCGGAGAGGCGCTGAAGGAGCCGATACCGTTTGTTGGTGGTGGAGAAGGCAAAAACTGTAGCGGATAGGGAGGTGGCGGAAGTTTGACAACGGGAGGAGGAGAAGGAGAGAGGAAGGCGGCGAGGCGGTGGTGGTGAGCAAGTTTAGGGTTTTCAGATCTGAAAGTAGAGGAGGAGATGGGGTTGAGAATCAAAACCACTTTCCCCAAATTCGAGCAACCCTAGATGGGAAAACAAGGGAGGGAGAAGATGGGAGAACCCCGCCGACGAGGACAGGCTCCGGCGAGTACAGGGAGGAGAAGATGGAGAGCCATCGGGCGAAGAGGGAGGGAGGACTGAAATTGAAATGGGGAATTTGGGAATTTTCATTTTTGGAGTTGTACGTATGTCGCGCGTTGGTTTTTTTTTTGCTAGTGGTAGCTACGGTAAGTTCACCTGAAGCTCCCATCCTAGTTTTTTTTTCAAATGCCACGCATGCCGTTGCTAATACCGTCGCAAACGATATCAATTGCCACGGCACATGCCCGACCGAAGCTAGCAAGGGTAGCCAATTTCATTATTTTTTGTAGTGTTACCATGATATCCTGGTGTGGATCAGTAGACAAACCATTTGCATGACACCACCCATCACCCAATTATCAAAAATATTAATAAATTATAATCATGGTTTATTAAGGCACATACCATATAACATAGTTATATCCATCTTTATGTATAATGCAAACCTTTTGGAATTCTAATTAATCAAGTAAGGAAAGTCAACGTACCTCTTATGTGATCAACACGTACATAATCACACTCCGAAATATTGAGAGATCTATCTTTATTCATTATCTACTTCGAGAGATATGACTTTTCATCTACTTCAGGAGATGATGATAAAAATATAATATATAAATAAAACAAAACAAAACAATAATCATTAATATACATATTAATATACATGGATGATACTTATTGTTTCATCACTACGGGGATGAAGTTTATCAATCACATCAAGTGATTCATAATATCAATTTCTTTATTTTCATCCACTTCGAGGGATTTAATATTTTCTAATTCGGGAGACCAATTAAATTATTTATAAGCAAAATAATAAATTAGAAAAATCAAGTTGTATTTACCTCCACGACGGCGCACTTCGGAGATTGATATAATTTATGTATTCATCCTCTTCGGGGGATGTGTTTATCTACTTCACTCGCTAAATCTCATCGCTTCTGGGAAGAGATTTTTCACTCATTGAAACCTTCACAAGGGACAAAACTTGTAACCCTGAAAGTTTGGGTCTTCTTTGTTATTTATCAGAAAGGTGCAAGCCAATCCGCAAAATTTGAAATTCTTGGGCTGCTTTAGTAATTAGCCCAAAACTGTTCTCCGTAACAGATCGCCAGATTGTATCGTCTTCTTCGTTTTGAATTGTAGAGAGGCAGAGGCGGCGGCGACGTGGTTGTGCCTGGCTCTCCTTGCGTCACGGATCCAGCCCGACATCAAGCTACCGGATTTCCGACTACAAGAGGTTATGCTTCGCCGTCCGCCCTTTCTTGCCCGGGTCGGAGCTCGCGTGGAGGTCGAGATCGGCGTCGGCACACATGGAGGCAGAACCAGATGGCCTTCAAATTCAACTTCTGGAGCCATCAACGACGAAGAGCGCAGGCATCGGCGCCGACTCGTAGCAGAACGGTATCCGGAGCCGGCTGGATGAACGACAGCGGCGCCTGGGGAGAAGTGACATGTGAGAGGAGCGGAATCGCGATGTTCCACTCGGCCGATTTGTTGATCTGCAGCGAAGACGGATCGCAGAAGCAAGAATAAGAGTAATCAATTACAATAAGGCATAATATCAAAATCAATTACGCAGAAGCAAAACTCAAACTTGGAAAGTGAACCAAAAGATTAAGAAGCAAAACTCAAACGCATAAGCAAAATTCAATTACAATAAGGCGTAATATGTGGTTTCTTTTATTGCCAGATTAGCATGTGGAGTCGGTGAAGAAGAAGATATTTAAGAATTCGCAAACTCAAAGCACGACAACATATGTAAGAATCAAACCAATCAAATCATAGTATAGGACTATAAATAATAAAAACACTATTGACTCAATTATGTCAAATTCAAAGAAACCGTGGATAATTAAGAAGAACAATCGAAAGACTTCCCTTTACATCATTTGGTTGACGTACGAGAGCAAGTCGGAGAGATTTCGACCTCACAACATCATCGGGTTGATGATGTTGAAACCTAGTATAACAAACTATGGTAAGAATAAGGGGAATAATATGAGATTGTATTCAACTGAATTCTCTTGGTGTTACACCAGTACAATATATAGAGATAACACAATTGAATTGAATTGTTAACATGGTATCAGAGCTTTTAGCCTAACGGCTTTAATCCTTCAATTTCCACCTCCGGACCACTATCCCCCAACTTTCGGCACAAACCATTGCTCTGGCATGTTGCCCAGAAACATATTCAACGGCTTATGCCACCACAAAATCGCATCCAGACAATCTAAACTTGTCTATGGCCATTACAAAACCGCTTTCGCTTGCCTTCCACACTAACCAAAATTTTGGCTTTTACCATCCAAATTTCGACCAAAACCATGTCAGCCTTTTATTCTTGCTTTTCATTGGTCAAAACCCATTTCGGCCACACAAAATTGCCTTCGAGCTAATCCATTTTTTTGGCTTTTGCCACTAGAATCATCACCATCAATTGAACGACCTACCTCTCAATTTTGGTGGCAACAACGAGACACCGAGAGCTTGACACCATCAATGCCATTCGGGTTTCAGATCACAAACCTCTCCATTGGCTCCTCTGTTGGAAAGACCTACCGCAACCACCGAGCCACAACAACCACCGCAACCGCTAGAAACCACCACCACCTTCCCTTCCATTGCAGATCAACACCGACGGGTCACCTGTGCGCACAACGAGCTTCGGGTGGCCTATATGTCCACCGATGATCAACTGACTAACTCCTCACCAAACCACTTCTTCGGCACCGTTTCAACCACCTAGTCTCCAAGTTCGGACTCTTCTCTCCGGCGTCCGACTTGCGGGGGCATGTAAAGGAATTAACTAATTCCTATTATATTTAGATCTTATTTTAATTTTATTATTAATTACTGTTATCAATTAGAATAGGTCAAATTAGTTAGAGAGATTCTCTCCACACGTTCAGCAAAGCTTACTCTTGTATTTGCTATATATATATATATATATATATATATATATATATATATATATATATATATATATATATATATATATATATATATATATATATCCTAATTTGGGATTTAATAAATACAATCAATTGAAGCACAATTGAATTTTTAACAGAAAGAAGGGCGATTTAGGAGACGGTGTCGGGGAATGGGGCGTCGAGGAGGAAGCGAAGGGAGCGGTGGAAGTCGTACGAAAGAAAGCACCTACGAAAAAGAACGGAAAGGGAGAGTGTATGGTTAATTACCAGGAGCAGGTGAAAATGAAGAAGAACGCAGGAAGGAGATGTCTGATCTTGAATGATTGTGGCGGCCGCAAGGGGCAAAAAAAAATGTAATAGAGAATACAAAATTTGTGTAGCTTAGTTTGTAAAAAGATGGAAGGAGATTTAAGTTACCAACAGATCAAGTTTCAAATCTTATTTCTTCCCCTTTTGCACTATTTTTTTTATTCCTATCAAAATTTTCTACTATAAATGTCATATTTAAATCAAATTTTATATTTTTCTTTTAATATTTTCATAAGATAATTCATTATGTTACACATATATTTTTAAAAATTGTTCAAAGTTTTATTCATATGAATTTTTCTACTATTAATGTCATATTTAAACAACAATTTATGGGGTTTTTTGTCATACTTTTCAAATCCTATCAATTTTTTTTTTCATTTACCAAGTAAAAATTCTTTAAAAAATTTATAATTTTCTTTCAATATATAAAAATAATCTTAATCAAGTACAAATATATATAAATTATTAAATAATTGTATAAATTTTTATAATAAAATATCATATTTATATACCATTATTTATGGTTTTCTTTCAATATACCATAATTTATGGTTTTCTTTCAATATATTTTTAAAAACTTTATTTATTATATATACCGAGAAAAAAAATTCCAACGCAAAATTTCGCCCCCCCCCCCCCCTCTAGCAATTCATGCGGCCGCCACTATGAATGAAGAAGGTGGAACACGAGGTGCTGACAGATCGACAGGTGAAGCAGAAGGTGGAGAAAGACGAGGAACGGAGCATGGGATAGAAGCAGCGGCCAGATGGGGAGGTACGAAGCAGGAGGGTGAAGCGCCGAAATTGCTAAAATTGGGCCTTCTTGAACAGTAGATAACGGCTAAGATCAACGCCGAAGAGATATATCCACTTAGGAACGCACCAAATACATGTCAAAATATTGTAAAACTAAATCATTTGTTTTCCAACTCTCACCCATAACCAGACCTCAGATTTTAGGTGCCTGAGGCGAGTTACAAAAATTGTTCCCTCAAAAATTAAAAAGAACACCATAAAAATATATATATATATATATATATATATATATATATATATATATATATATATATATATATATATATATATATATATATATATATATAGCTATTCATATGTAACGTTATATAAAGACATCAATATTCTGGTTTCAAAATACATCCCCCTCTTTTTAAGGCTACTGAAAACAAAAAAATATTCATCCAAACCTTGTTTCAGAAGCAAATCTCAAATTCAAATCCCTAATATAAACCTCAATGAAGGTATATATCCAGATGCAAATCTCAAATTCAAATCCCTAATATAAACCTCAATGCAGGTATCTAGTGGCGCATCGGACCGTCACCCACCCCGATCCGGAAAAAAAATATACAAGAATATATATATATTATGTAAAAAAAATTGAAGGGTAAAATACAAATATCTTTAGTGGCTTCGTGGTTAAGCCCACCCTATTTTAAATAAAATTCAATCAATCCTTGTTCAAATCCCACTATGCACATATTTTCATTTATTTTCTTCATCGGTTCATTTTCCATTATTTTAAAATTCTTAAAATTTATTTGGTATTTTACAATTAAATAATAATAATTTTTCTTATAAATTTAAGATATTCTCTTCATATATTTTTTTAAAAATATTTTTTAATAAAAATAATATAAAATTGTGCCCACTCCGAAAAACTTTCTAGATCCTCCCTTACAGTTATCTAAAGCCTAATTCCAAAAAAAAAAAAAATCCTATTTCCTAAAGCCTACAAATACAAATCCAACTTCAGTCCAAATTCGGAAATTCCAATACCAAGCTAATACCACAAAAGTCTAATTACTTCATCCTACAAATTAATCCCAAATAATTCTACATTTTATTCTATTACAGGAAGAAATTGAAGACCTAGCTTTGAACTTTGAACAAATTGAAGACCCTGGTCTCTCTGGACTCTGTTGCCTACCCGCCGTTTATGGCCTACGCCACCACCTCAGTGCCCTTTTGACTTCCCAGTTATGCAGTTCTGATTTCGCTGTTAGGGCAAAAGAGGAGAAGGGTTGTTCAGGTCTCTGAGGTCGATTTTTTTTCCCAGTTGGAAGCTTCATTGATTTGATCTTGAGATTACACGACGCACAAATAGATCTTCACTTAAGGTGTGTTTGGTAACGGGATTATGGAAGGGGTGGGACGGGTGAGACTTTTTTTTTGGGGAAATGAGCTGTGGTGTTTAGCCAGAAGATGGAAGAGGTGGGAAAAAGGGGATGGACGGGGTGAGAAGGGGTGGGTTTCTCCACATGGTAGGAGGAGGATGGAGGGGATGGGGGAGGCGAATCACCCTTTTTTGCCCTTTGGGATTCCCCTCGTTCTCCATAAAAGTCAAGTATGAACGATGCTTCGTTTATCGTATCATTCATCTTGATCGTCAATTTAATTCATCATGTTACCTTCTTCATCAACCAAAGACGATCATCACAAGCTCCTCGCCAGAATCCAACGAATCCCCAACTCCTCCCGGTGGCTCATCCTCCTCGTTTGCACCTTGCTAATTATCCTACTCCTTTCTTCCAATGGCAGCCCCTTCTTCACCTCTGTTAACTTCTACTTTATCAGCAACGACAACAATGGCCAATTTCATATTTGGACTCCGCAAATCGCCTATTCGGATCCCTGTATTGGCCGTTATGTTTATGTTCACCGAATTCCATCCAGGTTCAACTCCGATTTACTCGTTGAAAGCTTCGAGGGTCTTCATCCCTTACTACCCCGCCCTAGATGTCAATTGTTACCTCTAGAGTCCGAACTTTACACTCTGCGATGCCAACTCCTTGGATCTTGCAAATTGGCTTCGGTCGGCGTCGGAGTTGAGATCTATGGGAGGTAGGGACCATTTCCTCATTGCTAGCAGAGTTGAATCAGATTTCCGATGTGGTATCAACTCCGCCGATTAGGGGAACCAGCTCATGCTCTTGCCAAAATCGAACAACATGACTACTAAACAGATAAGGGGTATGGGTGGGGCATTTTTGTCATTTCTAGGGGAGTATTAGGGAATTTTTACAAACAATCAACATCCACCAAACAATCAAGATCCAACAAAACACAATCGGGATTAATTTTACAAATAACTTACCTTCCGTTTTTATCATCTTCTAATTTTTTATAATATATATAAACTATGGGCTCCTGGGCTAATGGGCCCGAGGCAAGGGCTTGTTGGGTCTTGCCTCAGGTCCGACCCTACCCTCACCCATCAATTTTTCCTGGACCCTAGAAACCTCTTACCTCTCTTTCACTCTTTTGACCCCAGTAACCTTTTCCATATCCCTTCACTCTCAAACTACTCTCACCACCACCACCACCGACACCCCTGTTATTTGTTATTTTTAAGGTTTTCTCCTATTGTTTTGTTGGGATGAAAAAAATTGTCATCTCACATTGTTTGTCATCCCACATTGATTGAGCGTTTGTGTTAAAAGGGTAGATCTCGGCCTTATAACACGCACAAAAAATCTAACACGACTCCCGCTTTCATGTGACCCGACCGTGGTTTTCAGTTTTTCACATGGTATCATAGCAGGTCCATGCTGACACCGTCGAGAAAAAAAAACTACTGAGCTATAAAGAGATTGAGAGTCCCGATCCAATAGAAGAAAAAAAATTTATTCAAGGGTTTGCACTTGAGGCGGCATGTTAGGATGAAAAAAATTGTTATCCCACATTGATTGTAGGGTGGTATAACTACACAAAATATAAGGAGTGGGAAAGCCCCTACACAATTAATTAAGCTTTTGAGTCAAATTGGTAAATCCTGACCTTATAACCCAAAACAAAATAAATCTGACACGACTCTCATTTCCATACGATTCGATCATGATTTTTCAGAATTTCACATGTTTTTGAGATTTGTGTTCCGTTGGATGATACAACAACAATAACCTAATATTTCTCGTAATCAAGCAGGGTATAAGGTTCAAGATCGATGTACACACTCGATCCGTTGGATGATATGTAGTGAAATTTTGAACTAAATTTAATTATGCCTTTGTGTAATGCATGTACTCACAGTTAGACAGCCCAACCTTTTGATCTAACGTGTGGGTATTGATTGGGTATTTGGCCTGTGGGTGTGAAAAGTGGGTACCATGTAGGGTTAAAGCTCGTTCCTTATCTATGTTTATACAAGGGATAGATCGGGTTAAGCAAACACACAATGGTATAGAGCCAACTGAGCACATATTCTATATTTATACAAGGGCTAGTGAATAGAAATCACAATAGTTCAAAGGCTAATGTTTAGTTATTTAGAAAGAAATACAACTTTTAAAAACAATAGCAAGGGTTTTATGCTATTCTACACTGTTATTTGTTAATTTTAAGGTTTTCTGCTATTTCTTATCTATGTTTACGACAGAAGTTTTCATGTGGAGAACTAGGAAGTACTAAGATGGAGCTTATATCTTTGACATTTTCCGAGGAAAGTGGATATGCATGTCAGTGTGCAAATGAGGTGTTGCAGAGTGCACAGAAGAATCTAAGGAATTATCGCGCAGCTAAAGAAAGTCGGGTCCGTGGTTGGGATCGTCGTTAGGATTGAGATTATGAATGGAATACATGGCTGATGCATCACTTTGACCTACCTTGGCTTAAATTGGAGAAAGACTTTAATTTTGAAGGGAAAGTTAGTGAGGAACTCGGATTGAAGCTTCTGCTAGCTATTAATGTTTGTTGAACATAGCTAGCTATGCAATCTTAGTTATCATATCCTACCAGTTCTTTTTCCTTTCTTTGTAAACCAATGAATCTACGAATTTGTTAATACAGATTGCCAGTTAATGTTTTAAAGGATCAATTTGAACATCTATTAACAATATTTAGATTGTACAAGAACTTTTTTGAAATGATTGTATAAGAACTTCGGTAATAAGGTATGTCTTACCTACCTTAGTTTGCATTGCAGCCCCTTTGGAATAAATGTTGATTGGTATTGTATGAGGCTTAGGTTGTTGATTGGCTTCCTCCATCCTTATCGTGTAGTGTAAATGCGTTAGGTCAAAACTTTATCAATCAACATAAATTACTAGGTTGTTGGTGTTGCTAAACATGTAGTTTTGGAGTGATGCTACCCAGGAAAATACTTGAATATATGTTTATTTTTCCCTCTTGAGGTTTTTAAACCTATGTTTGAGACATACTTTTTTTAAATGAGGTGTTGCAGAGTGCACTGGTTGTGCTAAACCATCCGAATTTATCTTTTCTCCTGTATAGTCTATCCTATTGGTTTTCTGGGATGAATGTCGCTTCGATCGTTTCGATGATTGATGTTGGTAGCATGTGCTTAAGAACACTAGTGGTACATCTTCTGTTTTCGTTTATGTATTTGTATACTTTGTCACTTTTGTTGATTTTATCTGGCACAAGACATCTATTTTCTAGCGTGTCATCATCCAACCATCTGTCAATCCAAAAGTTAATCGATTTTCCATTTCCTATATGCCATTTGAGGCTTTACAAAATTCATCTTTTTATATCCAATAGTTTTGTCCATTTCCATGGTGCTTTTCCTTTCCTTTCATAGTTTAAAATGCAATGTATTCATCTTTCAAGTACTTATGCCAGATGGTTTGGGCCCGTAGATTTTATGGCTCCATAAGTATTTTCCATAGTAATTTTATTGTAATGCTAAGTTCATGTCTTTTATTTTGTAGATTCCCGCACCACCATCTTCTTTTCTTTTGCATACTTTACCCCAACCAATTAGAGGTTTATAAGACAGATCTTTATTCCAAAAGAAGGTTTTATTTATCTGATCAAGTTCTTTGTGCATCGAGTTTGGGAGCATGAAGTTTTGCATGACAAAACTAGGTTTTGTCGCTAGGTGCGTTCTGATAGGGGTGACTCTTCCATCTTAGGATCGCGAGTTTGCTCGCTATTTTGATAATTGTGATTTTGTCTTGTAGATCATTTCTTTGAATGTTTTTTTTATTGATTCTTCCATTTATGATTAAACAACCAAGATATTTCTCTAATTTGTTTTGGTTTGTGATATTTGTTAGATGTTGGATTTCTTGTTTCAAAATTTCTGGTACCTTTAGTGTTGTTTGGAAAGCCAACTTGTGGAAGTAATTAATAAGTTAACAAGGATAGAAAAGAAATTAGGGAACCCAGTATGGCAATGTTGAATAATATTTCTTGGTCTGCTTGGTTGCTTTCAATTTGTAGTTTTCGGGCTAGTATTTCCGCTCCTAAAATAAATAGGAGTGTGGATAGTGGGTCCCCTTGTCGTACTCTTTTTGGGTTGAAGGGTTTTGAGGGTCTGTAATTGACTAGAATTGAAAATGAGGCAATTTTCACACATTCTTCGATCCAGTTACAAAATCTGGTGCAGAAGCCGAATTTCTTTAGAACTTGAAAAAGGAAGTCTCGTTCAACTCTATCGTAGGCTTTTCCATGTCTATTTTTATTGATATCCTTCCGTTCTTTCCTTTTTTTTTACATGAATGAATGGAAGATTTCATGGGCAATAAGAATGTTGTTCTGGATATCTCGATTTGATATGAATGCTCCATGCAAAGGGTGGACGAGCTTAGTCATCACCTTTTTTAGTCTTTCAGCTATAATTTTTGGCACCAAGCCAAGTTAGCTCGAAAGCTATCCATTGAAATACCATCCTATGATAGTGCGATTGTCTTGTATATCATAGAGCACAAACTTCTAGGTCTATGATGATAAGTCATTGTCGAGTTTTCTATTTTCAGTATTAGCGTAATGAATGTCTGGTTGATCTATTTCAAGATTCTTCCAAAGTGGAAGAATCCTTTTATTGTCTTTGTAACCGTTGGTCCCACTGTGTCCGAGTAGCTCTAGTAGAACTCAACTGTCATTCCGTCGTCCTAATGATTTGTCTTTTTCCAATGTTGGATATGACATTTTTTATTTCTGATTTCGTGACTTCTTTTACCAGTTCATGGTTTGCAGAGTCATTATTTATCTGTTTATGAGTTCTAAATAAAGTTCTAGTGTTGAATTGTTGATTTCTTGTTTTTGAAAGCATTGGATGAAGTCTTCTCTAATTTTTTCTGCAATTTTTACTTCTCTTGATATCATTTGTCCGTCTGCATTAGAGATTTCTTTGATATTTTTCCTGTTCCTTTTTTCTATTGCCACTTTTTCCTATTCCTTCTTCTCTAAGGTGCTTGATTTTTTCTCTTTGGCTCCAGTATTGTCTATTAAAGTTGAGGATTTCTTTTTTTTTTTTTTAAGATTCTATTCAGTGTTTGAAGTTCGGCTCACGATTGTTGAAGTGGTTTATTGTTTTATATGTTTATTAGTTGGTCGTCTATTTCTTTTAATTGTCTGAAAATGTTTCCAAAAGTTTATTTATTCCATTCGTTTGTTAGTTTTTTCAAGTTATGAGTTTTCTTAACTAGGTTGTACATATGTGAGCCAGGGTATTGGGCTTTCCATACTTGTGTTACAGTATTCCTATAGTCTTGTCTTTCTAACCACGTCTTTTCAAATTTAAGTGGTTGGACTTTGTATTGTTCGAGGTTGTCTAACTTCGTCACAATTGAGCAGTGATCTGATGACATAAATGCATGGTTTTTTTGTTTTAATGTTTGGGAACCAACTAAGTATATGTTCTTGTATAAGGCTTCTTCTTTCAAGTTTGTCGAGGATGTTATTAATTTTAGATCGATCTCTTTTTCCTCCAAGTGAACTTTTTCGCAATTGCGGGTACTTCTTGTAAGTAGCAGTTGTCTTTGAATTTTGTATCGATTCGGATGAGGTTCCACCCCACCTTCCTTTTTTCGACCTATTTTGTATCTCGTTTAGATCTCTCATGATCAAGCATGGGTAGTCCATATTTTGGACATGTTGTTGTAAATATGTCCAGAAATATGGTTTGTCAACCTCATGAGGAGGACCGTAGACGAAGTAGATTACTAGATTAATATTTCTTTGTATATTTTGATATCTTATCACTATGAATCTTTGGTGTCTGTGTATCATTTCCAATTTTTTGTTTCTTAGGGTCTGACTTTTCCATAGTACACAGATACCTCATGCTTGTCCTATATTTAATGCCCATATCATTTGATAAAATCCAGCTTTTTTCCACACTAATTTGTGTGGTTGTCTTTCAATTTTTGTTTCTAGTAGTGCAATAATTTGAATTTTCTCAATTTTACAAAAGGATTCTATATATGTCCATAGGTTTTTACGATCTATTCCGCATATATTCCATGAACATATCTTCATATTACCTTCTTTGGTTTTGGGGGTTCTATTCAATTTTTTGTTCTTGTATGTTGTCTTAGTTTGGTTACAATTTCTTATGGCATTTCTTTGATGTCATCATTTGTGCGCGGTGTTCTTTGTATCTTTCTATTTGTCTCATTTTTATCCCTTCCTTTTTTTTGTTATGGGTTTCTGTTTTGTAGTTCATTTTCTTTTAATGTTTGTTCTTTTTTTTACTTGCCTTTGGAGATTGTGTTACTCTAGTTAATATGCATGAAAGCACACATTGCGCCATTTCAATCCTTGACCTACAATGTTGGATGTATGAAGGCAGACCAGAGGATGTCGTTACGTTTTTATTTTTAGTTGGAAGTCTTGTGTGTTGGCAATACCGATTTGTACATCTACTGCCGTGGAATTAAAGGTAAGATGCTTCTTTCTAATGATCGAACTCACAGGTACATAAAATTTCAAGTCTGTTCCATGAAGCTTCCAATTCATTGTCAAGGATGGCCACTTGAAAGCATTCATTCCCAGATCACTTTGATCCAAAGGTAATAGGAAGAAAATCTAGATAGAGATTCATCTTAAGAGTCAACTGAAGAATTCAGAATGAGAATCATTGGATCCAGATGTAATAGGAAGAAAAGCCTCCATTAATGTTTTTTAAGCCATTGTAGCAAGAACACGAAGAATAGAAACACTAAAGATCAGGGAGATTTATTGTAAATTGGAAGCTTGTGTGAAGGGAAGTATAATCCCTAATACCTTGTTCGAGGTTTAAGTAGGCAAATTGCTGGTGAGCAAGGGAGAAATTGAGTGGAGGTAAAGGAGAGAGAAAACATACAATGCACATTGAAGGCTAATCAGATTGAGAGGACATCGTCGAGTAGAAAAGGGAACAAAAAAGCCACCACACCAACGCCTGAAGTGACGTCGTCCGTCCGGCCACAACTGACCAATCCCATCCCACATAAATGCCTAATAGAGAGGCCGACAAAACCACCCTAAAAACGGATCTCGCTGAAAAGAGAATGAATCAGAAGTTGCCACCTCCTATGAAAACACCTTTCGCAAGTAAACCATTCCATGGACAAGGATGGAGCAAGTGGGCTTAAGACAATTCGACACAAAGGGTAAGGGTGGGTAACGGGCAAGGCAAGTAGGGGTTGCAAAGGGACTGCCCTTCGACGTTTGCAGGTGAGCGGAGTGGGGTTTTGATGTGATCTAGACTTATAGATTTTTCTTAATCTTTTTCTATTTAAAAAGTCTCCCACATCGCTTGTAAACACATAGGAGGCTAGAGTTTCTCCTATATATTGTGTAAGGTTTCTCATTTTTTAAGTCAAGTTGAGTTGAGTTAAAGGTTAAGCCACTAAATAGCTTCCTATGATTCCGGGTTAAGGATCGAGTTCTTGATGAGAGGCTAAGAGCGAACCCTTTGGTGAGAGGCCGAGGGTGACACCCTAGTGAGAGGCGAAGGTGTCAAAGGGTCGAGATCCTCGGAGTGCGATTCCGAGAGGATTGAGATCGAGTGTAGAGGATTCAAGGGTGAGAGGCCTACAAATCTTGCTCCACATATCACTTTTTTTCAGTTTCCAAATATTCCAAAAATTAGCCCCACAAAAAGAGTGTTCGAAAGCTCAAGCCTTGGTCGATCCGGTTCTGGTCTCTGATCAAATGGTATCAGAGCTAATCGACTCGAGCCCATTGATCTTTCGATATTCGAGTGGTTTCTTCTTATTCAAAATGTTCAAGAAGACGAGTTCCAAGCCTTTGTCCGAGGAGTACATCCGATGGGTCATTCAAGCCTATGATGATGGGTATCTTCATTGGAGCGACATGGATAGTGCTACATATGATGTAGTTGATCAAGAGCTCCGGAGGAGATATCGAAAGAGAAGGGCTTGAGAGGATGAGGCTCGGTGTAAGAAGAAGGTTGAACCACCTTGGCAAGAGATCCGCAAGCTCACGGAAGACTCAATACAACAAGTACGGGAAATTCAAAAACTTGTCAGCTCATTGGGGTCGACGCCATCGAAGCCCACAACTCCACCACCTGTCTCTTCAAAGAAAACATCCTCTACGACCATGGGCGAGGCACTTGAGATTAAAGAAGGCAAGTCTAAGGATGTTCTTATTGAGATAGAAAAGGTCAACCCCGAGCTTAAGAAAGATGAGGAAATCATCCAAGTTCCCAAGGTTGCACTTTTGATGAAGGAGAAGCGAACGTCAACCGAGGTACCTATCTTTCTGAATTCCATATCAACTAAGTGGTTGGATGCGATTCCATTCATTTCATCTTGCTTGCCTTTCACGATTCAAGAAGAAGATGGGATTCAAGATCCGTTCAAGGAGAAGAAACAGGTTCGAACAAGTGGCTCGTTTCCATCACGGATTCGAGGACAAATCCTTTTCAAGGAGAGGAGGATGATGTGATCCTAATAGTCAATGAGCTCGACTCATTTATCTTAGAAAGCTTTGTCGCATGAGCCGAATATCAACCCTCGTTTGAGAAAACAGCATGGCGACACCGTGGTATTTTGGCTCTTTCAGGCTGTATAAAATTCCGATTGAAGCCGATGAGCACTTGTTGGAAAGCTATTTAAGTGGCTACAACTTCTCTAAAGAACACTTCTCCTAAATCAGCTTTGAAGATGCTCGAATTCGACATTCTTTCCAGCTGCTCAAATGTGGACGTTTTTTTCATCCTTTTATTTCTATCAAAATAAATCCCATATCGATTAGAGATACTCGGGGGCTTATTTTCAGCCCATATATTTCTTGTAAGAACTTCATTTTGAATCAAGTCAAGTTTAGTTGAGTTAAAGGTTAAGCCACTAAATAGCTTCCTGTGATTCCGGGTTAAGGATCGAGTTCTTGGTGAGAGGCTAAGAGCGAACCCTTTGGTGAGAGGCCGAGGATGACACCCTAGTGAGAGGCGAAGGTGTCAAAGGGTCGAGATCCTCGAAGTGCGATTCCTAGAGGATTGAATTCGAGTGTCGGGGATTCAAGGGTGAGAGGCATGTGAATCTTGCTCCACATATCCTTTTTTTTAGTTCCCAAAAATCCCAAAACTTAGCCCCACAAAAAAGAGTGTTCGAAAGCTCGAGCCTTGGTCGATCCGGTCATCGGGTCTCATCAAGTGGTATCAGAGCTTCCGGCTATGGTTCCTCAATCTTTTGTGTTGTTTTCACAAGCATCCACAACCATCTGTTCGAGTTTTCTTTTGTGTTGTTTTCACAAGCATCCACAACCATCCGTTGGAGTTTTGTGCAGGAGCAGCCATTGAAGTGCATTACGCAGATCCAACGTACAGAGGCGTAATATACCATTTGGAAGGGCCTTATTGATTCGAGAGCTTTTGCGGGACCGACCATCGATACCTTACGCAGATCCAACGTACATGGGCGTATCGTATTTTTCGGAAGGGCCCACTACTAGAATTGCATTCATAGACATCAGATCTTTTATATCGGTCAGAAAAACGCACGATGTAAAAAATTATTATAACATCGTCTTTAAAATTATCGATGTTAATGGAAATATATACATCGGTCTTACTTTTTGGACATGCTCATGGGCACCTTTGAAGAATCATTCGTTGATGCTACTTTCTGGTGCAAGGACTAATGTTATAGAATATGACATTTTCATATTTAATTTAGGGTTAGTTCTATTCTTAATTTGTGTCATTGAGTGCTCAAAATTGATTCAAATGCTGAAAATGAGCTTGTTGTATGGATTGTTTCTTGCATGGATATTATATGAACTTCCAAAATAGCCTCATTGGCAAATTTATTGTGTTCTGAAAGTTTCATTGCCTTGTTTATCAAATTTTTCGCTAAATTTGGTAAATGGGCTTGTGTAATTTTGGGGTTGTTTTGACATGTGTTTGTTGGTTTTAATTTCACGAACAAGGATTTCACCAAATCATCCGAAGGACTTACCAAATTTTTTTATTTTTTTTAAGCAATGGGAATTTGTGACGTTTGGCAATTGAGTTAGATGATTAGATTTATATAGAGGTCCAAAGAGATTTTGATGGGGGTGTCTCTCTTATTAATTCTTTTTTCTAATTGTTATTCATTTGTACACTTCTTTGGATGGTTAGATGTAATCTTATTCTCTTCGTAATTAGTTTTGCGATAGAGATATTGATACGTTTGGGATAGCCGATCCTTCGCATGTGGGCTCAAAATCAAGAACCACTCCGTATATTTTCCCGACCTTGCAATGCTCTTTGATATCTTCTGATTAGAACAATTATAACAAGTGATCAACACACTGATTTATAGCGACAAAACACACTTAGTGAAAATTCCAGAAAATAACAACAGTAGCGACGGAAAGAGAGAGAAGGGAGTAGCGAGTAAGCGAGGATGCGGGAGCGAAGGCGCCAGTGCTTGGACGGTTCTGCGCCGAGGCCTACGGTTCCTGCGACGGTTCTGCTTCTTCCTTGTTGCGACGAAACTAGATGGATGTTTGTTTGTGCACTACTAGAAATTTGTTATTTAACATCAGGTAATAGCCGATGTCTTTCAAAATAAAAATCGATGTCTATGCGGGGATGTAAAAAGTCAAAAGTTTTTCACATCGGCTAGAACCCGATGTCTTTGCATGTTATAACATCGTTTATATTTTCAAATACGATGTCTTTGTTATCCTATAACATCGATTATAAAATATAACCGATGTTATAAAACACAAAGACATCAGTTATTACCCGATGTTAAAAAGTTTTGACTTTTTACATCACCAACATAGACATCGATTTTGTTTTTTGAAAGACATCGGCTATTACCCGATGTAAAATGACATATTTGCGGTTTTTTTTATTATTATCGTAGCCTATGCGGGATTTGAACCCGCATCTTTGTGTTTGAACACAATGCTCTACCATTTGAGCTAATAGGCTCATCGGTTAACATAAAAGAACATATACAAATAAACAATCAGTAAAATCCAACTCCATCACGATATTATCTCAATGGTACAATTTCCTCTTCTTTTTTTTCAACACAGTACATTCAGTTACAGAATAAAAGAATAACATCGGACATTTGATATCCGAAATGTTGCCAATGTTTGCATACCTGAATGAAAAAAAAATATGAAATTCGGTATACAGTGCATGGAATATCATCATTATACATGTACAACTAACAAAGGGATTTCCAGCTTCTTACCTTGATCAGTTTGTCATCTCCACACATTACCAGACAAATTTATTTATTGGGGTGAGCAAAAGCCAAGTCATTTACTCCACCAGCATAAGCAGAAGCAGCAGTAGTTTGAAACGTCTGGACATATAATTGCATAATAAAAGATTACCATTTCATATCGTTATATGCTTCACTATAAAGTTATTTACAAGATAAAAACCAATCACCTACAGCAGAAAAAACAAACAAAGATGAGGGACATACACCATGACCTCCAAGAGGTGTATAAGCAACAGGTTTAATCACTGCAGCAACAGGAAGTGTTAAAGGTGTAGGAGAAACTGCGCCATTAGGAACCGCATGTATGGTCGGTGAATAGAGTTCTAATGTCTGGATTTGGTCTAGGATTCTTACATAAAACTTGTTCAAACTATCAAAGTCAAGAAACAGCCTTGCAACTTTCCATACAACTCAGATATATCAAGAGATGTTGAGATGCATGAAGCCATGTTATCGGTCCATTACACCAATTTATCCAACAAAACTTTATAGTATTCCTGCACTAGGTGCACTTACCAGCACCCATAGCCTCTGTCATAGTAGTACTATATTCATCTGATTTTCCCTCCTCAGTCTTATGTTTGTCCATCTTGCTACCAGATGTGGAACTAGAAACTGCCTGGTGTGTGAAAATAGACAAGCATATAATATTTATGCTCCAAGAAAATACTCATTACTAATCAATGCAATCTTAACTATATCAAATGCAATTTGTTATATTAACCAAAATTGCAACTCGAATGGTTCACTAACATCCGTCAACACAACAATGAAATCCAAAATAAATAGGAGGAAAAGTATGGCATAGAAAACATCAGCAAACAGACCATATTTTAGATGAAGGATGGAAAGAACCAAAATACAACTGATGATAATTCATGATGGAAAATATGAATAAATCAACCTATAAAATTAGCTCAAACACTGTAATAGGTCTACAACAATAACGAATGAGATCTTCTATATCATAATCGTGTTCCTGACGGAAAATATGAATAAATCAACCTATAAAATTAGCTCAGACACTGTAATAGGTCTACAACAATAACAAATGAGATCTTCTATATCATAATCGTGTGTCAAATATGTGTGATCTGCTGATGAAACATTTAATTGATACATTAAAAAGGTTATCTATCAAACAAAATAGTGGAAAAAGAATCTGACCCACCATAAAGGATGATTAATGTAAAGACCCGGATTTTTAAATAATAAATTTCAACAAATAAAATAAAATGGATTTAAGTGGGAAAATAATAATAATAATAATAATAATAATAATAATAATAATAATAATAATAATAATAATAATAAATTCGGATATTTTAAGGAAAACTCGTATTTAAATTACTAAATCGAAACTTAAACCCTTAAAGCGAATTCCAACCCAATTTTTAACTGTAAAGGACAATTCTATCGTTTTGCCTCGGGATTTGAAATAAACTTTGGGATGTCGATATCTTCGTAATTTTGAAGCGTTATCTTGATCGAGTCGGGATAAATCGAGAGAGGGTTTCGAGATTTATTTTTGGGTATTTTGAATTTAGGGTCTTGGGACCACTCTATAGACTTGTAGGTCTCTTCCTCCATCTGGTTGTCAACTCTTTCCCCCTTTCCCTTTGTCGAGTAGCAACAAGCAGATGGTCTCTGAAATGGAACAGAACCCACGCCAAGATCTGCAGCCTCCCACCTTATCTGATTTCAAACAGCTCATTTCTCCCCCTTAAAATTTGAGCCTCATTCAACCAAAGCCCTCATCCACAAACAAGAACCCTGGAAACTCCTCACCATCACCCCTGGTTCCCTATTCTCCGCTAAAGCAGCTCCAAAATAGCCCTTTTTATCTCCTGATTGTCGAGCCACTGAGCCACTGCAAGCCTCCCCTCCTTTCCTTGCCGAACAGCTCCTGAACGCAGCTCCGATCTGCTATCGACAGAGCTCCTGTACTCCACTCTACCTCAGGGCGGTCCTTGACGAGCCACCATCACCGTTGTCGTGCCCAGCCACCTCTCCACCTCCTCTGTCCCTGTCGCCCGAAGCGACCAAGGAAGAAGACGACGACGGAGCCGCCTGTCCACGCCGAGCCCGACCACTTGCCTCCAGCACATCCCCCGTTCCCAGAAGCCAGAAGCAGGAGAAGGAGCGCCAACGCCGGCCATCGGAGCCCCAAACCAACCCCTCGCGCCCCTGTTTGTTACCACAGGTCAATGCCCTCTTCTTGTTCGATTTTTTATTCTAAACACATCCAAAACCTGCCTTTAACTCCCTCCCTACTCTCCTAGTCATCGATCGACGCTGTCCCTCGCTGATTGAAGTCGGGATCCGCCATTGACGCCCGGAGATCTCCTCGGAATCGCGATGTGAGTACTCCCCTTCCTCCCCTCTCTTGCGTGCTCGCTTCTTTCTGTCTGGTTGGGTATTGGTCGGAACCTCTTGTCGGTCACTTGGCCAGAATTTGTGACGGAACCAGCCGCTGGAATCCCTAGTTTCCCCCCTTTCCTCGCCGTCTTCCGTTCCTGAGCGCTGAGAGCTCTGTCCTCTGGGTTGGGGAAGGAGACGGTCTTTTGTTCTTTCTTTCCTGGGTTGGGCCGGGTCGGAATCTCACTTCCGGGTTATAAAATGTGGTGCTCGGGTTAAGCTTGAAACCGGATCCTTCTTTTTCTATTGTGACCGGGTCTTGGGTTGGAAATGGATCAAAATCCGGGTGAGGATTGGGCCTGTCTCTTCCTTTCTATGTGGGCTGTTGGTCTTGAGTGTTTTGTTTCATATATTATTATTATTATTACGTTATTTGATTTGTATGAAATTGTTGTTTGCCTATTATATTATTATCATATTATTCTGTTTTCAGATCGTAAATATGTTGAAATTATTATTTATCATAAAATTGTTTTAAAATGGAATATATATGTATATAATGCTATTATGAGATTTTAGAAAAGGTAAAGTGATCTATTGAGGATGATTTACAAAACAATTTATTTTATTGAGTTATAAATGAGGATTGATTTGTTGGTGTCTATTTTAATTAAATATTGATTGATTATTTATTTAAAAAGTTTTGGAATAAAATGCCGGAATTATTTCTATAATATGATCTTGAAAGATTTGTTGAGGATTTAAATGATAAATGTCGGGATTTGGCCAAATATGATTTGAGAAATTATTTTGAATATGAGTTGACTTAATTTGGGATTTAAGAGTTGAGAATTATTGTTGGCGAGATTTATCGATGGTTTTGATTAAATGGTTTTGGTTGATGTCGATCGTAGGGTTGACATGGTACGGTAACCACCAAAAAATGGTGATTACCACGTACCAACCACAAACTGGTGGTACGCAAATTTTCATACCACGTACCAACCAAAAGTCGTGGTTACCGCATATGTGGTAACCACGACTTTTGGTTACCATCGGTACATTACCATGGTTACCAAGCAGTAATTCTGTTTGTATTTTTTCGAAACCCCTTGGATACGTTCCAGTAGTCATCAAAGTTATCGAACGAAAAAATATGGTTACCAAAAATAAAATTGGTGTGACATATTAAAAGATCAAATAAATCAAGGTCACAGCCTAAAGTAGAAACCAATTCAAACCAAAAAAGTTCAAAGTCTTGAAAGAAACCAAGTTCAAAGTGTTCAAACATTCGATCAGTTGGGAAAATACCTGCAAACCCAAAGACCAAGGTGGACTGGGAATAAAACTGGCTGAAGAAATGAACATAAGTCTTCAAATGAAACTTCTTTGGAAGATTTGCAATGAACCAAACAATATCTGGGTCAAAATAATCAAAGAAAAATACCTACAACAAGAAGGATTAATGGATAGATCTACTCAGAATACTTCTTGGCAATTTGGCAGACTTCTTCATTTACGTGAGAGATTTATCACAGGACTTCACTGGATTGTTGGGAATGGTGATTTGATAAATGTTTGGAATGATCCCTGGCTCTAGGGGTACAACCTCTCAGACTACAAACAACACTTTGATCCTGAACTCAAGGTTAACCAGTTATTTAATAGTAACAAAGAATGGGATGTCGACCTAATCCATGAGATCTTCCCCACCAACATTGTCGATCAAACTATCAAAATCAAAATTCGAACTTGGGATGTGGCGGATAAATTAATATGGAAATATAATTCGAATGGACAATTCTCCACTAGATCGGTAAGACAAATCCCCGTCCACCATAACCACAACAATTATATAAACCTAAGTTGGATCTGGAAACTTAATCTCCCTCCCAAAATAAAAATTCTCTTATGGAAGATAATGTCAGATAGCCTTGCGACGAAGGAACGATTAAATAGATATTTCAATAGAGTTCCTCCCAATTGCTGCTTTTGCGATTTTCACCATGAACCACCTCTTCATTCTTTGTCCTTTCACAAGGTTGACGGTGGCAACCTATGAGCTGTTGAAGGGCAAACAAAACCAGTTACTCCCAACTCACTGTAATAACATCGAAGATATCATTAACAAGATTCACAACAAAAAAGATCTTGAGGATTTATGCTTCATTTGGCAAAAAACTTGGGAATCTAGGAATGAACGAATTTTTAAAAATAATAAAATATCTCCACGCATAATTGCAATCCGAGCTTCAGCAGACTATGCTGACTGGCTGGCAACTAACGATAATACAACCTCAAAACCCAACCATATTGCTAGAAGGAAACGCAATTCGAAGTGGACAAAACCACCTAAGGATATCTACAAAATCAACGTAGATGGTTCATTAAAGCCCACGGGCGTGTGTCGGGTGGGGGTGATCATCAGGGATCACAAGGGATCGGTGATTGACATTTTTCAATCACAATTAGCAGCTTCATCTCCTATACAATCAGAAGCTACTGCTTTTTGTGCAGGTGTAAAATTAGCCTTCTCTAGAGGATTCAAGAGAATCATAGTGGAAGGAGATTGCCTAGAAGTGATCAAGAGCATTAATGACAGAAGTCATGTCAGATGGGAAGTGTTGAGGGAAGTGGAGTTTATCAAGAACCTTAGCTTGAGCTTTGACAGCATAGAATTCAGACATTGCTACAGGGAAGCGAACAAGGCAGCTGATTTCACAGCTAAGTCTAGTAATACTTGTACGATTAGTAATTTCCCTATTCTTAGGGATCTTTGTAACATCATCCGTGAGGATGATCATGGCGATGCTTTACTTCTGTAAAGACTGCCTATTTCTTGCCTACTGTAAAAAAAAAAAAAGTGTTCAAACATTCAAAATGTTCCTATTGTTTCTTGTAGAAAAAGTAGAAAGAACCAATTTAGGTCAAAATCAAAACACAAAATATAACTTCAAAACTTTAAAATTAAATTTAATAATAATAAAACATTAAATAAAAAATTTTAATATATATACTTGGTAACCATGGTAACTATGGTATTCAGATTTCATTACCATTACTGTACCACCTTCACGTGGTTACCACCAAGATGGTTACCATCATGTTGGTTACCACAAGTGTGGTTACCAACATAGTCGGTGTGTGGTTGGTACATGGTTGGTATGGTAATTTCTGTACCATTTGCCAACCCTAGTCGATCGTATCGGAAGGGTTTTAGAAATGGTTTTACTATCGGTTGGTTTTGAACATATTGAGAGCTTGGGTTTTGTGCGAGTATGAATGTTGGTCCATCGTCTTATGACAATGACTTGATGATAGGTGTGTATTGCTAGTGGATTACTATGGACTTGCATTTGGGCCCTTGCTTGTATTATCCTGTTGTTCTGCATCTTCAGGTAAGTTCCCTAGGGGGCTTACTCAGGTTGGACATTCATGCATGTTGTTGCATTTTATATTAGGTGTTGCATATGCATAAAAGCATTCCATGTAGTATCATGTTAGGTTGCACTAATTGAATGAGCATCTGCTTACTTTATGCATTTGAAACAGAACGACCTTTATCTGTGATAGTCCTAGAGTCTTTGCTAGGTTTCCGTAGGTGAACCTGCGGAAGGATCATTGTCGAAACCTGCACCAGTAGAAAGACCCGTGAACTCGTTTACAAACACCGGGCGGACGTCGTTCGGCCACAAACCGACGACGTCCCCCGAGCTCGGCAGGATCCCGACTCCCAGTGGGTCGGTCTCCTCCGAGCGAACAAACCCCGGCGCGGATTGCGCCAAGGACCATGAACAATAGCGCGTCCCACGCCCCTCGGTTGCCCGAAGTGAGCGTGGGTCGTCGTGTCGTTTCGATACATTAGAACGACTCTCGGCAACGGATATCTCGGCTCTCGCATCGATGAAGAACGTAGCGAAATGCGATACTTGGTGTGAATTGCAGAATCCCGTGAACCATCGAGTCTTTGAACGCAAGTTGCGCCCGAAGCCTTCGGGCCAAGGGCACGTCTGCCTGGGCGTCACGCACCGCGTCGCTCCCCACCCAAACCATTGGGATGGGGGGCGGATTGTGGCCCCCCGTGCGCTCATCGCTCGCGGTCGGCCTAAACACAGACCCCGTGGCCGCGAAACACCGCGACGTTTGGTGGTTTACTCGTGGCCATATGGTAGCCCAGCCTCATCGGGTACCCTGAGTCAATCGAGTCATGAACTTCCTTATATTATGAGATGCCTGCGGGCTTTATTGTGGAGCGGGTTAGGCATGCGTGCCGCCCGATTATGATGGAATGCATTCACGAGCTGGCTAGTCTCCGCCCTATCGGAAGGGGGTGGAGGTAGGAGAGGGATATGCCATTTGGCATTGTCTTGGGCCCTTTACATTATTTATGCACATTATTATACCTAGGAGCATGCTAGTGTGTTGGACTTTCGCACTGCATTAGAACATCTTTATTAGGTAAAGCACATACTATGTGGCCTCAGCGAGGACTGCCGGTCCCGCATGAGTGGCTCTATCTGACTCCTTTCCCCGTTCTTTTTTTTAAAGGTATTTTCTGCAGATTCTGAGTGCTCGATGTCTATATGACGGGGTTTCCTTTTGTCGAATTGAAGAACATGGCTAATTTTCTAACTTGGTATAAATGGTAACCATACGCTTACGTTTTGGTTTTGACCCGGCTCTGTCGTGGCATTTTGTATCTTAACTTTGCTTCCGCTTTACTTTCGTTTGAATTGGATTTCGCGACATAGTCTTAGGACAGGTTAAGGGTACCCAACAGCCCTTCGAGGTTTTTGGGGTTTGAAATCCCTCTTTCTACTAATATTAAAATGAGTTTGAAACCTCGATCCGTACTTGGATTGCAAGATCCGAACAAGGGGTTTTATCCCTTGAAACGTAACCCAGAAATCATAATTCTGGGCCGTTACAATTAAGTGACACATTATATAAATATATAATACATGAGGTCTTTACTAGTATAGAAACATAGTAGATGATTATTGATGTAAACAGCAGATAGGTAAATATTGGAGAAAAGGGGTAATGTATGCAAATTGCAGTTTTAAGGAGTAGAAAAATCCATCAATTTACCTTGACGACGGTACTCAAGCGAAGATCAAGATCAGCGCCATTCATCAGACCTTGCTGTGTGGACGAATTCGTTACCTGCCCGTCAATGGCAGTGCACAAAAATTGCCAGCATTCAAACTCCATGATACCAAAGGTCAAGTAACCCTGCACCCAGATATCATGAGAGTGAATGCACTACATCATTTTCAAGGCAGAAGGAGTGTATTCGTACATGAAACTCCAAATCTAATATATGAATGATATATAGGAGTATGAAATATCCAAGGAAAACTCCAAATCTGCAATCACAAGTTCACATTTACAGCCTTAGATCTACAGAAAAAAAATCGTAGACAAACCCTAGATCTACAAGTTAAAATCTGAAATCACAAGTTCACATTTACAATCTTAGATCTACAAAAAGAAAAATTGCAGCAAACAAACCTGAGATCTATACGTTCAAATCTGCAATCACAAGTTCAAATTTGCAATCACAACTTCAAATCTACAATCACAAGTTCACAAAGATATTAGGCACATTTTGTTTCAATTCTGGACGAATTTGAGAGAAAGGTTGAAAAGTAGATTTCAATCCATTGGAGAAATTAGCAGATAAGCATCAACTATCAACTATATCTATAAAAGATACTGGATTACTTATTCTAAAAGATTTCAATTCATCGGAGATGGCTAAAACAAGATGCCCTTGAAGACATTTGAATAAACAGTGTGGGACTGCAAAACCTTATATGTCTTTCTCTTTGTAAAAACCAAAACCAACTGAAGGTAACATTTTGGCCACAACAAAGTTTCAGGTAATTGACTAGGTCAAGAGGAATGCATAGGTAACATCATTTTTTTTGCAAAACTAACTGGAAATCGATGAGACAAAGTTCGCAAAGGGGTGAATCGAATCAACTTCTCATTATCAAACTTGAAACAGCAGAGAGAATCAAATACGACAAAGATAAAGATGCAAAATCAGATAATAAATAAAAAAGAGGAGGGAAGAGAACAAACACTCCGGAACACCAGGAGAGGACTTTGTTCTGATGAGACTCCCTCCATGGACGCCGGATCTGAGCAGGAGGGTGACTGGAGCAACTGACGAGAGCTTCAGATCTGGGTAGGAGAAGGAATTGGGAAGCAGAAGGGTTAGGGGTTGGTTTATGCTCTCCGACTGGGGGATTTTTTTCTCTATGTTTTGAGAGAAGGAAGTGGGAAGCAGAAGGGTTAGAGTTTGGTTTATGCTCTCCGACTGGGCGATTTTTTTCTCTATCTGTGGAGGTCGGGATCGAGTACGACATGGGGTGTTCAGGAGATCCTTCAATGGCGGTGATATTGAAAGAGATGATAGTGAAGAGCGGTGTTCAGGGGGAGGAGAAGGAAACTGGGAACAGGAGGGAAGGAGAAGTAGCGGCTGTACGTTTAGGTTTTCTAGTCAAGAAACTCATGGGCGGGACTTTAAATTAATTCATGACTGATTCCACGCTTTTTAAAAAAAATTCAAACTAAATATTTAACAATAGTGTAAAATATAGGGTGATGTCTATTTTATTTTTTATATCTCAAATTTATAAGCCGATGTTAAAAAACTGTTTAATATGACAGGTTTTTCTGACTGATGTTAATGAACCGATGTTTAATAGCAGAATTCTAGTAGGGTTGGTGTTGGCCGATTGAACCAAAGGTAGGGGTTGGGTTTGTGATTGCCGAGTAAACCAAGGATATAAGGGAATAGAAAGCTTTTGGATTGGGAATTGTAGAAACCTTTATTCCTATAGAGGTTCCACAATATAATTCCAATCTAATTAAAATTGAAAGTCTACATGAGTTTAAATAGAAAAACTTGAACCAATTCTGTCTTGCAAAGATAAAGCTTTGGTTAACTAAAGATAGATGAAATAGTCCTAAGATAGATAATTCCTAAGATAGATAACTCAATCTAATTAAAGATAGAACTTAGTGGAAAATAATCCTATCTAGATCAGATATAATTCTCCCACATTATTTTCCTAAATTGCATAAAATAAATCTAACTTAGATAAAATAATAAAATTGGGCCAAACATAGGAGAGGACTCGGCATGGGCCAAGGCCCACTTGGCACGTGCCTCCCTTGCACTCGATATGGGCTTGTGTCGAGTGCCCCATGTGTGTATCGAGTGGTCTTGTGAAGGTGGCTGTTGACGAGTCTTCATGAGCTTCGTTTGTGGACACAAGATCAACTACTGGGCTGGTGGTCTAGTCTTGAGCAAAGTGATCCAAGGTGGCCTGAACCCTTGCCCCATCGTTCTTTGGTAACGGACGAGAAGCGCTATAGTTGCATCTTGAATCTTCTTGGCTCTTGGACGAGTGATAGGACCGTCAAATGGCACCTTCATGTTGTCCTCAATGTCACCAGGAGTCATCGACATTTGTACTGCATCATTCTCCTCCACTTGAGTTCGATTTGTCCTCAAATCGTCGTCAGAGTCATCGTCAGGCACGAACAAAGATAGATCGACGACGTTGAAGGTGGAATGCACGCTGTACTTATCGGTAGGGAGATCCAGCTTGTAAGCATTGGGTCCCATATTATGAACCACTCGAAATGGTCCATCTCCCTTAGGATCCAGCTTAGATTTCTGTTGTTGCGGAAACCTTTCATTCCTAAGATGCAGCCATACAAGGTCACCAACATTGAATTGTACGTCCTTGCGATGCTTGTCCTTCGCTGCCTTGTACTGGGCGCTTTTCCTCTCCAGCTACGCCTTGGTTCGCCCATGCAAGCGCTTGATGAAGTCCACTTGCATAGTTGCATCCATGCTTTCCTTCTTCTTTAGTGGTCGAGGCATCATATCTACAGGCGTAAGCGGATTTCGCCCATAGACAACCTCAAAAGGAGCCTTCTTTGTTGTTGAGTGCCTAGACCTGCGTGATAGAGCGTCAGCTACCACGTTATCCTTTTCCTTTTTATGGTGAACCACATAGGAAAAGGTTTCCAAGAACTCCACCCATTGAGCAAGGCGTCTGATGAGCATTGTTTGACCTTTGAGGTACTTTAGAGCTTCATGATCCGAATGAATCACAAACTCCTTAGGCCAAAGGTAGTGCTGCCATGTCTGTAAGCAACGAATAAGCGCGAATAGCTCCTTGTCGTAAGTTGAATAGTTGAGCTCAGCGGGGCCCAACTTCTCGCTGAAATAGGCAACATGGCGCCTATTTTGTAGAAGGATCCCACCAATGCCAGTGCCAGAAGCATCACACTCGAGCTCGAACGGTTGTGCGAAGTCAGGTAGTTGCAGCACTGAGCATGGGTGAGTCGATCCTTTAGAGCATCGAATGCCCTTTGATGTGAGTCTATCTAGCGAAACGTCACATCTTTCTTCGCCGGTTCATGTAGTGGGGTGGCAATCGTGCTGAAGTCTTTGACAAAGCGTCGATAAAAGCCAGCAAGGCCCAAGAATGAGAGGACATGGGTGTGAGTGTGCGGCTGGGACCACTCCTATATCGCTAGAACCTTCTTCTCATCTACTTTCAAACCATACGCAGAAACAACAAATCCAAGAAAAATAGTAGATTCGGAAACAAAAGAACACTTTTTCAAATTGGCATACAATTTTTCTTTTCTAAGACAATCAAAAACCAATTTTAAGTGACTTAAATGATCACGCAGATTCTTACTATAGATTAAAATATCATCAAAATAGACAACGACAAGTTTCCCTAAGTAGGGTCTAAGCACATGGTTCATAAGCCTCATAAAAGTAAAAGGAGCATTAGTTAATCCAAAAGGCATTATTAACCATTCATATAAGTCATACTTAGTTTTACAAGCCGTTTTCCATTCATCTCCCTGTTTCATCTTAATTTGATGATAGCCACTTCTAAGATCAATTTTATAAAAAATGCAAGCACCATATAGTTCATCAAGTATATCATCTAAACGAGGAATAGGGTGACGATACTTAACCGTAATTTGGTTGATTGACTTGCAATTAACACACATGCGCCATGAGCCATCCTTCTTTGGTACCAAGATCACAGGGACGGCGCAAGGACTAAGACTTTCGCGAACAAATCCTTTGTCCATAAGCTCCGTGACTTGGCGCTGTAACTCCTTTGTTTCCTCATGGCTAGCTTTGCAAGTGGCACGATTAGGCAAGGATGCGCCAGGGACAAAGTCAATCTGGTGCTCAATCCCTCTAATTGGGGGCAGGCCTTGTGGTAGCTCAACATGAAGCACATCTAGATAATCCAGTAAGAGAGCAGCAATAGGTGCAGGAATATGACTCAAATTCACAACATTCAGCATTACCTCTTTCATTACCAATAGGATATTAGGTCGACGAGCATTCCAAGTGATAGTCTGTTACTGAGGTTGAGAGACAAGAGATCGGTGTTCAACAGAGCCCTTTAGCAAAGTAGAAGGGGTTGTTGAAGGTGGCGTAGGGGAAGGCATTGGTGTTGTGGGAGCCGTGGCCGCGGGAGGTGATGCGGCCTTGGGGAGGGGCTCATGTGTGGGTGCGGCCTTCCGAGCTTCCTTCTGGACGTCCTGTTGCGGTCGCTTGTGCACCTGTTCCTTCAAAGCAATTTGAGGAGACAAGGGTTGGAGAGTAATTCTCCTCCCATCAAAGTGAAGGAATATGTATTTTCACATCCATCATGTATAACCGAGCGATCATACAACCAAGGACGACCAAGTATAATGTGACTACAATCCATCCTAGAACCATCACATAATATTTTATCGTGATAGGAACCAATAGAAATAGAAACTAAGCATTGTTTAGTGACCATAATATCAGACCCATCATCAGTAATACCATTCAATCCATAGTGAGTAGCTCTAAGAGTAGTAGTCAAGTGTAAGAAATCAACTACTTTTTCATTGATGAGGTTGCAACAACTTCCTCCACCGATGATGACATTTAAGGTAGCCTTGCAACCCACACACTTAGTGTGGAATATGTTCTCCCTTTGATCAGCCATGGGAGCCTCTTGAATGTGTAGGACTCGGCGATTGACAAGGCAGAGAGCTTCCTGAAAGTCTGAAGGATCGATCTCCTCATTTTGATCCCGAGACGTGTCCTCCTCACTTCACTCGAGATTAGGGGTTCTTCGACAGTCTCCTTCTCATAGTAATGGTCTCCTAAATCATTGAGAAGGACCTTCCTTTTCTAAGGGCACTCAGGAGAGACATGTCTAGAACCATCACAAGTGAAGCAATAGATGTCTTTGTTGCGTTCTTTAGAAGGTGCAACAACTCTTCTAGTTTCGACTTGAAAACCCTGTTTGGGTGAGTTGGGAACTCCCTTTTGCTGCATAGAAGGGTTAGAAGTAGATCTGGATTGACTAGAAGAAGCAAAAGGAACAAACCTGTGACCTTGGGAAAACTGGTCGGTTCTGGCCCTATGTTGTTGCTGCTGATCATGTAGAAGTCGCGCTTTATGAGTTAGTATTAATATCCCTAATAGAATGAATAGATAAGGGATTACGAATTGAAGTATTGAGACCAGCAAGAAACTGAGTGCATAAACCACGTTCAGTAAGATAAACATTAGCCTGATGAGCGAGTCGTTCAAGCTCGTCTTTGTATTCCATAGGGGAGCGAGATCCCTGTCAACATTGAGACAAACGCATCCTTATCTTCTCCATGTACTCCTCAGGCATATGTCTCTTCTTCAATAGGTAGCGCAGTTGAGGCCAGGTTTCAACAGGTTTCTTGTCTTGACGACGACGGATTTCACGAGTGTGAAACCACCAAGAGTGAGCCATATATGTTAAGTGTAAAGTAACAACCTTCAACCTCTCTGTTTCACCATAGCAAAGATGATCAAGTACATAATTAGTATGATCCTCCCAGGCAAGATATGCCTCGGGATCATTAGGACCATCAAAAGTATCTAACTTGATCTTAACATCTCGCCGTTGGATAGCTTGTGCATTATCAAATCTAGGACGACCGAAATTGGGGTTAGGTAAATAATCAAGATTAGCATCTACCTCATGGTAAGCGTCCTCCTGATGTGGCATGTCGTTCAGATCAGCCTTGCTACGGCTGTCATCCCAATTAGTCTTGATGAACAAGGGGTTCACATGAGTCTGGTGATGCTGATGGGGCCGACCTTGTTGCTGATGTGGAGGAGGGGTTTGTTCCCTACGTTGATCTTGTCTTTTAAAGCCAGATAATGGATCATTATCATTCTCTCCTGCAAAAGGGTTAGGCGAAGCAGACTTAAGTTTAAGGGGTATTTGACCAAAAGGGGGTGGCTTACCGCTAGGAGGAGTAGAGCTAGAATCTGTATCCTGCTTGTATTCCTCGAATTTCCGATCCAACGCTTGGTTGATCTGTGCGGTGAATTGAGCACGTTCTTGAGCCCACTCAATGGCAAAACGATTGTCACGTGCTTTGTTGGATGCCTCCATTTGCGCCAATGCAGCTTGTGTAGCGGCGTTTGTGGCGGAGTCAATAAGGAATTTCATATCTGCAGCAGAAAGGGTAGCCGAAGGGGGAGGGGAAGAGCTATGTTCGCCTTTGTCGTTAGACATGTTCCTACAATATCAGAAGAGCAACAAGTAAACGGAGTAAAGACTAGAAACCAAGTAATGCAAACCCTTGTGATTCTAAGAGTGATTAAGTTTTAGAAATCAATTAGGCAAGAAAACAAGTCACTAAATTCAAGCAATTTCCCCTGGACACAGAATTATGCAATATTAAAGATGGCAAGTAGAGATCAAATTGCAATTTAAATCAGCCACAACTCGGATAACAAGGATAGCAAGTATAAACAAACGACTAATATGTAAGGAATAATAATTTAATGTGATGCACGAAAATTCGGTAATATGGGAGTAATATCAATGCAATCACAAGGGAAATCAAGTGCACACACTCCGTCAACTATTATCTGATGGTTGCAACACGGTTCAGAAAAAGAGGGGTGTCACTAAGGCTCCTATGTCGGCACAGCACAAAATTACACAAAATTCCTATATTATCTTATTCCACATATTATGTTGTATAAAGATAGTGTCAAGTTGTTGCCTAATTTGAGTCACTTCAGATTTGAGAGGTTCTTTCAGAAATTTGGTGGTTTATAAACTTTTTCTTTGAGATATCCTAAATACACAAAAACTATGTGCAATCTGCAACTCTAATGGGGACTTTCAGATCGATTGCTCCTACTCTAACCCTTGGGTCCATTTCAAAGCGATGGATCACTCCTGGCTAGAGACTCGGTTGGCGTGTTATAGCGGATCCGAATGGTATATTAAAGACAATTAGGGTTACACATCCTACATACACTTCATAATCTTTGTTCATATTATAAATAACTCTCGCCATCTCGATAAAGATCTTTCTCTGTTGATCATTGTCAGCTTACAGATTGCATCGAATACTTCCTCATAAATTCCAGCAACTATCCTTCAAGTAGTCAAATACAAGGGTTTGCATCACGACTGAAAGAGAAGGGCACACACTATTTCAATTATCTCAAACAAAACTCGCAATTGATCAATTTTTTCTTAAATCAAGAGCATTCATACCCCTTCCCGGGCATCTATTGAAATTCATACCCGAGAAAAGGTAATCCAACTCTAGTATGTCTAGTGCAGTTTATATCAGAACAATAATTTTTTGACTAAAGATGAAACTCATCAGAAGAATGGTGTAAATACCATGGAAAGAACTTTAGGCTAAGTCTTTTCAAGGCAGGCATGCATAAATCCTATCACCTATCCTGCACATTCCATTCATGAATTCTCAGTCTTTTCATCACCAAAAATGATTCTCACTCAGAAATCCCATCAACTATCCTGTACATTCCATTTTTAGGCTACGTTTTTTCAAGGCAGGCATGCATAACATTTTTAAAGCCTCCCTGAATTTATTTGTGAGTATTATCTAATCTTAATTGAATACAGTACATAAGTCTGCAAACATACTGAACAAAGACCCCTCTCATCTCATATATCACTAAAACAAAGAGAAACTATATCTTGTTAAATTGTTACCTCTTTGACGTGCAATCTCTTGGTCAAGCTCTTCTTTCCACTTTTTATGTATCTCTGAATATCTCATGTTGCAGTAACAAATATCTTCTTAGAACAATCACAAACAAATTGTTTTCAAGACTATATATGTAGTGAGAAACATCTAGCAAATTCACCTTAGGCTATCTGAATCCCACTGACCATTGACATCTAAACCCTTCCGTACTTTACAATGTGGGGGCATGACATCAGGTGATGACGTGATGTTGGGTTGCTTGTGTTGCTGATACTGGAAAAATGCCTAGAAGAACTTGAAGGGCTTGCAGTATCACTATAATCAACAACCATAGAGGGTGAACCATTAAGAATTTTACCTGGGTAACTGCTTTTTGGAGGTAGTTTCATGAATTTTGGAGCACTGTCATTGTGCATATCTTCAGAGCAAGATCCGTTAATTGTGTTCAAACACTCTTCATATAATGGTGTTTGAAGCTTAAAAGTGCTCCAAAATAGTGTGTGCTCTTCTCTTTCAGTCGTGATGCAAACCTTGGTATTTGACTACTTGAAGGATAGTTGCCCATCTGTACTGACCGAACTGCAGGATTAGGATTGTGAAGTCAAGATTAACGAGCACTCAATTCCCATTTTGGGGTATGGGGATAAAGTCGTGTTGGATGATGTTGGTTTTGACGAAAGCCGGGTGAAGCCGAGCCTAGGAAGAGCTCCTTGCCCAATGAAAGTTATGAAATAACTAGGTTCTAGATCTTATATTGCTTTTGGTTTTCCTAAGATGTTTCTAATGACTCGAATGTGTTTTCGCAATCTATTAGAGCCCTGGAAGAGCTCTACATCCGTATCAATTTCTTCTAGAGTAGCATACTGTTGGAATTGATGAATATGTTAGATTGCTTCGACTTCACTGCTATAGTTCACCTTCAAACAGTCTAAGTACAAGCAATCATATGCATTCTTACTTGCATAGTGGAGAATGAAAGTACTGAAACTACACTCTTACACAACTTATTCGAAACATGAAAACATACCCAAATATATCCTACTCAGAGTTGGGTCATGATCGACTCTTACACAACTTAGAGTCATGATCGACTCTTACACAAGTTATTCGAAACACGAAAACATACCCAAATATATCATACTCAGAGTTGGGTCATTACCAAAGTGTGCTTCGAGAGTGCTTTTTAATTAATTGTAATACAAACGGATCGATGGACATACCGAACTTGGACACTACCTTCCCATTCTGAACCTCATAACCATAAGGAGATGATCGCGATCATCACCATCTTATTCGTGTTTCTTGGCGTGCCTTAGGCAATATGCTTTGATCCTTTTGAGTGCTTGTTTGAGTAGGGCTGGTTCGATAGCGTAAGATCCCCACGACAAACCCTACCAGTTAGATACAACATATGAAAGATATGTTTCAAGCTTCTTGCAAGCTTTTGCAGAAAAATGGTTTTGTACATTGTATATTTCGTACCGGTTTTGTACATTGCAGAAATCGGAGTCGTCTTTGATCCCATCCAGCATTGAAAGATCTAGCTTGGCCTGTAATTGCAATGTGTGTTTGTCTATGAGTTGTCTTTGATATCGAGTGATGATCATCATAGATGCTTTTTATTCAATTCAGCTTACCACTATAGACATTCCATCTTGAGGCTTGTACGGGCAAGTAATGCAAGGAATTTCACTGAGTTTCTCCCAACAAATTTTGACGTCTTTACACAGTGTATCGAGTACTCTTGTGAAGAAATCATCTTTCGTCTCCTCAAGGAGTTGCGGAGCCGCCCCCTGAAATATTGTAAACAATTAATTTCATTGAGTTTCTTATTGCCTATTGATCAATAAGAAATAAACAAATTCTCAAATAAAATGTGATCGAATTCATGATTGAGTTGCAACATTGCATAGACAAAACTGAATGAAGGTTACAAGGTCGTTGTAATTAATTTTTGAGGAAGTATTCGACGCAACCTGTAAGCTGACAATGATCAACAAAAAAAGATCTTTATCAAGATGGCGAGAGTTAGTTATAATATTAACAAAGATTATGAAGTGTATATAGGTTGTTTAACCCCGATTGTCTTTAATATGCCATTCGGATCCGCTATTGACGATGCCAAAAAATAAACAGGAAATGAAAAACGACAAAAGAGGGGGGGGGGGTATAGAAATGTGTGAGGTGTCAAGCATGCCCCCCATCCACGTGCCCCCTCTTGAGCAACACGTGGCATTTGGGTCACGACAAATGGCCAAGAAGATAAATCGACATGTCCCGGAGGGAAGGCCGACAACCGCTATAAAAACCAGAAAGCTCTCTGGAAAAAGGGGCCTTTTGGGAAATCAGAAGGAGGAATTCGAGAGTAAGAAAGAGGGAGAGAGCGGGAGAGAAGGGAAACTCTGCAGACAATCCCAACGGTAAAGAAGGATAACATTTTACCGATCCGCGGATAGCCACCTGACATTGTTAAGTAAAAAGCGGGCTACGCGGATAGAAGTATCAGATGTTCAGAGATAAAGGGTTCACCCCCATCTTCCTTCCCTCTCTCTGATCTAGAATGAATCTTCTCCTATCCGAAAACTTTGGTGAGGCCATCGCCCGGGAAGTAGAACGAGCCAAGGGTACGGCTCGACAGCGCTGGAGTCGGCCTATTCACCGGCCGCGGGGAGGCCAGATCTAGGTAAGTCTGTTAAAGTGTCCATGGTCTTCGTGACACGGGTCAAGGTCCCCCGTTTAGAATAGATGGTTACAGGAGGAAGGGGCCCCAAGCAAGAACGACGACCAATTAAAAAAGGACACGTGGCTCATCTCCCTCACGAGAACGTGGAGGGAGTTTCACTTTTCAATTATTGTTTCATTAGCTATAACAAGCCAATCGAGTCTTTAGCCAGGAGTGATCCATCGCTTCGAAATAGACCCAAGGGTTAGAGTTGGAGCAATCGATCTGAAAGTCCCCATTAGAGTTGCAGATTTCACATAGTTTTTGTGTATTTAGGATATCTCAAAGAAAAAGTTTATAAACTACTAAATTTCTGAAAGAACCTCTCAAATCTGAAGTGACTCAAATCAGATAACAACTTGACACTATTTAATATTTAATAATAAAAATTATTAATAATAATAATAACTTCTTATTATTAAATATTTAAGTTTATTATTAATAATAATTTTTATTATTAAATATTAAATAGTAGAATTAGTATAATCGTCGGATAATAAATTAAATGGGTGTCATACGAAATACGGTAATATCATGAATATTTTTTTCCTTCAAAAAATATGCAAAATGGATGTCTATGTGTAGATAAAATAAAATTTCATTCAAGAATATAATTTTTATAATGTCAAAATGGCTAAAAAGCCATTTAAACATTTTAATTAACTTCGCTGCCACGTGTCAACCCCTGAATGGGTCCACATGACAGCTCACATCTTCTTGATTTTTTTGGCTGGGCAACTGACAACATGCATTTAATTTCCTCGTGCCTCCCGACGTTGTTTTGACCTTAATTGCCGGACATGTGCATACGAGTTCCACTTTCCCTTGGTTTTCGTATTGAATCCAAACACCCGGATTCATGTCAGATGCACAACGTTGTATATTTCATATTGCAATCTACCCGATCTGTCCCGTTTTGACCTCAGATGCACAACGTTGTATATTCCATATTGCAATGTTGAATTCGATACTGTACTGTAATAAACGCTACAATGTCGGATCTGATAGTAAACAATAGTTTTAATTCGCGAATTTGCGGTGGATATAAAGATTATTTTATTCCCTACAACCCCGCCCAATGGCGACCGGTTAGATCTCCCATTTTCTCTCATTACATCGGTATAATACTGGGTTCGTAATACAGAGCCAGATCAGATACTCCATGTACAAAGTACAATACAAAAAGTAAACGTAAACGAGCCAGCCAGAAAAATAAAAAACAAAAATACTAGTACTACTAGTATTTGTTTTTTAAAAAAAAGTAGTTTGGGGCAACTGAAATTCAATTGTAAAATGAAGAATAGTGAGAGCAGATTTGGTGGAGCGGAGGTCCATGGTTATGAATGTTACCGCCAACCAACCAGCTGTGTAATGTGTTGTGGATCTCTCTAATTTGCATTTATTCTCTCCCCCAGTCCCCAACTAGACAACTACTGTATGAATGTAATTAGTAGAGCTTTAAATTGTTAGCGTAGACCTCACCGCGCCCGATAAATTCCCAACTTCTTCTTCTTCTCCTACCTTTTTGTCACACACTCGCTTCCGTTTCTTGACAGGGAGCGTGCTCTCTCCTCCTCCTCGCTTTCTCCCCCCCCCCCCTGACAGTTGAATTCACATTCCATTCCAAGATTTTAACGTTTTCGCAGATCTCTCCATTCCCACGCTTTGATCTCCTCTGTTCCCCTCTGTTGTCCTCCTCCTCTTCCTTTTTGGCGGCGATCGCTATTTCCCAAATCTCAGAGATCCGTAATCGTTAAACCCTAATTGCTTTTCAGATCTCTTGATTCCTCCAAATCTACATCTCTGTTCCTTTGTGGCGATTGTGATTTCGCAAATCTGATGATTCCTACCCCCTAAAACCCCCCTTTTGATTTTCTAATCAGGTGCTTGAGCTCGGGGGACTTTGACCAAGTCCTCCTCCTCCTCGATCTACTCTGCTTCTCTTTCCGATTTCTGTCAGGAGGAAGGGACAAGGAGTGCGTGTGCGGGGGACGGCGGTGGGGAACCGTAGCTGCTTCTACTATGGGGCAGTGCTATGGTAAGCCCGCCGGCGCCGGCGATGCTGATAGAATGGCCACGGTGATCGCCGCTGATGGAAACGCCGGTGGAATATATCCACAGTCACCACTACCGGCATCCGCCGCTGGGAGTGGCGGTGGCGGAGGGGCTCAAACTCCGACGGTGAAGAACACCCCGGGGAGGTCGGCTGCGCAGAGTATGTGGCCCAGCCCGTATCCTCAAGGCGCCCCGAGCCCGTACCCTCACGGAGCTCCTAGCCCGTACCCGCAGGGAGGGGCGAGTCCGCTCCCTGGAGGAGTATCTCCATCACCAGGGAGGTCGACGCCCAGGAGATTCTTCCGGAGGCCATTCCCGCCGCCATCGCCAGCCAAGCCCATTAAGGCTTTGCTTGCCAAGCGGTTTGGGACGGCCAAGCCCAAAGAAGGTCCAATTCCAGAAGACGCGGCGGAGCCTGGCCAGCAATTGGATAAGAGCTTTGGTTATGGGAAGAATTTCGGGGCCAAGTATGAGCTAGAGAAGGAAGTTGGGAAGGGGCATTTTGGGCATACTTGCTCGGCTAGGGTTAAGAAGGGGGATCTCAAGGATCAGTTAGTTGCTGTCAAGATCATTTCCAAATCAAAGGTATCTATTTTCAGCAAGATTGAGTTCTTTACTCCGCGGTGGAATGTAATTTTGCTTGATTTGTTGGTAGATTTGTATCGAGAATTCTATTTAACTAAGGTTTTCCATGATTTTAGTGAAATTCACAAAACATAAGTGATTATGATTATATGCTGCTATGTGTAATTGGAATGACCATCTAGTTTTGTATCCTAAGAATTGGGATTAGATTTCTGCCTGATCAAAGAGTTTTAGCAAATCAAAGCAAGATAAAAGTTATGAATTCAGTGAGCCATAAGGTTCCACTAAACCTGATTCCAGCAAGGAAAAAGTGGAAATGTGAGCACAAGAAAGCATTACTACTTACGAGGGCAGTTCGGGATCAATATGAATAGAGTATCTGACACTGATTTTCTTCCACATGGCAGTAAAAGCTCTTTTGCGTTATCTGATCCATGTTACTAATAGCAAAGTTCTTGTAAATTTACCAACAGCAGGATGAAAAATACCTAGCGTTTGCTACTGCAGTGTGTATACCTCTCATTTCGGAATCATTACTAATTGTATGCCTAGTCACTTTCTATGGCCTGTTTGGTATGTTGTAATTGAGGTTCTGTTGGTATCGCATACGTCCGTCATCTAATTATTCTTGTATGACATTCTTGTTTATTGTGTCTCTCTTCACTGGCTCTTTGGTGACCTCGTTTAATCCTGCTTTATGTGACTGATGTCATACAAATGTCAAATCTTGCTGTTTCATACATATCCTACCTTCAATTATTCCTGTATGGATATTATCATCACAACAACTTAGTTTACCTTTTTTTTTTTTATGCTATGGTCAGATGACAACAGCTATATCAATTGAAGATGTTCGAAGAGAAGTGAAGATGCTGAAAGCACTGTCAGGTCATAAGCATCTGGTCAAGTTTTATGATGCTTGTGAAGACACAAACAATGTATACATAGTAATGGAGTATGTTGTTTCTTGTCTCTATTTTGAATTCTGTCTTGAATGTTAAGAATTTCATGTGTTATTTCTTGTTTCTGTTTTGAGTTATATGTCAAATGTTTGTAAGAGCCCTCTGTCATGGATCCTTGAATCTGTTGGTTAGATTAAGTCATTTCTGCATTTATTCCTAGACATTACTACTGCCTTGACATTCATATGGTTTTTCCCCAGATTATGCGAAGGTGGTGAGTTGCTAGACAGAATCCTATCTAGGTACTATCTTTCCCAATTAATATAAATAATGTTCTCTCTCTTGAGATATGAGCTTGTCTTTATGCAATGGTGCTCTACTTTTGCAGAGGTGGAAAATACACAGAGAATGATGCAAAGGCTATCATTGTCCAAATTTTAAGTGTTGTCTCATTTTGTCATCTACAAGGTGTTGTGCATCGAGACTTGAAGCCTGAGGTTGCTGTTTTAACATTCATATGTTGATACTTTCCTTTTCTTACTTTTGTACCATATTCCTACACCTTGTGAGTTGATTCCTGTACTGAGACCTTATCCTCCTTTTGTGACAGAATTTCCTTTTCATCTCTAGAGATGAAAATGCTGACATGAAGCTTATTGATTTTGGTCTCTCCGACTTCACCAAGCCTGGTAACAACTTTGGAAATATTCCGTGACTGTATGCTCAGTCCCTTTTTTTGTCTGCATGTTTTCGACTAAAATTAAGAATGCATTTCCTGTGACTATGAGAGCTTAAGAAATGGTGGGAATGAGTTATATAGTGCATGATGCTTTGCAATTAAAGGGTGGACTGTGGAATTTAGGACTTAAAGGTTGATAAAGAACCAGTTCTACTAGGTGGCTCTAATCCATGATAGATTATTTATATCTTGTACAGAGGCTTGGATTACCCTTTTGTTTTTCACTGTATGTTGTTTTACCTTGTGTAGATTTGTGATAATTTGATATGTTCAAGGATAAGAAACATCCATGTGCTATAAACATCATTCTTTGTGCTCGCAGCAAATTTCCAATTATTGGCTATTAAGGGCTCATAATTCATTGATTGGGAACACTTAGATTTTTCAACTTGTTTAATCTGCATATACAGAAAATGGAAATAGATCACATATAGGTAAGATGATTTATGTTGCTTGGATTGAGAGTTCTACTATTGCAATGTAAGGTTGTTGATGTTTGGTAGAGGTAGGAGAGAGTCCCACAAAGAGTTGACACTCACCAGGGAAATATGCTAGGGATGCTGATCAGCTATTCCCAGTAAGGACATCTCATTAATAATCCCCAAGGAGACTCTCTGTAAGCCTAGGCATAAGCGTTTACACTCTTGATAGTAATTGGATGGAACACAAAAGAGCCGAGCCATTGTTATTTATACACAGAAGTTTTCATCTAACACTACATAAGCCTGTCACTCTAGTAATTCTGACTCCCCTAATGGATTTAGGCACCTGTGCCCCCCTTGGATTACCCTGCAATTATTGATGGTTGCTGCCTTAGCATCCTCGTCACATATACCTTCAATGGTTGCTTTTGTCATAGTTTATCAATGTTTGACCGTGGCAGTTTTCTCGTGTCAAAATAATAGGTTTATGTGTGTAGTCATTCTGCTGGTGAGCATGATTCTTGCTAAGTAGCAGGAAAGGCATCCTTGGATCATGTTTACTCTAGTATGTAACCTTGTATATACGAATGGTTGACTGGGGATTCATAATGCTTCATCCCAAACTCCCTGACAGTTGGACGTTTTAGGTTAATATTTTGTGTTTTTCTATCTTTGTATGTTAGCAGTTTGACGATACAGAAATGTCATTACTGAAAAGGGACTGGCCTAGCACTCTAGCAGTTTCTTAAACATACCTGTTATCCTTCTTTGACATACTCATTCTACTACCTTCTCTTCCTCGAGAAGTTATCACGAGCTGATGCCTGTTTTGTTGGCTTCATTTTGTTCTGAGTATATTGTATTTCCTGTCTATGGTTGTTTTTCCTGTTGACTTTTATTGTTTATGCTCTGCACTTGCTCTGTCTTCATGCTTCCTACCTCCTTAATATCTTGCCTTTTTGCAGATGACAGACTCAATGATATTGTTGGAAGTGCTTATTATGTTGCACCTGAAGTCCTTCATAGATCATATAGCCTGGAAGCAGATATATGGAGCATTGGAGTTATAACATATATCTTGCTGTGTGGAAGTCGTCCATTTTGGGCACGGACAGAATCTGGGATTTTCCGAGCAGTGCTAAGAGCTGACCCAAACTTTGATGATTTACCGTGGCCTACAGTGTCATTAGAAGCCAAGGATTTTGTAAAGAGACTGTTGAATAAGGATTATCGGAAAAGGATGACAGCTGCCCAAGCGTTGAGTAAGTTTGCTGCATTCCCTTGGTTGCTCTTTTGTGATGGCTTGACATTGAAAAAGTTGCTAATTTGGTGAAGCTCTTCCCCTGGTTTCTTATAGAAGTTATTATTACATATGATTAATAGCAGTTTAACACAACTGTATGTGGTTCAGTTTAACACATCATTTGCAGATGAAAGACTCTTTTGTTTCTTGATATATCAATCTTAAATGTATACTAGATAACACAATTAAGTTATACATTCCCAACTCCAAAAGAAATACATCCAGCCTATTGGGTCATTTCTATTTCTTGAACTGCTATGTTGATGTTTATTCTATTGCTTCTACAGAGCTAAACTAATTATGCTTGAGAGCTGATACTTTTGACTTCTGTTACAGCTCATCCATGGTTGCGGGATGCAAATAATTCTGTTCCTTTAGATATATTGGTCTTTAAATTAGTCAAGTCCTATCTTCATGCAACTCCCTTTAAGCGTGCCGCGTTGAAGGTAAATAATTTGCTTATTTTGGAAATTCTTTGATTCTCCCCTACACCCTTTCTTGTTACCTTTGATTAGCAGCTTTTTAATACAATTCTCTAGCGTCAGTCAAAGCTGTGTTCGGATGCTTTATATCTAAGATTGGGATATTGGAATATGAATCTTGAAAGATTTCCAATCATGCAGATTGTGTACATTTGAACAAGTTCATTTCTGAGTTGGACAACTTTTGCTTTACCAGACCTTATTATTATTTTCATTCTTTTCATATCAATAGGCTCTCTCCAAAGGCTTAACAGAGGATGAACTGACATACCTTAGAGAGCAGTTTCTGTTGTTGGAACCTAGAGATGGCTATATCACACTTGAGAACTTCCGAATGGTCATCTTCTGCTCCCTTTGTTTTCCGTTTCATGATGTATGTCATTTATGTTTATTTAATATGACAAGTCAACTTGTTCAATTGACACTTTTTCTGCAGGCTCTCATGCGTAATGCTACCGATGCGATGAAGGAATCAAGAGTTCCCGAGATTTTAAATGCAGTAAGGACCTATTAGAAATGAAAATTTCCTTGGATAGTTCAGTTGACAATTTTCATTTGCTATATTAGCTTGCCCTTGTCTATGGAATGGCTGCTGAGTAGAACTCCAAAAATCTTCTTTAAGCCTTTTATTGTCATTGTAGTTAAATGGGGTTTCGTAGCTGGAAATAAGTTGTGTTTCATTGATTTGATTGTCTCCTCTAATGTGTTCATCTGATGACATCCCAGATGACACCACTCTCCTATCGTAAAATGGACTTTGAAGAGTTCTGTGCAGCGGCAATCAGTACTCACCAACTGGAGGCTCTGGGGTGCTGGGAGCAAATTGCCTCCACTGCTTTTGAGCATTTTGAGCAAGAAGGGAATCGAGTAATCAGCGTGGAAGAAATCGCAAGAGTATATTCTTAATCTATCCCGGTGACATTTTTTCCTCTTGCAAGCTCTCTTTCCTGATCTCGCTGAATTTCTTTACTGGTGAACACAGGAGTTGAATCTTGGACCAAGTGCTTATGTGATTCTAAAGGACTGGATTAGAAGCTCTGATGGGAAATTGAGTTTACTTGGCTACACCAAATTTTTGCATGGTGTTACAATCCGTAGCGCAAATACAAGACATCGTTAGGTTGCTCATTATGGTTTTTTCAGATGATTGTACTAAACTTACAAGATGGACAACAAGGGAAAAAGGTTATTACCTTTTATGTCATGCTGGGGAGAAGAAAGAGGTCGTGCATAAGACGCATGTTGGTTGAGGCATCTCTTGAGTTGTTGGTGCAAGGTTGACCGCGCTAATTGTACTCGACCCACAGTTTGCCTTGCCACTCAGGACCAAAGTCAATATGGTTGGTAATCTCAACTCTTATCACATTCCTTTCTTTCCTTGAGTACCCATGGGTGCAGAAATGGGAAACTACCTTTTAGATGTGAAAAATGATCTGCCCACATGATAGATTCATTGTTAGATTCACCGGGGACTGTATGATTGTAAATGCTACTTTGGGATCTTCTGACAACAGCCTCAATATCATTTTCTTATATTCAATGGTGTTTCTGTACCAGATTGTAGGCCATGTTCGCCCGGTTGATTTGCCTGATTTCCTATGCTTGTGGTGTCTTCCAACATAACTTGATCCGTGGTGCTGGCAGTTATCCGTTCATAGGAAATCCTATCGAGTATCTTGTGAAAAAGGGTTGTTATCGAGTTGCTGTCGCGGTTTGCCCAAGTCACGATTTATGGTTTTCTTATGTTGTGCAACTCTGGCCGAAAGAAGGGTAGGGGGGGAACCGTATCAGAGAGTGAAATCTTCCAAATTTGATTGATTGAAAGAGTCATTTGATCTTCCATTCCTCGTGGAAATTAATACCAGAAATCAGATAATAAAACATGACAAATATTAGGGTCCCCAGCTGGCTGCCCTGGCCAGTGGTGAGCGACAGTTCTCGTTCTGACAACTGTTTTTTCGGGTTTGAATAGTACTCTGATTTTTCAGAAAGCGATTATGCTAAATTTCATCGTACAGACTCGTTGCAGAATGTCAAAAGGGTAAAAACAGGTTTATCCTCTGCTTGCGAGTTTGGAGATTCTTCAACAGGGGTTGGCTTTTTCAAAGTAGAGGAGAGGCCAAACCCTATCGTACAAACTCTTAACTAAATAGCATTAATACCAAAAGGGGTCAATCAATATCAACCACTTTCTACCAATCAATATGTATAAATGTGTAATACTCCATCCTTCTCAAAATATTGGTCGTTTGGTTTCGACATGTATTTTTAATGAACTAAAAACTATATAAAATATTATATTTTTATTATTTTTTAAAAATATTATTATAAAATAAGTTAATATTTTATATAGCTTTTAGTTCATTAAAAAACGTACCGAAAAGTAAAACAACCTATCTTTTGAAACAGAGGTAGTGCTATTTGTAAAATCATTACCAAAATCCTAGCAACTTCTTACCAAGGCTGCCTAGCAGTTTCTACCAAAATCCCAAAATCTTGAACTATGTCAATGGTTTGACTATAGCTGATTGGATTGTCGAAAGTCAAAATTTTGTAGCGTGGAGGCTTATTGTGGTGGTCGAGGCCAAAGATAAGTTCCCCGTATGTGGTTTTGGGGTGACCCTATTTAGGGTTGTCCAGTTTCCTAGAGGCAAGGGACTTAAGTCATATCGACTTATTCTGGTACCATGTAGAAAATGGTGGGTGAAAAGCACACATGTATTATCTATCTATCTATATCTATATCTATCTATCTATCTATCTATATATTACTTAAAAGCAAAGCACCTATGCCACGTGTCTTTCCCTCGCGCAAAGTTATTTTTAGCAACATTTATTTTGAATATATTTAGAAATAGCTTTTTTGGCAATATATGATATATATTCTATTTACAAATTCGTTTATATAATATATTTATAGATATATTTATATATCATCATATATCCTATTTTTATCTAATATTAATTACACAATATCATTTCATATTGCATTTTTTTTAACCATCTATATATATATATATATATATATATATATATATATATATATATATATATATATATATATATATTACTTAAAAGCAAAGCACCTATGCCACGTGTCTTCCCCTCGCGCAAAGTTATTTTTAGCAACATTTATTTTGAATATATTTAGAAATAGCTTTTTTGGCAATATATATGATATATATTCTATTTACAAATTCGTTTATATAATATATTTATAGATATATTTATATATCATCATATATCCTATTTTTATCTAATATTAATTACACAATATCATTTCATATTGCATTTTTTTTAACCATCTATATATATATATATATATATATATATATATATATATATATATTACTTAAAAGCAAAGCACCTATGCCACGTGTCTTCCCCTCGCGCAAAGTTATTTTTGGCAACATTTATTTTGAATATATTTAGAAATAGCTTTTTTGGCAATATATATGATATATTCTATTTACAAATTCGTTTATATAATATATTTATTTACAAATTCGTTTATATAATATATTTATAGATATATTTATATATCATCATATATCCTTTTTTTTATCTAATATTAATTACACAATATCATTTCATACTGCATTTTTTTAACCAGTGGACTTAATTCAAAACTTATTTTTTAAATAAAGTTAAAATTAACTACACAATATTGTTCCATTTTATTTTAATTACACAATATCATTTCATGCTATATTTTGTTAACCAATTGGATTAATTTAAAATATTTTTATAATAAAGTTAATGTTAACTTTATAATATTATTTCATTTTATATTAATTACACAATATCATTTAATTTATTTTTTATTAATTCAAAACTTATTTTTTGAATAAAGTTAATATTAACAATACAATATTATTCCATTTTATATTAATTACACAAGATCATTTCATACTACATTTTTTAAAACAATGGGATAAATTCACGAATGCATTCACGAGCTGGCCAGTCTCCGCCTGTCGGAAGGGGTGGAGGTAGGAGAGGGATATGCCACTTGGCATTGTCTTGGGCCCTTTACAGTATTTCTGCACATTATTATGAACTAGGAGCACGCTAGTGTGTTTGAATTCCGTACTGCATTAGAGCATCTTTATTAGGTATAGCGTATATGTGTGCTTATGGTTGGGATGCAGAGTTAAGTGGGCATCGATCTGATCCCGCTCCAAATCAATTTTTTTAGGAATTATTTATGTTCATCCTATCGGTGCTGTTTGCTTATTGCGCGGGTCATTTTGTCGGCGGAGAGTGAGCGCTGGAGTTATAGACTTCACCAGACTCTGATTATATTGTTTTGGATTTATACTTTTGACTCTGTTTTGACCCGGCTCCGCCGTGGCACTTGTATCTGTACTTTACTCCCGCTTTACTTCCGTTTGAAATGGTTTCCGCGACATAGTCTTAGGACAGGTTAAGGGTACCCAACGGCCCTACGACACTTTAGGGTTTGAAATCCCTCTTTATTACTGACTTTTGAAATGAGTTTGAAACCTCGACCCGTACCTGGATTGCAAGATCCGAACAAGGGTTTTCATCCCTTGAAACGTAACCCAGAAATCATAATTCTGGGCCGTTACATATAAGGTTCATAAAATTATGCGAATCCAAGAAATATGAAATAGCTTTTTCACATCGAAAGATAAAAACTAACAACATCTCAAAATTCAAATAAAATAGAATGACAACAAAGCTCACCAAGTAACAAGAATTAAGCAAGTTGTGCTCGTGTGTAATCCCAAAAGAGTAGGTTAACAGTAGTTTGCCACCTCATGCTAAATCTCAAAAGAGTAGTTCAGCAGTAACTATTGAATTAGAGAGGTTGTTGAAAGACGATAAAATTCGCTAAATTGTACAATAACATTTTTATACGTAATTTAGAAAATATCATTATAAGAAAATAAAATAACGACAATTTTCCATGGAAAAAATTCTATTTATTGCGGCAAAAAATATCAATTACTTAGCGATGAGAAATCAAGCTTTGCGAAAGTTCACCAAAAAAAAATCAAGCTTTGCGAAAACCCGTGGTGGTAAATAGACTCTAGCAGTGATGATTTCCAAAAAAAAAAAAAAAAAAAGGACTCTAGCAGCAACTTGGAGCCATTGCTAAACAATGGTGATGCTTTGTTGCGACGGAAAAAGCTGTTGCTAAATTATTTATCGGGTCGCTGATGGACACCCGTAAATGCACCTAGTTTATACATAAAAACGCTCACCAGCCTCACGCTGTGCCCTCCTGCTTTAGGAGCCACGTGACCCAAGCCTTCGCCCAAGCCACCAGACTCAACTCCCGACTTGGAGAGGGCGAGCCAGTGAGCGCCACAGAAGGCCCCAGCCTGGCTCACCAAGACCCTGTTCCAGCACCTTATTGTCCCCACTTGGGTTACAAGCTCAAGGAAGGGTTAGCATGGTCAGTAGGGGATGGAAAAACAATTAAATTCTGGAAAGACAAATGAGCGCTCATTAAGAATATCAATTCGGCTTGTCTTGACCCGACAAGTATTAATAAAGATGAAACTGTAGAACAATATATCACGAATGGTGTTTGGAACAGGACAAAGCTAGAATCAATTCTGGAATATGAGGTGGCACACCAATTTGCAAACATCCCTCTACCGGTAAGTCAAATTCAAGATAGAATGTATTGGTGGCCGGACAAAAAAGGGTGGTTCACAATGTCAAGTGCATATAAACTGAATACAAAATCGATAGATTTAATAAAACGACATCAATGAGTGGATCTGGAAACTCAATGTCCCACCAAAGATAAAGAATTTTATGTGGAAAGTCTGCCACAATGGACTACCAACCGCTGCCCGACTATCTAGAAGAGGAATCGCCATCCCACCTTATTGTGCGGTCTGCGACCATCATGAAGAAGATACTGCTCATCTTCTATTCGAATGCAAGTATTCGTTGTGTTGCCCAAATCTGCCCAATGCAGTAAAATAAAAAATTTGTGAGAAGATCAAAGAGTCAAGGAACATTGAATCACTAATGGCCTTCACTGCAGGACTACTTGACGGCCAGCAAAGAACACGGTTGGCTTTTCACTGGTGGACCACCCGGTTATGTCGAAATAAATTAATCTTCCAACAACAAAAGCTTTCGAATACGGATGGATTCCTACAAATGGTCAATTCGTTTTTCAACGAATGGGAAAAGGCGGATAGATTTAGAGAAGGCAAAAACACTGTTATCAGAAACAACGGAAATAGGATCCCAAATAATACAAGGACAAAGCACAAAAGCAAATGGAAAAGACCACCACCGAGTAAATGGAAACTAAATTTCGATGGCTCAGCGTCCGGTAACAGACAGAGCTCTGTAGGGTATATTATCCGTGACGATAAGGGTGATGTCTCTGCCCTAGGGGGAAGAATAATTGGGCTACACAAACCATTAATGTCTGAGGCACTAGCATTGAGAGAGGAAATCCTCAGGGCCCGTGAAATGAGAATATCCAGTCTCGTTATTGAAAGCGACTCGCTAATAATCATAGATCATCTGAGATCCAAAACGAAATGTCCTTGGGAAATAGAGCTAATTATGTCTGATATTAGCTCTCTCATATCTGGGTTGTACGAAGTGTCGTTCTCCCACGTCCTTCGTAACGGTAACGTTGTAGCAGATAAGGTTGCACACCTTGCTCTTGTTGCCCCCACCACCTCATTTCATAATGATTCAAGTCTTGTTGACCTCATCCGCAAGGATGCTATCGGGTAGCTTTATGCTCCCGAATTCTTACCCAATAATAATAATAAAAAAAACGCTCACCGGTAAATGCACCAAGGGTGTAGCCAATTTCAACCAAAAAGGCATTTTTATTTAAATTAAAATATGTAATGCTAAAAACAAAAAAAAAATGGTATATTCGCCGCGTATAGGCCAACGAGACAAATTTGAATTCCTACCGTTGGTCTACGCGCAACCAAGGTGCGCGTAGATCAATTGAGTTTTTTTATGTGCACCCGGGATGCACTTTCCTCTCGCCGCCTCTACAACTCTCTCTGTTCGATTCCCATCTCTCTCTCTCTCTCTCTAAATCTGATGACGAAGGGCAGCGAAGGCGGGGCGGCGTGCTAGTGGCCGGCCTTGGTTTGACCCCACATGGACGTTCTCTCAGGCCGGAGAGGGTAGGACAACGACATCTATTGGCTCAGAGGAGGTGGGATAGCGGCACGCGGATGGTGGCTCGACAGAGGCCGGTGTATACGTAGCGGGTGGAGGAGGTGGTGGCTAGGTCGGCCTCGTCCCAAGCTACTGGTGGTGGCGCATGGGATGGTGGGCGGACGGTCGGTGGTGGTAGTGCCTAGCTAGGTGGTTCTGACGTGGAGAGTCTGAGACAGTGGATTCAACCCCGATACCCCTTGCTGCGAAACAACCCCATGAAGAGGAAATTTAATTTATTTTTAATATTTAATATGAATTTGTATTAGTTTAGGTTATCATTTAATACTATTATTTAGAATAAATATTATTTGGAATTAGGTTGTTTGAATTGGTACAGGGGAAATTTGAAACAAAGAAAAAGAGTCAGGGCAAAGGTCCTATATCGTGTGTTACGGGATGTTCCATGTGAATGCATCGCTTCATAGTGAAGGAAATAGTAAGAGGATTCTGGAGAATGATAGAGCTGGCGTTCATATAATAAAAAATTGCACATCCTTTGTCTTTCAACATGGTAGCCACGACAAATTAAGTTCCTTTTGAAGAGAGGGATTGTCGCAATCTAATTATAAAGGCAAAAAGAAGGCATATGGAGGACGATGACTTCAATCCAATGAGAAAATATTTTGATGAGATGAGCTCTAGTAACTCCAACTTCTTCTACATGTATGACATAGATGAATATGAGAGATTTTGAAATGTTTTTTGGGCGGATAAAAGGAGTAGAGCAGCGTATATGAAATTCAGAGATGTCATATCATTTGATACAACTTACTTATCAAATCGATATAAGATATCATTTGCTCCTTTCATTGGAGTTAATAATCATGGCCAATCGGTGTTGTTTGGTTGTGCTTTAATTGTTGGAGATGATACTGAGAACTTCGTATGGTTGTTTCGTGCTAGTCTCAACTGTGTGTCAGGAATGGCTCCACTAGTAGTTCTAATGGATTAGTGCAAATCTATAGGTATGTTATATTGAAATACTTATTCATCTCAATTCGTTTCATGTTTCATTAATTGTCAAACCATCGGTTATTGTAAATTTTATTTACTTAATTAATGATGGAAGTGTGACAGGGGAATTAACCTGCAATCTTTTATTTCGTTAGGGAATAATAGATAATAATTAGGGTTTTTAGCTAGGCGTGAAGTATTAAAATGTTTTAATAATTACCATCTATATTTTCTTTTCAACAGGGAACGCAATATCATGCACAAGTATCCCTAACACTTCACATAGGTGGTGTATATGACATATAATGCAAAATACAAGGAAAAAATTTCTCTACCATTCGCAGTTGAACAACATCCTTAAGAAGATGCAAGATGCCCTTCATGACTTGTTCAACATATCCAAGTTTAAAGATGCTTGAAAGGAGATGATTGTATCATATGGATTAGAGAAATGTACATAATTGGTGATGTGATATGTATGAGAAGATATTTATTTGGGTGCCTATATATTTTAATGAAGCATTTTGGGATGGAATGTCTATCACCCAAACAAACTTCTTCTTCAAAAAGTACGTCAATGTAAACATGCACCACTCTAAAGACATTTGTGAAACAACATGGACTTGCACTTTCAAACAAGGTTACGAAAGATAAAGAGGCAACATTCACTTCCAAGAATTCTTCAATTCGATGTATGACCAATTATGTATTTGAGCTTGTATTTCAAAAGTTACACACATCAAAAAAGTTTAGTGAAGTGCAGAAGGAAGTTGGAGATACTCCATATGATATAAGTTTAGAAGTTACATTAAATTGAGCTATATGAAGGTGCGATATTTTATCGGATTAAAATTTTGTAAAGGCCCGGATTTTAAATCCTAAATTTCGGAAAAAAAAGAAATTAAAAATGAATTTAAATCGGGTTATTTAAAATCTCTTAAAATGAATTCCGGCATGATTTTAACGATTTTTCCGACGGATTTCAATTCCACTATTTTGACTTGAGATTTTGGAATATGAGCGAGATTTTTTATCAAATTAATTAATTCGAGTTTGGAGATTCGATTTGAAATTTCGAGCTGGGATGAGGTTGAGAGAGAGGGTTCCGCGTTTTATTATAGGATATTTCAAATGTAGTTTTTGGTACCATTTTGTGTCTCTCATTTCTTCCCCTTTTCGAGCAGCAGCAGTAGTAAGCTAGTAGCTCTTCTTATCTTAGGAAATGACCCCCTCTCTTTGCCGTTTGACTAAGCTGTCCACACAACAACTCATTCCTCTTGTTTTGGGTAAAATTCTATCCTAAACCTCTCTTCCTCTCCTTTTGATTCCACACACTTTGACAAACAAACGACATCTTTATCTGTTCAAAAATCAGACCACCATTGACCCATTTCAAACCACACAAAACCCGGAGGAAAGCTGTCCCCTTTCTCCCATTTTGCTCGACAGAGCCTAGAAACCATTCCACCACCACCATTGCAGTTACTTCCTCCACCAGCCTCTCTTCTTCTCGTCCATCCTTTCCATCGTCACGCCATCGTCGTGAGCACAAAGAGCATCCCTTGTTTTGTCGAGAAGAAGGGAGCCGAGCCGAGCCGAGCCAAAACTCCATTTATCCTCTTTCTTTCGCGAGTCGCGCCCAACAGTTCCTCCTCCCTCTGATGTCGCTAGAAGAAGCAGACGGAACCTCGCCAGGAGCCCCGCCGGAATTGAGGCTGAGCCACTCTTTCCTCTGCTGTCCCGTGTTTCGACTCCAAGGTCGATTTCCGTTCTTCTTATTCGATTTCTACTCAATCGCATCAAAATCCGCCTTTAACCCCATCCTCACTCTCCTAGGCTTTGATCGAACCCCCCCCCTCGAGCTATTGCAGTCGGAACCGCCATTGACGCCGAAGTTCTCCCTTGGAGACGATGTAAGTCTTCCCCTTTTCTCCTTCCTTCCTTGTGTCGTTTCCTCCGTTTCTGTGAGTATTGGTCGGTTTTTCATGTCGATTTAGTGGGGAGAGCTTGGGTCAGAGAAGAGCAGCCGCCGGACAGGACCTAGTTTGCTCTCCTTTCTCCCGTTCGACGTTATTGGGGCTCTGTCTGAGCTTGAGGGAGACGAGACTCCTCTTCCTGAGATGTTGGGCCTATTTCCCGGGCCTGTTTAAGTGAGTCGGGTTTCCATCTGGATCCGGATCCCCCTTCCATTAAATTCGGGTCTGGGCTCCTTCTTGGACCCGTTTTCTGTTGGGCTTTGGGTTAGTAGGTTATTGTTAATTGTTACATAATTGTTATACTATTATAAATCCGTTCTATATGTTATGCATTATATAAATTCTTTCTGAAAATTGTTATTTACTCTAAGTTGTTATAAAAGTGATATTATGTGAAATACTATGTAATACATGGTGTTTTAATATATGATTTAGAAATGGTAAAGTGATTTAGTATTATTGTTTTATGAAAATGGGTTATTAAAATAGAATGGTTTGGTGATTTAATTATATAGAGGTTTTGAAATTAAATGCCGGAATTATTTTTATAATATGATTTGAGAGATTGGTTCTAAGGCTTCAATGTTTAATGTCAGGATTTGGCTAAGTATGACTTTAAAGGAATTGTTGATTTTCTGAGTTGATTTAACTTGAGATTTAAGAGTTTGGAAAACTTTGGGAAATGAGTTTGGAAATATTGTTGGTAAGATTTATCGATGGGTTTGGTTGGAAATGAGATGATTTTGGTTGATGTTGATCGTATCGGAAAGGTTTTGGAAAACGGTTTACTATCGGTTGGTTTTGAGTATGTTGAGAACTTGGGTTTTGTGCGTATGAATGTTGGTCCGGTACTTATGGAAATGGCTTGATGATAGGTGTGTATTGCTTTTGGATTACTTTGGACATGCATTTGGGGCCTTTCTTGTATTATCCTGCTGTTCTGCATCTTCAAGTAAGTTCCCTAGGGGGCTTACTCAGGTTGGCCATTCATGCCTGTTGTTGCATTTTATGTTAGGTGTGCATATGCATAAAAGCATGCCATGTAGTATCATGTTTAGGTTGCACTAATTGAATGAGCATCTACTTACTTTATGCGTTTGAAATAGAACGGCCGTTATCTGTGATAGTCCTAGAGTCTTTGCTAGGGTTATAGGACGACCTAGTCCCATCGGGTCCCGTCCTGAGTCAATCGAGTCATGAAACTTCCTTATATTATGAGATGCCTGCGGGCTTTATTGTGGAGCGAGTTGGGCATGCGTGCCGCCCGATTATAATGGAATGCATTCACGAGCTGGCCAGTCTCCGCCCTATCGGAAGGGGGTGGAGGTAGGAGAGGGATATGCCACTTGGCATTGTATTGGGCCCTTTACAGTATTTTACACATTATTATGACTAGAAGCATGCTAGTGTGTTTGACTTTCGTACTGGATTAGAGCATCTTTATTAGGTATAGCACATACTATGTAGCCTCAGCGAGGACTGCCGGTCCCGCATGAGTGGCTCGATCTGACTCCTTTCCCCGTTCTTCTTTTAAAGGTATTTTCTGCAGATTTGAGTGCTCGGTGTCTATATGACGGGGTTTCCCTTTTGCGAATCAAAGAACCTGACCAATTCTATAACTCGTTATAAATGGTAATCACCCACTTATGATTTGGTTTTGACCCGGCTCTGCCATGGCACTTGTATCTTTACCTTGCTTTCGCTTTACTTATGTTTGAAATGGATTCCACGACATAGTCTTAGCATAGGTTAAGGGTACCCAATGACCCTTCGAGGTTTTTAGGGTTTGAAATCTCTCTTTCTACTATTCTTAAATGAGTTTGAAACCTCGACCCGTACCTGGATTGCAAGATCCAAACAAGGGGTTTTATCCCTTGAAACGTAACCCGAAAATCATAAATTCTGGGCCGTTACAAAGATGGTATCAGAGCTGAGGTTGTGCAATTCGGGTAAACAAGGGTCGAGTGTATGAATTTCAAAGGATTTGAAAGGATTTTAAGAAGGGCAAAATGAAATTAAGATGCCTAACCGAAATTGGACTAAGTAATGAACTTGACTTGTAATAAAAGAGGAAAATCGACCAAACAGGGACACGAGTGGGTAGTAAAGGCGCTAGACCACCCCTATTGGGTGTAGCTGGGAACGGTAGGCAAAATATCAGCTTTTTCTTTACCGATGGGTTGGGAGACTTCAAGGAGATCATTATGAGTGTTATTAACTGATTCTATGTTGAGTGCTTGATATGCTAAGGTCTGATCGGTATGCCTAACAATTAAATGTGTATTGACTGATTTGTGCAAACGGGATAGTGGGAGTACCCTTGTTTCTGTGTGGACAAGCCCAGCTTGTGTGGAACATCCCCTCCCACTATGTTAACCCCTTGACAGTTCTATCTAGCCTTTCCCTGGATGTCAGTGTCTTCCACGGGGAATTGGGTTGGTAAACACATTGTGTCGGGAATCATGGTTGGATATTAAGATTGTTTGAGTGAGTATTGGAAGTTCTTGATGTCACTTTGAGTCAAAATTAGTAAGGTGTTTTTGGGGCTGTCTTTCTTGATTCTTATGATGACCAACCAGTGTCTTCTCACCACATGAGTCGTACTAGAGTTCCGTGGGAAAAGAGGGTGGTGAGTCAGTTGGGAAATGCTAATGGATGCCCTTAGGGGTCTATGTCCGGTTGAAATGGTGACTCTCTCTGAATTGCATGGCATGATTTTGTAGTCTCTGACACGTGCCTTGTGAATAACCATTGGTACCAAGTTGTTGTGTTATTACATGTATGACTAGTTACATTGCTTAAGTCTCGTGTTATGTCTTGCCTTCTATCATGATTGTATGTTGTTATAGCATACCTACTTGACCTATTGTATTAATTGCGCTAATGATCGATTGGAAGCATGAATCACATGATATGAGCCTATATGATTGTCGTTTTTATCTGGGTTAGGTCCATGATAGTGTGATAAACTCTTCTCTGTACAAATGCCTGGAAGTGATCTCCTTAGCATGCTAGATGATGACGCGTCAATGCTCCTTATTCCTTTTGTGACAAGAATCTATCGCATGCCCATCCATTTTGTATTCGTCAAATTGAATAGTGTTGATGATTTTGCAAGTTGATATTGTTGTGCGTTACTTACGTGGAATGGAGAATATGAGGTTTAATTGAGTCTTGGTGAATGCATGTTTCATCCTAGTATGTGCTGATTTGAACTCATGTTTCCGTATTCTAGTCATATTGCCCTGTTGCTTAAACTCGTAATATACATTGTAAAACTTTCCTCATGCTTCTATATTGTTGGAATGTGATTGAATTGATTTCTTATGTGACGTCATGATTAGTTGCATGCATGTATCGTATGTTATGTTGAACCTTTAGTATCATGTAGGATCCTTGGTTGTGACTCGTGTGAATTGTATATTGCCTGCATTATTGCTGATTCTCTCTCAAGCTTGGTTCCTGATAGTGTGTTTTTTCCCTCTTTTTATTACCATAACGTGTTTTACTCATGATTAGACTGATATTGAATTCGATGAGCGATTTTCTTCTCGTGATGGTTTACCCTAACATGCTTACATGTTACCTCTCGATAGTGTTTCTAGAGCTGGCTAAACCCGACCCGAACCCGAAAACCCGATTCGGTCGACTCGAAACCGATTATTCTGAACACCGACACAACCCGTTCATTTTGGAGCCGAAACCCGAATGAACCGAACCCGATTAACCCGAAACCCATTAAGACCCGAACCCGTTATAACCGAAACCCGAAATAACCCGAACTTTAAGCTACAATCTAGTAAATTTTTTAAAATGAATATTGAAATAATGAAAACCCGAGACAACCGAAACCCGAATAACCGAAACCCGATACAACCGAAATCCGAACCCGACCCAACCGATTGGTCAAATTATTAGACATTACCCGAAACCCGAATGACCCGATACCCGACTAACCGAACCCAAACCCGACCCGCCCCGCCCGATTGCCACCTCTAAGTGTTTCCCACTTTCCTTATTACTTTGTGCTATCATCTCGCACTTGCATGAATGTAAGACTTGGTACCTCGCATGATCACACACTACGCTATATCATGATTTTACATACGCATAACACATGAATGTTAGGATGAATCTAGTCAAATTACCTTGATTGTGCTCATGTTCGATATGTGCCAGTAGTGTCCTGTAGGGCTTATGATTTCCAATATGACCCGCCAACTGATCACATGTTGTACTTGTTCTATGATGTGATGACTATCGTACCGTTTTATGTGCCCTACGACAGTTCATTCCTAACATGATTATGATCTATCATCGTGATGTTCTAATTGTTACTCTATGGTGATCCCTCTTATTTTCATGGACATTATGATGAACTTCTTGAAATGATTCTTGACTATGATCATGCCTTATCATGTACCGCTAGTACCATATATTACTTACGCTTTTAAATGTATCTCGTCATATGATTACACGTCATTCTCAACCTATTATATGATCCTTGTTATTAGATGTGATAATTGTCATTATGCTCTTATGTATCCTCGAATAACGTTTAGTTTGATTTTATGATGTACCTCGCCATGCTATGTTTGATCTCATTTGTTGACGTGTATATCATGCTCGTGCATTATTCATATACATGATGTTTGTCATCCTCGTTAAGCCTTGTATGACCATTACTGGATCCGCATATCTTACTTGAAATTGCTAGGCATATCTGCTTCCCTGGAATAAAAGACTATTAGCTTATCTCACATGCATCCGTGTAGAATTCGATTATGTCTTTTAGAATGAATATGTATGTCGATCTCCTTGAGATAGGTACATGTTAGTGTGGATTAATATGACTGATGTGCTCCATGGTAAATTCGTATTTGCTTGTCGCGATTATAACCTAATAGACTTCCATACGGGCATCGTTACTGTTCTCGGGTCGGAGTTCTGTCTCTAGATGTCGTCTTTAGTGTCGGTCCGTGTTTGTTTCCGGAAGGGACATTGGGTTGTCCATCCCTGTTACTTCCCTATCCCCACTAACTTGGACTCTTGCGCGATACATTTCGGTGAGCGACCGCATAGAAGAGGGAACGAAAAGTTGCATAGTGATAGAGTAGTGCAGCAGAAGTGTGGGCCCATAACCCACGGGCCTCGGGATCTATGATGTCGGCGGAACGGGCACGCAACGAGAATTACGGTTACTGTGTACGATGTGACTCACAAGCGGGATTATTCTCCGTTCAAATTGCTAACCCTTTTGAATTTGTTGACGACGATATTGCACTGACCTAGCGATGAGATTTATGTGTTGATGTGCTGACTTGATAATGACCGTTGCCTGATTTCCTGTTGTCTACGATGATATGATTTGATGACTTATAGATCTCGTGTACCATGATGCTTTGACGTGTTGCTACTATAAGTTGCTAAGCATGTTTTGAATTCCTTTGCCTATAAAATGTGAACTACATATGTTAAGAAGCATGAATTGTATCGGATAAGGTTATAATGCAATATGTTAGCTTGACTTCATTATGTTCATATATGTTGTTTGCAATGATTATTGAGCATGATGGTAAACTGAGACTTGTTGAACCCATGATGTTATGTTTATAAATGCTAGTTGATATGCTGCAGACCTTATGTTTGATGATTTTCATGATTGCTTCTTCCTTAAACTTGTGGGTGAGGTCATTGGTAGCGTAATTGGAGGGTGGTGAAAGAATTTTGGACAGTTGGGATGATCGATGGTATTAGGAGGTGAGTCGCGAGAGAGGGATGTTGGGTTAGGTAAGACTGAGTGAGCTTTGGGATCTATGGTAGGCAATGCTGGTGGTTCTGATGAGCTTCTAGGCGAGGCTGGTAATGCTTCGGATAGTATGAGAAGTGTAAGGAAGGGCTCGTGAATATTGAGGGCATGGTATTAGAGGATACTTGGGTGTGAAGTTAGAAATAGTAGTTGGATTCTTAGAGGTGGATGGTGTGGTAGTGCTTGGCGGAAGGAGGGGCGAGATTTGAGCATCGGGATGAATTGGGATTTCTTTGGGAAATTTTGTCTGAGATGACGTTGGCGGGTCTAGAAGAGGATTAGTTTTGGTTTGAGAGTGGGGATGGGCGAGTGGAGATTGTGTTTTATTTTGACTGGTATGATGTGAGGATTTTCTTGATTATGTGATTTATTTATATCTGCTGACATGATGTTAGATAACGACCATGATGAACCTGATGGGGAATGGTATTACATGTTCATATGCAATATTGAAATCTAGTTGAAAAAAATACTATCATGATATATTGATGCATTGCTATCTTGTTATATATGTTGTTTTAGAAGCATGTTAGGATGTGTTGTGATATGATATACGAACTATGAGATAATAATGTGTTATTATGTAGAGACATGATGTTTTTATGTGGTAGTAAGCATGATGTTGTACTATATGGTTGAAAAGCATGATTATGGATTATGTTAAGTGATGAAAATGACTTGAAGTGTGAAAATGACTTATATATATATGAGATATTGATGCATGATTACTAAACGATCGTTATGTGACATTATAATGAGCTGAAATGACGTTTTGTGAGCATGTTAACAGTTTGATGATTGATATATGGTTAGATCTTTCCTTTTACTGAATCTTAATAGCATGACCTTGTTGTGTTGATGTGTTGTCAACTAGTTTTAGTTCGTTGGCCTTATGATGAATTCCGTTACGACTACCTTTGCAATGCTAATGATAACATGAAGAATATGTTCTACTTTTCTTACGATACTAGTATGCGATCGTGAGATTTGCTGTGTAATGACGTACTAACTCCATGACACCTAACCCATTGACCTCTTGACGTATGTGCTTGCGTGATAAGTTATGAGAATTCGATGATGCATTTTTGATGCCTTCAATATGATATAGATATACCTTATGATTCGTAGTATGTTGAGGCATGTTGGTCCTTTGGTACTTGAGACTTGTTGGCATGTTTATGTTTATGTTAGACGGTTATGTGATGGTTTGTGACTATGATATGATGTGAGACTTGTCATGTGTGAGATGGCTTATGGTATTATGCTTATATAAGAGTTGATGAGACATTCGGTTATGGTGCTTGTGGGATTGTGAATGATGTTGCATGATCTGGAAACTAGGAAGAGAATATGGGATTAGCCCTTAGAGGTGGATGATTCCACCTCCGAGCTTCTGAATTTGATTGATTGTTATGCGATAAACTGTTTGGTTTTGGAAGATTTTGATGAAATTCTGATTGAATGGATTTTACGTGTTTTGGTGTTAAGTTGCTTGGTTAAACATCTTATTTGAAGATTTTTTGAGCGGTTTGATAAAGAATTACTTGGAATTTTAAAGGATAAACGTTACTGAGGATTTCAACGATTTTGAGGTTAATCATTTTCAATTGCGGAATTCCTTTTAATACCTTTCAAACCCGGGCAACTCTAAGATACTTCACAAAGTTGATACAAGCATTTTATGAGGGCGCTTGTAGGGTGCTTGCTAAGACCTAGTGATGATATTGTAGAACTTTTAAAGTTGTGGTACTTCCGAAAAGTCGAAGCGAGGATGTGATATTGGCGCTTATTGCATACTTGTCAAGACCAATTGGAGATGTCACGACCGTGACTAGGATGTTGTGAGAATCCCGGAAGACGCAACCGAGGTGATTACAAGATCCCTGGACATGGTCCCTGGACTCATCAATTTCAAACTTCACCCCCTACTTTGTTTTTGTTTTAGTCTCGGGGACGAGACTTGTTTTTAGAGGTGGATGATGTAAAGGCCCGGATTTTAAATCCTAAATTTCGGAAAAAAAAGAAATTAAAAATGAATTTAAATCGGGTTATTTGAAATCTCTTAAAATTAATTCCGACATGATTTTAACGGATTTTTCCGACGGATTTCAATTCCGCTATTTTGACTTGAGATTTTGGAATATGAGCGAGATTTTTATCGAATTAATTAATTCGAGTTTGGAGATTCGATTTGAAATTTCGAGTTGGGATGAGGTTGAGAGAGAGGGTTCCGCGTTTTATTATCGGGTATTTCAAATGTAGTTTTTGGTATCATTTTTTGTGTCTCATTTCTTACCCTTTTCGAGCAGCAGCAGTAGTAAGCTAGTAGCTCTTCTTGTCTTAGGAAAGGACCCCCTCTCTTTGCCGTTTGACTAAGCTGTCCACACAACAACTCATTCCTCTTGTTTTGGGTAAAATTCTATCCTAAACCTCTCTTCCTCACCTTTTGATTCCACACACTTTGACAAACAAACGACATCTTTATCTGTTCAAAAATCAGACCACCATTGACCCATTTCAAACCATACAAAACCCGGAGGAAAGTTGTCCCCTTTCTCCCATTTTGCTCGACAGAGCCTAGAAACCATTCCACCACCACCATTGCAGTTACTTCCTCCACCAGCCTCTCTCCTTCTCGTCCGTCCTTGCCATCATCGCGCCATCGTCGTGAGCACAAGGAGCATCCTCTTTCTTTCGTGAGTCGCGCCCAGCAGTTCCTCCTCCCTCTAACGTCGCTAGAAGAAGCAGACGGAACCTCGCCAGGAGCCCCGCCGGAATTGAGGCTGAGCCGCTCCTTCCTCTGTTGTCCCGTGTTTCGTCTCCAAGGTCGATTTCCGTTCTTCTTATTCGATTTCTATTCAATCGCATCAAAATCCGCCTTTAACCCCATCCTCACTCTCCTAGGCTTTGATCGAACCCCCCCCCCCCCCCCCTCTCGAGCTATTGCAGTCGGAACCGCCATTGACGCCGGAGTTCTCCCTTGGAGATGCTGTAAGTCTTCCCCTTTTCTCCTTCTTTCCTTGTGTCGTTTCCTCCATTTCTGTGGGTATTGGTCGGTTTTTCATGTCGATTTAGTGGGGAGAGCTTGGGTCGGAGAAGAGCAGCCGCCGGAGAGGACCTAGGTTGCTCTCCTTTCTCCCGTTCGACGTTATTGGGGCTCTGTCTGAGCTTGAGGGAGACGGGACTCCTCCTCCTGAGATGTTGGGCCTATTTCCCGGGCCTGTTTGAGTGAGTCGGGTTTCCATCCGGATCCGGATCCTTCTTCCATTAAATTCGGGTCTTGGCTTCTTCTTGGACCTGTTTTCTGTTGGGCTTTGGGTTAGTAGGTTATTGTTAATTGTTATATAATTGTTATACTATTATAAATCCGTTCTATAGGTTATGCATTATATAAATTCTTTCTGAAAATTGTTATTTACTCTAAGTTGTTTTAAAAGTGATATTATGTGAAATACTATGTAATACATGGTGTTTTAATATATGATTTAGAAGTGGTAAAGTGATTTAGTATTACTGTTTCATGAAAATGGGTTATTAAAATAGAATTGTTTGGTGATTTAATTATAAAGAGGTTTTGAAATAAAATGACGGAATTATTTCTATAATATGATTTGAGAGATTGGTTCTAAAGTTTAAATATTTAATGTTAGGATTTGGCTAGGTATGACTTTAAAGGAATTGTTGATTTTCTGAGTTGATTTAACTTGAGATTTAAGAGTTTGGAACACTTTGGGAAATGAGTTTGGAAATATTGTTGGTAAGATTTATCGATGGGTTTGGTTGGAAATGAGATGATTTTGGTTGATATTTATCGTATCGGAAAGGTTTTGGAAAACAATTTACTATCGGTTGGTTTTGAGTATGTTGAGAACTTGGGTTTCATGCGTATGAATGTTGGTCCGGTACTTATGGAAATGGCTTGATGATAGGTGTGTATTGCTTTTGGATTACTTTGGACTTGCATTTGGGGCCTTTCTTGTATTATCCTGCTGTTCTGCATCTTCAGGTAAGTTCCGTAAGGGGCTTACTCAGGTTGGACATTCATGCTTGTTGTTGCATTTTATGTTAGGTGTTGCATATGCATAAAAGCATGCCATGTAGTATCATGTTTAGGTTGCACTAATCGAATGAGCATTTGCTTACTTTATGCGTTTGAAACAGAACGGCCGTTATCTGTGATAGTCCTAGAGTATTTGCTAAGGTTATAGGACGACCTAGTCCCATCGGGTCCCATCCTGAGTCAATCGAGTTATGAAACTTCCTTATATTATGAGATGCCTGCGGACTTTATTGTGGAGCGGGTTGGGCATGCGTGCCGCCCGATTATAATGGAATGCATTCACGAGCTGGCCAGTCTACGCCCTATCGGAAGGGGGTGGAGGTAGGAGAGGGATATGCCACTTGGCATTGTCTTGGACCCTTTACAGTATTTTACACATTATTATGACTAGGAGCATGCTAGTGTGTTTGACTTTCGTACTGCATTAGAGCATCTTTATTAGGTATAGCGCATACTATGTGGCCTCAGCGAGGACTGCCGGTCCCGCATGAGTGGCTCGATCTGACTCCTTTCCCCGTTCTTCTTTTAAAGGTATTTTCTGCAGATTTGAGTGCTCGATGTCTATATGACGGGGTTTCCATTTTGCGAATCGAAGTACCTGACCAATTCTATAACTCGTTATAAATGGTAATCACCCACTTATGATTTGGTTTTGACCCGGCTCTGCCATGGCACTTGTATCTTTACCTTGCTTCCGCTTTACTTATGTTTGAAATGGATTACACGACATAGTCTTAGCACAGGTTAAGGGTACCCAATGACCCTTCGAGGTTTTTAGGGTTTGAAATCTCTCTTTCTACTAATCTTAAATGAGTTTGAAACCTCGACCCGTACTTGGATTGCAAGATGCGAACAAGGGGTTTTATCCCTTGAAACGTAACTCGGAAATCATAAATTCTGGGCCGCTACAAACTTATCCACTAAGTTTAGCGAAATTTGATATTTAATACATAGTATGTAATTATATTTAAAAAAACTTCTCTCATGCACTTAATACGTAGTATGTAGAATATCTTAAGACAGTAATTTGTTTTTTACAATTTACTATCTTAAGATTTAATCATAAATTCCGCTTTACTTATTTTTTTTTTATAAATTTTCTATCATTTCTTTTTTTTTTATAGCTGATCCAAATCAACTATGAAAATCATTATCTTGTTTTTAATATAAATTATAATAATCAGAAACTAAAATGGTAATATCTTCTTTTCATATTTAAAAATTTAATCAATAAATAATGTAGAACTAATAAAATTTCCAAAAATATATTAAAATTTATATTTTCTTATTGAATGTTAACTACAAAGTATAATAATTTAACCTCACTAAAACTATATCGTTGTTAATTATATCTCATTTTTTATGGATCAATAACGTCTAGCATAATGTGATTTATGTAAGCCAATTTATTTCGATTGAATTTTCACTAATAACTATCTTCTTTTCATATTTAAAAATTTAATCAATAAATAATGTATAACTAATAAAATTTCCAAAAATATATTAAAATTTATATTTTCTTATTGAATGTTAACTACAAAGTATAATAATTTAACCTCACTAAAACTATATCGTTGTTAATTATATCTCATTTTTTATGGATCAACGTCTAGCATAATGTGATTTATGTAAGCCAATTTATTTCGATTGAATTTTCACTAATAACTATGTGTTTTCCTAAACTCTCATTCGATTGTCCCTTCTTAGGAGTTGCTGCAAATATATTCAAGGCCGATTTGCAAAAATACACCAAATCGGTGTTCGGTTTGCAAAAGTATACCCGTTTTTTAAGAATAGCAAAAATAGAATAGGTAGGTCATATGTGCTAAAAAATAGGTTATTTGTGCTAAAAAATAATGACTGATTTCACCTTTAAATTTAAATATAAAAATTATCAAAAGGAGTATTATGAATTAAAAGAAGATTAATATATATATATATATATATATATAATGTTTTTAATATATTTTTCTTGGAAATTTAAGAATAATAAAACTAGTCGGATGAAAATCATTCCTTATTAAGAGAATCAATTATTGACAATGATATATTTGTTGTTGACAGGATATATGTTTTTGATGACAAACGAGATATCTAATAATGACAGGATGTGGGGTCTATAATAGGGAAGAGAATAAATATACGATTTTATCTATACCATAACTAGAAATTAAAGGTCTAAACAAGTTGACAAAGTTATTTGTTCCAAATGACAGGAAAAATCTTTATAGTGACATGCTTCATGTTAATTCTGACAGGATTAAACCTATAATCGGGGAGAGAATCAATGAAGATACGGTCAATCATATCTTTAGGATTATTAACCATATTTATAAAACGATTGTCAATATATATCTTCAGGATTATTATCCATAGTGACAGGACAAATGAGGTTCTTGACAATCTTAAATATGAATACTGACAGGATTTGATCAAAAATCGGCGGGAGATTGCGTAAAAATACGGTTTTTACCTAAATCATAACAACCATATTTTTAACCCTAACCTCTTAGTAGGACCGCCCCCACGAGAAGGATCTCCATTGGAGAGTAAGGATGAACCATGACCCAATTAACTGCCTTTTGTACACAAATCCACAAAAGAAATGAAGAAACTCGGCACTACAACCAAGCGTGGCCAAAACAACACAAATCTTACCAAATTGGAATTAAAATCAAGGAGATCTGGACAACAATTACACAAATTCAGCAAGGCATATGCAGAAATTTCTAGTATGAGGAGATGTCGGAAGAGATTTGGACAGAAACCTAGGGTTACGTTTGAGAGGAATTTTCGCACCTTTGGTTGAGTTTTGGTGTGCATAGCTGTGAAACACAGAGGGAGTGGATTCACCGTGACCGGAATCGGATCCCGGGGAACAGGATGTGGCTCCACTACGGGTCCATGGTGAAGAACCCAAACCATGGGGGGCTGCAGGGGGGGGTTTGGGGGAGGGCGGATTGGACCATGGGAAGGCTGATTGCACCAACAGAAGGCGGATAGGGCAATCCAAACCACGGCTCAACCATAGCGGAAAGAAGCCCCAAAATGGATCAGACGCGAGTAGACGGATCGAGTTGCCAGAAAAGAAGGGAGACGAAGCATCCTCTTCGAACTCGAAGGGAACCCAAGAGGATAGAGGGGGACGAGACCCAACGCAAAGGCAGCCAGGGTCGGGTTGGGGCGGCCGAAGTCGAGGTGAGGCGGCCGAAACCGGAGTTTAGCAGCCGAAGCCAAAACCGAAGTGATTTGATTGAGATAGAGTGGTAGCATACCACATAATTATTAGTCAATGAAAGAAAAACACTCAATTGGGTATTATTATTTGATTATTTAATATAATTTAAAAATACCAGAAAATTGAATAATACTTAAAATATTTAACTATTATTTTTCCTGATTTTTTGGGGTAGTGGGTAGTTTCGATAATAAAATAAGGTATTTTTGTAAATTTTCATACATTGATGCAATTATTTTCAAACCTAGTTATTTTTGCAAACCAAATATCAAAGTGGAGTATTTAGTAGTAATTCCCCTTCAATATATAGGAACAAGGGCATTCTTGTCTTTTCATTGAGAAATAATCTCCAAAATATTCTACCCGCCAAACACTTATCATAGTTTATCAAAAAAAAAAATCTCCATCTACACCATCTCCATAATCTACAAAACAATCTCCATCTCCAAAAAATCTACATCTACCAAAGTAATCTCCAAAAAAAAAAAAAAAAACTACCGCCAAACACACGCTAAGTTAGCATACCTAGTTAATTTCAACACAGAGAATGTCCGACAAGATTAAACTAGCAAGAAATTCATCAAATCTATAAAACTGAGCGAATTCAACAAATCAGTAAATATTTTCAGCTATCTAATTGAGTGTCATTGTTTGAAATGAAATTGCATCTATCTAATTTCATCAAATTCAGCAAAGATCTGATCTATCAACCAAATTTTGTCCTCAAATTTACAAAGATTCAAGCTATTAACCAATTTTTTTTTTCCACCCAATCTCGAACAAACCCTAAGTTCTACAATGAAATCAAGAGAGAACGCAACAAGAGAGGACATCATCACCTCTGTCAATAGAATCCAACAATGGAGAAATCACAACATGAGATGGACATCTTCACATATGGCTTCAATTAGAAGTGAATTTGGGCACACGATGGATGGTGACGACAGAGCGAGCCAACACTTTGCACCACCACCATTGTCGAACTAGGGTGAAATCGGGTACAAGATGGATGGCGATGGCGAAACCAACATATTTGCACCACCACCGTTGTCGAATTAGGGTCTTCTTCAATCAACGATGAAATCGGGTACAAGATGGACGACGACGACGGAGCCAATATCTTTGCACCACCACCATTGTCGAATTAGGGTCTTCTTCCCCGGCTCTCTTTGTTAGTTTTCCCCCTCTCATGTGTGAAAGGTCAAGTTGATTTAGAGAATCTCCCTTGAATTTTTTTTGGCAATTTAATTAATTTTCTTGTGTTTTTTTATCAAATGATTAATTTAATGGCTCAATTAATATTGCCACATATGATCCATGTCACTAGTATCGAATAACACTAGTTTCAATGAACCATTTTCCCATTTTCAAGGGTTAATTTAATGACGAATTTGCGGATATACCCTATAAAAAAGGGTTATAAAAATACCCTTATTTCTCCCAAATTGCAAAACATGCCTATTTAGGTATATGTGCAATAAAAGTATTGTCAAGTTATATATTCTTTTAACTAATATAAATATATAAAAATAAAATTTTTGGAAGTTACAAAAAATAGATTTTCAAAAATTGAAAAAAATAGGATTTTTGGAAATAAAAAAACATATTTTTGGAAATTGGGAAAAATAGGATGTCCCCCGGCTTTGAAAACGTCTTGTTTTGTATCCTGACATGTATATAACAATATTTGTTTGTTTTCTTTCCTGTCAAGTTGTATGTGTGTTCATGTCAACCTTTTGTTTTATATCCTGACATGTTGGGGTAAATATCTTGTCAATGTTTATTTTATTTCCTGTCAGGGTGTAAGTGTGTCCCTGTCGATTGTGAAAACTTGGGTTAATGACTTGATGATGCCCCTTGGCTATGAAAACATTTTGTTTCGTATCCTGATATGTTATATGTGTATAACACTATCATGTCTAAGTTTGTTTTCTTTCCTGTCAAGTTGTACGTGTGTTCCCGTCAACTTTTTTGTTTCATATCCAGATATGTTGGGGTAAATATCCTGTCAAAATTTATTTTATTTCTTGTCAAGGTATAAGTGTCCCTGGAAAATGTGAAAGCTTGTATTAATGATGTCCCCCTAGTTTTGAAAACATTTTGTTATATATCCTGACATGTGTATAACAATATATATCATGTCAAAGTTTGTTTACTTTCCAGTCAAGATTTAAGGGTGTTCATGTCAACTTTTTATTTTATATCCTGACATGTTGGAGTAAATATCCTGTCAATGTCTATTTTATGTCCTGTTAGGATATGACTGTGTCCCTGTCAAATGTGAAAACTTGGGTCAATGATGTCCCATCGATTTTGAAAATGTTTTGTTATGTATCATAACATGTGTATTAACACTATCATGCCAAGATGTAAGTGTCTTCATGTCAACATTTGTTTTTGTTCATGACAAGTTGATAAAAATACCTTGCCAATGTCTTTTTTTTCCTGTCAGTTTATAAGTGTTTTCATGTCAAGTGTCAAAACGCAGATGAATGATGTCCCAACATTAATTACAATCTCCATTATGGAACTTTGTGAAAACGTTGAGAAAAGAAACTTTCATTGTGGAAATTAATTAGAACACTGTGCTTTACCATCATTCACATATGAATTTGCCAATGCAATAATCATCTCTTTCTTAACAACCACTACGTCTCATTGCTTGGCCAACCTAAGATTCTCATAACCTCTTCTTTAAAAGGCTACAACCCTCTTGATAATATTAACAACAAGAAACATAGATAACCGAACAGAACAAAATGAAGAAAACCCAAGTTAATGGTTCCAAAAATTCAAACATCTATTAGCGAAATTAAAAATCCAAAACATCAAGCGTCAATGTTTCTTCCTACCGTTGTTAGCCTAAAATAATGTAACACCGGTCAAGTTCCAACCATATATATACAAACCTACTTTCTAAACCTTTAACTACACAATATCACATGGACTCTTATTTGCCGTTCTACACACTTTGCGCCAAAGATCTGAGGTATCAATCAATAAACTTGTCCTCTATAGCCTCCAAGTTAGATATTCCGGTGCTTAAAACTTCAATGTACTTGAGCGTTAATACTCCATAATCACCCCTGCCCAATACATATACCACCACATTATTCATATACAAAAGTGTTATTAAACTCCAAGAATAATGACATTGATTCACTTACCCTCGCTTATTCCATTTCAAACCGATGGTGCGAGTTATCTTGAAAGGCTCTTCACCCCCCCCCCCCCCCCCCCCCCCCCCACCTTGGTCAATATATCAACTGGCTTCAATACTAGAGGAAGGTTTTTTCTTACCAACCTCATATCATGTTTCCCACAGGGACACACTTATACCTCTTACATCATCTTTATGATTTTTCCAAACGGTCCATTTACAATTCTTTCCCAATCTCTAGAGGTGAGACTTCTTCAATCTCATTAACAATTGTCTTCCTCTCATTTATGTTTATTCTTCCATAAACAATGCCTCTTGTTTAGAACCTACATTGTATCTACATAAAAATATATAGACTTCAAATCAATAACATTAATCTAACTAATTTCAAGCAATGTACCAAGGTAGTACTAGAAGGCCCTACCACATCCTACATCACCCCTTCATGGCCCAAAACAGAAGAGATTAATTAAAAGGAGGTACTATAAGGTCGTGACCATATTTAAGCTTATTTGGGTTTCATAGATCTAAAGAACTTCAAACTTGAGCGGCCAAGTGTAGTGTTTCATATATCAATAGTTTGCATAAGGAATAATCGTCAATATCATAACAAAATCCATTTTCACGGATTAATAGTTCACTTGTTTACCATATGTTTCTGCTGCACAAATAATATCTCAACATAAAGTCAAAATGCAGGATCTCCCGCCATAGCTTTAATCATTTGTATGAATTATTAAATTTCACACCCATCTTATCAAATGACCATTGGACATGCAAAACCACGGTGTATGCCTAGAAATAGAGAACGACGAGCATGTTGGTGCCTAGAGATAGAGAGCAATACCAACAAGCTAAAAAAAAGGTCAATGCAAGTTAGATAAGTCTTCAAATGCATGCCAAGAAATCTCATTTGGCAAAGTCTTCATACAAACATTTGAATATAATATCACAAGGATCATCCAAGTGTTACGACATTCTCATAGCAATCATGAAAAAAATCCCCAATTATTATTTTAACATTGTTATATTGATCTTCTAATTTTCACAAATTTTATGCACACTTTTCAAAATTTCCTCCAGGGCTCCAAGCTTAAAAAAAATAACAAAGATCAATCAAAGGCGAACATTTCAACCCAAGTTTAATGCTTCCATGTTTTATAAACAATAGAAGATAGAGAACCTAACAACAACTAAAATGGAGGTAGATTTCGAAATCGAAAATAGAAAGAGAAAAGAATAAGTTTAGCTAGCGAAATTTCAGGAAGGATGTTATGTTTTCTTTCATTCATAAAATTAGCAATATGTCAGTGAACTTGAATATTTTGATTGTTTATTTTACAAAAAGATTTCTTACAGATATATAAATGCAAAAGGCCATTGATATCAAATGTAAATTCAGGAGATAACTGTTGGTTTGAGATTCACATATTAGATGATGACATAGTGACACTACTGGAAAACTTCAATTAGACATCTGTTGTCAACAGTTGTCTTTCAAAAAAAATTCCGATCTCTTTGTGCGTGTAGTAAAAGATCCAAACTTTCCACATCGGTTTTAACATGATGTCTTTTCTTGGTAAAAACATCTATTTTAATTTGAATATAGATATAAATCAATCCCTCAATTTTGTTTATAACATATTCACTTATTGATAAATAACCATGATTTTTCATTAGAAAACTTTTGAAGATGTTCACCCAAAGCAAAAAAGTGACATTTACATCATTATTTATGAAATAAACAATGTCTTAAGACAAAATAGACATCTTTTTTTATTATAATGATCACATGTATTAACATTTTATATATATAATTTATGATTTTATATTGTTTTAAACTAACCTACCACATGAAATATAGGCATAACTGATATCATTTTTCATTTTTATATCAGTTTTGTCAAAATAAAATGATGTCGTTGGTACAGGAAACATCGATTTAATTGGAAGATAACGATGTTATTTGACAAATATATATCAATTCATTTATCATTTTACTATAAAACCAGATGTTGCACATTGATTTAAATGAATGGACTGATGTGAATAATTATATTGACATCTATTTCCATTTACGAATCTAATTTTAAAGGTATGAAGCCCCTACCAATTTCATATATAATCTGATGTTTTTTTGTTTGATACAAACACTCTTGTCTCTACAGGACATCGCATTTTTTTTATGTTTGAAAACAGAAGGTCATTTAGTGAAAATATGGGCATTACTGACATGATAGAGTACCATTTACAAAATATAACCGGCAACACCAATGCTTCGACATCAATATACCTGGCCATAGTTACATTAACTAGCCACAAAATTGGCTAGGCAACATCACAACGATTTGCGCCTACATACCTAGCTAGCCAAAACATCTCAAAAAAAGGCTAGGCTAGCCCGAACGCCTTTTAACTTTCCCAGCACGCTCACAGAAAGAAGCCAATCGAGCAACCAAATAAGTAGGATAACCACTATCTTCGGGCATCTCAACCTACATAAGAAAATTAATAACCAAACATTAACTTTGAGCACTTCTACATAAAAAGCAATTTCACATTTGAAAGGATTTATTCATTCCGAATTCCCATAAGCATCAATATATGCTAATTTAATACATATTTCAACAAATCTACTCATTCCAAATTACGAAGCACCAATGTGTACTAATAGAATTCTTACTAACAAGAGTTTCAAAAGAGGCTTGAAAAGAAATCAATAGATGGCTTAGTCTCATAAAATTTTAGGGGAGAGAAGAAAAAGAAGTGACCTTGTGTGCAATTCAAACATGGGGTAGTAGGCAAGTATAATTGGCCTATATGCAAGATAAAGGCAGCATGGAGTTGCTCTTACAGCAGAAAACATGCATACATAAAGACTATGCTAAACCTATTTAAATTCCAAATTTAACAGCTAGTACTACATTTTCCCACACCCGAAGGCACCGGGTATGGCACATGTCCCACCAAGTACAGAGGGAAAGAGTGCATCAAGAACCCGCTGATAAAATTACCGTGAATCATTTCCAATTGTTCTAAAATTAAAAAATATTATTCAAATTCCAGACAACATTAAAGAATGTGCTCATTTGTATGTTGCCTACCCGACCCGTAAGAAGAGGGGTATCAGCAGCAATTAAGTTTGGTCGTGGAGTATGCACAGGCCAACTCTACATGAGTGAGGAGCAATCATAGTAAGGAACACAGTTCGAGAAAGCCAATAACTAGTAAGAAATGAGTGAATTGTGCATATATACAACAGAAAATCACCTGAAGCATGGTCAATTGCTTTTCAACTCCCTCAAACTCAAGTCGAGTTACTTTTGTAGTAAACAAGTTCTGTGACAGTCCTGCACACATACAATGCACTTATGAGGCAGTTGAAATAGCTCATAAAAGATACATAATAAACTATTGCAGAGCTCAAATAGAAATTTCTATCAAATTAGAATTGACAAAAACACCACCATAGCTGATCCCAAATTAATACAATCTCCCAACACAATGAAACGAGCCATCTTAGCAGAAAGAATTAGACCATCCAACATAGTAACACAAGATAACTATATTTGGAAGAAAACATCAGTAGCTCAACATCACAGCATGGCCTCTTTTTTTTAGCAAAATGCAATGATAATTGACTGCATTGATCAGAAAATCCAAGCAAAATGCATACGCTCATTCCAGAATGACATCCCAAGTGCAGTAAAACATGGGATTCACTCCTATGCTAAATCCAGATTAAGAAATCGAGCAGATTTACATATGTAAAAACACCAGTACATATGTTCGAGGAGGACAGTCAAAACAAAAAAACACAGCAATGATCAAGGTGGCACTTACTTTTCCCAGCAATCATGTATAATCTGTGTTACAACAGTATCAACTTCTTCTGGAACTTCAAGACGTTTGTTTTGAAATCCAACTGCTCCTACAACTTGCACAGGGTTTAAATGTTTAATCCAGTCCATGGTATACGCAGCGTAGTCAACTCCCACAAGATTACACCAAAACTGTAGACATCACATCTGCATAAATCAAAATTCTATCAAGGAAGTTCTTATAGAGATCTTTCAGAAGCACGTTCTTTAAGCACATTTCACTTACTTTTAATTGGATGGTTCATTCCTCAAAACTTCAGGCACCATCCATTCAGGCTGCAATTCAACTATAAATGGTAAGATAATCGACTTAACCGCAGTTGGCAATTTTAATATAATCTCTGTTTCAACACCCTGACCATTGGCGTCTCTCAAGATCCCAAGGTCCCTTTCTCATTTTCAGCCTTTTCAGGGGTAGCTCAGCCATGTCTTTTTTAACGCCCTTATTGTTTTATTTAATTTTTTGATAGAAAATGCCCCTTTCAACCCACTTTATTTTTGTAGTTCTATTGTATCCACTCATACACATGTATCTCAGATGATTTTAATTAAGACTATTCGTTCTTTGTATTTCGCTGGAAAGAGAAGTGAAAGAAAGGAAAGCAAATTAAGCAAAGATAAAGAAGATTACTTACCGTTCCAGCTGTAGACTTTGAGGATAAAAATGTATAGTGGTTCAATCTTGACAAACCGATATCACAAACCTGCAGAAATTATCAGAGTGGGTATAAAAAACGATTGTTTAATGCATGCATATCTCAAATGATGCATAACCAACAATATGATATATAGAACACATCTGAACATCTTTACTAGAATCCAAATGAAATATACCTTAACAACCCAATTCTTATCAACCAGAAGATTGGGAGTTTTCAGATCTCGATGCACTATAGTAGGATGGCTTGTGTGCAAGTAATTCATTCCCTTTGCCTGAAAGTAAGAATCATCATTCCTTTTTCTGAAATTTAATCGAAAGAGAAATGGGAAACAGTGAACAATCGACATTCAAGTTAGTATCACATCAAGGGCCATTTTCATTCGCCTCATTTCATCAAAGATGAACATTGGAACGATGCAACAACTTGAACAAACTTCCCCTGCGTATCAATTTTAAACCAAAATTTGCATGAGAATTGAAATCCAAAAAAATCAGCAATTACACTATTGATGGCTACATGCACTAGTTTTTGTCTTTCCTAATGTCTTCGTGTCAAAATAAAACATAAATTTAAGCACCAATGAACAAATTCATCACAAATGAAAGAAAGATATCCAACCAAAGTCGCATAACAAAAAAAAAATCACATTATACAAATTTTAGATTTTTTACCACATAAACAGCATGATCAATCTCTAAATTAAGATATTAAAAAAAGGGCAACACATAATGGAACAAAAAAATATGTAATAAACCTTGCTTAGATGGATATGCCCAACAAGTCCGTTATCTAACTCATAACTTTCAGCAGAAACAACACGACTCATGTCCGTTAAAATGTCTGGTAAAGAAACATTAAGAGAGCTACTGAATACCTAAAATTGTTCAGAGTTAGAAGCCGTGTTATCTCCTTGAAGAGATCTTCATTGAATGTGGAGAATTCCTTAAAGTCGTTCACAAGAATATCTACTGCGTTTGCAAAGATCTCAGATCTACAATACCACAATCATCAAAACCGGACATTTCAAGATCAGAACCAACAAAAAAATCCATGTTAAACAAAATAATAGCAACAATAACTATAGAGTGAAAAATGGAAATACAATTGAATCATTCGGAAATGAGAAACTCCACCAATTAAACTTCATCTTACCTGTCCAACGCTTCCAAATACTTCTGAGGGCGATTTCTTCTGAGATTTGGGGAATCATCACGGATTTTTAGAGATTTGAGGGATTGGGGTTTTGGGTTTTTTTTGGATTTTGAGGATGAAGAAGAAATATGAGATACCGGCGTCGGCGCTAAGGCGGGGGAGTGAGACGGGACGGAGGATGTCAACGGAGAAGAAGAAGAAAAGGCGGGTGGTGAGGGGCGACCGAGATGGAAGGTGCCGATGAGGGTCGGCCAGGATCTGGGGGACGCAGCTGCGGATGCGAGTCAGGGCAGCGGCGGGGAGGAAGGAAGGGCTGGAGTGTGAAGGTTAGAGGAGAGAAGGATGGCGGCTAGGTTTTCTCAAAGGGAAAGAGGAGCTCTCAGATCTGCAAAGGGAGGAGGAGAAGACGAGGATGAAAGATGGGAGAAAGAGGAGAGATGACGGTGGTAGTGGCGGCGGCGACGACGAGGGCAATAGTGGCGGCGGCGACGAGGGCAGTAGTGGCGGTGATGGGAAACTGGCCGTCCCTAGTGCTGCCATCAGCGGGAAGGCCATTGTTGCCGGCGGGGCTCCCTTGCGATGGAGAATAGGGTTCTTGGAGAAGACGAGGTTGAGAGATTGTTGGTGGCGCGCTATGGCTGACAGTGGGCGGAGATCTGGGATTAGGAGAAGAGGAAAGAGAGGAGGCGACTTACCAGAAGCAGAGGTCGAACTGTAGAAGACGGGTTGAGCATCACCAGATATGGAGTTTAGGAGGCTTGACAGCGGCGGAGGTCGAAGAACGCATTTGAGAATCTGAGATAGGGTTTGGGAAAGGGGCGTGTTTTAATGTTTTTCACTTTCCGTTTTTCTTTTAATTTTGGGTGAAAGTTATATTTTTAGCCACGGGAATGCCAACTCTGGTGGCGAAAACCAATTAAATACCCACGGTAAATTCATGCCGTTGCTACCGTCCGTGGCTAATATGTTTTTTTTTTGTAGTGCTGCCTAATTGCGTTTTTTCTTTGCAATTGGGTTCAGAAATCGTAGAACATATTGCCACAAAAAAGCATCCTAGCTGCAACTATAAAAAGACATTCTTTTAGAGTGTATAATATACTCCTGATCTCATATTCCATATAATAATGCTACTGATTTTTTTTCCTGGAACTACAGTAGCATTGTAGGATGAATGTTTAATGAAGGAATAAAATTCTGCTAAGCTAAATGTTTTTCTGGAACTACAGCAGCAGCATTGTAGGATAAATTTAATTTTTCTAGAACTACAGCAGCATTGTAGGATGCATGTTTAATCAAGGAATAAAATTCTGCTAAACTAAATATTTTTCTGGAAATACAGCAGCAGCATTGTAGGATAATTTTTTTTTTCTGGAACTACAACAGCATTGTAGGAGGAACTACATCAGCATTGTATGAGCTAGATCTGAAATATATATTTTTACTAAACTAAATATTTTTGATTCAGATATACCAGATAAATGTATAAGTAGGAATAAAATTCTGCTAATCTATATTTCTGAAATCTATATTATGCTAAACTAAGGGTGTGTATGTGTTATGGCTGCTCCTTATGTGTGTGTTACGAATCTCTGGAATTATAAGTTTTATATGTATGTGTTATGGCTGCTCGTTATGTGTGTAACCAGTGTCAAAGGGTGTGTATGTGTTACGAATCTCTGGAATTATAGTTTATTCTCTGGAATCATAAAAAGTCAAGCCAGTAGCATTATTATCTTGGATTTGTTATGGTTGCTTCTTTTGTGTGTGTGTGTGTGTGTGTGTGTGTGTGTGTGTGTAACCTAGATCATAATGTAGGCTTGGCCACTAAATTAGATGGAAAGTTGAATCACAAGAAAGGGTGCGTAATCAACACTAAAAAAACAGAAAATAGTGAGAATATGAAGTGTTGTTCAACAAAAGGTGAGGCAAATAGCAGGGGTAATGGTGTGGGTAAGGTTGTATAAAATGAGGGAATAGAACAGACACAAGGGTTTTCCAGCTCCAGCAGCACCACGTTGAGCAAACCACAAAATATTTAAGCAATACCAAATAGGAATTAGCAACTAGATGTATGGCTATAGCAAGTGAACAGGAATGGTATAGGTAAAATAGTAATGCACGCTCTCGGTGAAAGTGATCTTGGGTGTCCGATTGAGCTCCATGATACCTTTTCGAATAGGGAATCCGCTCACGAATCAAACTCACGGCTTTGCCGTGACCTATGGGCTTTTTCGGGCATTTGAGCTCGTTTCAGGACTTAAAATGCCATTTTATTAGTGTTTTTCTTGTTTTTTCAGCAATTTCAATTTTTATCTTTTATCTCTTGTTTTCTATATATATATATATATATATATATATATATATATATATATATATATATATATATATATATATATATATATACACATATACATATATATGAAAAATGAGTATTATCTTATCATTCATATCGTTATTTCTTTTTTTTTCCAGGAATTACTTTTGGAATTTCTCAATAGTCCAACACACTTCTATCTCTCGGGTAAGTTCTTTGCACATTCTCAATAGTCCAACACATTTCTGAATCGTTGTGCTTGCTTTTCTAGTCCATCCTTGAGGCTCTGGGTCTGGTTTTCTATCCAACAAGATTTAGATGGTTCATAAAGAAACAAGATAATCTCGTTTGAACCTGCTGTGATAAAAAAGTGATATGTGCAGCAGCACTGATCCCATACTTGTTGCATTGTCCAAACCTGCTGCATTGTCTCATATAAATTGCTAATCTATTTGAACCTGCTGCATTGTCCAGCAGTGATCCCAAAAGGTGATATGTGTATAAGTTCCATTTGTAACAGATGAGAACTTGCAGCTTTAAGCACCTAGATGAGGACTTGCAACTTTAAGCACCTAAATAAGCATGTATATATTCTGAAATTATATGGCAGTTAGGCTGAATTGATTTCACATGAGGTAGACTCTATAAACAAAAGCGACTACTTGAGTTCATAAAAAAGCCAAACAACTTAGTAGAATAGCTTCCTATATTAATTAGCAAGGTAACATAAACAGTATCGGTAAAATAGTAATGCAACCCTCGGTTTTTCTGATCTTGGGCATTTGAGCTCGTTTCAGGACTTAAAATGCCATTTTATTAATGTTTTTCTTGTTTTTTCAGCAATTTCAATTTTTATCTCTTATCTCTTGTCTTTCTTATATATAAAGGAGTATTATCTTATCATTCATATGGTTATTTATTTTTTCCAGGAATTGCTTTTGGAATTTCTCAATAGTCCAACAACACTTCTATCTATCGGGTAAGTTCTTTGGACATTCTCTCTTGTTGTGTTGAAATTTTATGCGCTTTTATTTGCTTTTATCCCTCACTTTTGTGGTTCCTTGTACATTTAATTTGAAGTGAACGAGTATTTTAATTTTTTTTCTAGAAATGTTCAAGTTATCCAAACATGGTATGTAAGCCCTGCTAGATACACTTCTGACTTAGCTTCATTAGGCTCGAGTCCGTCCATACACAGTAGCAAACTCCTCTAGACATTTCCTATGTTGAGGTGTCACAAAGCGTCTCAACATTCCCTTCCTGAGCCTTTTCATTATAAGCATAAACAAAAGTTACCACAAATTGAAAGTTTCCATCCCGGCTTGCAACTTGGTAGTGTATAAATTGATTTCCCAATGGAACAAAATGCTCAGATTTGCAGCCCATGGATCCCACCAGAGCCACATTCGTCCCTTCTCTTTGTTCACTCTATTGATTGCATTTTTCCAGTCTCCCGGCATACTTTTCAACACCTCATTCTCACCTTTTTTTTTGTCATTTTTAGCACCTCATTCTCACCTCATTCTCACCTTTTTAGCACCTCATTTTCAGCCTTGCTGATCCCCTTAATTTTACTTCTATGCTTCTCTAGGCTGTTAGATGGTTTTCTGCCTTCTCCTTCAGTAAACCTGTTGCTCGTGTGTATTTTAAACTCCTCAGATTGCCTAATTTCAGTTTGCCCCCTTTTGGCTGCATCTTTTGAAGTTTGATACAGCTGATCAGCGTTTAGCTCTTCTCCTTTAGTAAGCCATCCTTCCTGATCAGCGTTTAGCTCTTCCTTATATCAGCCTGTGGCTTAGGAGTACTTGCTTCCTCATTGGTTTCAATCTCCTCATGCCCACTATAAAAAAAATATCGACTTCCTCATTGGTTTCAATCTCCTCGTGCCCACATTATTTATACCTCAAATATCGACTTCAACCAAAATAATTACAGTTTGATACAACTGGGCATTAGATAGGGAAGCGTGTTTTTGCTCTATAATATTCCTATAATTAAAGTTTGGTACATCTGGGCAGTAGATAGGTTCAATATCTTTGCCTTAAGTGTTGTTACTTTCATGGACTGAAATTCATGGCTCTGCTTTTGTACACTTATAATCTCTCTTCAAATACTCTTTTTTTTTTGTACTCTTGAATTCCTCTCAAATACTTTTGCCTTTAGAGTTGTTATCTCTGCTTTTGCACATTCATTACTGCTTTTATTTTAATTGTTTAAGAAAATTAACAATGTAGATATGATTTCCATGTTGATTGTGAGATAAAATTTGGCAGAATAGGCAAGACAATATTCTGCAGTGCAGATATAGCTTGGTTTATTCTGTGCTATTGCCCATTTTGTTTGGCAAAATTAAAATAAATAAACTAGAAAGATATATGTAGACATCCACTCCCTTATGTCCAAGTTTTGACTGCTATATGGTAGGCTGCAACTTGGTTAATCGTCCTTTTTGTTACTTTCTCTTTGAAATTGGTTTGAACTTAATTGTGATTTGGTGATCGTCTAAATCTCCATGTTCTTCTCAACTTAAATGCAGAGAATAGGCAAGAATCATGTTCTTTTTATAACTCGAGTGAAAGAATCATGGCGTGTATCTTAGTTTAGAATAATCACCTTGCCTCCCAACAGTACATGTATATTTATTATTTAATAATCTTTCACCTTGCCTCTCTTCAGCGGTCCAATAATCTTAAATTAATAACTATAAAGTTAGAATATTCTTAAAGTTTCCCTAACTTACACATCTCTTGAAAAAGAGTTTTATCTTTTATCTCTAAATTAGAATAATATAATCTTAAAGGAAAATTGGAATTGAAGCTTTTAAAGGACTTAAATTGGCATTCTCTCTTGTTGTGTTGAAATTTTATGCACTTTTATTTGTTTTTTTTCTCCTCACTTTTGTGTTTCTTGTTTAGTTACAAGTAATAAATTTTAATTTGATGCGTATTTAAATCCATAATAGATTATATATGGATCGTAGTTGGATTTTTGCAAATCGTTTTTCACCAGAGTATACAAAAGGGGTGGAAGAGTTCGTAACGTTTGCATTGAAACATGCCAAAGACAAAAGTAGGATACAATGTCCATGTTTAGACTGTTGTCATGTGGAACGAGTAAATGAAGCAGATTTACGAGATCACTTGTTTGTAAATGGAATGGATAGATCTTACACAAAATGGATTTGGCATGGTGAGGAAGTTGATCGATGTGTTCGCTTGGATGAATCTGATTGTGACACTATTGGAGGTGATAACTATGAAGCTGGTAACTATGAAGCTGATCGATTAGAAGACATGGTAGATGTCATGAAAGAAAATTTTCAAGAAAATGCTAAGATCTTTGACAACTTGATGGACGATGCTCGAAAGCTACTATATGAGAATTGTACTAAATTCACAAGGTTGTCAGCTGTTTTGAAGTTGTATAATTTGAAAGCTGCTCACGGGTGGACCAATAAGAGCTTCACAACCTTACTTGAAATTTTGAAAGATATGCTTCCAGAGGATAACGTACTTTCTAACTGTACCTACGAGGCGAGAAAGATGTTGCGTACGATGGGTATGGATTATGAGAGGATACATGCATGTCGTAATGATTGTGTTTTGTATCGAGGAAATAATGCATCATTGCAGTATTGTCCAAATCCCGATTGTGGTGAATCGCGATACAAGAGAGAAGGTGTTCCTACCAAGGTAGCATGGTATTTTCCGATCATACCAAGATTTAAACGCTTGTTCAACAACGTAGAAGATGCACAGAACATGACAATGCACGAAACTGAAAGGGAATGTGATGGAAAACTCAGACATCCAGCAAATTCTCCTTAGTGGAAGATGATTGACAATAAATATTCCGATTTTGGCGAAGAAAGCAGGAACTTGCGTCTTGCTCTCTCAACCGATGGAATGAACCCACATGGAGGCCTTAGTAGTATTCATAGTACTTGGCCTGTTCTGCTGGTGATATATAACCTTCCTCCGTGGTTATGCATGAAGTGTATATACGTGATGTTATCTTTATTAATTTCTGGGCCAAGACAACCTGGGAATGATATAGATGTTTATTTGGCCCCTCTAATCGAGGATTTGAAACTCCTGTGGAATGATGGTTTTGAAGTATTTGATGCATATCGACGGGAAGCTTTTAATATGCGAGCGATGTTGTTTTGCACTATAAATGATTTCCCTGCTTATGGTAATTTGTGTGGTTATACGACGAAAGGACATTATGCATGCCCGATTTGTGAAGAAGGCACGAGCTTCCTGCAACTTCATCATTATAAAAAGACGGTTTATCTTGGGCATCGACGATTTTTGCCCTCTTCCCATCGCTACCGCAAACTTCGGAAGGCTTTTAATGGAGAAACAGAAGAAGGAATAGCTCCAATACCATTAAGTGGTGAGCAAGTTCTTGAAAAGGTGAAGGATCTTAATGTCAGGTATGGGAAAAAGAGTGTTAAGTCCTCTGGGAAGTCATCTGGAGAATTTAGTGGTTGGAAAAAGAGGTCGATATTTTTCGATCTACCTTATTGGAAGGATTTATTCGTGAGACATTGTCTTGATGTGGTGCATATCGAGAAGAATGTGTTTGATAGTCTTGTTGGTACACTACTTAATGTTCCGGGAAAGACGAAAGATGGCCTCAATGCTAGGCTATACATGGTTGATATGAAAATCAGACAAGAATTGGCACCACAAAAGAAAGGTGACCGCACTTATTTGCCACATGCTTGTTATACTTTGTCTAGAAATGAGAAATTGGAGTTCTGCAAATTTTTTCGAGAGCTAAAGGTTCCTTACGGGTATTCATCAAATATGAGCAACCTTGTGTCTGCAAATGAGTTGAAGCTTGTTGGTTTAAAAACCCATGACTGTCATAGAAAAGTATATCCCAAGATGTGCGTCTTAAGGCTCACTTGTATGTGCTTTATAATGATGATGAAGTTCAACCATATATAATAGAGCACGTCTTATGTAAGAAGTCAAAATCCATCTCATAGAAGTGATAAGTGGATAGCGACTGAACATAATCGCTCGTTCGTCGGTTGGCTACAAAAGCGAGTTCTTGAGGATCTGGCACAAAATCCTGGAACAGTTTCCAATCGTTTGAAGTGGTTGTCACAACTGCCTTATTCAGTAGTAACAACCTCCATGAAGTATGAGATCAATGATTATATGTTTTACACGAAGATGCAAGATGATAAAAGCACAATGCAGAATAGTGGTGTCACCTTGGTGGCCGAAGCTATACAAATAGGTTCAGTGAAGGACAAAAGCCACCATCCGATGATATCAATGTAGATAGATCTTATTTGCGTGATGATCATGATGAAGGGATATTGATTACTGAAAATGTTAAGACTTCGAAAAAAAGAAAAAGGAAAAAACATGCCTAACTAATTAGGTAAATTTATGATTTGGATTCTTATAAATTACAAAGTCTTTGTTTATTCTCACAAATTACTAATATACTTTATTTGTGATATTTGACAATATCTCTTGCTATTTTTTATGTAGATATATGGCTTCATCTAGATCTTCCGGGAATTCGGATGAGAACAATGACTCTACTGATAAGAAGTCTACCCCATCTAAGAAGTCTACCCCATCTAAGAAGAGAGGTATTACGAAGATGAAGGTTGTCACTAAGATGAAGGATAGTGGTAAGAAGTTTCATGTACAATGGAACAAAAAGGATCAGCCTATTAAAAATAATCATGCAAGGCTTTCAAGCTATATTGGTCATTGTACTCGTAATAGAGTAGCAATTTCCTATCATTCTTGGAAGGTTGTTCCGATTGAGCTCAAAAAATTGATTGTTGAACAAGTTATGGTAAGATAGCATCACCTATTTTCATTCATCGATAATATTGTCGTAATAACATATTTCTAAATCTAATAACTAACCAATTAACTACTATTATGTACATTTTGTAGCAATCATTTGATATACCTAATAATAAGGGCAAGATTGGTTGGATCATTACTACATCAAATACTACATTCAGAGATTTTAAGAGTCGCTTGGATAAGAAATATATGAGGAAAAATGGAGAGATTTGCACTGAGCCACCAGCTGAGTATGAGTTCATTGACAAAAGTACATGGACTGAGTTTATAAAATACCGACAATCTGATGAGTTTCAGGTTTTTTCTAAATCCAGTTTATGCTCTAGTTTTATATTGTTATTATGTACAAATTAAAATAAGAAAACATTAACTATGAACAGGCGCTTAGTGCAAGAAATAGTAAGATTGCAAAGAAAAATGAATATCCTTACAAGGTTGGTCGTAAGGGATATGCTGGCATTGAGCAAGAGATTGTAAGTTTGCTTTTACTTCATTGTGCATATAAATTGATGTTCGTGTATTATTCCATAATAATTTGTAAAAGTTTTATTTCTTTTTAGATAGAGGAGACAAACATGGAACCTTCTGATGAAGTTTCGCGTGGTATCTTATGGAAAAAGGCACGAGTAGACATTGAGGGTGGTCTGTCAGGAAATGTTCAGGAGGTTTCTAAGAAAATTGTAAGTATTTCTAAAATCCATCAAGTAACCAAAACGATCACACTTACATGGAAAAATATCTATGTCATTGCAAAATTGCTTCATGAAAAAAATGTCTCTGTCTCAATTTGTATTTTTAGGATGAGATTGATGGACAAGTTGCATCTGGGAAACTCAAACTTTCTGATAGACAAGATAGTTTGTCAATTGCCTTGGGTAAGGATGAGCATCTAGGCCTTGTTATCGGAGTTGGCAAAGGGGTTGGGATTAAGGATTATTTTGGTGCATCCAAGCGTCGAACTAGTTCGACAAAGTGTTCTGCTTGTTCTTCTCCGAATGAACTTGAGGCTGAAGTTCAAACTTTGAGAAAAGTGGTTCTTTTTCTTGCAAAACAGCAAAATATAAACTTAGATTCAATTGATGGGATTCATGATATACAACTAAAGATTCCTTCCGTTTCCGTGGAGATTCCTGTTGTAGACAAACCCACAGAAACGGTACCTACTCAAGAGGAACATGTTCATATTATCAATGGAGAGACTCATTCTGAAAATGTCGTGGATCGTACTGAAGATGTTATTGCAGAAGATAATTCTATTGAGAGTTAAAGTAACAGTGCCAAAGAGCAATCACCTAGTCCTGCTGAGTTAAAGGTAATTAATTTTTAACAGTAAAACTTTTAATTGCGTTTTTATTTCACATGTATATTTACAATTTTTATGACATGGAAAGTGGGACAAGTGCCAATTGTTTTGGCCAGATCTCAAGAGGCTTGTCGCTACAGGAACCATGTTTATCCCTTCTTCCTTAACCATGGAAATAAGTCTCCATTGTCGACCTCTTCTAGCTCTTTGCATGAAAGTTAATATAGATTCTCCAGTAGATCCAGATTCACCATTGCCGTTCCCTATGGATGAGGTACCAAATGTGAGACTAGCTATAGGCATTCCCATTACATTGCCAAAACACCTCATTCTCCCTTTCAAGGTAATACACACCTCATTTACAGACTTATTTGATTTTTTTAATTAGTTAATTTTCACATTTGATAAACATATAAATCATAATTATTTATTTTTATTTAAGGCATCAAGACCTCCGAATAAGCGAAAGTCATCTGAAGTGAATTTGTCAAAGCAAATCATACGGGGAGTAGCTGCTACTGAGGGACAGCTAAAACAACCATCATTTAAATCCATCAAAAAAATGAAAATACTCGTTCCAGGGATGGATTCTAAAAATGTCGTAGCTTCCATTGCAATTCCTAAAACCGTTGTAGGCCATGTTCACTCTATCTTAGTTTGGAGAAGAGATATAGAAAGATGGCTTGATAAGGAGATGATCGATGGACACCATGTTTCAATATATATGAAGTAAGTTTTAGTAAAGATATAATGCCTCAGCTAAATGTATTTATTGATGCAAAATTATTCATTTTTTATTCCATATGTATCTTTTGGAAAACAAATGCCCAGAGAATCTACCCTTGTTTGGGTTTTTATGCCCACAAAGGAAAACTGCGGATTCCGGCTTGAAAAAAGAAGAGAGGGCTCGCTATATTTATAATTCCATGATTGGAGAAGAGAGCCGTCATTTCAAATTGTTTTCGGCACCTTATTATAATGAGTAAGTTAAATATCATTTTTTTTATTCGTTTTCATTTTTCCTATTCATATTTACATGTCATCTGTTATATTTATAGTGCACATTGGATGTTAGCTGCCATAAACCCTCAAGATGATACCGTATATTGGCTTGATTCATTGCTTGGAAGTGTGAGAATGGAGTTTAAAGAAGTCATTGAAATGCAAGTAACTTGATTTCTGACAACCGATAATAACTTTTATTTTCATTTATAAGCATACATTGTTGACAATTTTTACATTTTCATCATATTTTCTAATTTTTAATGATATTTAGGGCCATAACTATGTATTTTACTGAGATAAAGAAAAACAAATCTAAGAAGAACACACGTTGGGTGGTAGTAAAGGTTAGTTTTTAAAAAATGTTATATTATTTATGTAGAAAAAATGCAGAATGCATCGTTACTTAATAATACATTTGTATATTGGTATTGGAAGGGTCCTCGTCAGCCAAATAATATAGAGTGCGGTTATTATGTGTTGAGGAATATGCGGGAGATTATCGATCAAAGAGCAGTTTTAGTCCCTATTGAGGTATGTGTTCAATTTATGGTAAAATATCATTATACATGAAGTAGCTAGCTAGATATCTTACATATCCACTATAAATAAGCATACTTTTTCACTTATGTAGCATTTCACCCATTTGGAATCTCTTTACACGACAATTCAAATTGATGAAGTAAGAGAAGAGTGGCTTGAGTTTGTTGAAAAACATCTTGTCTGGTAATTATAATTGTATATTTACATCTACTTTTTTTATTGTTTATCACACTAGCTAGTTATCTATGTATGTTCAATGACTTAACATTGACGTGTAGATATACTTTTACATCATGATATCGATGCAGGTAATTGATCGAGGGAAATCGCCAAACATTATCAACATATAAGTTCGATATACGGAGTATGCACATGAGTTTAAATCATATATATATATATATATATATATATATATATATATATATATATATATATATATATATATATATATATATATATATACTCTTTATAAAATCGCTAGATTTCCTTAGAGATATATATACTCGTATTTTCCCACGACTATGACAATTGTTAGCTGTTTTGTGATTGATATTATATACTAGTAGTAATTAATGTCATTGTCTTGTGGTATTTTGCAACGATAATTTGGAGCGGATCTATTACAGGTGCTTGCACTATCATGTGTAAATATGATAAAATTAACAATATGCAAAAAAACAGGGATAGACAACGGCTAGTTTAACCGTTGTGAATAGTTCGTTCAACATTAAAAATATGTTATTCACAACGGTTGAAATATACATATACAACGGTTATATTATAAATAGACAGCAGCTCATTTATGTATAGACAACGACTGAATTGAGTTTAGACAACGGTTATTTGGTACATACACAATGGTTGAAATATACATATACAACGGTTAGATTGTACATAGACAACGGTTATAGTCCACCTACACAACAATTAGATTGTACATAAACAACGGTTATATAACACATAATCAACGGTTTAATTGCACATAAACAATGGTTATATGACACATAAACAACGATTATAACTGTGTAATATTGATCATTCAAAATTTTGGAGTCTCATAGACAACGATTAAAATGTATATACAAAACGGTTATATTGTGTATAGACTGCAGTTCATTTATATATAGACAACGGCTAAATGAAGTTTAGACAACGGTTATTTGGTACATACACAATGGTTGAAATATACATATACAACGGTTAGATTGTACATAGACAACGGTTATAGCCCACCTAGACAACAATTAGACTGTACATAACCAACGGTTATATAACACATAATCAACGGTTTAATTGCACATAAACAACGGTTATATGACACATAAACAACAGTTATAACTGTGTAATATTGATCGTTGAAAATTTTGGAGTCTCATAGACAACGGTTATATAGTATCTTAGACAATGGTTATAACCGTTGTTTAGAAGAACCGTTGTCATAGGTCCAACCGTTGTTTCATCTAAAACCGCACTAACATAGACAACAGTGCAATAACCATTGTCTATGTTAATAAATAACCGTTGTCATAGACCTTTTTTGTAATAGTGATTCGAGGACGAATCTTTTTCAAAGGAGGGGAGGATGATGTGATCTAGACTCATAGATGTTTCCTTTGTTTTTTTTAACCAAAAAATGTCCTACATCGGTTGTAAACACTTAAGAGGCAACAATTTTCTCCTATATATTTTGTAAGGGTTGCCGGCCATTTTCTAATACAAGTTGAATTTTTGAGTGAAAAGTTAAGCACATTTTCTTCCTTTGATGATTCCGGGTTAAGGATCATGTTTTTGGTGAGATACTAAAAACAAAACCCTTTTGTGAGATGCCGAGGGAGACACCCTAGTGAGAGGCGAAGGTGTCGAAGGGTCGAGATCCTCAGAGTGCGATTCCGAGAGGATTGACATCGAGTGTGGAAGATTCAAGGGTGAGAGGCTTGTGGATTTTGCCATACATATCCGGTTACTAGTAGAAAGTTCATCTCTTCAAATAAAGGAGGAACCTCGTTGTCGATCCTGGCGGCTCGGAGTGTTCCCGAGCACATCACCCTTTCAACCAGGCTTGTGCCCTTCGTACGATCTGGGCTTAACTACCGGTTAAAGCTAGTGCACATCGCAACTCTTCTCAGCGTTTGCCTATTCACTTGTGCCACCCACCCAATATTGTTGCCCTTGGCCGCCGTTCACCATCCTTCCTAGCTGCCGCCACCATCCGCTTACTCATATTTGTCCCAGCCGGCCGCCACTCCACCATAACCCTAATCTCTAAGTTCAACTCTGTCCGCAGTTCCTATATTTTTTTAATTAAAGTTTTGGGTTCAGTTCCCTGAGGTTGCGCATTATTGCCTAGGTTATTGACAATGGAGAGCATATAGGAGGTAAGAGGTCGGAGTTGGATGTTCATCTCTTAGCCATGGATGGCGGCTGGCAATTTCAATGCTCTCTCTTGGAGTCAATTTGTAATTGGTTGAAAAAATGGAAAGGACCTGCGTGTAATATAATTAAAATTATCTTGTCAATAGTCATTCGGACGTCTTGTCAGCCTCACTCTTATTTTGGTTGATTCCCCGTAATCTTAGTTCTTAATTTATTTTAATTTAATTTAAGGTCTTAATCTTCATGATTCATTATTGAATGGTGGTTAGTGTATGCTTGAATAGGTAATTATTGAATGGTGGTTAGTGTATATGCAAGCATAGACAAGACAAAATCAAATGGTTGAAGAAAATAGGGAATGGTCCCTTCTCCCCACTTACTTCAGTCCTATCTCTCTCTCTCTCTTTAATTTGCAATCACAATCTTTCTCCATCTCCAATTGATGTATGGCATATCAGCAAGAAAAAAGTCATTATATATCATATATTTAACTTAATGCACAACCATTCAAAGTAAAAGATAATCAAAAGAGAAAGGGTCCACATGAAATAACAAACACAAAATGAAAGACCAAAAGAAAACATGGACATATATCATTACAATTAAGTGAACCATGTTTATCATCTAACCACTATCAAACACTACCGATCATCTAATTAACCACTATATATACATGCACATATGAGTTCTTAATATATTTCAACTACTCTCTTCATAACTCAAAAGATGCAAATTTACAGCTAGCATCCAAAACACTACCTGACGACATATATATATATATATATATATATATATATATGTATATTAAAACCCCAGCAAATTAATTAAAGGGTAAAAAGAAGAAGAAGAAAAAGGGTGTGTGGGGGCTAATTCTAACACATCAGGCCCCAAAACAGCCGGCGATAGCGCGGTGGTTGTGAAGGTGATTGTGGTGGTGGTGGTGGTGGTGGTGAGAGGACATCTCCTTGGCGATGGCGGAGTGAACCCATCGAAAGTGATCGACATGGCAAGGGATGGTGATGGTCCCTTTCTGGTCGAAGCCGTACTCATCCTCGGCCTCCTTGAGCAACTTGAGGAAGAGAGGGTGGTTGATGTAAATGACAGGGACTATGAACCTCTGCCGCTCCTCTCCTTCTCCTCCTACTTTGATCGCCAAACAGCCCTTCGGCACGTCTGCCACCTTCGCTCCCCATCCCTTGTTCTTGCTCTTCACTATCCCCTTTTCTCCTCCCATCTCGATCTCAACTCACCTGATCGATATATCGATCTGATTATAGATTGGATTGAAGTGTAAGAAAACGTTAACAAGAGAGGTTAACCGATCAATTAGATGAAAAGTGTTGGGGTCAACGGCTACTAATAGTGAAGATCGATGTGTTTTGTTGGATGAGGTTTGTTGCCATGGTTGTTACACCATATTCTGTAATCCCCTCTCTCTCTCTGGTAGAAAAAGAAAACCCTAGAAAGAGTAGAGAGTAACGGGCTAATTATATTCTTCGATTAGTATGAAAGGGAAGAAAATTGTATTTTTTTCATTTAATTTATAAATAAGGAGCGACAATATCCGGGGTTCGAACGGGAAAGAAAGACTAAATACGTCTGGACACTGACAAAAGTATAATACAACATATGTCTTCATATAAATGTATTAGTTTTGGTAATACATATATACTGTAATGTTTTAGTCTATATATTTGACGCGGAAGGCTTTACTTGGGAAAGGTTAAGGTGTTCAAAATAAAATGCTACATAATTCTAATTTAAAATGGTGTCTGATCTTATATATAACATCGGATATATATATCTTAATTATTATGTCTTTTTATTTTAAGGGTTTTTTTAACCTAGCTATATTTTAAACAATATTATTTAATTAGGAAGAATCTTCCCTAATTAATCCTTTTAATATACTTATGATCTTAACTTTTAATTATAAATTAATTAATTATACAAATCAGTGAGAAAAAATCAACTACTAGTAAATGTTCCATTCCTCTCATCTGACTTTTTAACTAAGGAGTTAAAAATATAAAATATTAATTTTTTTGTTAATTTTTAAACAATTTAATTAATACATATTACTAAGATTTACATTCTTTCTCTCCCCTCCTTATCCCTCTCCCCCATACGTTCCCCCTCCCACAAAACCCCAGTTTAAAAATAAAAATAAACTAAATTAAAATTAAAATAAAGGAATAAAAGAAAAAGAAAATAAATTAAGTGTTTTCTGATTAGAGACAACTAATGGAGACAAGAATGAAGATCGAGGATTTGGACCCATATTAAATACTAAGGGCCATTTGCAAAACTAAAGGGCCGGGTGTGCTAGAATCTTGAGAATTGCAAAGCCAACATATGATCTAGTTTTGCAAAATGAAAAGGTTGATATAGAGGGAAGGTAACAGGTGAAGTAAGAAGGAAAGAAGGGGAGATGAATCCTTAAACATGTTCCCGCCCACTTTAGTTGGCGCCCAAAAATAGAAGGGCTTGTCATGAACAACACCCTATATATATAAGCCATATATATAAGCCAGGAAGAGCTTGTCAACTCAATCATCAAAGAGGCATTTATTAGAGCTCAATATACCACTTCAAATTTAAAAGGCCACCATAGAAGTACAAGCAACACATCCAGTTTTATATCAGCGTGCGTAACATGTTGTGATTCACCTCTACAGCTAGTACTCCATTGCTGAATCCTGCTACCCGAGTTCCTTCTCCGTATAAATTAAAAACATCTTGATTGTGTAAAGTCTATCTTCCCCTGTTCGTAAAATTTGTGAAAAAATGTCGACTAATTCGTAGGCGGGGACGAACCCCCGTTTACATACCCCATTGGCTGCTACATCCTGATAGCCTTTGTGACAAACCTTACTCTTTATACACGTATTTCACATCGGCAAGCTCTTCCTACATTATGAAATAGGGAACAAATCATTGGTATACATTACGGCGATATTTGGTGCATGGTGGGCATGTGAAGGAAGCATTTTGGTGTTCAAGGGTAGAAGAACCATAAAGCAGTGGTCATGAATGAGAAAATCAAGTATGATTCTCTAAGGCAGTTGATCATGCATAAGTTCGATGTAGATCACACGATTCTCTAAGGCAATTGACGGGGAGGTTCATCTCTTTTGGGATTGCGACGTCGATGATCACCTATAGGCAATCAAGTTATATTAAAGTCTATGTCAAGTGAACGTGCTTAGCCTCTAGAACTCCATGTGTCTCTGCGCAACAAGGAAAGTAGTGAACCATCTTTCTCACACGAATCAACCATGAGAGACTCGAGCGGGGTGGGTGTATCGACTTCTCCTCATGGTGATGTAGTATTAAGCAAGTCATACCATCACAGGACGACCCCACTAATTGGGAGGCACCCTTGATGGACTCGAACACCAAGGAGATGGTCACCAAAGATATGGTAGTTAGTGGCGAGGAAGGTAAAAAGAGCGACATGGAAAAACATTCAGATGGCATGGGAGATTCGCAAACTGGTGATCATGTGGAGGAAGTGGTTATTATCTAGACTAAAAACGACATTAAATAGGTGGCAAGATAGAACAAGAAGGTATTAGGAAAATAATATATATTATTATTATTAGGATTTAATTATTTCCATTATTTAGGATTAGAATTAGTCAAAGTTGGTTAGAGTAAATCTCTCCCCACCTTCTCCATCATCAGTTCCTTGTACACTCTATATATTCCCTTCTACTAATGAATAGAATGTGTGTTCTTCTACACCCATTCTTAACATGGTATTCGAGCTTTTCGCCTAGCGGCTTCGATCCTCACAAAATGCTTCTGCCTACCACAAAACCGCCTTCGGACACTCAGGCTTCGGCCACCACAAAACCGTCTTCGGGCACCCAGGCTTCAGCCACCACAAAGCCGCCTATGAGAACCTTAAAACCGCCTTCCGGCACCCAGGCTTCGGCCACCACAAAACCGCCTACGGGCGCCCTCAAACCGCCTTCGGGCAAACCAAACAAGGCTTCGGTCTAATTGCCTACGGACAACCCACCTTTGGCTTTGGCCACCACAAAATGCCATCGGCAAACAAAATTTCGGCCCTAAGCAAACATCTTTCATGGCCAATTTGGCCTCAATTTCTTCATACAAAAAAAGTCATGGCCACCCGCCAATGCCATACCACTCCACCACCACCTTCCTTTCACCCTACCATTCCTCGCATCCTTCATCATGACCATCAATGGTGGCTTCAAGTAATCACCCACCACAAATGCTACACTACCTCCATTTGCATTGCTGAACAGTCTCATAGGCCAACCAAATCACAACCTCAATCCCAATTAACAGAAACCGGTCTCCGTGATGGTACAAGACCAACCGCGGCTCAAACTCTGTACCTTCTCAGATTTGGGAGGAGATGGAGCGATTTGGGAGGAGATGGAGGTTTTGAGGTCAGAGAATCGGGAGAGGAAAGAGTTGGTTGATTGCGCCGAATCCCGATCCCCTGACAGGCTTGATGTCGGTTTGAGAGGCGATCAAGCATACCGCCGGAAGGCACATCTCTTGACTCTTCCATATCAGTTTGCGGGATCCAAAACTAAGAGGAACTCCTCACACAACCCTAGCCCGAAGATCCTCAAAGTTGTTGCGGCATCGGTGGCTTGCGCTAGATGTGCGTGATTAGTGAAACAACTTCAACAAATTAAAAAAAAAAACTTATTTATGGTTTATCCCATATTTATCCAGTTTTCAGTTTCGATATCTCTTGCTTCAACTGCGGGAGAATATTAGGAAAATAATATATTATCATTATTATTAGGATTTAATTATTTCCATTATTTAGGATTAGAATTAGTCAAATGTGGTTAGAGTAAATCTCTCCCCACCTTATCCATCATCAGTTCATTGTACGCTCTATATATTCCCTTCTACTAATGAATAGAATGTGTGTTCTTCTACACCCATTCTTAACAGAAGGTGACATGAAAATTCTAGGTAGTGACAGGATAGCTAGACAGAGCGGATGGCATGAAAGGAGGGCACCATGAACTTTATGGCAAGGGAATTCATTCTAGTAAAGAGCATCTCCAACAGTTTCCCCATTTTGGGGATTTTGGCGTTTTTGGAGAATTTTGAGGTATTTTTAATCCAACAGATTCCCCATCCCATTCTCCAAAATGGATAAGCAACATAAAAAAATAGAGAGGATTCCCTACGTCTGTAGCATTCTCCAAACTAAATTCCAAATCTTCAAAATGAGGAAGTTGTTGCAGTTAAAACAAAAATAAATTGAAGAAGATGTATTTTGTTTCCCCATTTTGGAAAAATTTTAGGAAAGCTGTTGGAGATGGTCTAACAGGGAAATTCATTCCTCTGAGACATAATTCGCAAGATAGACGACAACTCTCCTATTCATCAGTTGTACAAGATCGAAGCATGAAGTGCATGCTACAAAGTTGTCCTCTACCCAGTTCTCCCCTGAGACACATGAAGAGTCCCTACAACCATTACCAACTTGCATTGTACGTCTTTCTCCCTCAGTCCGTTGTGAAGCACATGTCAAGTGATGTCCGTGTTTTAGTCAATTTTTATATAGTCTAATTGAGTCATTTTGAATCACTTTTGTTAGTTTTATAGAGTCTAATTGATTCATTTTGAAACTATGCCCGACTCAAATGGTTCTACAGATGAAGACGACATGTATGGTCATGGTTCGGGCCACTCGACCCAAGGCGGTCGGTTTTAAATCAACAAGAGTGTCCTAAGAGACACAGTCACATGTTTGTCTCTAAAAGTTCTACTATTGCTGCATCTGTACTCTAGATGTGCAACTACCACAATGGAAGAGCTCTTACCCTATTGAGAACATTTTGGGAGATATTAACGTACCCATGTAGACGTAGTACTCACTTCGTTTGTTGGGAGTCTCAACCAATTCTGGAAATGCTGAAATTGATTCCAATAGCAAATGTCCAAATCCAACCTTTTATGCTTTTAACATATTCTAGACTATCATCCAAGTGCATTCTTGTGGATGAGAACACACCACTCTAGGTTAGAGAGAAGATATTGAGGGATCACAGATTGGAGAAGCCTAATCTTGTCTATGGTCCTATTGATCTTGCGGAATATGTGGATTTATTGCACCAACTCGAAGTGCTCAAGGAGAAGAAGGGTGTTCGATATCAACACCTCTATCTTCCGTGGGCCACTTAAAGATCTTCGAATGCACTTGATAATAGTCAAGCGAGCTATAACCCTTAATCACAATGTACGTAGAAATAGCCAAGCTAGCTCCTTTGCCTTTATAATGTTGCTTCTAGGAGCAAGAGCCTTTGCACCCAAGGCAAAACTATTCTAGCACTAGTTTCCACCACACGCGATCAATAAACATTGGTGGTCTCTAGAGATAAAGCTTATATTTACCTTTCTAGAAGGAAATTTGGAGCCATCAAAATTAATTTTGCAGGATTTTTCAGGTTGTCTATTCTCTAGAGCTGGCAAAACCTGACCCGAACCCGAAAATCCGAGCTGATCGACCTAGAACCGATTGTCTTAAACACCGACCTAACCCGACCCATTTTGGATCCATATCCGAATAACCGCTAACCGAAACTCACCCAAATCTAAATGAACCGAACCCGATTCAACCGAAACCCATTAAGACCCGAACCTGTTATAATCGAAACCTAAAATAACCCGAACTTTAAGATACACTCTAGTAAGATTTTCAAAATGAATATTGAAGAAAACTTGAGACAATCCAAACCCGAAATAACCGAAACCCAAGACAACTGAAACCCAAGACAACCGAAACCCGATACAACCGAAACCCGAACCCGACCCAACCGAGTGACCAAATTATTAGACATTATCCGAAACCCGAATGACCCGAAACCCGACTAACCGAACCTGAACCCGACCCGACCCGCTCGATTGCCACCTCTAATTCAATCTTAAATATTTATTTTCCTTTATTCACTTTTTCTTAGTTTTCATTATTGGACATCATCCTCAAAGATGGACTTTGAGGCATCCTAATTCTTAAGTTATTGACCGGTGTAGTTGCCCATATTTTGAATAATTATTGTCCTTTGGTTGTCAAATATTTTCCGATTTGTGCTTGTCTATAGGCACGACCATGCAGTGACTAATTTTTTTTTTTGTTTTGCTTTTAGTTATATTTTTTGAAGACCTCACATATGATATCAATAGTTTTATTGGTGTTATATATGAGTCTTTTGGATTGTAGTTTCAATTTTTGGATGAATTCTTTTATTCAATTATTGTCCATGTATACACTATGAATATATGGTTGAACCATCAAAATGCATCTTCATCTTCTCCTCCACATTTCAAAGTCATCTAAATCTACGGAGCATCATTAGAAAGATTTATAACATCAAGCAACAGTATAAATCCATTAAGCGTGGCAACCGGACGGGTCAAGGGTCGGGGAGGGGTGACCCGAACCCTAACCCAGGAATCCAATGGGTCCACGGGTTCGGGTCACCCGGTGGGTCACAAGTTCGACGTGTCCACCCGCCACTTAGGGTTCGGGTTGAACAGGTTAGCGCTTTGCGATGGTTGACAATTGATAATTTGATTTGAAAATACCGTGTCGTGTTCACCGTTTACGTGTTATTTTCTTCAAACGTAAACAAACCAAAAAAAAAACCAACTATCAATTTACTAATGTCGATATTTGAAGTGAGAAACAACACCAAATTTATTGTTTTCTTTCAAATCCCTTTTCCTGAAATGTTTTGCAAAAATATTGGAAGCGGGAGTATTCCAATATTTTTGCAAAATATTTCGGGAAAGGGATTTTGAAATAAAATAATAAATTTGATGTTGTTTTTTTTCACTTAAAACTTCGACATTAGTAAGTTGACACTTGATTTTGAATTTTTTTTTCTGGTTTATTTACATTTTAGTTGGGAAAAGAAGAAGAAGAAGAAGAAGAAGAAGAAGAAGAAGGGCTTGAATCGGTTTTTCGTTTGCCTACGTATCCTCCTGGGGTTGAGGAATCAAATGACATGTAGTTCTCTTCCCTGTATAAATCTGAACCCTCGCTTACGGCTTACCTATGCATCTTCGGTCAATGCTAGTTTCTCTGGATGCTTTTATTGGATATGACGTTTGTAGTTCATATATCTTCCTCCCTTCCGGTGCCTGAAGATCGTCCTGTAGAAGTTACACTTGGCAAAGAAACTAGTTTTATCCCTCAGAGACTTCGTGAACCAGCATTTGAATGTAGGGTTGGCATGGTACGATAACCATAAAAAAATGATGATTACCACATACCAACTATCAACTGCTGGTACGCAAATATTCATACCACATACCCACCACAAGTGGTAACCACGACTTGTGGTTACCATCGATACATTACCTTGAGTACCATGTTATAATTTTGTTTCTATTTTTTTGAAACCCCTTGACTACCGTCCAGTATCCATCAAAGTTATCAAATGAAAAAATATGGTTACCAAAAATAATATGGTTATCACATGTTAAAAGTTCAAATAAATCAATTTCACAACCAATAAAACATTAGAATAAAAATCAAAATAGTAGAAAGAACCAATTTATGTCAAAATCAAAACAGTAGAAAGGACCAATTTGTGTTTGTCCGTTTGAATGAACTAACGAATGGACTAGAAACAGTAGAAATGACTAATTTATGTCAAAATCAAAACACAAAACATAAAGTAAAAAAAAATTAAAAACTTAAAACTTAGAGATAAAAACAATAAAACATTAAATAATAATAAATTTTAATGCACACACACTCGGTAGTCATGGTAAGCATGGTATTCAGATTTCATTACCATTACCGTACCACCTTCACGTGGTTACCACCATGATGGTTACCGTCATGTTGGTTACCACCACTGTGGTTACTAACAAAATCGGTTTGTGGTTGGTATGATAATTTCCGTACCATTTGCCAGCCCTATTTGAATGTAGCACCCCGAAATTGGGCCATAGTCAATAGCGTGTCTTCGCCCTCAGTCCCTGGGTCCCGGTGTCGGCCTCCACGTTGGACTCTTGAGTTGGGATCGTGGAAGGATTTCTCTGAATGACAACCTCCTCCTCAATCTCCTCCTCACGTCGCTCATCGAGTAGCGACCCTTGGACACTCAATTCGCTTCCGCTAACGCTTCTTCGACCTCGGAAAAATATTTTCAATAAATTTGAATTAAACATAAACTAAAAATAACGCAAATATGTAAATATGATAAATAAATAAATAATTAAAACTTTAGGAGAAGGAAAGTGCCGATTGAGAGTATGATTTATTTCGTGATTAATGAGAAGCATTGAATTCTTGAAATTCCGACTCATCCAGCACCGACTTCTAACTTTCATGATTACATACTTAATACAGAGCGATTATAGAGAGTGGAATGATATTAGAGGAGATGGTTGATGTGTGAGTGAATTGGGGAATGGCTCACCGGAAAGGACTTGTGGGTAGTACCCATAGGTCCCCAGTTCGAACCCCGGAATGGCCGCTCTTTATTTACCTATTCAAGGAGAGAGATGATGCTTATTTATAACCAAAATCGAGAGGGAAAATGCAAAAATCGAACGCTAGAAATTCGAACGTTATCGAATGTTGCCCCTATTTTTTTTTACCAAGTTTGAGCACTTGAGCTTGGTTGGCTGCTTGTTTTTTACTAGGTTTTATGAATGTTCGTTTCGAAAACATTTTTTTTTCGTTTCAAATGTAATAATTTCTTAACGTGTTAATCATTTTTTTACTAATTTCTCTCACTCAAAGTTGTGATAATCCAAATAATAATACACAATTACAAAACACACAAATTTATTTCAAGTCGAACAATGATTACATTCCGAACCAGACTCCTCGGTGGGGATCGATTTCCAACTTCTAAACATGAAATGACAATAAAATTAAAAACAACTTACATCCAAGTTTATTTAATACTTCATCATATTTCAAACTTAACTACTTCATAAAATAAACCCAATACAAGCTAATTACCTGATCTAGAAGCTTCGGCCTTGTCGGGATGTTTCTTCGAGATGTGTTTCTTCAAATTCTCGTAGCCTAAGTTATTCGCCACCTTGTATTTATGAGCACAATATTGACAAATCATTTCGAATTTGCCTGGGTCTAACACGACCTTGTTGAAATGATGCGTGAACAACAAACTTGTAGGAACTTCAATTTCAGTTCTGAAACCTGATCTATCCGCCACTATGGTGAAATGGACAAAATGAGAATTTTTGGATGCTTATAATTTGATGAAATATATGAAATAAATTATGGAAATTGAAGAGGAGAGGAGATGAGGATTGGGGAGGTGTGTGTGATTGTGTGAATTTACAGGCTCGTAGGAATCGGAGCTCGGCCCCAACAAAAAAAATCCCGGACATGTGGGGCCCACATTCCAACGGCAATATTTTTGAAAAGGCGGGTTGACTCGGCGGGTCAGCGGGTTCCCAAACCCCCGACACTAACCCTAACCCTGTTAAAATATAATCAAATTCTCTAGTTATGTTAGCCTCTAAGTTATGTTAGCTTAGCAAGTCAGTTATGTAATGTAGGACTAGCTGTTAGTCGACAGTTAGGGAGTCTTAGTTTTGATGTTAAGTGTAGCTACAGTTATGCAGTTAAGAGTTAGTGGTGTAGTGCTTAAGGTAGTGGAAGGAGCAGTTATGAAGTGTAAGGTGTATGTAATCAGTTTTCAATTCAATCAAAGGTGTGAGGCTATTGTTGAATGTGTTGTGTGTGTGTTCTTCCCTTGTTTGTGCTCCTCTATCGACAAAGATCAACAGCTGCAGGTGTGTTGTTTATGTGTGTCTAAGACCTTGATCCTCAATTGTATTCTAACAATTGGTATCAGAGCAAACAAAGTGTTTGCACTCGGGTTCTGTCCAGGGAAAAGAGTGGTGTGAGTTCATAAACACAAAGGGAAACACAAGGGTGAACACTTCATTGTATCTTGATCAAAATGCAGAATAATGGAAGTGGAAATGTTGGCAATCCACAATTGCCAATGTTTAAAGGGAGTAACTATCATTTTTGGAGTCTAAAAATGACTACTCTCTTTAAATCACAAGAGATTTGGAGTCTTGTGGATCAAGGATTTGAGGATGCAGAGCCAGATCAGCAGTTGAGGGAAAAAAGAAAGAAAGATTCTAAGGCCTTGTTTATGATTCAGTCGGCCTTAGATGATGGAATCTTTCCAAGAAATGCAGCATCAATAACATCTCACCAAGCATGGGAAGTTCTCAAGCAAGAGTATATGGGTGACAAGAAAGTCATAACTCTGAAGCTACATGCTCTCATAAAAGACTTTGAAACCTTGAATATGCAGGAGAAAGAGACAGTTCAAGCTTTCTTATCTCGTGTGTCAGGGTTGGTGAACCATATGAGAACTTATGGTGAAGACGTGAGCACTGAGAAGGTTGTGAGTAAGGTGCTCAGAAGTCTCACAAAGAAGTATGATCATGTTGTGGCTGCAATAGAAGAGTCCAAAGATCTCTCTACCTACAGGTTTGAAGAGTTAACCAGTTCACTACAAGCTCATGAGGATAGGCTCAGTAGAGGTAGTGAAGTTAAAGATGAGAAGTTGCTTCGAGTCAAGGAAGAAACTTTCAAGAGTAAAGGTGACAGCTCTTCTAGTAGAGGAGGTCACAGGGGTGGCTACAGAGGTAGAGGTAGAGGGAGTTGGAGATGACGTGGTGGTAGAGGTCAAGGAAGAGGAGGTTCAAATGGCCAAGGAAGGGGCCAAGGCAGTGATCAAGGGAGAGATCAAGGTAAAGAATCTGGCCGAGGACAAGGCAGTGATTCAAGATCTTATAAAAGTAACATCAAATGTTACTACTGTAAAAGATATGGTCACAAGGAAGTTCAGTGTTGGGATAAGCAAGAGAATGAAGGTAAGCCTGCAAATTACTCTGAAAGTGTGGGAAATGAGGACAGGTTATTCATGGCCTTAACCTCAACTGCAGACTCTATGAAGAACATGTGGTATCTAGACAGTGGATGCTCTAACCATATGTCTAGCTCTAAGAAGTTATTCAAAGAGCTTGATGAGTCAAAGAAGAGTAGAGTGAGACTTGGTGATGACAAGCTATTGCAAGTTGAAGGCAAAGGAACTGTTGCAATCAAGATTGTGTAAGGCAGTGAGAAAGTGTTGACTGATGTGCAGTTTGTACCAGGTCTAGCTCACAATTTGCTAAGTGTTGGGCAATTACAGCAAACAGGTTATTCTCTTTTGTTTGATGATGATTTGTGTGTGATCAGAGAGAAGAAAAGTGGTCAGATAGTAGTCAGTGTATCAATGACTAAGAACAGGATGTTCCCACTTGATCTTGCCTCAAACATGAGCAGTGCAATGACTGCTAAAGCAAGTGAGGAAGCACAGCTATGGCACCAGAGATATGGTCATCTCAATGTTCAAAGTATGAAGATGTTGAGCACCAAGAGTATGGTGCATGGGTTGCCTAGAATTGATGAGCTAGAGTTTTGTGAAAGGTGTGTCTATGGAAAGCAGTTCAAAGGGTCATTTCCTAGTGGCTTAGCCTGGAGGGCAAGTGAGTGCTTGGAGCTACTTCGTGCAGATGTATGTGGTCCAATGCAGGTTGAGTCAATGGGAGGAAGTAGATACTTTCTTCTTATTACAGATGATTTTAGCAGGCTGAGCTGGGTGGCATTCTTAAGGCTTAAATCAGAGGCCTTTGAGAACTTTAAGAAGTTCAAGACATTTGTTGAGAATCAGTTGGGAAAGAAAGTGAAAGCACTGAGAACAGACAGAGGTGGAGAATTTCTTTCAACTGAATTTTGTAAATTCTGTGATGAGCATGGAATTAGAAGAGAAATGACTGCACCCTACACTCCTGAACAAAATGGAGTGGCTGAGAGGAAGAATAGAACAGTGGTAGAGATGGCACGAAGTATGATGAAGGCAAAGAAAGTACCTAACACACTTTGGTGTGAAGCTGTAGCAACAGCTGTGTACTTGCTGAACATCTCACCAACTAAAGATGTGCAAGGCATGACTCCACATGAGGTGTGGAGAGGAGAGAAGCCAGGAGTGAGCCATTTAAAAGTGTTTGGATGCATTGCATATGCATTAGTGAATCTAAGACAGAAGCTTGATGATAAGGCTGAGAAATGTGTTTTTATAGGATATGCTTTGTAGTCAAAAGCATATAAGCTGTATAAAAGATTTTCATAAGTAGGAATGTGGTTTTTGATGAAGAAAGTGATTGGAAATGGGAAGGTGATACAGCTAAGGACAATGCAAGTCAGCCTATGGTTGTGGATGGTTCAAGCACAGATTCTGAAACTGAAAGTATTAATGATGATGATCATGGTAATGGCTCACCAGCAACTCCAGTGCATCAGTCAAGTGCATCAAGCAGTAATCACTCATCTCCCTCTAGTTCTTCAAATGAGTCACCTCCTAGAAAGTTTAGATCATTGACAGATGTCTATGATAGGAGTGTGAGATGTGAATTTGCTTTGCTAGCATCTGATCCAGAGAGTTATGATGATGCTAAGGCAGAAAAGCAATGGCAATTGGCAATGGAAGAAGAGATGAAGTGCATACAGAAAAATGATACTTGGGAGTTGGTTAGTCTACCTTCAGATAAGAATTTGATAGGTTTGAAATGGGTGTTTAGAACCAAGTATAACACAGATGAGAGTGTTCAAAAGTTCAAGGCAAGACTGGTTGCAAAGGGGTATGCACAGCAAGAGGGAGTGGATTTTGAAGAAACTTTTTCACCTGTGGCCAGACTTGAAACAGTTAGAGTGGTGCTTGCTCTAGCAGCACAGTGGGGTTTGCCAATCTTTCAACTTGATGTGAAGTCTGTTTTTCTCAATGGAGAGTTACATGAAGAGGTGTTTGTAGAACAACCTCAAGGTTTTGTCAAATCTGGTGAGGAGGGGAAGGTGTACAAGTTGAAAAAGGCACTCTATGGCTTAAAACAGGCTCCTAGAGCTTGGTATAGCAAAATTGATGAGTTCTTCTTGAAGAATGGCTTTGAAAGGAGTGAGAATGAGCCCACCTTGTATGTGAAAAAGAAGAACAAGGATTGGCTTGTGGTCTGTTTGTATGTAGACGACATAATCTATTTCAGTTCCTCGCCAGATATGTTGGAAGAGTTCAAGCAACCCACGATGTGCAAGTTTGAAATGACTGATCTGCATTTGTTACAGTACTTCCTTGGGCTTGAGGTGAAGCAGAGAAAGGAGGGCATATTTTTATGCCAAGAAAAGTATGCAAGAGACATGTTGAAGAAGTTTAAAATGGAGGACTGTGCAGTTGCTCAAACACCTATAAATTCAAATGAAAAGTTGCAGAGAATTGATGGAACTGAGCCAGCTGGTCAGAAGATGTATAGAAGCCTTGTTGGAGGCTTGAATTATCTTACACACTCAAGGCCTGATATAGCTTATAGTGTAAGTGTTGTCTCAAGGTATATGCACAATCCTACAAAGCAACATCTAGGTGCTGCTAAGAGGATTTTGAGATATGTGGCAGGAACTCTCGGATTTGGCATATGGTATGAGAGTGTTGAAGAGTTTAAGTTGGTGGGATACACTGACAGTGACTGGGCTGGTTTCCTAGATGACAGGAGAAGTACATCAGGCTCAGTGTTTGGGTTTGGATCAGGGGCAGTGACTTGGAGTTCAATGAAACAGGACACTGTGGCCTTGTCTTCATCTGAGGCTGAGTATGTTGCAGCTGGAGCAGCTGTGAGGCAAGCTTTGTGGCTAAAGAAATTGATGCTAGATGTGGGCTGTGATCATACAGAAGTTGTGGAGGTGTGGTGTGACAACAAGTCATCCATAGCAATGACCAAGAATCCTGCATTTCATGCAAGGACAAAGCACATAGATGTGCAGCATCATTTCATAAGAATGCTAGTAGCTGCAGACAAGGTGAAGTTGAAGTTTTGTGGAAAAAATGAGCAACATGCAGATTTGTTCACTAAGTCACTGAGTTATGTGAAGCATATATTCTTCCTAGAGAAGATTGGAGTGAGAGAATTTGAATTAAGGGGTGGTGTTAAAATGTAATCAAATTCTCTAGTTATGTTAGCCTCTAAGTTATGTTAGCTTAGCAAGTCAGTTATGTAATGTAGGACTAGCTGTTAGTCGACAGTTAGGGAGTCTTAGTTTTGATGTTAAGTGTAGCTACAGTTATGCAGTTAAGAGTTAGTGGTGTAGTGCTTAAGGTAGTGGAAGGAGCAGTTATGAAGTGTAAGGTGTATGTAATCAGTTTTCAATTAAATCAAAGGTGTGAGGCTATTGTTGAATGTGTTGTGTGTGTGTGATAGAGTATATTTTAGTCATGTTTTTAGTGTGGAATTGAATATTAGTTTAGATTATTTTTACATATTTTATAGTTTAATTTATATTATTTGGTTTTCGGAGTCTACACTAGTGTTTTTATATATATCAGGTATTTATGGGTTGGATCGTATGAATTCGGAGATCGATCATAATTTATGGGATTATTTCGCAAATTGGAAGCAAGGAGGCCGGCTCGGATCGAAACATGGGCTGATCGCAAATGACGGACATCGGAAGGAGGAGCCACATGATTGGTTGGGCTTGCAATTTACAAATGCTGCCTTGCCGTGACTTTCCTTGGGTTTTCATGTGATTGGAAGGAGGAGCTGATCGTTACTTACGTATGGTTGGATAGATAGAATTATATTAATATATCAATATCATATATTTAGAATTAGATAGCATAGTTAGATATTAATATTATATATTGATATATCTATACTACGATAGATATAGATTAGGTAAGGAGATGTATGTATTATATATAGTACATACATCCATAGATTTCAACGGAGAGGCCGAGACCGTGATCGGCCGTGAGTGACTAAGTTTTCCTCTTTAACCCTAATTGTCTTTTGTTTTATTTTTATGGAGACCTAAACTCTCCCGTTTCGTCTACAATTTGAAGCTTTGTTTGATTGATTGTGAGTTTCTGAATCTTGTTCTTTAATTCCTATATTTGAATGTTTTGACTTCTTTGTGCTTGATTGTCTATTGTTTTATTCTATCTAGCCCGCGCAACTAGTTAGAATCAATTCAATTGCTAGGGTTTTGTAGATTCCTGGTTGTGAACCTTAACCCAAGTGGCAAACTTGTTCCTTTAGGGCTGGTTGAACTAATTGAATGAGTAGGAAGTTGGATGTGTTGTTAAATCCCTCTTTAGGGACTGCAAATACCTTGGTTAATCTCTGAACTTAAAGCTATCAATTGGGTTAAATCCTTCTTTAGGGACTGTTCGATTGATAAGGGTTGCTAGGACTGGTTGGACTAGTAACTATATTAGGTCGGGACAAGGGCATTCATAGGAAACATAAAAGGACGAGAGGAAGTTACAATATCAATTCAACCAACTAAAGTGGATAATTGTAGATGAAACTATTTTATTAATCGTTATCTCCGTCAATTTGTTTATAGTTTATTTTATTTTCTTTCTTATTCTCACCACTCAAAACCCCCTGTTTGATACTAATTGGTAAATAAACTTAACTTAGGAATAACTTGATTCTCTGTGGGATCGACTCGTGCTTACCACACTACATTAGTTAGGTAGGTTCGAAATTACTTTGATACGGTTTAGGCGACTAAAAACCGTCCATCAGTGTGTTCTGCCCTTGTTTGTGCTCCTCTATCGACAAAGATCAACAGCTGCAGGTGTGTTGTTTATGTGTGTCTAAGACCTTGATCCTCAATTGTATTCTAACAAACCCACAATCCGTCTTGACCTTTTGACCCGAGAATCCGCACCCGCCGGGCGCTGGGTTAGTGACCTGTATGACCCGGCGGGTAACGGGTTGACCCGACCTGTGGCCACATCTACCAAGGGTGCACGCGACCTTGACACGAGGAGCAATTTATGTGGTGAAAACAGCTGGTTTCCCGCCAAAGGAAACCTGTAGTGCCCAAAATAACCCCAATTGGTCAACCCATTGGAAGCCAACGATCTTCAGCCTAGACGATGGAGGCCCACAATCAAGGCAAACAGATTGATTCAGTTGTTGGAACAGTGCGAAAAATCACGGAGGGATTATTGCTTATTCGGATCTCCAGAGGAATTCAGTTGATAGAGCCCGAGGACGAAGACCATTGAGAAGTAAATGCACTGGAACATTGAGAAGTTGATAGAGCCAAGAACGAAGACCATCTTCGACCGAGAGCCATTCGAATAATATAAGCACTTGTTCGAAAGTTTTCATCCCCAATAACTGGGAATCCTCTGTGTAATAGTAATTTCTCTATATATAAGTGTTTTCCATACTTTATTTAGTATATTCGTAGCCATAGCAACCTTCAATTTTAGCCCAAACATACATTAAACATACTTTCTTTGGTATATATACTCGTATTCAAGTCTTTCAATATGATCTCAAAGAGGCCTATACGTTATAGATGATCTCAAAGAGACCTTCCCAGTTTAGCAGGCTTTAACCTGTTTCTTATAGTTGCTAATTACTCTATTTGTAGAGGTAGATTGGTTTGATATAATGTGGTTGATTTAAGTCTTTGCCTCGCAGTCAAGAAACATGTACAAAAAATATGATGAAGGGCCTCACTCATTCATGGAGCGCGTGGATGATGTGAATTAAGTTTATTCAAGTAGTCTTGATAAATTCTTTGCTTTCCCATCCCGGCCATTATTGTTCCAAGATACCTTGAGTGTCCCAGATTAAGTTAAACTCGGCATTCTGTGTTCTTCACGGTGTGTTGTTTCGTCCCATATATGGTCTATACGACGCTAACAATGTGCTTTTATACCTTTATTCTTCTCCTATGTACGTTATTGTTCTTTTTTTTTTCTTGGGTAATTCTGTCTACCTTCAATTGCAAGTGGAATGGACAGATGATTTTAAATCTTCTGGGACGAACAATTGTATCTACCTACTGTGTTGAGAGATGTGAAGAGACAAAAGAGACCCACGTGCTACTTCTATTGACAATTGGTTTTAGGATGGAATCTCACTCGGCTTAATTTTTTCATTGCAAAAATGTGTGAGGACGGGGTCTCTAATTTCATGTTCCTTGAAGAATCATCAAAGTAAAGCTATAAAGTGCGCGCAGGGAGATAACATAACATCTTTAGCAAGCAAAGTTATACTGGACAATGACAGAACTGGTGCAAATCGTCATGGTAAGCTTCTGTAAATAGCGAGGAAAAAGGATCTAGTGATTGTCAAGTTTGTTAATAGTCGTCCTAATATGTATAACATATTATGTGTTCCAATGTGATAAGAGTACGACCCAGCTTGCAGTGATTCCGCCAATAGATGATTGCAGCCTCAACGTACAAAAGAAGTCGTGAAATTGTCTTTTCTGTGAGAAGATTGTTGCTTTGATTATGTTCATTTATTCTTAGAAGCTTGATTGTGATTTTGGCAACTTTAAGAGTTTAGATAGAGACCGTAAATGACAAAGTTGTATAGCAGAAAAGGAAAATAAAGACCATGTCTTTGTCGTGACTCTTGAATTGATACTAACCTTCCTTTGTTCGCCTTTTCTTAGTTGTATGTGGAAGTTGAATCTGATGCTTTCTTTATTCCTGTCCTCTAGCCCTTGAGCCTCCCTTTGTGTATTTGTGTGCTTTTCACATACAAATGTTTGATTTTTTTAACATTTAATATGTTGTTGATGGCCTTAAAAACATCTCCAAACTTACACCTAGAGTATAAATAAGCTCTTGCAACAGCCTATTTGCTTCACATTTCAATGTTTGTTTGATAGACAAACATCTAATACACTTTACTCGAAGATGGCGAATCAGCGTCCTGCTCGTCCCTGGTTCCGTCTACCAACCATGGGACGACAGCCAGCAGCACCTTCCTCGGCTCCACAACCGCAGCCACAACCACAACCACCTGCTCCTCAGCAGCAGCCCAGGGTCCCCATCATACGTCCTGCATTCAGGCCAGCCTTCGCTCAGGCTCAATCAGCTCCACCACCACAGCCACTCGCTCCTCCAGCTCAACCCACTATCATTGCGCCGTCTTTTACTCCAACTCAACCTCCAAGCTCAGCTTCCCCTCCACCTATCCAATTACCTCCCCTTCTCCTCCTCCTTCGCGTCTTGCTACTCCCCCATCGACTCCACCTTTTGTTGCATCACCTCCATCACCTAAGCCAGCAATGACAAGTGCTAGATCCCTTGGGTTTCAGCCACAACAACCATCTTATTCCCTTTCGCCGAACAATTCTCAACTGCCAACTCCAACAGCATCACCTAAAGTAGTTGATCAGTGGCTTCAGACTCAATCCCCAATCAAGACCACTCGCTCCTCTCCTCCAATCAGCTTACCTCCATCTTAGTTTGACTCATCCAAGGGAGAACCCAAAACTATGAGTCTGCCTGACGTCGAGCAAGAGAAGGTGCTACTCTAGAAGACTTTTCACAAGAAGGTGGTTTTCCCTACTGCTGAGGGAAATTCACACAAGTGCTTTGGTCACAATGCTTCAAGCAAGCATGGAAGGCGCAAAGGGGGAGATGGTCGCAAGTCATTTTCTGACTTTGATGATGGTAAAACTGTGAGGATCATAACCATGATAGGTGACAACAAAGGAGCACTCAGGGAGCTGGACTTGCCTTCAAGGAGAGACAGACATGGCAATTGGGGTAAACCTCTTAAAAACTCTTCTGCGGGCAATGATTCAGGGGAATCGGAGGGCTTCGATGGAGGCAATGCAGATCGGTCTAAGAAGAAGGATCGCAAAAGGATGGAAGCGCAATCACGCCTGCCTATGAGTGGCTATGTTGACTGTAATGATATATGTTAATTTCATATGTCTTGTATGCTTTATTTGTTACTTGTATTGTTGTGTGTATGCTTGTAACATGTATGTATATGATGATTATACATATTACATATAGGTAACATATATACTATGTATGGATGCATACTTTATCATATACTCGACTGAGTCGTATTGAGCTATGTAGCTTGATCCTCTAACGAGTATATATGTATAAAGTATGGTGTGATAATACATATGTATTATATGATATAGCTATATGTATTATATGTATATGCCAAGAGAGACTTACCTTTTCTCGTTACTCGGCTTTAGCCCATTACTGAGAAAGGCCCAAAGATAGCCGGATTGGAGTTGAGGAGCCCAGCTTGCTTGAGCCCGCGCCAGCTGAAACCCTACTTGCTGAAACGCTGCGTTTTGTCTGGCTGGAGCTCTCCCGTGTTGACCTAGCTATATAAGCTCTTTTTGGAGCTTCGCTGCCGTCGTACTTTTTGTGCTCTCTCTCTCTCTCTCTCTCTCTCTCTCTCTCTCTCTCTCTCTCTCTCTCTCTTCATCTTCCAAAGACGCTCTCTCTTCTAGGGTTTTCTAGGGTTTGGTGTTCCTCTCCCTTTGCCTGAAGATTCTCCGAGCCTAGAAGCGAAGAAGGTGGCCATGGTTCTCTGGTGGCCGGCGCTCCAAGCTCTGGGCAGCAACTCTCCTTGTCCAGGCGATCTAGGGTTTGAGATCGAAGACTTCTTCGATCTCTAGTTCCTACACAGGGGGATTTTCTTTCTCTCTTGGTTTCTGATCTCATGCATGTCTAGATCTAGGAGTTTTGTATCTCCTTACTTGATCTGTCCCTGTACGAACTCATTATAGTGGATTTGGCCAACTCTTGAGGCCCCGTGGATGTAGGCATAGCGGAACCATGTAAAATCGCTTGTGTTTGTTCTTCGACTTGCTTGTTTCGATCAGATCTGTTATCTCTTGCTCGATTTCATACGCTTCCGCATATTTGCCTATCTCGTTTATCGATCTATAGGTTTTACAACGTGGTATCAGAGCCTGAGTGTCGCGTTCTTGATTTCCTGGCTCATTGTTGAGTTCTAGGGATAGAGAACGGGTGTAAGGCCTCGGGCGGACCTAAAAGGCAACATCGCTGGTGCCGCACCCCCCCTGCATGACGTACCCCACCCTTGTTTGCTAGATCTAGGTTTCTGCGCTTTATTTCTGGCTTCTGGTGTGTAGATCTGTGTAGATATTGCCTGTTCTTGCAATATTTTGTTAGATCTACTTGGTTGCTATCAAGATTCAAGGTTTTCTTGAATTTGAGAGTGTTTTGTTCACTTACTAACTTGGTTTCTTTGTTTTTGCAAGGTACTGGTTACTATGGGTGACAAAGGCACCTATCTAAAGCCCTTCAATGGCCACACTGATTTTGCTATGTGGTAGATTAAGATGAAGGCAATCTTGACGAAAGAAAAATGCTGGGTTGCTGTGACAAATAAGTTTCCTGATGCTACTGCAAAGGAAAAAATCTTGGAAACTGATGAACAGGCCCACAGTGAGATCATGCTACGCTTAGGAGATGAAGTTGCTAGACAGGTTTATAATCTTGAGACAGCTCATAAGCTGTGGGAGAGATTGGAAGCCCTCTATTTGGTAAAATATTTCCCTTCTCGAGTTAACCTGTTCAATAAGTTGTTTACCTTTAAAATGGATGTGTCATGTCCTTTATCTGAGAATCTGGAATTTTTTTTTATTATTATTCAAGATTTGCAACGCTGTGGTGATACAGTTGAGGAAACTCAACAGTGTGTGTTGTTATTGAATGCCTTGCTTGCTCAGTTTGACACTTTTAAAGATGTGGTTCAATATAGCACTGATAAATTGGAGAAAAAGGTTATCCTTGAGTCCATTATTCAGAAAAATGATGCATTAAAAGTGTTTAGAAACAAATATGAGTCTAAATCTGACACCAAAGCTGAAAATAAGAATGAAGTTCTTGTTTCTAAAGGTAGGTTCAGAGGCAATAAACCTAATAACAACCAAAACCAAAACAAGAATAAGCCTCAGAAGGACAATGGTAAACCTGAGTCTAGTCAACATGGTAAATCTGATAAGGCTGATAAATCTCACTTGATGTGTTCTTACTGATCTCAGTCTGGTCATATTGAAAAACATTGCTTCAAAAGAAAAAGAGATGAAATAGCTGCTGGAAAGCAGCCTAATGTTTCTAATGTGTTTGAATCTCATCCTTATTGTACTCATGAAGTGCTTGCATTATTAAACACCGCTGATTCTAATACCTGGATTTTGGATTCTAGATGTACTATGCATGCTACCTATCATAAGTCTTGGTTTCGTGATCTTAAATGCTTTGATGGTGTCACTGTTATGCTTGGTGATCATTATGTGCTTAAAATTAAAGGTGTTGGATCTATTGCTTTAAATATGTTTGATAATGTGGTTAGAGTTATTAAGGATGTTAAATGGGTTTCTGCTTTAAGAAGAAACTTGATGTCTGAAAGTGCTCTTGAAGAATTGCATTATGATGTATTTAGTTCTGCAGGTGTGAGAGTTGTTACTAAGGATGGTAAGCCTGTTATTAAGTGCATTAGAAAATGTGGCTTATATGAAATTCTTGCTACTCATGTGATGAACTTCTCTTCTGCTATTGCTCTCACTGTTGCTAACTCTGTGAAAACCATGTCTTTCAGTGATACTCTTATGTGGCATAACAGGTTAGGTCATTTAGGAAATAAAGGTTTAGAACATTTGCATAAATCTGGCATTCTCAACTCTAAACCTTGCACTATTGAGTTATGTGAAAACTGTGTGATTGGTAAACATACTAGGAAAAGTTTTAAATCATCTGTTCATGTCTCTACTGCTCCTCTTGATTATATACATTTTGATCTTTGGGGCCCTGCCCAAGTCTCTACTGTTGGTCATAAAAGATACTTCATGTCTCTTGTTGATCATTACAGCATATATGTTTGGGTGTATTTGTTGAAGACTAAAGATGAAGCTTTTGAAACTTTTAAGATGTGGAAAATTAGAGTTGAAAAAGAAACTGGATTATCTGTTAAATGTTTGAAAACTGACAATGGTTTGGAGTTTTGCAATTCTGTGTTTAATGCATTCTGTCATGATCATGGTATTAAAAGGCATTTGACTATTCCTGGAACTCCTCAGCAAAATGGTACAGCTGAGAGGTTAAACAGGACTCTTCTTGAGAAAGCTAGATGCATGTTAATCTCTTCTGGTTTGAAGCATGGTTTATGGGGTGAAGTTGTGGTTACTTCTGCTTATTTGATTAATAGAACTCCTGCATCTGTGATTGCTTTTAAAACACCTTATGAGTTATGGACTAAAAGAATACCTAAACTTGATCACTTAAAACCTTTTGGTTGTACTGTCTATTCTTATGTAAATCAAGGTAAGTTGGAACCCAGATCACAAAAGTGTGTTCTCCTGGGGTATCCTGAAGGTGTCAAAGGGTATAAACTTTTAATTGTCCAACCTTGTGTTTACAAAACAATTGTGAGTAGGAATGTAATCTTTAATGAGCATGAATTCCATTTTAAAAAGGCTTCTGCTTCTGTGATTAATGAGACTGACTTGCATGAACAAGGTGATCAGTTTTATGTTCCAAAGAACATAGATTCTGATTCTAATGATGAGTTTGACAGTGGTTATTCTTCTCCCTCCCCTCTCTCTATTTCTTCTCCTGCCCCTCCTGCTTATGTGATTATGCAACCTCACCAATTGGGTGGGGAAGCAACTAATGAATCTGTTTTGCCTTCCTCTTCTGTTACTTCTGTTTCTATGGATGAGGATACTGTTGTTGAATCTGTGTCTGCTTCTGATTCTGGCAATTCTAGTTCTTCAGATGCTTTAAGACACGATTTAACTGATTGGCAATTAACTAGAGATAGAAGTCCTAGGACTGTTATTCCTAATAAGAGATTCATTAATAACATTGTTGAGTTTGCTTGTCTTGTTTCTTATCTGGTTCAAAACTATACTCCTGAAACTTATGAACAAGCTATTAGATGTGCTCACTTTAAATTCTGGAAGCATGCTATGGATGAAGAAATAGATTCTATGAGAGTTAATAAAACCTGGACTTTGGTTCTCAAACCCGTTGATGCTAGATTGATTGATTGTAAATGGATCTTTAAGCTCAAAGAGGGAATTTCTAAGTCTGACCCCCTAGATACAAAGCTAGGTTGGTTGCTAAAGGTTTTACTCAAAGGGAAGGAGAGGATTACAATGAGATCTTTGCATCTGTTGTGAAATATAAGACTCTTATATTGTTGTTTGCTATGACTGCTGTCTATGATTTTGACCTTGAACAAATGGATGTTAAAACTGATTTTCTTCATGGTGACTTGGATGAAACTATTTACATGAAACAGCCTAAAGGCTTCATTGATTCTGTCCATCCTGACTATGCCTGCTTGCTTAATAAATCTATATATGGCTTGAAACAGTCTCCACGACAATGGAATATCAAGTTTGATATATGTATGAGATTTAGCTTGGGTTTTAAGAGAAGTAAGTTTGATACATGTTTGTATTTTAAAGGTTTAAAGCATGATGGTCTTGTGTTATATGTTCTTCTATATGTGGATGATATTCTGCTTATTTCTAAGTCTATTGATGGCATCCTTGACATTAAGAAGAATCTACAAAAACACTTTGACATGAAGGACTTAGACATTGCTAAGAAAATTCTAGGCATGTCCATTGTTAGGGATAGAAAGCATAAGAAGCTTTGGTTGCATCAATGTGATTATGTTCAGAAAGTGCTTGATAGATTTCATATGACTGGAGATAAAGTGAATAACATTCCTCTTGGTCCTCACCTTGACTTAACTAAGCTTAAAGAAAAAATGTATGTGGTTGAGTCTAAAAGGATGAGATCTATCCTATATGATGTTGTTGTTGGTTCTGTTATGTACTCCATGATTTGTACTATACCTGACTTGGCATTTGCAATTAGCACACTTAGTAGGTTTATGTCTGAACCTGCTGAGAAGTATTGGTTGTCAATGAAATATCTACTTAAATATTTACTTGGATCTGTGAACTTATCCCTGTTATATGCTAAACATTCTTCCTCTTATGATTAACATGGTTTTGTTGATGCTGACTATGCTAGCAACAAGGATACTAGGAAATCTATTACCTCCTATGTTTATACATGGGCAGGTAGTTGTGTTTCCTGGAAATCCCAACAGCAACCTATAGTTGCATTATCCTCTACTGAGGCAGAGTACATTGCAGCCACTGAGGCATGTAAAGAGGCTATATGGCTGCAAGGTATTCTGAAAGAGATTGAGAAAAAGCACTATACTACTGTATTACATATAGATAGCCAAAGTGCTCTTTACTTGTGTCGTGACCCCATGTATCATGAAAGAACTAAGCATATATATGTGAGATATCATTTTATAAGGGAAAAAGTTGAAGATAATGTGATTCATGTTAAGAAAATTGATGGTAGATATAATCCTGCAGATTTTGGTACAAAAATAGTTCCTTATAACAAGTTTTTGTATTGCAGGAACTTCCTCCATTTGGAGGAGCTCACTTGATTTGTTGTGTGAGTGTGGGCTGAGGATGGACCTAGCATAAGAATCCACTTTAATTGAAGCTGAGTCTGCCCAGTGAAAGACTTAGAAAATTACAGGGGCATTTGTAATGATATGTGTTAATTTCCTATGTCTTGTATGCTTTATTTGTTACTTGTATTGTTGTGTGTATGCTTGTAACATGTATGTATATGATGATTATACATATTACATATAGGTAACATATATACTATGTATGGATGCATACTTTATCATATACTCGAATGAGTCGTATTGAGCTATATATTGTAGCTTGATCCTCTAACGAGTATATATGTATAAAGTATGGTGTGATAATACATATGTATTATATGATATAGCTATATGTATTATATGTATATGCCAAGAGAGACTTTCCTTTTCTCGTTACTGGGCTTTAGCCCATTACTGAGAAAGGCCCAAAGATAGCCGTATTGGAGTTGAGGAACCCAACTTGCTTGAGCCCGCGCCAGCTGAAACCCTACTTGCTGGAACGTTGCGTTTTGTCTCGCTGGAGCTCTCCCGTGTTGACCTAGCTATATAAGCTCTTTTTGGAGCTTCGCTGCCGTCGTACTTTTTGTGCTCTCTCTCTCTCTCTTCATCTTCCAAAGACGCTCTCTCTTCTAGGGTTTTCTAGGGTTTGGTGTTCCTCTCCCTTTGCCTGAAGATTCTCCGAGCCTGGAAGCGAAGAAGGTGGCCGACAGTGTCCTTGGTGGCTCTCTGGTGGCCGGCGCTCCAAGCTCTGGGCAGCAGCTCTCCTTGTCTAGGCGATCTAGGGTTTGAGATCGAAGACTTCTTCGATCTCTGGTTCCCACACAGGGGGATTTTCTTTCTCTCTTGGTTTCTGATCTCATGCATGTCTAGATCTAGGAGTTTTGTATCTCTTTACTTGATATGTCCCTGTACGAACTCATTATAGTGGATTTGGCCAACTCTTGAGGCCCCGTGGATGTAGGCATAGCCGAACCACGTAAAATCGCTTGTGTTTGTTCTTCGACTTGCTTGTTTCGATCAGATCTGTTATCTCTTGCTCGATTTCATACGCTTCCGCATATTCACCTATCTCGTTTATCGATCTATATAGGTTTTACATTGACAGCAATGTCCAAGGTATTAACAACTCTATCCTCTACAACTGCTCCTTCACCCACCATGATCCCAGAGTCCATTTCTCATTTTCTAGGAAGCCAATCCATGGTAAAGAGAAAGACGATGGCCATGGAATCCACCAAAATCACCATCCAAATGGAAAACAAGTCTAGGCAGAAATGATGGGGAACAAGTTCTTTTTCTCCTGTTTCAGAATAAAGTTAAGGTTATTTTGTGGGCATGAATTCTGATTCCCCCGCAATTGTTTCATTTGATGTATGTTTTGTGTTATTTATACTTTTATATACTTATGAGATGGAGGAGCACTGCGTCCAATAATGATATGCATTACGTGTACAATTGTTGTAAGTTGATCTCTTCAATTTCTTGTATTACTGTTTTTGGTGAATATGAAGAGTTATCTTTCGATTACCATTCATTGGCATTTCTGACCCGTGTTACGCATGAGACATGTTGTACTTAAGGTTGATCTCAAAAATAATACCTCTCTCTCATCTTCTTCATTTTTCAAGATAGAATTGAAGCTTGAATTTGAAGACCAGGGTGATTGATCAATCAAATTTGAGCAACTAATTATTCATGGTTATTGCATGCAATAACAATTGGGTTTAAGGAGATTCATGAATAATTTTTTTTTCGAAATGGTAAAAAAAAAAAACAATTTTTGTTGTGAAATAGCTAAGAAACCAAATTTATTTGGGATTTAGCCAAAGTGATAGCCCAACTATGGAAAAAAAGAATAAAATAACAAAGTCGATGTTTCAAACAACGACTTTATAGTTTTTTATTTTATTTTAAGTTTATTGTGATTAAAGAGGGGAAAACACACACACACATAGACAATAGATCAAATGTACACAACTCTTATTGTGTATCATGTTAACAAATATGGGCCATTAAATTAAGATGATCAATTGATGAGATTAAAATTATCTTCTGATTATTCTTTGGTATTGAGAGATTATTTAGTGGAATGAAATTATTCAGCGGTATTGAGCAATTTTTTTGTTAAAATAAAATTTACATTTTTTACACTATTTGTACGGACGAATAATTACACCATTATAGACGAATAATCATGTGAAAACACCTGAATAATAATGAACAAATAGACGAATAATTTCTGCATACACAATAAGATTTATGTACAAGATGAGAGTTGTGTACACCAGAACTAACAAAAAAACCTTGCCCATCATCACATAGAGGTAGTCAGCAGTGCTTGAATTGGCCAGCGGTGCTGTTTCTGGGTGGTGTTTGACTTCGTCGATCTGTAGTCTACGCCCCCACCGTGTTTCATTTAGTTTTGCCTAGTTTCGTGTTTGTTTGTATTGCACCTTTTATGTTTTCTAACTGTATGCATGTCTTGAAGGTTTACTATTTGTCGACTTGTCGGCTATTGAAAGTTAGATATTTCTGATCTACAATTTTTACTTAATAAAAAAACATAGAGGTAGTCAGCCACCGCCAATTTTATATCATAAGCAACCCCTAATTATATCATCCCCTTTCCTTTCCATTATGTAATCGATCTTGATGTTGCCAAATTTCTCATCCAAACTCTGATCTCTAACCCACCCCCTTTGATCCTCCTCTATGGTGTTAATCTTGGCTGGCCGGTTCGATTGTTTCTCAGTCGTCACCCCTAGGCGTGGCCACGGGTTACGGGTCAACCCGTGACCCGCCGGGTCCGGGTTGCCGGGTTGCCGGGTAGGGACGGGTAGCGGGTTAGGGTTAGGGTCGGGAGATCCGTGACCCGTGACCCGCCGGGTTGACCCGCCGGCGGGTCAACCCGGCGGAGCACTAGCCCTTCAAGACGGAGTTAACACGCCTTCCATTTCCACCGCAACTATGGGGATGCGGCAGAAATGGATCGCATATTACAAATTTATACCCGACATTTTCCTCGTAGCTTGTTGTTTCGACCCTAGATATAAATTAAACGGAGTTCAATTGTTTTTAGAAAACTATTATCCGACTTTAGGAATTGTAGATGATCTTGATTGCAATGTTACAATTATTGTTGCTAGAGTTAGAGGATTGTTAGAACAATTATATACTGAATATTCGACGGGCGATAGAGCGCCCTCCAGTCGTCCTCCGGTGCCTTCCAGTTCTAGCGGGTCACGAACCAGCATCACCGCTAAAATTAAGGCACTTGCCTGAGATATCTTTGGGTCAAAGAGGTCGAGATCTTCGGCGAGCCCCCACTCGGAGCTCGACGAATATTTGTCTACTAACTTTGATTTTCTCAGTGATGAAGAGGAAGATTTCGATGTCCTTGAGTGGTGGAGCCGTCCTGAAAGACAAAGATTCCCGACATTGCAGGTAATCGCCCAACAAGTACTTGGGGCACCTTGCTCCACCGTAGCCGTCGAGCAGCTTTTCAGTCGCGGAGGTCAGATTCTTTCGGAGAAGAGATCAAGGTTGCTTCCCGAGAACCTCGAAGCCCAAGTTTGCCTTGCAGATTGGAAGAAGGCGGAGATGCGGATGCAGAAGAACAACTTGGGGACTGATTCCGAGGATGATGACGGAATAGAGACAGAGTCCGTTGGGAGCTCCATTGATGGCGCAGTCACAGATGGCTCAGGAGGTGGTGGAGGATCCGACGATCAAGAAGACTAGAAGATGAGGTAATTGGGCCGGGGTTCAGACATACAGGTAAAAGAACTACGTGGGCTTTGATTCCTCACCCCCGGGAGGATACGTAGGCAGTTGGGAAACCGACTCAAGCCCTTCTTCCTTCCCCACCACCCCAACACTCCCTAATACAAAAATTGTACAACTTTTTTGTAATTTGTAAGACTTATAGAGTTATAAGTTGTAGACTTTTTAGTTTTGAAAATTATAAGATGTAATATTACATATTGTATTTTGTACATAAAGACTAAAGAGTCATGTTATGATTTGTGAACACGAAAGGATATTTGTCAAACACATAGGCGTTCAATTCCCGTTCCCTTTCTCGACAAACTCGATCCGACAATTCAGATTCCGAAATCCAAAACAAGTGCAAACCCGTCCAACCCGGGTTCCAACTCGTCGGGTCGACCCGACGGGTACCCGGCGGGTCTGACCCGACGGGTCAACTCGTCGACCCGATGACCCGCCGGGTGACCCGAACCCGCCAACCCGTGGAAATCCCGGGTTAGGGTTCGGGTCGCCTTCCCCCGACCCTTGACCCGGCGGGTCGAACCCGTCGACCCGCCAGGTCTGACCCGTGGCCACGCCTAGTCACCCCTCCTTCGTCATCCGAATTGGGGCTTTTGCAACCGGGCTGCCATCTTGGTCGGCTCTTGTCTCCTTTCTCCGGGTTCATCAGTGTTTGCTCCGGGGCTGGTCACTGATGGCTTGACCTCTTCCGGTCGCCATCTCCGCTTACTTCTGGGGGGCTACCTGTCGCCCGCTTCTGGGTCGTCTCTCTCTCTGGCGGGTTTTGGCGGTGTTGGCGTAGCCTAGGGCCCTCGACTCGGATTCTCTTCGTGTGGTGGTTGTCGGCCCTTGTCGGTATCAGCAGCTCTCGACCTTCCTTGGTCCTTAGGACCCAAGCTTCGGGTCCTTCGCGCCCAAGGGTGAGGTTTTTCCTAATTTAATATAATATAAAAATATAATCAGAAAACGCCCGATAGGGCCTTTTGAAATTCCGAAAGAGTTTGTTGAAAAAATTCCCGAAAGAGTTTGAGTAAATCCACCCAGAGGGTTTGACTATATCCCGCAAGGGATCGTTGTTATTCTTGTAGGTGAAATCTTTTTGGTGTTTTGTTCGAGCAGTTTGCGACTCTGCTTCCGATGTTTCGAGGAGGTCTTCTGCTTGGTTGGGGTCGTGGAGTCTAGAGGCGGGTCTTGCTGGGGTCGAGGTGGTACACTCAGGGCGACTCTGTATCCGGGATTGTATTTTCTTCGAGTTCGTATGCACTACCCATAGGAGTTAGAATCCTGCTGTGCCACTGGCATGCTGTGTCACTGTTCAGTGGTGCTTGGCTTCGTTCTTCGACGGCTTCCTCAGCGTTTTTGGAGTTCGTCTTTCTGAATCGTTTCGCTTGTTATCTGTATTTCTATTATTTTTGTTGTACGTTTGACGATTCTCCATCTGCCGACTTTGTCGGCCTCTCGACGAGTCAGGCCTGTCCGACATTCGAATTTTTACCTAATAAAAAAAAACAATTCACATCAAATTGGGGGAAAAAAGTGTAGTTGTTTGAAATAGCGATTAAATTAATATGTTTAGCTTCAATTATGTATCGAACCTGTTAAATTAAGTATTTCAATTCCATTTTTAATATGAACATTTTAAGTCTATTGGGTTAATCTATATAGATTTTAGGGAAAATGGCAGAAAATCACCCCTTAAATATGACTTTTTGCAGAAAACCATCCCTTAAAATTGAAATTGCAGAAAACCACCTCTTAGACTCATTTTGTCTGGAAATCACCACCCACAACCTTTTTTTACCGTTAGTATGCCGTTAAAAATGGTGAAAGTCATTTTTACCCCTCCCTTTTAATGTTATTTTAATAAGAGAAAAATGTATGAATTGAAATAAATTAATTAAATCTATTTATCCACCCCGTTTAATGAGAGAAAAAAAGTATGCTATTCTATTAAAATAACATTAAAAAGGATGGATAAATAGATTTTTATTAATTTATTTCAATTCATACATTTTCCTCTCATTAAACATTAAAAGGGAGGGGTAAAAATGACTTTTCACTGTTTTTAATAGCAAGCTAACGGAAAAAAAGGCCATGGGTGGCGATTTACAGACAAAATAGATTTAAGGGGTGATTTTCTGCAATTTTAATTTTAAGGGGTGGTTTTCTCCAAAGAGACATATTTAAGGGGTGGTTTTCTGCCATTTTCCCTAGATTTTACTATAGTGACCTTAATGTTTAAGGTTACAATTATACAAGTTATATGGATTTCATGATTTTTCCCCACAAGGGTTTTTACATATTTAAAGTTGAAGTAAATTAATGTCAGTTTTATATTTATATCAAACCCTTGCCAACATATAATATAATAACTCAACTTGAAATAAGTAAGACGTAATTAAAAAAACAATTATTTATTTATGTTAGTAAAGATTTGTCAGTATATAAGCTCACTTTTTTGTTTATAACAGATAACGTGTACATTGATCGAATTGGTCTTAGAACATACTTTTACAGTTTACTTATATGTGTTGTGATTAACTATACAATATATTTAATGAGAAAAGAAAACTTGTAAAATCAAACTATAAGAAAACAAGGGTAAAGTAAACATTTTTATATTATTAATTATAAAATTATTGTTTAATGAGATAACCAAACTCTAATATTAAAATTTAAAGGTAAAACCTAAAACTTAGGGGGAGGTAAAACTAAATATTTAATTCTCATAGTTTAAGCGCGTGTTCGGCTGGAGTTTCTCCTGGATTAATTAGATTGTCTCCCTTACACAATCTACTGCAGTTGTGTTCGGTAGGGGTTTTCATCAGATCTGGGGATGGGGATTAACCGCAATCCACTATATCAATTTGGGGGGAAATGCAATCTTCTGGGGGCAAGATTGTGGAGATTGTTTGGAGATTCCACAACAATTTCGACCCATTTGCCATTCGTTCCCCACTTTTCTTTTTCAACATCAGATATGGAGGACTAGTCTCGCTCACACTGTGGAAGGAGAAGCGCCATCACCATCGCCGACTACAAGATATGTCTCTCACACCGCCTCTCATCTCGCTCGCTGTTTTTTCTCGTCGACAAGGGGGTAGGCAAATGACGCCGGCGGTGGAGAACCCCTCCTGGGGAGATGGGTGTTTGTCCCCAAATTGGGAGCTTCAAACCCTAGCTATGGGGAATTGACATCATCCCTTGAACCCCAAGGAGTGACGTGCTGGTCATCGGTGGCGAAATCCTCTCCGTACTCATCCCGAACCCCCCCCCCCGGTAGCAACCGTAGACTTGGAGCTCAAATCCGCCGCAGACGGAGCAACAATTGATTTTCCGTCTCCAACCTTATCGCTCTTAGTCAAAACGAATCCGTTCAGATCTCCCGGCCGGCCATTGGTCCCCGTGGAAACCTTCAACACAACGCATCCACTCTTGCTCGAAGAACGCGACGATCGCAGCGCTAGAGAACTGCCAGACACAATGGGCGCTTTGGTCAGCTTCGCACAAAAACACAAATCCCCTTAATCTACAAAAAATTAATCTAGCGCCAAACACACCCTAATTCACTCATTTATGATACACAAAACCTTCTTTTTACTAGCATAGAAGGATTCTTCTTTTTAGATTATCAGGTTGTCTATCTTATGTGCCCTTGGGGCATAAGATAAGAAGCCCAATTGAGAAATATTTTCCCTAGATACACTCGGTTTAGCCATTTTTAAATTAGATTATAGGGTTCGCTCATTTCCTTTTAGGGTTTTCTTTCCCAATAAAGTATCCTTATCCTAGACGAACTGTTAAATTATAATCAAACACCGACAATACATATTTTAGGGTAATTTCCATTCAAATGACTATCTATAACATCATTCATACCAAAAAATATATCAACATTGTTTTCATATATGTATTTTCTAATAATACAATTACTGATATAATCCTACCTTTAAACCTCCACCCCATACAAAATATATACATCCATGCTATATTAGTTATTTTCTCTTCATTATCAAACTAAATTGAGTATTGGAATGAAGAATTCTCCATTGTTTGGATATGAAATTACCTCAATAAACTATCAACCTCCCCATACATTCGATTTCATTATCAATTTCTCTACATGTAATTTCTATGATCTTGATAGGCATAGTCTAAATTAGTTGATCCTCCAACATGTGCACCTATAAATTCATGAGCTACTATAGGATTGATACCAAAGTTATCTACAAGATCAATTTGAATTGCCTCTACTTCACATATGCTTCTTTGTGACCTTAAAAGGTGACTAGTCTCTGGCAAATGAAAGAGGTGATTGTACGCTCGGATACAAAATCATGTAATTGGTATTCGTTTCCTTGATTAGTGAAAAACCAATCCGTACTTTGCAAACTGTTATGGTTTGAGCCCGGTCATGTTTACCTAAGTTATCTCCTTTTCCAATCCTCGATGACCCTCTTTAGCACATACAAATCTTCTAGAAGTCACCTCTGTACTCTTATTCTTATTCTCATAATGTACGTGGACAATAAAACCCATCTTTCCCATTCCCACATATTATATCCAAAATTTCTAGACATCCTCTACATAATCAAGCAACATGCCTATTTTGGGGATCCACTGATGTCTCCTTATCTATTTTTTTTGTTGATTAGGAGGAACCCACCTTTGGTGGTAAACCTCGGGCACATGACCCATCCGACAAGAGCCACGCACCAGGTAAACCGACTTGCGCCGACCGGCTCGACTCACTGGAAAGGAGCAAGGCAAACCTTGGATTTTAATCCAAGGAATGGGGCGGAGTCAGGGATCGAACCCGAGACCTCCTAACACCCCACTTGCTCCCCACCAGTGAGCCACCCCGACTGGAGCCATGTCTCCTTATCTATTTTGATCATGCAGTTGGACGAGAAAACCTTTATGAATTGAATTGATAGATTTACTATGAATCAATAAATCAACCTGGCAATGTTATAAAGTGGTGCCCGATCAATACTATGAATTTGATAAAAAGTCAAAAGTAGGAAAAATCCTCGGCGATAGAATCTTATACAATATAAAAGTAGAAGTTGTTTCTGCTACATGTCACAACCACTTTATAAATTTTTCTACCAAAATTTCTATCCAATTAAATAATTCCACATTGTTGATTCAATCCAAAATCATGTCATGTCATTGACAAAAAATAATAATTTTAAATGAATTACTATAAAATTAAAATATCATAAATTTCACGAGATACCCTTGAAGTACGAGTTAATTCATGATGTGTACAATTGTTTGTCATATTTTACCTTGAACACATGCTTGTAGCAGTACTCAACTACAGACAACGATGGTTGTTGCACGAGAAGGAGCCTGATGAGTGCTCTCTTACGCTTACGTCGACGAGCACGATCTTCGACAGTTCGACGTCCCGGTACCTACACCATAAACCAATAAAATGATACCGATGACAATGAAGCATGCAAGATGCAAGTGCAAAAGTGAAATGAAAATGTAGCGAAAAGGATTAGGCAAACATGCGTTCTCACATATAAATAACAGTATGAATGTAATGTGAATTGACGCCCTTCAACGATAGAATAGCAAGATTATTGTTGAGCCTTCCCAAATAATCCACATCGAAAAGTGGTATGAGCTTGGAATTTGGGCTGTTGCAGACTAGCTCGGGCTCACAATGGGTGGAGGTGGGCTATGGCCCATGCCTTTGTTTTTTGAGCGGAAACAAGAGCATAAAACGACATCGTTTCGTCCCAAAATAGGATGAAACGCGCCGTTCCATCACTTTCCCCCAGCTTAGCACTATCACGTAGTCCAACCAGGGTGTGCGCCACGTGACAACGCTATATTTTTTTAAATCCGATTTTCTCTATTCTCTTTAATGTAAAAAATAAATAATATTTTTAATGCAATTTATTTTTGTCTACTAATAGACACCTATTTTGCATATTTTTGTAAAAAAAAATTCAAAGATATCAACACTCATATTTCACTTATTATCCATTAAAAAATTCATTGTTTATTGCATTTTGCAATTGTATTTTTTTTGAAAAAAAAAATCAAAGATATCAATATCTATATTTCACTTTTGACCCATAAAAAAAAAATCAGTCACTGCACGTTGTATTCTTCTCGTTTTATAATATTATTATTACTTTTTTTTCTTTTTTTTTTTGAACCGGAAAGAATTCGACTACCGGACATGTCCAGTGAGTCGAGAGGCTGAAAGATCAGCAACGGACAAACCGTAATGAAAAGAAACGAAAAATACAAGACCAAGCAACAGAGACCGCACCACAAACAAACTAGAGAAAGAAGCACAGGACTAACGAAGGCGAACGGTGTTGGAACTGGGACAATGTGCGTCATCACTCCTGACGGTTGGTAGATGCAACGCAGGGGCACCCTGGGGAACAAAAGTGGAGACCTCAGATCTCGATCACGTCCACGACCTCTCGCGCGGTTGTAGAAGAAAGACCACAAAGCTCAATGAGATATCAACGCTAGAAATAAGCAAACATAAACTCTAGAAAAGGTCGTGATAAATCTCTGAGAAGGTCGGGAAAATATACGGTTTATGATTTGATCTAGATGTAAGAAGAAATTAGTAATATGGGATTTTATTAAAACCAACACCCTTGGGCCCCAAGGAGCCCAAACTTGGGCCCCAAGGAGGAAAAATTCAGGCCCGAACAAGAGGTGGGAGTGCAGGGCAAAAAAAGAGCGTGAGCACAAGAGGTGTGGGAGTAGAGCCTGATGTGGAGGTATAAGCGCCGCCCAATCGGAACCGGCGACCAACGACTAAGCCTAGGGCGGAGGCGAAATAGGAGCGGGAGCAAGGTGTTGAGCTGGTGACAACAGAAGTAGAAGAGGCCCGTAGAAGGGGATAAAAGGATAGATTATGGTCGATTTGGACAATCGACGACAAACGGAGATCGCCCGCGACCGGAGGTGACAGAGAAGAGAGGCGGGTTGGCCAGGAAGATGAGGGTCGTCGTTGTGGAGGCCGGAGCCGGATCCCCGGAGAAGAAGCCGATGACGGCGAACAACTACGGAGGATCACCCGCTGAATTTGAGGCGGTGGTTCTGAGCGATTCCGGGATAGGTCCCGACGCAAACTGCGACGGAGGAGTCGGGGTATTAGGGAGAGCAGCACGAGGAGCGAGAGTCGGCCGAATCGGCCCGAAAATGGACCGACGAGCCTCGATTCGGAGATGGCCAGCCACCTCGGAGCGAGGGTGTGTGGTTAAAGTTTGGAAATTAGGGGTTTTCCTATTTTAAGAATCAAAGCGATCGAGGTCGAGTTGGTTCAAATTCAAAAGGATTGAGGTTGTCTTATAGATGAATATTTGTAATGGTGTGTTTGGTTAGACTCTGGCGAGGTCGGCCAACAGGCCAAGCCACCAAGGAAGTCGGCGGGTGTAGATCGATGAGAAGGTGGTGGGAGATTTTCCCTTGAATTGGAGTTTGAGGGAGATCATCCCTATCGTTTATTGATAGTTAATGTTGGTGTGGTGGGGGTTACCCATGATTGATTTTTCCTTCCAAATTTTTAAGTTGGGGTTAAGATTATTAAATCTCGGTTGTTCCCCGGAGATTGGTGGTGGTGGTGAACTGATGATCTTGTTTGTGGTGGTTGTTGCCATGGGTTTGCTCATAAGATCTCTGTTTCCCCTTTGTTTATTGTAGTAGGTGTTGGGGATTTTTAATCAGTTGGTGTCGAGTAAGGGTGTGTTCATGGTGGCGGTGGCGCACTAGTGGCGGTGGATAGTAATTGAGTATGCCTCCCTGCCAGGGGGTTTCCCATTCCCTCTCTAGAAAGGTTTATAGAGAGAGGGCAGAGAGAAATTGAGAACTGTTGATTAATATTATTATTACTAAAATATTATGTAATGAACAACCACACCTGTTTTGTAAATTTGAAGAAAGAAAAAGATTAAAAATAAAGTTACAGAAGTAAGTTATCGTTTCCGATTAATTGGTACGGAGTAAATACTTATACTCCACCCATCTAACTATCTAAGGGGTTAACGGAGCTCTAAATATACACGCATAACACACGCACTGATAGTCCTAAAAATTCCACCCATCCAATGGAGTGCGAATCCGTAAGGCAATAAATACCCTTCTAAACATATCCTCCGTATTTAATTCAGCGGATTATGATTAGACGAGAATTTGACATGTCTTACCATTTGACAAAACCAAACGCCATCCCCTTCTTCTACCTTCTTTCTTTGTCTCCGTGTTCTTTCATTCATTCATTCATTCGTCGTAGTACACACAAATAGATTAATACTCCTATAGAAGAAGAAGAAAGATTAAATTCAAGCCAAAACACCTCTACTCTACTATTTGTTTGAAAATCCCCCCTGTTTTGTTCCCACTTTAAAACCCCCCCAACCTTCCCCTGTTCCATCCTCCATCTATCTGTCTACCAGGCAACAATGACCATCCTTCCAGGCAGGAGAAAGAGAAGGCTCCCCCACTTCCATTCCAAAACCCCCTCCCACTCCCTCTAATTATCAATTAATAATGAAGTTTGATTATTTCAGCTTTACAAGTCTGCTGCTCTGGGCACTCACCCTGGTGCTCACCGCGGTCGTCATCAGGCTGTTCCTCCGCCGCACCCTCCGCACCGCCAAGTTCAAGCGCTGGTGGCGCCTCCTCTCCGACTGCTTCCACGAGCACCAGCTTCTCAAGGTCCCTCAATTCGACACCTCCTCCAACGAGAATCACCTCTACCGCCGCCTCTCCCTCTACCTCAATTCCCTCCCCTCTCTCGAAGACTCCCATCTCACCAACCTCTTCTCCGGCCCCGCCACCGCTAAGAACCCCACCCGCATCTCCCTCTCCCTCGACCCCAACCAGTCCCTCGACGACCTCTTCCTCGGCTCCCGCCTCCGCTGGACTCACCTCGTCTCCCCTCAACGGGCCTTCGTTCTCAGGATTCGCAAGCGGGACAAGCGCCGTGTCCTCCGCCCTTATCTCCAGCACATCCACACCGTCTCCGACGAGATCGAGCGATCCGCTTCCGGGGATGTCCGCTTGTTTACCAATTCTCCCGGAGGGGGCGGGGATGAGAGCTGCTGGAAGTCGGTGCCGTTCACTCACCCGGCGACGATCGACACGATTGCTATGGACGCCGATGTCAAGTCCAAGGTCGTGTCAGATCTCGAGACCTTCCTCAAGTCCAAGCAGTACTACCACCGCCTCGGCCGCGCTTGGCGCCGCAGCTATCTCCTCTACGGCCAATCCGGTACCGGTAAGTCGAGCTTCGTTGCGGCCATGGCCAAGCTTCTAGGTTACGACATCTATGACGTCGATCTCTCCACCGTTCGCTCCGATTCAGACCTCAAGCTCCTCCTCCTGCGCACCACCAGCCGTTCTGTGATCCTAATTGAGGCTTTCGACCGCTACATCGCCGCCGCATCGGGGAATTCAGGCTCCGCTGTGAGTGTCTCCGGCTTGCTGAACTTCATGGACGGGGTGGTGAACTCGTGCTGCGACGAGCGGGTGATGGTCTTCACGGTGACGGCCAAAGACGGGATCGATCCGGCTTTGCTAAGGCCGGGGCGGGTGGACGTCCACATCCAATTTCCGATGTGCGACTTCAGCAATTTCAAGAACATGGCGAGCAATTACCTTGGGATAAACGACCACAAGCTGTTTCCGATGGTGGAGGAGATGATCCAGAGCGGGGCGATGATGAGCCCGGCGGAGATTGGGGAGCTGTTGATGGTGAACAGGAGCTCGCCGAGCCGGGCGCTGAAGTCGGTCATCAACGCTTTGCAGAAGACGACATCGGGAGGAGATGGAAGGGCAGCGCCGAGGATAAGCGGACCAAGGAGGAGCGAGCCGTTGACGTTGGAGGCCGAGAGGGAGTCGGCTGACTCTTCAGACTCCGCCATGGTTGGTTGCAAGGACGGGGTCAAGGAGTTCCGCAAGTTGTATGGCTTGCTGACGAGGAAGACCTCCAAGAGGTCGCAGTCGTTCGATCTTGATGCTTAGGAATCGCTTCTATTTGACGGCCTACGATTTTCTTCATAGATTAATTTTTTTTTTTAATAAAAAAAAAGGATAAAAGGGTGTTTAGGAAATTGGTGGCGCGCAGAAGATAGAAAAGGGTATAGGGTAAAGGTTTTTTTTTTTTGTGGTTACGATTTTCTCTTTAATTATTATACTCTCTAAGAAAAACATGTAATTTAGAAAGGAAATTTTCATTATTTTATTTGGTTGATGTCGTGTGTTCAAGGGTGATGGAGTTTGTGGTTTTGATTATTTTCTTTGGTTTTGTTGCAGACGAAAATGCATAAAATTATTATTTATTTAGGATTATTTGCAAATAATTAACATTAATTCAAAATTTTATAAATAATCACCCATTATATATAAATTGGTTGCAACTAACCATCCATATTAGGGGTGGGTACGGGACGAGATTGAGTCGGGACAGGACTCGTCTCCCGAAATTTTTATGGGACGAAATTGGGACGGGATTGACACTTTTTTTCGGGACGGGATGGTGTCTGGACGGGACGGGATCGGGACGGGGTTGACCTTGTCCCGCAAATAAAAATAATAAAATACTCCCTCCGTTAATTAAAACTTGACGTTTTACTATTCACGCACGCATTTTTAGGTGTTTAAAACTATATAAAATATTAACTTTTTTAATAATTTTTTTAAATAATATCATACTTATTACTATTAAGTATGAATTTATAAAAACAAATTTAAAAAAAAGTTAATATTTTATATAGTTTTTATCGTTCTAAAAAAGCGTGCATGAATAGTAAACGACAAGTTTTAATTAACAGAGGGAGTATTATATAAATTTGCAAAGTGAAAAATGCTTTCATAATCCATTAATTTGTATAATATGTTGAATACGGTATTCTTCTCAACTATAATTTTATTATTATTATTATTATTAATTTTATAATACTATTATTAATTCATACAATGATTATATAATTAATGATAACGTTCAACATATTTGGCTACATTATCTTACTAGATCGGGACGGAAAGGGATTGAGATGAGATTCACCAGATACTGTCTCATTATCTTACTAGTTGGGAAGAATACCGTATTTAGCTATCGTCCCGCGTTTCGTCCCGCATAATTTTTGTGGGACGAGATTCGCTATTTTGTCCAAAATTCCACCAGGACCGGGACGAGAACGGGATTTGTGCCCACCCCTAATCCATATACACTTTTCTTGTTAAATCTAATTAATTTTTTTTCAATTTTAAACAAAAACGGTGATGAATGGCAATTGGGGTATTGATTTCATGGGGCCCTTTCCTAGCTCATTTGGGAATGTCTATATCTTGCTTGCGGTTGATTATGTGTCTAAGTGGGTTGAGGCGAAGGAGACAAAGACTGATGATGCTCGCACAGTTGCTAGTTTCTTGAAGAGTTTGTTTGCTAGATTTTGGGATGCCTAGAGTTGTTATCAGTGACAGGGTAACTCATTTCTGCAACAAGATTGTCAGCGCTCTTTTAAGTAAGTACCAAGTGACTCAGAAGGTCTTGTAGAATAGCGGAATTGATGTAAAGTCCTCCTCGAGGGTTTCCATTCATTGATAATCATATATATAGGTTACAAAGGTATTGGGCCTTAATGGGCTTTTGGCCCACTATACAATATTAAGACCTATGTAATCTATCAAACCCCCGCAGTCGAAACTGGAGGGGGTCGTACAGTGAGACTGGAGCGAAAATCAAAGAACAACTGTCTAGGTAAACCCTTGGTGAATATATCAGCGTACTGATACGAGGACGGGACATGTAGAACGCGGACATGTCCTATGGCAACCTTGTCCCTGACGAAGTGGAGATCAAGCTCAATGTGCTTCGTGCGTTGATGCTGGACCGGGTTGCTAGCTAGATAGACGGCGGAGACGTTGTCAGTGTAGACCAGAGTGGCCTTCATAAGAGGGCAACGGAGCTCAAGCAGGAGATTGCGAAGCCAAGAGCACTCGGAGACAACGTTGGCAACACCTCTGTATTCCGCTTCAGCGCTGGAACGAGACACGACAGACTGACGCTTAGCTGACCATGACACAAGGGTGTCGTTGAGGAAGACACAGTAACCAGACGTGGAACGACGTGTGTCGGGACAACCACCCCAATCCGCATCAGTGTAAGCAACAAGATCAAGCTTAGCGGAAGGAGTGATCGTGGTGCCGAGCTCGAGGGTGCCGCTGATGTACCGAAAAATCCGCTTCAAGGCCTGAAAGTGTGGTTCCCTGGGGGCATGCATGAACAAGCAGACCTGCTGAACGGCGTAACTGATGTCAGGCCTGCTGAAAGTGAGATACTGTAGAGCACCAGCGAGGCTCCTGTACAATGTCGGGTCATCAACCAAAGGACCAGAGTGAGCACTGAGCTTGTTGGATGTATCGACAGGGGTGGCGGCTGGATTACAGTTGACCATCTTAGCCCGAGCAACAATCTCGGCAGCATACATACTCTGTGAGAGAAACAGACCAGAAGTATGACGCTGAACAGCAACTCCCAAGAAGTAGGACAACTCACCCAGATCAGACATGGCGAATTCCGCACTCAACTTCGAAATAATGGACGTCCGAAGAGAATCAGAAGAGGCGGTGAGAATGATGTCGTCGACATATAGTAATAGGAAGGCCATGTCAGAGCCTCTGCGATAGATGAACAGAGACGAATCTGAGCGGCTGCCGATGAAGCCTAAGCGTAGCAGATGTGAAGCAAAGCGCTGGAACCAAGCCCGCGGAGCCTGTTTTAGACCATACATAGAGCGCTTAAGGAGACAGACGTGCTTGGGACGATCAGCATCAGCAAATCCTGGCGGCAGAAACATGTATACTGTCTCATTCAGATGACCATGAAGAAACGCATTCTTGACATCCAACTGATGAATTGCCCATTTCCGTGACATTGCTAAGCTCAACACCACTCGGATAGTGGCAGGCTTGACGACGGGGCTGAAGGTCTCATCACAGTCAATACTTACCTGCTGAGATCGTTCGTTGACCACAAGACGTGCTTTGTAGCGTTCTAACGTCCCATCAGAGCGGAACTTGTGACGGAAGAGCCACATACAACGAATGACATTCGCCTCAGGAGGGCGAGGGACCAGAACCCAAGTACCGTTCTTTGTAAGGGCCCTGTATTCGTCGAGCATAGCCGCCTGCCAATTCGGGTCTTGGAGGGCTGTTTTGTGGGAGGTGGGAATGGGGGAGAGGGAGGTCTGGGTGGAGGCAGAGGGTGATTGGGTGTCGGGACGGATGGGAGCAAGAGAGGCTAAGGACGCGGGCACGCCAGCGGAGGACGTGGGAGCGCCAGGTTGGGGCGCGGGCGCGCCAGGTTGGGGCGCGGGCGCGCCAGCTTGGGACGCGAGCGCACGTAGGGGAGGGAGGGGCGAGGTTCTTGCGGGGGGCGCCGCAAAGTGGGTTGTGGCGGGCGCAGCAAGCCATGCGGCGGGCGCCGCGCGTAGGGGAGGCGCTGATGGTGGTGGAGGGGATGTGGGGTGTATAGCGGGGTGATGGTCGGCGGTCATGGAGACGATCTGTCGGGGTCGAAAGACATCGGAGACGCTGCGGGTGTGTGGTCTGGTGATGGATGGTGGCGGGGGAGGTGGGGGAGGGGGAGACGCAGGAGCACCGGGAGAGCTCTGGGGAAGAATGAAGTGAGGGAAAGGCGACTCAGACTCTGTGGACGACACAGGGGGTGTGGGAGACGCGAAGGGAAATCGCGACTCATCAAAGGTGACATGACGAGAGAGAATGATCTTGTGAGTCTTGATATCGAGGCAAATGTAACCGCGATGATCAGACGGGTAGCCAAGAAAGACACAAGGGGTGGAACGAGGGTGAAGCTTGTGGGGGGCAGTGGATGACTGATTAGGGAAGCATAAGCAACCAAAGGTACGAAGGTGATCATACCTAGGCTTGGCGTAATAAAGAGTCTGAGCCGGCGAGCGATTTTGTAGGGTAGTGGAAGGGAGAATGTTTAGGAGATAACATGTGGTGTATAAGGCATGAGGCCAATAGGGAAGGGGAATAGATGCGTGGAAGAGGAGAGAGCGCATCATGTTGGTGATGGTTCTGATGATTCTTTCTGCCTTGCCATTCTGCTGAGAAGTATAGGGGCAAGACAAGCGATATGAGATCCCATTTGCGGCAAAGAAGGAGTGAAAGTCTCTGTTGTCAAACTCACGACCATTGGCACACTGGAAACATTTGATGGACATGTGGAATTGTGTTTTGATGTAGGTATGGAATCTGGCAAAAATAGGAAACACTTGGGACTTGAAATGCAACGGGAAGACCCATAAGTAATGAGTGTAATCAACCAGAAACAAGAGGTAGTACTTGTGACCCTCCTTGCTAGGCACGGGAGAGGTCCAAATGTCGCTGTAAATGATATCAAATGGAGCAAGGGTAGAGGTCAAAGACCGTTGGAACGGCAGTCGGGCATGTTTGCCTAGTTGGCAGGAAGAGCATAAACCAGAGCGTGGGTCTTTAGTACATGTGACAAGGTTCTGGGAACGGAGGACATCTAGAACGGCAGCGCTGGGATGGCCCAGGCGTGCATGCCAGAGGCTGGACGATGATGCCGAGAGGGCGACCGGACACGATTGACGGGACGTAGGAGGTGGTGTGGCAGGGTAGAGCTCCCCGGTGCTGTTACATCGCATGCGAGTAACCCCCGTAGTAAGATCGTTCACAGAGAAACCATAGGGATCAAACGTAAGGGAAACGTTGTTGTCAGTAGTGAACCGACGGACAGAGATAAGGTTTTTGACAATCTTTGGGGCAATAAGGACATTGTTGAGGTGTAGTGGGTGGGTTGGGGTCTGTAAATTGGCGTGGCCAATACCCGAAGTAGCAAGACGACCACCATTTCCGACGATAATAGAGGGGGCAGGGCCCTTAAAAGAAATAGAGGAGAGGTTACCTGAGGAGTTCGTCATGTGAGAGGTGGCACCAGTGTCCATGTACCAAGAAGAATCTGAAGATGTCTGCTGCGTAGAGGAGAAGGCGTGATGCAGAGCTGACGGAACATAGCCTGGATCAGGCGATGTCAGACAGGCGTGAGGGCCGGCATGTCGAGAGGTAGAGTATGGGTGCATGGGGACGACGCGGGAGGGTGACCTGGCGCGGGCGCGTGGGGGCTGGCGCGGGCGCGTGGGGGCTGGCGCGGGCGCGTCGGGGCTGGCGCGGGCGCGTTGAACCTTGCTTGGACGCGCCTGGGGACGACGCTGGCCGAGAGAGGGAGGGGGAAGGGTGGCGGTGCAGGGGATCCGAGGATGGTGGATCCGGCGACGGTGGCATTGGAGAGGGAGAAGGCGGCGGTGTCGCTGTGCGAGGGGGTGTCGAGAGCAGGGGCCGGAGAGGCGGCGGGGAGGAGGAAGGTCGGAGGAAGAGGGAGGATCAATTTAGGGTTCCGTTAGGAAGAAAAGGCTGTGATACCATGTAGAATAGCGGAATTGATGTAAAGTCCTCCTCGAGGGTTTCCATTCATTGATAATCATATATATAGGTTACAAAGGTATTGGGCCTTAATGGGCTTTTGGCCCACTATACAATATTAAGACCTATGTAATCTATCAGGTCTCCACTGCCTATCATCCTCAAACCAATGGACAAGCAAAATTGTCCAACAGGGAAGTGAAGAGGATTCTAGAGAAGAATGTTGCACCGAATCGGAAAGACTTGAGCCTTAGATTGGAAGATGCAGTGCGGGCTTACCGTACTGCTTATAAGACACCTATTGGGATGTCTCGGTTTCACTTGATTTACGGAAAGCCTTGTCATTTACCAGTTGAGCTCGAGCACAAAGCATTTTGGGCAGTCAAACAGGCCAACATGGATGCAGTTGAAGCAGGAGAATTGAGGAATTTTCAACTTCAGGAGTTGGAAGGGATCCGTTTGGATGCTTATGAAAATGCCATGAACTACAAGGATAAAACTAAGGCTTGGCATGATAAGCAAGTTCTGTGAAAGGAGTTCCGTCCAGGGGACAGGGTCTTATTTTATACATCGCGCCTTGCACTCTTTCCAGGAAAGCTACGCTCTCGCTGGACAGGACCATACACGGTGGTCCATGTCTATCGTCATGGAGCAGTGGATGTTCGAAATGACAAGGAGGATAGAGTATTCAAGGTAAATGGACATCGCCTCAAGAAGTACCACGAGAGTATTTCTAGGCAAGTCTTGGAAGAGATGCGCCAAGAGGACCCTACTTAGGAGGCCTAGAAGCTTATTGTGTCGAGCCAAAGACATAAAACAAAGGCGCTGTTTGGGAGGCAACCCAAGGTAAGTTCTTTAGTTTACATGTTTTTCAAATTCTAGTTAGGTGTTTAGTTTTTCAAATTAAATAAAAGGATAGAGTTCCATATCAATAAGTGTTTTGGAGAAGTCTTGTGCTAACCAATGCAAAAGTAACTCGGATTCGCGTTCTGCACAAGCAGCGCCCGCCGCCTAACTCACAGCGCCCGCCGCCATCCTCAGTACTCCAAAGCTTATTTGTCCGTCGATTGAAACCACCACTGTCATGATCAAGTAGGTTTTTCTTTTCCCTCATTTGTGATTTTCTATTAAATTTTGTTGCCTTTATTTGATTTTCATTTAGGACAATGAAAGATTTAAGTGTGAGGGGGGGGGGGGGGGGGATAGTGTGTTAGGTCATGTTTAAATTCAGTCTCATGTTTGTTTTTTCACTATTTTATTGCATTAGAAAAAGAAAAAAAATTGATGAAAAATGTCAAAAATCCAAAAAAAATCATGCATTGCATATATGTTGTTATCTAAACACCTACCTTAGTTTGCGAAACTCTTCAATTTCTTATGGCACGAACTTGAAAATCCTACGATAAGTTTGAAGTGCTTAGCCTTATCACCTTAAAATGTTTTTCTTATGAAGAATAATTTGGGCGATGTAATTGAGCATGTATGATTAAGCTTGAGTATGATTGAAATCTATCAAAACATGACCCTTGTGAGATTGTTTTTAGCCTTGTGGGAATCATTAATTATAATTCCTTTTGCTTTGATGTGTGATTTACTCTCCATATGTTTCTACCTCTTGATATTGACTTCATTAGCTATTGTCAAAGCCGACTCACATGTTTGTTGCTTGCGGAATTTATGCTTTTATAATATACATTTGGCTTTAGTTGCTTGTGAGTTTTGAGTGAAATAAGGTGGCAATGGTTTGAGACACTTAGTAACCAGATCTACGTATGACACCCATGGGTATGATTCGTGCAAAACGGTGTCAAAAGCTACCCACTAAGAAAGGAAGCTTGATCATTGAGTAACCGGGTTCATTCATGACACTCATGTTTGCAACTCGCGTCAAAAGATGTTCAAGTGGACTTTATTCAAGTAAGTTGAGGTGTTGATAGACCGGGACCATTCATGACACCCATGTTTGCAATTTGCGTAAGGAATACACCAAGGCCAAAAGAAAGCAAAACCAGAAAAAGGAAAAAAAACCGGAAAAAAAAGAGAGAAAAAGAGTGAAATTCTAGAGCCAAATTGTCTATTTTTATTGTTTTTCGCAAGTAATGGCATTTCGGTGGAGATTTGATTATATTGTTGTCAATGTCTATGAGCTTAGTGCATTTCGGATTAAGTTGAGAGTTGAACTTAATTGCCTAACCGCATGAGAGCATGAGTTAAACACATATTCCTTGTGAGGTTGGATGATTTATACTTTTATGCTTTGATCATTAAATACATGCTATGATGTTTATTTGCTTGGTCATGTGTTCATTTCAACTGATGTTGCTTTTGGTTAAGGCTATTGCATGAATGATGAACTCGTAGGTATATGTTGCTTTCTATTATTTTGCTTGAGGACAAGCAAGAGCTTAAGTGTGAGGGAGTTTGATAATGCATATTTTAGATAGGCATTATATGTAGGTCGTAGGGGCATTAAGTATTCATATTGCGTGTTTAATAAGCTTATTCATATTCTTGATCATTTGGTATTCGAAGTTCGAAATCTACAATTTTTAGTGTTTATTTGTAGGTCTTATGATTCGAACTCGAAAGGTGGAGAAAACTTGGAACAAATGGACAAAAGAAGAGCTAATAAACAAGAGCGGAAATGGAGAACATGGAGAAATCTCATCTTTAAGGTTCCGAGAAGTTGGAATTAGCTTTTGAGGTCTTCATGAGAATTGCAAGGCAAGGAGAGGAATTAAAAAACAATGAGAAAATACAATCCTTGGTGTGTTGGCGGGACGTTTCATTGTGGAGCTTCTGAAAATTTTCAATGCCCATCAGCTCACCCTAATACGTATTTAATTTCTATCCATAAATATCGATACTCCGCTAGTATTTCCCTAGTATTGCATACGCCACTATTTGAATACCCAATTTACAATTAAATTTCCTAGTATCCCTGGTTGAAAACTACACCCATTAAATGCATGCCCTAAAGAGTTGGATTCTCTACCAAACTAATTAAGGCTGTGTTCGGTAGGGGATGTTGGGGGATTCTGGAGTTTTTGCCAAAAAACAAAACAGATTTCATCCATGGAGATGGTGTTCGACAGCGACTGGAAAGGGATTTGGGGATGAAGATTATGGGGATTTCATCATATTATTTTGAAATCTCCTCACCCCAAGATTATGGAGATTGTGGACAAATTGAGATTTATGAGTGCCAAATTTGCCCCTGCCATCCACGAATCCCAATTTCAGATATGGGGATCAGCTTGAAGGAAGGAGAAGAGAGCAACAACGCCCATCGCCATTTCCGCCACCAAGATTCGCTTCTCTTCTCTCCTCTCATCTCATGTTGTGTCGTGTCGTCGTCGGTTGAGTGGGGTATGGGGGTCGGTGGTGGAGACCTCCTCCAGGGGAGCCAGTCGTCAAAGTCGGAGCTCGGAGGCCTAGACGAAGAAGAATTCTCCAAACCCTCATGCATTATCTCTCTCTCGGCCTCCTTTCTCTCGTGTCGACGCCGTTGAACGTCCGGATGGCGACCTCACCTCCTATCGCACTCACTTCGCTCGCATTTCATTTCTCCCTCCCTGTTCATTTTCCCCTTCAATCATCGAAACTCTCTTTGATGGGCTCCCGATATCGACTTTACCCCCTATGTATCGACCGGAGAAGACAAGCTTGTCAGCAGACACCAGTGGGTGGCTCCAGCCGACACCAGGTGGCGATTGACATCATATGTATAGTGGGTGGAGCCTCCGTTGTTGGGGTTTCTAGATTCACTAGCTTTAATCCCCCACATGAGCACAAGTGGGATGTGGGCCGAGGGTATTGGTTTTTTAGGGGCGCTATAGTAATTTTGTTAATTTGAAATAAACCACAATCCTCTGCCTACCAAACTCCTTTTGGAGATTTACGTCATAAATAATCTCAATCCCCAAAATTCCATTAATCTACCAAATAATCTTTATCTGCTAAAATCCTACAGAAATCCCCAGAATCTCCATTTAGCGCCAAATACAACCTAAAATTTTGTTTGTTATATGACACAAAAAAAATGTCATAGTATTATATTATTATATTTATAGGCAAATATAGCTAAAAATAAAAAGGGTAATTTACACTTAACCACCTCTTATTGCCCTTGGTTTGCAATTAATTAACCACCCGTAGTACAAGAAATTCTAAGTAACCACCCACTATACCCCTTCCGTTTTCAACTAACCACCTGCTCAAACTAGGTGTTAAGTTCACCATTTAAAAATAACTAAAATATTCTTATTTCCCTCATACCCCCATCCTCCTCTATGAAAGCATGATTTCATGTGTGTTTACATGCTTCTATTCAATCAGGGTTCGAGGCTAATTTGATCAACCATAAATAAATTGATGGTCTCCAGTGGTAGGTTGTGTGATTTAGTCTTGAAAACGTAAATCGTGGGCATGCTGAGGTTGTCGGCGAATGATCGAGAGGTGAGACAAGGTGTTGTGTTGTGCACATATCATCCAAGCTCAATGTGACCAGAGTTAAGGCCGTCTCAGAGTCATGTCGTTGGCCTTTGGAGCCGGGGAGAGTGGAGGATTTGTTGCACATCCGTCGCTAAACATTGACGAAGCTCTGATGAGAGTCGTTAAAGCATGCTTTGATCAATGGGTTTGAGAACTCCCGAGGCAGCAGCATGTTATTGGTCGTTGAGGTTGTGTGGAGATTGTCATGAAAGCCAGGACCAAATATCTCGTGGAAACTCGATTGAGTTTCGATGGGAGTCATCGGGTTCGTAAGGGGGTAATCCATGCGTTCAAACGAAGTGCTATCGATCAATTAACTATTGAAGTGGCATCAGCAATTCTACCTACTTTTACACTGACTATTTTATCTCAAGACCAATGCAAATGCAAATCATTGATCGATTAAATTTCATAAGAAACAAACTAATAAAATAAAATAAAAATATCAATGATCAACCTTAGTTGCTTAGACAAACACATGCAGTACACCTATTAAAGTGCTAAATCTATTTTGAATTCAGTAATTTCAATTGATTTTAATGGGGACTTAACAACATGTTTGGATGGGTGGTTAGTTGCAAATGAAAGTGGTATAGTGGATAGTTACTTATAATTTCTTGTATTACGGGTGGTTAATTGCAAACCAAGGGCAATAAGGGGTGGTTAAGTATAAATTACCCAAATAATAAAAATGATAGTTTGGGGATAAAGTCTTGAATTGGCCAATGGGCGTCAAACATTTGGAGTACGTACTTGTCGGAGTACAAGTGTAGCTTCGATCTCAATTGAGTTGACGTCTATACGGCATACGCACTATATATGTCTATAGGGCCTTAGGTTTCTCCTACTGATCCTTTAATTAATGCTCAACCGAGTAGTTGTAGGTCTTGTTGGAATCTTGAAATTTTGACGTCTCTCTGTATTTCTTTATGTAATTTTTCCTTCATTTCTAGCCTGAAAATAAATTAAGACATTAACTAACAGTTAACTCAAAACCTAACTTAAATCGACTTTAACTAGGACTTAAAATCAAACAATTCTACATGCTATCATTTATTTAATTAGTTCTTGGGTTTGACACTGTTAGGGAGAAATGTCTTGTTTGACCCAACCAGAAAGCCTAACATATAAGTCGGACCGGGACACCCTCCCAAAACCAATTGACATTAAGTGGAGTAGCTCATTCATCCACTTATATGTTGGATTCAGAATCATCTCACTTCCGACGTGGGCAGGCCCGACCCTTGGGGAGGGCAAGGTGGGCGATTGTCCCGGGCCTCCGATTTTACGGGGCCTCATTTTGTACTAATTTTAATATATATAATAAAACATTTTTAAAATTGACACAAGTGTCTGTTGGCGTTTTGGTTGTTGAATTGCTACGGGTCATGCATGTTCTCTTACGGTCACGGGTTCGAATCCCAAATTTAGCAGCTCTCAACATTCTAACCTTTTTTTATATTGGTTAGGCCGCCCCACCTATTTCTCTTCATTTATGTAACTAATTTCGAGGCCTCAATAAATTTCATAGAGTATTAAATTATCAAGGGCCTAGATTTGAGTACTTGATACACAATAAGGGGTGAGTACTCCGGAACCAACCCCTATATATATAGACACACACACACACTTAAACAAGCGAAAGAGAAGTTATCATAATATATCTACAAAAAGATAATCTAATATATATACATATTATCAATACTCTCCCTCAAGTTAGACCACAAAGATTGTGAATACCCAACTTAGCCAAAAGAACCTGAAACTGTTGTACGTTGTCCAAGAGGTTTATGAGAATGTCTGCAAGTTGATTCGCAGAGCGGACATTTGAGAGTGAGATAACATCGGCTAGGAGTTGATCACAAACGACATATATGACTTTCAAACTCAATGTGCTTGGTGCATGCACTCATGGAAAACGGAATTGATGGTAATAAGAAGACTTGTCAGACTATCACACCAAAGATGTATGGGAAGGCCGTGTCGAATGTCACAGGTAGTGGTGTTGATAGGGTTATTTCGATCAAGAAAATAAATTTATTAATTGAGACCCCGCTATCGTATAGTAGATTCAAGTTCGTTCGCAAGAAGATAGTCAGTTCCTAAGCTTAGTTAATTTAGAAGACCAAAGAAATAGCAAGAAGATCGAGGTGGAAAGCATAGGTTTTGGGGAGTAAGAATTGCTGATTTTAGGAATAAATTCAATAATAAAAAGGCACTATGGCATAAAGATCACCGCAATGACAATCATGCATACAAACACATGAATCACACAAAGATCACACTTTCATCTTTCAAAGAGGTCAACTTTCGTCAACCAAGCAAATCAATCAATCAACTTTGGCTAAATTAATTAACTTTACTACTTATCTTAATTAGGTCATTTAAAACTTTCGTTTCAAAACCCTAATTATACTATCCACATTCACAATTATCTCTTTCAATTTAACTGCAAAACAAGGAATTTCCCCAACCGTCGTAAGGTATTAAGCACAAGAAATAGATAAAGACACTCAATTCATGGATTCATAGCATTAAACACGCATGACTATTGTTGGGCTCACCCCAACCCTAGAAAAAAAGACTACTCACCCATATATTGTCATGGTAAGCATCGCAAAAGACATAAGAAAGAGTAAAAAGAGAAGAAAATAAACTGAATTAAACTTGGAAAATAACTTCAACAACGAGTGTTGACAACTTCACAAAGCGCCTTAAACTTTCGCTTAAGAAAACGCCTTTAAAAGCTCTCAATTCACTCTCCAAATCCTTAAAACAGAAAGCTGAGAAGTTCTCTCTGAGATTGTTTGTCTAAAGCTTACCCCAAGGGGTCCTATTTATACTAAAAACCTGAATTCTATCTTAGGAAAATCGGATGATAAGGAATCTATTTAATTCTATCTAAAACTGGGATAAAATCTGTGCAAAATCGGACTCAGAGGACCCAAACCGACCCAGGCCCCAATTGGTACTGAGCACTGTTCACCTTGGTATACCTTATGTTGCTCAGTCAATTCTTCGAAACTCCATGTTTGCTTTACGGATCGGTACCGACCCATGGGGGTCGGTACGGGAGTCAATTTTTCTTATGTGGGCTCAAGTTCGCTTCATGAATCGCCGTCTTTCATTTCAGTACCGAGCCACAAGGAATAATTACATTATAATTAAAATGCAATGGAATCCAAACGCATCCGTCTTTTAGGGGGGAAAACTCTTTATCTTTTAATATATAGGTTATTAACATATAACCATTATTTTAATATATGGAAATTTCGCGGGGTAACCCTGTGGTATTGCAATTTTCGCGGGGTATAATTTTTTTTTGCATATTTCGTGTGGTACCCTTGAGGTTTTGTAAAATTTTGCGCCGTGCCCTTACTTGTTAAATTTGACTGACGACATTAAATTTGAAATAAAAAAAACAAAAAGAAAGCAACAGAGAAAGCGAAGACAAAGATAGACATGAAGCTCGCGCGAGAGAGAGGGAGAGAACGAAGGTCACATGCGAGGGAGAACGATGTTACTACTGCTCAAAGGAGTTGAACGACGTTGTTGCTGCTCGAAGGAGAACGACACCGAGTTGAACACCCGCCAGAGGAAGGCGATCTTGAATATATGGTTTGCGGAGCCCAATCGGAAGAACTGGGTGGAGGAGGAGGAAGGGCAGCAGTAGCCCAACGGTGCGTGGTTGAAGAGGGACAAGTCGTCGAGCTCGTCGAGGATAGATGGGGAGTTGGTGGGGAGGGAGGAGTCTCTGAGCGAGCACGAAGATAATTAGAAGAGATAGGAGGAGAGTCAATGTGAGGAATTGGGCTAGGCATTTTCTGCAGATGAATCTAGGATGTAAAATTGGGGGTTTAGTAGATGGGGTGAAACTGGAGATAGGAATTGGAATTGAAAATTCATTCCCAATTCCCATTTCCAAGTGGAGGAATTGAGCTAGGGATTTTCTCCGATGCTCCGAATCTGTGTCAATGGAGGTCTTATTTCAATTTCATGGTAGTGTTCTTCCTGTTTCTCTCAGAGTTCAAACTGATGAAGGACTAGGAGAGAGAGTGTGGAAGGCCATGCAAATGGAGAGGGTAGGGTGCAGTTCAGTGTTCTTCATGTGTCAATGGAGGCTAGGGTAAGGGCCAGACCTGAGATTTGAATGGCTTGAGGCAAACTATGAAAATGGGGCCCTAATTCACACAATCATCAATTGGTTTCCAAAAAAAAATATAGGTACGTTACATACTTAATGATCAATATAAGCCATGTTTTGTTCATAAACTTTAAACTCTTTATGAAGAACAACTAAACTTCGCCTAAACAATATATTTTTCATCTAGAGCAAATCATACAACAACCTCTGCTCCTAATTCCTAAACAGCAAATTGTTCAAAATTTTCATCAGTATGGATCTTATGGGTATACCCCATGCCATTATTTGATAGAGTTGTACAGCTAAATTTCGCAAATTATGTTCTAGGACTTGATTTAAAGCGTAAATTTAGGAATGCAAATTAATTAAAATCCTAATTCCTAAACCAGTAAACCCCAATTCCTAAAACCTAATTCATAGACCCTAATTCCTAATTCCTAATTCCAAAATCCCAAGATAAGGAAACCAGTCAACCAATTGCGATTTTGTCCATATTTTGCAAATTGGATTTGGAAATTGAAGATATGGAAGAAATCAAGAGTAGCAAAAATACCTCGCTCCGCTGAGAGCTTTTTCCGATTTCACATATCATGTTCTTCCATTCTTCCGTATTAAACGGTGGTCTACTGTGTAATTTTCTAGCCAATATGGGCCCTCAGTGACTATGGGGCCTGAGGCGAGCGCCTGTTGGACCTCACATCAGGTCCGGGCCTCACTAGGGCCCTACAATTGCAAATGGTGGTGAAGGTTAGGGCCCTGAAATTGCAAAGGGTGGTGTTCTTCCTTTTTTTTTTTTTTTTTTTTTCTTTTTAATTTCAATTGTAACGGTGCTGTCAAATTTAACAAGGGCAGGACACGAAATTTGACAAAACCTCAAGGGTACCACACGAAACAATACAAAAGACTTGTATATCTCGCGAAAATTGCAATACCACAGGGGCACCCGTGAAATTTCCGTTTAATATAAGTTAGAAAATCAATCCGAAAAATATATGGTTTCCTAATATTTTAAACAAAATATGACCTTTACCCTTAATTAACATAAATTAGAAAATCTTACCCATATATGGTTTCCTAATTTATTAATTGATTTGCATATAAACAAAGTCAATTAATTTTTATAAATAGTAAATACACCTGAATATATATTTGTTCACTTAATTTCTACAAAACCTAAACCGGACCCTAATCCTCTCCATCAACAACACCGTCCGACATACATATGGCTAGTTTAGTCTCTCCATCTTTTCCCATCAAGTTTATATATATTCCTGAGATAGAGGTGATGTGAACACCCCTAAAGAAGGCTACATTAAACTCAACTTCCACGGCGGATTACTGCGATCCAAGAGTTTTGTCATTAGTGCCGGAATCTTCAGAGACCACGTTGGTGTTCCGATCTTCTCCTACGGGTTTGTCATGCCTGAGTTTGCTGGCCAAACCCCCTACGATGGCGAGGCAAACGCTCTTCTCGTCGGACTTTGCTACGCGCACTCTCAAAGATTCCACAAACTATGCATCGAGGGTGACGCCAAGTTTTATATCAATGCCCTAGAAGAAAGGAGGACAGATGTGTGGTACAACGAGGAGGTGTTGGATGTCATTGGGAAGATCCTTGCTGAGTTGCTCGAAAGACCGAATATTAAGTTCATTCATCGGGAAGGAATCGAACATGACGGTGGATGCGTTAGTGAAGGTGTTACACGACCATCCGATGGATGACGACCGCTTGACTCGAAAGGAGGAACAATCGGCCAAGGAATCGAACATGACGATGATGGTGGATGCGTTAGTGAAGGTGTTACACGACCATTCGGTGGATGTCGGCTGCTTGACTCGAAAGGAGGAACAATTGCCGATACAGGTCGGGAAGGTGGTAGATCGGGACCGCCGCGGTTACACATTATTATTTGAATATTTTTGCGGTATCTCACTAGATGAAATTATGAGAAACTCCGTTCAGATCGTAAGAATACGGGAGTCGTGTTGGGTTTAATTTAGTGATATTCTGAGAAACCCCATAGGATTCAATAATCTAACAAAAACTTAAGCCGTTGTATAGGCGATTCACCTCGTCTTATATTGTGATGTTTTACTACCCACAATCAATGGAGATGTTGTGTATGTCAATACACTATATACCAATATTCATTTCACAGTTGAAACCACAAGTCCACATGGCAGAATATTTATTTATTTATTTATTTATTTTTGGACGTGTGGGGTTCCGAGGTTATCGACTAATCCATAAGGCAGAATATTGAATTATTGTTTCCTTTGCTCGACAGAAGCTATTGAGAAATTCCCTGAATTTGTTCCAAGCTATCGCACATGATCGATCATCTTTTCCTCATTCATTCGACGGATCCACCGAAGCAAGTCGGAGCAAGCAAGAGGCAAAAATCTATCCTTGCAAGTTGCAAGAGTTCCCGAAGGAATTGTATCCTTTAATTTAATGTGCAATGACTAGTTATGGAATAGGACAATTGATAGAGATATTCAATCCGATTATTTTAGGAGTCGTAATGCTTTGCTAGAAGCCAACTACGATTAATGGGCTTAAACGGGTTAAACCCATGGCTATTATAAACGGGTCCTATGCGGTCACACACTTAGAGTTACGGACTTGATCAAAAGATAGATGATTTTATTATTAGTGTATATTAGATATATATTAATAATAAAGGGATAAGATTTATTTGTGAAATAAATAATTAATCAAGTAAGGTATAAATATAAGCTTATAAAGATGGGCTTATGGGGACTTGACCTAATTAACAAATTCCAAAAAGTAACGTGAGTTTTGGCCGCTTCCCATCCAGGCGTGAGGGCGGAATTCTCACCATCATCAATCAAGAGCAATTTGATTGTTCACCTTTCGATCTTCGTCCTAGCAGTCGAAGGCAAAGGAGATCTAGACCGGGCTTTTGTGGACCAAGTAGAGGAGCAACACGTGGGGCTCTAGTTCTCTTCCGAATCCTCTCCGTTTAGATCCGGTTCACGCATCAAGAGGTATCTCCTATGAACAATGATTTGATCTATCGATTTTATGCATAAAGATCCCTACGATTAGATGATAGAAAATAGTTTTTAAAACTTCCGCTGCGCATCTAATTTCCTTCAGTGGCATCAAAGTATCTTGCATAAATTGATAGGATCGATTGATTTTCTTGTTATTTTCAATTCAATTTTGCAATATATTTGATATATGGAATAATTCGTATGATTAAAATTTTGATTTTAATTAATTGGATGTAACGAGTTCGGAATTTGATTCCGATAAACGGCGCCGGACGTCTGTCTCAATTTTCCCTGATGCGAATCAACATGTACACAAATATATCGATATTGATTACAGTACCTACGTAAGCATCAATTGGTTTGTTCAAAACAATATGTTTACCTACGTAAGCATCAATTGATTTTTTTTTTCGAAAACAATATGTTTACCTACGTAAGCATCAATTGGTTTTTTCGAAAACAGTATGTTTTGAAATCGGTCTGTTAAATTAATTTGTACACTTTATATTAAAGATGTGATTTTTTGTATAAAGTATAAAATATTTGATTTTATGAAAATACAAGTTGATTTAAATTTATGAAATTAAGAATTTTATGATTTTGATGCATAAAGTTGATAAATTTTATGTGAATTTGATTCATATATTAATTTGTCAAAAGTTTAAGTTTTATGAAAACTTAATTACCATCTTAATCCTATAATTGTCAAAGTTTGTAATTGTTACAAAATTTGAGTGGGAGTTGATGGAGGTGTAATTAGGGTTATGGGAGATATTTATGATTTTAGTGTAAAATCTTAAATTATCTTAATTAGATATGGTATCTATCCAATTATACAAGGTAACAGTTACCATAAAATTAATTCCATATATATTATTGCTAGTTTTTGAATTAAAATATCAAGAATGTTCATGGATTTATTATGCTTGTTTTATATTGTGATATATTGCTTGCATATATAAGGTGACTAGTATGGCCCATAAATACGATCTGCGTATCGTTATGTTTTTTGTACACGATCTGCGTATCGTTATGTATTTTTGTAATTTATTTTCAGTAATTAGATTATTAGAAAATATTGTAATTGATACAAGATGACATAAAGACATAAGAAGTTCAAGGATGGAGATCCATGAAGGGCGCGAGGGTGGAGACCCATGAAGATTAGATCTTTATTTTATGCATCGTAGGGGCCATACTAGGATCACAATTTCATTGCATTTTGAATGCCTTATTTTAAGTTTTATGTTGTTTTTATTTATGACATTTTTTCACTTATAAATAAAGACAAATAAAAGACTTAAGTTCCTAAGGTAAATTGGGGCAATGCCTTTCCATATCATAACCCATTAAGTTTTGGATTTTTGGTTGGATGGGCTTCACAAAAGTGAGGGTGTCTTTCCATAATCTTGGGCTAATGAGGGTGAATCTATACGGGGGTTCATAAACCTTGATATGGTTGTACCCAACGAGAGACCAAAAGGCAAAGTTTTGGATCTTGAGGCATAGGATGATTTTGCATTGGATGTGGATCATCAACCAAGAATTATAAGGAGTTATAATTAATTAGTAATTGTTACTTACCTTGAGCATACAAGACTCAAGGCAGTGCAAAAGTACGTTGGGTCTTGTGTGTAATGGGATCTTGGAATCATTTTATTCACTAGGAACAATAACAATTTGAATAAAATGCGCATTTACTTATTTTAAAGGTGTTTAATCCTAAGTAATTTGCATTTCGAACATAAACTGATTTGTATGTCATTTCCTTTTTATATAGGCATTATAAATTGAATGGAACGAATTTTCTCGATTGGGAAAAGAATCTGAGAATCGTCCTCAGGTCTGAAGGGCGTGAAGATGTCCTATCAACCCCTATCCCTGACATTACTGATACCTCATCAAATGAGGAGAAGGCTAATGTAAAAAAGCTTAGGAGTGAGTCTTTGCCTGTCACTTGTCTGATGCTAGCAGGCATGGAACCTGATCTTCAAAAGAGGTTTGAACATCAGGATGCTTACACAATCATCACTAACCTGAAAGTGTTGTTTCAGGAACAGGCAAGGATTGACCGATATGAAACTCACAAAGCTATACTGGATAGCAAGCTTGTGAAGGGGAAGCCAGTAGGTCCTCATGTGTTTAACATGATTGGGCTTTTTAGCCGTATGGAGACACTAGGCACCCCATATGACCAAGAGTTGGCCACAGATATCGTGTTGCACTCATTGCATGATGGATTTGCCTCATTCAGGATGAACTATCATATGCATGGTCTCAAGAAGAACCTGAATGAACTCCATGGTATGCTCAAAGCTGCTGAGCAGAATACTCCTACTGACAACAAGAAAGAAGTTCTTAATGTCAATAAAGGGAAAGGGTTTAAGAAGGTAGCCAAGAATAGGAACAATCCCCAAGAGAAAGGCAAGAAAGTTTCAAAACCTAAGGGAGGTGAGAAGCCAAGAGTGGCTGCAGACCATGATTGTTTCCATTGCAAGGCGAAGGGACACTGGAAGAGAAACTGTCCCAAGTACCTGGAAGACAAGAAGAATGGGACTTTGAGTTCCAACACTTCAGGTATTTATGTTATTGAATTACTGTCAACCAATGTTTGCACATTAGATAATGGTCCTACTTGGGTATTAGATACCGCATGTGGTGCTCACATTATTTCAAATGTGCAGGGACTAAGAAATAGGAGACAAGTGAAGAAAGGGGAGATAGAGCTACGCGTTGGAAATGGAGCAAGCGTTGCTGCACTTGTCGTAGGAGATTTTAGTTTATCTCTTCCTTCTGGTTTAATCTTAGAACTAAATAATTGTTATTTTGTTCCTAGCATTACAAAGAACCTTGTTTCGGCTGCAGTAATGTATTCTGAAGGTTTTAATTTTAGCACTACAGATGAAGGTATAATTATTCACAAGAATGATATCTTCTATGCTCGTGCTCAAGATATTAATGGAATATTTGTATTCGACCTTACAACAGAATCATATAACATAAATACAAAAAGGCAAAAATCAAGTAATTTGAGTGAAGCCTACCTATGGCACTGTCGTTTGGGTCACATCAGTTTAGACCGCATGAAGAAGCTCCATAGAGATGGACTTCTAAAAGACGTGGATTGTGAATCCATTGATACATGTGAGTCATGTTTGATGGGCAAGATGACAAGGTCACCTTTCAAAGGAACAGATGAAAGGGCTAATGAGCTATTGAGCATTATACATACTGATGTATGTGGGCCAATGAGTACAGAAGCTAGAGGTGGTTATAAATACTTCATCACATTTACTGATGGCATGAGTAGGTATGGATATATTTACCTTATGTCACATAAATCGGAATCCTTTGAAAAGTTCAAGGAATTTCAAAATGAGGTAGAGACTCAAACTGGCAAGAAAATAAAAGCACTTCGATCAGATCGTGGTGGTGAGTACTTGAGCCATGAATTTGATCATCATTTGAAAAATTGTGGGATAGTAACACAATTGTCTACTCCAGGAACACCACAGCTTAACGGTGTATCTGAAAGGAGAAACAGGACCCTGTTAGACATGGTCCGATCTATGATGAGTTTTGCTGACCTTCCGGTATCCTTCTGGGGATATGCCCTCACAACTGCCGTACTTACATTAAACAGGACTCCGTCTATAGCTGTAGACAAAACTCCATATGAGATATGGACTGGAAAGGTTCCAAAATTGTCTTTTATGAAGATATGGGGATGTGAAGCTTATGTAAAACGTTTACAAACGGATAAGCTTGCCCCTAAATCAGATAAATGCTATTTTATAGGGTATCCAAAAGGTAGTTTTGGATATTACTTCTATAATCCCGCTGAACAAAAGGTGTCATAGTTGAATGAGGTGTTTAGTCTAATTATGAATTACGACATAAATCACAAGCAATTCATCAATCTTCGATGACCTCATAACCGATTCATTAAAGAGATATCTGATGAGTTTTCAAATTAGGATTTACAAAACCTACCACGGAATATATATATAGTAGCAATCACTTGAACAAATTATAACATAAAATCAACCTTCAATATCTTTGCAAGTGAGGTGCATTCGTGCATCAATGGAGCGTCAATTAATTGAAAAAGTCTCAATAGTTTGAACATTATTTAAAGATTTGGATATTTGTTGTTATAATCAAATCATGCCAAATAATGAGCAAATCTGTCATTAACCAAACAAAATCCTCAAATGTTATATTTACTAAAACAAAAACCGAAAAAGAGATAGTTACCAATTTAGCCTATTTATAAATTAACCAGTATGAAAAGTAACACTCGACTCATTATACTCAAATAGATAGCCGTAATAAACGCTATGGTTATAGTAATCATCAGCGAATCACATGATTAATCATGAATAACAAATTATCTCAATCAGACTATGAATCGAAATCTCTCAGAATCAGGCCCAAATATAGTAATTAATTAAACAACGAGGCTGGGAAGTGATTATATTATAGATATTGAATTGATGAAAACAGGTTAACAATTAGAAGAGCAGGAAGACAAGTTCTTGATCTCACTGATCTCCAAATGAGCCCCGGCGGAGGCAACGTCAATAGTAGAGCCCCTGAGGGAATCAGAGGCGTTCAATCTGAAGGGGCGATCACCACCGTTGATCTCCTGGGCGTGCAGGGACTTCTTCCTGGAGACGACCGTAGAGTAGATCTCCTCGAGTACCCTGAGGAAGGCGGACTCCACGTTGTCCCCAGTGAGGGCAGAGGCCTCAGAGAAGAAGAGGCCCCGATCGCGTGCGAACTCCACAGCGTCTTCGGTGGGGACTTGCCTCTGGGCCGTCAGATCGGCCTTGTTGCCGATGAGCATGATGACTATGAAGGCGTCGGCGTGGGCCTTGAGCTCATCAACCCACCTGGCCACGTGATCGAAGGACTGGCGTTTGGTGATGTCGTATACCATCATTGCTCCTAGCGCTCCCCTGTAGTACGCACTTGTCACTGCTCTGTACCTGCTCCGTTCACCATTCATACATTATTGGTGAACCCGAAAACCCGACCTGCCAGACCCGAAACCGATTGTTCCGAGTACCCGAAAACATAATGAAGTATGTCACTCAAAAACCGACTCACCCGGCCCATTTTTGACCCGAAATCCAAATACCTAATAATTCGAATGAACCGAACTTGATTCAACCGAAATCCAGACCAAAACTCGATAATCATAACCATTACTTTTCCCTACTCTCCTAAGCCCTTAAAACGACGAGCTGAAATAAATTCAATTTTATAAGGTAGTTTATATGTAGAGCAGTGTTACTAATGAACACAGATGGAACTGGACTCAAATCTGGATTCAGGATGCTGATCTTGATTTGCTACCTACTACAATAATTGCTACAGTATATATTAATGTAATTAATAGACGGTCTATTTATCCTATATATACTCTAAAAGATAAGAGTACTAGCATTAGTTCTAATATCCTCTGGAATTTTATACCACATCCTTTTTATACCACATTAAGGATGATCAAAAAGTCAGATTACATCTTGTGTAATCGTTTTTAATTCTTGTCTACTGTAAAAAAAAAAAAAAATACTAGTAGTATTAATGGATTAAAGGATTTAAATTTATTTACAAAAAATACATCAATAAATCACGACATACGTTTATTTATTAGACTATTTTTTTTTAATATTATTAATAAGTCTTATAATATACTCTTAAAATGTAGAATAAAAAATCCAATTAAAAAACTATTATTGTGGACATCTTAGTACTCCCTCCATTCATCAATCAAAATATCTCATTCTATAGTTAGAGTGTAATTCTCTTAAAGTTAAATATGTCAATTTATATATTATGCTAATTATTTTATAAAATTGGTTTATAATTATTTTATAATTAATAATACATGTTTATCGGTTTTGATAATGGGAAAAATGATGTTTACCAATAGATATAATTTCAGTATAGAGTAGTAATTAATTAACTATTCAAGAGATCTCAATTTTACTATATACTACTAATTCTGTCATAAAAATAATGTCATTTATTATTTATTTCCGCTTTTTATAAAATAATAAAAAAAACTACATAAAAATCATTTTTATTCAATTTTTTTTATGACTTTGTACTTATTACTTATTAGTTATAAATATAAAATAATGAAATTAATAAAAAAAATTATTATTTTTTATAGTTTTTAATTCATTAAAAAGTGTAAATAAATAGTAAAATGAAATTTTAGTTTATTTATTTGACATTTGCTATTTTATATAATTTTTAGTTTATTTATTTGACACTTACTATTCATGTATTCTTTTGATGAATAATAAAAAAATATTAAATATTATCTTATTTTAATAAATGTATTATTATTATTAATAAGTATAAAATCATTTTTAAAAATTTAATATTTTATATAATTTAAATATTAAATGCTAAAAAACAGAGAGAGTATTTTTCTGTACCGAGGTAGTATACATTATAGGGAATTATCCTTAAAGCAAATTAATAAAATAATGGATCGGAAATTTCCTCTTTTTTTTTCTTTTTTTTTTGATAAGGAATGGATTGGAAATTTCAAAAGAAACAAAATTGCCCAAATGAAAGAAAAGGTCAAAAAGGTGTGCATATGTTAGAATTGGTTCCCTAATTTCTGAACTGGAAAGCATATAAATTTTCAAATAGGTTGAATTCCACGAATATGGGCGATCATCACTCCAATCTGATGGGGGTTCATTTGAATTTGAAGCAAATCAAGAAACATAAATCAAATCATAGTTAGCTACTGTAGTAAAGAGTAAAGAGTAAAAAAGGGGGGAAAAAACCTCTCTTGGCCAGCAGTGTCCCAGATCTGAGCTTTGATGACTTTGGATTGGATGGTCAGAGTTCTGGTCTGAAACTCAACACCGATGGTGGATTTGGAGTCGAAGCAGAAGTCGTTTTTAGCGAACCTCGCTAGTATTTGAGTCTTACCGACAGCAGAGTCACCCACCACCACCACCTTGAACACATAATCCACCCTCATCTCCTCTCCTCCTCCGTTTGCTATCCCCACACCGGCACCGCCCGCTCTATACTCCCCGCCGCTCATCTCCTCGTTCATCTTCCCTCGCCCCAACCCCCACCTCCTCCCCCTCTAACTCTAACTCTGGCTCCAACTCAGATGCCCCACCCAGATTATTAATGACTACAAAAAAAGCAGGGTACGCTGACGCTTCAAATTGGGTGGGTGCAAGCTTGCTAAAGTGAAACCTAATTACAAGTGTGTTTGTGTAAATATATACTCCGTATATGGATTTTCAAATAGGCAGGTTAGCGCAAATACAGCTGAATGGATTAATGATTTTATTTTGAGTATAGGAAGTCCCTTTTGAGCTAGCTAGCTTTTTCCCCCTTTCCTTGGTCTCCATTCTTTAATTTGTCTCCATTTTATTAACACCCCACCTTTCTTTAATTTGTCTTTTTGGTATGTGAATTGTTGTCTTTCCCATGACAATGGGTCGGGATCAACCCTCATTTCACATCATCCATCTTGGTGGACAATCACCCCACTTCACCCACCGTCCATATCCATTTCACTCGTATATCCACTTCACTCATCACCCATCGGGGTTTCATTTTGTCGATTTTCGTCTAATCCGAAAGATAAATTGTCATATATACAACATACGACTATAATAAAAAAAAATTGTTATAAAAATACAAGTTTTAAATAACATTATGCCCAATTTCCTTAACCAATTAATTGAATGTCCACCGGGTAGTCCATATTAACCCAACGTCCTATTGGGCAACTTTTTGACCAGTTACTGGAAGTCTTCTCTCTCGCTTCTCAGTTTCTCTGTTTAGTTGCTTTTGAACGATCATCATCGATCTTCGATCCCTTTCTCTCTCGATCAATGTGTTCGTTTCCTATTATTGGACAACAATGGCATGTGAAGGTTAGTTTTCTTGTAATGCAACATTTTTCGTTGGGGTTTCCTGCTCATGTATGGACCAAGGTTTAACTGTTTAACTTCTTTTTTTAACCTAGGTTTAATTCTTTGTAATGTGTTTAATTTTGCACATGCACTAGCGTGCCTGGTTTAGAAGAGTACCAAAACAAGTTCAATGTGATTGTAGTTTATTTTGTCCGTTGTGTTCTATTTTTTATATTGCTCGTTGTTTTTTCGATAATGTCAGCTTGTTTATATTTGTGGTTTGTAGGATTATCTTTATTGGCTTAGTGATGAAGAATGGTTTCCTGCTCAATGTAATATGTATTCTTACCCCGATGTTTGTGGAGTCATTAGAAAAGGTTTGTCAAGAATTCTTGTAAATCGACATCACATCTGACAATAAAAGTATTTTAAAACTTTGCATGGATGCAAGTGGCTGAGTTCTAGATTGTTAGAACTGGTAATCTATGAACCAAATGAGAGGAAAAGGGAGGGAAGTTTGTTGTGTTTCATTGCTGTGTAAAACTGAATAAATTGAATGTGCAAGCTGAGATTTTATTTATAATAGAGCATGAAAACAGTAAAATGAGCTAGCTAGTGTACGGGTATAACAACCTACAACTTGACATTCCACACACATATAACAATACTCGACAGGCCCCCGCAAGCCGAGAATTTGGAGACATTCCCAGCTTGGATAAATTGATTTGTTGCTGTGTTTAAGGCAAAATCTTGGTAAACACATCAGCAAGTTGTTGAGTGGTGTGAATGTATGACAATTGAAGAAGGCCTTCCATGACTTTGTCCCGTGTGAAGTGGCAGCCCACTTCAATTTGCTTTGTTCTTTCATGGAAGACCGGGTTCTTTACAATTTTTAGAGCCGAACTGTTGTCACCATGGTTGTTAAAATCTAGATCCAGATCGTGGGATCTTACGATTCTACGATCCAAAGTGGCCCAACCGATCTGGATCGCACATACAGAGTCTTATGCAGCAGGATCGCAGCAGAATCGTACAGGATCATAGCAGGATCGTATAGGATCGTAGAATCGTAGCTGGATCAGAATTAGAATCTAGATCCTACAGCATGAATTAATATGTTGATTTTTTTAATAATATTTTTTGGTAATTTGATTTTTTAAAATTTTTTTAGGTAATTTGAATTAATATGTTGATTGATATAGTTATCTTGATTTTTTTAAAATAATGCATTGATTCACTCTCTATTTAAGGATATAAAAATTCTAGAATTATGACTTACTGTTCGAATTTTTTGGGTTATTATATACACATGTGTGGATTTTTCATATATGGATAGACAAATAAAGTTGTTATAGCTATTGAGCATTGATTTAACTTTACATATAAGTGATATGCAATATTTTGTAATTACTTTATCAAAAAATTAAACATGCAGTAGGATCTTACGATTCTACGATCCGATTCTATTGCACCCCCACCGATCCGATCTAGAATCTCGATCCTAACAACATTGGTTGTCAAAATAGAGAGTAACTGGTTGCAAGGAATTGATGCCCATGTCTTAGAGGAGACGGACCATCCATGTAATCTCTGCAGATGCTTAAGCCATGGCACGGTACTCTACCTCAGCTGAGCTCCTAGAAACAACTGACCGTTTCTTAGATTTCTAGCTAATAGGAGAATTGCCGGCAATAAGAGATAACCAGTGACAAATCTTCGTGTATTTGGACAAGCAACCCAGTTTGAATCAGAATAAGCAGTGAGCACTGGGTGATCACACCATTTCAAGGTAATGCCACAACCAGCTGTACCTTTAACATACCTAAGAGTATGAATAAGAGCTTCATAATGAGGGACACGAGGTGTTTGCATAAACCGACTTAAGGTCACTGTATAGGAGAGATCAGGCCTTGTGTGAGTTAAGAAATTTAGTTTGCCAACCAACTTTCTATACAGAGAAGAATCAGTAAAGACATCACCATCAGTAGCACTGAGTTTGCAGTTCAAGGGAAGAGGTGAACACACATGCTCAAGTTGAGAGAGATCAACTTCACTCAAGAGCTCTTTGGTGAACTTGCTTTGTGTCAAAACTATCACACTATCAATATATGAGACCTCTAATCCCAGGAAGTAGTTCATCAAGCCAAGATCTTTGATGCTAAAGTCCTTGTGAAGAAACTGCTTGAGGAACTCAATAAAGACAGAATTTGAGCCAGTAATTAGCAGATCATCAACATAAATAGCTACTAATGTCAAGTGATCCTTAGAATGATGAGTCAAGAGGGAGTAATCATTCTTTGATTGAGTAAAGCCTAGGGAAAGCAGTGCAACAGTTAGCCTGTGAAACCATTGCCTCGAGGCTTGCTTAAGGCCATATAAGGACTTTTTAAGCTTGCAAACATGGTTGTTGGGATTGAGAATTCCATCAGGCATCTTCATATACACTTCCTCTTGAAGAAAGCCATGGAGAAAGGCATTGTTAACATCCAACCGATGGACTTTCCAATGCTTAGATGCAGCAACAGAAATCAAGCATCTCATAGTAGGCATCTTGACAACAGGAGAAAAGGTTTCAAAATAGTCAATCCCATGCTTCTGATAAAAACCTTTAGCCACTAACCTGTCTTTATACCTCTCCAAAGACCCTTCTGACTTGAGCTTAACCTTGAATACCCATTTACATCCAATGGCCTTTTTGCCTATTGGTAAAGGAACTGATTCCCAAGCGCCATTGGAGGGTAGAGCATATATCTCCTTTTTCATAGCAATAACCCAGTTTGGATCATCTCTAACTTCTTGGTATGATTGAGGTTCAATGTAAGAGGATAGGTTGGAGATAAAGGCAAAATGGGAGGGTGGTAAAAAATCAGAGGTAGTTAAGTTCACATGATGTGTTTGAGAGGGAAGAGTGCAAGAGTATCACTCAAATAAGCAGGTGGTCTTCGATGTTGTATGTTGGATCTACGTACAACATTAGGAGGGTCAAGAGGAGAAGGAATGAGAGCTGCATGTGAGCTATCATCAAGGATAGATGGCTCAGAAGAGTCAACAAAGGGGGTGACAGCATGGTAAAAAAAGTTGTCAGAAAAGTCTGAAACAAGAGTGGGAAGTATCTGAGATACATGTAAATAGGACAGGTAATGAAAAGGGAAATGTTGTCCATGAAACACCAAGTCCCTGGAATGGAAAACAATCTCTGTGTGGAGGTTGAAAGCAACATATGACTTTTCACCAAAAGAATATCCAAGGAAAACACAAGGCACATCACGTGGTTGGAGTTTATCTCTTCCTGTTTTCAAGGTACTGGAAAAAGCTAAGCAACCAAAAGCTTTCATGAATGTGTAATCAGGGGCTTTATGAAACAATAGCTCAAAAGTTGTTTTATTGCCCAAAGTAGACAAAGGTATTCGGTTGATAAAAAAGGTGGTAGTGAGCACACAATGCCCCCAGAACTGAGGAGGAAGATTAGATTGAAAAGACAATGCTCTAGCAACTTCAAAGAGATGCTTATGTTTTCGCTCAACAACACCATTCTGTTGAGGAGAATCAACATAAGAGATTTGATGAATGATGCGATTAGTGGAATAAAAGGATTTGGCATTGCTGTCAGCAAATTCAGGAGCATTATTAGAACGAACGCATTTGATTTTAGTATTGAACTGTGTAAGCACAAAACTATAGAAAGATTTTATCACAGTAAAAACATTGCTTTTATTACTCATGAGAAATAGCCAAGTACAACGAGTGTGATCATCAACAATGGGTAAGCAAAATCGAAACCGATTATAAGTAGTGTGTTTGTAGGGACCCCAAGTATCCAAATGAATGAGATCAAAAAGATCTTGAGCCCTATTACAAGAGCTGACAAATGACTTTCTATGTTGTTTTGCTTGAGGACAAACTTTACAAATGACCTTGTGTTTGACAAAAAGAAGACATCAATGGTATGTGTTTCAACTGCTCATAGACAACATGCCCGAGCCTACAATGCCAAATATCAAGACTCTTTTGAAAGCTGGAGGAATCTGACAGAGAAACAGTTGTACGTGAACCAACATCAGGAGAGCAATAAGTCTTTCCAATGAGGGATTTATCAAGAACATATAATCCCTTTTCTTCTTTACCAATCAAAAGAGGTTTCCTCATTGAAGGGCTCTAAAGATAACAAGCAGTAGGAGTAAGTATGACATTAGAGTTCAAAGCTTTGGTCAATTTGCTAACAGATAGCAGGTTGAAGGAAAAGTTTGGGACATGAAGGACATTGCATACAGATAGGTTGGGAGCAAAAGTAGTGGTGCCAATATAGGTCACATTTGACTTGTATCCATCAGACATGGTGATAGAAATGGGGTTTTGTATTGGAGTATAGGACGAAAGTAAAGGGAGTTGTGGGGTAATATGGCCGCTGGCCCCACTATCAATGATCCAAGAAGAGTTATTGCAAGAAGAAAGAAGACAAGAAGCAATACATGCCAAGAAAGCACAAGAATCCTGTTGCTCATAAGAAGCTTTGCTTAGTAAGTTTATCGACTGAATGTATTGCTGATCAATAAGGGAGACAGTCTAAGATGAAGAGCTATTAGTAGGATGATGATCACTGGATGTAGAAGCGGCATCAGCAGTATGATTGCCCTTGGATTGCATAGAGGAAGGGTAACCATGAAGTTTCCATCACCTCTCAATCGAATGATTCCTCTGTTTGCAGTGGTCACAGAAGAATGAATTCTTCTTCTTGCCAGTGGCGCCATTGGTGCTAGAACTGCCATTGACGTTGGACTTAGAAAGAGCATTGTTACGCGCCTGAGAACTGGATGCCTTACTGTTAGCAGAAGCAGCAAGGGCAGATGCATCTTGATCGACTGGTGAAGCAGGAGATCCAATTGCGCGTTGCTCTTCTTCTTGAAGAAGCATCTGGTAAACCTCATCCAGAGAAGGAGGGGGATTGATCAGCAATATATTTCCACTAATTGCAGAATATGACTCATTGAGTCCCATCAAGAACGAGATCACTTGTTGATCTTGAAGAACTAAGGTAAGAAGATTACAAAAACCGCAATCACAGACTTCACTCTCTAACATTGCATAATACTCATCCGAGAGTTTCTTGCGTCTTGTAAAATAAGAGGTAATCGAACTAGTACCTTGAGCAACAGAACTGAGATCATGTTGATCTTGATAAATCCGAGTCCGATTCGCTTTGCCAAATAGGGAAGCAAGCTCTCTCCAAACTTGCGAAGCAGATTTGCAAAACAAAATTGACTCGGCGATGTCCATGCTAACTGAGTGGAACAACCAAGAAATGACCATGTTGTTATGTACATCACTCCCACTGTGCGAAAAGAATCGAATCCATCGCAGGAGGTTTGCAGGTGCCGGTGACGAACCCCAATATGTTCTTTGCCAACAAAGAAACCTCCACCGATCGGCGCCAGTGATGATAATTCCGATCATCAAGAAGTCTCGTGGACAAGACGTAGCTTGGATGATTAAAAGTGTGGAGAAAAAGCTCGTTGAGAGGATCCACCGGAGATGGTGGTGGAAATCTTGGATCCGATGTTTAAGTGAACGCCATACTAGACGGAAGGAGAATCAGAAAACTGAAGATGAAAACTCAGATCAAAAGAAACGAGGCAGCGAAAAACGAAATTGGATCGAGAATCCAAGCCGATACCATGTTAGAACTGGTAATATGTGAACCAAATGAGAGGAAAATGGAGGGAAGTTTGTTGTATTTCATTGCTGTGTAAAACTGAATGAATTGAATGTACAACCTGAGCTCTTATTTATAGAGCATGAAAACAGTAAGATGAGCTAGCTAGTGTACGGGTATAACAACCTACAACTTGACATTTCACACACATACAACAATACTCAATATAGATCATAAACGTTATGATCAATGTTGAATCTGCTGAACACTGTCATAGCCAACGAACCCAATGTAACTAACTCATCTACTAGGAAAGACTTTCTTGTTGTATCACCAACAAAAAATAAGCTATTGTCAACATTAATCAATTCTCTCCCACAAAAAACTGTAAGAATGTGGGTTGACATTACTTCTTGATCTGCTAAGAGCACATGTGTCGTAAGCATGCTGACAATCGACTAACGTATGTTGATATATATATATATATATATATATATATATATATATATAAAATTAGTTCTTGCTTCACACATGCTTAGATATATATGCATTATTATATATGTATTCATATATGATGACAAGTGCTGATCGATATATGTGATGGTATAAGTGTATGATTATCATCATTATTGGAAGAGATTTTATGTGCTGACAAACGAAGTATTGGTAAATAAATATGTTGACTATCGTATTTTAATGTTTATAACAGTATATTATACATTCGTGTTATATTTACAAAGGAAATGTGTATATGTATGCTGATATTGAAGTGATTTATATATGAAGAATTTGTTTTCTTGTCCTATTAAATACCTGGATGGCAAAATTTGCTCGGTGAATGACGAACTTGCTTCACAAGAAACGTAGGGTGGAGGCGATCTTGAGTAGAAGCGGGAGGGGGTGGGGTGGGCAGGGGGTAGGGTGCCCGATGGACATTTAATAAATAAAGGTAGTTTGGTGGATATTTACTCAATTAGGTCTTATTATATGGATATATTTATTTTTCCCAATATTTTTTTTGGTCTATACCTATTACGAAGATTTTTTAAAAAAATATTAAAAAACACTAAAATGTGATTTATTTATGATATTTTATGTTTAAAGAACTGAGAGAATCCAAAAATATAGAAAGAAATTACAAAGAATTGCTTTTAAGACAATATTGAAAGAAAACGTTAAATATATATATATATATATATAATTTTAATAGAAATATGACATTTTTTAATTAAATAGTTGGGAGAATAAAAAATATAAAAAGAAATGAAGGCGGATTAATGTTATAGTAGAAAAAAAAAAGGAAGGGATTGAGATTTGAACCCTTAACCTTTGAGCTAAGATCTAAAAAAATTGTTTACTTTCGAATTGCTTGAGATATTATTCGAGAATATTGTTTGCTAATTTTAGCTTGCAAGTTCAGTTATCTTTAATTTTTGCTTGAGTTGAAAATCATTGTACTTTTCCCATAATTAAAGCAAGTGACTGTAATTTTGCACTATTCATGAATGAACTACTGCTGATTATTAGTGGCACTACTTTTCTCCTATTTTTTCCCTTTTTGATTGTAGATCACTGAACTTGCTTTCTCATCTATAGATCTCAATTACATCTATATTCAAGGTCTAGACTATGAGGTAACTGATAAATTACATAGGTTTCATATTGTATAGTGGGCTAAAAGCCCGTTAAGGCCCAATTCCTATGTAACCTATATATATGTTATATCAATGAATGGAAACCCAGGGGGACTTTACATCAATTCTATCCTTCTACATGGTATCACAACCTTTTCTTCCTCAGGGAACCCTAATTTGATCCTTCCGCCCCACCCCTCATCTTCCGCAGCCGGCGTAGTCCCCTCGCCGCCGATCTCTCTCACTCTCCTAACTCCTCCTCTCTCTCGATCCAATCGGGTGCCACCACCGCACTCGCTTCCACCGGAATCGTAGGCGACCACTACCGCTGCCAAGGTCGAGCCCTCGCTTCCCCAGCCTCCGACCAGCACTGCAGTCCCGTCGCCGCCGCTGACCCCAGCCCGAGCCGCCGCCGATTGGAGCCCTCGTCTTCGCCGCTTCCAATCGCCATTGACGTCTATTTGGAGTTGTTTTCCAATTTCTTTTATAGAATTTCCAATAACGTCCCTTTGTTTATCATAATTCCGTTTCTGGCCCCAAGTTCGTTTCTTATTACGTAAAGAGGCCAATATCATCAAAAAAAAAAAAATGCAACCGTACTACGGATATCCTATCCCTCGACATGCCGGTCCTCAGGCCTCTCTGACATCGTCCGATCCAGGCTATGTTCCGCCTGCTCTGCATCACGCTTTCTCCTCTACGCAGCTGACATCTTCAGACTCTTCTTGGTACATGGACACTGGTGCCACCTCCCACATGACGAACTCATCAGGTAACCTCTCCTCTATTTCTTTTAAGGGCCCTGCCCACTCTATTATCGTCGGAAATGGTGGTCGTCTTGCCACTTCGGGAATTGGCCACGCCAAATTACAGACCCCAACCCACCCACTACACCTCAACGATGTCCTTATTGCCCCAAAGATTGTCAAAAACCTTATCTCTGTCCGTCGGTTCACTACTGACAACAATGTTTCCCTTACGTTTGATCCCTATGGTTTCTCTGTGAACGATCTTACTACGGGGGTTACTCGCATGAGATGTAAAAGCACCGGGGAGCTCTACCCTGTCACACCACCTCCTGCGTCCAGTCAGTCGTATCCGGTCGCCCTCTCGGCATCATCGTCCAGCCTGTGGCATGCACGCCTGGGCCATCCCAGCACTGCCGTTCTAGATGTCCTCCGTTCCCAGAACCTTGTCGCCTGTACTAAAGACCCACGCTCTGGTTTATGCTCTTCCTGCCAACTAGGCAAACATGCCAGACTGCCGTTCCAATGGTCTTTGACCTCTACCCTTGCTCCCTTTGATATCATTCACAGCGACATTTGGACCTCTCCCGTGCCTAGCAAGGAGGGTCACAAGTACTACCTCTTGTTTCTGGATGATTACACTCATTACTTATGGGTCTTCCCGTTGCATTTCAAGTCCCAAGTGTTTCCTATTTTTGCCAGATTCCATACCTACATCAAAACACAATTCCACATGTCCATCAAATGTTTCCAATGTGACAATGGTCGTGAATTTGACAACAAAGACTTTCACTCCTTCTTTGCCGCAAATGGGATCTCATATCGCTTGTCTTGCCCCTATACTTCTCAGCAGAATGGCAAGGCAGAACGAATCATCAGAACCATTACCAACATGATGCGCTCTCTCCTCTTCCACGCATCTATTCCCCTTCCCTATTGGCCTCACGCCTTATCCACCACATGCTATCTCCTAAACATTCTCCCTTCCACTACCCTACACAATCGCTCGCCAGCTCAGACACTTTATTACGCCGAGCCTAGGTATGATCACCTTCGTACCTTTGGTTGCCTGTGCTTCCCTAATCAGGCATCCACCGCCCCACACAAGCTTCACCCTCGCTCTACCCCTTGTGTCTTTCTTGGCTACCCGTCTGATCATCGCGGTTACATTTGCCTCGATATCAAGACTCACAAGATCATTCTCTCTCGCCATGTCACCTTTGATGAGTCGCGATTTCCCTTCGCGTCTCCCACACCCCCTGTGTCGTCCACAGAGTCTGAGTCACCGTTTCCTCACTTCATTCTTCCCCAGAGCTCTCCCGGTGCTCCTGCGTCTCCCCCTCCCCCACCTCCCTCGCCACCCCCCACCACCAGACCTCACACCCGCAGCGTCTCCGGTGTCTTCAGACCCCGACAGATCGTCTCCATGACCACCGACCATCATCCCGCTATACACCCCACATCCCCTCCACCAACATCCACGCCCCCCTACGCGCGCCCGCGCCCCAAGCTGGCGCGCCCGCGTCCCGTGCTGGCGCGCCCGCGCCCCAAGCTGGCGCGCCCGCGTCCCGTGCTGGCGTGCCCGCGTCCTTAGCCTCTCCTGCCCCCATCTTTCCCGACTCCCTTTCACCCTCTGCCTCCACCCAGACCTCCCTATCCCCCGTTCCCACCTCCCACAAAACAGCCCTCCTAGACCCGAATTGGCAGGCGGCTATGCTCGACGAATACAGGGCCCTTACGAAGAATGGTACTTGGGTTCTTGTGCCTCGCCCTCCTGAGGCGAACGTCATTCGCTGTATGTGGCTCTTCCGGCACAAGTTCCGCTTTGATGGGACATTGGAGCGCTACAAGGCCCGTCTGGTGGTTAACGGTAGATCTCAACAGGCCGGTATTAATTGTGATGAGACCTTCAGCCCTGTGGTCAAGCCTGCCACTATCCGAGTGGTCCTGAGTCTGGCTCTGTCGCGCAACTGGGGCATCCATCAGCTGGATGTCAAGAACGCCTTTCTGCATGGTCATCTGAATGAGACGGTTTACATGTTTCAGCCTCCGGGGTTTGCTGATGCTGAGCGTCCAAAGCATGTCTGTCTCCTCAAGCGCTCTCTGTATGGTCTGAAACAGGCTCCACGGGCTTGGTTCCAGCGGTTTGCTTCTCATCTGCTCCGCTTGGGTTTCACTGGCAGCCGATCGGATACGTCTCTGTTTATCTATCGCAGAGGCTCGGACTTGGCTTTCCTGCTGCTCTATGTAGACGACATCATTCTCACCGCCTCTTCTGATGCTCTTCGAACGTCCATCATCTCGAGGTTGAGTGCGGAATTCGCCATGTCTGATCTGGGTCCGCTGTCTTACTTCTTGGGAGTTGCTGTTCAGCGGCATGCGTCTGGTCTCTTTCTCTCCCAGAGTAAGTATGCTGCTGAGATTGTTGCTCGAGCTAAGATGGTCAACTGTAATCCCGTCGCCACCCCAGTCGATACATCCAACAAGCTCAGTGCTCATTCTGATCCTCTGGTTGACGATCCGACAGTGTATAGGAGCCTTGCTGGTGCTCTTCAGTATCTCACTTTCACCAGGCCCGATATCAGTTATGCCGTTCAGCAGATCTGCTTGTTCATGCATGCCCCTAGGGAGCCTCACTTTCAGGCATTGAAGCGGATCATTCGGTACATCAGCGACACCCTCGAGCTCGGCACCACCATCACTCATTCCTCTAAGCTAGACCTTGTGGCTTACACTGATGCGGATTGGGGTGGTTGCCCAGACACACGTCGCTCCACGTCTGGTTACTGTGTCTTCCTCAATGACACTCTTGTGTCCTGGTCAGCTAAGTGTCAGTCGGTTGTGTCTCGCTCCAGCGCTGAGGCCGAGTACAGGGGCGTTGCCAACGTTGTCTCCGAGTGCTCTTGGCTCCGCAATCTCCTTCTTGAGCTACGTTGCCCCTTGCAGAAGGCCACTCTGGTCTACACTGATAACGTCTCCGCCGTCTACCTGGCTAGCAACCCCGTCCAGCATCAACGCACGAAGCACATTCTACATGTCCCGTCCTCCTATCAGTACGCTTATATATTCACCAAGGGTTTACCTAGACAGTTGTTCATTGATTTTCGTTCCAGTCTCACTGTACGGACACCTCCCGTTTCGACTGCGGGGGTTTGATAGATTACATAGGTTTCATATTGTATAGTGGGCTAAAAGTCCGTTAAGGCCCAATTCCTATGTAATCTATATATATGTTATATCAATGAATGGAAACCCTCGAGGGGGACTTTACATCAATTCTATCCTTCTACAGTAACTACTTATGAAACTTCTGGAATGCAAGTTTAATTTCTCATGTTTTGTTATATTTTATACACCGACATGAAAAGGAATCAATTTATAGGTCTTGTTTTCTCAAGGTCCCTTTCTACACTCCATATACAACTCAGTTTGTTTTAAAGTAATATCTCTCTAGAGTTGTAAAGTCCCCATCTTGTGGGATAGTGCTTATGAATTACTAACCTTCAACTTTTGCCCAAATGTGGTGATATATCAAGGAAACATTCACTAGGCCTCATTCAAATTTCAAACCTTGTATCAGATTTCAGAAGTTGAGACAGATGGAAGGCAGAGTAAAGTAATGTGGGAAGGAAAAGAATAAGTAAAACAAGCAATTGAGTAAATGAAAATAGAAACAAATTTTCAGTGCAAAGGATACATCCAGAATAGCATGAATGAGTGCACAAAAGAGGCAAAAAAAAGGGTTAATGAAATAACATGATACTGACATTTAGATTCAGGATAAGTGTATATTTCATACAGTATTTTCTAAGAGAAGTGTATAAAGTATAAACACACTATTATGACATATGGGTGAGAAAAAAATCAATAGGGAAGGATCTTTAAGAGGAGACTGATAAGTGCTTATAGAAGCAAGCAGAGATCATTACCATAAGCCCTCCCATAAAGCCATCAAATATAACACGGTTCCATGAATCAAAATATGAATTCACAGAAAACTTCACTTTAGCAACAAGTCCAACTGAAGCAGCTGCCATAACTAGCAACTAGAAGACAAATCCATTAACTCCTGTCAACCCCAAAATCCCGTAAATAACTCCACTAATGATGGATAAGAATGTTCGGCTGCATGAAAAAAATGAATTAGTACATAAATAACAGAAACATAAAGTAGCGGAATTGATGTAAAGTCTTCCTCGAGGGTTTCCATTCATTGATATAACATATATATAGGTTACAAGGTATTGGGCCTTAACGGGCTTTCAGCCCACTATACAATAGGAGACCTATGTAATCTATCAAACCCCCGCAGTCGAAACGGGAGGGGTCCGTACAGTGAGACTGGAACGAAAATCAATGAATAACTGTCTAGGTAAACCCTTGGTGAATATATCAGCGTACTGATAAGAGGACGGGACATGTAGAACGCGGACATGTCCAATGGCAACCTTATCCCTGACGAAGTGGAGATCAAGCTCAATGTGCTTCGTGCGTTGATGTTGGACTGGGTTGCTAGCCAGGTAGACGGCGGAGACGTTGTCAGTGTAGACCAGAGTGACCTTCTGTAAGGGGCATCGTAGCTCAAGCAGGAGATTGCGGAGCCAAGAGCACTCAGAGACAACGTTGGCAACACCCCTGTATTCGGCTTCAGCGCTGGAGCGAGACACGACGGACTGACGTTTGGCTGACCAAGACACAAGAGTGTCATTGAGGAAGACACAGTAACCAGACGTGGAGCGACGTGTGTCTGGACAACCACCCCAATCCGCATCAGTGTATGCCACAAGATCAAGCTTAGAGGAAGGAGTGATGGTGGTGCCGAGCTCGAGGGTGCCGCTGATGTACCGAATGATCTGCTTCAAAGCCTGAAAATGAGGTTCCCTAGGGGCATGCATGAACAAGCAGATCTGCTGGACGGCGTAACTGATATCAGGCCTGGTGAAAGTGAGATACTGAAGAGCACCAGCGAGGCTCCTATATAGTGTTGGATCATCAACCAAAGAACCAGAATGAGCACTGAGCTTGTTGGATGTATCGACTGGGGTTGCGACGGGATTGCAGTTGACCATCTTAGCACGAGCAACAATCTCAGCAGCATACTTACTCTGTGAGAGAAACAGACCAGACGCATGCCGCTGAACGGCAACTCCCAAGAAGTAAGACAGCGGACCCAGATTAGACATGGCGAATTCTGCACTCAATCTCGAGATGATGGACGTTCGAAGAGCATCAGAAGAGGCTGTGAGAATGATGTCGTCTACATAGAGCAGCAGGAAAGCCAAGTCCGAGCCTCTGCGATAGATAAACAGAGACGTATCCGATCGGCTGCCAGTGAAACCCAAGCGGAGCAGATGAGACGCAAACCGTTGGAACCATGCCCGTGGAGCCTGTTTCAGACCATACAGAGAGCGCTTGAGGAGACAGACATGCTGTGGGCGCTCAGCATCAGCAAACCCCGGAGGCTGAAACATGTAAACCGTCTCATTCAGATGACCATGCAGAAAGGCGTTCTTGACATCCAGCTGATGGATGCCCCAGTTGCGCGACAGAGCCAGACTCAGGACCACTCGGATAGAGGCAGGCTTGACCACAGTGCTGAAGGTCTCATCACAATCAACACCGGCCTGTTGAGATTTACCGTTAACCACCAGACGGGCCTTGTAGCGCTCCAATGTCCCATCAGAGTGGAACTTGTGACGGAAGAGCCACATACAGCGAATGACGTTCGCCTCAGGAGGGCGAGGCACAAGAACCCAAGTACCATTCTTCGTAAGGGCCCTGTATTCGTCGAGCATAGCCGCCTGCCAATTCGGGTCTAGGAGGGCTGTTTTGTGGGAGGTGGGAACGGGGGAGAGGGAGGTCTGGGTGGAGGCAGAGGGTGAAAGGGAGTCGGGAAGGATGGGGGCAGGAGAGGCTGAGGACGCGGGCGCGCCAGCACGGGACGCGGGCGCGCCAAATTGGGGCGCGGACGCGCGTAGGTGAGGCGTGGATGCTGGTGGAGGGAGGGGCGAGTTTCTTGCGGCGGGCGCCGCAAAGTGGGTTGCGGCGGGCGCCGCGCGTAGTGGAGGCGCTGATGTTGGTGGAGGGGATGTGGGGTGTATAGCGGGGTGATGGTCGGCGGTCATGGAGACGATCTGTCGGGGTCTAAAGACACCGGAGACGCTGCGGGTGTGTGGTCTGGTGATGGATGGTGGCGGGGGAGGTGGGGGGGGGGGGGGCGCAGGAGCACCGGGAGAGCTCTGGGGAAGAATGAAGTAAGGGAAAGGCGACTCAGACTCTGTGGACGACACAGGGGGTGTGGGAGACGCGAAGGGAAATCGCGACTCATCAAAGGTGACATGACGAGAGAGAATGATCTTGTGAGTCTTGATATCGAGGCAAATGTAACCGCGATGATCAGACGGGTAGCCAAGAAAGACACAAGGGATGGAACGAGGGTGAAGCTTGTGGGGGGCAGTGGATGACTGATTAGGGAAGCATAAGCAACCAAAGGTACGAAGGTGATCATACCTAGGCTCGGCGTAATAAAGAGTCTGAGCTGGCGAGCGATTTTGTAGGGTAGTGGAAGGGAGAATGTTTAGGAGATAACATGTGGTGGATAAGGCGTGAGGCCAATAGGGAAGGGGAATAGATGCGTGGAAGAGGAGAGAGCGCATCATGTTGGTAATGGTTCTGATGATTCTTTCTGCCTTGCCATTCTGCTGAGAAGTGTAGGGGCAAGACAAGCGATATGAGATCCCATTTGCGGCAAAGAAGGAGTGAAAGTCTCTGTTGTCAAATTCAGGACCATTGTCACATTGGAAACTTTTGATGGATATGTGGAATTGTGTTTTGATGTAGGTATGGAATCTGGCAAAAATAGGAAACACTTGGGACTTGAAATGCAACGGGAAGACCCATAAGTAATGAGTGTAATCATCCAGAAACAAGAGGTAGTACTTGTGACCCTCCTTGCTAGGCACGGGAGAGGTCCAAATGTCGCTGTGAATGATGTCAAACGGAGCAAGGGTAGAGGTCAAAGACCGTTGAAACGGCAGTCTGGCATGTTTGCCAAGTTGGCAGGAGGAGCATAAACCAGAGCGTGGGTCTTTAGGACATGTGACAAGGTTCTGGGAACGGAGGACATCTAGAACGGCAGCGCTGGGATGGCCCAGGCGTGCATGCCAGAGGCTGGACGACGATGCCGAGAGGGCGACCGGACATGACTGACGGGACGCAGGAGGTGGTGTGACAGGGTAGAGCTCCCCGGTGCTGTTACATCTCATGCGAGTAACCCCCGTAGTAAGATCGTTCACAGAGAAACCATAGGGATCAAACGTAAGGGAAACGTTGTTGTCAGTAGTGAACCGACGGACAGAGATAAGGTTTTTGACAATCTTTGGGGCAATAAGGACATTGTTGAGATGTAGTGGGTGGGTTGGGGTCTGTAAATTGGCGTGGCCAATACCCGAAGTAGCAAGACGACCACCATTTCCGACGATAATAGAGGGGGCAGGGCCCTTAAAAGAAATAGAGGAGAGGTTACCTGAGGAGTTCGCCATGTGAGAGGTGGCACCAGTGTCCATGTACCAAGAAGAATCTGAAGATGTCTGCTGCGTAGAGGAGACGGCGTGATGCAGAGCTGGCGGAACATAGCCTGGATCAGGCGATGTCAGACAGGCGTGAGGGCCGGCATGTCGAGAGGTAGAGTATGGATGCATGGGGACGACGCGAGAGGGTGGCCTTGTGCGGGCGCGTTGGGGACGGCGCGGGCGCTGGGGAAGGCGCGGGGACGGCGCGGGCGCGTTGGTGACGGCGCGGGCGCGCTGAAACTGGCGTGGGCGCGCCTGGGGACGACGCGGGCCGAGAGAGGGAGGGGGAAGGGTGGCGGTGCAGGGGATCCGAGGATGGCGGATCCGGCGATGGTGGCCTTGGAGAGGGAGAAGGCGGCGGTGTCGCTGTGCGCGGTGTTGTCGAGAGCAGGGGCCGGAGAGGCGGCGGTGAGGAGGAAGGTCGGAGGAAGAGGGAGGATCAATTTAGGGTTCCGTTAGGAAGAAAAGGCTGTGATACCATGTAGAATAGCGGAATTGATGTAAAGTCCTCCTCGAGGGTTTCCATTCATTGATATAACATATATATAGGTTACAAGATATTGGGCCTTAACGGGCTTTCAGCCCACTATACAATAGGAGACCTATGTAATCTATCAAGAAGATCAGTAAAGTTAAGACAAGAAGAGCAGTTATATATTCATCGATCAATCAAAGAGATCAAAATAGCATCGACCAAAAGGAGGAGACAGTTTTACTGATGTACTAAAGAGGGGATATATGGGCTCGCAAAGGAGGCAGTAAGCTATCCTTAATCACCAAGATGAAATAATCTCTCTGGCCACCAAAGAGCAAAGCACTCAACTAGCCTACAAGACAAATTCCTTTACAAAATGATCACTCCTGGATAAGTAACAGAATCTGGTGTGCTTAAGAGCGCTGTAAAGCTGTTGCTCTACATTCTGAATTTCCTTTAGATTCAGGTTATCGATTTCTTCTCCCATACAATGCCTCAACTCTGCAAGCATTATGGAAGAATACAGGATCACTGATTATCAACTAACTGGTTCTATTTTTGTGCTCATTCTGGAATTATCAGCTGAGTGGTTAGCTTGAATGTATTGCTCATTTGATTATAAGTCAGATTCTTACGGCTGGTTTCTTTTCTTTTTCTACTAGAAGTTCTTCCTGTTTTTGACTGTTTGATTAATTCCCATCACTTGTACGTATTTTTTTTCTATGTTGGTTTAGCTGGGAGCTACTGCGGTCAATCTTGTGGCAAGGGATAAGCCAGTGGATTCTACCCACCCTGCAATCACCTCCTTTCCATCAACGTCGGGATGTGGGGTATAGCTTCTTGATCTTGATACTTGCCTTGCCGTGCCTTATTGAGTTTAGGAATTGAGCTTGCTGAGTTGTTGAAACAACCAGTTTTGAGATGAACTGGTTTTGGTTGTTTATTTTTTGTGTTGTTTATTTTTAACAAGTCCTATATCCTCCAATGAAAAGGAGAGGAAGGCTATAAAAATTGTGTGTTTATTTTTTTTTGTTAATTACTTTAAGTGAGAAATTATTGTACATATTTATCCGTTAAACTTATAGAGTTGTTTTAGATTGTTTAAAAGTGCAGGCGGATTATATATACAAGATAACAACACCGCGCGCATTTGCTCGTGGTTGGAAACCTAGTATATACTCCCTCCGTTCAACAAAACTTGTCGTTTACTATTCACGCACGCTTTTTTAGAATGATAAAAACTATATTAAATATTCATTTTTTTAAAAAAAAAATTAACAAGTTTGTACTTATTAATAATAACTACGAAATTGTTAAAAAAAATTATTTAAAAAGTCGATATTTTATATAGTTTTTAGCTCCTAAAAAAGCGTGCATGAATAGTAAAACGTCAAGTTTTGTTGAACGGAGGGAGTATAAAAGAAACAAAAAAAAGCTATCCAAGCTTTAACCAAAAAAAAATGAAAAGAGGAGAACAAGGGAGAACAAGGGCCGGATCATGGATGCGGCTTTGTTAATTTCACCCCCCAAAAAGTAAAAGTTGTTGCGCAGCTTTGACTCCCTCTTTTTTTTTTTTTAAATAATACATAGGACGGATCTAGGATCCGTCCTATGTAATTTTTAAAATTTTTCCTATAACGGACGGATCCGTGTCTTTTTTAAAAAAATTATAACGGACGGATCTATGATCCGTCCTATGTGTGCATATAGCACCTGTCATGTGTGCATATAGCAATCCCGTTACAAATTGGAATTAAGGAAAAAAAAAATTGTAAACTGTTTTAAAATTCTACCCAAATTTGAAGATAGACTTTATTGGAAAGCAACTCGGGATGGGTGGTTCACCACCTCGTCTGCTCTTGCTAGTGTCTCGGGTCTGGACAGGTTACAAGAAAGCGATATCTCCTGGATATGGGGAATTGAGGCCTTCCCAAAAGTGAAAAACTTTCTTTGGAAATTGGTGATGAATGGAACCCCAACGAAGAAACGACTTACTGAAAAAGGTGTTGCAGTTCCTCTCCCTTGTATTTTCTGCAACCACCCGGTGGAAGATGCGGAACATATCTTTACCAAATGTAACCACTCTCTTGAGCTTATTAGAAAATTTGATAGGAACATTGAATCATTACTTACAAGTGTGAACACGACAGATAAGAACATCAAACAAATTGTGAACGAAGTTTTTGAACCACTATCTAAAAACCAAAAGACATTACTATCAACGATTTGGTGGAGTTTATGGACAATAAGAAATAAGGTTTTATTTAATGACGAGAATTACATGAACTGTCAACAACATGAGAGATACATAACACTACAACTACAGAATTGGAAACAAGCAAAGACTTTCCATTGGGAAGAAACCGAAGCTAAAGAACCAATACAAGCACCTAAGGCTAGAAAGAGGAAAAATCTTCGGTGGAAGAAACCCGCTGATGGATCTTTCAAGATCAATTTCGACGGGTCTAGTTTGTCCACAGGAGTTGCTGCTGCTGGTTTTGTGATTAGAGACCATCATGGCAATGTTAGGGCTTGCAACGCCTCACTCTGTGGTTCAGTTTCAGCTTTGATGGCTGAAGCTTTGGCTCTCCATATGGGGTTGACGACGGCTTTAGAGTTGGGCTTCTCACGGATTGAGGTTGAAGGAGATTGTTTGACGGTCATCAACTCTTTGAAAGGCCTGTGGAAGTGTCCATGGGAGATCGAGATGGTGATCTCTGACGTTCTTCTCTTGCTCCACTCCTTTGAAGCTTATTCTTTGGCCCACGTGTTTCGTGAAGTCAATCAGGTGGCGGACAAAGTGGTTCTTCTCTGCTTATCGCTTTTCCAGGGGCCATTTGCTTCCCATCCAGAGTTTCTTACTCTCGTCCGAAAGGACGCTATTGGGTGGTGGGTCAGCAGGGACTGACATCACCCAAATATTTGCCTTGTTTCAAAAAAAAAAAAAAAAAAATATGCTAGATTTTTTTTTTTGCGTCATTGATCAATAAATTATTTTTATTTTATCTTACAAAATTCATGACTATTTTTTTTTTATCTAATGACATCATATGTACTCCGGTATTATGAGGTGTGTTATTGACATTAAATATATTTTTATGTGAATTAATTTCAACAATTATAATATAGAACAATTATTTAAAACAAATCATAAGCTAATACGTTGGCCTAAATAACAAATACAATGTCCAAATACTATGTCAGTTTTTAAAATGGCTAAGTTAGTATATTTAAGAGAATCTTTATAGAATTTGAATAAGAAAAAATTTGCGAAATGGGCACATTATTTGGACGTATTTGCGAAATAGACGCGGGTTTGGACAAATTTGCGAAATGGCCGTTATATATTCTTATTCTCGGTTGTACGGACATTTTTTTCCTCTCTCCCAAATCCTCTCGATCTGTTTTCTCTCTCTCGACGCCGGATCCGGCTCCGATGGCGGCGAGTCGCCGGACCTCCATCTTCCTCCTATTCGCCGGACCTCCACTCGCTCGCAGCCGCCCTCACTCGCTCGTTGTCGGTATCCAGTCCTCATCGCCATTGCTCGTTGCCACTTTCCCCCTTACCCTCGCTCGAACCCTAGCCGCTCGAACCCTTGAAGCCGCCGGCCATTCGCTCCGCCTCTCTTCTTCCTTTTCTCCGGCGTCGCACCTCCCCCTCTCCTCGTCTCCGTCACTGCATCGCTCCTCCTCGCCTCGTCTCCGTCTCCGACGATCGTGCATAAGATAAGGTACAGTGTTTTTGTGAGTTGATGATTTTGCTGGATTTTGGTTGCCTTGCTTCTGAATTTGAGCAAATTTGTTGATTTTGTTGTTCATTTGTATGGATTGAGATGCGGTTTTTGGAATCTCAGCTGCTTCCAGGAACCACACAGCATCACCTGCAGATATTCAACATTGAGGCTAAAGCAAAGTTGAAGTCGCACCAAATGTCTGAGCAGGTCTCCTAAATATTTAGCATATCAGTTTCTGTTTTCTTTACATTTGCATTGTGCAGAGAATTTATCAGATCTTTTTATTTATTTCCAGGTTGTCTTTTGAAAATGGATTACTCCTAAGTTGCTAGGTCTTGTCACACAGACTTCAATGTATCATTGGTCAATTGAAGGTAAGACACTAATGGTTCATGCCATTCATAATGATTCTTAAATTGTTTTGTGCTAGTGTAAGAAGCTCCAGATTGCTTAATATTTTCTCCTTGACTTGTCGGCTTTAGGTGAATCCGAGCCTGTGAAGATATTTGAAAGGACAGCTAATCTTGCAAACATTCAGATAATCAATTATCGTTGTGATCCCTTAGAAAAGTGGTTGGTTTTAATTGGACTTGCTCCTGGTTCAGCAGAGGCACGTAGCTTAACTGGTTCCTGTTGCCTGTTACTCTATTATATGAGAAATTCTCCGTTAAAATATTCTTCCAATCCTTACACCTCATTTACACAGTTCATATTTATATAAAAATATCCATTTTTATGTTTGTTTGTTGTGAGAATAAGCTTCAGTGGTGATTTAGATGTCCTAAAAAATCTTAGGAATAATAGGTTGTGGTTTGTTAGTGTAGATGAGCCTTGCATTCTGTTGAACCCTTGGCTGTGTTGTGCAACTCCAAGGCTGAGTTGTGCAACTCCAAGGCTGAGTTGTGCAACTCCAAAGCTGAGTTGTGCAACATTTGCTTGAATGAGTCCTGTTTCTTAGAGTTGTGCAACATTTGCTTGAAACGAATCTATCTGACATGCTGATGGGAATACAAGTGCAGTTGAAACCGAAGCCTTGGTCTACATACCATGATTACTGTCGGTACATGGAAATTTTAGTCACTTTTAATCCAGATTAATCTGTTTTTCTATAAGTTTCTGCTCCTAAAATCACCAATATGTTTCCCTCTCTTTATGAAGGTGTTTTTACTTTTATGTTAGTTGTGCAACTCTTAAGACGGAGTTGTGCAACTTCTAAGACGGAGTCGTGCAACTTCATTCTAGAACTGAATTCACCGTTCTTATTTTGTTGCATTGACATTGTCTCTGTATGTTTCTTAAATGCAACTCACACCCCGTATCAGAGAATTAGCAGCCTGTGAATCCACTGTCAACCTTGCATTCGATCGTTGACAGTTCGAAATCTTGGACAGGTTGAGGCTTGAGATCATGTGCCTAACTATGATCCATCGTGGGGTTTAAGTGTGCAACTCATTTTGTTCAGATTATGGATTTAAATAAGATATGTTTTTTAGTTGTAAATATCATTATATTAATTTCTTTTATATATCATCTCTTAGCTTCCTACAGTAAAGGACAATAAGGATTTGTAGTGTTTCAGAACAGGTTGAATAAGTGTGATGTGAAGATGGAATTTGTCCGTATAAACATTGCAATAATTGATGTTAAGAGTGCTAATAATGAAACTAGCACCAAAGCTGGTTTCTTTCTCTTTTCTTTTCTTTTTGCCCCCCTTGAAATCATTCATGCTCCTACTTTTTATGTGTTCATATATGTCATTCAAGCCAATGTTGATTTGCTAATAGATTACTTCCTAATTAATACACTAAAGGAATTATGAGCTGCAGGTTGTCTTAAGGCAGCTTTGGGTTGTTCTTGTGGGCTGATCTTGCTGATGTGGAAGCAAGTAAAGCTCCAAATTTCAGTTTTTGCTGGTGTGGACAGCAACTCAAACGGTATGCCTAGCCAAATTTGATGTAGACTGCATCAAAATTGCTATATCTTATTGTGAGTAGAAGGATGTAACAACAGATGACAAGAAAAAATTGCTCAGTGTGTGCATTAGGAGTTCCACAAAATCTATTTGTACTCCTTTACTTTGCATCCAAGTAGTTTCTCTGATCTGTGATGTGTTCTGATCCGTGAATGAGCAAGAATTCTGCCTGACAACACCAGCAAGGGAGGTTAACCTGCTCGTGCATTTCTTTCTATGCTTGCATACATTCTTATTTCGAGTACACATGTCATTAGGCTTCTTCGTGTACCTTTAAAGAAAGAATTGACAGTTGTGAAATTTATGGAGGATCATTTCATTCAGGGATGTGTCATGTGTTATAGACTTACAGTTTCAAGATTTCCTCGTTCTTGAATACCTTTTTCCTCATATATCATCCGTTTTTTTTTCCTGCTCAAGTATCTGTTTTGGGTTTTTGATGTTATCAATGTAATGTATATATGATATCCCTAACTGTTTAATACTTCAATTCTTATTTATCCCTGAATGTTGAGCAACGAAATGAAATGGGTAAGCTTATCTCTACAAGGTTGATCTCCATTCAGTGAATGGTGATCAACCTGTTCCAGGGTTTGCATTATCTTGATTCTGCTTATAGTATGTTTCTCCAGCTCTTTTGATTTATAAATTGTGTTTTTGTTATGGTTGCAACTGGCCATGAGTGAATTATATTATGAACAATAATCCGAATTGGGTGTTTCAGGTTCATGAAGGTAGAAACCATGAGGTTCGAGAGCTTGTTAAAAAGGCTGGACTTGAGGTTAGTTGTTTGACTTGGATCCATATAATGGATTTATGGATAATTTTGAAATTGCTTGTAGGAGTTGTAGGGGTTGGTGGCCTTTTTCTTAAAACTGTTAGCATTATAAGAAATAAATCAACTTCTATGATTTTCTATTGTTGTAATCAAGGATTTCTTTTCTAATGTCAACTTGGATTTCCTTGCTCATAAAAATTTCTTTTCTAATGAAGATTTAGCAGTTGCTAATGCTTGCATCATTCAGATTAGGGGAGACCCACATAGGTTTTGGTGTGTTATCACAGCCTTTGCTTTGCTGAAGAAACCATGAATTTTTGATGTCTAGCTTGAATGAATCTTATCAATCAAGGTATGTTGATCCTGCTTTTTTTCTTTTGTTTCATGATACAATGTAAGAGAATACTCATCTAATTATGTGCAATATTTTGTCCTCAAGTTTGTTGCCATCTCCCGACGCAAGTTTTTTAAATTAGTTTTATGAATGTGGGGTTATCAGACAGAATTTATTTTACATTTAGCTTGGAAAAAAGGGAGTTGATCACTCGTTCTTAGGTGGATAAAACTGTTGTCTACTGCATATTTTCTTTAAAATTTGATGGTTTTTTAGTACCTTAAGTTGTTACCATGGTAACAAAGAAACCAATGATAGGAGGTAACTCCTCTGTCAGAGTCCTCATAAATAAAGATATGATGGGAGATTCTTTTCCCGAAAATTATTTGGCAGAGTTAATGGATGTAAACTCCTAATAGACGGTAGCTGTTTCTTCTCAATTTGGTTTTATGCAGATATGGGGCAATTGTAATTTGAATGCTGTTAATAGACTATTTACCTGCTGAAGTACTGAAAAGCAAGGCACACCTATTTGGATTGTAGATGCACATTGTTCTTGGTAACTTTATGCATGAAAAAATGAATATCAGCTGTGTAGCATGTGATTTCTCACATGAAATGAAGAGGCTTAGTGGAGCATCTGAAATGTATAGCTATCATTTGCTGGAATTGCACTAGTATCAGTGTTTTGTAGCATTCAATTTTCTCCCGATCCCTGGTCCTGGTCTTCATTCACGAATATACACCCCCGGTAAGTGATCTTCCTATCCTAGATCATTTTTAGTGTCTGATTTTGGTGGCTAATCTTGTTGTCTTTTAACTTTATTGAATCTGGTATCTAGCTTCAGTTCCTTCTTCAGTGAAAGTGCAGTCTGGCTTCTTTCGGTTATTGTTACGTTTGAGATGAATTTGCTCCTCCTGATTAAATTATTTGAAGAGAATACCTTGCATATTTACATGTTCTGAATTTTAATTGCAGGTGTGGTCACTGTAAGAAACTTACTCCAGAGGTATTTATGCTCCTTTTTGGGTGATATTAACATATTTTATGACTTGATCATTACATTACTATCACAATTGTCTGCTTATTGAAATGTTTTCAATGTGGTCGAATGTGTAGTATGAGAAAGCAGCCTCAATATTGAGCAGCCACGATCCTCCCATTGTTATAGCTAAAGTTGATGCCAATGAAGATTCAAATAAAGGATTGGCTTCCTCATATGATGTTAAGGGTTTCCCTACACTGGAAATTTTTAGGAATGGGGGGAAAGATATCTAGGAATACAAAGGTCCTCGTCAGGCTGAGGGCATTGTTACTTATCTGAAGAAGCAGAGTGGCCCTGCATCAGTTGAAATTAAATCTGCTGAAGATTCTAGCAGTCTTATTGGTGAAAACAAAGTCGTAATTGTGAGTGCTATTGTGCAACTCTAAGAATTTTGCAATAGTAGTCCCATTGTGCAAACTCTAAAATAGAGTTAGAGTGTTGCACCTCTAAAGTATCGTACTTTTAAAAGTCTATTAGCTCAATGGGGAGAGCGATGTGTATACACACATAGATGTGGGTTCGACTCCCACATAGGCTCATATTTTGGCAAAATTCGCAGGATGAGAACTCAAAGCTAAAGCAAAACTGCAAGAGTAGAGAAGATGAGATATCTGTTGAAGCAACATTTTTCAAGTAACCATTGAAGCAACATAACCACAAAACTGCATAGTTTACCTCCAATGATGTTGACAGACTGATCTTTGATGATTTCCAGGCAATAGACGCATTGACTCTGTGAACCAAGATAGCATAAATAACCCAAACCTTGAAGCAACCTGACCAACTAATGACATTGTCGTGAATATAAGTTACCTGATCCGACGAGCTTAACAGCATAAATGGGTTGATAATGGTGTTTCAGCTTTGAGTTCAAGATTAAATGGTGTTTCAGCTTTGAGATCTCATCCTGCGAAGTTGAGTGTGATGGAAAAACTTGTTGAAAAGAAAGCCCTTTTGGAGCATTCTATCTCAGAAATAAGTGCTGCGTTGGAGGATGCAAGAGAGAAGGTTAAGGCATTGGAGGAGTCATGTCAGCTGCTCATGAACGAGAAGTCCACGGTTCTTGCTGAGAAGGCCACTCTGATCTCTCAATTAGCCATAACAACCGAGACTATGTTTTAAGAGTTGCACGACTATGTTTCAAAAGTTGCACGGCCCTGTTTTAAGAGTTGCACGGCTCTGTTGTAAGAGTTGCACGACTCTATTTTAAGAGTTGCACGACTCTGTTGTAAGAAATGCACGACTCTGTTTTAAGATTTGCACGACAATCGAGACTTGTGAATTTATTCTCAACATGATCTTATTTTAAAAAAGTGCTGACGTTAAAAAAAATTATTTAAAAAAAGTGCTGACACAAATAGAATAAAAAGTGCACAAATTAGAATAAAATGCGCACGGATAATATTATAAAGTAAAAAAAAATTGTTATCCATGTAGAAAAAAAAAAACTAGATTTGCACGACAAAATGCTATGAAAAACAAAGATACTCTTATATTTGCACGACAAAATGAAGAAAAAAAAACTAGACTTGGGTCACTTTTGCACAACTCACGGTTAAATTTGCACACCGTACTCTTATATTTGTACGAGAAAATGTAAAACTAAATTTTAAATGAAATATCTTGTAAATTATGTCAATTAAACATACATTATTGTGTAAAATTTTAAAATTACATTATAAACATAATCTAATTGATTAACATACATTTTAAAATTAGATTTTAGTTTGTATGAATAAAACTATAAATTTCATGAATAACACTATGAAATTTTAGAGTTGCACGACTCTGTGTTAAGAGTTGCACGACTCTGTTTTAAGAGTTGCACGACTCTGTTTTAAGAGTTGCACGACTCTGTTGTAAGAGTTGCACGACTCTATTTTAAGAGTTGCATGCCTCTGTTGGAAGAGTTGCACGACTCTGTTGTAAGAAATGCACGACTCTATTTTAAGATTTGCACGACAATCGAGACTTGTGAATTTATTCTCAACATGATCTTATTTTAAAAAAGTGCTGACGTTAAAAAAAAATATTTAAAAAAAGTGCTGACACAAATAGAATAAAAAGTGCACAAATTAGAATAAAATGCGCACGGATAATATTATAAAGTAAAAAAAAATTGTTATCCATGTAGAAAAAAAAAACTAGATTTGGATCATATTTGTGAAATTGTTATCCAGACTTGATGGAATTGTTCGACATTATTTGATCGGCTTATGATTCATTTGTCATGTGCTTCTTCGATTCTTTGTGAAATTGTTATCCTTGCTTGTGCAACTCTAAAAAAAGTGCTGACATGGGAAAAAAAGTGCTGACACGGAAAAAAGTGCAACTTTAAACTCTTACCTTTGCACGATAAAAAGTTAAAAAAATAAAATAAATAAAAACTAGACTACGGTCATATTTGCACAACTTATGATTAAATTTGCACAACGTCCTCTTATATTTGCACAACTTACTCTTATTTTTGCTCAACAATAGGTTATTTTTTGCTAAACAATCGAGATTTCTGAAATTGTTCTCAACATGATGTTATGTTCTCTCAATATTATTTTAAGAATTGCACCACTATGTTGTAAGAGTTGCACGACTATGTTGTAAGAGTTGCACGACTCCGTTTTAAGAGTTGCACGACTCTCTTGTTTTAAGAGTTGCACGACTCTGTTTTAAGAGTTGCACGACTCTGTTGTACGAGTTGCACGACTCTGTTTTAAGATTTGCACGACAATCGAGACTTGTGAATTTATTCTCAACGTGATCTTATTTTAAAAAAGTGCTGACGTGAAAAAAAAATTATTTGAAAAAAGTGCTGACGTGAAAAAAAAATTATTTGAAAAAAGTGCTGACACAAATAGAATAAAAAGTGCACAAATTAGAATAAAATGCGCACGAATAATATTATAAAGTAAAAAAATTGTTATCCATGTAGGAAAAAAACTAGATTTGGATTATATTTGTGAAATTGTTGTCCAGGCTTGATGGAATTGTTCGACATCATTTGATCGGCTTATGATTCATTTGTCATGTGCTTCTTCGATTCTTTGTGAAATCGTTATCCATGCTTGTGCAACTCTAAAAAAAGTGCTGACATGGGAAAAAAAAGTGCTGACACGGAAAAAAGTGCAACTCTAAACTAGACCATGATTTAAGTGATTTAAGTGATTTTTTTTGTCCAGGCTTGATGGATGACCATGATTTAAGTGATTTTTTTTTAATTTTCTAAAAAAACTTGTGGGACCCACATTAAAAAATCACCCACTCTCTCCTCTTTCTCCCATTTTCCTGTACGTGTAACTCAATGCCCTTGTTTCTTTTTTTTTTACTTTTTCTTTTTAAGCTGATTTTGTTGAAAATATAGAGAATATTAATTATTTTGTGGAAAAAAAATTTATTATGGGTGATTTATTGGCGGACTAACCTAATTTTGTTTGTTAAAAAATTTGTCAATTCCACTGAATAATGTTTCACATCCTACCGAATAATTTCGTTTGTTAAAAAATTTGTCAATTCAACTGAATAATGTTTCACATCTTACCGAATAATATTATGTTATCATCAAATTCTGATCAAAATTTATCAATTTCACCGAATAATTTGTCATATATTACCGAATAATGATTAGTTTTTTTGTACGTTAATTTCAGATAAAAAAATATCAAATTTCCAAATAATACTTCCCATTTATACGAATAATTGTTCATATTTCACTGAATAATGTCTCACATTTCATTGAATAATCTTTTGTTTTATGTTGTTGCCAAACTGAAGTGTCCATATTCTAACTAATAATAAATCAGATTTCACCGAATAATTTACCAACTCAATATCACCCGTAACCAAAATTTGACACATATGTATGAACAATTGGCGATAATGAATCAAAAAATAATGTGTATCGAAAGCCCTGCCCGCCAACCCGATTTGACTGACCCCTAACACAAACACAAACCACCCCGCACCCCTAGCCCCGCCACCCCCGCCACCCACCCAACCACCCCCGCCACCCATCTAACCACCCACCTCCACACACACAATAAAAGGTAGATGAATTCCATAAAAATGGAGGACAGAAAGGAGGACGAAGGCGAATTGAATCGGAGAACCGAAGAACGACGGCCATCGAACCGCCCGGATCTGAGACATAGGGAGGAGGAGCCGACCTTAACACCGCCCGGATCTGAGCGAGAGGGGACGAGAAGCCGATCCTAGCACCGCCAAGAACTTCGCCACCGTCTCACCGCCAATCGCCGCTATCCATTGAAGAAGAAGGTGCCTCCGTCTGCACAGTACCGCCTCCACCGATAGAAGAAGAAGACGCCTCCGTCGCCGCAACCACCTTCAATCGCTGCCAATCCTCTCTCCTGGAGGAGAGAGGGATAGCAAGAGGTGCTCGACGGGATGGATCGGAGCCGCTGGCCGCCATCCTCCCCCTTCCCGTCGATTGCTTCCTTGGTGAGGGCCGCCTTGGTGCTGATTGGCAAATCGGAGAAACCTCCTGCATAGACACAACGCCGGAGGCAGTAGGGAGAAAGACTGACTGGCCGGTCGGGATCTTTCGGTTAGTGAAATTGAAGAACTCTTTCGCCGCCGATTAAGATTTAGGAATGAATCAGTCCCTATGAAGAAGATGCCCAGATTTAGGGTTATATTCAATCTCTCACACGCGCTCCACATTCACTTAGATGAGACTGAAATTAATTTCCCAATTTTTTTTTAAAACCATCCAAGACACGTGGCGTTATCTTATCCCTCCATTCAATATAGATCAATGGCCCATATTTGTGTACAAGGTACACCCTAAGACTTGTGAACAAAAGATCCATACTCTATATATATATATATAATGTCTGAAAGAACAGCAATGTTAATGGTGTAAACTGATCAAAATGATCAGTTCAAGCTCAAAGAGAACCGAAAAGGGGGAGAACTTCTTCAATTAACCGAAATTGTGTTTGTTACAACTGAAATTCGCAGCTCTGAGCTAAGGAGGGAGAGCCAATTTATACAGTTCTTACACATACACAAAACGCCACCGTTTTAGGACCACTTATTAGTTGATTACAAAATGTGGATCCTCATATCCCCCCCTCCCCCTCCCTCCCCTCAAACGAGACATGGGAAAGCAAGCCGAGCTTAAGACAAAGGAACTCGTGTTGCTCAGAGTCAAGAGCCTTAGTGAACACATTTGCTAATTTGAGAAATTGAGATTGGACCATCTCTCGACTGAAATGACTGTCAATCTGAATGTGCTTCGTGCCTTCGTGAAACACTGGGTTCGCAACAAGGTGTTGTGCCGAGCGATTATCACAATGGAGGGGAATTGGATATGACACTGGAATGTGCAAATCTTTGAGGATGCCATCGAGCCAAATAACTTTGCTTGCAGCTGCAGTTGACATTGCACGGTATTCGCTTTCTGGGGACGACTTGCTCACAGTCTTCTGTTTCTTTGTGTTCCACGAGACAAGTGAATCACCCAGAAACAAACAATACCCTGACGTCGAACGCCCAATGTAGAGACAATTGCCCTAATTAGCATCTGAATATGCTTTAAGAGACAAAGAAGATGTCTTTTGATAGAACAAAGCGCTGTTGAAGTTGCCCTTGAGATAACGAAGCAGAAAATGTGCAGCATCTAAGTGAGGTTGTCGAGGGGACTGTAAGAATTGACTTAGTTGATGTACAAAGAATGAAATGTCAGGTCTGGTCATTGTGAGGTAGAGAAGACACCCAATTAGACGTTTGTAATGCTCTGGATTATCAATGATGCTACCCACATCAAATGATAATTTGAGACTGCGTTGCATTGGAAAATTTGTTGGCTTACAATCTGTCATACCAGCATCTGCTAGTATGTCAAGAATGTATTTTCGTTGGTTAAGAAGTAGCCCAGTAGAAGAGCGAGCTATTTTCATGCCCAAAAAGTATCTGGCGAGGCCAAGATCTTTAATTGTGAATGCCTTGTCAAGAGCCAACTTTGTAGTTGATATAACAGATGGAGAATTGCCAGTGATTAAGAGATCATCCACATAACATAGAGCCACAGTGATATGTCCATCATTCAATTTGACAAATAGACTGTAATTGTGCATAGACTGAGAGAAACCCAGATCAATAAGGAGCTTGCTGAGCTCCACATTCCATTGACGACTTGCCTGTTTAAGATCATAAAGGGACTTATGAAGACGACATACCAAACCGTGATAAGTAGTGACACCAGGAGGAGGTGTCATGTAAACTTCTTCATCCAGAAATCCATGAAGAAAAGCTTTATTGATGTCTATTTGGTGAAGAGGTCAATCTCTAGCAGCAACAATTGCAAGAATAACTCGGACTGTGGTAAACTTAGCCACAGGAGAAAATGCGTGCTTGTAATCTTTGTCTTTGACTTGATTGAAGCCCTTAGCAACCAAACGAGCCTTGTATCTGTCTACTGTACCATCAGGCTTGTATTTGGCTCTAAATACCCATTTATAACCTATGGCTTTCTTGCTATGAGGTAAAGGAGTTAGTTGCCAAGTCTGATTCAGCTCCAAAGAAGCAAGTTCAGACCTCATAACCTCAACCCAGTGAGGGCTATTCTTAGCTTGAGAATAGCGGCTTGGTTCAGGGACAGTGAAAACATTGAACAAAGAGGCTTGATAATCATGAGAAAGATGAGAAAAATCTAATGAGGACATAAGTTGGAAAGAAAATGATGATGACTGTGATGAAGATGTAGTGTTAGATAACTGTTTGCATATGTAATCTTGAAGCTTAGATGGCAAATGCCTCTGTCGAGTAGAATGTCTAACAACAGGTGGATCGGCCAAAAGAACAACAGGTGAAGTGGAAGAAGATGAGCTGTCATGAATGAAATTGGGAGGAGAATTGTGGGGTTCAGTAGATGTGGAAACAAAAGTGTCATAAACAACAAGCTCTTGTGAAGGAGTAGGTGTAAAAGACTCCTCAGAAGAATTCAAGGCTGGATTAACAAGAGATAAAGATTTGGGAGCACAAAACTTAAAAGGAAGGACCACATTATCATTAAAGAGAAATATATCCTCCTTGAAAATGACATCTCGGCTAACAAAAATGTCATGACTATCAAGATCATAAAGCTTATAACCTTTTTGACCAAGAGGATAGCTAAGAAACACACACCTTCTAGGAGTGGACTGAAATTTGTCCTTGTGCACCCGTGACTTCAATGCAAAACAAAGACAACCAACAATACGAAGCTCATCATAAGAAGGTGGCTTGTGATAAAGCAATTCAAATGGAGTTTTCTACTGTAATACTGCAGAAGGTAACTTGTTGATGATGTATTTTGCTGCTAAGATACATTCTCCCCAAAACCTTGGAGAAAGATGAGCATGAATACGTAGAGCGTGTGCCATCTCAACAAGGTTTCTTACGCTCCACCCTGCTATTTTGTTGACGAACCCCAGGCATTGACCTTTGGTTAATTATTCCAAATCTATCAAAGAGCTCAAAGCACTTAGCTGAAACAAATTCTATGCCATTATCAGTACGAATGCTTTTAATCTTTGTGTCAAATTGAGTATGCACCTGATTGATGATTCTAACAAAAACACCATAAACCTGAAGTTTATTTTGAACAAAACAAGTCCATGTCCCTCTAGAGAAGTCATCAACTATGGTAATAAAGTATTTAGCCCCACAGATAGCATTGACCTTATAAGGGCCCCAAAGGTCAATATGAATAAGCTCAAATAAAGCATCCACAGAGGAATAACTTCGATTAAAAGGAAGCTGATGATGTTTGGACATTACACATGTCTCACAGAAATACTGATTCAAACTTGAACAACCATAAAGAGACAAATGTTTCATCTTTGACAAAGATGTATGGCCGAGCCTAGCATGCTCAAGGTCCAATTTATTATCAACACTACTAGCAGTATAAGTCTGCAGATTACATGAAGTAAAAGAAAATGCATCCTTAGCAGCAACAAAAAGATGCATTCTCTGTGCCTCACTGATGTCAGTCATGAGCACATAGAGTCCCTTAGCTTCACAAGCAGTGGAAACAACATTCTTAGTTGAAGGGGTCTGGAACACACATAAGTGTTCAACGAAATAGATGAGCATTTTCTGATGCTTTAATAGCTTTGACACAGAGAGCATATTATGCCTAAATTCAGGCACATACAACACATGATCCAAAATAAATCCAGAAGAAATAACTACACTCCCAGTATAAAATACTTGAATAGCAGATCCATTAGGAAGACCTAATAGCACATGCTTATGTAGCTTATTCAAAGCAGTGAACAACTTAGATGAGAATCCAATAGGATCCGTAGCCCTTGAATACTTGAATAGCAGATCCATCAGGGTAGCCTACAAGCTTGAAGCAAGTCTCCTTCAAGTGGCCACGTTCATTGCAATAACTTCAGTGCCTCTCAAATCTGGATTTCTTGTAATCCTTCCTTCCTGGAAGGTTAGGTTTGTCTGCAGAACTCCTTGATCCATTTCCAGTTGAAGAAGACGATACATTCATAGTCAAAGCAGTGCTATCGTCAACAGGAGTACAAGAGGAACTGGCTCTTTTGTTTCCTCTCTCAGCTTGCATTGTCATCTGATAAACCTTCTCCAAGGTAGGAAATGGATCGGTTGACAATATATATGTTGCTGTGCAAATTCTCAAATCCATCATTGAGTCCCATCAAGAACTCCATTAATTTGTTCTTCTCATCACGATCAACCATTTTCTTGAGCAAACTACAACCACACCTAGACAAAGCACCACATGTGCAATTCAGTAATCCTTCAAGAAGCTGAATCTCATCCCAAAGCCTCTTCATCTTGCTAAAATACACAGCAGCAGGAAAATTCTCTTGTTGTAAGTTGCAGACCTGCTTCTTGAGTAGGAAGATAAGCGGAGCATTTGATTTCACAAATCTTTCAACAATTTCGTCCCAAAGCCCTTTTGCAGATCTAGCATACAAGAAATTCTCTGAAATCTCTCCATTCATATAGTTGATTATCCAACTCATAACCATAAAGTCGCATCTGATCCACCTATGGTAGTGAGGATCCTCCTCGCTAGGTTTCACGCAAGAACCAGTTATGAAACCTAGCTTAAGCTTTGCACCTAGAGCGATTTTGATTCCTCTTCTCCAGTTAGAGAAATTAGAATCAGTGAAAGCATTCACGACAAGCGTCATACCTGGATGATCACAGTTTGAAAGGAAAAGAGGATCATTGCATGTTGTTCGCGTTAGCACCTCCATGAACACCTTCATTCCCTCGATGATTGGGGAAATTATTAGCCGTCATGACTCAATTCTGAATCAACAGATCACAGAAAAACAACGAAGGAAAACCAGAAGATCAGAGGACCGTTTAGAGCTCTGATACCATGTAAACTGATCAAATTGATCAGTTCAAGCTCGAAGAGAACCGAAAAGGGAGAGAACTTCTTCAATTAACCGAAATTGTGTTTGTTACAACTGAAATTCACAGGTCTAAGCTAAGGAGGGAGAGCCAATTTATACAGTTCTTACACAGACACAAAACGCCACCGTTTTAGGACCACCTATTAGCTAATTACAAAATGTGGCACACAAAATAGAAAAGACAACAATATATCCTCATAAATGGGTTTTGTTTTGTTTAACTGTTAAACTAATGTATCATTTTTATCAACCGCAAACTATCATGGTTGGTCCCAGAGGCGGAGCTGGGGGGACTAGGGGGGCACGTGCCCCCTCTCTCATTTGACGAACTACCTAGGTGTATTTTCCTCGTCGATAGCTTCGTTTTATTATATAATACGCCTTAATCCGACATCTGAGTAAAAAGTTATGAATGTTTTAAAATTAAGGGTACATTAATCACTTTAATTTTGTTTCAATATACTATAATGCTTTTATATTTTACTTAAATTAACATTTACATACTATAATTCATCTCGAGAGCTTCGAAATGCGAGGTTATACTAATCATTTCGACAATCAGATAAAAAGTTACACAAGTTTAAAAATTTTATATCTGGTTATACATTATTATATGTTATCCGAGTCAAACAAGTCTAGTATTGTTTCATTATATTTAATTAGCTCATTTATAAACAAGTCAAGCTCGAGTTGAACATATATGTGAACTTGAGCTCATACTTGACTTGTTTAGTAAATGAACAAGCTTGATCGAGCTGAGTCTTTTTTCCAAGTATTATGCAACATTACTTGCTCATGACATAGTAAATTAAAAGAAAATCTGTAAATTTCCCAAAATTCGGGCTATTTTAGTTTCAGTCGAGCCGAGGTCAGCTTTGAATCAATCATAAAAATATCATAATTAACTCATTTGTAAATGATGCTCGAGCGGCTTTTATTGAGCAAAACTTGAGCTACTTAGCTCATATAACCACCATAGTCTTAACTTAATGTTTATTATATTGCGTTTTCTATACTTATTTAGTTCATTTTTTTTCGAATATTTCATTTATATATTTATATTTCTTTTTTTAGGTGCGAAAAAATGATATTGTTTTATCAAAAACCGATGATATTTTATCTTAAAATAACATCATTTATTATCGTATTATATATAACTCTTTACGTCACTTTAATCCAAAACTATATCGTATTGTGCCCCCCTCCGAAAGTTTTCTGGCTCCACCACTGGTTGGTCCTAAGATTACATGAATATGTAAAAAAATAAAAATTATTAAAAGTGTTACTAGCTAGCTTAGCTATTATTTACAACGTACTTATCACATATATTACTGTGATATATTTACCAATTTTCAAAATTCATGCTATGGTATACAATTAAACTTAAAGTTGAGCTATTATATGCCTCTTTTATTTATATATAGTTAGAATTTGGTGGCATGTCCCATTCAATATATTATATAGGAAAGCATATGGGTAGTGTCTATATATATAAGGGGGTCCAATGGCCAACTACTCGATCTCTTCTTTACAACAACCTTTAATATAAGTGGCCAACCCTAAAGCCAAAAGTTTTCATCTTTGGGCCGGCCGCGGGTATTGTTTGCACTTTTTCATGCGGAATTTGTGACATAATTAACATGTCTATATATATAATTAGGATGTTAGGTTTGGTGGGATCATTAATTATAATAATAATATGCATCTATATATAGCTTAATTTGTGATACAATAATTAACTTTATGGGGTGGAGGTCTATCAAAAAAAAAAAAAACATTATGGGCGGAGGTTGTTATTTTTGAGTAGTTATGGCATGAAGAACATTTATACGAAGATGATTTTGTGGGTATGTATATCAATCAATTCTCAATTCTCAATTCAATTCAATTGTAAGAGACGTTGTACGATAAATGAAATACATTGAAGGGCCCAACAACACACAGGCACAGGCACAGGCGCAGCCTCTGAGGATGCCAGGATGGTTAAAAATGAAATGAATAGGTACTCATATACTCCGTATTGATATGGAGAAGTGGGTGTGGATATAATGTATTAAATATAATGTATTATTTTTACCTCGGTTTATGTGAATGTTTGGTATATCACATATTTTACCTCGATTTTTGCGACTTTTTTAATTATTCAACCAAACATGCACATAAACCGAGATAAACAAAATGCCTTATAATTAATGCATTTTGGAATCCAAACACACCCATAGTCCTATTTCATAAGTGCACCGACACCATTTCTGCCCCCCTATGAATATATCTGATGGGTGACCATGTGGCAGCGATTTCTAATTTTTCTTTATGGAGTATTATTATTATTAATTATTATTCTGTATTTATGTTGTATGGTTGACAGTCTGTCATCTGCTGACTTGTCAGCCTCTCGAGCTTCAACCTGTAAGTGTTTGGAGAACTGAGTCCTTAACGGATCTCAGAGGCCTACTCCTGTATATATATCAATGGGTGAAAACCCAAGGGTACAATGGTAACTGTACACGTATAATAAATATAATGCTAACATCCTCCCTCAGTCGCAGCTAGAGGGGAGCGAATAGCAAGACTGGAACGAAAAGAAGTAAAAAGAGGAGTAGGTAATCCTTTGGTGAAAATGTCCGCATACTGATGTGCAGACGGGACATGGAGAACGCGGACCTGGCCTAGGGCGACCTTTTCTCTGACGAAATGGATGTCAATCTCGATATGCTTCGTCCGTTGGTGCTGAACCGGGTTCGACGATAGGTAGACAGCGGAGACATTGTCGCAGTAAACCAGTGTGGCCGATCGAAGGGGAACCCGGAGTTCGCAGAGAAGGTTACGGAGCCAGCAGGTCTCAGCGACGGCGTTGGCAACACCACGGTACTCAGCCTCGGCACTCGAGCGGGAGATGGTGGCCTGACGCTTGGAGGACCACGAGACCAGGTTGTCGCCGAGGTACACTGCGAAGCCAGACGTAGAGCGGCGAGTTTCCGGACAACCTGCCCAGTCAGCGTCAGAATAGGCGGTGAGGGAGTCAAACCGGCTGCGAGCGAGATGTAAACCCATGTCAGAAGTGCCCTTGATGTACCGGATTATCCTCTTGAGCGCCTGAAGATGGTGCTCGCGGGGATCATGCATGTATAAGCAGATCTGCTGTACGGCAAAGGCAATGTCCGGTCTAGTGAACGTCAAATACTGGAGAGCACCGGCCAGACTGCGATAAGCAGTAGGATCCTCAACCTTAGGACTGGAGGCAGCGTCGAGCTTGGACTTGCAGTCGACGGGGGTGGTGGCGGGTTTGCAAGATGTCATGCCGGCTTTGTCGACGATCTCAAGAGCGTACTTCTGCTGATGAAGAAACAATGTGGTAGGTGTGCGGGACACAGAGACCCCAAGGAAGTAGCTCAGGGGCCCGAGATCAGTCATGGCGAACTCTGATCGCAGCAGGGCCATCAGCCTGGACAGGAGCGATGTAGAGGAAGCGGTGAGGACGATGTCGTCGACGTACAGGAGAAGATAGGCAGTGTCAGACCCTGAGTGGAACACAAAAAGGGAGTGATCAGACTGACTGCCCTGAAACCCAATGTCCGTGAGGTACGTGGCGAACCGCTGATACCAGGCGCGAGGCGCCTGTTTCAACCCATAGAGAGACTTCCGGAGAAGGCAGACGTGAGACGGGCGGGTGCGATCATAGAAGCCTGGCGGCTGATGCATGTACACAGTCTCCTGAAGGTTGCCGTGAAGGAAGGCATTCTTGACGTCCAGCTGATGGATAGGCCAATCCTTAGTAAGGGCGATGCTCAGAACTGTGCGGATGGTAGCCGGTTTGACGACCGGGCTGAAAGTCTCATCACAGTCAACCCCGACCTCTTGGGACTTGCCGTTGACGACTAGACGGGCCTTGTGTCGCTCTAGAGTACCGTCGGACCTGTACTTATGCTTGAACAACCACATGCAGTTAATGATGTTAGTGTCCCGGGGCCTTGGAACGAGGTCCCACATACCGTTTTTAATAAGAGCACTAAACTCATCCATCATGGCAGCATGCCAGTTCGGGTCCTGTAAGGCCTTGTGGGGGGATTTGGGGAGAGGGGATATATCGGGAGACGTAGTGAGAAGGTTGTACTTGGGGTTAGGTTTGAAGATGCCGGACTGCGACCGGGTCTGCATGGAGTGGGCGGGGGTGGCGGTCGGAGGGTGGTGGGGAGGAGGGGTCGCCGGCGGAGGGGGAAAAAGAGGGGGGATGGGGTGCTGCGGGGGTGCGGCGGGCGCCGCCAGGGGGGGTGTGCCCGCCGCATGGGGTGCGGCGCCCGCCGCATGTGGTGCGGCGCCCGCCGCATGGGGGGTATGGGGTGCGGCGGGGGTGCGGCGACCGCCGCCAGGGGGGGTGTGCCCGCCGCTTGTGGTGCGGCGCCCGCCGCATGGGGTGCGGCGCCCGCCGCATGCTGTAGGTGCCGTCGGATGGGATTTTGGGCGGGGGTTTGGGGCGGGGTGTTGGTTCCGGAAGATGCTTGATGGAATATGTGGCGTAGAAGGGGTGGGAATTCGTCGGAATGGGGGGATGAGGGTGGGTGGGGGACAACAGGGGTAGGTGGTGTGGCGAAGGGGAAGGTTTGTTCGTCGAAAATCACATGGTGCGAGGTGACAACCCGATTAGTATCCAAGCGAAGACAACGGTAGCCACGGTGGTGTGGGGAGATGCCCAAGAAGACACATTTAGTGGATCGTGGGGATAGCTTGTGAGGGGCAGTGGCACTCATGTTGGGAAAACAGAGACATCCAAACACTCTAATGTGATCGTAAGAGGGGCAGCGCCTATAGAGTGCCAAGGTTGGGATGGAGTTGTCAATGGCTTTGGATGGAAGTATATTGTGGAGATAGGTGGCCATGTGAAGCGCCTCAACCCAAAAGGAGAGTGGGAGAGAGGCGTGATGTAGGAGGGTCCTGGTTTTGTCATTGAGGGTGCGGAGAATGCGTTCCGCTTTGCCATTTTGTGGAGAGGTTTGAGGACAAGAGAAGCGGAGGGCTATCCCTTGTTGTTGGCAAAAAGAGCGAACGACGGTGTTGTCAAACTCGCCTCCCATGTCGCACTGAATAGCCTTGATAGGCAAATTGAATTGGGTGCGGACAAATGTGTGAAAGTGTACAATATAGCCCTGTGTTTCCGATTTGTGGCGTAGGGGAAAAACCCAAACAAAATTGGTGAAATCATCAAGGACAACCAAATAGTAACGAAAGCCACTAGCACTCGGAATAGGAGATGTCCACAAGTCACAATGTATAATATCAAATGGTGCAAAAGTACTGGAATGAGACAAACTAAAGGGGAGACGCTTGCTCTTGGCGATTTCACAGGAAGTGCAAACGCCAGAGGCTTTATTACAAGAAATTAAATGACTAGTGCGGAGACTTTGGAGCACGTGGTCGCCAGGATGGCCAAGACGAGCGTGCCACAAGTCAGCACGATGAACGACGAAGGCGGTGGGGGCGGTGAGAGACTGTGGGCGAGCTTTGGTGATGGGGTAGAGGTCGCCAGAACTATTGCAGCGCATGATTGGGGTCCCCGTACGAAGATCCTTCACAAGAAAACCAAACGGGTCAAATTGGACAGCCACATGATTATCGACGGTAAATTGACGAACAGAGATGAGGTTTTTAACAAGGTCAGGGGCAAGCAGGACTTTGTTGAGGTGTAGAGGTGGGGCATTGGGAAGGGTTGTGTGACCCGAACCGACAATTGTAAGAGACTCGCCGTTTCCGACATAAACAGACGGTAAAGTGCTCGAATTAAAGACAGTGTGTAGGTTACCTGGTGTGTTCGTCATGTGAGAGGAGGCCCCGGTATCCATGTACCAATTGTCGTCCGGCTGCTGAAGTCCCATGGTGGAGAAAGCGGCGAAGAGGTTGGTGTGCATGGGGTGCGCTGGTGGCTGTTGCGAAGCGTACATTGCCGGGGATGTGGCGCGCTGATGTGCCGGACGCTGCGTCCAGGCCAACTCCGGCGGGGGGTATCCTGCCCACGTCGGATAAGGGGGCGGCGGCGGGGCGGTGGGCCACTGCTGCTGCGGGTACCATTGCCCTGGCGGCGGTCGCTGCATGGTTGTGCGACCGCGGCCGCGACGGCCGTTGCCGTTGCCGCCTCTGTCGCGTCCTCCGCGTTGTTGGGGCTGTCTGGGTTGGGTTTGGGGAAGGGGGTCCGGGGCTATGAAGTCTTTGGAGGAAACAAGGACATGGGAAGGGCCCTGGGGGCGTCCCTGACGGCTCTCCTCCCTGGAGAGCATGCTACGAGCCACCATGAAGGTCGGAAGTGGTGATGTGTTGCTAATCATGCCACCGACGACATCGAATTTGGTGGAAAGGCCGTTGATAAGTTGAAGAACAAGACGTTCTTTGCTAACTTTGTGACCAAAATCACCTAGTTGATCAGCAATGGCTTTGATGGCAAGGCAGTAGTCAGAGACGGTGGAGAAGCTTTCCTGACGGGTGTTGATGAACTTGCCCTCAAGATCCGCTGCCCTAGCGGATTGATTGTCATGGAAGAGGCCCTTTATGCGGAGCCAGACATCCCGGGCGGTAGAGTTTGGTTGGAGGACGGTAATCAGGACGTCCTCAGAGATGGTGGCATAGATCCATCCAAGGACGATGGAGTCAAGGCGGTTCCAGAGGGGCTCAGGGACATCAGTCGGACGATCAGAGCCGTCGATGTGGGTGATGACGTCATGAGCCTTACAGGCGGTTTGGAAGAGCTCCGCCCATGTGTGGTATTGGACCTTTTTGAGATCAAGGGTTAGGGGAATTTGATTTTTGATGTTGGTGACGGATTGAGCGGAGTGAAAGGGGTTTTGTGGTGGTGGTGGAGGGTTGGGGTTAGGGTTAGGGTTAGGGTTGATAATCTCGTCGGTAGACATTGAGAAAAGGTGGGAAATTTGCGGCGGAAGGGGTAAAAAGAGGGCGGCGGCGGCGGCTGAAGGGATCGGCGGCGGCCTGGGGGTGTGGTGCGGCGGCAGCAGGGGGCGGAGGCGGCGGCGGCTGGCTGGCGGCGGCACGGGGGCGGCGGCAGCAGGCTGGCGGCGGCGGCTGGTGGGCGGCGGCGGCTAGGGAGTAGCGGCGGCGGCTAGGGCTGCGGCGGCGTGGATCGGTATGTGTGAAACAAAAAGGTTAGGGTTTCACACAAAAGCTTGATACCATGTAAGTGTTTGGAGAACTGAGTCCTTAACGGATCTCAGAGGCCTACTCCTGTATATATATCAATGGGTGAAAACCCAAGGGTACAATGGTAACTGTACACGTATAATAAATATAATGCTAACACAACCTTGTCTGAGCTCGAATTTGTACTTAATCTAAAAAAAATCCCGATCCAACAAAGAAGAATACGGTTGAGATAAAATAAATTATCTCCAATAGCGTAAGAAAGCGGGATTAAGATTGACGTCATGTCTTCAGATCAGAATATTATCGAGCATATTTAATTTCACCTGTAAATCTCGTTAGAGATTAAGAGTATGAAGATCGTATAATTCACCGATATACAATGTGGTTGAAATGGGCTTTTTCTACGAATGAGAGTTATTCTGTATGATTTTTCTGAAGAGTTAACAAAATGCTAGGGTAGAAAATCACGCTTTAGGGAGAAATGTCTATTCCTTTCACATTGGCATTACTCTCGTATAAATGACATGATGACCGGAAAGTATTCCAATTTTTGCATTACTCATGACCATCAAGAGAAAAAAAAAGTAGCGAATAACCACCACAAACAGTAAAGAATTTCCATATCGTGGTTGTATGTTGGACCTCGAGGGAGGTGTACGTGTTAATACAATTAAGATGTTGTCTTCTGTAGTGCACTAGTACAAAATATATATTAAAAGACTCCACGTAGACAATAGTTTTTATAAAAATGTTTTCTATATTGAAACAAAATGGACATTTTTTGACATACACCTATTATCAAAGTCAACCATTATCTTTGGGTGTATTTATATTTTTAAGACAATTGATGTTATATAGACATCTTAAAGAAAACGGTTAATAAAATTGTATGTTAATGTGTTAGACCGATTCAAATTGTTGTCCATTACGCCGGTATATTATAAAGACAACGAATATGAATTAATAAACACGTTTTCATATATGTACTTAGAAGACATATCAAAGAGAACGGGCTAGTAATGGCATTGCCGCGCACCATCCATGCCATGTATTTTTTTTATTTACAATAGGCAAGAAATAGGTGGTCCTTACCGAAGTAAGGTGCCACCATGATCATCCTCGCGGATGATGTTACACAGATCCCTAACAGTAGGGAGATTACAAAGCGTACAAGTATCCCTAGATTTAGCTATAAAATCAGCTGCTTTGTTTGCTTCCCTGTAGCAGTGTCTGGACTCTATGCTGTCAAAACTCAAGCTAAGATTCTTGATAAATTCCACTTCCCTCAAGATCTCCCATCTAACGTGACTTCTGTCATTAATGGTCTTGATGACTTCCAGACAATCTCCTTCCACTATGACTCTCTTTAGGCCTCTAGCTAAGGCTAGATTTACACCTGCACAAAACGCAGCAGCTTCTGTTTGAATAGCAGATATGGCTGCCGTTTCAGATTGAAGTATATCAATCACAGAACCGTTGTGATCCCTGATGATCACTCCCACTTGGCAATCGCATGTGGGCTTCATCCTTGCCATGTATTACTATTACAAAAGGTGGTGCCGATAACTGGTAAGGTTTAATATCATGCACTTCGTTGAATTGAAAAACATTGGCAATTAAGGAAGTATTATAACTAGACTTGTTAAACGGTTCATTCGGGTCGGGTCATTTCGGATCTCAGGTAAAATGGGTTGACTAGAACCCGGGTTTCGGGTCGATTTCGAGTTTGTCAATTTTTCTTTTTTAAATTAAAAAAAAATCATGATTTGATAATTTTATGATATATAAATTTTAATTATATATATAAAAAATTAATTATATTTAATTATAAATCAACCAGGTCAATCAGGTTACTGGGTCAATTGGGTAAATCAGGTCAAAATTATCGGGTCAATCGGGTCACCGGATCGAAACCCAGATTACCCGGAAAATTTCCGGGTTTTCGGGTTCGGATTGAAAAAAATTTCCGGGTCAAAATTTTTGGGTCTTGACCCAAAAAATTCTAGGCGGTCGGGTCGGGTTATGTTTTGAAAGGTCTAATTATAACCGTGATATATATAGATATGGGTTCAGACCACACAAGGTGAGGTGAGGCTTAGCTCTAATGAATTAAGGACGCACTGATTCGCCAATACCAAGGCTCCCTTCCTTGTTGATGCCTCAGTTAGATGCCATTGTGTTCATATCATATGGCTGGGACTTGGGAACTTCATTGATTTGATCACTTCCACACCCGCCACACCTCATTTAAATCTGTTTATTGATCAAATCTTGCACAGTGCAAATTACATTTTTCACTGATCTGTTATCGATCTTAGGGTCATCAAGAAAACAACAGATTCTTGGAAAGCTATCAAACAATAACAACTTTTCTTGCTTGTGAATCATTCTGCTGACACTTACTATCATCTATTTCCTTGAATTCGGCAGCACTTGCTAGCTCATTAACTTCATCTGCAATGTCTTCTATTCTTGATGCAGTTTCAGTCAGCAAAGCAACTAACGCAGCCATCGGCAGAGCTTCAAAGAAAGACACACCGGCTGTTTTCTTCTTTCTTTGCTCACCATTCATATCATGATCGAACTCTTTTGGCAAAGACTTCAAAGCATTGTGGAGCTGTTGCACTACGAAGCTCATTTCTCCCACCCAACACTCGATAATGGAGGACGTCTTCATTTCTCTGATCATATCGGCCACTTCTTTCAAAACATTGGAAGAGCAGTAGCTTAACTTCATGCATTCATCCTTAATGCTTTTCTTCAACTCAAGTGGAACTTTCTGCCAATTAAAGTGAAAAGGCAATCCCCTTTACAAACCCATATCAACATATTTCATGTTTTTTTTGCTTGCAATATATATACGAAAAATAGGATAGTACCTGATGTTCAATGTCGAAACAGTTGTTAAGATTATCAATGCAATAGGCAGCATTTCTGATTGCAGCACCAATCTTGAGATACAAATGCCATGGATGTCCAAAGTCGAAGTTTCCATGTGTCGGTTCCCATCTAGCAAAGTTAGCCTGTGGATGTATGTATATGAAATTGTGAATGTTAATATTTGCATTAGTTACAATACAGATCACCATATAAACTTTTGGCAAGGATTCACTTGCCAGTGAATCTTCCGTTGCCTTCGAGTTCAGCACACTTTTATATCCACTCCGATCCTTTTTGAAATCCTCTTCACAGGTATCTGAAGATTCCGTGTTCATGAAGTAGTCTTCAATACAAGCTGAAAACAAAACAAAGATAAGCAAGGACTTCAACATTGAAGGTATATATAAATGGAAAAGCTGCTTACCTTCAATGGAATTGGCAAGCTTTTCCAGATTGCGAACGATTTCATTGTGAAGCTGACCTCCGGCCCACACTGGATAGAAGATCATGCTTATGATAACGCACAATGAGGTACCGATCATAACTGTCGATACTCTGTAGTGAGCCAGCATTAACAGCTTATCAACTCGATATCCAGACACAGACACCAGGTTGAAGGTGAGGATAAAGATCAAAGCTCCATAATCAAACCGCGCCTTTACTTTTGGGATGAACCGCGAGAATGTGGCAGCTCCGGCTACTCACAAGAAAAGGGGCAAGCATTAATTTATTTACTTCCATATGTTCTTCGATCTACATGCCAGTTTGAGTTATTACCGAATATGAAAACTGATGCTCCAAGAATCATAGGCTCAAACTCCTTGCCAGACTGACTTGCAATCCAATGAACTCCAATCCCGAGAGACCCTCCAAGGATAGTTGCGATTGTTCTATTGATGCATTTGCTGATAGTTGCACCTGCAATTTTGATACGATTAATATATAAAAGGCGATTTTAGGCATTTTTCATTCAAAAGGTAGAGGGCGAAAACAAGAATAGGAAGCAATTACGTACCAACTGTGTATTCAGAGACGACCACAACTGTCATAACTGCCCACAAGGCATTCCCGCCAACACTGTTGTACAAAGGCCTCATGTAATAGAAGAAGGACACGCCGCAGAGGGCTACTGACACTTTAAGACAGTGGATGAACTTCTTTGGCTCGTATACACCTATCTTCCAACAATTCATCATGAACGTCCACATCTTGTCGAGGAACCTCATTATTAGAGCTCGTAACCGTAACAAAACTCTCTCCCGTTGGGGAGACTCCGGCACACTGATTCGCACAGTGACAGTTATTGTGGAGAGAAAATAAGTGGAAAGGACCCTTTTGCAATGACAACAGCTGCATTGTGTACGTTTATGTGAAAACTGCTATATATATTGCTCAAGTGTTAATTAGACTATCTCCTTTAAGAGTGAGGTCAACAATTCCTTTTTTTATTTCCCTCTTTCTCGCATCATCTTCAAAACCAGATTTTTTTAGGTATTTGCAATTTTAGGGCCATGCAAAGTAATCATATAAATTCAAAGATATGCTGATGCAGAACGAAATTCAGCACTGAAGGGGTACGTCCCAATCTTGTTGGAGTTGTTTATGTTATTTTGAATCAAATAAAGTTATAGGCTGATATAGTCATAATTACGTGGAAAACTGCTCACTTTGATGATTGTATAATGATAAGTGATGTAATCGCAGAATAGATGTGTGGCATATTACACTTGACCTGATTTTAGGACATAAAAGTGATGTACATGTTGAGTGGTGCTGTGTTCATGATGCTACGGTCCACCACATGAATTTTTCACTTCAGGTCAAAATTGACCTAATTTAAGATATTATATATGTACTATATATAAAAAAGTGTTTGTGTTGAGTGTTGGATGTTAATGCAACTAGGGCCCTGCTTTATTTTTTTATATATAAAAGTAAGAATTTGAATGGGATCAGTCCTTGCTAGACTACCCTATAAGAGCATCCTTGTCGAGGAAGATGTTGATATTGCTATCTAAACTGATATCTGGCGAGGCATCTACTTCAAATAAGTGCAAGATACGATCAGCACACTTATTGGTTTCCCAAAAGTTTTGCATGTAGCTCACCTCCTCAAAGGTCTACAGAAGAAGAAGGATATTCGTAATGATGATTTCGATCTCCAATGGACATGACTAATTAATCTCGATAAAAAAAAACATGAACTACTTGACATAGTAACAACAAGCCACCTATCCAAAAATCTTATCATATCTTATAGAGTAATAAAACATCTTAACTATCTAAATATTAAATTAATATATTGCCATTATGACATATTAATCTCCCTCTATATTGGAGCATCGTCGGCGCCCTTCAATATATATGTCACTATCACTCGGCCTGAGATCTTTTACGCGATGAATCGCGTGTGTCAGTATATACATCGTCCCACTGATGGTCATTGGTCCACCGTCAAGTGTTGTAAGCTGAATATGCCATGTTTTACAACGACTTTTATATCGATTTCTGTATACATTTCATTCATTTGGGTTAAGATAGTACTGAATCTATGTAGTTTATGTTTATTTGCCAAATTATGGAATCTACACCAGTTTCTGTTTAATTCGCAGAAATCGAGGCGTTTTACAGCAATTCTACAGAAGGTCGGAAAAGCTCGGAAAACCACTACAGAAGTCCAAGGTCAAAGTAGCGGAACCAGCCTGAGAGTCAAGTCTACTCGATCTCAAGTAGGCCTTACTCGACATAGACGAGCTTGGCCGAGCAGCCTTGGTCGACAAAGCCTGATCGAGAGCCAGACCAACCCGAGTTCCGGAAGTCAACTCGATCTCGACAAGCCCTGGTCGAGATCGACGAAGCCCAGACGCCACACCTGGAGTCGACGAGGAGAAGCTGCCCGACAAGCCGAGCAACCCTACTCGATCTCGACGAACTCTTGTCGAGATCGACGAAGACCTTGAGCCATGTCCGAGCTTGCCGAGGAGAGCCACTCGAGGAGACCTAGTCGACGATCAACTCTACTCGAGGTCGACGAAGGCTTGTCGAGGTCGACGAGCGCCAGAGTCCAGATCCAGGCTTGTCGGGCACGCCAACCCGAGGAAGCCCTGTCGACAGAGCCACCTTGGTCGAGGTCGACTACGACTGGTCGAGATCGACAAGCACCCAGTGAACCATGTCCGAGCCACATCGAGCGGAGCTAGCCAGGAAGTCCAGTCGACGAACAATTCTACTCGAGATCGACGAGTCCTTGTCGAGGTCGAGTAGCCCACTTTCCAGAAACTTCTCGACTTGTGCAGCCCGACTCGACTTGGAGTTGCTTGGGCGTGAAGGAAGTCAGTTTGGCCGAAATCTATGTTACATCCACCAAGTTCTATCCAAGGAGACAAGATCTATCACATCATGAAGACCTACCTTAATTAGTTTTATCTTTCCTTTTAGATTTATTTCTTTATGGCAATTTATTTATCCTTAAGCATTTTAGATATAATTTTAGATAGAGATAGATATTTCTTTCCTAGAATAGCTAGGGAATGAAGGCTATAAATAAAGCCCATGTAGCTCAGTTTTATTCATTCAATTTCAGAGAGACAAGTAGTTCCACAGAAACGGTTTAGGAGTTTGAGGTTTTTAAGGTTTTGGCAGTTTGCGAAAGTTGATTGCCGGGATTGTAAAGGCTTTGAATTTAGTCAATGCAAGTTATTTCTTTCAAATCAATGATGTCTGAGTTTGCGATGAAGAGCGAGTAGTCAACCCACTTCTAGGGTTAGGGCGAGCCCGACGATAGCCATGCATAATTGAGGTAAAGATCGAACCTTTATTATGTTTTGAGCATTTTCCTACTTGTTGATGTGTTTATTGCCCATCTAATGGAGATCCATGCTAACAACTTGGATTATAAACATAAAATCGGTAGAGACCATTAGGGTTTCTTGAGAGAGTTCTCTAATTGTTGGAAAAGGCGAGAGCTTAGTCCTTTAATGCGAATTATATGATAATCTGTTTGGTTCCACCTTATGCATGCTTGGTTATCGTTGTTGCAAACCCCAATCTTGGAAGTTCTTTTTCATAAAGTTTAGTCGAAACCCTAAAAGCATTTGTTCTGTATTTTCTTTATTTTCGTTTCGTTTTTGTCCCCTGCCTTACTCGATCTCGACTACCCCTATTCGATCTCGAGTAGACTGATCCTCGACCAAGGTTGCTGTAGCTTACTGTGTGCAGGTATCGACGAAGACTAACTCGACCTAGACGAAGGCTACTCGATCTCGAGTAGACTCCAGTCGAGATCGACCACCTTTGCCGAGGAGCTTCTGCTGTGTTCGACTGTCCGAGCTTCTGTCGACTACCCTTGTCGAGCTCGAGGACCCTGCTGTCGACTTCTGACCGTGAGATTCTCCGCTACCTAGGATCCGCTGACACGCTTCCTCGTGGATCGATCCTGACTTCCCGCTGCTGCATTAGGAGGAGGTCTTGTAATTATTTGCGTGGGCAGAATCTGGTTTGATTTATATTTGTTATATTTCATACCCGATTTCCTCCCTACAACAAGGGAGCAAGCAGAAGCTGAAACACAGGAACAACTGGTCACTAGGCTTACCAGGGAACTGGCCGCTAAAGATGCTGCTATCGCCGCTGAGAAAGTAGCAAGGGAGCAAACAGAAGCTGAGCTTGCCCAATATCCAACTACAGCAGAGGATTATATGCATCCGACTCTCATCGTGCCTGAATCGGCGATTCTATTCCCTAAAAAACTCTTTTGAAATTCGCACTCAATTTCTGATAGAGCTTAAAAATAATGCCTTTTATGGCAGATTTAATGAGTGTCCTCTTGAACATATTACTAACTTTCATGATATGTGTCGTACTCTTGCTGAAGGTGCAACTCTGGAATATGTCAAGATGAAAGCTTTTCGCTGGTCGCTTGCTGGACCTGCACTGAAGTGGCTAGAAGGGCTGAAACCAAGATCACTGACCACATGGGCCCAAGTAGAGCAAGAGTTTCTCAACAAATTCTTCCCACCTGCCAAGACAGCGCTTCTCCGCCAGAAAATCATCGCCTTTAAACAGCAGAAAGGGGAACCGCTGGCAAAGGCATGGGAGCGCTACAAGGAACTTCTGCGATCTTGCCCTACTCAAGGACAGCCACCCTACATCATTCAGGAGATCTTCTTCAACTCTCTTGATCAAGTCACTAAGGACAGAATCAACAATTATACTCGCTATGAGTATCTGACGATGCCGCCAAGTGACGCATGGGGTGTGCTAGAGAAGCTCACTACTTATGACAACAAGTATGGGTCTACTGTGAACCATGATGAGAACTCCTACGCCAGGCCAGCACCATCTATGCCACTCTATGAACCAGCAAAGGAGATCGACCGAGATGTCAGGGAGCAATTCTACAGAGATCAGAATCGCAAGCTCCTCAAGCAAGTCAAATACCTGTCTGTCAACCAACCTTGCATCGAATGCGGATCACAGAGGCACACCACTACTGAGTGCCCACACACAGAGCAAGTCAGGATGGCAGAAACACATGAGGAAGCAGCATATGCTGGGGGTCCTAATCGCTATATGGGAGATCAAAGGTTCTATCAACCACAGTGGAACCAAGGTCCTCCTAGGAACCCCCCACCTTACAGAGCTCCATGACATCCAGAAAGGGATCAAAGGAAGGATGATCTACAGCTGATCCTTGAGGAGATGCGCCGGAATCAGGGCAACATCAATAACCAGTTCCAAAACATCACCACCAAATTTGGGGAACTGGACATCTGGAAAAGGGGAATAGAGACCCAGATGGGTCAAATCGCTGCACAGATCCCACGACCATCTGCACAGCTCCCTGGGCAGACAGAACCAAATCCTAAGGGGAAAACCGGACATGTCGCAGCTATCAAACTAAGGAGTGGGCATCAATTACACAAGCCAGAGGTCGGAAAACAGCAAAGCAACGCAGAGCAGCAACTCGAGACAGAGCAGACACTGGTCGATCTCGAGAAGACCGTGGTCGACCTTAACAAGCCCCTACTCGACAAAGATCAGAAGCTGAGCTCGGACTCCGCTGCGTAGACCAGCAACCCGAGGTCGACAACCCAACTCGAGGTCGACAAGCCTCTGGTCGATGTCGACAAGCCCTTGGTCGATCTCGAGGAGCATCTGGCCGACGTCGACGACTCTGCAGCATCCCTGACAGCTAATCTGGCTCCGAAACAGAAAAAGCCACTTCCTTTCCCTTCTAAAACTCTTAAAGATCCCACTGCAGGGAGATTCAATAGATTTGTTAATATGTTGCAAGAGCTAATCTTTTTTATTCCTTTTACAGAAGCCTTGCAAGAGATGCCTGGATATGTCAAATTTCTGAAGGATATCCTGAGCAAGAAGCGATCCTTCTCAGAGATCGCAGGCGAATGCAAAGTACTCCACTTCCCTGAAAAGAGGCCTGACCCAGGTAAGTTTTCTGTTACTGTGGGTTTTGGACAATATAAATATGATTCTCTATGCGATTTAGGAGCAAGTGTGAGCATCATGCCTTTATCAATCTGGCGGAAGGTTAAGATAGGATGCATAGAACCTGTGGATGCTAAATTATACATGGCAAACAATACTGTGGTCATCCCTACAGGTATAGTTGAGAATGTCCCTGTCCAGGTTGGTAAATTCTTTGTCCCGGCTGATTTCCTTATTATTGATTGTGCTGAAGATCCTACTAGCCCTATTATTCTTGGTAGACCATTCTTAGCTACTGCAGATGCCAGGATTAGTGTTAAGAATCGCTCGCTCACCTTCACCATAGGCGATGAGGTTTTGGATTTCTCTTTTGGCCCTGCAAAAGAGGAGATTTCTTGGCTGGAGGTGAAAAGCATCAGCATCGACGGGACCAAGCAAACAGCGGAGGAGGGAGCCAAAACTGTACTCGAGATCGACAAGCTCTCGTCGATCTCGACAAGCACCGTCCTCGACCTCGACAAGTCTTTGTCGATCTCGACCACCGCCGCTGAGCCTGAGACTTGCCCAGAGTCTAAGTATGGGGTCCCTGTACTCGATCTCGACCAGCTGTACTCGACATCGAGTAGACCTAAGCCCAAAGATTTCTGTTTTGGGTCCGAACAGGTAAGTTCAGGTATGAATTCTACTCCCCCTCAGTCCATAAATAAAAATTTTAATGATTTAAATGGAGCTAAAACACCGTGGTGAGAGAATTTGTAGAAATTGAGGGCTACAAAGAAAAAGAAGAAAGAGAAGGGAGATCATGCAAGCAACCCCCTGTCCGCTGAGCTTACATACTACCATCAGGACCTAGATGATCTAGGAGAAGGGCCAAATATGAGCGGGCCTCATAATAATGGTCCTTGAGAGCAAACGGAGAAGTCGGCCTAGCGACTCTAAAATCTAGAGCATGTATATAGACTTTATGAACTTTTTGGACTTTTATTTGGTTTTGCTTTTAGGTTTTTGGTTTTTGTTTTGTTTTTGGTTTTATGTCTTTTCTAAGAACTTTATATGGATAGTCTTGTTTTTGGTATGGAATCTAACAATTGTAGGCCGACAAGCATATAAGGATCGCGAAAAGTGGAGGAAGAAGTCCCTGAAAAACTAGTCAGAATCGACGAAGGCCAAGTCGACGACGACGAGGAGGAGAAGCCAGGAGCTACTCGACCTCGAGTAGGCCAACTCGACATCGACAAGCACCAGACGCTTCTCGACTTCGGAAACCACTGGACGGACACGAAGCTACTCGAGATCGAGTACCTTGTACTCGAGATCGACAAGGCACCTATACTCGACCTACACTGATCAGCCTTCCTCGATGCATTATCCTGTGAGTTCCTTCCTTTACTCTTGTTTTATACAGTGGGGACACTGTAATGTTTAAGTATGGGGTGGGGGAAGGGCTTACATCATGCATATTTGATTTATTTGATCATATTTGATATTTATATGCATTATTTCTTTGAATTGCTACATGGCTATTTTGGAATACATCATTTGATTTATATGCTTATATGCATGTTTTCCAAAGTTTTGGAAAATGACCCCCATTGAAATTTTTGATTAATGTCATGGAAGTTTATATTGGACTCGACGATGCAAAATTGGATTCATTAGAGATATAGCATGAAATTACCTAGTTAAGGGAAGTCACAATGAAGTGCATATTTTGATGAAAACCATAAAAGGAGGTAAAATTTGAAGTTGCTTTTGACATGTTGCATGATAAGATGATTGAGGACTTTATATTTCCATATAATGCTCATATTGTTATAATTCCTAGCCTTACCTATGCTTAAGCATCACAAAAGCCATAATATGCCTTATTTCAAATATTGCTCCACATGATCTAAATATTGCCATTCTTTACCTTATCCGGGGAGTATGTTGAGAATGATATTACATTATGGAGATTGTTATATGGTTGTTGTGGAAATTATTTGAAATATATGAAAAACTTAATGAGTGAAAGAAAATCCAATCACCTCAGGAGATAAAGGTAGATTGACCCTGCTCTCTACGATAATATTTTGGGGAGATGGGACACATTGTGAGGAGTCCGACGCACTAAGTATCCGGGGCCATTTATGACACCCATGTTTGCGACTCGCGAGAAGGCAGTGCCGAGGTTAGAGAGGTAAAAGCATTTTTATTGAGAAAAAGCATTATGAAAGGTGATAAATCAAAGGAAGAAGGGATGTGGTTAAGAAAGTTTGGAAATACTCCATTTCCCCGAATCAAAAGCACCACATTGCCAAAAATTGCCCACCTTTTAGCCTTTTACCAATCTACTCCTTCATGAGCTTAAATTAAAGTCTTCTTGATTATCAATGCTTTGTCACGAATGAATGTTTATGCATAACCCTCCTTTTGTGAGTAGATGTTGCTTTTACATATTTGCACATGCATGAATCTGTGACACTGGTACCTTTTCGAGGATAGTAATTGACTGCAGGGTAATATAAGAATGAATCTAAGATGTTGAGAGTTTGAATTATTCCCCTGAATGACAAATAAAAGTATTGCTTGAGGACAAGCAAGCTTAAGTATGGGGTGTTTGTTGTAAGCTGAATCTGCGATGTTTTACAGCGACTTTTATATCGATTTCTATATACATTTCATTCATTTGGGTTAAGATAGTGCAGAATCTATGTAGTTTATGTTTATTTGCCAAATTATGGAATCTACACCAGTTTCTGTTTAATTCGCAGAAATCGAGGCGTTTTACAGCAATTCTACAGAATTTCGGAAAAGCTCGGAAAACCACTACAGAAGTCCAAGGTCAAAGCAGCGAAACCAGCCTGAGAGTCAAGTCTACTCGATCTCGAGTAGGCCTTACTCGACATAGACGAGCTTGGCCGAGCAGCCTTGGTCGACAAAGCCTGATCGAGAGCCAGACCAACCCGAGTTCCGGAAGTCAACTCGATCTCGACAAGCCCTGGTCGAGATCGACGAAGCCCAGACGCCACACCCGGAGTCGACGAGGAGAAGCTGCCCGACAAGCTGAGCAACCCTACTCGATCTCGACGAACTCTTGTCGAGATCGACGAAGACCTTGAGCCATGTCCGAGCTTGCCGAGGAGAGCCACTCGAGGAGACCTAGTCGACGATCAACTCTACTCGAGGTCGACGAAGGCTTGTCGAGGTCGACGAGCGCCAGAGTCCAGATCTAGGCTTGTCGAGCACGCCAACCCGAGGAAGCCCAGTCGACAGAGCCACCCTGGTCGAGGTCGACTACGACTGGTCGAGATCGACAAGCACCCAGTGAACCATGTCCGAGCCACATCGAGCGGAGCTAGCCAGGAAGTCCAGTCGACGAACAATTCTACTCGAGATCGACGAGTCCTTGTCGAGGTCGAGTAGCCCACTTTCCAGAAACTTCTCGACTTGTGCAGTCCGACTCGACTTGGAGTTGCTTGGGCGTGAAGGAAGTCAGTTTGGCCGAAATCTATCTTACATCCATCAACTTCTATCCAAGGAGACAAGATCTATCACATCATGAAGACCTACCTTAATTAGTTTTATCTTTCCTTTTAGATTTATTTCTTTATGGCAATTTATTTATCCTTAAGCATTTTAGATATAATTTTAGATAGAGATAGATATTTCTTTCCTAGAATAGCTAGGGAATGAAGGCTATAAATAAAGCCCATGTGGCTCAGTTTTATTCATTCAATTTTAGAGAGACAAGTAGTTCCACAGAAACGGTTTAGGAGTTTGAGGTTTTTAAGGTTTTGGCAGTTTGCGAAAGTTGATTGCCGGGATTGTAAAGGCTTTGAATTTAGTCAATGCAAGTTATTTCTTTCAAATCAATGATGTCTGAGTTTGCGATGAAGAGCGAGTAGTCAACCCACTTCTAGGGTTGGGGCGAGCCTGACGATAGCCATGCATAATTGAGGTAAAGATCGAACCTTTATCATGTTTTGAGCATTTTCCTACTTGTTGATGTGTTTATTGCCCATCTAATGGAGATCCATGCTAACAACTTGGATTATAAACATAAAATCGGTAGAGACAGTTAGGGTTTCTTGAGAGAGTTGTCTAATTGTTGGAAAAGGCGAGAGCTTAGTCCTTTAATGCGAATTATATGATAATCTGTTTGGTTCCACCTTATGCATGCTTGGTTATCGTTGTTGCAAACCCCAATCTTGGAAGTCCTTTTTCATAAAGTTTAGTCGAAACCCTAAAAGCATTTGTTCTGTATTTTCTTTATTTTCGTTTCGTTTTTGTCCCCTGCCTTACTCGATCTCGACTACCCCTAGTCGATCTCGAGTAGACTAATCCTCGACCAAGGTTGATGTAGCTTACTGTGTGCAGGGATCGACGAAGACTAACTCGACCTAGACGAAGGCTACTCGATCTCGAGTAGACTCCAGTCGAGATCGACCACCTTTGCCGAGGAGCTTCTGCTGTGTTCGACTGTCCGATCTTCTGTCGACTACCCTTGTCGAGCTTGAGGACCCTGTTGTCGACTTCTGACCGTGAGATTCTCCGCTACCTAGGATCCGCTGACACGCTTCCTTGTGGATCGATCCTGACTTCCCGCTGCTGCATCAGGAGGAGGTCTTGTAATTATTTGCGTGGGCAGAATCTGGTTTGATTTATATTTGTTATATTTCATACTCGATTTCCTCCCTACAACATCAAGCACATCCTCCGCTACTTGAAAGGCACAATCTCACATCGGTTCACCCTTCAGCACACTTCGGATTTTGCTTTGACCGCCTTCTCTGACACAAGATGGGCTTAGTTTGGCTATCCTATCTACTTCGGATCTTCTCTCATCAGGTGGACTTTTCGTAAGCAGAGGGTTGTTGCCTAGTCCAGCACTGAAGCTGAATATCGAGTTGTTGCAGCTGATGTTGCTAAACTCAGTTGGATACAGTTACTTCTCCTTGACTTACGACAGTCCCTGCTGGTTCACCCACCGTCACTTCTTTGTGAAAGTTTGTGTGCTACCTTCATGACCCACAACCCTGTCCTCAATAACCACTACAAGCACTTTGAAAAGGGTCACAAGTAATATGCACTTGAAAAACGATAAAACCAGATTTCGAATCTAAACCCTAGAACAGATTTAATGGAGAGCTAAGCACAGATAAGGGAAAGCAAAAGAGAACACAAAGGATTGGAGACGCAGTTCGGTTACCCTACCCTGCGGAGCCTCAAGAGGGAGAGACTCAAACCCATTAATCCACTAAGTATGATCGAATACGAGTCATGGATACAAACAGCTAGACGGATAAACTAGAAACGATCCTAGATCTAGCGGCTCAAGCAATAGGTAATCAAGAAGAAACATATAGGAACATATACTCCCTTTACTCCATCTGAAGACGAAGATGAATAAAAGCTAGTGAAGAGTCGAGGTTGAGCACTGAAGCAGCGTCTCCTTCCTAAGTCGAGCAAGGACTCCTTAGTTCACATCAAGAGCTTGAGATTCAAGCTCATCAGAGTGAGGAACCGGGATCGTCGCCGAATCGCCTCTAGCGTTTTCAACTCTCTCTCTCTCTCTCTCTTGTGGAAGTGGAAGCAAATTGACTAAGCTCTCAACCCTTTAGGGTTTCTGAAGACATGGCTTTATACCCGAGCCTTTACTAAAGGAAACCCAGCATTTCAATCAGCAAGGACACAAAAGAACCTTTGGAGCGTCTTCTGGAGTGTGTGGGCCGAGGGAGCAGAGAGTTGGGCCAATCTACAGAAATGGGTCGTTGACTTAAGCTCGGGCTTTTGTCTTCACACATTCAAGTAGACTTGGTGCCATAGAGCCCTTGAGTCGGGTTCCTCCAACTTGACCACGTCTCGAGCCACCTAAGATCTTGACCTAGATCCCAGCCTAACCATCTAAGTATCCATAGACCCTAATACATATGCATCTAGATTATATTAGGCATAACAATTTTCCCTCCTAATCTAGCCACCATATGTGGTATTCGATCATTTAAATAGGGACATGAGAGCTTGAGTCTTCAATCTGTCCGTCCTCGGCTCGTGTACCTGCATGGTTAGTGAACATCAAGTATATGAACAAAGTTTCTGCAATAGTAGAACTTGCTGGAGGGAACTATCTTCATGCCAAAGTCAGCTGGGTTGAGCTCTCATTTGATCTTCTTAGCGTCCAGATCCTTGTCTTCGACCATGTGCCTTATAAAATGAAACCTAACATCTATATGCTTGGTTTTCTAATGATACATGGGATCCTTACACAAATACAGAGCACTTTGACTATCCATATGTTGATCACATATACAAATTTCTTTTTGAAAATCTCTCCAAGTATGCCTTTCAACCATATTGCTTCCTTTGCAGCTTCAGTTTTTTCCATGTATTCAGCTTCAGTTGAGGATAAGGCCACCACAGATTATTGTTTGAGACTTCCAGGATATGCAATTGACTGCCTAGGTGAAGTAATAGGCAGTGGTGGATTTTCTTGTGTCCTTGTTGCTAGCATAATCAGAATCCACATACCCTTGGAGATCACCAGCAGATGCATAATCTGAGTACACAAGGCCAAGTTGATTACTGTCATTCAAGTATTTAATCAAATACTTCATAGCATTCCAGTGAGGTATTCCAGGATTGGACATATATCTACTAAGAACACTAATGCCAAAAGCTAAATCAGGCCTAGTGCATAGCATGCCATACATGATTGAACCAACAACAACATCAAAGGGAACATCAGTCATATCTTTCTTTTCATGTTCAGTTTTGGGGCATTGAGCCTTGCTCAATGCAAGATGCCCTCCTAAGGGTATAGGTGAAGATTTAGAATCAAGCATGCTAAATCTTTTAAGAACCTTTTCAATATAATCAACCTGCAGGGAAAGCTTGAGTTTCTTCTTGGGTCTATCTCTAAGGATCATGACCCCCAGAATTCTCTTGGCATGGCCAAGGTCCTTCATCTCAAAGTGATTCATCAGATTTCTCTTAGTGTCAGAAATAATTCTCATGGAAGCATAGACAAGGAGAATATCATCCACATAAAGCAGAATAAACAAAGGAAATTTGGTGGTAACCCCTTTGATATATAAGCAGGAAATATATTCACTTCTAATAAAACCAAGAGATCTCATGCAAGAGTCAAATTTTATGTTCCATTGTCTTGGAGACTATTTTAGACCATAAATAGATTTTTTCAACAGACAAACATGATTTGGTTTATTTTTATCAGTGAATCCCTTAGGTTGTTTCATGAAAATGGTTTCATCCAGATCAGCATGAAGAAAGGTTGTCTTAACATCGGTTTGTTCAAGTTCCCAATCAAAGACAATAGCAAGAAGCAATCTCAAAGTTTTGTATTTAACAACTGGAGCAAATATATCATTGTAATCCAATCCTTCTCTTTGATTAAACCCTTTTTGCTACAAGTTTAGCTTTATACTTAGGTGGTTCATTAGATTTTATCCCTTATTTAACTTTAAAACCCCACTTACAGTCAATAGTTTTAGCATGCTCAGGTTTAGGAACAAGAATCCAAGTTTTGTTGGCTTTCATAGACTCATGTTCTTCAAGCATAACTTTAAACCATTTCACAGAATCAGAGGATCTCATAGCAGATTCAAAAGTCTCATGAGGATTATTTTTAACAATCTCAGAAGCAACATAAGCAAACTCAGCAATATTAATATCATCTGTATACCTTCTATTAGGAATTCTAGTTCTAGGACTCCTATCTCTAGCAAGTTTATAGTCATGCAGCACAGAGTTATCAGCAATAGGCACAGATAAAGTAGGGTATGGAGTATGCTCAGACATAGAAGGCACAACAAAAGTATTTGAAGAGCTAGAAGAATAACTAGAAGATTCAGAAGTAGAAGCAGAAGGTTGAAGGTTTAGAGGTACTTCCTGAGTTGTGTTTTTTTCATTTTCTTTATGTTGTTGTCCTTCATCATTTCCTCGTCCTAATTGTTGTGGTTGATGTAATGGAGCATCAACTAGGATTGTAGGGTTTGTTGGAGAAGATCTATAGTTAGTTGGGACATATCATATGTCAAACTCATCATCTCCTACCTCAGAGGTAGTGGATGACAGCAATTGGTCATTAGTTGCAAAGAACTTTGAAGTCTGATCAGAGTTACCTGTATTCTGATTTCTAGGTGTTAGCACACTTTTAAAATGAAATTTAGATTCATTGAAGGTAACATTTCGTGAGACAATGACTTTATATCCTCCAGGTCGTATGAGGAGGATTTTATAGCCCTTAACTCCTTCTGGATACCCAAGCATGACACCTTTGAGTGCCCTAGGTTGCAACTTACCTTGAGAAACATGTGCATAAGTTGTGCAACCAAAAGGCTTTAAGTATGACAAATTGGGTTTCTTACCAATCCGCAGCTCTTGTGGAGTCTTGAAGCCAATGACAAAAGAGGGAGATCTGTTGATTAAATAAGATGTAGTGACAACAGCTTCTCCCCAGAGGTTGTGCTTCATGACTGTTGTGAAGAGAAGGCATATGACATTCTCTAACAGTGTCCTATTCATCCTCTCAGCAGTACCATTCTACTAAGGGGGGCCAGGCACTATGAGTTGCCTTCTGATGCCATTTTCCTTGCAAAAGTCATCAAAGGCAGTATTGTAGAACTCAATGCCATTATCTGTTTTGAAGCATAGAAGTTTATTATCAGTTTGGAGCTCCACTTTAGTTTTCCAGGTTTTGAAAGCCTGAAAAGCTTCATCCTTTGTTTTTAGAAGAGTGAGCCAAACTTTCCTGGAGAAGGGATCAATGAATGAAATGAAGTATCTCTTCCCACCAATTGTGTCCACCTGTGCAGGGCCCCATAAATCTGAATGAACATACTCAAGGGGCTTGGAGGCAATGTACAATGACTTGGAGAATGCCTATTTTGTAGCTTTTCCAAAGACACGGTCCTCACAGAACGACAGATCATTAGGTTTTTCTGATAATAAACCATGCTTATGCAGATAATATACCCTTGTTGCCAATATGACCAAGCCTAAGATGCCACGGCTTTGTCAACTAGGAAGTCATGTATGCAGAATTGGCAAGAAGATATTGCACTCATTTTCAGGTGTAATGACAGGATATAAGCCTTTCTTTCTAATGGTTTTGACAATGCACTTACCATTCCAAAAAACTCTCTTAAGGCCATTACTAGTTGTGATGTCATAATTCATGCAATAAAAAACAGACTCAGACATAAGACTCCTCCTTAATTCAGGGACCCATTTAACATCTTTAAGGGTGATAATTAGCATTCTCATCAAACATTTTCAGTGATACATCCCCCACCCCCTTGATGGCAAGAGAGGGTGTCAAAGCAAGCTTTGATTGGTGTGGCATGTATGGTGCAACCAGAGTCAAGAATCCAAGAGGAAGGATCACTTTCTTCTGAAATACACATGAAAAGTTCATTAGGATAATTACCAACATAAAACTCAAGCAATGAAACAGACATAGAATTCTTGAGTTTGTTTTCATCAACCCATTTTTTCTTCCTGCGGTCCTTGATCCAGTGATCAAGGTGTCCACAATAATTGCACTTGGAATCCTTGGGTACCTTGGTACTGGACTCAGGAGAGGATGCATTAGGACTTTCATCTTCCTTTTTCTTTTTGTTCTTAGACTTATTGCCCTTAGGTTTGTTTGTTTTTGCAAACAAAACCTCAGATTTCTCAGAGGTGTTAGACTTGGCACCATGTTTTGATTTGAACACTTTGAGCATCTCATTCTTCTCAGAGATAATCTCCACTATACGTTCCTTAGCGAGAGGCTCTCTGGAGAACTGAATGACATCCTTAAAATGATCAAATATATTGTGAGGGCAAAGAGTTTAACAACAAAATGGCTTGGTGAGAATCCTTAATGCTATCGTCGCATCTCTCTAGCTCTTGTGTCATTTTTAAAAACTTGTCCATATTATCATTTACTGTAATAGATGTGTCCATTTGAAAAGTGAAGAGCTTACAAAGCATAGAGATGCGAGTGGGCAGGAATTTAACAAGAAATAAATCCTTCAGGGCTAACTAGAGAGCCCTGGGGTCATCTACCTTGACTACATGTCTGGCCACATCATCTGTGAGCCTTAGCATAATATCAGCATGTGCTTGTTCCGATACTTCAGGAGCGACTGGTGCTAGATGAGGTAGTTGTTGTACTAAAGGGTCTCCCTGAGGGGTTGAGGGTGGAGAGACTAGGGCAACAACTCTCCAACATTTTTCCTTAATCAGAATGGCTTTCATCTTAACCTTCCACATGGAAAAGTCTATCTTGCCATCAAATGGCTTGATTTTGACATAAGAATCTGCCATAGTACCTACACCAGAAAGCAAAACCAGGGTTAGTTTGTTCAAATGGAATCTTGAAGTGTTAAACAAGCTAACAGATAATGAAATACTAACACAGAAGCACAGAGAAAACGTTTTTAAAGATAGAAATGATTTGAAAACGGGTGTGGTACGTCAGACGGGAGAGGAACAATGCCTGACCGGTGGATACTTTATATGGCTTGCCCAATGTCCACGCCCCCAAAATCTATTTCCCGCGTCTACATAGACGAGAGAAAGGAAGAAATGGGACACTCAAGCTCTTATACCACTTTGATAAAACCATATTTCGAATCTAAACCCTAGAACAGATTTAATGGAGAGCTAAGCACAGATAAGAGAAAGCAAGAGAAAACACAAAGGATTGGTGATGCAGTTCGGTTACCCTACTCTGCGGAGCCTCAAGAGGGAGAGATTCAAACCCATAAATCCACTAAGTATGATCGAATACAAGTCATGGATACAGATAGACGGATAAACTAGAAACGATCCTATATCTAGCGGCTCAAGTAACAGGTAATCAAGAAGAAACACGAAATAGGAACAGATACTCCCTTCACTCCATTTGAAGACGAAGATGAATAGAAGCTGGTGAAGAGCCGAGGTTGAGCACCGAAGCAACGTCTCCTTACTAAGTCGAGCAAGGACTCCTTAGATCGCATCAAGAGCTTGAGATTCAAGCTCATCAGAGTGAGGAACCGGGATCGTCGATGAATCGCCTCTAGGGTTTCCAACTCTCTCTCTCTCTCTCTCTCTCTCTCTCTCTCTCTCTCTCTCTCTCTCTCTCTCTCTCTCTCTCTCTCTCTCTCTCTCTCTCTCTCTCTCTCTCTCTCTCTCTCTCTCTCTCTCTCTCGTGGAAGCGAAAGCAAATTGACTGAAGAGGGATGACAGCAAGAGGCTATTAAAGAAAAGCATGGCAGGAAACAAAAAAATTCAATGTTGCTAGCTGCGTAGAGAGTGTTGTTGGTTGCAATGGTAGTGCAGATAAGACTGTAGAGGGACAACAGTAAGAGGCTATTAAAGAAAAATGTATCTATGAATCTTGTGAAAATGCAACAAGAAAATGAAGTGGGGAAAGAAGAAGCATGATATGAGAGGAGCATGACAATGAGGAATGAGGAGCAACAAGGAGGCGTGCCTGCAAAGAAAGTGGAAGTTGCACGAAATACATTTTGATTTTACTTGAAAGAATTTTGAAAGAAAGAGAAAGAGGAGCATATGAGGAATAAGGAGCAAGAGAGAGGCGTTGGTGTTGCTCAATTGGAGAAGATTAGGATTTGTTCTCAATTGATTTTTTATCTTACTTGAAAATTTTTTGGCATTGTGATTTTATGGGTTGTTAAACAATTTTGTTTGATATTTTATATTAGTGATAATTTTCAATAGTAATATTGTGTTGCCAATATGTACTAATATACTTTCTTTATCCTAGTATTTTATAGTTTAGTCGATGGAAGACGTATTGCTACACACATTCTAGGGTTTGGGGGTCAAACTAAACCCTAAACTATAAATCATACTTAACAACGATTTTCATCCGTTTAGTTTTACCCCCTTGTCCTAGGATTTTAGTTTGACGACACATATTTTATTAAGATAACACCAGTGGTGACACTTTTCCTTAGAAGGAAAAAAATTTGAAAAATTCGTACTCTAAATAAAAGTGTCACAAAAAAAAAGTTTATCGTCGCATATGTGTCACCAAAATCTTGATTTCTTCGATGATATATCAGGGTTTTTGCACGAATTTATAGTTTGAAAAAAGAATCGATATCTTGTTACCATTTCCACAAATATTGTATTATTTTTCTTACTGTTGAAAGTTAAAGATATTTAATTTCTTAACACTCTTCCAAAGATTTAGTTATTAAATTAGTTTTGTCTTTTTTTATAAAATTATTTTTAGAGGTGGCAATCAGGCGGGTCGGGTCGGGGTAAGGTTTTGGGTCATTCGGGTTTTGTGTAATGTTTAATAATTTGTTCATTCGGTTGGGTTGGGTTCGGGTTTCGGTCATTCGGGTTTCGATTATCTTGGATTTTCGGTTATTTCGGGTAAAGTTTTCATCATTTCAATATTCATTTTTAAAAATTTATTAGAAAGTATGTTAAAGTTTGGGTTATTACGGGTGTCGGTTATAACTGATTCGGGTCTTAATGGGTTTTCAATTGAATCGGGTTCGGTTCATTCGGATTTGGGTGAGTTTCGGTTATCGGATATTCAGATTTCGGGTCCAAAATGAGTCGGGTTGGGTCGGTGTTCAGGACAATCAGTTCCGGATCGGGTTTTCGGGTTTGGGTTGGGTTTCGCCAGCTCTAATTATTTTCAATTAGGTGCAATTAGAGTCTCATTCAGACTAAACCTAAGTAAATCAGACCTAAATCTAATCGGACTAAAATATTAGGCATTGTTTTCGGTCCAAAAAATTTAATAATTGGGTTTCAATTTTGGTTCAATTTGGTCCAGTTCAACCTCGTTTTGAATCGTTTAGTAAACCTAGTAGGGGTGGGCACAAATCCCGCAAATCTCGTCCCGTCCCGATCCCAGTGGGATTTCGAAAAAAAAAAATTCAATCCCGTCCCACAAAAAATACGAGGGACGGGACGTGGGACGGAAAGTTCTCGTCCCGCAAATCCCGTCTTGTCCCGCATATATACAAAACTATATATAGTTTATATGAAAAAATATTCATAATGTCAGTTTTATTTATGTATATATATGTTGTATTCATGAGTAAGATATATATGCATATATGTTATATTTTTTTGAGGAAAAGCCAATCAAGCATTAATTACTATCAGAATTTAATACACCTATCAATCCAAGAGGAAATTGAATAGCAAAACAAGTAAACAAACTTTGCAAAGGTCTAATGGAGGCCATGAAGTGTGCAGCCATTGTTGCCTTGCGTCTGACATATGACCATCGACACTCTTCGAACATTCCGGCCTCTCGCTTAATTCCTCTGAGCACCATGCCTATTTCACCCAGCATTTCAATCCCTCTCCTGATTTTTGTTATAATTCCTTGGCTATCCGATTCAATGCACACGCATATATGTTATATGTGTGTACTTCAGTAGCATATATTCTGTATATATATACTCAGTAGCTTATATACTCTTTAGCATATTACTGATATATCCTATATATTACAGTAAGTATACTATAATACACACAGTAGCACACATATATGTATTACTTGTTTAATAAATGTGATTTCCAGCCAAAGATAAAAGCTTTTTTATTAGATTATTTTAGAATTTTTTTTACGAGGGACAAGTCTCGTCCCGCGAGGGATAAGACCCGGTGGGATTCGAAAAAAAATAGTTAAATCCCGTCCCGTAAAAAATACGCGGGACGGGACGCGGGATTACCCCAATCCCGTCCCGTCCCGTCCCATGCCCACCCCTAAAACCTAGGGTGTGTTTGGATTCCAATTATATTATGATTATAATGCAAAATTTAAAGGTAGTGTTTGATTAGCACGGTTTACAATATATGTATTTAAGTTAAGATGAGTTTAAAATAAAATCTATATAAAATACTAAAACAGAGACCGCTGGAGCGACCTCGCTGCCACGGAATTTTCTGGATTAAACGGGATTATTTTTGCTTGCGTGGCGTTTTGTAGATTAAAGCGGTATTATATTTCTGGGCCACATCAATTAATAAACGAATATAATTTGCTAAAAACTTATCTTTTTGGATCAAATAATCTATCAAATATAACTTATATCTTAATTAGGTTTTTATATAAATATTCACAGTCTTATATCTAAGTATCTAACTAACCTTTTTTTTTCCAATGGTGTTGTTAATTAATTATACCAAATTATAAGTATATATTCTTAGGTTTGCCTTCGTCGGTGCCGTGGGTGGGGTTCTTTGGGGCTGCGCCTGGGTCGTGATCGGGGGGTCTTTCTTTCTTCCCAAATATGGTGAAGAAGAGAGAGGAAAACTTTTAATTAAAAAATGGAAGTGGTTTCCTGTTTTGTGTAAAATCCAGGTGGTAGCACCGGCCCGTTCAGATTGTGGATACTAAAACAGAGGCCGCTGAAGCGACCTCGCTGCCACGGAATTTTCTGGATTAAACGGGATTATTTTTGCCTGCGTGGCATTTTCTGAATTAAAATGGTATTATATTTCTGGCCCACGTCAATTAATAAACAAATATAGTTAGTCAAAAACTTATCTTTTTACATAATTTATTCAATATAAACTTATAACTTATATTTTAATTAGATTATGTTTAATTATATAGAAAACTTATCATTTTAGATAAATATAATAAATAGATAAATCTGCTTATTAATCGATAACCCATATACAATTGATATACATTATTATATCAACCCCCTTTGCAATTTACAATTGACCAAATCCAATCTAATGAATTAATTGATAATCTATCCAATCTATATATATATATAATACTAAAACAGAGACCGCTGGAGCGACCTCGCTGCCACGGAATTTTCTGGATTAAACGGGATTATTTTTGCTTGCGTGTCATTTTCTGGATTAAAATGACATTATATTTTTGGGCCACATCAATTAATAAGCCAAATAGTTGGGTAGAAAACTTATCTTTTTAGACTCAATAATCTATCCAATATAACCTTATATCTTAATTATGTTTTTAATAAATATTCAACCTTATATTTTAATTAGTTAGAAAACTTAGCTTTTTAGATCAAATAATTTATCAATTATTTGGTATTATTATTTGCACGTATATCATTTTTTTTATGAAACAACCGTATATCATGAATCACTAACAATTACACAATTATATAATATTACAATTACAAACCGTTAATCTTAGGTCATTTAATCTTTTTTTTTATATATTAAATTCCAACATATATACAAACCGTTAATCTTAGGCCATTTAATCATTAACAATTACATAATCATTTAATAATACAAAAAATATAATAATAAAAATTAATATACATCCCAATTGGATAAAATATAAAATTGAATTTTTATTTCTCCAATTTACATAATTTATCTTTCTTTTTCTTTGTTAATACCTATCATTTATTGGAAATATGTACCACATAAAATATTTTGGATTTACAAAATCTTAGTGAGAAATTAGTTTACATTTAAAAAAATTGTACACAAAAGTTCTTATTTTATATGACTATAAAATAGTCAAAATAAAATTAAGTTAAATATGTAGATTGTGATTTACAAAAATTAATAGAGAATGTATATTTATAGATTTTTCTAAATGATGAACTTTTTAAATGTATATAATAAATATAATGAATATTGAATTAATGTTTTTTGAAATAAAAAAATGAAAAAGATGGAACTATAATTTAAAATTAATGTTTTTTTTGTAATATACATGCATATGATTAAAACATAATATAAATTATATATTTAATTATTTTTACTACATAGATTTATCATTTTATCCTTTATCATACATGGTATTATGATGAATATTTATCCTTTTTTTTAAGTTGTTACGAAGTAGTAATTTATATACTTGCTAACCATATATTGATTTTAAATAAAAAGAAGGTTAGTTTAGTTTATGATTAAATGAAAACTTTCGGAATAAAGATTAAATCAATGTTAATCTTTATAATTTAATAAAAAATAATAGTTTAAAAATAAATTAAGTAAGTAATAAAATATATTTTTTAAAGAAACCGCGCAAAGTCGCGGGCCACGATACTAGTACATTGTAAGAGCAAGCCCAACAGATGTGCTAAAATAGAGAAAAGAGGGGATTTTAGAGAAAAAGGTCCTTTTTCTCCCCAACAGATTCTGCAAACACATCTGCAAAATAGAGAAAGCCATGGAAAGAGAGAAAAAATCTCTAAATATAGAGGAAGATAATTCATCTGTATAATTCAATGTGTGCACTTCTCCCTATGATGAATTCATTGCTGCTCCTCCAAACTCAGTACTGTAGGGTTTTTTCAGAGTTGCCGCCACTCAAAATCTTGTCGCCACTCCAAACTCAGTATTGTAGGGTTTTCTCCCTATGTGATTTCGATTTCAACCTATACTGATATGTGATTTCGATTTCTCCAAACCAGGTATATGATTTCGATTTGTGATTTCTCTATATTTGGCCTGAAGATCAGTCCGCTTCTGAATTTTGAGAAATTTGGCCTGAACGATTATAAGGCATTTGTCGTGTCGTTGCTTCTGAGTTTTCGATTTGTGATTTCACTTTATTCACTATTGTGGTTTCTCTATATTTTGCACAAAACAGTCCTGTTGTCCGATTGTTGCTTCTGAATTTCGAGGGCTTTTGTTGCTTTTGAATTTCTTGTTTTCGAGTGTTGTTAAGTGCTCTTTTTGCTTTTGAAATTCTTCTTGTTTCTTGCTTCTGAATATATGTTTGTTGTTGTTGTTGTTGTTGTTCAAATCAGTTGCTTCTGAATTTGCCTGATGCAGGAGCGAATTTCTATCTTTCAGGAGATAAAATTTATCTTTTAGTTAGGATTAAAATAGGTTGTTAAGGCTTTGTTTTTCTTATTACTTTTATAATAATTTAGGCAATTTCTATATTTTATCTTTTCTTAAGATAGATTTTAGTTTGCCTTGGCGCATAAGTTATGATTTTTATCTTCTAGGATTCTTTTCTATCTTTTTAGGATTTGTTCCCTATATAAACACATGTAGGCTTGAACCATAATTATTATTCATATTTCAATTAAAACTTTTAGAGAATTTTCTCTTTATCTCCTTGGTGGATTCCAGGCATATTTCCTAGGGTTTCGTCGCTTGCGAACCCTTTATCATCAAAGGCTCGCGCTTGCGTGCCTTCCACGACTTCCTACTGCGTCAATTGGTATCAGAGCAGGTTTCTCCTGCCTGTTTTCGATTTGAAGCACGATGGGGGATCAACGAGCTACAAAGGCAGACCTTAAAGAGTTCTCCGTGGCTGTTTCCACGGCTCTTAAAGGCCTGGAGGATCAGTTGGTGGCATTGTTTTCGAGCAAAATCAATGGCGACAACAACAAACGCGTCAACAACGCCATCTACAACATTCGCAACATCCGTATTAACACCAACTTCAACATCCGCAACACTCAAGCTAACACCCTCAATAGCACCCATGTCGTCAACACCAACACTTCCCTCCACAAATCCAACCACAACTCGTTGGTGGATGACGAGCCAAATCAAGATTATCAACCACTGGGCGATTGCAATCCCAAGAAAGACGAGTCTACTTCAGAAAAAGCAGAAGTCTTTGAGGAGGTAATCTTTCAAGAGGATGTCATTCAAGAAGAGACCCTTCAACAAGAACCAGAGGTACTTCAAAAGGAGGCCCTTCATGATGATTTCATTCAAGAAGAGGTCTTTGAAAAGAAGGTGTGTCAAGAGGAGGTCCTTGCAAAAGAAGTCTTTGAAGACTGCCTAGACAACCCAAGCGAAGTGGACAGAAGCTTCGATGTCATGAAGGTTTCGGAAAGCAAACTAGTAAAGGAGGCTGTCCCTTTCAACAATGGCTTGAAGAGTTCTGTGCGGGAGGAGATGAGTTTGCAAATTGTCTGGACTGTACCAGAAGCTCATCTGGCATGGGAAAATTTTGCACCTTTTTGCAAGTATCATCAAAGGAGTAATCACGAAGCCATGAAGGACAAGGATGGAGAAGCATCATATAAGAAAACACGTCCGGTAGTTGATACGGGACAGGAAACAAGTCTGGTAGTTGATACGGGACAGCAGAAGAGAACTCGGGGTCGAGTTCTTCATAAGTGGAGGAGACTGATGCAGGAGCGAATTTCTATCTTTCAGGAGATAAAATTTATCTTTTAGTTAGGATTAAAATAGGTTGTTAAGGCTTTATTTTTCTTATTACTTTTATAATAATTTAGGCAATTTCTATATTTTATCTTTTCTTAAGATAGATTTTAGTTTGCCTTGGCGCATAAGTTATGATTTTTATCTTCTAGGATTCTTTTCTATCTTTTTAGGATTTGTTCCCTATATAAACACATGTAGGCTTGAACCATAATTATTATTCATATTTCAATTAAAACTTTTAGAGAATTTTCTCTTTATCTCCTTGGTGGATTCCAAGCCCCCTTCTTGGTGGATTCCAGGCATATTTCCTAGGGTTTCGTCGCTTGCGAACCCTTTATCATCAAAGGCTCGCGCTTGCGTGCCTTCCACGACTTCCTACTGCGTCATTGCCTCTCGTAAATTTCCCGACTAATCATCCACTAGTGAAAGTTTGTTACTGCAGGAGCATGTACTCCCTGAATACCGTCACTACACATAACTCAGTGATCTTGCACCACATCGCCTTGGTGACAATCATAAATCACAATCATCATCTCAGCATCGTCTATATCCCAAGCTCATCAGAAAACGAATGCCCACATCCATAAACTAATTATAAGCATGAAAGACGGAAAGAAATCGGGCATCACCGACGATGAAGCGGCGGGGATGGATCCAAAGGTATTGACATAGGAAGGTCCAGTTGCGGTATCAAGAAGTGCACTATCCCGGACTCGGCATCGACGCCATCATCTGATCTATGAACTCCACAGCAACACTCTTGTTCTCATTCTTTTACATTCATCTGATCTTTGAGGACTGTATCCTTTTACATTCATACAAACTCTTATCTTTGTTCATTTCAGACATGTTATAGGATTTGTTCATCCAAATGGGCAAAAAATGTCACCTTAACTTGTTAATAATCCATATTAGAAGAATGAGAACAAGAGTGTTGGAGTTCATAGATCAGATGATGGTGTCGATGCCGAGTCCGGGATAGTGCACTTCTTGATACCGCAACTGGACCTTCCTATGTCAATACCTTTGGATCCATCCCCGCCACTTCATCGTCGGTGATGCCCGATTTCTTTCCGTCTTTCATGCTTATAATTAGTTTATGGATGTGGGCATTCGTGTTCTGATGAGCTTGGGATATAGACGATGCTGAGATGATGATTGTGATTTGTGATTGTCACCATTTTTTTGGTAGTTCTTTGGATTTCTGTTACCAAATTATATACTCGTATAGAGTTCATTCTTTCTTCTTTTATCCCTGTGAGTGAGTAATAATGGATTGCTTTTATAAACATGGGACATCTTTGTTATATAGAAAGGGAGAATGATGAAATACTCTCGTCTTTAAACACCCTGGTAGGAAGTCATACATGATACACTAGGAAGGCAAACACCATCCGTAGTTTTCTTTGGTCTCATAATTCATAGTTTGATTGTTTTTAGTTATTTTTGTTAATAAATGCATTTATTATATTATAAATTTCTATATTTGTTATAATATATAATAAATGCAGAAATCTGTATAATACAGAAGCTGTTGGAGTTTGAGTGTAATTTTTTTAGAAATTTTAGTATTTTCATCTCTATTTTAGAGAATTTTTACAAAGGTTGTAGGGTTTGCTCTAATATGTGCATACCAAAAAACATAACAATGCATTATCCTTATAATTGTATTATAAACATAATGCAATGAAATCCAAACATAATGCAATGAAATCCAAACACACCCCTAATTAGACCTGAGCAGAAGTGGGCTAACCCGCCCGGTAAAAAAGGCGGGCTTGGGTAGAACAATAAGCCCAAGCGGGCCGACAGGCCCGGCCCGGTAGGCCCACCGGGCGGGCTTGGGCAGAGTGTGAAGCCCAAACGGGCCGCTAGGCCCGCCCGATATATATTAATATTATATATATATATATATTATATATACTCCGTATGAATGTATGATATAGGCTAAAGTTACTGTGTAAAATAAAAGGCAATTTAATTTATTTTTTTTGTCGACAGTCGGCCAAATTTGTTATTTTCAGAATTTTTTTTGTTGATCCATGGCTTGCTTTGTTATTTTCAGAATTTAATGTTGTGGGTTGTATGTTGTAAACGATAACGTTTTAATATTATGCTGTGAACTTAGTATTTGTATTGGATTTTAACATTACGGTGAAAAAGCCCGCTAAGCCCGGTGGGCAGCCCGGCCCGCCAACAAGGGCGGGCTTGGGCAAGGTAACAAGCCCAAGAACCGGGCCTGGCCCAAGCCCGGCCCGGTATACTGGGCCGCAAAATTGGTGGAGGCTCGGCCCATGCTCAGGTCTACCCCTAATGATAGAAGGATATGATAAGTTGATAACTTGTGAATAAACGTTATTCCAAAATAAAATGTCAGGAACCCCATCATCCTCCTCGCGTACAAACAAAAGTAGCAAGACACCAACACGTCCCTTGAGAAGAACGCGCCCCCCTTTCCCTATGTCAAATCCCTCCTCAACCCCGATTTCCAGATCGAATTCGAGCAATCTTCAGCCAGTTGTTGGCCGATCTGAGCCCTTTCTCCTAAATCTCACATCCTGGTGTTGTTATGGCCTAATTCCTGGCAAAGCCCTGTCGGTTTTGGTGCTTTTCCTCTCATATCCTCTTCGAAGTGCCTGGAGACCTGTTTCAATCATCTGTGTTCTTCCAGGCCAAAATCCTTTTATTAGAGCGATCATGTGGTATACCCCTTCGCCCTGGTGGCCTTCTAATCCGGAATCGCAAGGTTCGAAGGCCGATTCGCATATCCGGGCTCCTGTCAGAAAAAAATTTCAGAAAACGCAAAAAAAAAAACTTTTGGAGGAAGGATGTACTGGTCAGTTCTTGCTTGGACGGGGCGATCTCGGTGTCAGTTGATTCTGAGAGTGATGAGCTTTGGGTCTACTCCCCCTGTTCTGTTCGCTGGTGGGTGGCTCCGCCCTCTGATCGTTGTTGCGGTTTGCTCCCTCTCTATTTTCTTTAACTCTCTTCACATCTTGGGGGTAGATGATCCTACCCCTCGAATAGAGAAAACCCATATGCTGGAGGGCTATAACCTCACTGAGGTGATTCCTCAAACCAAAAGGGCTCTTGAGGCCTGTCGGAAATCTAAGGTTGAGAAGAGTTTTAACAAGAGAACCATCAACAATGAAGAACGCCTTGCGCAGAAAGGACGGGTTCTAGAGCTCATGACTGCGTTAAATCAATCATTCCTCATTGCAACAATCATTGGTGACTATGATCGATTAGCTTGGATGGAACATCGAAGGTGTATAATTCCCAGGTATCTATCTCCCTATGTCATTCTTTCCTATTGTGCAATTATGTGTTATTGGTATATAAGCATGTTGGTTGATGAAGATGAATCAGATTATACTTCAATTGGGCACATAATCACAATGAAACAATTTGATGATAGGAGCATGGGCTCTCTGTCACCACTGAATAAGTTTGGGCATGGTTCCTTTAGAAAAAAACCTATTGTTGCATTTTTTTTGGGATGTTTCCAATGGCTGGTTTTGCATTGTAATTTTTCCGATTTCATGTTAGACAACCAATCTCTTTGGTGCTTTGTGATGTTGTTACTCATGTCATCACTACCTATCAACTGGCTCTGCCTATGGGTACTCTTAATTGCTCCTTTGTGTGGGATTTTGGTGGGCCTTTGTGAGAGTATTACGTCGGTGTCTTACCAATTGAAATGGACATACTTGTGTAAATCTATAACCGATCGAACATGTTATATGTTTGTGGTGGGCGGGACTAACTCTCGCACTCCTTGCCTACTAATTTGGTTTGTCGACCTTAGAAATACTAAGGGTAAAAATCGGTGGTGTAATTGTGGCCTTCATATATTAGTGTATACGTCTATTCTGCCTAGCATCATCGATAGGACTCTCCTTTTTTGTGGGGCTTCCGTTTGTGGTTTTCTTCTGATCATGACTGTTATGACAACTACTGTCTATTGTAAGGGTAGCTTCTGCCCTCTCGTGTTCTCAATGTCATGTGATGCCCAGTCTCTTACAGTTTGTGCAGCTTTGGGTTGGCTTTGGAGTAGGATTAACAACCGAAGAATGGGTGCGGAGTTTCGGATTGATAAAGAGAAGGGTCTAACATGGTATGGATGTGTGCAGCTGATTAGTTTTTGTTGGCAGCTCAAGTGGTGGCACTTCTATCAATGTCGTAATTGGGTACATGAAGAGGTTTATAGAAGCCTAAAGTCTTTAAGGTTAGTATACATCACCTTCTTTACTTCTTTGCCTTTGAGTATGTTTATGTGGACTCACAATTGGATTGTTCCTAATCCACTAAGTGTATTGAGTTTGGTGTTCGGTTTGTGCACTCTAGTTGGTGCGTACAGTACAATCAAATGGGCAAATAACCATTTTAAGTTACTCTTTGAGATCTTGATTAGATCTATATTACAACCCATGGCTTATACATCTTTCTTTATGGTCCCAATGTCACTTATGATTGCTCCTACTCTTACAGCAAATTACTTGCTACTTTCTTTAAGGACAAAAAATGTTTTTGGAAAATTTGATTTTATCAAACAAATTGCGTTCACATATAGGACATATGTTTGGGTTGTGATGAGTAAATCGATTCTGTCCAGGTGTTATGGTCACAAACTTATGTTGAAAGGCACTCTCTTGTATACGAAGTATGATTTGTTGCTCCTTTCTTGTAGCTACTGGCAAAAACCAAAGCTGTGGAAGATCTCCTATGTCACAAACTCAATACAACTGAACAATGACATGAGAAAAGATTTAAAGTGTGCAAACATAAATGAAGATATGATGTATGAATGTTCTGATAATATGAGGCAATTACAGTTTATGTGGAAACACATTCTTGCTTGCATAAACCGGGTGCAGTGGAGATGTGATTTGGGTATTAAGATGAGAAGTGGGATTGATATTAGTAAAATCATATGGTTAACCTCTTCCAATATTCAACTAACAGATGTGATTAGGATTAAAACAAAAAATGAATCAAGGCCATTTCTTAAAAGTGTATATATACTTTCTCTATTAGAAGATCCCAACCATAGGCTTCTAATAGCCCAAGAAGTTATAAAATGAAATTAGGATTTTGGAACATTCGTGGTTTAGGAAGAGGGGATATATGGACAGACTTAAAAGTGATGAGGATTAATGAGCATATTAATCTCATGGCAATTGTAGAATTGAGAACATGCACTACTAGAAAAATGCAATTAGACATCTGTTGTCAACAGATGTCTTTCAAAAAAAATTCCGATCTCTATGTGCGTGTAGTAAAAGATCAAAACTTTTCACATCTGTTTTAAGCAGATGTCTTTTCCTTGTTAAAACATCTATTTTATTTTGAATATAGATATAAATCAACCCCTCAATTTTGTTTATTACATGTTCAGTTGGTATTAAACCCTCGTTATTTTTCATTTATAAGATTTTGAAGATGTTCGCACCAAGCATAAATTTTACATTTACATCACTTTTTTTAAAATAACCAATGTATTAAAACAAAATAGACATCTTTTTTATTATATTGATTACATGTATATTAATTTCATATATATAATTTGTTATTTTATATTTTTTTAAAATAATATACCACATGAAATATGTGCATAACCGATGTATTAACATAATATAGACATCATTTTATATTTTTATATAGATGTTGTTGTTAGCAATATATATCAATTTATATTACCATTGTGATGTAAAAATATATGTTACACATTGATTTAAATTATTTAGACGATGTCTATAATGATAATAGCATCTGTTTTTATGTAATGGTTCGATTTCATAGCTATTAAGACACTACACTTTTCATCTATAATTAGATGTTTTTTCGTTAGATACACAATACCCTTTGCTCATAAAATAAGATTTTGCAAATGAACATGTAGATGAACGCGAAATCAACATTTGCAAATGTTTTACAAAGGATAGGTACTTGAAAGATACATTTTTACAAATGAAATGGACTTCTAAATTATAATTGAAGAAAGAGTTGCAGATTGACACTAAATTTCAAAGATGGAAATGAACCAAATTTTAATGCTTTCTCTATGGGCACAACATTGCCGGACGACCTCTTTGAAAGTGATCGGATCTCATCTTTAGTGAAAGACCTGAACCGAATCATCTGCAAAATCACAAAAGATTGGACACAAGATCATTAATCAAGTAAAGTTTGTCAAGCATAAGATATATCATATATTTGCCCACTACGTGATCAATCAATACCTTATAAGCCAAGGCCATACTAGTAGCTAGAGTCTGAAGTATTGAGGGATGAACAATAACAAAAAAGGAATATTGCATAACAACATGAGTAATAAGTGATCGAAATTGGTGTTTTAAAGTAAATGGTCCATGGGACATTAGGAGCTCAACTCTAGAGATTCAGAACAAGAATATTGCACGATCTATCAATGACAGAAAAATACCATTTTTAAATAGAAAGGCTTTAAAACTAGGAGTGCATAAAGCAAACGGTTTGACCTTCCACATTGAAGAGAGCTAATAGAAAATGAAGGCTGATCAAATTATAGAATATTTAAAACTATATAAGAGTCCATCAAGTTAATAATCGGTGAGCGACCTATATAAAATTTTAGAATTATCCTCTCGAAGCGTTTCTTTAAAACCATACAACAGTACACCAAGGAAATAATTGGTGAGCAACCTATAAAAACTCAAGACACAATATAATAGTCCATCAAATCTCAATGTGTAACAAAAGTAGAAGCAACATTCATAGAAAATTGCCATTTTTTTCTATTAGTATATACATTCAAGAGAGCTCGTATGTTCAGCTTGAGAATTATTTTAAAAAAATATCATCAAAGAAAGGAAATAATTTAGCTTCAAGAGATAATTCATTCACCCCTTCTCTAGTTTTTATCTACTGAACAGCAACCATACAATTCTTAGGCATATATTTAGAAACAATATTGGAGCTGCTTTTTGCTAATATTGGAAGATTTATCTTAAAAAGCATTTAACCATCATTACAAGGTTCTGGTTTTAAACTAATAAATTGTAATTGTTACACTCTTCAAGTCTCGTTACTACTTTGCTTTAGCTAACAAAGATGGAACACAACAATCAGAAAAACACACATGAGAATAGCCAGATCAAAACAGGACACTTCCAAATCACATGTGATTGTCAACCTAAAGCCAACAGAAAATGCATTAATCCATTCCATATTCATCAATCTATTAAAGCCAAAAACACTGATCGAATCCTTTGTGTGTGTGTGGTGGTGGCAGTGGCAGCGGTGGTGGTGGGTTGGAAGGGGGGATAATGCATGCTTTGAGGGACCCTTTTCATGCTCATCGGATAAGGAAGGAAGGTGAGTTGTGGGGATAGTCGGTGGTGAGGACATGAATGTGTTTTTATTGGTGGATCCCAGATCAGAAGGGGTTGGATTGGGCATGCTTCAGCGACATGATCCACAAGAAAATCTTGAGGTAGGGGTTTTTTAACCATTTGTTCCAGTCTGCTTTGCATTTTCACGTTTGCACGTGGAATCAGGCTAAGACATTATGATGCTACTGTTGCTCATTCTTTAGCTAGATTAGGAAGGTCAATCAGTTTTTTCTGTTTTGAAGAGAGTAACCCCCAAGTTCATTGCTACAGATTGGGTTAGATGTTCTAGGTAAATGTATTGGCCAATGGCCACTTTGTTTTCAAAAATAAAACACTAATGTTAATTGTGAAAAAAAAGAAGACAATGCATAGTACATGCAGTTAAAGCAAGATGTCAAACTGCTGGTTGCGCTTTTTGTGACAATACAAATGAATCGAATGATCACATTCTCCTTCGTTGTCCTATGGCTACTGCTTTACTTAAAGCTTTACATATCCATATTCCAAGGCTTATTTCTGTTGGAGGCATGGGAAATGTATTTCCTCTTACTGCTATTAAATGTGCAATTGGGACTAGCTCCTTTGCCACTCTAGCCTCAGCTTGGTGGGCCATGTGGTTCTTTAGAAACCAACTTGTTTTCGATCATACTAAGAAGGTAACCATTAATGAAATTCTGCTGTTCCACAGCACTACTACTCACTGTTGGAAACAATCAAAGCTTTTAGATGATGATCCGACTGGACCATTGATCCCCATACATAGCTGTCGTAGAGGTCAGCATTACCAGCCATATAAGGATAGTGCTTTGAAAGCCAGGCCTCAGGATCGGTCCGGGAAGTGGGACAAACCACCACCGAATAGTTACAAGCTCAATTTTGATGGTTCGGTGATCCAGAATGGTAACTCGTCTTATGGTTTTGTCATCCGTGACTCTGCTGGTCTAGTTGTCTCGGCTGGCAGATCTGTTTGCACAAATATCTCGGTAATTTATGCCGAAAATCTCGGCCTCAGGATGGGATTGTTACGGGCAAAGGAGCTAAACCTTTCTACACTTCTGATCGAAGGAGACAATCTATTGGTGATAAAAGTTCTACTGGGGATTGGAAATGCCCCTGGTCAATTGAGATGCTACAAGCGGATATACTGTATGATATTTCGTCCTTTACTCATGTTGCTATTCGTCATATTTTCAGGGAATCGAATGTTGTGGCTGACTACCTTGCGCGTAGTGCCCATGTCTCCCCTGCCGACGTTTGCTGTGAGGATGATCCAGAACTGCGAGTTCTCGTCCGGAAGGATGCGCTAGGAAGGGCCTCTGCTGCGGCCGACCCGACCTAAACTTTATCTTGCTTCAAAAAAAAAAAAAAAAAAAAAAGATGTCAAACTAAAACTCAAACCAGTCATCTTCTCCAAAAAACTTGAGAAACATTCAAATAAAATTCAATGAGCACCCACCTCAAATTGTTCGAAAATTGAGTATGATCCATCAGCAAGCTTCTTCCTTAGGGTAGCTAAGTCCATTGGCTGCTTGATGATGTCATGATAATCTGGAAGCTACCATGAACCAATTGGAGTCTCAACACCATAAGCAAATGATAACATTTATCAATGAAAAATATTTTATAACTTCAATCAATTACCTCCTCAGGATCCACGGGCTCTGCATAAACACCATAGGTATCTTTCCTGTGAATTTCAAAAAACAAGCCTGAATTAGGCATGCAACATAAACAGATTAACACGTGGCTATAAGGGTTGATGTACCCAATGGAAGTGGAGAAGGAAATTTTATACTCCCATCCCATACTTTTGAAGCTTGTCAAGTATCAACTCCAACTGCTTCTTCTCAGGCATTGGTGTTTCAGATGGAAGGTCATTTAGAGTCCCCGAGAAATACCCTACATCCAAAAACTACAACTATAAATCAGCTTGTCACTTGCATATATGGCGAAAATTGGTTTAAGATGACAGGGAAAAAACAAAAACTATTAAAGAACACACCATGATCAGAATCCATCTTGTAAGATTCTCCTTTTACTCCTCTGTCCTGCAAAATTCAAAAGAAACAAACACAAAATTAATCAGTTTAGGAACCATAAACACAAATACCTGCCAAGCTGCAATAGTTACCCAAACCAAAAACATTAAACCCTAACCTACTATTTCTATTTTCTAGTGATTAACTTGATGCGTTGTTTAATGGAAATACACATTTATGATCAGCCAGTTAACTGTATTACCTTTACTCTTTTATAATCCCACCCAAATAACATAGATTAATATCCATCAAATAGCGATAAAAGGATATAAAGCAATATGACAACTGAATGTAAACATGAAGTCTAGTTATTTGAACCAAAATAGATGTCAAGAATCGCCCAATTCCATTAAGAATTTCTAGTAGAATACCCCAAGAGAAATCACCAGTTCAATCTCCAAAAATCCATAAAAGAGAGGGAAAAAAATACTCAATTAATCTTATCAATACCAACTTCTTATCAACACATACACGGATGTGAAGAGAATAGTCTTGACAATAGGCATTTCCCTACATCCATAGATATTTGCTATGTCATTTCGTAGTTTATAATTATAATTTGCATAATGTTTTTTTCTAAACTTGTTCAACCATGTATATAATACATTCGTGGGCTAGTGAAGACATATCATCAAGTCATTCCATTTGTTTACCGGTTTAACCGTTTCTAGCAGCAAGTGTCACAAGGGCCAGACTTACATACCTTGAGATTTAGTTCAGCTTGGTTTTCGGATGTAACCTCATAATCAGAGGAGGTTCTAAGCATCTCTTGCAGTCTCTTTCTTCCTTTTTTCCAAGGTCACTTCACTGTTTTTCCAAGGTCACTTCACTGTTTTTCTTGCAGGAGATTGAATCGGTAACAAGCAATTTGACATTTTGCCTGAAATTAGGAATTAAGTTTGACAATCAGATCTAGCCTAAAACTTTGATCTAGCCCATTCTAGATCTAGAAACTAAAACACTGAACTCATAAAACCATAGAGGTAGAGCTACTAAGCTGGAAACCCTAATAAATCAAAGCTAGAAATCTGTAAAAGGGGAACTGTAAAAGAATCGACTCAAATTCTGTTTGGAACAAGCATCTATTACCTTAAATATAGGAGCATCCAAACGCACCCCAGAAGGCTTCAAAATCTCCTCTCCCTTCTCTGTATGTTCTTCAAATTCAGACTAAATTGAGAACAAGCATTAGATCCGAGAGTCCAAACTTCAGAATTTCACAAAAATTGAAAGTAAAGCCAGTAATGAGAGAAGTTACTGGAATCCACAAAATTAAACCCTAAACAAACTTCAATGGCCCTCGAAATCAAACCCTAACTAAAGAGTAATCAAGATTTTAAATTGAAATGAAAAGGGTTTGAAGATATTACCAAATAATGGAGACGTTGGAGATATGAGAAGGGTGCTCGAGATCCGGTTATATCGAAGGCGATCGAGATCTATTGTTGAAGATGTCAGAGATCTGACTGCAAACGAGCAACAATTTAGCCTGAAGAAGTCACGGAACCAGCGGAGACATGGTGGAGTCACCCTCTCTGTTAGATCTGGTGATGGAGAAGACCCCGACGATGGAGGAGGAGGTGGTGCTCTGACTGGAACGGCGGAGAGGGTTTTAAGGGGTTGAGGGATAGAGGGGAAGAGAAGTCGCGAATGAGAGGTCGATGAGGGTTGAGGAGCTAGATCTCAGATCTGTGGGAGGAGGAGGAGAAGTGGAAGATTGAAGTAGGGAGAGAGAAGAGAGGTGGCGGCGGTGGCGACGGGGGCAGAAGCGGTGGCGAGGACATCCTGGAGAAATGGTGAGAGAAGAGAGGATTTTGAAAGATAGTCGGGGAGAGAAGAGAGTGAGTTTTGGACAGATCTGATGAATGTGGAGAGAGGGGGAAAATTTCGTCAAGTGTTAGTAATATTTTTCCCCAAATTTTGAAAACCCTCCATGTATTTCAATTAGGCTCATTTCAACTTTGAAAACTTAAACCCGCCCGTGTATTTCAATTCGGCTCATTTCAACTTTGAAAATTTAAACCCGCGCTCATTTTAATTTTTTTCAAAACTAATAATTTTACATCTGTCAAAATATTTGACTGCTTTGTAAACTTTTTAAAACATCATAAAAAAAATTATTGATGTAATAGATGAATTTAACATCGGTTACTTTTTTGACAGACTTAAATCATATGATGTCTAATTGAAGTATTCTAGTAGTGATGTATAATCCCCCAAGAAAAATTCTAGAAAGCGGCAGGATTCAATCACGCCATCTGGTCAATTGGGGAAGACGGATCGGGTGGAATTGGGTTATTATGGAATGAGAATTCCCTCTGTAATGACACAATTGAAGCTGAAGTGATTCTCCCTCGAGTAATCAAAGTTAAATACGTATGCCACGACAAAAACTTCAGAGGCGTGATTTTCTTAATTTATGCACCCCCACATGAATGTGACAAAGACGCCTTCTGGTCAGAACTTACTAATATAATCACTAGTGAACCCCTACCATGCCTAGTAATCGGAGATATGAACGAAATAAGCAACAGCAATGAGAAGATAGGTGGAGTGGAAAACAACATACTTAGATATTCGAGACTGAATCAGTTTAAAGACCAATGCAACCTATCTGAGATTCCATCTTCAGGCAACCAGTTCACTTGGCGTAAAAAAAGAGAAGGAGAAAACAACATATGGGAAAAACTTGATAGGGTGCTAGTACAACATGAATTTCTTAGTTCGTATCCCGATTTAGTTACTTTCAATGGTGCTTTTTCGGGATCAGACCATTGTCCAATATCGATTGATCTAAACCCGGGATGAGAATTTACACCATCACCGTTCAAATTTGAGAATATGTGGTTACAAAGGAAGGATTTGAGAAACATTGTTAAACAAACCTGGAAAGCAAGATGCTCAGGATCAGCAATGTATAGACTATCATACAAAACAAAATTACTGAAAAATAAAATCAAAGTGTGGAATAGGAATTCCTTTGGAAACATCTTTCGAAAAATTCATAAGGTAGAGGAAGAGCTGATCAACATACAATCAAAAGTGACTCCTAGAACGGGAAAAGAATACAGGGTGGAGAACCAACTGATCCGGAAAAAAGAACATCTACTGAAATTTCAAAAAGAATATTGGGGTCAAAGAGCAAAATCAAAACATATCAAGCTGACAGACTCTAACACTGCTTATTTTCACAAAATAGCGTCTGGGAGACTAAATAGGAAGATAATAAGGAGTATCACATCTACCACAGGGACGCGGGTCATAAGCGACGAAAATATTAAACACGAAATAAGGAATGATTTTAATAAGTGTTTCTCTAAAGAACAAATCAATGAGAATTTACTTAATGAATACCTTAAGTTAATACCGACAACAATAACCGATGATGAAAATAGTCGTCTCTCCCAACAACCTACAAATGGGGAAATTAAGAGCGTTGTCTGGTCTCTGGGCAGAAACAAATCCCCTGGTCCTGATGGTATGACAGCCGAATTCTACAAAAGCTACTGGGACATAGTGGGAAGCGATGTCACCAGAGCAGTCAAGGCCTTTTTTCATTCCGGAAAAATACTCAAGCAGATCAACCACACGTTCATAACCCTGTTACCTAAATGTGACAATCCGTCAAAAACGGCAGACTATAGACCCATCAGTCTGTGTTCAACGATATACAAGATAATCTCAAGAATCCTTACTGAACGGCTCAAATGCTTGGTGGGTAAACTTATTCACTCGTTTCAAGGGGCCTTTGTGTCAGGTAGAGCTATTCAGGATAACATTTCAAATAGCTCATGAAATTTTCCATTCTTTCAGAACAAGGAAAGGGACGGAGGGATGGTTAGCAATCAAACTAGATATGGAAAAGGCTTATGACAGAGTCGACTGGACATTCACAGAGGCAGTTATGAGAAAATTTGGATTCAGTGATCAATTTATTAGATTGATAATGGAATGTGTAACTACTGTATCCTTTTCAGTGCTTGTCAACAATGGGCCTACGCAGGTCTTCAAACCTTCCCGTGGTCTGAGACAAGGTGACCCAATATCCCCCTTTCTATTCATTATTGGTGCAGAAATACTGGCAAGGAAACTGCTTTCGGAATCCAATCTTAACCAATCAAGGATTGGATTCCGTTTTGGCCATGCAGGCCCCAAGATCCCTTTTCTTGCTTTTGCAGATGATATTATTATTTTCACTAAAGGAACCCAAACGGCTTGTGAAAAAGTCAGCAAAATTGTAGATGATTATTGCAGACTGTCAGGGCAAAAAGTCAACTACAATAAATCTGCTTTTCAAACATCACCAGGGATTGTGCCCTCGCGTCTTAGTATCATTGAAGGCTCACTTAATATAGCGCGACAAACAAAACTAGATAGTTACTTGGGATGCCCAATTGTTAATGGCAGAGTAAATAAAACTACGTTCGACGGTCTAATAAGCAAAGCAACAGGACAACTATCAAAGTGGAAGGCCGATTCACTCTCTCAGCATGGGAGATCGGTACTAATAAACTCGAATCTAGCGGCTAAGCCACTTTTCTCAATGCAGAGCTTCATGTTACCTACGACAATACACTCATCACTAGATAAAATCAACAAAACCTTCTTCTGGAACAAAGATTTACCGTATAAGCCACTAATTGGATGGGATAAGGTTTGTAGACCTAAAGGGAAAGGCGGTATGGGTCTACGAAAGACAAAAGAAATGAACGAGGCACTCCAGATGAAACTTATTTGGAAAATCATTGCGGAACCAGATAATGTGTGGGTGAAAATTATCAAACATAAATATATTAAAACGGAGTTTGTTCTAAACTACACAAAGAGAGGAAATGCATCCTGGCAATGGTCACAGCTACGGAAAATTATTGAGCCATTCAAGGAAGGGGTGGCATGGCTGGTAGGAGATGGGAAAACGATTAGATTCTGGCAAGACAAATGGGCACCCATTTCAAACATTATTTCAGCTAGCCTGGACCCGACAAAAATCAACAAGGATGAAACAGTGGACCAATATATCACTAACGGTGCCTGGAATTGGACAAAGTTGGAAACAACCCTGACAAGAGAAGTGGCTCAACAGATTGCAGATATTCCATTACCGATTAACCAGATCCGCGATAGAATGTACTGGTGGCCTGACAAAAAAGGTTGGTTTACAACGTCCAGCGCATATAAACTAACCACAAAATCCGTTAATCTAACCAACGATATCAATGACTGGATCTGGAAACTTGATGTTTCACCAAAGATAAAGAACTTCATGTGGAAAGTCTGCCACAATGGTCTACCAACGGCTGCACGACTTGCACGACGGGGGGTGGCCATCCCTCCCTACTGTGCAGTCTGTAATCACCATGAAGAGGACACAACCCACCTGTTGTTTGAGTGCAAATTTTCGTGGTATGGGCTAAATATCCCCCCTACAATAAGAGCAAGAATCCAGGACAAAATCAGAGAATCAAGGAACATTGAGTCACTGATGGCTTTTGCGGCAGGGCAACTTCATTCCAAACAAAGATCCCGAATGGCGACTAACTGGTGGACAGCTTGGCTTTGTCGCAATAAATTCATCTTCGAACAGACAAAACTCCCCAAAACAGAAGGATTCTTGAAAATGTACAATTCGACTATAAGAGAATGGGAAAAGGCAGGGAAAGTACTAGAAGATGACATTGATCCAACAAGGATTGTCAGTAACAAGAGTCAAAAACATCAGAGGACAAAAAAGGACAGGAAATGGAAAACCCCACCGCCCGGTAAATGGAAACTGAATTTCGATGGCGCTGCAGGAGGGAATACAGAAAGTACTATAGGATATATTATCCGTGACAATTACGGTACGGTCACAGCAATAGGGGGAAGAAAAATAGGCTTACAGAAACCTTTACTGTCAGAGGCAATAGCATTAAGAGAAGGAGTTCTTAAGGCTCGCGAGTTGAGAATCCCTAGTCTTGTTATTGAAGGTGACTCGCTGATCATCATAGATCATCTGAAGGCCAAAACAAAATGTCCTTGGGAAATTGAGCTAATTATGTCTGATATTAGCTCCCTCATTATGGGGTTTAACGAGGTTTCGTTCTCCTACGTACCTCGAAGCGGCAACGCTGTAGCAGATAAGGTTGCACACCTTGCTCTAGTTGCCACCACCAACGCCTTTGATTCCGATCTAGGTCTTGCAGACCTCATCCGAAAGAATGCCATCGGGTAGCTTAATGCTCCCGAATTCTTACCCAATCAAAAAAAAAAAAAAAGGAGCAAGGCACCAAATTTAGAGTAGAGTTATTACTCAGGCAGGCAGTGCAGTCACGCCGTTGTAAAACTACACAGTTCTCTACTTCTCTGGAAGACGCATTGAGTTAAACAAACGATGCTATTGCTTGCACTCCAAAACGACGCCGTTCCAAACTTATCTTCAAAGGAAATAATTTCATGTCCTTTTCTATTCATAATATCTTATTATTACTTCTGGGTGGGGATTTGCTTCGTCTCTCTCCTCTCCTTTCGGCTTCATTCTCTCTCTTTCACCAAATTTCTTTCAACTACTACGACCCAGACATCAGAATTAATCATGATCAAAGTAATCTATGGATATTTCAATACAGATAAATATGAGGGAGTAAGACTCTCTCACGGCTTCTGACTGCGTGTGTCTTTCACTTTCCTTCGCTGTTTCGGAAATCTGGCTTAAGGCTCCCAGATATCCCCCTCCTTGCAATTGCAGCTTCACTTCTCTCCAATTTGGTAATTACTTTTATCACTATCCGCTTTTGATTTTGTTGCTTACCGTTCTTCGTCTTCCCTCTTTGATTTTGGTTTAGGTTCTTTTGTTCCATTTCACTCTGTATGTAGTTTCACTCCTCCTATTTCTGTCAAATCTTCTGTCTTTGTGGCTTAATTTTGCTTAATTTGAAGTTGATCGGATGATTTTCAGTGGAGATCGAATTTTGCTCAATCTTGCTTGCTTTTGGTTTTATGTGGAGGTGCTACAGATCTTGTTTTGTTGATTGAGTTCACTATGTTGTTTTGTTTAGTAAAATGTGCGATGGCGGCAGCAGAAGCAAGAGCTGCCTGGCAACGAGCTGCTAACCGGTGCTTTGTGCAAGAAGATGCTAAAAGAGCTCCCAAGTTAGCATGTAGCCAGTCATCTACTTCTTCGCGGAGTAAACAAGCTGATTTAGGGCCTGCAAGTGCATTGGATGCTTCTGATAACAATGGCTTCGGTTTCCTCATTCCTTTTAATGTAAATCCTTCGTATTGTAATTTGCCGCCTGAAGCAAGATGGTGGCTTCACCTGGATCCCAATTATGACCACCAAATTGGTTTCAATGGTGGACAGTTCAAGGCAGTCCAAGCGAATGCGGATGTTGTTGAGACTACTGAAGTAGGCAATATGAAGTCTGCTCACAGAGTTGCTAGTTCTAACACCCTGGATGAAGAGATGGAACACGATGAAGTGAGAGTCGAAGAGATGAGTGCAGTGAAATGTAAGATTGACCGAGATGCCCTTGATGTTAAGGGCTTGACAGACTACTATGAGCTTATGGAAATGGAATTGGTTGGAGGGTCAACTTCCAAACCATCTAGCGACCTTTCTTATGACGATTCCACTTGGACTGAAGGCGACGAATTACCTTGGTGGAGAAAGACTGATAAGGACGATCTAGCCTCATTTGTAGCGGAAAATTCACTATACCATGTTGAAAATTGTGATCTGCCTCCAACTCATAAGATGCATGTTAGGAGGGAACTGTCTGAGCAATCTGCATCTTTTGATCCTGATGCAATGTTTGTTTCAGTGCAAGATTGGAGTCAAAGCAAAGCTACCTCCAGTGTATATTCCCAACCTGGTCCTGACGCTCGGAATAAAAGGAGCGAATGGACTTCAGTTGATAGGGGCCTATCAGGATGTTTAACAAGTGGGCGTGCAAGGTATACTATTTTTTTTGTTTTGTTTTGAATCATTGGGGTGAAAGAAAGATCCTCCTATTTTAATCTGATCAGATCATCCTTAGTTTATAGGTGATATAGGTCTATAGTAAGATATCTATTATAAGAACTTAGGACTCGTTTGTTTTTAGAGGAGAGAATAGAAAGGAAATGAGTTAAATTTTACATAGAAAATATATATAATCATCATTTTTTGTGAGTACCGAGGAGGGGATGGGGGGATGATTAGAGCATCCTATGGGAAATAGTTACTCTCTCTAAAATTAGGGAATGAAATGTGGGGAAAGGTAACAAACTTTATATGAAAAATGGAGGAAGGATGGTTAGAATAGTTGCTGTGAAAGACAACACGAGAATCATGATAGGGAAATCTACTGATATTCAACCTTCAAACCCATGAAGTTTGAAGATTGTCTGTCATTGAAAATTCATCTTGAGCTTTCTGTCATGCTAAATATGGTAGTGCTAAAACTACGCACCTTGTCATGGTAGTGTCAATGTCTTGGTGATTGTGTCAATTTAGTAGGTTAAGCTAATGGTAACTGAAATACTCACTTTTATGATGGAATCTGACTAGCTTAAATGCATGACTTCCACGTATGAGGGAGTGTTTTATTCTTACAATATGCGACTTCACCATATTTAGCATGTACTCTGTGACACTGCAGTGTGAACTCCAATGAGTTGATTGATAAACCCAGACATCCTGGTGATGATGCTGCCAGAGCTCAGCTTCTCGAAGCACTTTGTCACTCTCAAACCCGTGCTCGAGAAGCGGAGAAGGCTGCCAAGCAAGCGTACAATGAGAAAGAGCACATCGTCAAGCTCTTCTTCAAGCAAGCGTCCCAATTGTTTGCATACAAACAATGGTTTAGACTGCTTCAACTGGAGTCCTATTTACGAAACAACAACTCAAACCAGCCACCAAACTACTCCACACTGTTTGCAGATGGTGTTATGCCATGGAGTCCTTGCAAGCCTCATAAAATTTGGAAGAAGACCGCAAAAGCTAAGAGGCGCAAGCGGGGCCCACCACAATGTGGCATCTGTAAGTACGCTGTTGCTTTTGCTCTAGGGTTGAGCCTTGTTGGGGCAGGCTTGCTTTTAGGATGGACCGCTGCGTGGCTTTTCTCGTCATTCTAGAGTGTAAACTGGTTTAGTCGGTAGTACTGTCTGTTGAGGAGATAACCAGACAGACACGGGTGAATTGAGTAGAAGCTCTTCTGGTATTTCAACTTGTGTAAATATCTTACCTAGAGATGTAGGATTTCCCCATCCGAAGGATTATTATGCAATGTAGCTGCCCCTGTACAGAATTTAAAGTCTGTAAAAATACTTTGTCAGACTGGTTTATTGGAGATCCTATGGGGTGTTTAGGAGAAGGTGTCCGGTTTTATCTGCCCTTGATCAGTATCTTTGTATGTACTTGACCGGATCGGTGAATACTTTCTTGCTGCAAACTTTCTGCTATGTTTTTGTTTCGTGAGGACATTGGAGATGATTACCAATGAAGAATTCGTGTTCAACTCGAAAGTTGCTTTGATCATGTCTCTCTCTTTTCTTTTTTTGTTGTTGTTGTTGGTTTGCACAGTAGGTCTAATGAAGAATGAAGCATTCTCTGATAAGTTATAAATGTTTTCAATTTCAGGTTTTGCATTTGAGGCCTCGTAAGAGAATAATTTATTAACTTATCTTGGATTGACACACATAACTTGTTGTGACTCATTGCTTTATAGGCCAACATGCAGGGTGTATAAGCATGTTAAATGTCAATCAATAAACAGGGCTCTCAGATTTTTAGGCTCTATAATGTACAGACGTGTATTAAATCCTGTTAGGGATAACTAAATCCTGATTGGGTTTCTGAGTGCTCTTTAATCTGGCGGTGTGCGGCTCTGCGGTGGCGTTGTGGCGTGGCTTGGTGGTCTTCTCCGTGGATTTGGTTCAAGCTGTCGGAGTCGGGATAAGTTAGGGTCGTGGTCGTGTTATCGTGACGTCTCCTCGGGTTGCCTGCTTCCCTGTAGTTTTGTCCTCACTACCCACAGAATGATCGGGTCCTGATGTATCGCTTACCTACGGTTCTGCCTTAGTGTGGGGCTTGACTTCCTCCGTCGTTTTCGTCCACATCTAGTTTTGTTTAAGTCTTTTTGGTTTCGTTTTTTGTAGAGTGTGTTTGCCCGAGTTTGCACATTTATGTTTTGTTGTATGGTTTGATTTTTAGACGGTTCTTCGTCTATCGGTTTGGCCGGCCTTCGAGTTTCATATACGTTTGAACTAGAATTCTTACCTAATAAAAAAAAAATTAGTGGTGCAGCGCGTGCATTTGACTTTCCATCCCACGTTCCACCCCCAACCAAGTTGAATTTGGGGAATCTTTTTTTCATACATATGTAGAAATTATGTTGACAAACTAAAAGATTCAAGAACACAAACACTAAGGGTATGTTTGGATTCCCGGTGTATTATGTTTATAATTAAAATACATGTATTAAATCCAAAAGTAGATTATAAGCACTCCTTCTAAATTTTATGATTTTTTTAACCTTAAATCGAATTGCCAAAATAAATATAAAAAAAACAAAATTATAATTTCTCCCCTAATTCTAGAAGATTCACCTTCTCCCCCGTCCCCACACTCATCGTTCTTCCTCCTCCTGCACCATGATCCTCTCGGCCTCTACCCTCACATCCGCACCTCCGCCACCGCACCGAACCCCTAACCCGCTCACCCGCCGGTGAAGGAGACACCACATATTCTAGACAGTGGTAGGAGATGAAGCGACAACGACCGACTGTAGGCATCGCAGCTGAAGGCGTTGAGCCTTCTTGCGATTCCCACTTTCTTGCCTCCCAGTTGCAACCAGTCCAATTAAGAACTATTGTCACCTATTGAGAATTCCATATCTTGCTTGCGATTCATAAGAACGAGTTTAGATGATTATATTGAACGATTGATGTCAATTTTCTCAAACTATTCAAATAAATTGGGGATTTTTAAGGAGCATACAAACAAACCCTGAGTTTATTGATCTCATTAACAAATTCAGAGAGAGGAGGGGGAGAGAGGAGATGCGGACCTAGTTGTGAAGACTAAAATCGCCTTCGGCCAAGATCCGCGGCAGACATAGCGATCACCTGCGGAGATCTTTCGCAGACCGTCGATAGCAATGCTCTAAAAGGCGCTAGGTGGCCGCTAGGCGGTGGGTGGCCGCCTAGCGCCTAGGTGGCTAGGCGGGTGCCTAGGCGGACATAGAACAAATGTGATTATTTCTTTATAATTTAACACATAACACATATCAATAATTCATATAATGTAATAATAATATATAATATCACTTATAAACTCAAATTTGTGGTGCTTAACCGACACTAAAGTAAATAAACGCGACTTATGGGATAAAAAAACCTTAAGTCGACTAATCACATGTTTAGAAGCAAAAATTGAATAATCGTCGGGCTAGGCGAGTTCTGGGTGGCGCCTAGGCGAAACAAGGGAGTGTCTAGTCTAGAGGCCAGCCTAGGTGTAAAAATTCCTAGGTGGCCTCCCGCCTAGCACCTAGACACGTTTTTTAGAACACTGCCCCATAGAAGGAGATCAGATTTTATAATGAGGCTAATAGGGGTTCTAGAAGATACAAAATATGAGGCATTTGAAGAGTTTATAGAGACACTCTTGTAACCTTAATTAGACTAGAACAATAATTGACCTCGGATCCAAACTAGATAAATAGATAAACGATAAAACTTATGAAACAAGAAACATTTAATATCATTTCGGGAGGGTACGCTGCCCCTCTACCCCCTTAAATCAGGGGTGTGCCGCCCCTTTATGCCATTGCTGGTCGAGGGTGACTGATCACCTTTTTGCTTCAAGGCATATTTAACAAATCTTCACCTTTACTTGAATCCCCCTAATATAAATGCACTATTACAGAGCCAGACTTCTCCTCTACCTCAAATTTGCCCCTCGGGGAAATTAACATTTTCTAACATTGAGCAAGTCCAAATGGTGTTAGAACTTTCTCTACGACCCTGGCTTTGTGAACATATATATCAGCAAGATTGTCAGTAGTGCCTACGTTCTTTACTTCGATTCTCCTTTCGCTTCTTTGGAAATGATACATGGCGTCAATATTTTAGTCCTTTCATAAGAGAGTTCTTCAACTTTTGCACATCATGCTTCCTCTTGGCAGCTATCAACAAATAAGTTAAATTTTGACCTATTTTAACATCCAACCAAACCAAACGTTTACTTTATGATTTCTCCTCTCTTTTCACAAGTTTTGAACATTTGAAGCCTTGCTAGAAAAGACCTCACACACCTCAAAAGAACACAAACATATGCAATTGATACTATCAAGATCTTTCAAACCATCCTTCACAATCAAGCTTAAAATATTACCACAACATTACATTCACAAAACCAAACTCGAGTTGGGTCCATGCCATACTTTATTGAAATTCCCAAACCCCATATGCATGCAAGCAATGGGTTCAAACAAAATAATCATAAACAACCTTTGTATGTTTACGTATTTTTCAAATTAATTATTCAAACTAAATAAGCAAAACAACCTTAGACATGTAAAAATCAAAGGTTGTTGGCGAAAAGTACTTGAAAGGTGTCCCACTTTTTTACTACCAAGGGAAAAGAAATATATTTTGACAATGGGGTAAGTTATGGAATTGAAAGGCGACTTCCTTAAAGGACTCATCTGATAACTAGGAAATGGAAAAACAATAAAATTTCTAAAAGTCATATCGGTTGACAAAGAACCCCTGCTTGAAAAGTAAATAATGCGCAATGCTATGAATGAAATGAAACAATCAAAGTGATAGCTCCACTCCCTTGATGAGAATCGGAATTAGTTTCAACAGCTTTGACAGACAGTTTGTGTCAAAGGTCTTGAAGCTTTAACAGTGTTGATGAAACACAAAACCTGTTCTCTATGATATTATGTTCGAATATTACTTTATATTATTATATGCTTCCAGATATTATATTCTAACATTTCAGGAAGCTTTTCAAATATTATCTCCTTCCAAAGTTGAAAAGTTAAGAAGAACACAATCGGAGATCATGGCTTCAAAAGTTTTCAAGTTTAGAAGATCTCGAAGATAGCCATGATCAGACTAGCCGTTGGAGAAGATTCCTTCCTCAAGTGGCGCCGATGTTCTTCACTATATAAAGGAGATGAAGAAGAGAGAGAGGAATGACGTACATTCAAGAATATCATTGCACAAACAGCCCTCAAGTTTACGATCTCTCTTCAGCGTGTTCTCTCTGCTTGTTCTTAAGAGTCTTATATTTTGTTTCAAAGCATTTAAGAGTTACACAGTGAGCTTATAGGATATATTCTGAGAGAGTGTTATACTCGAGAGTTTATAACTCAGGAAGTGGACACTAGGCTATTGATTCTCGAGAGTAAGAGGATTGTACTAGATAGCTGAGAGAGGTGGGGCTCTTCTAGATTGGTCTAGGACTCCAAGGGAACGTGAGTTGACTAGATTGCAATTGTATAGGAGAGAGGCTTCTCGGTGAGCTATTAGGATCCTAAGCTTTTTGAATCAATAAAGCCTGTTGAATCCTAGGGTTGTGGAAGAACCCTAGGCGGGGACGTAGGCCAAGTTCGTGTCGAACCTCGTTAACAATTCATTGCGTCCTTTACTTATTGTTTTACCATATTTCCGCACTTGTTCGAATTGTATAACTTATTTGTGATTCAGGTTTTCCAGAGAAAAGATTAAGTCTAATCTCAAAGGGTTTTTGCACGAGCTTCAAAAGTCTTGAGAATCTGCGAAAAACCGACATACTCTATTCAACCCCCCTTTTAGAGTATCTTTATATTACATTGTTTTACATTATCGAACCTTCACAAAAGTTTCATTAACCCCAACAAAATATGGAAAGTTGAAACTTTAAGTGAGTGCCTCTCGACAAACATTATCCAAAAGATTTCCTACATTCTAATAACGATAAACAATTTAGAGTATAGACTTTACTAGAAATCAAGCATAAACGGATGTTTCAACATTCTGAGTGCAATGGAACTCATCCTGAAACAGATCAATGAACAATCAAGCGACATTTCTTGAATATTGAGAGTGGACAATCTCCCAAAAGTGAATTTTGTTTTTGTGGAACCTTGTTTTAGATGAAATCCTAACAAAACAACGAATTCTAAAGGGGTGGCACTTCCTATGCGATGCCTCATGTGTAACTGATAGAGCCCATTTAGATAGGCATATTAAGATGCATTTAGCATAATTTAGATGTCTATATGGCATTTAGCATAATTTAGATGTCCATATGGCATTTTCGAAATCTACACGTTTTTATTGATTATTTTATTCAGATGTGGATCCAATGAGGAACGAGGATGCTCATGGATGAAGGAAGAGTCTAGAATAGGAAGCTAAGAGAAGAGCTCGGGAGCGGAATTGAAGTTCGATAGCCTAAATGAAGAACAAGTTAACAAAAGTTGTTGCCCGACAAGCTGAAGTTGGAAAGTACTTTCTGGAGGCCTCGATGCTCTAATCAACTACTATAAGAATGGATTGGAAAGGTCTTTTCAAGAGCTACAACTTTGGTGTTGATGCTGAGATCAAATTCAAAATGAAAAAAAATATTGTGCACTGAAAAATCCGTGCCCGCGGCTCCGGAGGCCGCCCCACGGCTGTCACTTGGGCAACTTGGGGTGTTGAGAGTCTTACACTGTAAAAGTCATGCCCTATTTTTATTAGGGTTTTGTTTATCTTTTTTTTTTTGCCAACCTTAGGCCTATTTAAAGACTTCTTACGATTTCTTTTAGGGATTCTTAATTCATTCACACATCTTAGATTATGATTGAGTTTTAATAAGAGAGAACCCTAGAGTGGAGCCTTCATAACCATGGAGTGTTAAACAATGTGTTTTGGTTGAATTATGAGTTTTCTACTATTGTTCTTATTTCCATCATATGTTTCATCTTTCTTGTGCTTGAATGCTTTATGGTTTTTGATTCTATATTGATTGGCAACTTGCTAGGGTATATCTCATCATTGCTAGGGTTTTGAATTGTTCATTGTGACTCTTAATCTTTCGTAGTGAACTTGTTATAGTGGACTTAAGCTTGAATGTTTAGGAAGTTGACTATACGATAAATATTATTGCTTTGGGGGATTGCTTATAAGCTTTACACATCTTGAGGTTTTATGTTATTCCTATGATTAAACCTTACCATATTAAGATTGCATAGGAATAAGGGAATGTTAGAAATCATTGGACTAGCAATCTACTTAAAATTAAGATAAGAACAATTGATAGGAAAAGGTAAAGAACTTGAGTAGGAAACAACTATCGAATTCACCAAATAGGGTAGATAATTGTAAGTGAAATTATCTCTTAATTGATTCTCCTAACTTTTTAATATTTTCATTCTCAACCACTCAGAACCCCTCTTTTCTACAAATTAGTAAATACGCATTATATAGGAATACTTGATTCTATGTGAGATCGACCTCTTACTTGCTCACTATACTAGTTTATAGGTTTGAGTTTTATTTTGATAAGAAACACAACGATTTTATCAAGTTAAATCATTCACCTTGACCAACTTTGATGGGGAGATTTTTGTTGCTTGACAAACTTTGATGAGGTGATTAAAATAGTTCAAATTTTTCTAGGTCGTTACATGGGCTCGGGTGTAGGTAGTTTAGACTTTTTTTTTTGAACCGGAAAAAAATTGACTATTGACAGAGCCAACTAGCCAAGAGCATCCTTACGAATGATACTGCACAGGACATCGTCAGGGGGAAAGGTCAAGCCAGAGAACCCAAAATCTAGATGAGATAGTCGATCAACAACTTGATTGCCTTCCCTAAATACATGCGATACCTCAAATTCTGGAATCATATTCAGTGCGCATAGAGAGTCGGATAGAAGCATCTCTATTTCGCCACTGCAAGATATACCTGCCTTGAGGCTTTTTGATAATACTAAGATTATCACCTTCAATGCAGATACGCAGGATTTTTAATTCAACAGCTTTGAGAACGCCTTTCCACAAGCCAAAGCATTCATATCCAATTGCAGAAGCGAGTGGGGAAGAGCCGGATTCAACATATCTTGTACTACCCTGACAATCCCTGATAATGAATCCATAAGTTCCTAGATTGCCAGAAGAAAATGCTCCATCAAAATTTAGTTTGCACCAGTTTTCTCTGGGTTTTTTCCATTTTATGACTCTTTTCCTGGTCTTTGCTGGTTTAAGCATTTTGTTTCCTGTATCCTTATCCATGCTTAAGTCATCCATTTTTGCTTTTTCCCAGTTAGTTAATTGCTCTTTTATAAATGCTACTATTGTTTTTGGGTTGGCTTTGATTTTTACCAAAAAGGCCCTTGTTTCTGAAATACCATAAGCACCACTAGGTAGTGGCAAGAAATGAAAATTCTGGTTTACTTAAAGAAGCATGGAGAGCGCACAGTATTTCGGTTATGTTGTAAGTTGTGTTGTAAACTCTTTGGAGGGTGTTGTAGATTTTAGGGAATAGATGTTGTAGTGTAATTGATGTTGTTGGGCAATGGAATAATAAATGGTTGATATCTTCGAAGTTCATTCCACATGAAGGGTAGTCAGTGGGTATACCCACACCACGGCAGGCTAGTTTAGCGGATGTTGGTTGGCCATTTTTGGAGATGCGCCACATGAAATCTTTGATTTTTGGGGACACATCCAACTTCCATATCCAAAAGAGCTCTGAAACTGAGTGGTTTTTTGTTTTGTTTATTAGATCCATGGATGAGGTCATTGAGAACCATCCGTTTTTACTGGGGGCCCAGTATAGTTTACTTATGTCCCAAGTTTGATTCTCCAGAATAAAGTTTCCAACTAAAAGGTTCGTGTCAATTGAATCTGTTGTTGTAGCTTGTGCCAGTAGGGGGGAGTGCCCCATCCACGGATCTTTCCAGAAATTTATGGATTTTCCATTAGCTATTCCCCATCGTAGCCCTGTTTTAAAGAGGGGAATTAGGGAGGTTAGTTCTGACCATTGCCAAGATACATTTCTTTTTTTCTCATAATTGAGAATTTGTGTATCTTTTAAATATTTCTGGGTTACAAGTTTAACCCATGAGTTTTCTGGCTTCGCTAGTAATTTCCAGAGGACTTTGAGTTGGAGTGCTTTATTCATGTCTTCTGATAGGCGGAGACCTAGGCCCCCATTAGATCGAGATTTATAAATCTTGAACCAGTTAATAAGGGGCTTGTGTTTAGGGCCTTTGTTCCATAAGAAATTCCTATTGATCTTATCTAGTTCTTTATGTATATATGATGGGAGAAGGAAGCACTGCATAATATGTAAGGGTTTAGCGGCAAGATTAGATTTGATAAGTGTACATCTTCCTGCTTGCGAGAGATTGTTTGCTGTCCATTTTGTTAGTTGGGCTCTCCTAGATTTTGTGATATCTTCAAAGGTTGAATTGGAGACTTTGCCAGTGATGACAGGACATCCTAGGTAGATTCCCAAATTAGTTGTGTAAGGAATCTGGAGTTCATTCTTTATTGTGTTTTTTATTACATTCTCCACATTTTCTATTGTGAAGAAAGCAGACTTATGGTAGTTTATACGTTGTCCCGAATGGTAGCAAAAATTCTGGGTGATAGCATTGATTTGGTCACAGAGAGTTTTAGTGGCAGATGCAAAGATGATTATGTCGTCGGCAAAGGCCAGAAAAGGTACCTTAAAGCAGAATCGTTTGATTGAGATTCTGAGATGACTACGTTGCTGCTCCATTTCGGATTGTAGTCCTCGGGCAAGGACTTCAGAGACCAGGAGAAATAGATACGGTGACAACGGGTCTCCTTGACGAAGGCCCTTTGATGGGTTGAATAGGTTAGTTGGTTCATTGTTGACCGGAACCAAGTAGGATACGGTTGTAATGCATTCCTTAATCCAACAGCATAATTTGTTGTAGAAACCGGATTTCTCCAGAATGGTGAGCAAAAATTCCCAACGAACCATGTCAAAGGCCTTTTCCATGTCTAGTTTGACTCCCATCCAACCGGATTTCCCTTTTTTGTGTTGAAATGAGTGAAATATTTCATTGGCAATCAGGATGTTATCTTAGGTTGATCGCCTTGCGATGAATGCACTTTGTAAAGGGTGAATAAGTTTTGGTAGGATTTGTTTTAGCCTATTCGCTAAAATCTTGGATATTATTTTGTATATGGTTGAACAGAGGCTTATGGGCCTGAAGTTGTTTGTAGTTTGTGGATTATCACATTTGGGAATTAGTGTGATAAATGTGTGGTTGATTTGTTTGAGGATTCTCCCACTCGTAAAGAATCCCTTAGTGGCCTTTATGACAGAAGGACCAGCTATGTGCCAGTAGGTGCGGAAAAAACCTGTAGGATAGCCATCCGGGCCCTGTGATTTCTCTAGCAAGAGAAAACACGGCACACTTGACCTCTGAATTCGAGATTGGTTGTGTTAGCCAGTCATTATCAGTTGTGGATATTGCGGGTGATATGTTATCCAAGAGGCTACAAGAACCCTGGGGCTGGGAGGTGGCCGAGTTTCGCCCTTCGAAGTCTTTCTTGATTTCATCTCGAATTAAAGACATTGAGTCTAAGGCAGTGCCATCCTTGGTGATAAGGTTTTTTATTATGTTTTTGTTTCTTTGTCCCATGGCAACACGATGGAAATATTTGGAATTAGTATCCAGATTTTTAATGTGGATTCTTTTCGCTCTTTGTCCCCAATATGTCTTTTGGAAGTTTATCAAGTTGTTGTATTTGTTTAGAAAAAGTTGATGCCTCCTCTCTATATTTTCATCATACTTTGTGAGCAGCTGTGTTTGTAGCCGTAATATTTCTGATTCCGTGGTGGCAATTTGTGCGAACATGTTTCCAAAGGTTTTCTTACTCCAGACTTTACTTTTCTTTTTAAGCTCTTGGAGTCGTTTAATTAGTTTGAAGAGATGTGAGCCCGGGGGATTTAATCGCCAAGCTTGTTGTACTATCTTCTCGTATTCTTTGTGTTTTGTCCAGGCTAATTCAAACTTGAAGGGCTGCATTATTGGTAGTTAATTAGGCAATAGCTCAAGGGTTATTTGAGAGTGATCTAATGTTGTGAACGCATGATTCTTGGTGGTTAGGTGCGGGAGGATTGCATATATGTTTTTATGAACCAGAAAACGGTCCAGTTTTTCATAAGTGTTGTTTTCAGCGTGTGAACTTTTGCGCCAAGTGAATTGGTTCCCAGTTGTTGGGAGATATATTAAATCATGTTTTAGTATGAAGTCGGTGAGTCTAGAGCATCTAGCCATTGTGGGGGTTGCCCCTCCAGATTTGTCAGAAGGGCATAGGATATCGTTTAGATCACCAGCTATAATGCATGGATAGGAGCTGGCTTGAATTAGAGAAGATATTTCATCCCAAAAGGCTGATTTTTTATGTTGGTGTGGTGGTGCATAGATAAATAGTATTGCGAATGTTATGTTTTGGTTAGCACTATGGTATTCAGATAGGATATATCTGTCACCTGATGATATGATTGTAAATGTATCTTTATTTATGTGAGATGATTTCCAGAGTAGGCAGAGGCCACCCGAGAGGCCTTGAGACGGACAAAAGCAAAGGTTGTCAAAGCCAATACTACGCCAGTGAGAATCTTTAGGGGGGGTTTGGAGCTTAGTTTCTGCTAAAGCTAGGATTTGAATGTGTTCGGCAGTTCGGCTTTACATGTTGAGTCTATCTGAGTCCATACGTTTTTCCGAGCTAGGCCCCGTATATTCCAATAGCTGACTTTCATGTAATTATCTTATTTAAAATCTGGGCAGCTAGGAGGTATTGCTTTCACAAAAGAGTTAGCCCTATAGCCAGGACCAGGATCCAATCAAAGCATATGAGATGCCTTGCCATATGCTTGTTCAATTGGATTGATTGATTGCATTCTACCTTAGGAGAACACGAGCCTGTTACTAATCGTTTAGTTTTTCTTAATTGTTTGTGTGTGTGGACAGCAACGGTTAAGAAATCCTATTCATGGAGGAGCTTGCATGTTTGTTTCGGATCATGTGGGTTAGTAGCAACCATAGAATAAGATGCTTCAGACACCTGGATAATAGCAAAATTCCCAAACAAAGAAAGTTTTTAATGCTTTAATAATAAAGTAGTGACAGGTGAAAGAGCTAACGGTATACAAATTTTATAATTTGAAGAGTAGAAGGTATGTATACAAGCTTGTAGCTGATACAAAAGTTTTGATGAGCTGAGCCAAGTAGCAGCCAACCAAGAGAGTCGAAACAAACAGTAAGAGTCTTCACATTTGAGAGAGCTGTAGGAGGGCTGTAGTTGAGCTCGGCGTCGAGGCAGCAACCCCCCAATTGGTAATTTGAATATGATAAGCGAGGTTATCTGCTGATGAGTGAGGTTCGGTTGGGTAGGGAGTTTAGACATTGTTTTCGAGCCAATTGGGGTAGTAATTTTCATTGATAATTTTCACATTTGAATATATTTCGTTCTAATTCAAACCGTGAAATAAACATTGACAAAGTTGATTTAGCTCAGGTAAGTATGTAACGATCTTGACAAAGTTTAAAAGAACTCGTTTAAGGTTTTAGAAGAACTTGATCGTTTAAGTTTTAGAAGAACTTGATCGTTTAAGTTTTTTCCTTTTACTCTCGGTCCTATTCATAAAAAAAATTCTATAATGGAAAAGGGTTTACTGGCCAATTTAGCGTATTTTGTCTTGCTATAAGTTCTTTACGTATCGATTTTTTCACTTAACCATACGCTAAATTCAAAATTACACAAAATCACCCGTTAAATACTAGTATTTGATAACAAATTACTACCTAAGCAAAAACATTTGTCGAAACCTCAATAAAATGAACTATCTACCCCAACTTTTAAATCAAATTTTCTTTCCATACCATTGAAACACCTCAAACTCGCAACTAATCGGGGAAAAAAAACTTCTAACTCCATCATCACAATTCACATACTATCAGTAAGACCTCAAATTTGCTCGGCCCGCGTTTGCCTAGGTCTACATACCAGTAAGACCTTAAATTTGATGCAAGATATTCAATCCTTCGGAATAAGGTTATATTGGTCATTTGCATTATTTTTTGACAAAATATTGACGAAAATTCTTATGGGCGGTGATATGTATGTTATCAAATTGTATTTAACCGGTGGTTTTGTGTGATTTTATATTTAGCGGGTGGTTAAGTGAAAAACTCGATATTGAAGGGTGGTTTTCTGTAATTTACCCATATTATGAACCCGACCCGTCAGTGGTGCGGATACATCAGTTTTCTCGGCGTTTGCGTTAGCTGCTGCTTCGTCCAGGTCGTCCATCTCTCTTCCAGTCTTCCGTCAATTAGAGATATAGAGATATAGAGAATGGCAGTAATGGAGAAGCTCAAGATGTTCGTCGTCCAACAGCCTGTCGTCGCTGCTTCCTGTCTCATCGCTGGTTTCGGTAATTTACCCCAATCCATTTCTCTTCGCCTTTTTTTCGTTTCAAAACCCTAACTCCACCGATCCACCATCAATACAAGACATCCATTTATTCGATTTTAATCCTAGGGTTTTAGGTTTGCAAGTTTGAATGATTGGTTAACTTCAATTTATCTGCTGGCACACCTTCAATTTGTTCTCATGCTTTATCGCTGGATCCCGTTTGCTATAATTGAGTAATGCGCATTCTGTCTTTCCTAAAGAATTTGAGGTTGCAGACCAAGTTTTTTACTTTTGACGCATCTCATGGAATCAAATATCTCTATAGCCTTTCGATGATGGGAGGGTCTGGTTTTCAGCACTGATTGTTCGAACTTGAACAAATCTGTAGTCATATCTGCCTTTATGTTTAGGCCCCAGGCAATGTTTATTAGTTCTCAGTTCACAGGGGTTGTACCTTGAATATTTGCTGAATGATGCGTGGATATGGTATTCACCATTTGATAATGGGACAGTGTTTGTTTTTATGCTTCTGAATTTATCCTTAGAATTCAAACAGAATCCATGGAAATATTCTCTTATGGGTTTTGGTTGAGCTTAGAAATTCATCCGATTAAAATCCATTTGGTAGGCCTTGTCCTGGGCTCATGGGCAACTATATTTTGTCTATTGCATGGAACCTGTAGTTATTGTTTAATAATAACATCTATGTAATTGTTGCTGTCCTTCTGTTAATGCTTGGTGTCACTTTGTTCTTGTCTCAGGACTCTTCCTTCCGGCCGTTGTCAGGCCTATAATGGATTCAATGGAATCATCAAAGAAAGTTCCTCAACCTGCTCTAAAAGATGTGAGTTTTGTCATGATTATTTTTATCTCGCTCTTTTATATCTCTGATATGGGTGGATACTTGTATCACAGCTCCTTCAACATATAATGTGTATATACATTGATAGAGAATAAGATTGGTAGCACCCAACGAACTCATATTCAGACACTTGGGAGAAACCAAAATCTTTTGGCACAATTAACAGACTCTCAGGTCAACAGTAGGCTAACACCACTAAAAGCAATATTCAAAAGCATGATTGAGCTAGAGGGTAGTTTTCTTATAACAGGCTACTTCTTGGGTCACGTACAGACTACAGTCCTACACTATGACCCTAGCAAATTCAATCTTAAAGACTAGCTGCCTAGTTCTTGAACATTCTGGCTTCAGCTTGAATCTTTTAAAATCCTCCATGTGTGTAACATAGGGCGCCTTATCTGTATCTTCTCTCGGCTAAGTCTTCTGTCAATGATCTTGTGATGATAACAGTAATGTTTGTGGCCTGGCCTGCTTGATCATTTACAAATACCTGTTTTTAACAAATAAATCAAATTGGGCCTGCAAAAGCCATGACTGGATCATTTCATCATTTCTAATTTCTATATATCTACTGTTCTGCTGCCTACTAGCAAAGTGTTGATTTTGATTCGTCATGCATTATTGTTACAGGTTGTTGCTGGAGTGACTGGTAAAACACAGTGATCAACTGGATTGCAGAAGCTTATATGAGTTTTTAATCACTCCATTTTCCTCTTTCCTTGAAACTGAGACCGAACTTGTAGGAAAAATAAGCTCAAGTTCATATTTTGTGGTTAACTTGGGAAAGAACACACTGCATTCTTCATCTTGTGTGATGTGAACAATTCAGATTTGCTTGATCCTAATTATATCCATCATAGCAGAGACTAGCATTTGTTTCTAAATCTGATTTAAAATCTTTGATGTTTTTATCATTGATATTGGCCCTTTTGACCTCGTACATCAGATGTTGCATAACCCAATGCCCTTCATGTTTATTCGATTGATGAACCCTGTTGCCAATTTTCAGAGCTTGTCTTTTTTTTCCCCCTGCCAAACTGCGCAGCAGTTGTTGATTAGCTTGAGATTTTTCGTATGGATATGGGTGTCTTTTACATACCTATAATTATCAACTAAGCATGATAGTAACAGGTATAGACTATAGTTAAGGATGAGAGTAACACTTTATTGTTTCGTTGCTGATTTTCATTTAGGAATTCTTATAAACTGAACATTAAATTGCTGGAGAAACCCACATGATTCGCCCTTTCCATGAAAAGCAATGGATCTACTGGGTGAGTTTCAAGACCACAGCAAGGCTAAGGTCCTAAGGATGACGGCCACTCCGTGGGTTAGTCATCAGCGAAGGTTACCTATGTGTGATTTGGTCGATTAACACAACTGGTTTAGGGATACGACGTTTCGATCTTGCACTGTGAATGTTTCCTTCAAACAGAAAAAAGAAAAAAAAAAGGAACCTCGGGATCAACTGGGGAACTTAGCGATGCGAGTTCATTCGGGAGAACTTAGCCATGCCAGTGAATGCAATGGAGATCACCTACAACATTTACTACAACTCAACTCGAGCTCATATAACTACTTAAAGCTCGAAAAAAACTCAGCTCGAGCTCGTTAATTTCCTAAACAAGCCAAGCTTGAACAAAATAAAAAGCTCGTTTAAAAATTAGGCTCGGCTCGGCTCGAGCTCGTATAATAAACGAACCAATCTTGAACATGTCAAACTCGGCTCGTTCGGCTCGAATAACACCCCTAGTCTGGGCAACTCCATAGCTTCTTGCTACATGCTACAACCTTCTATCATTCTCCGGGTTACATAAGCTATAAACAACAACAATAACAAAGTATATTCCGCTTAGAACAGGGTTTGTGATGTGCGCTTAATTTGTCATGTTTTATACTATCATTTATATCGATTTCTGTACATACTTTATATTTCTGGGTGAGAATAAAGCATGAATTATGTAGTTTATGCTTATTTGCCAAATATGGAGATCTACACTAGTTCTTGTTTAATTTCGCAGAAATCGAGACAATTTACGAGCAATTCGGAGAAGAGAAGAAAATCGTCAAAGCACTCGATATCGACTACAACAACTCGATATCGAGTGGAAGTTGAGGACCAGAAATCGAGCAGTTATGCAACATTTCGACTCGACGCAAGGAGGTCGATATCGAGTCCACCTACTCATCGAGTGGACCCATCACCAGAAATCTACTCAGCACCTGAGAGCCACACTGAAGAGTCGATATCGATTTGAACAGGTCGATATCAAGTGATGCATGAAGTTGAGTTCTACTCCGGAGCCGGGATCGAGTGAGCTGAGAAGAACCAAGTCGATATCGACTACACTTGGTCGATATCGAGTGAAGTCCACTAGCAGTCCGAGTCGAATTCCGAGTCCAAATCTGAGAGTGGAGATTACGTCCACACCAAGGAAAGACATTCTATCAAATTGGAAGATGTTTGATCATATCTAGTAATCCCTAATTTACCAAGGGGGGAATTTTAATTGTTTTATTTACTTATTTATCAAACATTTATCATTAGGATTTAGATAGATAGATTTAGATAAAGATATAATTGTTCTATCCTAGATTAGCTAGGTGAAGCACTGTAAATAAAGCCCTAGTGGGGCTGGTTTTTAGGCATTCTACAATCCCAATTTACATTCAATTTCATACATTAGAGAGCTTAGAGAGATAGAGAGGCTGAGTGGAGTTTGGAGACGAAAGCACTGTGGCTTTGTTCGGTTTGTACTTTCTCTATTTTAGTTTAATGCAAGTAGTTATTTCTTTTATGATTTTGATGTTTCTTACTATGATGAGAAACGAGTAGTCACCCTACTTCTAGGGTCGGGGTGAGCCCAACAGTAGCCATGTAGGGTTATGCATCAAAGGTATGATCTTTATTGCAATTTCATCCTCTATCCCTATTTGCATGATTCTTCTACGAGAGTAGTAGGTGATCCTTATTTGTATTATTGAAGGAAAAGTGATCTTAATATAAATTTGGATTAATTATGTGAAAATGGTAGTAACAATATATGCGAAAGCCTCTATATTATTAATTGTTAATGATGAAAGTTATTTGATGAAAAGACATAATCTTTTATAACTTGGCATAATTCTTACATGATTATTGTTGTGGCATTAGATCCCCAATCTTGGAAGTCTTTAGTTTATTGAATTCAAAACCCCAAATCTGTGTTATTTCTGTTCATCATCTTCTCATCCATTCTTATTTCTTCAGACATCTTTTCCGACTTTATTTTCTTGCAAAGTTACGATTTTTATACACTGACGTACTCGACATTGACTACCCGAGTCGACATCGAGTTAACCGAGTCAACATCGAGTGCCACCATTCAACGTCGAGTCTACTTTTTTCTTCTGTTGTGCAGGTCTGAAGGTGGAAGTCGATTGTGTCAGTCGATATCGACTCACTCTAGTTGATATTGAGTGGTCTTCTGAAGTCGAAATCAGAGCGGAGTTTGGAACTAAAAAGGCGAGCGCTGACACGCTTCCTCGTGGATTCGATCCTGATTCCCTACCACTACAGGGGGAGGGATTCTTGTATTTTATTTGCTTGGACAGGGAGTTGGTTTAATTCATATTATATATTTATTTCATAACTAGATTCCCCTCCTAACAGTTTGGGGTTGAGGTATATGCATCAATTTTCCGAATACGTTGAGATGATGTCTTTGGATTGACCCAATTATTGAAACATAATATGGACATCCACTTGCATATACCAACAGTAAAAGATGGGAAAAAAAGGGAAAAAAAACCCAGAAAGTGATGGATGAAGGGAGATATGAGCAACTTAGCCCTACTCAACATGTGTAAAATCATGAATACCAATTGCTGTCTAATTTAACCCTCCTCAACTTGTATAGCACTCCTTCATGCAGTGATGTGATGGATTGGATGAGGATCAGGCCTGCATGCAGTGATGCAGTGAGGCACTTTGGGATGAGTTGATGAGGATTTGGGTGAAGAGTCGGGTCGGGTAAATCCTTAACCTCCTAGGGATGAGGGGCTCCTCACGGGGTGAGGGAACTAACTGGGTAAAGCTTGAACCTCCCGGGTATGTCCCCGTCCTGCGTCCATTTGCCGACACCCGGACTGTCTCAACTCCAACAATGAGTATTGTTTGTTCTTGATTTATCCTATGCTTTGATTGTGACTTGGACTTATGCTGGATCGTGGTAGTAATGACACAGATTTTAGGTAGGCACCTTTAGTATGCCTTAGATGCTAGACTGATAGCACTTTTTGATCTAGAGTATATACGCTTGGCAGTGTAGTGACCCCTTGTGGCTTTTGGGGATTAGTTGCAGGTATCTCTGACTCCGTGTGCCTAAATGGAGATGATAATCTTGTTCTAGGGTCGAGCCGTGCTTATGAGGTCGAGTTTGGCTCATTTTGATTTCAGACTTTGACTGTCTTTATCTCTCTTGAGTTCCCTGCTTGTTCTGGCCAATGGCTCTACTTACGTATCGACTTGCATTTTGATTTGAGAATTTTTTCCATATATAGGGTTGGACCCCTTTAGAAACTGTATTTAGGTACCCTCGGTTTTTGATATATGATATGAGGCAAGACACTATTTCTGCTCTCGGCAAGTTGTATTCTTGCTTTTCATTGTAAGATCCGTATATAACTCTTGACAGCTATGAATACGATATCCTATTGGGATCCGGGTTCCACGTAGCTATGCCTATTAGGTCAGGTCGATACATTTTTTGTGATTTATCTATGAGTCTATCTATGAATTGAATCTAATCTTTTTAAATTAATACACAACATTGAGATTTAGGAAGATTAGGGTTAATTGAAATTAACAAGCTATCACTTGAATTAAAACTAACTAAATTAGCATCTATCAAGAATAGATCGTAACTATCACTATTGTCTCATTCTTGCATGACTTATTGAGGATCATTGATTTCATTCAAATACGAAATTGTTTTGGGGATTATTGATCCCAATATTTTTCTAAATTTGATAAGTTTACCATTAGTTACTCTTAGAACAAGTTAATCGTACTTAGTCCTTGTGTTCAATCCTTTCTCTATACTTGTATCTGTGCATTTTAGGGAATTGAACATAAATTTCATGAGTTTTTTCAGTGCTTTTATTTTTGAATGAGGTAAAGAGTAGTTACTCTGTATTGTTTCTTTTATATTTGCATTTTCATGTTTTTTTTAATGATAAGTTGGTTTGGCTATTTTGAGTTTTATATTTATTTGATTCATTTCGATCTATTTTTTTTATTCTAGTATGCTATGTTGACTCTATTTATATCATGTGTTTGATTATACATTTAGAAAAACTTTAAGGATATGATGTAATAAGTTGATGACACCATGATTGGAATTGTGCTTAAAATGCTTTTGCTTGTATAGATATCAATTGATATATTGGTTAGCATGTGAGTTGTTGGTTGAATAGCTTGAAGGAAGTCCATAAAACATTATTTGAAGTCAAATTTTTTTAGCCTAAAGGACAATATCATTATGTAAGTCCACATATTTATCTTTCATGTATTACACTCACTTTGTGCTTTAAAACCAGAAGTTACGATACTACATAAAATGTGGTGTATATATGTATTAATATGATTTATCTACTTTGTTTCTTTATCCCTTTTACCCTCTCTTTACCTACCTTACCTTTACCTTTACCTTATGCCATTTTTGTGTCTTATATTGCCTATATTTTGACCCTTCAGAAAAGTCAAATATAGGTTTCCTTGTTATGGGTGATGGAGTTGGGGATGTGTTGATATTGAATGAGTTGTGCTTAATCTTATATGTTATGAACTTAGATGATGATTGAATGATATTGATTATGAGTCCAGGGAGGATAAAATTCACCTATACAAATAAGAACAAAAGATTAAGAAAGTTCAAAAAAGAATAAAAAGTATGAAAAAGTGATGTTATGTGCTTAATTGTTTATGTCATCCATGGTATTTTGTAACATTAAGCTTTGATGGGAAGAAACAAAAGAAAGAAAAGAAAGAGATTCGAATATGGTGCATTATTGGTGTTGATGATGATGTTGGTGTTGTGGTTTACTAGAAGCATTTGTTCTTAATTTCTGGATTTTGATTAGCACCACATGGTCAAATACTTTCATATCATATTTCTACTACCTTGGCACCACTATAACCATGAAAAAGGCCACATAAATTTTGCATTTATGCATGATTTCATGGTGAAGATGTAAAATGTTTTTGTAATCATATGGGCGATAAATGCATTGTTGAGAATGAGAGTGTAACTTTTTAGCCTAATCACATAGTGTGAATGCTCCGCATAAACATTCCTTGTGCGGTATTGGACCACTATGCCAGTTATACATTGTGGAGACGGACATAAATCGTCGCCTGAGAGTCAATATGGTCGCTGGAATGTTCAAGCAACAGATATCCGTCGCTTGACTTGTTGTCTCACCAATTATGTCCCTCTAGGTTTGAGGCGACGGAATAGCTAAGTCCGTCTCTTGAGGTGAGTTGAGCGACTAATTTGATCCCATCATTTGGATATACAAGTGGTCTTTGGAACCCTATATTGATGCTCGAGCGACCACTTACATTCGTCACTTCAATATATGGCTCACCAAATTGAGCTACATGTCCGTCTCTTGAAATAATTGTTCGTCTCTAGAATGTAACTTTGGGCAATGCTAATTTGTAATGTAGGGACGTGGTTGTATTAATCCGTCTCCTGAGTCTAATTTGTTTTAAGAAAATAAAGCCAAATATGTAATTCCCACCTGCAACTTCACACACATTCACATCACAATATCTACTTTCACTTTGCATTCACACACCATCTCACAAACAACCTGCACTTGCACACCATCTCATAAACACGCAACTTGGACATTCACATCACAACCCACATTACATATACAAACAAATAAAAAATGTCAAGAACACAAGATGACATTAAAAAAACCATACACTTCACAAACTGAATCCGTGTGGACAAAAAACATACACAGATTCATCTTTTCTCAACCATATACCTGCATATCTAAGGCTTGACAAACTAAATACCCAAAACCTTCACATATAAGTGATGTAAGGTCTATTTTTTCACCAAAAATCTGCCATGTTCAATGCAAATGTTCACCAAAAGGTAACTAATAAACTATTGCAACCGAAACACTTACATATAAATGTTAAGTTCAAGATGATGGTTGTGAAGTGAGAAATTGTCGCATAACCTGCTCCATGGCCTAAATACGCTTCTTTATATCTTCACCCTCATAAAATAACTGATCACATTTGTCGTCAACATCCTTAGCTTCTGTTTTCGCCTTCCTAGCTCTCTCCTCCGCCCTCTACTCAAGTTGTTGCCTCTTTGCGGAACTCTTTGTGATCCATCCTTCCCCTCTTTCCTTGGGGGGGGGGGGTCTCTACCAATCTCAGTGATAACAAAAAGTCAAACCCAAAGCTGAAAAATAAATGATAAGGCGGTAACATGCAGTCTACTGAAAATGAAATTCAAGTTATCTATTATATAAAAGTTAAACTTGTAGTCTACTACAAAGAATGCAATCTCAAGGACAGCCTTATCATTTCAGATCCACAATCTGGAATTTATACTGGACTACAATTTTTATGAGTGAATCCATAACTGTAAACTGAAATATATCATACATCCATAACTTAAACTGAAATCATACATACATACATATCCATAACTTAAACTAAAATCACACAGACACAGACACACACACACACACACACACACACACACACACACACTGAAATATCCATAACTTAAACTGATATTTCAGTGAAATCATACATACATACATACATACATACATACATACACTGAAATTGCAACTTGTGTAATCTATTGAAAAAAATAACACAAAGTATAAGAATACTAATATGCGTAGATTAATATTTTTATTTATTCAAGTATAAAGACCAAATTGCAACTTGCAAAGCTAGAGGATGGAGATGTTACCTCGCACTTCAGTGCCCCGGCGTTCTCCAAAGCACTTGATCAAGACGTCATCTTCATCATCAGGCATGCTGGCTCTACTTCAGCATTGTTAGCAGCCGTCGCCACCGCTGTTTGAGATTGACAAATCTCTTTAAGTGAACCTTGCAAACTTTCCTGCCATCACAGTTCAAAGATCAAAAGTTAATGTTAAGTAAGAATTGCAAATCCTGATTGTAAAATAACCAAATATAGTATCCAATTGTTATAGAATAAAGTGTTGTACTACCAATTAACTTGCACCATCTAAATCGAATTGACACACAAAAGGTTAACTTGAAAAACCAGGAACATCACATCATGAAGTATCGAGAACATAATACAGAACAAATAGTACACCAACCATTTAATCCTTGCTGTTAGGACCTTTAATGTATCCATCAATGGCAGCCTGAATAAGCGGTGCCAGACTCCCTTGCTCATAATGCTCCTCTGGCCAATGACTTAGGGGTTTCGACCCCGAAAGATGGTTCATCGGGTTAGGATTTTTCATCCTATATATTTGGTTGCGTTGACTAATGGCCTCCAAAAAACAACAATACATATATGTGAAATGTACAGTTATACATTCATAAGAATTATAAAACACTAATAAATAAACAAACAGTAAAACAAAAATCATAAAACAGTAATAAGAATCATATTAGTGTTTTCATGTATTTATATTTTAGTAACATGTCCTATGTACCGCCTTAACATGTATAATGACCTTGATGATGTAGTAAAACAGAAATCAAGTAAAAACAATAATAAATAAAAAAAACAATGATAAATAAAAAACTATGATCAATCAACTTTGTACGTAAAGGTGGATGTCCTAGGATATATACATCAAACTATCAAAATTTACAAATATAACACACATTTGTTAAGCATAGTATATGTAAACATTTTATTCGTGCTTTATTTCCAACTAGTTTGTTAAATTCGTGAGTTAGATTGCATAGTATATGTAAACATCTTACAGTGTGTTAGATTGCTACACTAAACAAACCCACAACACAAACCGTAGAGAAGAAGGGCATTAAAGTACTCCTGACAATCAGTTTGGTTCCAAGGTGAGTATTTGTAGATAGTAAAATGAATGAAAGAGTCACTTTGGCTTTGTATTCTGGTTAGGATTTATCATATCATCTAGATCATACAATAAGAGAAGCCATCAAATGCACAAAGACAGAAAAAAGAGTATATAACTATAAAATAAGTTATTTCATAAGATTGGGGAATCATGTTACCAATTAAGATCTAAATTGTTAAAAAAAAAAAAAAAAAAGAGTATACCATCTTAGCTTGATCGAGGAATTCATGCTTCAGCAGCCAATCCCATTGCTCCGGACGGTGTTTGAACTCTAACAGTAGAGGGACCCCATGCTTCTTGAAGTGTCGGCGACACCTATACTTCCAATCACGATACCTCGCCGATGCTTTGTCAATGACATAATCCAGCACTGTCTTATCAGTGGGGTTTATATCATACATATTCTACAAAAGAAAAAGCAGTAGTTAGTTAACATGGTATTACTTGAAAATTTAAAGAAATGTTAATTCACCAATTGAGAACGTAACTTGCAGATGCGATATCAGAATGTTCTGATGTCATTCTTTAAGCTCGTCAAAAGAAGAAGCCAGTGTGGGAACATGTGTCTTGATTATGGCCTCAATGTCTCACACAAGCATGATGAAGGTATTCTTGGTAGGTCCATTGGTGAAGCCCGATCACTGAATTTTGATCTTGTTTGAGGCCCTCACCATGCGGTTCGCCTTTGCACTCATAATGGTTCGCTTTTTCCCTAGTGAGAGCATGAATACACATGTTGGTGAAGAGTCGGATGACTGACGAGGTTGTTGGCTGTAAGAATCTCATCAACTATAAGAGAAGTTAGTGGAGATTAACATTCTTGTTTTGTTTATCAATTTCAGATTGATCCAAAATCCTGTTTAAAGCCTATTTCCACATGTCTTGGACTAGACCATTTCATTTTCGTATTAGATCCGACCAATAAAAAGGGGAGCATCTTAAAAAAAGACAGAATCAAGGAGCCAAACTCAGAATCACATAATATAGATGGAGATTAAAAAAAGACGCATAGCAACTCATGATGTTCAATTGTTCATCACAGGGCTCTAGATGAAGATTAAAAAAAAAGACAAAAATAATATAGAGTAGAGGTAGAATCCTCCTAAAAATCAAGGAGCCAAACTCAAAATCACTACCTCCACGATTGTTGCATCTAATACTCAAATATGCGCCTTCTTCTGGAATCGTGTAGGTTGGTTCATCATCCGTAATCGCCAGGCTGGGTGGTTGTGGTGGTTGAGGTGTTGGTGTTTCAGACTCCCCGAGAGTGCCACTGGAGGAGCTGGTTGTGGGTGGAGGCGATTGAAGCGCCGACTGGAGGAGGCGAGGGGGTTGTAGTGGCGGAGGTGTTGGTGTTGCAGCGGCTGTGTGCGGAGGCGATTGCAGAGCCGGGTGAAGGAGGCGAGGGGGTTTTGGTGGTTGAGGTGTTGGTGTTGCGGACTCCCCGGGAGTGCCGCTGGAGGAACCGATTGTGGGCGGAGGAGAGGAAGATGCAGAAGCAGAGGCTCGATGCTTCGTCAATGGAGGGGCTGGCGGTGCCTTCGAAGACAAATCGATGAGCTTTTTCGCTCTCTTCGAAGGCATTTCGATGAGATGGAAGGGAGATTGAAGAGAGATATTGTGGGCGGAGGAGAGGAAGATGCAGAAGCAGAGGCTAGATGCTTCGTCAATAGAGGAAGATTGAAGAGAGCGATATATTGAAGGGAAATTGAGGCCGATGGTGTTTAGGTCGAGAGAGCGATTGAAGAGAGATTGAAGAGATTGAGAGTGTCGTCTAGGATATCAGATGGATATAGGTCGGGAATGAATTGAGATGGGTTTTAATTTACCCCTTCCAATATAAAAATATTTAATTCATTATAGCCACCAAGCACATAAGCAATTTCGTCCCCTGAAAATAAATCAAGCGACATACATAGATATATCCGTCACTTGGATATTTTTAAATTTTCGCAAAAAAATGTTAAAAAAAAGTGGGAAAATACCCCGCCAAATGAAAACTTTTAGTGGGAAAATATCCCGCCCTTGTGTGGAATTGATCCAAGCCACGAACTTGGTATGTCTGTCTCTTGAGTCACCAGAAAAACTTGAAAGCTACTGTAATTGAAAGCTTGACCATGCACTCTGTGTGGAATTGAAAGCTTCTGTAAATGTAATAAAAAACATGATATCAATTCATAAAGCAAGTTTACATTAATAAAAAACATTCATAATATCAATTCATTAAGCCATTTTATATTATAAAAAAACATTCATAATATCAATAACGATCATCATCACCATCATCATTGTTTTATGAAGCCTCTTCCTCTTCGTCTTCGTCTTCACCTTCTTCTTCTTCGTCTTCATATCCATCTTCGTCTTCCTCGTCTCCTTGTTCTTCTTCACTCTCTGATTCATTTTGGAACAGATGAAGATCGATGGTGAGTTCAAAATATCCGGTATAAACTAGGCCAAGTTCTTGATATGCTTCTTGTTGTGGATGAGCTCCATCCTCATGCATGTGTTTCTAGCGTGGTGAGCTTGTAAACATTTCTATGTGTCATCACATTCACCACTTTCCACCGATCTCCCACCTTTGGGTCATCCACATAAAACCCTCGCCTTGTTGTGCTTGCGAGACAAAATGGAGAATCATCGTACCAACTGTTGTTTGTATCGGTCAAACTTATATTTGATACCAATGTTGTCAGGATTAGTGTCAAACCACTTGCACTTAAACACTACAACCGACATCATATTGGTGTACATAATTTCAACCACAACTTCAAGGATACCATAGTAGGTGGCACTCTCTGTCTCTACCATAACCCCGCAATTTTGGGTCTTCAAGTTCCGATCTCTATTCCATGAAATGAATTTGACCCCGTTCAAACAACAAGATGTGTAAATCCTATGCGAAACTGGTTTTCTAGCCAAAGAGAGAACCTCCGGTTTAAGGTATGTATCACCGTCTCTTTCCAATTCAGAAACCTATATTGGCAATAACATTATTAGAAAAACAAGACTCTATAGGGTAATAATATTATATAACATGCTTACCCAATCAAAGAAGTAAGTATGGAAATCAATTTTACATGCATCTTCAGTGGAATCTGGGAAATGTTGTTGCCAGAGTTTCTTATGTTCGCCCAAGTAGTGTGAAACTTCGTTGCATTCAAGCAACACTTGCCAATGCACCTCCGCGATCTCCGTATGACTTAACCTCACACGAGGAATATAGCTTCGAGGACAAATGAGCTCTGAGACAATAGAGATATCAAAGATGGCAGGAGTGGGGGTGAGTGCATTGCCCCAAAATTCTCCATCCTCCAAGTATAAACTACAGTACGCAGTTGCCTCATCACAAATATAACGCTCAGTAATAGACCCTTCGAGGTATCGGGGGCTGGCCATATTCTTTTTTTACACACCAAGTTGGTTGAGATGGAAATGAATTTGATAAATGTTAGCTTTCAATTAATTCGTTAAGAAATAAATTTACAATAAATCAAATAACTTCCATACCGTTCGATTGGATACATCCACGTGTAATGCATAGGTCTAATCAACAACACTTGTTGGGGTAGGTGAACCATAAGATGGATCATAATCGTGAAAAAAATATGGAGGGTAAATCATCTTGGGGTGGCATAAAATATCGACTATCTCATCCTCCATTCGTCGAACATCCTCCTTCCTCACCTCTCTAGCACATAATTTTTGAAACCATTTACGTAGGGCAATCAAAGGCTTGACAACGTGAACTGGTAAGTATGCACGAATGAAAACTGGAAGAAGGCGTTGAAGCATAACGTGGCAATCATGCGTCTTCAATCCATGAACCCTTTTTTCCTCGACTTTAACCTTATGTTTCAAACTCACAGCATACCCATGAGGGTATTTGCCATCACCAAACCATTCGAACACCTCTGAAAGATCCTCTTTCCTCACTACATATGGGGCACAAGGAAGTTGTACGCTCCTCCTTGCATGTAGAGAGGTCCGAACCCCTCTCCTTTTTAAAGCAGCACGAGCTTAGGCACCGTCTTTCGACTTCCCTTCAATTGAGAGAGTGGATGATGTTATCAAAAACATTCTTTTCAATGCGTATGACATCAAGGCAATACCTCACTCTCGTATATGGCTAGTACGGTAATCTCTAAAACATACACTTGTTAGTCCAGCATACTCGATTCTTCGAACTAGACGGAGTCTTGAACCCTTCGTGCAAGCTAAGGGTGGGGAACATGCATATGAAAGAAAAATGCGTTAATACCATATATTATTGAATAACTGAAACAAATAGATCGACATAAATAAAATGAGAGTTTGGTGTTTATACCTATCAATCCTCAACAGGATCTCCTCCCCGGATAATGAATGAGGCCTTGGGTTGAATTCACTCTTTCCATTGAAAGCATGACCAGTCAACCGCCAAGGGTGGTCCCATAGGATCCATCTGTGATGACCATCGTATACCATCCTCCCACACTTATATGTTGCAGAGGTATCATCTAAACAATGAGGACATGTTTTTTACTTCTTCATCGTCGATCATGCTAGCATCCCAAGACCGGGAAAGTCACTAATAGTCCATAACACTGCCGCTCTCATCATGAATGTAGACTGTGAATGTTGATCAACTCTAGTTACTCCAGTATGCCATAACTCTAGAAGCTCATCGATCAATGGCTCCATGAACACACTCAAACACTTTCCATGTGACTTTGGACCTGGGATCAATAATGTCAACATGTTGAATTCTTTTTTCATACACATCAACTGAGGCAAATTATATGGCATCAAATGACAGGCCATGTACTGTGGAGATTTGCTAGTTTCCCAAATGGATTGAATCCATCAGTTGCCAATCTGAGCCACACATTCCTCACATCTGTAGAAAAATGAGGGAACACTCGGTCTATCAAACTCTCTCCATGCCTCACCATCTGCAGGGTGTGTCAAACGATCATCGTCTTGCACCCTCTCGCCATGCCATCGCATCTGCTTTGCAACGTGCGGGGACATGTAAAATCGTTTCAATCTAGGAGTCAAGGGGAAATACTTTACCACTTTTCTACGGACCTTGCGCCCGTCACTACCTAGAAGCGGCTTCCATCTTGAAGTATGGCATATGGGACAGACTTCCTCATTTGCATACCTCTTATAGAACAACACACAATTATACTTACAAGCGTGAATATTTTCATAGCTCAATCTGATATCCGACATCACCTTCCGAATCATTTTCCAATCTTTAGGATAGCTATGTCCTGGTGGAAGAGAATCACAAAAAAGACTACAATGTCCGTCTATACTCTTATCTGACCACCCATTTTTCACCTTCAACTTCATTACACGTAAAATAGCTCTCAAAATAGTCTGGGAACTATCAGGATACAATGAAGTTCAAGCTTCCGCTAATAGCCTCTCATATTTCTAATAATCATCATCGACCACATCATGAAAATCAAGGTCGTCACATGCCTCGTACCCAACATGATAAGGAAAGCTATCATGTAGAATATCCATAACGGGATTAGGATGAGAGGAAGAGGAAGCCCTTTGCTCGAAGTATTGCGTTCTACGCAAGAAAAATGTCGGTTCAACTGGATCTTCTCCATGGCTATCCCATACAGTATAATCCGGGCACATACCATAATGAGACAAGTGCATCAACATTGTTGGAATGTTCACCGGCTCTTGAGAGTTATGAAATGGTCACATGGACAAGGAAAATATATCCTCCCATTTGCATTGGCATTGACATTATTCACAAAAAAAAAAGTAATCTCATCAGGTATTCCTTGGAAGTACAAGGAAATTGCATCCATCTGTATTCCATTTTCCAAATTCACTATCATTTCATAAATATAATATGAAATGTAAGTTAAATCCATCACACATTTCAAGTTAAATCCATCACACATTTCATCAAATCACAACAAATCTCTACTAATTTCACATAAACAATTTATATTGCTCATAAATTCTAAGTTAAATCAATCAAATACTCCAAATTTCATTATTACCAAGTATCATCACTAATATTAATTGCAAAATAACTCAATCAATAATTCTCAAGTCTCTATCACAGAGTTCAAAATCTCCAACAAATTCCTCACTACATATGTAACCAATATTTCACACTTTCTCCCTCTATTTAACATTATATGTATAAAATAAAAAAGCATTACTAACCTTGTTACAAACTCAAGTGAAATTGGTCTCCTTCAATTCTTACAAAAATTGTGTAGACAAAAAAAAATCAAATCACCAAACTAACCAAGATTTCACAAATCCAATGAAATATAGCATTATATGTATAAAAAGCAATACCTTGCCACAACTCCACACGAATTGGTCTTCTTAAATCTCCAAAAATATTATCCAAATCACTTGAAATTTTCAAATGAAAAAGATGAAAAATGGAGAAAATAATGGGAAAGTGAAGAGATGAAGAAGAAGAATGCATCGACATTCATTTAAGGCTACTGTTGTAACCTTAACACTTTAACGAGGTAAGAAGCTTCATTTAATGTGGTGGTTGTAAATGAAGTTAAGGAGATGGACTTAGACCTTTACCCGTCGCTTGAATGAGAGTTAGAAAGCAACAAATGACAGCTACTCAAGCCACGAAACATGCTATATTTTGTCGCTAGGATTAATTGAAGAGACGGACCTTTTTACGGCTCATCACCAAAAGCTTGGCCTCCAAAACAATAATACACAAGCGTCGCTAGGAAGTATTCAGGAGACGGACCTGTTAATGCCCGTCACTTGAGACTTATTCAAGAGACGAACTTATAAAATGACCGTCACTTGAAACCTTAGTATGGATGTCTTACTATCAACCCATCCACAAGCGACGACCCCCGTGAAGTCCGTCTCTAGGATATAATCCAAGAGACGAACTAATCTATGTCTGTCCCCAAGGTGTAAATCTGGCATAGTGGACTTTTAAATGGTTGTTTTATTAAATGACGATGATCATGTCATGATAGCATAAGGGACTCGATTTTATATATATATATATGCAAAACTTATGTTATCTTTTATATGAATTGAGACTATCTAGGTTATCTGATTCTTTTTTATGTTATTTAGAATATTACTTAATCCGTCTCGCAATAATTGTTTTTTAGAGTAGTAAACTTGTATAAAAAAAACTTGTTGTTTTAGCTATAGTTATTAGGTAATGATTGCTTTTTTTTATAGGTAATAATTAGTGTTTTTAGGTATTTTATCCTATAAAAGTAAAAGAAATATAGGTTGTATTAATAGGTGTAAATAAAGCTAAAACTACAAGTTTTGCGAGACGGATGGAGTAGTTACATATTTGAGTTAATTGTATTTATTTCTATCAAGTTCCTAAGTTTTAATGTTAATTTACACTAATCAATTGTATATTTTTAGGGAAAAAAGAGCCGAATCGAGAAAACTAGGATCAAATCGTGCTCAAATTTCCATGTTTGAGGATTAGGATTGAACATCAAAATCAAATCTTGCCCAAGTAATAAAAATCATGTAATGGAGTGAAGGAGCCTCAATTCAAACCCTACTTGGACATCTATGAAGGACCTCTCCCCTTCTAGCTCACTCCCTTGAAGAATTGACGAAGAGATCGCAAGAAGTGTGAGGTGCTTTGACTATGCAATTGAGTACGTGCTCGCTCAATCAACCCCATGGTAGAGCACTCAAGCATTGCATGGAGCATATGTGAGCACATACGATTAGGCATAGCGCCACCTTCCTACTCGGCATAGTACATGGCTGCTTGGGAGAGTACATGTGGTTTTGGGCAGAATTTCATTACTTGGCTTCCATTACTAGTATAAGTCAAGCCTTATAAGGCTTAACGTACGTGTGTGTGTGTGCGCCTCTTTTGTGTTGTTAGAGAGAATAAGCTCTATTAAGTCTCCAATATTCATATAGATTTTCATAATGTGTGTGTGTGCCTCTTTTGTGTTGTTAGAGAGAAGAAGCTCTATTAAGTCTCCAATATTCATACAGATTTTCATAATTAGGATTTACAAAACTACATATTGTCGCACATATTCAATCTCTAAGTGAGTTTCCCTACTTTTTTATGTGCGTGATGAGAATGACTGTTGATTCTATGTTTTTATACATGGTGTGTCGGTTGTCCTATGACTTCATAATTTGGTGATCCTAATGTCCGAGAAATGATTGATGATATGGATCCTAATGTCCGAGCAATGATTGATGATATGGACACACGTACACACTGGATCACAAAGTTTACTTTGCCTAGTTGGTAAAGTATTGATGGGAAATTTTTACCTCTTTAGTAGAGCCCAAGGTTAAATTCTCATTTTTGACATTTTCTTCACTTATTTTTAACTATCTTTTTATATATAAGTTCAAAGATCTTTTTAAATTGAGAATAACTAATTTCAATCAGTATTGTTTGAATTCTATTTTATTCATTCATTAGGGGTTTCCTTGAATTGTTTTTAACTAATTATAAATTTTATTCACTTATAATAATATGGATAAATAACTCTTTGATTTTTTTTACATAATCCTTCACAATTAAATTTATTTAAAGTTTTGCAAAACTCATTTCATTATTACTTAATTTTTAGTCTAAATCTCGCCCACCCCTATATTACGGGCTGGCTCCGCCACTGTGTGTGTGAATAAGAACCCTAATTATCTAGGAAAATCTAATTAGGAGTCTTTTAGAGTATCATCATATAGTGACTTCTATTTGACATAAGATAGCTATGAATTGTGTGATGACCCAAGTTGAATTCCGACCTATCTGAAATACTTGTTCCATTGACACATACATTACCATATAATATACGTCTTTCCATAGATGAAAAAAAGGTTGTTTGTGGTTGTATGGTGTGTTTTTTGTGTAAGTGGATTCATTTCTCAAGAGCCATAATGTTCTCTAAGTGCTATTCTATTATTGTGTGCAATGGGTTTGATACAATTATGTGATATGCCATCCTTGTGTTTATGTTGTATTCAAGCATGCATGGTCATGATATTTTTTTATGAATTAGTGGCTAATTAGATTTTAAACTCCATACCATATATTGAATCATGTATGTGCATGTTTTTAATATAAACTACATCTCTTGAATTTATATCCATTGAAATCAATTTAATGAAAATAGTGAGTGACTTGAAACTCTAAGATTTATTGTTTATTATAGATATCCTATATTTTATCATACGTTCTCTCTATTGTGATTCATATTGTTGTTGTTGTTGATATTATGATACAAGTTGGAGGTTACAACAAATTAAGTATTTATTTCTTGTTTGATCCTGAACCTATACTACGTCTGGGTTGTGTTAGGATTAGTATAAATTTATTTTGACTCAATATTTCTATTGTTGGTGTTTAGAACCAACACCATATACAATAGTGGCTTTCATTGTGAGATGAACGTCTATACTTGTTTAGAGAACAATGCCTTAGATAAGGGATTCCTATAGTACACTATTATATTAGCGTATGATAGTCGGTCCTATGTGGTGATAGATTGATCCCATCTTTATCATTGTATGAGCCACGGCATATGTGAACATGGAAACCGTTAGTGACTAACCACTTTGGTTATTGATTGTGGTGGTGATGCGAATTTGGCCCATCTCATGCCCGCCCCTCTCAGGGCCTGCAGTAGGTATGCAATCCATATACCCCAACACAACCCATCTCAAGCCCAAGCCTGTGCCCAGCACAAGCTCATCTCCCAAAAGGCCCATCTCAGGCGCACCAGCACACATGGTTGACATATCTTCCTGAGATGGGATGATAGGTCAAAGGTCAAGGGTTCTATCTCCCTAGCAACAACCCGTCTGGGTGGGCCTGAGATGCACTTTTATGATGCAAGTTTGAACCATCTCAGGCTTACTCCTCTCAGGACCCCGCGTTAGATCTGCAGGCCGTGCACTTTTATGATGAGCTACTTTGGTTGTATTTCTATAGCCACAAGTGACGCGGTCAACATGGAATACTTATTGAGTGATCATCATTTATATGAAAGTAATGTTAATGTGAAAAGAATGAATTATGAGTAATCGTTGACATAAATGTGTTTGCTAGATCTAACAATTGTGTACTATTGTGAATGATCATCATTAACAATTGAATCAAACTAACAATTTGATGGAAGATAACCCTAGAAATGTATTGACACTTATAAGTTAACATTAAGTTTTGACCTAGTCCTAATTAGCGCGTTTTTTGTGCAAGTAGGATTGTTGGGTCGCACACACACTACCTATGCACAATAAGTATGAGATTGGCTTTTGGATGAACATAATCTTTTGTGCGAGTAATAGATGTTAGAATTATTTTATAACTCATACTGATTTTGTCAAAATATAATATATCTGTAATTAAGTAATTTCTTAATTCCTATTTTAGGTATTATTCATTTTGGAGAAGAAAATGAATAACCTTAAGCTAGAAATAGCTAGATAAATTATCTCTAATCTGTATGATAAAAGAGAAAAGAGAGTTCTTACGTTAAGTCATTCTCTAACTTAAAGCATAAAAAAACTCTTCTTCATAGAGAGAGCCTTGTTCGTAGAGATCCACTAGAGAGTAACATTTCTCTCCATGCCAATACTATCTCCTTGCATGATGGGTAGGTTGTGAGACATATGTTCTCCACTATTTCCAAATCGCTAACCAAATTTAGGGTTAAAAGATCAATCTGATTCAATGGAAAAAGCGTTTTTAATTTCGTTTACGCTATTCGAGATAATCCGTAAATTCCTCATATATTATAACCATGTGCACCCCCTTTATTATATTATATCATGCACATCCAATTTATTAGATGCTAGGAATACTTATTTATCCTAGTGAAATAAATAAGTAACTCGTACCAAACACAAAATATTCTATCACTTACTTTAAAGATATTGAAGATTGAAGATGAGATTGAAGTTCGGCCGTGTTGTAGCTAGGCAGCCTAGGTACTAGGTAGGCATATGTTCCATAAATAAGTTTTACATTTTACCCCAAATCTTGGAAAGAATCAAATGCCAAAATCAAAATTACTGTGAGAACTAAATTCAGGATTTAGGGCTGAGTTTTCAAGTCATTTACAGTTGGCTCTTGAGCAATAAATTCAACAAAAATTTCATCCTCAAAGTGCTTTGCATATAGTATATTGTTAAACAAGCTTAGAATCTTGAATGGCCCTTCACAAGCTAAAAAAGAACACAATTCATATTCAGATGCAAAAATGCCCAAATGATGGAGAGCAGTCAGATTTGACAAAAGTAGCATTTTCATATGCTCACTGTCTCTCCCAAATACAGTAGGTAGTGATAATAGTAATGGCAATTGGCAATACCCCCCATTAGTTCATACTATGGAAAAATCCCCTAGCTAATGGAATCCACACCACACTAGATAGAACCTAGTCAATAAATCAAATTTGGTAGGCTCATGTTGAAATATTGTTCTAGTAAAATCTCAAAAGTCAAGTGCTTCCTCAAAAACATTTTTTTTAAAAAAAAAAAACTTGGAGAAAAATATGGACATCCCCAATGTGTGCGGTTGTGAAGGGTCATCTAAATGCACTATGAAAATCTCGTCATATGCATGATACTGTGATCGGTTTAAAAGCAGTTAGAATTTTAGTTGATTATGGTTTTCAAAACCGTGAAAATGTCACCTGCTACGTAGTGATCACACGGTTTTAAAAACCGTGAGAAACTTAGCTCATTCCAATACCCGTCCAATCAGCTCAGTACTAGCTCTCATGGTTTTAGGAACTAAGTCGGACTATTTTTCATGGTTTTCAAAATTGTGACAACAGATATTCTCTCGGTTTTAAAAACCAAGCAGCTATCGTGTGGTTGGCGAGATTTTCACTGTCCGTATAGCTAAATGAAAATAGAAATATACTAGTGGAATTGTGGAAATTTGATTTGGTTTTATGTATTTGTCCAAAAATACAGTAGCAGAGTAGCTTTCAACTAGTTTTTTAACCACTTTCAAATTTTGATCTGGTTTTATGTATTAATTTGTGATGGAGATTGTTAATAGAAGTTGTAAGGAAATTTCTATTTTGGGGACCATATTATGTTATTAGTCAACCAAATTGATTAATTAGGGTAAACCCAACAACTGATTCACACCTCCCTAAGCATTAGTCCATGGTTTTGGGTGAGTCCTCTTCAACATCTTCCTTAGATTCCCCCTGTGACTCTGCAAGTCAACTGCCCACCCACAAGGGGAAATCTACAAAGGAACCAACAAAACAAAAACAAATATATAAGTGGGAAAGGGCAGAAAAACAGACCCACCTGCCTTCTTCTGCTGTCCCTTTCATAATCTGATCTTGTCCGATTCAATTTTCATTTCACAGGGTGAAAAAACCTTCATGATGCCAACCTTTGCCCTCATATATTCCAGACAGCCCTTTACCCTTTATCCTAAACCAGTAAACCCTATATATACCTACACAAATTCAATTATTCAAATAGCTCATTTTAATCTGTTTTTGTTATCACCTACCCACTATAAATCAGTGCATAATAAACCCTAAAAAGATAGAATTTCTTCTAAGTGAATAAAATGAAATTGGAGGGGCAATAATGATGCTTATAAAAGAGATTAATTAAAATGAAGTGATTATAAAATAATCCAACTTTCAAGTAAAGCCAATTAGGACCACACTCTTTTAGCAACTTCCACAGAAACTTTGCTCCAACTTCATAGCATGATTCAGGGGTGGGGGCAAAAGCTATTTTATCTGTTAAAAAAAAAATAGCCAGTCTGAATTAGTGAAAGTGCTGCTTAATAGTTTAGCCCACACTAGTACCAATAAAGAGAGAAGGAATAACATTTTGGTTAGTTTTTTCTATTGGTCAATCATACAACTATTGGTTGTGTTTGGCGCCTGTAAAGACCACCTATATCATTTTATTTATCACTAACACATCACTTATTTTTCGCATTTCGCAAGATAATCCTGTCGTTTAGCTTGATTCGGGTGGTAAAGAAGGGTTTCAAGTTTTTGGTCAGGTAACTTTGGAATTTTGAAATTTTTTGCCTTCACCCAAACCCAAAACTTGTTTTTTTTGCAGACAAGAATGTTGTAAAAAATACAAAGTGCATTGCATAAAATGGCAAAGATAAAGAAAAGGGAGAGAGGGAAAGGGCAACATTCCTTGGCAATGTCCATTATTATCCATACAAATGGCACACACAGTAAAAAGGTCCCATTGTAGATGTCCATGCTCTCAAAGGAAAATGCACAAAAAGCAAGGAAACCATATATCTTACAGGCTGATAGATGAGCCACAGAAAGAAGCACACCACCCACATACATATTCACAGTTAGCAACCAGATAGCTAGCTGGCTAGGACGAGTTCGGTGCATTCTTCTAATAAAACATGAACCCTGAGTCTATTGACCCGCCAAACTTTGACGGTCTAAACACAGAACGCTGCTCCAGCTTCGACACCCAGGCTTTCAGGGATCGGCGTTGGGGTCCGAATCCAAGACATCGCTATCTGCAGATGACAATGAAAGCCTGCACTTTGGACTCATTTTTTTCACCTCCTCTTTGGAATATATTGATATCTTCTTCACCATCTTGCGAAATTCCCTGCAAAGAAAATACACCTGTATTACGAAATCTGCCTTCATGGCAAAGGGAGCATAAAAATATAGATGGCACTAGAGACTTACTCCCATGGATCATCGCCCACAAGCATCATATCCCCTTCATCATCAGTAAAAACAATTGCCCACTTGCTCCGGGTTTGAAGCTCTCCGCTGATGTTGAACAGCCTCTCCAGCTCATTTATCAGCTCTTCATATCCATTCAGAGCAGTCAAGTCCACAGCTCGCCCCACAGCAACACCTTGCATTTGCACCTGTTCGCGTGTTTGGCAAAATCAGACTCTAAAAAAGAGCAAACTACACATTCAAAGAATTAGTCCAAAGAGATTTATCATGTACCTTAGTGCGAGTTCTGGCAGATGACGGAGCACTATTCTTGGCAGGCACCTCTTTCTGAGGTGAATCCAGCGAAGAAACTTGTAGCTCTTCTTTATTGGTTTCTGAACACGAGTCTAATTTCCTAACCTTGTCATCATCTAGTTTACCTACTCCATTAGAGTTATTTGAATATGAAGCCCCCTGAAGAGGAGACTGAGTAGCAGAGTTATGATTCAAGTCTATTCCAAACAAGCGACAGGTTGAGGCCGGACCAACTTTGCTCCCATTCTCGGAGGCTTGATCAAGATCATTACTCAGCTTCGAAGACAAAAGGGATCGGGCAGGGGAAAGGGATTGAACTGACAATGCTGCACCGTATTCAACTGAATCCGCAAACAGTTTGAAAGAACCATTAGCATGAGGTGATGGTGACCATATCCTGTCCGGCTGGTTCTGTGTAAGCTCATGGTTCTGTGTTGACCGATACCAAAAGCTTGGAGAAGCTGGGGAACCGTTACCAGTGCCTTCATCACAAAATTAATGGGAAAAAAAATAAGAAATAATAATGTTATTTGGAAACCCAATGTTAAGTAAAAGATAACAGCAGAGTCAGCAAGTCGTCGTGTACCAGAAACAGATATTTCGTTAGGCCTGGACCTCTTGCTCTTTAGTGCTGTTGAAGGAGTCGGATTAGCAGGAATGGACGGAACAAAAGGTTCTATCTCCCACGGAGAAACCCTCTCTGGCCTTTGAATTGAAGCAGACTCATCCCATTGGACCTGAAACAGGTTAAAATTTTATTGGCAAGATGTTTTGGCTTGGCAAGGTTTTTAATTCAGGGAAGATAACCTTCAAGGATCTCCATTTAGAGTCCTTCCACTGAGGTGACTTATCCTCAACCCCGACAATCGTGCCTGTGAACCTGAGAAACAATAATGAATACTATCAGATAGAAGGTACCATTCGACACTAACAAAAAAAATCACACATGATGCACCAGACCTTGTAAAATCAACACCAATAACCATACAAGAAAGAAATACCTTTTATCAGGCGAATCATCTCCCTCAAACCTCATGTTGAAACGCATGCCTACCGCAAATCCATGCTTAGCCGCCTGGAGATACTTGTTCACGCTGATAATGAACTGGCTAGACCTGGAAAATATTAGGCGTATAAACTCAGGAGAACGAAACTGACTTGTAAACATGGTGGATTAGTCCAATTGATTACATAAATCATAAGGCAGTCAAACCTGGGCTTGTAATACACAACAAATAGAGTTTGCGTAGTAACAGCATGAGATGCAGTAGCAAGCACTCCGAGATGCATACTTTGACTGGATATCACAGATGAAGGCATAGTACTCTGCTGGCGCGCAAGCCTCCGAACGCCAACCCTCAGATCTCCATTATCACCTCTACATGACATTTTAAATGAAGATCTATCTAAGCTGGCAGAAACCAAATCCACCTGAAGACTTGAAAGTTATAAGAGCAGATATCAAAACCGTGCTCAGATACCTCAAGAAAACAAATGCATCTCCAGCAACTAATCGCTTAGAAGTAACAAAAGTACTCCACCCAGTTGTAAGCAAATGTCTACGGGGTTGACCTGATCAAATTGGCATGAATGAGGGATATCAGGTATTCGATCAACCAAAGGATTCGTTAACATGTTCTATGGCTACGGCATAAGCCATTCAAGTGATATAGTTTCACTTTTCCTCTCATCCAAATACAAATTGTGAAAGCTGTTTAGGCCTATATGGATCACAATGTGCACATTTGACCACTTACCTCTAAATATATGCTTGAAATGCCACTCATATCCATGAAGATCCTTCGCAACTAGTTCTTGAGTCGGGGTAGCCTGGCCCATATCCTTGTAAAGACCAATTGCAACACCATAGAAGCATATGATCAAACTAAGCTCAGCACATCTAATAACAACTAGGATATAAACTGTTCATGATAAAGTTATGATTACCAATGGAGGGAGACATTCGGTGGCATGTTTACGAAGAACTGAAAACCCTCCATGGGTGCTGGTGTCTGAAGCTGTCAGAATCTTACTAAAGGAAAACACCTTAGGCCTTGCGAGCTCAGGCAGACATGAATCAGGACCTTCAGGCTCAATTTGCTACACCAACAACAATATGTCCTTCTATTACTCATAATTCAAATAATTTAGAGACAGATTTAAAAATTGAAGGCTGATGACAAGATTTCCCCTTACATCCTTCTCCGGGATTAAGGTGATCTGTGCATAGACTTCATCTGTCTCCGGCTCAGCCTGATATTCAGATCAATTGCATACGAATAAAAAGGGAATTACCAAAATTGAATGTTTAAACTCAAAACCAAAAAGAAGAAAACCCAGATTCTGTAAACGAAATGAATACCAATAAATCGATGTTAATAACTCGACAGAGAATCTTGGAGGGGAGCTTGCATGAAGGAATCTGGTGGTCATTGTCCTGATTTATTGAAGCTTCCAACTATGTGAATACAAAGCAAAACATCACATATTAACATCAGTACTAGCTAGGGATTTTCCAAAGGAGGAAAAGGGAAACCTCAATCAAGTACAAATTTGGTGAAGCAACCATAAACAATAGTTAAAAAAAAAGAACCTGAGAAATAAATTCAAGTAACAGAAAGTTTAATAAAGATGAGGGAAAAAGGTACTTGTTCCATGTGACCCTGTGGAAAGTAGAAGACTCTCTCATTTGGGCGTGGAACCTCCACCAGTGGACCAGCACATGCCCTCCATAGCTCTTCATACAGAACCCTCTCACCAACCCCTATCAAAATTCAAAATTCAGTAAACAACAAATAATTTACACCATTAATTTCACTTCCTGCGAAAGAGAAACTGGGTAAAAATCCCCAAACAGGATGAAACCGAGATTAGCCACACAGATAATTGACCACAAAGCTTTGTCAGGGATGGAAATTGAAGTAGAAGAAAAAGTGTATGAGGAGGGTTGGAGTGTAACCAGAGCCAGTTTGAAGCCGTTGATTGTTGACAGATACGCTTTGCGCCATTAGAACAAACTTAGAAACCCCCCTTCGTTTCTACAGCTAATAAAGAAGGGCGAAAATTCCTGAAACGGTGCTCTGAGAGATGAAAAGGAAATGGGTAAAAAAATGAAGAAGAAGAAGAAAGAAAAACTTTGCAGAGGAGTTTTTGCAATTAATCAACAGTCATCAGAGCATTCAGAGGTTACCAATTTACAAGAAACATACAATGAAGAAATGAATGATTTTAACCCCCCACACAATCTCTCTCACAGTTGAGCCTTTGATTCTCTTCAGTTACAAAAGGAGGACAATTTGAAGTCGTCACCGAGAAAACCACCTCAGCAGCGGCCACCATTAAAACCACCTTCTCTCTCTCAAACAGAGAAGTCAGTACTTGCATCTTACCAAATCCCCAGGAGCACTTTCACTGCATCCTATTATACGCACACACGTACACATCCATGACCATAACACTCACTTTCCCCGAGGATGTAACGCCCATCTGGAAGTTTGATATTGAAAAATTATGAAAAATAAAGGTTAAATATTATGGAATAATATAAAAATCTTATGGGACGAAAAAAAAGTTTATTTGTGAAAAAAAAAGTTTAGTTAGTTATTATTATGATATTACGGTAATTCAAACCAAATATCCCAATAAAGCAACGCTCTTTTTTTTTAACTCCATTTTTCAACTGCAAACTTACTAAGGCCCCATTTGGTATAAATGTAGTAATCGAAATGGGAATGGAATGGAAATCAGAATCAAAATTCGGAATAAGTCATTTCTCAAGCATGTTGTTTGGTATAATGTTGGAATGAGAAATTCAATCTAAAATATAGAAAATCAATCTACCAAAATTTATAAACAACACAAATTATATTTCTCAAATTAAATCAAAGTTAGCATAAAATTACACAAATTCAACAATCCCATTCCAAAAATTCAACAATCACAAATTCAACAATCTCAAATTAAATCAATCTACCAAAATTTATAACGCCCATGTCACTAGGTTCGTGTTGGGAGTAGTAAAAAAAGTGTGACTGAAATTTAAAAATAGTTGATATTGAAAAATTATGTAAAATAAATGTTGAAATATTATGGAATAATATAAAAATCTTATGGGATTAAAAAAGAGTTTATTTGTAAAAAGTAGAGTTTATTTAGTTCTTAAAGCATCAGCAATGGTGGGGAGGTGGGTTGCCCAAGTTGCTTTTTCCCTCGAATTGGGCAACCCGACCATTGTGTTCTACCTCCCCATATTTGAGGCGCCCCAATATATTGGGGACCTTCCCAAATTCGAACCCAATCATATTGCGCCATGTGTCACTCCACAAATCATTTCTTTTTTTTTAATTTCCCTTAACATATTTTAATTACAATATTAAAAATTTAATTAAATTATTTTAAATTATAAAAATTAATTATCAAATATAATTATATAATTAAATTAATAATTTTTTCAATTATTTAATTTATAAACAATTTGATTTGAATATTTCAAATTATCTAAATTAATTATCAAATATAATTATATAATTAAATTAATATTTGTTAATTTTAAAATTTATTAAAAATTTAGTTAAAATATTTTAAATTATTAAAATTAACAAGGAAAAAGTTAAATTAATATTTTTTATTTCTCGGATTTATTAAAAAAAATTATTTTAAAGTATTAAAATTAATTATCAAATATAATTATTAAAATAAATTAAAGAATTTTTAAAATTTCTAAATCAATTAAATTATTGTGATATTTGAAAGTGGGGTATGGAAAAGGTGATGAAATGAATTATTGGGCAACCTGACCATTGTGGAGTATGATAAATGAATTGGGGAGGGTTGGGGGTAAAGTTAGTGGAAAGTGAGGTGGACGAATGAGAAAATGAGAGAGAAATAATGGGGAACCCGACCATTGATGATGCTCTAGGGGTATTATGGTAATTCAAACCAAATAAACCAAAAAAGCTTGTTTCTTTAGCTTTTTTTTAACTCCATTTTTTAACTACAAACTCACTAAGGCCCCGTTTGGTATAAATGTAGTAATCGGAATCAAAATTCGTAATAAGTCATTTCTTAAGCATGTTGTTTGGTATAATGTCGGAATGAGAAATTCAACCTAAAATATAGAAAATCAATATACCAAAATTTATAAACAACACAAATTATATTTCTCAAATTAAATCAAAGTTAGCATAAAATTAAACAAATTCAACAATCCCATTCCAAAAATTCATCAAATCTGAAAAATCAGATTTGGGGATTTCCCAAAAACTCAGCAAATCTGGAGAAGTAGAATTGGGGATTTCGAACCCTAAGGTGGTCGGGGTAGGTCGAGGTAGGGGATGGGGGATGGTGGTGGGATGGCAGCAGCAAGGTGGATGCAGATGGTGGTGGGACGATAGCAGCAAGGCAGAAGCATATGGTGGTGGGACGGCAGCAGCAGCCAGCAAGGCGGAAGCAGGTCTGGAGAGGAGGCCAGCAAGGTGGGGGAGAGGACAACGATGACAGCGGCGGCCGTCAAAAGTGGAGGAGCAACGGCAGTCGTCGAAGGTGGAGGAGATCTCGAGAGGGTGATGGCGGTCATCGAAGGTGGAGGAGATCTGGAGAGTCCGGTGCGGGGGATAGGAGTATCGGCTCCGTCGAAGGTGGAGGAGCGGCGGCGGTCGTCGACGGTGGTGGTAGCGACCAAGACGGGAAACAATGGTGTTGAGTTTAGATGGTGGAAAGTTGGAATGTGATGACCCCCAACCTTTTGTTGGGGAATGAAAAGGGGTAGAAATTGGGGATAAATGATTATCGGTAATGAATTTAATTCCTAGTTTTGCTCTACCAAACACTAAAACCCGTAATCATCCATTCCGATTACCGATTTTTCATTTCCGGTAATCGATACCAAACAGGCCCTAAATGAGTACCTCATATACATGTTAAATATAAACCTCCTAATTTTACTACTTTTTTACCTACTAAAATGCATCCATACATACCTTTTAAGCCTTTTTTTTTAACAATAATTTGAGATGCTCGTTTTCGAGAGAGGCCGGTAAAATCGGTTAAAGTAAATACCTTCACAGATAAATACAATCGTCACACATGAAACAAACAGAAAAAACGCATTAAGCAGGCTAAACCCGCAACACTATAAGTGGATTGAAGGCTAAACGAAAATCAACTAGTCGAAGAAAGAAATGAGGACCAAGGCAAGCACCACCACGTTAGCACCACCTGCAAACCGTACATCATGACTCGATCTCCTTAGGCAGTGAAGGTTAAAATTACATAATTAATTTAAAAAATATATAAATTCTGGTTTTAAAACATTATAAATATAACTTACAAGATTAAAATTACATAATTAATTTAAAAATATAAATTATCTTTATAACTTATAAGATATAAAAAGATATTCTTAATAAACAATAGGTCCAATGGGGTGCTCTTTCTTAAGCGACCAACATTGACTACATATGTTATCTTTATTGGCTTAATTAACTCAAGTGACCAACATTCAGAAATTCGTCGTCATCTGAATGATTCAAGCGACCAACATTGGCTACTTCGTCGCCCGAATTATGTCAAGTGACCGACATTAGCAATGGCCAAATTTTGTACACATTCAAGTGACCAATATTTTCCTACTTCATCACCTAAATTACCTCAAGCGACCAACATATGTTGGTCAATGGTCGCTTGAATACAACCCAAAGATAAGGCACCATCTGGGCTTATTTGAGCAACTAGTTATAACATGTTCGTCACTTAAAATACTTTCAAGCGACGACACCATTCATGTATGTCACCCGAGCTGTAATCTAGCATAGTGAATTAATTATATGTACAATAGATATGATATGATTATATTATCTTTCTCAGCCTCTTGATTTTGGTTAAGATCGGTGTAATGAGTGTAGATTTCATGAGCACATGCAAGTTTTTATTTTCTTTACAACTACTATCAATCTATTGTTTTTATTCCCCCTGCCTTGTAATTCGACCCATGAGTCGAGCTGAGTCGAGCCTTACGGGTCTGGATTTGGGTTATAAACCCCAAAAGTTGAAAAATATGTGCATAAATTAAAGAAGATACCTTTAGGTTCATACATATTAATTGTTCTATAATAGTTTGACTATTTTATCTATTGAGTTGTGGAAGACATTGAACTAGCTACGAGATGAAATTTATTGTGCGCAGTTTCAATCTAGATAGAGATATAAAATTGCGGATTTCAATACATGATGATGAAATGCAATTTTGAGACTCGACATCCTTATCAACCTCTTCCTCTATTATTTATATAACCAATTATGTGGTGGATTGTTGTTGAAGATTTCTTTAAGTGGCATGAGATCACTTAATAAGCAAACATGAACAATATATATATATATGTGTGTGTGTGTGTGATTATTAAGCTACCTAGTGAAGATTTCTTTAGCAACCCCGTTGTCACCCCTTTGAATGTGAAGATTTTCATATGTTATTATCTTTCTGAGCCTATTGGTTAAGATCATTGTAGAAATTGCAAATTTCATAAGCACTAGTCACTAGTTAGTTTTTGTTTTCTTTATAAGTACTCCTTGTTTTGTGTAGTCTTTTTCCTTGTTAAAATAGTATGTGTTAGCGTCATGTCTTTTAGGATATTATCTAGCATGTACGTGTTATTGACTATTCTATACTTCTTTCTTCCTCAATTGTTGTTGTTGGTTGTATTCGGTAAGTTAACATTGGTTGATCCTCTATCGATCTCTATAGAGATTGCTATGCATTTATGTGATTGAATGCATATTTCAAACTAATTGATTTTAACCCACCATTAATGAAAAAGATGCATAAAAGTTTCACTTGAAATAAAATGACTCTCCTTGGCCTCTTAACTTTTATAACTACGATACTTGAGTTCCATGTATATCTAAGACTAAGTGTAATAATCAAACAATGTTTTCTAGCTATAATTTTTATTTACAAGTTTGCCCGGATATGCCACCCCGCAACCCATGCAAGATTGTCTACACTGTAACACCTCATTTCATATCGTATATAATAAGGATGTTCAGAGTGATTTATAAGGGATTTAAGCCTTATACATGTCACAAGAGCTCTTTCTTTTCAGGTTTCAAGTGAGGATAACAAACCTGAGAGGGCTAGGTGACATGGGTTGACACCTCTTAAGACTCTGAGTCTTATAGATGGTATGAAAGCTGACTGCGGGTTCGAATGTGCTTCGATAATATTGCTCGGGTACACTTCTTTCAGAGGGTAGTTCCTTAGGCATGACATGATCGCCAGTTCTTTAAGTGTTAGATATAATAAGAATGTTCGGAGTGATTTATAAGTGATTCAAGCCCTACCTAACTAATAAGAGCTCTTACATGGAGGGAGTCATGGCTCAACAACCTAAGTGGTTTGTATAGAAATTGGGAAGCACCAAACAACCCAGTCCCTCCTGCTATAGACTAAAGAGATGAAGGTATATGTGAAATTATGTTTTGTTTTATATATGTTAAACTTACTTACAACAAATTACAAAAATCATGTATGTTGTTATATAATGCGTGTAGAAACTTGCACACTTCATGTAGTGCATAGCCTTATAACTTCACATCTCAACTTAATCAATAAGAAGCGTGAGAGTGATAAGGTGCACTCATTACATCCAAAAGTGATTGATCGATATTTAGGCTTCCCTAAGGGCATATGAAATATTAAAGGTTTATTCAATTCGATAATCGTGTGGAAATCGTGGCGGAGAACGACTATCTGGGCGGTTACCAAATACGAGAAGGAGTGAATTTCTTGTTTGGGGTATTTTTACTTTTCCCACAAATGATTAGTGCTCTCGCCCTTATCACAACATTTGCACAAGCGAGAAGGTACCGCGTAGTATATGACGCTGGTTTAGATCCAAGAGATGCAAACTTTGATCAATCATTTCAGGAATGGATCCTTACGTTTCCTCTTCTTGTTGAGCTTAAAGAAGGTTTCAACTATGTTGCTCAATCTATTATATATTAGAGAAAGAAATTTGAAAGAGAATAACTAATATATAGTACCATTACATATTTGGGACATGTAGTAACCCTTACACATGGGTCGGCATGCCAAGTAGATTCAAGGATGAAACAATTTGAGTATCTCAACTCGTATGGGACCACCTTTGGATGTGATGGTGGATACTAGGAGTTTATGAGATCTGCTCTTCATTTTGTATACAACACTCATGTAATAGATTAGATGGGAGATGAGGAAGATAATGGTATGGATGAGAAGGAGGATAAAGATGCTATTGATGAGGATGAAGATCAGTGCTACTAACAAAGAGGGTGTTACTGATGATGAGGAAGATGTTGTTAAAGAGGAGTAGGAGGAGGATGATAATGAGGAGGAAGATGTTGTTGAAGAGATGAAGCAAGTAGATGAAAATTATGATAATAAGAATGAAGAAAAATTATGATGACGATCCAGATTATGGTGGGTTGATTGATTTCAACCCACCATTAATGAAAAAAGTGTATAAAAGTTTTACTTGGAATAAATTGATCATCCTTGTTTTCTTGATTTTTATAACTATGATACTTAAGTTCCATGTATATCTAAGATTGTCTACACTGTAACACCCTATCCCACATCGGATATAATAAGGATGTTTGGAGTGATTTATATGTGATTCAATCCCTACTCATGTTACAAGAGCTCTTCCTTTTTAGATTTCAAGTGATGACAACAGACCTGAGAGAACTAAGTGACATGGATTGACGCCTCTTACAACCCCAGTCTTACAGATGGTATCAGAGCCAACTTCGGGTTCGAAACTCCAATAATATGCTCGGGTAAACTTCTCCAAGTCTTTTGGATATGACGAGGTCGTCAGTTTTTTAAGTATCATATATATTATAAGGATGTTCGGAGTGATTTATAAATAATTTAAACTCTACCTAACTCACAAGAGCTCTTACATACACATAGAGGGATCCATGGCTATACGAACTTAGTGGTTTGTATGGAAATTGGGAAGCACTAAACAACACACTCCCTCATGCTCTAGACCAAAAAGGTGAAGGTATAGATGAAATTATACTTTATTTTTATATATGTTAAACTCATTTAAAGTAAATTAGATAAATCATGTATGCTGTTATACAATGCTTGCAGAAACTTGCTCATCTCATGCAATGCATAGCCTTACGAGTATTTCACATCTCAACTTAATCAACAAGAAGCATGAGAGTGATATGGTGCACCCATTACAACCAAAAGTGGTTGATCGATATTTAGGCCTCCTTGAGGGTATACAAATTATTAAAGGTTTATTAAATTCGATCACCACTGTGGGAGTCATGGCGGAGAACTACTATCCGGGCGACAACCAAATAAGGGAAAGGGTAAATTTCTATTGTCTTTCCTCTGTTCTTGTTTGGAGTATTTTTAATTTCCCTACAAATGATTTAAGTGATCCCGCCCATACCGCAACATTTGCACAAGCAAGGAGGTATCACGTAGCATATGAAGTTGGTTTAGATCCAAGGGATGTAGACTTTGATCAATCATTCCAGGAATGGGTTAGAGGGTTTCCTTAATTCTCTCCAAGCTTAAAGAAGGTTTCAACTATACCGATCAACCTCTTATATGCTAACCAAAGAAATTCGAAAGGGAATAATTCATAGACGGTATCGTTACATATTTAGGGCATGCACCCTTATAGGTTGGTTGGCATGCCAAGGTGATTCGAGGATGAAACAGTTTGAGTATCTCATCTCGTATGGGACAACCTTTGGACGTGATGGTGGATACTAGGAGTTTCTGATACCTGCTCTTTATTTTGTATGCAACACCCACGTAATAGATTGGATGGAGGATGAGGATGAAAAATATGATGTTGTGGGTGATAAGGAGGATAAAGATGTTGCAGATGAGGATGCTTCTCCTAATGATGGGGATGAAGATGCTACTAATTAACGAGGATGATGTTGATGTTGATGAAGAGGTTGCGGTTGTTGTTGTTGATGAGGAAGATGTTGAAGAGGAGAAGGAGGAGGATGCTAATGAGGATGAAGATGTTGTTGAATAGGAGAAGGAGGAGTATGAAAATGATGATGAGGAGGAGAAGAATTATGATGACGATCCAGATTATGATGAGGATAAAGATGAGGATTAGTAGATAAATTGGACATACTTGCCTTTATATGATATTGGAGTCACTAACACATATTTTGTTGTTTCAATTTCAACTTATGCAACCACGGATGAGTACTGAGAGAATGGAATACCCATAAAGGCCATCAATTAAGGAGTATCTTGCTAGTTCTTTCAAAACTTATTCTTTCAAAAATTGTCTTATTTTGGATTTTAATTAAGTGGATTTGATGCGGGACCATCCAAGACACCTTCGGATGATGTCTTTCTAAAAAGGAAGAAGAAGGCTCCACCATGGGAGAAGGTCCAAAGGTGGGAGCTTGGCGTTTTACACTCGTTCAGACTTTTGACAGCTTTTCGACGTCTCAGTAAAATGGGTCGTACCGATTTTATATTTATCGGATTCAGGCGTACCATACCTTGTCGGTACGAGGACGAAGAGATCTACAACTTTGTTGTTGAAGGTTTTTCCATATTCGACATGGAGCTTGGCCGAAAATCAACCTCTTTACAAGCTGTACTGTTTGGAACGAAAATCAGCTCCTTACATTACTATTTTTAGTATTAATTTTACTTAAGTTATTTTAGGAAACTTTAGATGTTATTTTATTAATTTCTCAAGTTATTAGTTTTATTAATTCCTTTAGATAAATCGGCCCATCAAGCTCTGCTTATCTAAGGTCTATATATTTCAATTCCCCCTTTGTAATTCAATAGGAACTTAATGAATAGAATTAGTCTTCTCAAATTGTGTGAAACACATTGAGGGCCCTTGGGATTCAATTAGAGTTGTGCTCATTGATCACGAATTGGTATCTATATCAGCTTGGTTTGCTTTGTGTTCATCAACTTCGCAAGACTTTGTGATCCTAGTATCCACACGCCCCCTCCTTGTGCCTCCAAGTTGTCCGCTTGGTTGTGTAGGGTTGTAGAGTCAATTGCTTGTGTCGAGTTCTCTGCAGCCTTTGTCGAGTTCTCCTTGCTTTGTTTCATTCATTCTCTCATATATACTTTGATTGTTAGGTTTTTGCTTGGGTGTTGATTTGCCCAAAGCGGATTGCCCCAACAAGCGTGACATACCAATTAGAGAGGGAGTGTGAGCGAAACACATTGTGAAGTTGTTTATATTTTGCTAATCTTGACATAGTTCTGTGTTTGTCTTTATTTGCAATGTCTAATAACCAGGGGAATGATTGGTACAATACCTTCATGGCGATGTTAGCTATGGTAAATGAGAATTTGGTGAAAACCAATGAAGAATTGGTTAAGTTGGATAAAAGCTTGACGGCACTAGAGCTTAAGTGTTTTGGCTCTAATACGGTGTTCGTACAAGGAGTCCCACCTAGAGATGAAATGCCACCAATTGAAAGGGAAGAAACTCATCCTATTTCTACTCAACTTAATGTTTCTTCTAGCATAGATGCTTCTTTTATTGCTGAAAATGTAGAGCATGTTGAAAATAATTGCATTGAATATGAGCATGATGATTCTTTGATTGATTTAAATGTTCAACCTATGCCTTGTGATGATAATCAAAGAGAAGATTTATGTCATACTAAATGTTTAGAAAAAGGCGAAATTGGTAATATGATCATTGATGGTGAGAATAGTGGTAATATTGCTAGCCTTGAATTAATTGAAAATTCAGCCTTGAAAAAGGAAGAAAACTTGCTAGCATTAGATGGAAACTTAGGGATCAATGACCAAGATAAAGTGCATATTAAGTTAGCACATCATGACATTGATATGAAATCTGGATTATGCACTAATCAAGTTTCTTTTCTTGATTTTGTAGATGAAGCTGAGACAAAAATCATTGAAGAGTGGTCAATCCCTACATCAATCAGCCTTGAGAAGGGTTTCCATGGACATGTGGTATTCGATCCAGGAGCTCGTGTGGATGCCTTTGCGGAATCAAATGCGACCTTGGATTCGAGGACGAATCCTTTTCACGAAAGGGAGATTGATGCGGGACCATCCAAGACACCTTCGGATGATGTCTTTCTAAAAAGGAAGAAGAAGGCTCCACCATGGGAGAAGGTCCAAAGGTGGGAGCTTGGCGTTTTACACTCGTTCAGACTTTTGACAGCTTTTTGACGTCTCAGTAAAATGGGTCGTACCGATTCTATATTTATTGGATTGAGGCATACCATACCTTGTCGGAACGAGAACGAAGAGATCTACAACTTTTCTGTTGAAGGTTTTTCCAGATTCGACATGGAGCTTGACCGAAAATCAACATCTTTACAAGCTTGAAGCTGTACTGTTTGGAACGAAAATCAGCTCCTTACATTACTATTTTTAGTATTAATTTTACTTAAGTTATTTTAGGAAACTTTAGATGTTATTTTATTAATTTCTCAAGTTATTAGTTTTATTAATTCCTTTAGATAAATCGGCCCATCAGCTTATCTAAGGCCTATATATTTCAATTCCCCCTTTGTAATTCAATAGGAACTTAATGAATAGAATTAGTCTTCTCAAATTGTGTGAAACACATTGAGTGCTTGTGATTCAATTAGAGCTGTGCTCATTGATCACGAATTGGTATCTATATCAGCTTGGTTTGCTTTGTGTTCATCAACTTCGCAAGACTTGGTGATCCTAGTATCCACAAGTCCCCTCCTTGTGCCTCCAAGTTGTCCGCTTGGTTGTGTAGGGTTGTAGAGGCGGGTTATATAGTCATTGGTATTGGTTCCTACCCTCTTAGAAGGCCTGGGGTCTTTATCTTGTTCTATATAGATCGACTCAGTCCTTATCGGTCGTGTCTTTATTGCAATTTCGAGTCTTTCTTTCAATTCTTGCATCGAGTCTTTATTTCTTGTTTTAGTCGATATCGAGTCTGCATATTGCTTCCGTTCTTGCTGCGTTCTTGCCTTGTTCTTGTCGACGCCGAGGAGTTCTTGAACTTTCTTGGTCGAGATTCTTGAGTTTCTTTAGTTTCTTGCTTGTTGTCGAAGATCGGGCCATCTCACGGCTAACCCCGTATCAGGATTTTTAATAAGTTAAATGTTGTTTTCTGTATGGCCTCTTTTGTTATGGGCACTGAGATCGACATAGTGTCTTAATTGTTAAACTTTTAAAGATGCGAGATACTAATGATGAGGAGGGCGATGATGATGTGGATAAGTAGGTAAATTGGAGATACTTGCCTTTATATGATATTAAAGATGATATTGCTTTAAGAGAGGTTTGGAGTCACTAACACATATTTTTTTTATTTCATTTTTAGCTTATGCAGTCGTGGAGGAGAACTGAGAGAATGGAAGACAGATAATGGCCATCAATTAAGGAGTAGCTAGCTAGTTCATTCAAAATTTATTATTTCAAGTTCTCTTATTTTGGATTTTAAGTGGTTTTTATATTAAGTTCAATGTTGTTTTAGGTATGACCTCCTTTGTGATTGGCACTGAGATAGCGTTTCTTATTTGTTAGATTTTTAATCATGCGAGATACTTATGAGGATTGATGATGATGATGCTGATGATTAGTTGATAAATTAGAGATACTTGCCTTTATATGAGATGAAGATGATTTTACTTTAAGAGATCTTTGGAGTCCTTAACTCATATTTTGTTTTTTCAATTTCAGCATATGCAATCATGGAGGACGACTCATAAAGGCCATTAATTAAGGAAGGAGTAGCTAGCTAGTTCATTGAAAATCTGTTCTTTCAAGTTGCCTTATTTTGGATTTTTGTGTTTTTTTACCAAGTTAAATGTTGTTTTTTGTATGACATCCTTTATGATGGGCTCTGAGATAGCGTGTCTTAATTGGTAGACTTTTAAGGATGCGAGATACTTATGATGAGGAGGATGATGATGATGAGGATTAGTAGGTGAATTGGAGATACTTGCCTTTATATGATATTGAAGATGATATTACTTACAAAAGCTTTGGAGCCACTAACACATATTTTGTTGTTTCAATTTCAGTTTATGTAATCATGGAGGAATTTTGAGAGAATGGAAAACCCATAAAGGCCATCAGTTAAGCAGTAGCTAGCTAGTGGCCTCGTCGTCGTCCTCCTCAATTCAGGGCATTTGAGACTGCTCCCAACATAGACGCTTCATTGTGGTGGTTAGGTCTCAGATTCCATGGCCCCGCTCCGGCTTGATCCACTTACACTCTTTCTGCCCCTTCGAAACATGATGGATTCACGAGTAAGTTGAAACTCGAGACTAGGGAGTGGTGGAATTAGCGAGAGATGAACGAGAAATGAGAGAGTGATTAGCAACAAATGAGATAGAGAGATTAGTGAGTGATTAGAGAGAGATTAGTAAGTGAGTAGATAAGGGATGGTGAGAGATGAGTGAGACAAAAAAAAAATGATCGTTATGGACCCGTCCAGTCGGACCCAACTTTTTGTTTTTTATTGATGTTATTTCCCAATTGTTGATGATTTCCATGATTTATAAATTTCATTTTATATAGGTTTGGTAAAAATGTAACATTATTATAAAAAAATGATTAGTAATTATGCAAACAAATGGTATTTTCTATAATTAGGTAAAAGTATTAAAGAAAAATAAAGAAAATGTTATTTTCTATAGACTAATAGACTATAGACTATATTTAGGTAAAATTATTAAAGAAAAATAATTAATTACGAAAACAAGATAATTTTATTATTCATCGTCGTAATAACTTACGTGGAAATGCTACAAAAGAACAACATGACTTTGAAAACGAAAACAACTATGCAGTGCATACATCAAGACATCAAGTTGACAATGATAACAACAAAGTACAAACGATGAAACACAATTTCATGAGCGACTTGCTTCGCCTTCTGCTCTCGGCCACTTTTCAGGATACTTCTTCTCAATATGCTTCTTTTGAGAGTGTCATATCCTGAATTTTCCCTTATTGTAAAACCATGTGAACAATAACGAACAACAATCCTATAAAAATCATTATCGGGAATTAACAAAGGTAAATGTCATGGTTCACCTCGCCAAAGTAAATATCAAACCTACAAACTTAGTATAGCTTGAAAGGAAAAGGATGAGATTTTTGCAAAAGAAAATAAAAGAAAATGATATAAACAAAAGGAAGTAATATGGATAGAAGAGAGGTGTTTCCACCCACAAGTTCTCGACTTTGGTTGGCGTTATTGGTCATCGAATCCAATTAAATTTGTTTCCTACGAATTCCCCCCATCTTAGTTTGAATAGGTTAAAGCACAACGAGTATAATTAACCACTTACACCCATATGCAATCAAAACATGGTTGAGTTTTAACATAAAGATACACAAAGTTCTAAGAATCCAGACACATGAATAAGGTACACTTATTTTAATGTTTAAGACACATGTCAAACTTAAACTCGTAATCAACAATCCTAACTAAGCATGCTACTATGGATTTTACGCAAATTCAATAGAATAAAACCCTAGCAAGATACTTTCATGGTAGCTAATTATAATAATACCGGTGATAAAAAAAAAACAAGGAAGTTGAAGGAAATTAAAGTGAGGAAAAATACTAACTTTATTATAAACTCACAAAACACCAACTAAGTCTCGAAAGTGCAGGCGAAAGCAGTGGAAAATTATTCAAGCATGACTTATCTAATTTCCTTCTCTTGGATGAATGCTCTAAATACTAAATTGAAAGCTCAAATATGAATGTGTGTTACTGTGTATATGTGTCTCTCATTCGGCCAGCCCTAGAGGCCTTTATATAAGCTTCACAAACCCTAATTTGACCACCATAAGATAGAATGCAATCTCCTAAAAGATATAATTATTCCATAAATAAATCCTAAAATAATCCTAAAGAGATAAATGCTCAAATATAATAATAAGAGTTGAATAGGAGTGGACAGATAAATGGATTACAACCTCTTCTCTGCACTCCAGAGAAGATTGCCCCCAAATTGGTAACAGGGAAGAAACTCTGAGTGACTACATTATGGGGGTAGATGGTGGATGGAGAAACTAACCAATGTGTTACCTATTAACATAGTCACAGAAATTTTGGACATTCCTCTTCCCGCCTCTCCTTTTGAGGATCGGCTATATTGGGGGTCTGACAGAGCGGGCTGGTTCACCACTTCGAGTGCATACAAACTAATCACATCTCAATCCTCTCTGAATTTCTAGATAATAACGTTTGGATATGGAATTTGGACATTCCGCCCAAGGTCAAAAATTTCACGTGGAAAGTTTGCCAAGATGGTCTCCCAACTGCCTCTAGGCTGGCTTCTCGTGGGGCCTCTGTTCCTTCCACTTGTAGCATGTGCAACTGTGCGGCCGAAGATGATGTTCACCTTCTATTAGAATGACATTATGTGTGTTCTTTACTTCCGTTTCCTTCACGCATAAACTCAACAATATCCAGCATGGTAAATCATTCTCAAGATATAAAACCTATCATTTCTTTTATCAGGAATAACCTTAATTTAGCGGCCAAGGTGGATCTTGTCTTTGTTTGGTAGAGTATTTGATACATTCGGAACCAACTCGTGTTTAGGCAGGTCCCCCTCTCGCTTAGAGATACTGCGTTACGTATTATTAAAACACATAAGAAGAATTGGAGCAAAACAACTCAGATAGAGCATAGTTTAGATGAGGACTTCCTCTTACACACTCAAAGCTCTAATCATCCAAAGAAGGAAAATAAGTTTAGTAAGATTACGTGGCGTAAACCCCCATGGGGAACTCTCAAACTGAATTTTGATGGATCCACGAGAACAAACAACGACAGCTCGACGGGAGCTACGAGAGTGGGAAGGACGCCCAGTACGCATATGTTATCAAAAATTAGGTAAACAAAGCCCTTTGAAAGCGGAAGCTCTTGCTCTAAAACTGGGAATACAACACGCTATTCAACTTCGTATCGACAAAATCCATATTGAAGGCTATTCTAGTATAATCATAAACTATCTCAACCAAAAATCTAAATGCCCTTGGGAAATTGAACTGATCTTAATATATGTTAAACTCCTTCTATCGACTTTGAAAGAAGTTTCCTTCTTTCATGTGCCCCGTTTAGGTAACAGAGTGGCTGATAAGGTTGCACACATTTGTCACTCTGCCTAGGGTGTCGATATTCTCAACGATTTTGGTTTTTTAGACCTCATCCGAAAGGATGCTGTCGAGTAGGGCTCGCTTGCCCGAATTCTTTCCTAATAAAAAAAATAGAGAGTTGATTGAAGAGATGCAACACTCCAACGACCTGATTTGACGACACACACGCATATAGGCCGACCGGCGAGTCAGTAGGTTTAAAATCCCTCAACCCTAACCTGAACCCGTGTAAACCTGCCTACCCGTGAACCCGCCGGGTCGTTGATCCGTGACCCGTATTGTTGCTTCATTCTCCATCCTCAATCCGAAAATCTTTTGAGCAGCCTGACACTTGGGAAAATTCCTACAACATAAAATATTTGCTTTCATGTTATTGAACATCCAACAGAAGGGCACACTATACCAATGGGGTTCGTTGGATGGCACATACTTTCAACCTATCATTCCTTATATATTTTACAATAACCAAAAAACTTCTTTAAACTATATAACTGAAATTTTGGACTAAAAACCTACTCCGTATCATTTTTTTAGGTGGGTTAATTGTATACCGAAATAAATGAAGAAAATGATTAGGTTAATTGTCCAAACAAAACAAGAGCTTGTGTTGTCTAGTATGAATTGTAATTCCAACAGAAGGGCGGAATCTAATGAGAGTCACAGACAAATACAATTCCACACAAATACTTAACCAGCTTTTGACTTCTTCAAAGCACACCCCTGTCTTCAACACCATTGAAATGAATCATAACTAGGCAATAATTAAAAAAAAATGCTAATGTTTATATATATATATATATATATATATATATATATATATATATATATATATATATATATATATATATATATATATATATATATATATATATATATATATATATATATATATATATAAAGAAAGCACACTTTGGAGACTACTAGATGTTAACAGAGAGCACTGAATCCAAACCAAACAGTTTGGGACATCTCAAAATCCAAAAGTAAGAAAGGCCCTATACCAGCAGCACAACATCATCAGAATTCACAATGCTGATAGATTTTGATCCATCACCACAGTTAATTGAGTAGATAAAATCCTAATGCAAAACACCATAAGACCATTTCATGTTGGGAGGATGTTCGACGCAACCTGGATGCCTGTCACAACTCTCGCAGCCACTGGGTAGTGCCTCTGCATGATGAAATTCATTCAAAACAAAATAAGAAATGCATCCTGGACACAATATGGTGATATGAATAGAGAACGAGAAAAAAGAGCAGAGCAGGTACCTGATTTGGAATCAATGGGCTCATCTAAGATGCAGTAGAAACTGCAAATGTGATATCTTCTTACTTCTCCTCCCCGACATACCTTTGGTTCGGTCTTCATTTCCGCAAAAAAGAGCTTATCATCACATAAACTCCCATTTTTCGGCCTAGCAACAAAGTTGCTGTGAAATTTATAGTCACGGATGAACTGAATACACTGTAGCTCCTTCACAAGCTCGTATTCAGGTTCCTAATACCAAAATGGCGCGCCGATCATAATATGGTCAAGACAAAGAAGTATAATGGAGAAGCTGATTTAGGACCAAGCAAATAATAATATCAATGTAAACTAACCCCTTGAGCTCGACATTTCTTATTGAGAGTTGATAGAGCAACGTTTGCACATTGAATGGACATCCACTGACCAATGCAACCAATAGATGTTAGTAGCTGGAGACGAGGTGCGCGACCATCTGAGTTAATACGTTGTAAGGGCGTCTCTGGATGAAGGCAGTCACTATGATATGCTGACCGGACAGGACGCATAACACTTCCCGCATTCGAACTTGATGAGGCGCCCTTTGCACACTTAAGCGGACGAAGCACCCTTCTGCCAACATCATGCATTAAAAGTGGTGGGATTTGGACAGAAACGGACCAAACAAGCATCAAAAGCCACATGAAATCAAAATCACCGATATTCTCGTGCTAAAAGAGGGCAACGTGTTGTTGTTATTATAATATATATACATCCCGCAGGTGGGAGGTCCGAGGTCACAACAGAGAGAATTAGAAGTTCACAGAGTTGATTCCATCCCACAAAACCAACCAAAAACATCAAATCAGGTTAGGGTTATCACTGTGTTTAGTGTAATGGTCATAGTGATGGCATATTCGGTGCCAAATTGGGACTGGGAGAAAAAAGCAAATCAAAATTTAGGGATTTAGGGCTCAACACCTAACACCAAACAAACGAGTCCAAAATAGGAAGCATAAACGGGAGGATGAGAAGAAATAGATTGTGAAAGGGCAATAAATAATTAAGAAGAAAACCTACACAGGATCTCCGGTAGTCCGATACCGGAGGAGCCGCTTTGACGGCGAACGAGCATCCCCTTCTCCATCGTCGAGTGAAGAAGACATAATGATCGAACGCAATGGAAGTGATCGAACGCAGATTCGGAGTACTTGCTTTCAATTGGACTCGCTAAAGGGTGTTGTGGGTAGAGACTGGATTTTTTTAGAGAACTGACCCAGGTTGGAAATTATTGCGCAACTGTTGGTCCAAATCCATCTCCATCTTCAATTTTTTTTCGGAAATTTCGCAACCTAGTCTTAAGCTATGATCTATTTCGCGTGGTGTAGAAGGCGTCGTTTGATATGGATTACGGGGAATCAAAAATAGAAATGGAAAGCAATGGTTGCTAATTTTGTTGTTGTAGGATAAAAAGAAGGATTAAAATGATTTTTCCGTTTAGGATCTCAATTAATTCCCATGAAAATGTCATGGGATCCCCCTATTCTCATTTCAACCCCCTCTCCTGTTATATTTTTTCTCCTCCTTGCTTTCGACTGCTGCTTGGGCATTCATCTCGCTCCTGTGTCGGACTTATAGCTTGGCAGTCTAGCAGGTGGGTTTATTTATCTTTCTAGTTTCGAGTATCAGGATCTCTCTTCCACTTCGCCATCGCCGCCATCCTCCCTGATAGATTACATAGGTCTCCTATTGTATAGTGGGCTAAAAGCCCGTTAAGGCCCAATACATTTGTAACATATATATATATATATATGTTATATCAATGAATGGAAACCCTCAAGGAGGACATTGCAATCAATCTCATGATCTCACTTGGTATCAGAGCCGGGTTCGGCTAGTTTCGGTCTTCGGATTGGTGGGGTCGGTGGCTGGCCTTGTGGCATGTCGCGGGCATTGGTTCCCATATAAGCTCATGTGGCAAGTGCAACTTGTTGGCTAAAAAATGCTGTTGCCCATACAAATAGATATACGTGATTCTTATTTTGGAAGCTAAGGTCTCTATTTATAGTCATTTACCATTTAGCTTCTAATTTGATTATATACTAGATATACACTTTCCATTTTGATGAATATTTTGGATAATTTCTATGTATAATGGGTTGAGACTAATCTTTATTGAATGCTATTGGTATAAATACTTATATTGGGTCATTTTGACGTTTTATTCACAATGTGGAAGACAATATATTCATCTATAAGACCGGTTAATTAAGTGCTCCTTGCTTTTTGATATGACTCCCTCTTTGATCTTCACGCCTAGCTCCTATATATGTTCATTTGTGACTGAGTTCTTTTACAGGGATTACAATGGCGGAACAATTCACAAGAGTTGATGATATGCCTGAATCCTCCATCATCAAAGTGCGGATAATGCAAGTTTATTAAAGGACACTTGATATTAACTACGAAAAGGTTTCATTACAATTGGTTCGATCTAATTAATTGAAGAGCATGTATATTGGTTTGTCTTAGGTCATCAAATATATATCGGCCTTTCATATTTTCCCATACAATTTGGTTTACACATAACAAAGTTGTGATATAGACGGATCACAGATGGACATGTACTCATTCCCTGGTGCGCTAGATGTGTTAATTACTTTCCAAAACATTTTTGTTTCATATTCAGCTGAAAAAGTTTTTCATTGCCCACACACTATAAAGAAGATGACATGTGAGGAAGGTTTGATTCAAAAATATAAATCAACATGTTCCTCTCTGTGGGTACATATGCTATAACCCAATTTCTCATGTTTATACTGCACAAGTTACTTGGCTATATTTGAGTATCATTTTTGTTATTTTGTGTTAGGAAAACCCATTTTGAAACATGTTACTCCTCCCGTCCAAAGTCATTGAAGATATTATTGTATCTACTCCCCAAATTAAACTGTATTCACATTTCTCTCAAGAGTGATGATGACAATGATCGATGACCCTCTCCTGTCTAACACGAAATAATAGATCGCTATCAAGGTTGAGAAGGATGATGTTTGATCAGGTGGTTAAAATGTTAAATAATAGTCTCATCCTCTATGTGAATTTTCGAGGATTTTGATTATTTCAACTGATTTTTCAGACTCTTTTACCATATCCAATACTGTAAGTTTAAGGTTTCAATTTATTTTCAACTTTTGGTATTCAACCGATTCAAGCTACTGACTGTTTTGTTGGATTTGGAAGACAATAGTTTTTCCTTGATTATTACGAATCTATTTTTTTAGGGGATCATTATTAATCTATTGATATCTAGATTCCTTCATTATTTGGATATTCACATGTTTCACCGGTCATTTAGGGAGTGGTTAATTATTGTTGTCATGGGAAATGTTCAGAGAATATGTGGTTCATTTTTTTATTTTTTATTTTTGATTAGGAAAGAATTCGGGCGAGCGAGCTCTACCCGATGGCATCCTTACGGATGAGGTCTAGAAGACCAGAATCGTTGTTAATATCAACACCCCAGGCAGAGTGGCAAATGTGTGCAACCTTATCAGCCACTCTATTGCCTAATCGGGGGACATGAAAGAAGGAAACTTCTTTCAAAGTCGATAATAGAAATTTGACATCTGATAGAATCAGTTCGATTTCCCAAGGACAGGTATATGTTTTATTTAGGTGGTTTATGATTATCATGGAGTCACCTTCAATGTGGAGTTTATTGATACGGAGTTGTAGAGCCTTTTGGATTCCCAGTTTAAGAGCAAGCGCTTCCGCTTTCAACGGACTTTGCTTGCCCAGTTTTTTATAGCAGATATGTATCGGATGTCCTTCCCAGTCCCGGAGTACGGCTCCAGTCGTGCTATCATTGTTTGAAATTGTGGATCCATCAAAATTTAACTTGAAAGTTCCCCTAGGGGGATTTTGCCAAGTAATGTTACCATGCTTTCTTTTCGTCCTTGGATGCTTGGAGATTCGTGTGCGTAAGGGGAAGTCCTCATCCAAGCTATGCTCAAAGTGAGCTGTTTTATTCCAATTTTCCTTATGTGTTTTAATGATACTTAATGAACTTTCTCTATGACGTATGGGGACCTGTCTAAAAACAAATTGGTTTCGAATGTACCAAGCCGTCCACCAAGAAAAGGCAAGCTCCACCTTGGCAACGGATGTAAGCTTGTTTCCGGTGAATGAAAAGATAGGTTTTATCTCCCGTGAATGACTTATCATATTGGATATAGTTGAGTTTACGTGTGTAGGTAAGCAAAAGAGTGGGCGCACATATGGGCATTCTAGTAAGAAGTGAACGTCATCTTCAACTGCACGGTTGCACAGTTGACAGGTGGAAGGTACAGAAGTCCCACGTTGAGCCAGCCTAAAGGCAGTAGGGAGGCCATTCTGACAAATTTTCCATAGAAAATTTTTGATCTTAGGCGGAATGTCCAAATTCCATATCCAAGCGTTATTGTCTATACTCTTTGAGAATTGAGTTGTGATTAGCTTATATGCACTTGACGTGGTGAACCAACCAGCCCTATCAGGCCACCAGTATAATCGATCCTCAAAGGGGGAAACGGGAAGTGGAATATCCAGAATTTCTTTGACTACGTCATTTGGTAATGTATTGCTAAGTTTTTCCATCCACCATCTACCACCTAAAATATAGTCACTAACAGTTTCTTCTATCTTGGTAATTTGGGGGCAATCCTCCCTAGATAGCAGAGAGCTTGTTGTAATCCAATTATCCGTCCAAAATTTGATAGATGAACCATTTCCTACCGATCAAATAAGGCCAGTCTTAAATTTATCTATAATAGTTGTCAATTTGGCCCATTGCCATGAAGAATCTCCACTTTTTACGTATTCAAGGATGTTAGCTGAACGAAGATACTTGTGTTTAATGAGAGACACCCAGACATTTTCTGGTTCAGCCAATATTTTCCAGAGTAGTTTCATTTGAAGGGCTTCATTCATCTCTTTCGATTTCCTAAGCCCAATTCCCCCAAAATTTTTCGGTCTGCAAATCTTATCCCAGCTAATAAGCGGGCGGTGTTGTAGATCTTTATTCCAAAAGAACATTCTGTTAATCTGATCAAGCTCTTTATGTATTGACGAGGGTAACAAAAAGTTCTGCATTGTATACAACGGTTTGGCCGATAAGTTTGTATTAATGAGGATTGCACGTCCCTGTTGTGATAGAGCATTAGCTCGTCATTTACTTAGTTGCTCTTTAGATTTACATACGATGTCTTCAAAAGTGTGTTTGTTTACTCTGCCGTTAATAATTGGACATCCAAGATATTTTTCTAATGAGTTTTCATGTGTAATACTTAAGCAACTGCTAAGTTCTGAGATCCTAGAGTTTGCAATGCCTTTTGTAGCTTGGAAGCTAGATTTATGGTAATTGACTTTTTGTCCAGAAACTTTACAGTATGAATCTATTATATCCCTAACTTTATGTCCCGCGGCCGCACTGCCTTTCGTAAAAATAATGATGTCATCGGCAAAGGATAGGAAATGGACCCTAGGTCCACTCCTACCGAAGGAAAATGCAATTGGACTGTTTTCCATATTTGTTTCCACTGAGACTTTTCGAGCTAAAATTTCTGCCCCTAAGATAAACAAGAAAGGGGATAGAGGATCCCCTTGACGCAGGCCACGAGAGGGGAAGAACATGTCAGTAGGACCGTTGTTGACTTGTATAGAGAAGGACACAATTGTTACGCATTCCATAATCCACGTAATGAAAGTAGGGTGGAGCCCAAATTTTTCTAAAACCTTTCTTATGAAGTTCCAATCAACTCTATCGTAAGCTTTCTCCATGTCAAGTTTTATTGCCAACCATCCCTCCCGACCCTTGCGCGATCTGAAGGAGTGGAAGATTTCGTGTGCTATTAGGACATTGTCTTGGATGGCTCTGTCCGACACAAAAGCACCTTGTAGTGGGTGAATTAGTTTACCGATAATTGTTTTGATTCTTTCTGTCAGAATTTTTGAAATGATTTTGTATAAAATAGAACATAAACTGATTGGGCGGTAGTGACTGGTATTGGTAGGGTTATCCCGTTTTGGCAGTAGTGATATGAACGTATGGTTTATTTGTTTGAGAATTTTTCCAGAGTGGAAAAAACTTTTTACAGCTCTAATGACAGATAAGCCAACAATGTCCCAGTATTTCTTATAGAATTCAGCTGTAAAGCCATCTGGGCCTGGTGATTTGTTATTGCCAAGGCTAAAAACAGCTGCCTTAATTTCATTATTAGATGGGTGTCGAATAAGGTAATTATTTTCGTTAGGGGTAATTGAAGGATGGATTAGATTTAACATTTCTTGTAGGAGTCTATCATCAATCGGCTCCTTTTTGAATCTTTTTTCAAAATCACTCTTAATTTCATTTCTAATATTTTTTTCTCCTATTATCAAGGTTTCTTCAGCAGAAGTTATATTGCGGATTTGTTTCCTATGTCTCCGACCCGAAGCAACCCGATGAAAGTAAGTTGTGTTCGAATCAGAAAGTTTAAGATGCTTTGTCTTGGCTTTTTGGTTCCAAAAAGTTTTTTGGTAAAGAAGTAGTTTTTCCTTCTTTGTAATGAGAAGCTTTTCTCTATTGTTACCTCCCGAAACTGAAGTTTGAATCTTGAGAAGTTCAGTTTCCACCTCATTTAATTGGCGGAAAATATTTCCGAAGGTTCGTTTATTCCATTCCTTAGCTTTCTTCTTTAGAATTCTATGTTTGAACATCAGCTGATACATAGTCGAGCCCGGACAATTTGCTCGCCAAGATTGTTTAACTATGTTTCTAAAATCCTTCCGCTGAAGCCAAGCATTCTCAAACTTGAACGGAGGCGCTTTGAAAATCGAGCCACACTCAAGAGATATTGAAATGGGGCAGTGGTCAGATGATGAGAAGGCTCCGTTATGAGTAATTAGGTTAGGGAATGTTTGAATGATCTGGTGATGAACAAGCACACGGTCAAGTTTTTCGCGAATGGTGTTTTCGTCGTCGGGGTTCTTTCTCCAAGTGAATGGGTTCCCGAAAGTAGGTAAATCCAGCATAGCGCGGTCATTTTTAAATTGTAGGAGTCTAGTGAATCGAGCCGACCGAAGGTTAGCACCACCCAGCTTGTCTTCACTACATAGGATTTCATTCAAGTCACCCAGAACAATGCAAGGAATGGACAAATCCCTCACAATGGATGATAAGGTTTCCCAAAACGAGTCTTTCTCTTGAGGACCCGGCGGCACGTATACAAACAACAGTAGAGTCATGAATCTATCATTAATATTCTCGTATTTAAGCCCTATGATTCGGGGGAGGTGAATTTCTACTGTAATAATTTCATTTGTTAATTGGAAGGACTTCCAAAGGATACCAAGACCACCCGATCAACCGGAAGCAGGTGACCAAATAGCCTCGTCAAAACCAGCCGCTTTCCAAATTTCGTCTTCAGGGATGGTTTCCGATTTAGTTTCTGCTAATGCCATTATTTGAATATGTTAGTTTTTGCACTTGCTATCAATTTCCGTCCAAAAAGTTGTTTTCTTAATACCTCTGCAATTCCAGTAAGTGATTTTCATATATAACTGTCAGGGATGTGAGGCCAAGGTTTAAGAGACCTCACATCAAGAGAGTGTAGCGAAAAACTGATTTGGAGATAATTTTTGTGAGGGGGCATGATATCCGACATCAAAGTAGTTTTATTTTGTGTTTTAATATGCCAAGTGCAACTACAAACGTAGTTAACAAAATGAGACACAAAGCCAACAATTGAGCCGGCCAAATAAAACATCAAGGAGTCTATATTAGAGATTAGTCTAAATGAGGTAACTAAGCCCAAAGTCAAGAACACAACGAAGGGGGGGTACTGCTTAATCATAACACAATATAAGATTGCAGCCATATCATTCTCCCACAAGTTCACCCATGATTGAATCTTGTAATCCATTGGATAGTTTATAGATTGCATAATTATGGAGGATGCCAAAATCAAATAGAAAGTGAGCGGATTTACATTAAAATCACAGATGTTCATAACTAAGTGTAGTGAATGCACATACAACAACATGATACAAAGACAATCTATATCGACATAGTATGAAAGGTTATTTAGTCGATCCATATTGATCGAAGGTTGTTTGGCCTCGCGAAGAGGATTTGGGCCCATACGGGATTTGGAAGGAAAGAGAACTAGGTACTCAGACCAGTAAACTTTTTTAGTAGCCATTAAAGCAGATACATTAGGTTTAACCACATATTTCAGCATATCAATAAAAGAGTTTCGACAGCAGACAAACCAGAATATACATAAAGCATTTGAATCCTCATGATACAAATGCATATTATTGATTGATGCACTAACTGCACAAGTTAAACAACATCGACGATACATAATCATAATTACAAGTGGAATCTGCTCATCCGATATGAGATGTAAAAAGCTGAAATAAGCACAATTACACCAACAACACCAGCGAGAAAAAGCTTTAAGAGAAGACAAGCCAACACTGAAAACCTTCTCAGTGAACAAGCTAACCTTCCCGCAGAGTTTCCACCACACCAAAATCACTACAACACAAGTAAGGTGAGTGAGAAAATACCAATATGACTTAGTAAACAACGATAACCAAATCATATTGATACAAATATAATCAGAGTCAATTGTGTTGAGATTTTTTCCCATTCCCTTCAGCAGGGGCAACGAAAACCATTCATGAGAATCAAGATTGCAAAACCCCAGGGCGGAGGGACGAAGGCCATAAGCATCTAGCAGCTCAAACCCGTGAATCATGACGAATGAGACACGAGGAGCCACAGTAGGTGCAAGGGGCGATTCAGCCAGACTAATGAAACCACAATTATTCAATACTCCATAAAGGATTTCAGCAGAAGGAATAACAAAACTACTGCACGTCAGTCCGTCTTCATAATCAAACCAGAGTCCCACCACCCCGGACTTCCAAAACATGAAAATCATGGATCTAAAAATTATTGGCCCCTGGTAAACATCATAAGGGATATGAATCTGATGGTGAAGCGTTCTACCTAACAGACGCCAACAATTAGAGCAAAGCATAACTACAGTCGAAACAATGCACCTATTTTCCATAACAAGATTTAATATAAACAATTCTTTGTCAGAACCGGTGCAAGGAGCAATAAGAGCCCCAAGAACCACGGTTCGTTCAAGGCCCGATAAGCGGGGGGTGCGTAGTGAAGAGGAAACCTCTGTCACCGAGTTTTTTAGGCACCAATAGATGGTGAGTGAAAGATAAATAATCAGCATGAAGTCAATCCACAAAGAACCCTGATTAGCACCATAAGGAGAATAATCCCAGTGAGACTTAAATTCAGTCAGGCACCAACCGCAAGAGACGCATCTTAGTAAAAATGAATCCGAAGCCAAGACCAGTCCATCATGACCAAATCTAATAAACGCCAAATCATCATTTAGACTAAGCAGGGGAGCCATAACCAACGAAGCCCCAAGATTTGCATCATAAAGGACAAATTCCAGGACAAAATCCCGGAAGGGTTGTGTTCTAGCTAATAAACAAAAGCAATAAGAGTAAATTATCATCACTGCCGTATCTGGGCTCAAATTTTCAGAACCATATTTTGTGAAACAAGCTTCTTCATTTGAGCTGGAGACAGGAGCAATAACAGCCCCATTACCCACAACTTGTTTAAGGCCCGAAAATCGGGGGGTAAGGTGTGCAGAGGAATCAACCTCTAACACAGGGTTTTCCAACCACCGATAGGTGGTGAGTGTTTTTGCTGAAATCGACAAGTTAACCACATCAATCGTAAGATCAGAGGATTTTATGCGCATTGAAGGGCAGTTGATTAGAATAAAACAAGGGCGAATGTAGCCAGACCTGTAAGAGGGCGATACACATAGCCTTGTCGCGTTGGGGGATGCAATCCCAATTTGTCCAGGGCTTGAGAAGCCGAGTGAGTGAACAACCATCCACACGCGACCACTAGACCGAGGAGAGACGCCGGAGCCCAGCAAACCATCAACCGAACGGAATTTCGACACACACCCAACAGCACCCCCGGGAAGCTTCTTTCTTTTTCGAAAATTCATCATCCTTTTGCCCATAGCGTTCCCCCTTGGTGATAATTTTTTGCCTCTCCAACCTCCACACCCCCAGACCAAAGGCAGCCTACTACGATGGAAGCGGAGGCGAGAGGGTTGACGTTTTTTAGGGTTCAAGAAATTAAAGTGAGGCATCGAATCCGGAAGACAGAGAAGAGGAAGCCCGGAATCGAAGGAAAAAGGCAAAAACAACACCTTCGCACAGAGAATGACAGGCGGAGGCGAAAGAGGAGACACGCCGATAACCGGCAGCCAGGTTAGGCAAACAGCCCTCACGAACGAGCCCGATTTAGTGAATTTGGGCATCATGAGGCCGGATCCACCAGGGATTAGCGGGTTACAAACGCATAGTTGGCGATCTGGCGAGGATTTGTACAAAGAAGAGGGTTCAGAAGGGATATGAACAATGAGAAAGGGGGGCGCGTGGTGAGCGCGTACTAAGGCTCCCGGGGGAGAGTTCTTTCTTTTATACGTGGTTCATTGATTATTATTAATAGACATGTATGTGTTAGACCAAAAAAAAAACATGTATATATTTTCATAATATTTCGTTATGCTAACTTGAAAATATGTGTTTTTTACTTATTATTAATAAGCATAATATTATTTTAAAAAAATTAATATGTTATAGAGGTTTTAACTCCACAAGAAATGTGATAAAACGTAAAATGACTTATATTTTGAGGTAGAGGTAGTTTTTTTTTTTGTTTGAAAGCTTTTAGAATGATTTGTCATAACCACCTTATTTCTAAGAGTTTTAATCAATCAACTCAAACTACAATTATATATATTAAATACAATCTTAACCACCTTAATATACAATAAATCTATTTACCGTAGGGTAAAATTGCCATTTAGCATATAATTGGGTCACACCGTAACCATGGTCCCAACTCCCAACTCACAATAGTACTATTTGGTTGCACCCAGTTTTTTTGGGATTTTTATCCCAGTTTTCAAGCAATTATAATTTTTTCTTTTATTTTTACCAAAAAATATATTTTTTTCTTTTATTATTGTTTTTTTCTCTTTATTTTTTTAACCAATCACATCTATTTTTTTTACTTTTATTGGGAACTCATTTACTAACCAACCTATATATCTATATATTATCTTAATTCCAAAACCACTTTAATTTTATATTTTTTTGTACATTTTTTTACTTTATGATCAACTCCATTCTTCTTATTTTATACTAGCTTTGTTAATATTTTTTTATTTATAATAGCAGTTTATTATATTTTTAATATTTTATTTACAATAAACGCGCCATGGCGCGGGGATTGTACTAGTAACACTATAATCCAGAAAATGCCACGTGAGCAAAAATAATCTCGCTTTAATCTAGAAAATTCCGTGGTCGCGAGGTCGCACCATTGGCCTCTGTTTTAGTATTTTATCTTATATATATATATAATAGATATATAGATATATAATTATTATATTATTATATATAGATAGATATTGATTTTTAATAATTTCATATATTTTTATATTTTATATAGTTTTATTCTTATTAAAAACTATACAAAAAAAATCAAATATTTTAAAATGGATGTAGTATTGAACAGAGCCCCAAAATACATTGGATGGCCGTGAGGCTGCGAGTGTTTCATTAAAAAAATATGTCATGAAACGAAGTGACCCTGTAACAGGTTGAACACGACTCAGTAAAAACTACAACAGTAACGAGAAGATCAGGACTTTCACCATTTTATCATCCAAACGATGAGTTAATTTTGGCATTAAAGATCGGAATTTCTAATCTTCTACGTACAGTGTAGTAAAATACGGAAAATCCACAGATTCCATCAACACCAGCTGTATAAGAGCGAGTGCGACCCCAATTTGATCGAATAAGGATCAGATCACACATCAAAACGATAAATGTCGGAATAAAAACCTAAGAAGAAAGCAAGGGAGGGTCGGTTCGGATCGAGATCAAACCTTGCGTTGCGGGTGTATCTCCTAAGCAAAATTACCTAATATTTGCCTAATAGTTTAATCTCAACCCTTGAACCAAATCAATGGTCAATAATCACTGTTATTAAACCTAATTTAATTAATTAATCATCTAAATCTAAATGAGTGATTTTTCAGGAATCCAATCAAAACAACCATGCCTTCTCTGTTCGCAATTATCCCTTCGATCGAAATCCTCCTTCACCATTAATATTCAACTAGTACAGTACCCGTGCCCGAGGCACGGGAGTATATGAACACATTCTAATCAATATGCATATGTTATAATTGGTTTTTCTAACTTGTGATCTTGTGACATTTTTTTTATATAAATTTTGAATTCAGAAAAATATTATATGATATTAAATAATTGGGCAATTTGCTAAACTAACACACTTTGCCCAAAAAGTTTGCCCTGCTGAACTGATCCACTTTTTTTTTTATAAATTTTAAATTCGGAACCTCCCACGTTAAAAAAAAAGAGTTAAATTCACATATACCCCTTCATTTTTTTAGTGTGATTTACCAAATCTGAATGGTGTCACAATAATAATAAAAAAATTGATTAGTAATTAGAAAAAATTCGAGAGAAAACAATAACACGCATTAAAGAATCAAGATTAAACCTGTAAAATAATTTTTTTTAAAATATGGAAGAAAAAAGAGTTGAAAAGTGAGAAATTAATAACTTAGGCTTCGTTTGGTTACACTTTAACTTCCCGGGAAGTATAAATTCCCATGAATTGGTTTACAATATATGTGTTTGGTATAAATTTTGAAAACTAAAAAACGTAGGAATTAGAATTCACAGGAATTGGAATTCCCATGAATTTCAATTCTTGTGAATTCTAATTCCCATGAAAAGGGGGAATTCAACTTACCATGAGGGGGGTGGGTAAGATCTACTTCCCCCTTTTCTTCCCCCAATCTTTCATTATTTTTTTATAAAGAAAATATCTAATTTATCCACATAATGAAATGAATTTATTTATATATAAAGGTTATAAAGGTAATTTAAAACCAATTGCTATCAAATATCCGTGTTCAACCAAACAAAATGCAGCAATTGAGTTCTTGGGAATTTATTTGCAAACAAACACATTTTCATACTTTTCGGGAAGTAGAATTTATGGGAATTGTATTTCCCGGGAATTAAGTTCCCGGGAATTGGAATTCTTACATTTAACCAAACAAACCCTTAAAGTTACGAAGGATATTCAAGAAGGACAGTTAAAGATTCACCTATATTGCTATACATGATTCATTTTAATATTTGATTTATTTAGTGTATATTAAATTTTTGTTAAAGATACAAATGTAAAATCTCTTTCCTTTTATTTTTTTTTTATATCAAGACCCTTTATTATATTTGAAGATTCAACAAAATATATTTGCTAATGAAAGTATATTTTATATTAAATTTATTAATAAATATCTTAATATATATTCAAAATATGTTTATATTCAAATGATATTTTAGCAACATAAAAAATAACTAAGACATCAATATTAGTCTTATAAGTAAGTGATAGCAATCATGTAACTTCAATTTTTTTTGTTAAATACACTAACAAAAATAATTCATTTGATAAAAAAAAATGTAAGAATAACTATTTGGATGAAAACCTTCTTAGGAAAGATTAAACAAATTTAACAAATATTAGAATGAAAATAAATTTTTAAATTTTTAATATTTAATTAATATCGATAATTGATTAATTTAAATGAATACATAAATAACTTTCAACCAATAAGAATATTTAACAATTAGGGAGAAGAAATAATTAATTCAAAATATGTTTAAATTCAAATGATATTCTAGCAACATAAAAAAATAATGAACGCATCAATGTTAGTCTTATAAGTAAGTGATAGCAATCACGTAACTTCAATTTTTTTTTTTCAAATACACTAAAAAAAATAAATTATTTGATCAAAAATATGTAAGAATATCTATTTGGATGAAAAGCTTTTTAGGGAAGATTAAAAAAATTTAACAAATATTAGAACGAAAAGAAATTTTTAATTTTTTTAATATTTAATTAATATCAATAATTGATTAATTTAAATAAACACATAAATAACTTTCAACCAATAAGAATATTTAATAATTAGGGAGAATAATTAAATAATTTATCAATTAATGAAAAGTGGGGTAATGTTAAATCTAAATGAAAAGTGGGGTAATGTTAAATCTAAAGCTGCCACATCTCCTATTTTTAAGGAGTTTCTTCCATGTGGTATTTAAAATAGGGTAAAATACACCTATGGTCCCTGAACTTTAATCAAATGTTCAAACGGGTCCCTGAACTTTATTTTTGTTCATTGAAGTCCCTGAACTTTGATACTTTCTACACATTTGGTCCCTCTGTTAGTAAATTTGTTAAATATGTGTTAAGTAATGATATGGAATCAATGTATTTTTGTATTAATTACATGAGTTAGGTTATACAATTGTAATTGCTCGATATTTGTTTTACTAAAGTAAAAAATAAAGCTTTTTTCTTCTCAAAAGTCATCATATATAATAGAGTTTTATTAAAACAAAACATAGTTTAACATATATTTTTATCGAAAAAACTTTCTATTTTTTTACCAAATGTTATAATTTTCCAATAATAGTTTATTTTAAAGTATTTTAATGACTAAAATTTCCGTATTTAATAAAAAAAAGGAGTTTATTTTGTTAACACAAATATAATTTATTTTTTATAGCAAAAGTATAGTTTTTTTTTAACAAAACACATTTTATTTTATTTTAATTAAATAAGAAATTTTCGGTCATTAAACCATTTAGTTGGAAAATAGACATTTTTTTATTATAATTTTAAAAAAAAAAACATATATTTTTAATATAACATAATTTTTTTACTTTAGTAAAACAAATACCAAGAAATTACATGTATATAACCTAACTTATTCCATTAATATACCAAAATATATTGATTCTATATCATTATTTAACACATAATTTACAAATTTACTAACAGAGGGACCAAATGTGTACAAAATATCAAAGTTCAGGGACTTTAATGAACAAAGATAAAGTTCAGGGACCCGTTTGAACATTTGATCAAAGTTCAGGGACTATAGGTGGATTTTACCCATTTAAAATAGATACTTTAGTATTATATTATATTATATTAGATCTGTAAAATAATTTTTTTTAAAAATGGAATAAAAAAGAGTTGAAAAGTGAGAAATTAATAACTTAAAGTTACGTAGGAGATTCAAGAAGAACAGTTAAAGATTCACTTATACTGTTATACATGATTCATTTTAATATTTGATTTATTTGATTCTAAATGTTTTCATGATTAAAAAAAATAAAATAAAAAAATAAGCCATGTCTTTAGCGTATAGTCGTATACTAAATTTTTGTTAAAGATACAAATGTAAAATTTCTTTCCTTTTATTTTTTTTTATATCAGGCCCTTTATTATATTTGAAGATTCAACGAAATATATTTGCTAATCTAAGTATATTTTATATGCACTTTACTAATAAGGATCTTAATATATATTCAAAATATATTTATATTCAAATGATATTTTAGCAACATAAAAAACAATTAAGGCATCAAGATTAGTCTTATAAGTAAGTGATAGCAATGACGTAACTTCAATTTTTTTTTGGTCAAATACACTCACAAAAATAAATCATTTGATAAAAAAAAAAGTAGGAATACCTACTTGGATGAAAAGCTTCTCAGGGAAGATTAAACAAATTTAATAAATATTAGAATGAAAAGAAATTTTTATTTTTTTAATATTTAATTAATATCGATAATTGATTAATTTAAATGAATACATAAATAACTTTCAACCAATAAGAATATTTAACAATTAGGGAGAAGAAATAATTAATTTATCAATTAATGAAAAGTGAGGCATGATTTTTAAAAAAAAATTGAAATTAGCAAGCATGATTTAAAATGGAAGTAATTTGGTCTTCGGCCTTTGGACCAATTACTAAATGGCCTAAAGGCTTTTCTTTGCTAGTAAAAGGCCAAAATATTTTCATAATACCAACACTACCCCTAATTTAACTTCTTCCTTCCCACAATTCCCGTCCTCCCTCGCGCGATTCCGTTTTTCTCCAACGTCTCTGCAGTTCTCCAACGTCTCTCTCTCTCTCTCTCTCTCTCTCTCTTTCTCAGGCGATTCGGTTTTTCGACGGTTGCTTCTGATCGGTGTCGTTCTCTACGCCGTTCTCGCCAACTTGCTGTCGGACTTCCTCTTCTACTTTCTCTTATCGACGTTTCCGCAGTCCCTTCGCTTCCTTTCGGTTCTCTGATCGTCTTTTGCTAATGGCTTCATGAGGTAGTTTCTTCAACTCTTCTGCTTCAATGTTCTCGACAACAACCTCTCATCTTGTTTCCTTTCATTTGTCGAGATCTAGTATCCATTTTTACATGCAATTTCTTCTGTTCGTTTGTTTAATTTAGCCCTTTCCTCCCGTATTAGGGTTTGTTTGTTGCTTCAGTTGTTGTCTACTGGCTATCAGTTTGTGCTATGGTTAATGTCTCTTCTTCTGATTTCGTTTCCATTATTGCATTTGTGGCATTTGTTGTTTCTCTTTGTTTTCTGATAATTGGTTACAGTCTGGTGTAATTTTGGTTACAGTTTCTGGATTGTTTTATAAAATGGTTGCATGTTATTACTTGTTTTAATGGTTGGTTACAGTCTTGTGACAGGGTTATACAGTTCATTGCTTGTTTTTATGGGTGGTTACAGTCTGGTGACAATGTTACAGTTTATGGATTGTTTTATAAAATGATTTCATGTTATTACTTGTTTTAATGGTTGGTTACAGTCTTGTGACAGGGTTATACAGTTCATTACTTGTTTTTATGGGTGGTTACAGTCTGGTGACAGTGTTACAATTGATTCATTGTTACAGTTTGTTGATTTGTTGGTGATAGGGTTACAGTTTATGACTTGTTTGGTGATAGGCTTGCATTTTATTACTAGTTTTAATGGTTGGTTACAGTCTTGTGCCTGGGTTACAATATATTAATTGTTTGGTGACAGAGTTATAGTTCTTTACCTGTTTTAATTATGGTTACAGTCTGGTGACAGGGTTACAATTGATTTGTGTTTACAGTGCATAGGTCATTATTTATGTCTCTATTTTAGGGATTTTAATAGTTTTGAAAACATCTATAAGTTTTACATGTGATTACAGTGTCTATGTGGTGACAAGGTTACAATTGATTTATGTTTACAGTGCATATGTCATTGTTTATGTCTCTATTTTAATAGTTTTGAAAACATCTATAAGTTTTGCCTCTGATTACAGTGTCTATGTCCCTGTGTTTAACTGTGGTGACAACGTCTATGTTTGTTTTAACCATTCATATGATGAAGGAGAACAGTCCATCACTTGTCTTTTGGCTTCTCATTAGTCCATTTAGGGTTTTTGTTGGCCTTGTCCTAGGGTTTTCCATTTGATTACAGCAATCATCTCTTAACGATGTACTGTACTTAACATTTTAGGGTTTAGGATTTAGGGTTTAGGGCCTTGGCCCTAAACCCTAAAGACTTAACCCTAAACCCTAAACCATACTGTACATGACATGTTCTTTTGGCTTCTCATTAGCCCCTTTGGGGTTTATTCTTCCATAATCATAGGGCCTTCCTTATGGTTACAGTGTCCATGGGCATGTTTTCATAGTGGTGACAGTGCATATGTCATTGTTTATGTCTCTATTTTAGTAGTTTTGAAAACATCTATAAGTTTTTCCCGTGATTACAGTGTCTATGACCTTATTTTTATATTGATGACAGTGTTTATGACTCTCTTACCCATTTATATATTGAAGGAGAACTGTCCATCACATGTCTTTTGGCTTATCATTAGCCCTTTTAGGGTTTGTGCTTACCTTATCCTAGGGTTTTCCATTTGATTACAGCAATCATCTCTTAACGATGTACTGTACTTAACATTTTAGGGTTTAGGGTTTAGGGCCTTGGCCCTAAACCCTAAAGACTTAACCCTAAACCCTAAATCATAATGTACATGACATGTTCTTTTGGCTTCTCATTAGCCCCTTTGGGGTTTATTCTTCCATAATCATAGGGCCTTCCTTTTGGTTACAGTGTCCATGGGCATGTTTTCATAGTGGTGACAGTGCATATGTGATTGTTTATGTCTCCATTTTAATAGTTTTGAAAACATCTATAAGTTTTTCCCGTGATTACAGTGTCTATGACCTTATTTTTATATTGATGACAGTGTTTATGACTCTCTTACCCATTTATATATTGAAGGAGAACTGTCCATCACATGTCTTTTGGCTTATCATTAGCCCTTTTAGGGTTTGTGCTTACCTTATCCTAGGGTTTTCTATTTGATTACAGCAATCATCTCTTAACGATGTACTGTACTTAACATTTTAGGGTTTAGGGTTTAGGATTTAGGGTTTAGGGCCTTGGCCCTAAACCCTAAAGACTTAACCCTAAACCCTAAACCATACTGTACATGACATGTTCTTTTGGCTTCTCATTAGCCCCTTTGGGGTTTATTCTTCCATAATCATAGGGCCTTCCTTTTGGTTACAGTGTCCATGGGCATGTTTTCATAGTAGTGACAGTGCATATGTCATTGTTTATGTCTCCATTTTAATAGTTTTTAGTGTGGTTACAGTGTTAGTTTATGTGGTTGTTCAATTTTTTGTTTGCTGGTTTTTGGTGACAGTATCTTATTTGTTGTGAAACCTAACCTTTACACTACATTTATGCTATTTAGGTAAAGAAATTGTTGTCCATACAGAAGTTCCTACTGTGGTTCCACCATCTGCTATTCAACCAGCTTCCTTCAAGTTTGTTGTTCCCAAAGAATGACGTTTTCATGGGCACATTAATGTGTATTCAAAGCCTGAATTGATTACAACTATTAAGAATGGTCTGTCTCATGATGACTGGGTGTCTCTTGTAGATGGTTGTTTAGGTTCAATTGTACGGGCTAGGGATTTTCTATATTTTTATCAGCAACTTGTGCATCAGATGCTCTTACATGAAGTTGAAACTTCTAAAGTTAATGAGATGTGGTTTCAAGTTGGGCAACATTTGTTTAGGTTTTCTCTAGCTGAATTTTGTTGTGTAACTGGTTTGAGTTGGAAAGAACCTGGTGATGACATGCCTCCTTCTCCTCATGTGGATATGGAGGAGTTTTTGGGTGTATCTGAATGTACATTTATGGGTCTTGTTGATCTTTTCCTCAAGGAGCCAACTGAGTCTCCAAAGAAGCTTTCCATGGCGTACTTGTTAGTGATTGAGGGTGTGTTGCTCCCTCAGTGTTCTAAAGCTCTTGTTCGTCAATGTTATGTGGACCTTGTCTGTGATTTGGATCGTTTAAACCTTTATCCCTTTGGTCGGGTTGTTTTTCTGGAAACAATTGGTTATTTGAAGAAATGTATGAGGTCTGAGCCACCAAAAAAGGGTTCAAGGTTTGGTTATAATCTGCTTGGATATCCCATAGCATTCTTGGTATTTCCCTTTCCTTTCCTTTTATGTTCCATGCTTTTTCCCTTTTATTTATTATTCTTTACTTCTATTTCTCTTCTTACTGTTGGTTTCTTCCCAGGTTTGGATTTTAGAGGCAATCCCTAAGCTTGCTGGCATCTGTAACTGTCACTTTCTTTGTTGTGATGGATTACCAGCATCTCTTGTCTGGTATACTAGTGTCCGTGATTACGGCATTATATATGATAAGTGTCATGATATTTTCTCCAAAGATTTGGTAAGCATACTTTCTTGTGTTATCTTTTATTATTCTGATCTCAGTTTCCCTCTTCCATTTTTTATATTTGTTGTTGTTTAATTGTATTTTTTGTTTTCTTGATAGGGGACTGTCTACTCTTTGTATGCGTCGTTTATGGATTGCCCTGGCCTCTCCTTTTCTGATGAAGTTGCTGATGACAGTGTCGACTCTTACGTTTCTTGTTTTGTTGGTATGGATGCTGATGCCAGTGATGAAGTTGCTGATGAAGTTTCTCCAAGGAATTTACGGATCCAAGCGTATCTGCTCAGGCAATCAGGTGGCCGTCTTTTTTATGGTGGTGTGGAACCTGTCATCCCTTATACTAACGTTCCTACTAGGAAGAAGGACATAGTTAGAGCCCCACTTTTGAAGAAAAAGGTGGTGGTGACACCACGACTTATCACAGAGGGTAGTTCTGACTTTGAGAGTCTTGTCCAACCCAGGAAGCGGTTGGTACGTTACAAGGTCAATGGGAAGTGGTGACAGTCCTCTTCCTGTGAAGAAGGGTAAGATGGTGACATGCACTTCTGCTGTTGATGAGTCTGTCAAGAAGAAGAGGGTTCTGAGAAGTTCTTCTACTCTAGATCATCCTGTTACGAAGAAGGCAAAGGTGGTTCCATCCAGGAAATCGTCAAGGACCGAGTCTCATGCCAAGGTCGAAGTAGATACATTGTGTGGTGAAAAAGGTGTAGATCATGGTGACAAGCCCAGGAGGTTCAAGTTTAAGCTCCCTAGATCTATCCCTCCCACAGGTGATGAGCTTCCTACGAGAGATGATCTTCCTGGGTTGGCAAAAGAGTTTGTTACTAAAGCACATTTTGAAGAAGTTGTTATGAAATTTAAAAAATCCTTTGAATCTTTTGAAGCTCAATTGGAAGAGTGCGTTTCTAGGATTATTACCCTAGAGGAGAAAGTGTTTTACCTTGAAGGACGTGTCTACCACCCCAGTGATGACAGTGAGGCAGTTCTGAAAAGGGAACGTAAGGCATGGGATGAAACTATGAAGGATATTGTGGATGCGATTCTTGATGACCATGAGGGTGATGCAGTTGATTCTTCCAATGATTCCCCATCTCCTCCGGAGTATATTGTTGTTAAGTCAACTAAGGAGTCAACTTCAGGAGATGCTGATGTTGTTTGCACTGATGATGACACTCTTGTGGGTTCAAAGGAAACACTTGATGACAATGTTGTCCCTTCTCCTGGCATTGCATCTCCTTCTCTCAAGATTGATGACAGTGTTGTCCCTTCTCCTGGCATTGCATCTCCTTCTCTCAAGATTGATGACAGTGTTGTTGCTATTACTGAAGTCCTTGTATCACAAGATGTGCCTGTTACCAGTTCTATCCCTCTTACTGAAGTTATTCCGTCAAATGAAGGAATCCTCAATTCTAGTGCAGCCATTACTGAAAAGGTTGTTGATTCTTCTTCTGCTTCTCCTACTGAAATCCTTCCTTCATTTGATGAAACTGTTGATTTGAGTGTTGCCCCAATTGAAGTAATTGGGTCAGATGAGACTGTTTCTGCTAGCTGTGTTCCTCCTACTCAAGTTCTTGATTCATATCCAATCAATGAGGACATGGTTGCTTCCAAAGAGGTTCCTGGTGACAGTGTTGTTTCCACTACTGTTCTCCCTTGCTCTACTGATTGTGGTGATGACAGTGGTATTGTTGCAACTCTTGTGCTTCCTTGCTCCAATGATGCATCTGATGACAGTGGTGCTGTTGATCCCAAAGTTGTGGTTACAGCTAATTTGAATGATGATAGTAGTTGCCTTTCTTCTGAAGAAGCTGTTGGTGGAACAGTTGATCATGGTATTGGCATCATACTTGGATAAAGTTCTGATGTCCAAGAGGATGTGCTTGCTGACAGTGGTGATGCAACTGGTGTTATTGATGATAAAAGCAGTCTATTTCATAACATCACTGATGTTGCCTACCCTATTCCTTCAGATGGTGAGGATGATCTTGGAGTTCCGCTAAGGCGTTCTTATAGGGCGTTGAAATCTGCTCCTGTAGCCCATACTCCTTACACCAATCCTTGTAAACCGAAGAAACCCCGCCTTCCTAAAGTACCTAAACATTCTATTCTCAGCTCGGAGGAGCGTGTTGAATTTTATACCAATTTTAGAGATCTTGGGTAATTATCTACTTTTATTTTGATATTTATTTTCTTCTTAGTACTGCCACTTATTATAATATGTTTATTTAACCTTTTATCTTACTTTGTAGGCGTGATGGAAAATTCAGTGGCTGTGAGCCTGTGAGGTTGATATGAACAAGGTGTTTTTCACTGAATTATCAGGGAGGACAAAATGGCTTCGTGATATTGTAAGTTCATATTTATATGTATTGTTACAGCTTATATTTTGGTGCCATCAGTTTGGTGACAGTTAGTGTTTGTTCTATTTTCTTTCACAGCACATAGACGAAGCACTTCATCATTTTAGAAAGCGTCTTCATGATTGTCCTGATCTAAATCCCACCAGTGTTGTTTTAGACACCATTTTTTTTTTCCCTAAGGTTATGAACTGTGATGTTAATCTTTTTAAAACTGGTGATGCCATTCCGGACGAATTCTTCCATTACTTCCTTGGTCTTTATCCTGGCAATTATGGGAAGACTTGGGAAGGTGCTAAGAAGGTTTACGCTCCTTTCAATCTTGACAACATGCACTGGGTAGCCGTTGAAATTGTGTTGGACGACAAGATGATTCTTGTTTATGATTCCCAGCGTAATTTCATTAAAAATGAAGACCTGCTTTCGAAGTTTGCTAAAACGTGTGAAGTGCTTGCTGTTATGTTGAGTAAGACTGGTCTTTTTCCTAAGATGGATGACACTCCCTTTGAAATGGCCCAAGTAGATGACTTGCCTCAAAATGAAGACGGGTAACTTCTTCTGTTTTCCATCTTGTTGTATTTTGTTTTGACATTTTATCTGCCCACCTTTTGTTTCTTATTGTTTATTTTTTGCTTCTTATGTAGAGGTAGCTGTGGTGTCTACGTCATCAAGCACATTGAGTCTCTGGTTTTTGGTGGTGATATTCAGCTTGTGAATGATGAGTATGTTAATGCATATCGTGAGAAGATTGCATATGATCTCATGAAGAAGCCGTGGACATCTGTTTAGTTATGAAATTTAGGTTTGTGTTAGTTGAACTATGTGGTGACAGTGTATTTGCTGACAGTTTAGACTATATTTTGTTGTTGTAGCAGTCGTGGTGATAGCCCATGGTGACACTTGAATTGGTGACATGTTATTGTGTATTGTGTTGATGTAAAACTCGTGGTGACAGCCATTGGTGACACCTAGATTATGTATTTGTAGGCTACTGCTCTAGTAATTTATATGTTTCTTTGAATCTTTTACTGTTTTATCCCTATTATATGTTACAACAGTCTATAATTCCACTTTAAAGGCAAGGTTTTATAATTTTTGTTGTCATCCTCAAAGTTTTCACGTTTGGTTACAGTGTCCATCGGCATGTTTTCATAGTGGTGACAGTGCATATGTCATTGTTTATGTCTCCATTTTAATAGTTTTGAAAATATCTCTAAGTTTTACCTGTGATTACAGCGTCTATTCACCTTTTTTCATAGTGGTGACAATGTCTATGTCCCTGTTTTAACTGTGGTTACAGCGTCTATGTCTGTTTTAACCATTCATATGATGAAGGATAACTGAAATATTTTCAAAATTGTATTGATTGAAGAAGAAAAAACTGAAATATGCTCACTGTTTACATTCTTTCTAGTGTAATGATCTGTTTATAGTGACAAATTTATTCAATATAAGAAAACGATAAAGTAAATCGTATTGTCTTCCTTAATGCTTTGCTTCTGATTTGCCTCTGATCTCTAGCTCTTGACAGTCTTCTTTGATGCTTTCCCTTTGAATTCTCCAGTTGAAAGCTTTCTATTCTTTTCAGGTCGACCACATCTTCTACGTACCATTGGTGGGTGACAGTCCTGGCTTTTGATGTCCTCTGGTACAACCCATTGATCTACATTTAGAGTAGGATATACTGTCTCATGATAAGCCAATTTCCAAGCTTCAGTTTTGTAGTAGCTGCTAATATAACTCAGAACACTCAGGTTTTTTCCCCTGATTACAGCCAGAGCATGTACACAAGGTATTTTTTCATAATCAAATACCTTGCAAGTACAAGAGTTCTTCTTTAAATCAACCATAACCCTTTTCATTCCACCGACAACCTCAAACTGGGATTGATTCATGTGCTTGACAGTATACATGCATTCCAGCCTCACTGCATCTTATATACACTATATCACTTATATGAGTTGGAAGCTCAAAGCTGTTGTTTTCAGATTCATTTCTACGATCATTGAACCATTTTGTTATCTTCTCTCTGATTGCATTCGGTAACCCTATAATTGGGAAAGCTCTTTCCAAACCAAAGGCACTATTTAATGATTCTGCGTTGTTTGAAGTCATTATATTGTACCTGTCACCTTTTGAATAAGCTCTTGCCCATTTCTCAAACTGTAATTCTTCAAGATATTTCCCCATCTTGCTGTTTGTAGTACTGATGGAAGCAAAGTAGTTGTTAAACTCTTCTTCTGTGTAACTGTTTGTTGCGCTTTCAAACCACTGACAGAGTGCTTTCTTCTTAAATTTTGACATTATATTTTGCTTTAAGTGCCATCTGCAGTGATAATGCTTTGCATTTGTGTAAATCAACTCTATAGCTCTTGCAATGCTTTGATGACGATCAGAAACAAAAACCAGCTCTTCACTTGATGGGATGACTGTTGCTAGCTTGTTGAAGAACCACTCCCAAGTAGGGGTGGCAATCTCACCCGCATCCGACGGGTACCCGTTTCACCCGATCCAAAAAAACGGGTGAAAATCCGATACAAAGTGGATATTAAACGGGTGACGGGTCGGATTCGGGTGACAGTGGTTTCACCCATCACCCGACCCGTCACCCGACCCATCACCCGACCCGTGCATCATCCGATATATTTTTTATGTATATATGTGTAATATTTTTTATCAAACTATAATTTGTTAAAACAAGGCCTGTATTTTTATTAAAAAACAAGCATGGTTTTTTTTTTATATAATTTGTTAAACATTTTTTTAATTTGATATAAACAGTTTTTTTTTTTAATTTAACAAACTGCTTGTTTTTTCATTTGTTAAAACAGTTTTTTTAATAAAAAATTTTAAATAGGGGCTGTTTTTTTTTTTAATTTGTTAAATTGGACGAGATGTTTTTCACCCGATCCACCCGATCACCCGATGGGTGACGGGTGAAACGGGGCGGGTGATAGGGTTGGCGGGTGGTGGGTCGGGTCGGGTGGTGGTTTCTGGGTGGTGGATCGGGTGAAAATTTGGACCATCCACCCATCACCCGACCCATTGCCATCCCTACTCCCAAGAGTCGTTGTTTTCTGAGTCAACCACTGCAAATGCAATATGGTATATTTGATGATTTGCATCTTGTGCAGAAGCTGTGAGAAGAGTCCCTTTGTATTTTCCTTTTAGAAATGTACCATCTACCACAAGAACCTGTACAATTGAATTCTATTCAGTAATTATTTGGTTACAGTGTAATTTTTCCTTATGAAATGAATCTGTACCTTTCTTAGGATTGGAAATGCTCGGATACATGGTCCAAAGGCAATGAACACATACTTGAACTTTGAGTTTCTCTCAAGTTCAATGAAGGTGACAGTTCCAGGATTTGCTTGCTTCAGGACCCAACAATATGATGGCACTAATTCATAGTTGTCTTCTGCAGTCCTCATTGTCATCTCTATTGCTAAATCACGAGCCTTCCAAGATTTCCAGTAGCTAACATTCTCTTTGAAATCATTCCTCATCGTGTTTCTAATTTGTCTTGGAGTTGGACCTTGTTTTTCATCTTCAAAACTGTATATATTATGTACAACAGTGAATTAAATATGAAATGAAGCATGATTACAGTGAATAAAATATGTAATGAAGAACTGGTTGTAGTCTATATATGTCACCTGTGTTTTATCCTTTCGGCTATGACTCTGTATTTTAGAGGGCGTTGCTTTCCTATTCGTACTTCCATGTTGCAGGTGTGTTCCTTAAAGTATTTCTTAATTATAAATACACTTGAACCACCAATTATGGCGCCATGTATTTTCCAGGTGCAGCTGCTATCCACACACGCTGTTCTGTAATAACATGGATTTGTCTTCTTCACTTTGTAAGCAAACACCTCTTGTGCAACCAACAGTTCAATAGTCTGTTTGAGATCTTCCTTTGTTCGGAACAGTTGTCCCAAAAATATAAGAATTTCTCCCTTTCTTTCACGTATAGGTTGTGCTGTATATTTTGTGGACATTGTACTGCCTGCACTTATGCGACTTTCAATCCCTGTGTCATCTCCATTACTATTCATATCACATCAATCGTTTATGGATTCTGCATTTCCAACCTGCACATCAAAGTCCTCTTCCATAGCATTTGTACTCTTGGCAGAATTGTAAGCATGTAAATCCAATTGATTTTCATCATGTATAGATTCTGTAACCTGTTCTTCAGTGATTTCCTTCACAGCTGTAACATATAAAGGCAACGTCCAATTCACATTCTTCAATTCATTAATTTGCAAAAAACTTCTGAAATCAGTCTCATTCTCTATTGAAAATGGCTCAGTAGTTTCCTTGAATGGATGCAAGTGGCTGAATTGAAGAGTAGGAGACAAATTGTCACTCGTGCTGAATATGTTCAGTATCTCAGACTTCATCTCATGCATGGTTACAGTCTGATTGATGACAATAATCTTTGATGACACATCCCCAACAAAAACTAAATCACCATCTTCCAACTTCCATTTTCCTCCAAATTTTACTGTTAACAGATTGGCCTCCATTGTACCTGATCATTGGTGACACGTATTGAATTTCATTAATACAATGATTACAGTCTATAGGTTACAGTGTAATTTTGGTTACAGCTACACAGAAGCATCTTAAATCAGCAACTAGATCAACAATACAATCTAGATTACAGTTCTATAATCACAACACCAGTCACTTATATCAAAATCGACATCTAGATTACAGTTCAAAGCAGATTACAGATAATGTTGTGATCGAATTTTGGCTTCCCTGTTAAAGCTCGAATTTTGGCTTACAGTGCTATTTCCGACCAGATCTGAATGAAGAGCTCGAAATCGTTGAAAATTGGGGCTGAAATCAATTGCGTTGCTGGAGAAATTGAAGCCAGATCGAAATCCCCCTTCTTCGTCCCTCCGAGCTGTGGCCTGTGTTTCTCTCCACCCTTCTTCGTCGCTCCTTCCGTGAAAATGAAGAAACAAACGGGATTAGTATGGCAGGGGCAAAATTGGAAATTATGGCCTATTACCCAATATTGTCACCCTTGTGGCCTATATCTTAGTAATTGGACCCAAAATGGCCACTTACCAAAAAACCCCTTTAAAATGAGCGAGCATGATTTTAATTTGTTTAGATTTTTTATGAATCAAAATCCGGCTTAGCAAGCCTAGTTTATTTATTTTTTATAACAAAAGTAGGCTGAACAAATTAAAAATGGGCCTACTTGAAATCAAATATTTTTGGTTAATAAAAGTTAATTAGTAAAAGTCAATTAAATAGGAAGGTGGGCCCATGATTGATGAAAATCTTCCACATAAGCCTAACTTTAAAGGTTGTGCGCCATGTGGCATCTTTAACATGTGTTTTAGTATTATATTAGATATTAGATATTAGATATAGATGTATAAAGACATAGTTTAGTATAAAGACATACTAGTACAGTTCCCGCGCCATTGCGCGGTTTATTTTTAAATCATAATAAAATGACAAATTAATATTGTAAAATTTTAATAAAAGTTAGTATAAAATTAAAAATGTATAATTTTATTGGTTGAAAAAAAATACAATTAATGTAAACCATTTAGGGTTGGTTAAGCTAGAAATGACCCGTGAGAAGTACCCAAAGGTCCCTGGTTCGAATTCCGTCTGAGGTGGCCACTGGAGGGTTTACCTAGTTTTTAACTTCAGGACTCATGGGATTACTCGGGTGCAAGTAGCAGAACCCGGATACCCAAGTAAATTCAAAAAACTATAATAAATGTAATGATAACATCTCATTAAAAATGATATAAACCCCTTGGTTAGAAAATATAGAATATATTGAGGAAAAAACTATAATTAATGTGATGATGTCACATCTTCAAACTTACTTTTCATTAAAATTATATATTAACATTAATATTAATATTAATTCAATATTTTATATTGAACCACTGGTAAGAACATGAAGTTTATAATGAATTGAAAAAAAAATGATAAAAAAAATCTTTGCATAAGGAGGCGGCATGTGGTAGTAGGATTATAGGTTTAATATTCAATTTGTAGAAATGAAGAAATTTTATTAATTTTAAACAAAAGACAACTTTTATTATTTTATTTAACATGTTCATTTTTATTTTATTTTTTCAAAAACTAAATAGGTTAGAAGTTTGGTAGATATAGAAAGGAAGGTATTAAAATAAAATTCACGTATTTTCTTAAAATAATATGTTAAATGAAAACTTTAATCTATAATCGTTCAACCATAATCATATTTTGGATAATTTAATAAGATCATTATATTTTGATGTATACAAAAAAAATTGAATTTTTTTATGTGTATATAGATAAATTAATAAAATTTAATGTGTGTGTGTGTGTATATATATATCCAATTATGCCTTAAGAATATTGTCTAAAATTAAATAGAATATAACCTATAATAAATTAAGATATATATGGAAATATTGAGATATATGTATAAATAATAAATAGGTTAATTGATTTATCCTAATTAATTAAATTATTAAGAAAATAAACTTACCTAAAATAACTTGGCATGAAATGGTGACACTTGTCAAAATTGCTTGTGATTTAAAGTATAAGTAGTGCAGTACCCGTGCGTAATGCACGTGATTTGTAAAATATATTATATTTTTTAGAAGATATTATCATAATTTATTTACATTATATATTAGATATATTATAATTATATGAAAATGATATAGCCAAATAATATAAATTTAGATAAAAAAATCCTTATATTATATCAATATATAATATTTGGCAAAACGTCAATGTCTCATCTTCGTACTTTCCTAGATGGAAACAATTGTAGAGTGTTTTTTTTTCCAACATTTTAAGTTTTTTCAGCAAGTTGATTGGTTACTTTGAGTATTAAACAAATATTTTTTGCGGTAATGGGTTGGAAGGTAAGACCAAAAAATTTGGTAGTTCGGCTACATATTACACAAATGCTAGGTGAATAGAGTTTTAAGAACTTTTGGATGGATAACACATAAAAATGTTGGAGAAGAAATATTCTTGTAATAAACTTAAAAGTAAAAAAAATGCTTCACCCGTCTCTAAATATAGGTCCTTTTTTTTGGCATGTTTTTTAAGAAGATATTTGGATAAAAAAAAACTAAAGGAAAAATAAAGTATAAGTTCCTTAAAAAACCCGATTTATTTATTAATCAAAGTGAATGGAAAAAGTTTCTGAAATTTTCAAATAGATCAAGTTTATCCCATGTAACAACTCATAGTTTATCTCGTAAAAATCCTTTCATCAATTAATTTAAAAAATTGAAAACACTCAAACTTGATTTATTACAAATTTCAGGCACAGCTTTATCGAGTTTCATCACTTAATAATTAAAGAAAAATTCAAAAAATCATTTCACTTATTTAAAGAAAAATTAAAAAAATCACAAAATTTATATATGACTTGATTAATTAATAAAATGTCACATAGGACCTAGATCTATAGGCAATTAAGACGACATGTGGTGTAAAAAACTCTTTATTTATTGTAAGTATCGATATGATATAATCAAATTATGCTAATTAATATCAAATCTTTTACATATCTGTATACTTATTTTTGGATATAACAATTAAGAGATCTTTTTAAAGAAAGGGTTAAAGTATGTACAACTTCAATCAACATATAATATATCTTTCACATAAAGAATTGATTTACCATAAAAAAAAATATTTCAAAATTAGTGGGTTGTTGTTTAAGAATAATTGAAGAGGTTTGTTTGAGAAGATTCAAATAGAATAAATTGATTTTTTTATTAACAAAAATTATTGGCTGAAATTAATGAACGTGCCACACAACCCGTTAAAAAAAAATTAGTGATGAAGAAGACACTTGTCACCATAAACTTCTTCAACATATAATATATCTTTTACGTAAAAATTGAATAATAAATATTTTTAATTTTTATAAATTTATATATTTGGAATATATTATTTACTTACTAAGAAAATAAACTGTTATTGATTTCATAACTTGTATGTTTAGCATTTGTCATTTTCTATGGTTAAATTAGTAATTTCATAACTTGCATGTTTAGATTCCTGTTAAAAACTCATGCTAACCATCTTTCAAAATATTATTTTAATCAAATTAAGAGATCTTTTTAAAGGAAGGGTTAAAGTGTGTACAACCTGAATCAACATATAATATATCTTTCACATAAAGAATTGATTTACCATAAAAAATTTATTTCAAAATTAGCGGGTCATTGTTTAAGAATAATTAAAGAGGTTTGTTTGAGAAGATTCAAATAGAATAAATTGATTTTTTTATTAAAAAAATTATTGGTTGAAATTAATGAACGTGCCACAGATAGAATCCGTTAAAAAAATTTAAATTAGTGATGAAGAAGACATGTGTCACCATAAACTTCTTCAACATATAATATATCTTTTACGTAAAAATTGAATAATAAATTTTTATAATTTTTATAAATTTATATATTTGGAATATATTATTTACATACTCAGAAATAAACTGTTATTGATTTCATAACTTGTATGTTTAGCATTTGTCATTTTATATGGTTAAATTAGTCATTTCATAACTTGTATGTTTAGATTCCTGTTAAAAACTCATGTTAACCATCTTTCAAAATATTATTTTAATCAAATTGTATAATTGTCATGGAATTCCTAATTTATGGAATGATATCAATCATTGTGAAAGAATTACTAAATAAATAAATAAAAACTAATTTTTGGGTAAAATGTGGTAACTAACAAAATATATTGACTTTTAATTCAAAATAAATGAGAAAAAATAAATTAAAGTTATTATACAAAAATAATTAATTGGTATTTAAAAATTTTTAAATCATTTTAATTCAGGAAAAAAGATATTATATTTATTTTAATTAATAATTGAGTAAATTGAATTAATTATTTAGGTGGGGCCACATTAAAGGAGAACTTGCCACGTAAGCCTGGTTTAAGGAGGTGCCGCCATGTGGCATCCTTCAACATCTGTTTTAGTATTATATTAGATATTAGATATTAGATATAGATATAGATTACCATCACTATCTATGTTCTCGTCATGCCGTTGTCGTCTAGTATCCGAACATCTACATTTTGCATAAGCCTACATATTAATTAGGTTTTAAGTCAATAATCTCTGGACGAATTTAGGGGAAAATCAAGTTAATTGATGTCAATTAGTATCAATGACTAGTTTGATTTATTTAACTAATCTACTATTATCAGATCGATGATGGCGAGAGGAAGGCAGCGACGACGAGCCTTTGATGGGCTGGATGACGAGCGTTTGCCTAATTTCGTTTCAAGGAAGAAGTTGATGATGACTGAGGTCGAAAGAGGCAGATCGAAGAAGAGAGATTGCCCGGCCAGAGATGGTTAATTCAACGGCATTAGGAGGATGAATTGTGAGAATCGTCATGTCATGAGAGCACTGAGATTTGAGCTTAAGATGGGCGGAGGGAGAAACTGAACAAAGAGAAATAGAGGTAAAGTGGATTTTAGTCTTTAGAGAACTCGTTTTTGATTAATTAATTTAATTGCATTTAATAATAGAGGTATAATTTTGACCATTGATTTGGTTTAATGGTTGAGATTTACTTATTAGACAAATATTAGGTAATTTGGCTTAGGAGAGGATTTGTATTCATCTGCTTTCGAGTATCCGATAGATCATTAGTTTTTTTTTTAAAAAAAAAAAAATACTAGTAGATAAGATTATGCTAGATAGATAGAGAGATAGAATGATAGGGCTTCAATTTAGGCTAACAAAGATAGATTGATAGAATTTATAAAAAAAAAAAATAGTAATTAAATGGGAATATGCTAATTGATTGAGGACTTTTAAAATAGATATAGATAGATACGAATATACGATATATACCGTATACGTACTGTGGACTGTGGAGTAGTCGATAAGATTTATATATAAATATGGATCCTTGTTGACATCCCCAGCCAAACCCATTCAAAACAAGAAAAGAAAAGAAAAGGTTGAATCTAAAAACTCCAAATTAAAAAGAAGATCGAGAGTGAATAAATTGGAATTATTAATTAAGCAGCATAGGAATTAGGAATTAGGAATTAGGAATTAGGAATTACTGTAGGAATTACTGTAGGAATTAGGATGAGAAAGAGAAAGGGTGGAGTTGGGCGTGTGCACCTCCCTCGGGAGATAATGATGGATATTCTCTTACGGCTCCCATTCGATTCCATTCTAAGATGTAAACAGGTGTCAAAGGAATGGAAGCATATGATAAACGATCCCATGTTTTACAAACTTTACCGGGATAACGATTCGATGGCCTTATTCCTGCACAAACAGCATGTGTACTGCCTACGCATAAGGCACGACAAGAAGAAGCTCACCCATGCCCAAAACCCTCGCTTCACCGTTCACCAAATCCCAATTCAGCTCGAATACACAAGGTTTTCCAATGCCCTTTCCTACTATCACCATCAAGTGCTGAGTCGGGGATCGTCCAACGGGTTAGCTTGTGTTAAAGGCATCAACGGCTGCTTCTATTTCTACAATTTGTTCACTGGAACTGGAGGATCAGGAAGTTCGTACACGGTCACAGATGCCCCCATGCACCAACTCGACGATTCGTGGATCTGTTATGGCTTTGGTTACGATGCCCGTAACGATGACTACAACATCTTGGTCGTTTGCGACTACCATCGGCATGGGATTGGGAGCGGGTTTCAGTTTGATATCAATACCGTTCAGAACAAGGACAATACTCTATTTTGGGTGTACAGTTTCAAAAATCAGGGTTGGAAGCCCTTGGACGGCTTCCCTTATTCCACATATTACTCATGGACAGGCCCTCCTCAAGCTACCACCATCGACGGTGTTCTTCATTGGTTCGTACCGAATCACCCAGAGGAGGAGGTAATCATTACTTACGATCTACATAGTGGCAGGTTTGGGGAGATCCCTGCACCCATTAATGCGTATGCAGCAGCAGCAGCAGCAGCTTTGCCCCATCAAACACACTATCTTGGAGATCTAGCTGAATTGAACGGGCGTCTGTGCTACGTTCACAAGATGGCGTTTCCCAATACCAACAAGCCCAAACCCAAGCATATTTACAGGTTAGATGTGTGGGTGATGAACGAGTACGGCGTCCCACATTCTTGGGCAAAGTTGGTAAGCATGGATTGTTCAAAGCTACACCCGCTCATCCCCTGGAAGCGCAACTGGCAAACACCCCTTGTTCTACACCAATGCGGAGATGGTCGTGTTTTGGTACTCTTTGTCTGCCACCATGTCTCCGGCCAACTGTTTTGGTACGACCCCCTCGACCACAAGTTTGAAGTCCTTGTTAAGTCTACTTGGAAGAGGCAGAGGACCACAAGTTTGAAGTCCTCGACCACAAGGTTCTTTTAGCTTGTTTGAATTCAAACAAAATTTTATTTGGTAAACGCTTGTTTGATTAATTTGTTTTAGTCGCTGCTTACTTTATAGAGGGGTGCCCGTTAACTCTCTTTTCTCAGTCTGTTTGAATAATTTGTTTTAGTCGTTGCTTACTTTATAGAGTGGTGCCCGTTAAATCTCTTTTCTCGGTCTGTTTGAATAATTTATTTTAGCCGCTGCTTACTTTATAGAGTGGGGTGCCCGCTGAACCCTTTTTCCAATGATACTCATGATTCCAACACCTTGCTCTGAGATGATTCCCCATCCTCATAGGTCAATTTCATGTCCGTGGCTCATGCAGTTGAGATCTTGACACCATTGATGCAAGGGACTCATATGAATGAGCTTTCTCAGCATAATACTGTCATCTATTACACTGTATAGAAAATGAATGCTGAACAATAGGCTGCACAAACCAAGACAGCACAATAGTTATTGCGTAAGATTTGCTTTTATTCAGCACTTGTAGCAAAAATTATTCCATCAGAAAACCATTTTGCGTGGATCAGATATGAACATAAAATGGTACACTAGGCATGAAAATACAAACACAGTTCCTTTATAAAAATAACGTTCATCTGGGTGTCATATAGCTAAACAAAATTTCAGATTTCAGACCATAAACCGAACTCCCAAAGATATACTAAAGAAACAGAGATCCTTGATGAATAAGAAAATTGGATGACACATGTTTTATGGGATTTCCAACATAAAGGGAAATGCACGCAGGAGTATGGCTTACAGATGGAACGCACTGACGAGTTCTATGGCCAACTATGGTGAAGACTGAAGCCATCTCCAGCATATCCCTGTGCTGCAGTCAAAAGGAGTGATGGATAAATTTCAAAGCAACCAGAGGTGTAAAATGCACAAGGAAACAAGAATTCCATTACCAATTCTTTGTCGTTTTCAATCACTAGTTGCCATTCCCGTGCTTCGCATGCAAACTGTCGATTATTTTTTGCTTATCAAGTTATGCCTCAGCAGTAGTTAATCTCTAAGAACAAATGAAGCCAAACTAATGAGAGATACTTATCACAGTGAAGTCCTCTGGATAGCTACATATTTGGGTGATTGAACATGAGGATAGAAACTGAAATTCTCACGCTTGTACTGTTATGTTCCTAACATGGATTATGAGAATTGAAAGGGAAAGAAGGGAAGAGATTAGGGTTAGAGAGAGTTTAGGGATAAGAGAGTAAAGGGATAGAGAGTAAGAGTTTAGAGAAAGAAGTAGTTGTTTGGATTATTCATAGGATGATCATTACAAGGTTCTTAGGGTATATTTATACCCTAACTAATAGTACATGAGTATATAACAATACCCACCCCTTATGAAAGCTTTGTCCACAAAGCTTATACAATGAAACTACACACTTGAGCTTATACACAACAATGAAACTACACAGTTAAGCTATTACATCAAGTAACCAATGGTTAAAGTGGGGAAAAAAAAATATTGCCACTGGTTTTTTATATTGTAGTCCACAGAGATTTCCATGTTAGAGGAGTGATTGATCCTTGACCAAGGTGTCAGCCCAAAATTAAATCACCAAGAAGTGTACACCACACCCCCTTTTGAAGTACCCAGACACAACTATGTCCTCCAAATGCAGCATTTATAGCTACTGCTAGTGTCTTCCCAAAATCAAGCAAGCAGAAACTATGACAGTAGTTTTTTTTTTTCCAGATTTTGCAATCCAGACGTCAATCATAGTACCTAACTTGATCTTTATCAGTTCAGGCATAATCTGATTGCTTTGCTTCCACTCACTTTAAGATATAGCAACTTGTTGCACTATATATCAAAATTGGTTAGGCATACCACTTGATTTGCTGTCCACACCAGCAAACATATAAAATTTGGAGCTTTCTTGCTTCCAACATCAGCACCCCACCTGGATACAACAACCCAAATCACACAAAAATGTTGGACAAGCCTTGTTTCACTTCTTAAACAACACCAAGTCTCCCCCTATCATATGGAAATGAGGTATCCTTACTAACAAAGATCCACTGTAAACAACCCACAGAGTTAGCAATAGCTTTTGCTCTATCGATCGACATCAGAAACCACCTATCTTTGACGCATTTGATGTAGAACAGGGCATTAATGGGTGACTTGTAATCCACAAGGCCAGTCGAAACCATTCCGAAGGATTGACCTTCACAAATCTCATAGTCTAGGATATCAAAACCTCCACCCGGGTCAAAAATAGTCATACCTACTGATCTAAACATTTTTTCAAACACCTTGGGTGCACTTGGAATGTCTAAGAATTCAACTGAATTCACCACAAATTCAGTCACCGTCTTCTCTATCACATCATAATTTGCAAGATTTGCACCATATTCATCAATTCCAATCATTTCATGCGCTTTAACTCCAATATTGCTACTACTGAGAGGATTGAATGTTACCTTATAGAATTCGAATTGGGTCTGGAATTCGTCCCTCCTCTCGTCGAGTTCTTGTCTTGGTGCTTCACCCACTAACTGCGACGATGACGAAAACCTGATTTCTTGACCCGTCCCAACGCCGATTCCCCAAGCGATCGTTGGGTCACTACACCCTCCTTCTGAGAGGTCGACCGACATTCCAATGTGCAGGACAGGTATCAAGTCGGAATGGGCGATTTCTCGTTCCTGCGACCCAATCTGAACAGACTCGAATTCGACCTTGCGATCCATCAGTTCATCGACTGAGAATCCTAACCTGCCATCGTCAAAATTCCAAGAGGGACCTTCAAGTTTCATTTCTTGGCTTGGTTCAGCGATCACTTCGACTTCCACAGGTCTGTCGCCATGATCGATGACTGTGGTGCTCCCGCTCCTGATTGAATCGGACAAGTAATCGATCGGTGGCATCCCAAGGTGAACTCTGATTTCGTTGAGATTGTTGTAGAATCGTCGATCCGATTCTTGTTTTCGCAACTTCTGATCCGCGATTCTTTGTTGTTCCTCTGCGATTTGTTGTCGTTCCACTGCGATTCGCTGCGATCCGTCGAAGCCCTGTTCAGCCTCCAACTGTGCTTGTTTTTGCAACCTGACCATCGCTTCTGACCCGCCATAGTTTTCCTCCGCGACTGGATCGCAAGGATAATGGATCACTGGCATACCACAATGCCTTCTGATATCATTGATTTTCTGGTAAAAGCGATGATTCCAATCCTCGACCGCCATTGATTTCGTTTACGGAAGGTCTTGAAAATTGCTCTGAAATGGATGATCGACAAGCTCTGATACCAATTGTTATGTTCCTAACATGGATTATGAGAATTGAAAGGGAAAGAAGGGAAGAGATTAGGGTTAGAGAGAGTTTAGGGATAAGAGAGTAAAGGGATAGAGAGTAAGAGTTTAGAGAAAGAAGTAGTTGTTTGGATTATTCATAGGATGATCATTACAAGGTTCTTAGGGTATATTTATACCCTAACTAATAGTACATGAGTATATAACATGTACATTCAATATTGATTTAGTATACAAAGTTGCAATAGAGGAGAGGTATTTGCCCCATAAAAGGAAGTCTTTTTTACTCTCCATAGTCATCTTCATCTTCTTCAAACTCTTCTTCTTCATCCTCATCTTCCCCAACCTGTTCGATATCTTCTTCAACATCTTTTTCGCCTACTATGAACCCTCCAAGGGTTTCATCGCCCTCTTCATCTGCACTGTCCTCTTCCTCATAGCCTTTTCGACCACCTGAATCTTTTCTAGGTCTGCCTTTTGTAAGGTCCTTTGATCTAGTTTTATATTTAGGTGCATGGGGCTTTTTCGCCTTAGCGAGCACCTCTTCGTCTTCGCTTTCACCAGTCCACTCTTCATCATCTTCTTCTTTGTCAGCTTTCTTCCTCTTCCTTCTTGAAGGCTTCTTGCGTTTATCATCAGAGTCATCTTCATCGTCGGTACTGTCTTGTCGACGGTCCTCAAGAAACCAATTCCAGCTCTTCACATCACGAATCATCCCCTTTGGATAGCTGTCAAACTCATGTCCAATTACAAGAAAGCCAAACTCTGTAGTTCATGTCCAGAAAGAAAATGTTAATGATAATATTCCAATGGAGCCAGTATGGATTGCAAACATACCGCCAGAGATTTCAAGTATAGTTCAAATTTTCACATATATTACCCACTTCAAGTGCTCTACTAAACCATATGTTACCTAGGAAACTCATAAACACGGAAATGTCGACAGGGGTATGTATCCTTAGAACAATGGTAAGTGGTAACTATATAGAGGATTGCCATCCCAGTCTCGTGTCCATAATATATAGTTTCCGCTTCCCATTTCGGTGTCCGTTTCCGAGTAACTTAAAGGAAGACATTCAACATACAAATTAATCTGCATCTAAGGCACAAGAAAGCATGATGAATTACAATTACCAAACATTTCAAAATCAGCACTTCATGTATGCAGAACAAGTTCCATAGCAATCACTGGTGATGAATTCCATACTAAGATTATAGAGAGTAGACTGAAATAGCTCAACTTCAATGGGATTAATCATCATGATTATGAAAATGCAAACAATGCAATAATAATACAATATCAACAATGAAAACAACACCTGTGTAGTTGTGTTGCATTCGCCAGAAGATAAATTAGGGGAAAAAACAAACCTTTAACAGGGTCAATCGTGGAGACATCAATGGGGTCAAACCCTAAATCCGCTTCCTGCTCATTTCCAATTGAGCCAGATTCAGAAGAAACCTCCAACTCCAACGCATCGCCCAATTCCCCAATTTCTCTCTCATTATCGTCCACCTTCTTCAACGAAAACCAAACGGGATTGTTACAAGAAACACAGAACAAGTAGCCGGGGCGCAGTTGACCTCTCTCGGATCTCCTGAAGGTCCTGATTTCACCGCTCTCTTGGGTGCGCACCCAGATTGGGTTCTTCCCGACTACCTCGAATGAAACCCTAGGGGCCGTTTGGCTGGAGGAATAGTCCTGTTGGGAGGTGAGTTCGAATAAGACGTGGCGGCGGGAAACGGTTCGGTCGTTTGTGTTGAAGCCCTTGCCTCTACCGAACTCGGCCTCTGCACCTTCTCTGAGGTGGGTTGTTGACCCGTCTTCGCCTTCGATTTCCATGACTGATTTTGAGTGCTAGTTTGTGTTTCCTACCGAGAATGCAAACGGTGCGAAAGATCAAAGAAGGTTGTTTCCGTTTCCGTTTCCGTTTCCATTTCTCTCTCCCTCCTTTTGTTCTACAGTATTTTTTATTTGTTTCTAAGTTGAGTTTACAATTACATATTTACATTTGTTAGACCTTCTTTCAGGTAAATTACACTTGACCAGTCAATATTTTATAGACCTTGCACTTAACAATTAATTACTCTAGCATCCCAACTTTTCATACAAAATTGATTTTATTCCTCCTTGTTGTAATCACTTATTTCTAGGGCTGGCACGGTACGGTACCATGGTACATTTTTCATTACCACGTACCGTACCGATACCTCTCGGTATGAGATTTTTTGTACCACGTACCAATCGAATAGTTTCGGTACCGAAACTCTTGGTACCGAAAGTATTGGTTACCGAATGTCGGTACTGTAGTAACCGAAGCCACTATTTTCATTCTTCGATTTTCGTTTTATACACTGTGGTACCATCGGTACGGTACCAATGACAGATTATGCTTGAAAACGAACCGACTATCCTTGGTACCAACGGTACCACGGTATTTTTTTTTTTAAAATAAAATATATATTTTTAAAAAAATATATATATATATATATTCGGTACCAACGGTACCACGGTATTTGGGTTGCCCATACCGTTACCGTACCGACTATCCTTGGTACCGAGACTTCAGTTACCGATTCAGTCGGTTACCGACTTTTTGGTACCAATGACCTGTTGGTACGGTTGGTAATCGGTTGGTATGGTAATTTTCGATTACCATTCCAATCCTACTTATTTCAACAGGATAACCATATCCCCGTATTACTCTAATCATTAACCCTCATATCTTACTCTTTTGTTTTAACAAAAAAATAACATTTAGATATATTTTCCTAAGCAAAAATTTGTTTCTTTTATGCTTATACCAAACAAGTCAACTAGATAGAATGAAAAGTTTGATTGGTCATTTGTTAACATGAATGCCTGATTTTCACAAGTTTTTAGTTTAAATAACATGTTACTAATAAAATCTATTTAAAACAAGGTGAAAAGAAAGGATTGATTTTAACAAAATTCCAAGTATAAAGTCACAACATACACTAACGAACTCGTTAAAATTACTACAATACAGTATTATTTACCATCTCAAGAGTACAAACACTGTGTTTGGTTGGAATTTTAGTAACAGGAAAATCCAAAAAGTCAAATTCTCATAAATTTAAATTCCTCCAAGGATATTTAACTTACTTACTCCCCTAGGTAAGTTCCAATTCCAAATTTTATAAATAGAAACTTTAATTCCTACAATTTAAAATCCAACCAAACATATTTTTCAATTCCCGGGAAGTGCAATACATAGGAATTGAATTCACATGAAGTAACTTCCTGTGAATTGTTCGTCCCGTGTTAAACCAAACACACCCTAGAATATTCTTTTTTGGCCTATAATACGACTTTGTTGTTCCCACCGTAGGCCAATTTTGGCAGGCTAAATTTCCTATAAATACTAATACAATTTAGAACTTTTACATCTTATTTCCGTCACTTGATTCTATCTTGAATACATTAAGCAACATAATATTTATTTTTTATTATAATTTTTATGAATCTATATTAAAAAAGATTAATGTCATCTTCTAAAAATATTATTTATGAAATGATAATTTAAACATGTCAAATATTATATTCATATCGAAGAACTCATGAATATCTTTACAATACTACAACTTTTATTTTTAATTAAAAATCATAATTATATAATATATAGATTTATAATTGTATTATTTATAGATTTACATAAATATTAAACACTTAAAATAAATCAATAAATAAATAAATTGCATTTGGCCTTCCAAAAGAGGAAGCCAAATTTAGCCTTTGTTTTGGAAATAGACCAAAAACAAAAAGGCTAAAATGAGTTTTGGTCTGGGGTGGGTCTAAAATTAGACAAAAACCCATTTTTTGCCTTAACATGGGAGATCCTCTTACAAAGTCATCACATCCACCCCTTATACTTATAATTTCAGAAGCAATGTCTTCACAAAAAATCGAGTCACGTGTCAACTCTTTGAGCAGTCCAAGAAATTACTTTCTTCCCCCACGTTCTTTCAACCGCTCAAATCCCCTTCCCCCTCTCATCTGAAATTCTCCGCTCCTCGCAGCTGAAATTCTCCGCTCCTCGCAAGTCACAATTGTAATGGTATTTCCTCTCTTCTTCATTCCTCGATTTTCCCTAATCGAACCTCGCCATGGTTGCCGAAAGATTCTCCGATCACCGAATCCCAGTTTTATCACGGCTACCAAGGTCGTTGTTGCCCACACCGGCGGCCGGCGGGATTAGGAGAGAACGCAGCCACCGGGATGAGGAGAGGACGATGGCGACGTGCGAGCTCACCGCGGCGGCAGCCTTGACAGGTCTTCCTCTTGATCTCGATTCAAGTGCATCTGTCGGATCAAGAACAGTTCACCCCCTGACAGGAATGGATAGAGCCAATCAGGGACTATAAGAGTCCGAAAGAGGCGAACAACACTTGAGGATCGGTGGATGTGTAACAGAAATCCCCAATCGAGCAAGTGATGTCAAGGGAATGAGATCTGAGATCTCAGTGCAGAGATTAGAGAGGAAGAGAATTGGGAGAAATAGGTATTTCATTAGTTGATTCTGAAATCGGAAAATACAGCTTATATAAGCCTAACCGGGTTTGACAATTAACACATAAAACATAAAGGGAACCGGGTTCGGACACCCCTAAAAACCTAGTGAATTGCCCTGTATCAGTCTTCCTCTTGATCTCGATTCAAGTGCATCTGTCAGATCAAGAACAGTTCACCCCCTGACAGGTTCTCCCCTCTCCTCTCAATCTCCATTTAATTTCTGTGTGATTGTCTTCAAATGCAATTGAGGACTTTGGATTTTTGGGGTTTGAATTGGAAATTGAGGCTTTAAGTTTGCTTAGGCTTTAGTTAGCTTTCCACTTTTCAATTCCAATTTTAACTTCCGTAGAGATAGTGATCGAATTCGGATATGAATTAGGGTTTTGGATTTTTGGGGCTTGAATTAGGTTTTGGGTTTCGGGATAATTGAACGAGTTTGATAATTATTGCCACAAAGGCGAGTTTTAGATTGTGTATGTCATGCCTTGTATTTGTATATTAATGTTGTGCCCTTATGTGGAAAGGGTTCGGTGGAGTATTGTTCTTCTCAATTTCTCATGAGGTTACCATTGTGCCCGGAAATATGCTTTCTTGCTGTTGTAGGATGGTGTGTCCGGGTGAAGGGCTTCCACCTAATCTGATACAGAACATGTTTCATAGCAGTAGATGGGCAACGCAGGAAGGCCTAGGCTTGTGTAACGGCCCAGGATTATGATTCCCAGGTTACGTTTCGAGGGATAAAACCCCTCGTAAGGACCTTGCGCCCCGAGTACAGGTTGAAGGTTTCAAACTTACTTTAACGTTTTCAAAGGGGGATTTCATACCCAAAATCGAAGGGATCGTTGGAATCCCCGGGGAAGTCCCCTGTACCTGTCGTAAATCTAAGCGTGGAAATCGGAAATAGTGCAACTAGCGGAAATAAGCGTAATACAAGAGGGTGCCACGGCAGAGCCGGGTCAAAATGGAGTCAAGTATAAATCCAAAATATAATCAGAGTCTAGTGAAGTCTATACTCCAACGCTCACTCTCCGCCGACAAAATGACCCGCGCAAATAGGCAAACAGCACCGATAGGATGAACATAGATAATACCTAAAAAAATTGATATGGGGCAGGATCAGATCGATGCCCACTTCTCTGCATCCCAACCATAAGCACACATATACGCTATTCCTAATAAAGATGCTTCTAGATGCATGGCGGAATAGTAACACACTAACATGCTCCTAAGATCAAGTGCATAATAATAATAAGGCCTTAGCATAGAATACCAAGTGGTATATCCCTCTCCTACCTCCACCCCTTCCGATAGGTGGAGACTGGCCAGCTCGTGAATGCATTCATTCATAATTGGGCGGCACGCATGCCTAACCCGCTCCACAATAAAGCCCGCAGGCATATAATAAAAGGAAGTGCATGACTCGATTGACTCAGGGTACCCGATGAAGCTGGGCTACCCTATGACCCTAGCAATGACTCTAGTTACTTCACAGATAACGGCCGTTCTGTTTACATACGCATAAAGAAATAGGATGCTCAACGATCAATGCAACCTAGCATGGTACTACATGGCATGCTGATCATGAATGCAACACCTAGTATATCATGCACCTATAGCAGGGAATCACTCTATTCAATCTGAGTAAGCTCCGAAGAGACTTACCTGGTATCGCAGAACAACAAAAGGCAATCAACCAGGCAATATGAAGCCAACACGTCACAGATGATCACCTAACAAGTAATAGTACATGAATGAGTCTATCTTCTAAGGCACACAAAGCATAGAATTATCACACATATAACTTCACAACTTAACATAACAACCGTCACATCATCATTTCCATATTATCAACCTTATCTCATAATCTATCATCTCAACTTCTCACAACCATGCTCAACATAATTCGCCAATTCACCAACTTAAGATAATTCCAATTCATACTTAACCAATTTGCATGCCATCATTTCAAAACTTTACTTAGCATATAATTGCACATCCTCAACATACTCATATAACATTTAACCACAATAATAAATCACCACAATATCATATATTAAATCTCAAAACAACACTTCATATTTTAATCCCAATAATTTCACATACTACTTCTAACATCTTTTATTTTAACATCCTCGTAGAATATTTATAAAACCCAACAATATTTGTTTAATCAAAACATCCTTTTTAACTTACCCACCCAAACCCTTATTTTATAAAAATCACCAAAACCGGCCCATGTGTTCTAATTAAGCCAACCGAACCGAGCCCTTATGTTGTAAACAAACCCACCCAAAACCGGACCCTAAAAGAATTAGGCCCAAAGCCTCATTTTTAAAACAAACCCTAAACCCGGCCCATACAAACAGGCCCAACAACCAACTCTCATATTCCTTCCTTAAAACAAAAAGAACCCGGTTTTTTTTTTTAGATGAATAAAGAGGGGAGGGTCCACGCTGATGTGGAAAATGAAGGGGGCCCAGGGGGAGGTGTGGCGGCTGACGTGGCAAGGAGGTGGTCCACACCCCTCTTCTTCCTCCCAGATCTGTTCGAAAGAACAGATGAAGAACAGGGCCCTTGGTGCCCAGGTGCGACGGGGGAGAAAGGGAGAGGGAGGAGGGAAACCTCCCGGCGGCGGCGCTCCGGGCTCCGGCCACCCAACACGCACAGGAAGGGAAGGAAAAAAGGAGGAGAAAGGGGGCTCACCGAGGGGGCTTCGAAACGCGCCGGAAAGTGTTGTCGAGGCTCGATTAGTGCTCGGTTCGACTCGCCGGAACTGGGACGTCGCCGGAGGTAGCCTAGGAAGGAAGAATGGGGGTTAAAGGCGGAGCCTTTACAAGGTTTTGGAGTCGGAACGAAAGATCGAAGCCTTACCGAACTTCGACGGGAAACAGGGGACGCGGAGGAGGTGCTCGGCGGCGGTGGCGGCTCCGGCTGGCTTCGACGGAGCTTCTGGCGGCTCCAGCCGCTGCTGGTGGCTCCGGGGATGGACGGCGGTGAGGTGTGGTGGCTGGACGCGGGAGGGGAAGAGGAGAGGTGGTGGTGGAAGTGAGGAATTGGCGGTGGAGCTAGCCCAGCCTTCCTCTGATTTTTGTTGACAGTGAATCCGAGAGGGGGAGAGAGAGAGTGGGGGGAAGAAATCTGATTTTTTCCAAAGGTCAAATTGCAACACAAAAGGTGTTAATTTTGGGTAGAGTGAGGGTGTTGTTTGTTTGCTAGAATAAGAGAAACCAAAAAGAGAGGGAGGGGAGGTGAGGATAAGATTTTACCACATTTAGGAGGTGATGAGTTGGATTAGGATAAGGATTCGGAAATGTGACGGAATTGAGAGCTCGGGTCGGGAATTTAAATTTCCGCTGATTGATCGTTCAAAACCCGAATGAAAGACGGAATCGATTTTTAAGTCGGAGAATTTGGGTCGGAATTTATTTTAAATTCATTTTGATTTTCTTTTTCCAAAAATTAATATTTTAAAAATCCGAGCCTTTACATCATCCACCTCTAAAACAAGTCTCGTCCCCGAGACTAAAATCATTCCAAAGTGGGGATGAAGTTGGAATTGATGAGTCCAAGGATCACGTCATCGATCCCGTAAGTACCTCACAAGTGCCCCCATGAGATCTCACAGTACCGTCGTCATGATCATAATACTCCCAATCGGTCGTAGTAAGGATGTGGTAGGGGCCCCTACCACATCCCACTCCGACTCCTCAGGCATACCATAACTCAAAAACCATCATGACATCTCCGCTAGGTCTTAGCAAGCGATCTATAGGTGCCCCCATACATGCTTGTATCCACTTCGTGGGGCGTCATAATGAAAGCTCGGGTTGGAATAGTTTTCTCAAAATCTATGTTTCCTTTTAAATCACCATTTGATATATGTTTTTTTTTTTTTTTTTTTTTAAAATTTGACATTGAACAAGGCATTCCCAAACTTCCCAATTTCCCAATCATTCTACATCCACCTCTAAAGGCTAATCCCACATTCTCTTCCTAGGTTCCGAGTCAAATCATAATTCCACAATTCAACCTCTAGCACTTCTAACATTTGGTATCATGGGTATAGCAGAATGATCATATTCTCAAGATAAGCAGGGGATTATAGCACGTCAAAGACAGTCACATACCATAATATCTAGCACATCATCATATCATCGAGGCTCATCACATCATATCACCAAGGATCTGCACATAACTACCACGTATAAGCACACAAATCAAGGAGATACCACTAACCAATCCCAACCAACTAACTAGGCATACTCACCGCACTCGAGAGGTCAAGGTAATGTCTACGCTCGGCTCAACATAGGACGCAAGTAGCTCATCTAAGACATCTCCATAGCTAGCCCGAATGCTCTCCTCGGTCTCCCAGGTGGCCTCCTCAGGGCTCCTCCTAGACCACTGAACCAGAAGCAAAGGAACCTCCCTGTTCCTAAGCTTCTTGACACGACGATCAAGGACCCTCATCGGACGCTCTAGAAAGGTATGGTCAGGCTCAATGTGAAGGTCTGAGTGGTCAAGGACATGACTAGGGTCGGGAATATACTGACGGAGCTGGGAGACATGAAAGACGTCATGGACGCCGGCTAAGGATGGAGGTAAGGCTAAACGGTAGGCTACCACACCGACTCTCTCTAGGATCTCAAATGGGCCAATGAATCTCGGACTCAACTTCCCTTTGATGCCGAACCGTCGAACTCCCCTGGTGGGTGAAACTCGAAGCCATACGTGCGAGCCTACCTCGAACTCAAGCTCGGTCCTCCGTCTGTCCGCATACTTCTTCTGTCGATCCTGGGCTACCCTCATATGCTCTCGGATGCGACCAACCTTATCGACTGTCTCTCTGACCATCTCGGGCAACGACAGAACTGTATCTGCAGGCTCGTCCCAGCAAACCGGCGACTTGCATCGCCTCCCATACAAAGCCTCATAGGGGGCCATCTCGATCGACGCGTGGTAGCTGTTGTTGTAAGAAAACTCCAGTAGCGGTAGATGCTTGACCCAATGGTCACCCCAATCCAAGACGCACGATCGCAACATGTCCTCCAACGTCTGAATCGTCCTCTCGCTCTGGCCATCTGTCTGCGGGTGATAAGCCGTACTGAAATGCAATCTGGAGCCCAAACTCTCCTGAACCTGCTGCCAAAACCTCGAGGTGAAGCGTCCATCTCGATCAGATACGATCCTCTCTGGTACTCCATGAAGCCTCACAATCTGGCGAATGAACTCGTCTGCTAACTTCGAAGCTGGCCATGTCTCCTGAATAGCTATGAAATGGGCCGACTTGGTCAACCTGTCGACCACGACCCAAATAGTGTCAAATCCTCTGACGTCTCGTCTCAACCCAGTGACGAAATCCATGGAGATGTCTGTCCACTTCCACTCGGGAACTGGAAGTGACTGGACGGGTGCTCCCGGCCTCTGGTGATCAATCCGAACCTGCTGGCAAACCTGACATCTGGCCACGAACTCTGTGATGTCTGCTCTCATCCTCTGCCACCAATAACTCCTCCTCAGATCCTGATACATCTTATTCGTCCCTGGATGGACAGAATAAGGGGTGGAGTGAGCCTCCTGCATGATCCTCTGTCTCAAATCTGACGTCGAGGGAACTACAACTCTGCCCTGAAAGGTCAGCATCCCGTCTGCTCTCTCTGCAAGCTCTCTAAATCTGCCCTGAGCCATCCGCCCTCTCAGAACTGCAACCTCTGGACAATCTGCCTGACCCTGCCGAATCTCTGCTGTCAACTCTGCCTGCACCTCTAAGAACGACAACTGCCCGTGATCTCGCTGGATCCAAACCTCAAAGCAGCATCTCATCAGATCTCTCTGCAAATCTCGCTGAGCTGTAAGCCTCTCAACGGTCACCTCATGATGAGTCTTCCTACTCAACGCATCTGCCACTACATTGGCCTTCCCTGGATGGTAGACTATGTCCAAGTCATAGTCCTTCAGAAGCTCCAACCATCGTCTCTGACGCATGTTGAGCTCCTTCTGTGTGAAAATGTACTTCAAGCTCTTGTGATCCGTCATCACCTTGCAAGAAGTACCATATAGATAATGTCTCCAGATCTTCAGAGCGTGAATCACGGCTGCCAACTCCAAATCATGGATGGGGTAAGACACCTCTGCAGGCTTCAACTGACGCGAAGCATAAGCGATGACCCGATCTCTCTGATGCAGAACACAACCCAAGCCGGAATGCGAAGCATCTGTGTAGATAACGAAGTCCTCTGTCCCATCTGGCAGAGCTAACACCGGAGCAGTCGTCAACTTCTGCTTCAGAAGCTCAAAACTGGCCTGACAATCTGAATTCCACTCGAAGGGGACGTCCTTCTTCAGTAGTTGTGTCATCGGTCTAGCAATACTCGAGAAACCCTGGACGAACCTCCTGTAGTAACTAGCCAATCCCAGGAATGAGCGGATATCTCTGACGTTCTTGGGCACCTCCCAAGCAACGATGGCATCAATCTTTGCCGGATCCACGGCAACTCCCTCAGCTGAAATAACGTGGCCTAAGAAAGCCACCTCTGTGAGCCAGAACTCACACTTGCTGTACTTCCCATACAGTTGATGCTTCCTCAGCGTCTCTAGCACAATCCTCAAATGCTCCTCGTGCTCATCTCTACTCCTCGAGTAGACTAAGATGTCATCGATGAAGACGACGACGAATTTGTCCAAGTAGTCGATGAACACTCGGTTCATGAGCTCCATGAACGCGGCTGGTGCATTGGTCAGCCCAAACGGCATGACCACGAACTCGTAGTGACCATAGCGGGTCCGAAAGGCGGTCTTCGAAACATCCTCTGGCTTCACCCTCAGCTGATGATAGCCCGACCTCAAATCAATCTTCGAGAAGACCACGGCGCCCTGCAGCTGATCCATCAGATCGTCAATCCGGGGAAGAGGATAACGGTTCTTCACCGTCGCCTGGTTCAGCTCCCGATAATCGATGCACAGTCTCAGCGACCCATCCTTCTTCTTAACGAACAACACTGACGCTCCCCAAGGCGATGCACTAGGCCGAATGTAGCCCTTCTCAGCTAGCTCCTCTAGCTGAGCCTTCAGCTCGGCCATCTCCGTCGGTGCCATACGATAAGGAACTCGCGAGATAGGCCTGGTGCCTGGCTCCAACTCAATCGCAAAGTCGACCTCTCTCGGCGACGGGAGTCCTGGCAGCTCCTCTGGAAACACATCTGCGAAGTCTCTGACAACGGGAACATCTGATACACTGGGGTGCGTGCGATCCACCTCTAAAGCATAACACCAATACCCAACGCAACCCTGGTCTAGAAGTCTGGCGGCTCTGACTACGCTGATGAGTGACCCATTCCTCTTGGGGTCGCTCCCCCAAACCTGGTGCTCGGTTCCGTCAGATGCCAAAATCGACACTGTCCTCGTCCGCAAGTTGATAATAGCCCCGTAGTGGTCCATGAAGTCCATACCCAAGATGAGATCGTCCATCCTCAATGGCATAACTATAAGGTCGGTAGGCCACTCTCGCTCACCTATCCGAATGGGGCACCCTAAAATCTCACGACTCGTCCTAACCTTGGCCCCATCCGCCAGACCAATAGTAAGGGGTGAACCACTCGTGCAGCTCAGGCTCAGCTTGGCCACGCACGCCTCTGCTATGAAGCAGTGAGTCGCACCAGTGTCAAACAAGATAGATAGGCACTCATCATGGAAGAATATCGTACCTGCGGAAGTCGGGGCTGAGCGGTCATCAGCATGCATCTGAAATACACGGGGCGGTGGGGGTAATCCTGGTCCTCGACATCCTGAACTCTGGCCACGATCATACCCTGACCCTGACGGTCCTGCAGAAGATGATCCACGACCCTGACCTGACCCAGATGGTCCTCTACCTCCACGTCCAGAACCTCTACCTCCTCTACCTCCGCCTCGGCCTCTGCCGGAAGGGTCACCTCGTCCCTGGCCCTGACCCTGGCCCTGGGGATATGTCAGCAGTGGTGGCTGAGGAGCCACAGGAAGTCTCGGTGGCTGTGCAGTAGCTGGAGCTCCACGACTCTGAGGGCATGTAGCAGCTCGGTGCCCCATAGTACCACAGGTATAGCAGACAGTCGAACGGTCTGGGCAAGAAGCAATGAAGTGGCCCCTCCCGAAACATCCATGGCAGGTCCTCACTCTGGCATCTCCTCCATAAGCAGTCTGAACCGGGGGTGCTCTCTGTGCAGCTCCGTAATATCCTCCTCTAAACGCTCCTCTCCTAGATCTGTCGTCTCCACGGGTGTCGGCTGGACGCGCCCTCTTCGCATCAGGGCGAACAGTAGAGTAGGAGGTCTCACACAGAATCCTCTGCTGATCGTACATAAGGATGACCTCCAGGAATCGCTCAAAGCTGACAGCTCCCAAGCTGGACGCATGCAGAAGCACAGGAGGCGGCAATCTCATAGACAGCATACGGATCCGACTCTCGTCTGATGGACATAGATGATCGCAGTATATCAGCTCGCTCTTGAACTGACGAACAATAGCAGCTACAGAAGCCGACCGGTCACAGATGCCGCGCATAAAAGATACCTCCCTAGCCAACTGTATCCCTGGTGGACGGTACTCCCTCAGCATCAGGGATCTGAAGTCGTCATAAGTCCACTCGGTCCGCTCCCTCTTGCAGCCAAACCATCTGGCATTCGCGTCCTCCCGTAAAAGTCCAGCAGCAAGTCTCTGTCTCTCAGAGTCAGGTACAACAACATGGTCAAATAACCCCTCCATATCACGCAGCCATCTCTCAACGTCATCTCCGACGCCTCCCGCGAAGGTCGGCGGGCTACACTGAGCAAACCTCTTGACCCAATCGATGCGCTTCTCAGGGCACGCATCGACCACAGGCTCGGCTGGCTGCTGAACTGGGACCTCTGGCGTCGGCGCCGTAGATCGAGCCCCTCCACGTAGCTCGCTCAGAATATCATGAAGCGCTGACTCTAGCTGCCCAATCCTAGTCTCTGGGGAAGCTGGCACCCGGTCATCAACTCGCGGTGGCGAAACTCGCCCCTCGGCACCCTCAGCGGCAACTCGACGAGGGCGTCCCCTGCCGCGACGCGCCCTACCCCCACGCCCATCTAAGCCACGTCTCGGATCAACCATACTTGCTACATAACAATAATTATATCACTCAGCACAGAAGCACTCAACGATTCAATGGGACCCTCTTCAAGGAGGATCGCCCTCAGGCCCAATTGAATTTAAGACATACAAGCACAGAGACGATCTATGTCGCCCTTCGGGGGACGACTAACCGGAGGGGCAAATACCTCACGGTCTCCTAACCCATTGTACTCCAACCCTCGAGTTCCTTGGAGTCTTCATAACCCATCTGTAAAAGAAAGCTAGTATTTTGCCTACCTTCCCCGAATTCTACATCCATAAGGGATGCCTATCGCATAGTCTCTACCCCACGAGATTGCCATTCATAATTGATTAATTTATAGTTATGTCCAATTAAATTCATTTTGCCCCTTGAAAACAATTTGAAAACTACTTGAAAACAATTTGAAAACCTTGGGCCATTTTCAAAACCACTTCAACCTATCATACTCGGATTGCAAAACCTCAGCTCTGATACCCCTTTGTAACGGCCCAGGATTATGATTCCCAGGTTACGTTTCGAGGGATAAAACCCCTCGTAAGGACCTTGCGCCCCGAGTACAGGTTGAAGGTTTCAAACTTACTTTAACGTTTTCAAAGGGGGATTTCATACCCAAAATCGAAGGGATCGTTGGAATCCCCGGGGAAGTCCCCTGTACCTGTCGTAAATCTAAGCGTGGAAATCGGAAATAGTGCAACTAGCGGAAATAAGCGTAATACAAGAGGGTGCCACGGCAGAGCCGGGTCAAAATGGAGTCAAGTATAAATCCAAAATATAATCAGAGTCTAGTGAAGTCTATACTCCAACGCTCACTCTCCGCCGACAAAATGACCCGCGCAAATAGGCAAACAGCACCGATAGGATGAACATAGATAATACCTAAAAAAATTGATATGGGGCAGGATCAGATCGATGCCCACTTCTCTGCATCCCAACCATAAGCACACATATACGCTATTCCTAATAAAGATGCTTCTAGATGCATGGCGGAATAGTAACACACTAACATGCTCCTAAGATCAAGTGCATAATAATAATAAGGCCTTAGCATAGAATACCAAGTGGTATATCCCTCTCCTACCTCCACCCCTTCCGATAGGTGGAGACTGGCCAGCTCGTGAATGCATTCATTCATAATTGGGCGGCACGCATGCCTAACCCGCTCCACAATAAAGCCCGCAGGCATATAATAAAAGGAAGTGCATGACTCGATTGACTCAGGGTACCCGATGAAGCTGGGCTACCCTATGACCCTAGCAATGACTCTAGTTACTTCACAGATAACGGCCGTTCTGTTTACATACGCATAAAGAAATAGGATGCTCAACGATCAATGCAACCTAGCATGGTACTACATGGCATGCTGATCATGAATGCAACACCTAGTATATCATGCACCTATAGCAGGGAATCACTCTATTCAATCTGAGTAAGCTCCGAAGAGACTTACCTGGTATCGCAGAACAGCAAAAGGCAATCAACCAGGCAATATGAAGCCAACACGTCACAGATGATCACCTAACAAGTAATAGTACATGAATGAGTCTATCTTCTAAGGCACACAAAGCATAGAATTATCACACATATAACTTCACAACTTAACATAACAACCGTCACATCATCATTTCCATATTATCAACCTTATCTCATAATCTATCATCTCAACTTCTCACAACCATGCTCAACATAATTCGCCAATTCACCAACTTAAGATAATTCCAATTCATACTTAACCAATTTGCATGCCATCATTTCAAAACTTTACTTAGCATATAATTGCACATCCTCAACATACTCATATAACATTTAACCACAATAATAAATCACCACAATATCATATATTAAATCTCAAAACAACACTTCATATTTTAATCCCAATAATTTCACATACTACTTCTAACATCTTTTATTTTAACATCCTCGTAGAATATTTATAAAACCCAACAATATTTGTTTAATCAAAACATCCTTTTTAACTTACCCACCCAAACCCTTATTTTATAAAAATCACCAAAACCGGCCCATGTGTTCTAATTAAGCCAACCGAACCGAGCCCTTATGTTGTAAACAAACCCACCCAAAACCGGACCCTAAAAGAATTAGGCCCAAAGCCTCATTTTTAAAACAAACCCTAAACCCGGCCCATACAAACAGGCCCAACAACCAACTCTCATATTCCTTCCTTAAAACAAAAAGAACCCGGTTTTTTTTTTTAGATGAATAAAGAGGGGAGGGTCCACGCTGATGTGGAAAATGAAGGGGGCCCAGGGGGAGGTGTGGCGGCTGACGTGGCAAGGAGGTGGTCCACACCCCTCTTCTTCCTCCCAGATCTGTTCGAAAGAACAGATGAAGAACAGGGCCCTTGGTGCCCAGGTGCGACGGGGGAGAAAGGGAGAGGGAGGAGGGAAACCTCCCGGCGGCGGCGCTCCGGGCTCCGGCCACCCAACACGCACAGGAAGGGAAGGAAAAAAGGAGGAGAAAGGGGGCTCACCGAGGGGGCTTCGAAACGCGCCGGAAAGTGTTGTCGAGGCTCGATTAGTGCTCGGTTCGACTCGCCGGAACTGGGACGTCGCCGGAGGTAGCCTAGGAAGGAAGAATGGGGGTTAAAGGCGGAGCCTTTACAAGGTTTTGGAGTCGGAACGAAAGATCGAAGCCTTACCGAACTTCGACGGGAAACAGGGGACGCGGAGGAGGTGCTCGGCGGCGGTGGCGGCTCCGGCTGGCTTCGACGGAGCTTCTGGCGGCTCCAGCCGCTGCTGGTGGCTCCGGGGATGGACGGCGGTGAGGTGTGGTGGCTGGACGCGGGAGGGGAAGAGGAGAGGTGGTGGTGGAAGTGAGGAATTGGCGGTGGAGCTAGCCCAGCCTTCCTCTGATTTTTGTTGACAGTGAATCCGAGAGGGGGAGAGAGAGAGTGGGGGGAAGAAATCTGATTTTTTCCAAAGTTCAAATTGCAACACAAAAGGTGTTAATTTTGGGTAGAGTGAGGGTGTTGTTTGTTTGCTAGAATAAGAGAAACCAAAAAGAGAGGGAGGGGAGGTGAGGATAAGATTTTACCACATTTAGGAGGTGATGAGTTGGATTAGGATAAGGATTCGGAAATGTGACGGAATTGAGAGCTCGGGTCGGGAATTTAAATTTCCGCTGATTGATCGTTCAAAACCCGAATGAAAGACGGAATCGATTTTTAAGTCGGAGAATTTGGGTCGGAATTTATTTTAAATTCATTTTGATTTTCTTTTTCCAAAAATTAATATTTTAAAAATCCGAGCCTTTACAGCTTGAGCATGTGCCGTAAGATTTTGAAGCTTATGAACGGTATTCAATGCTTTTCTTTTTATATTGAGAGATGATATTGCAATTCATTCGTTTATAATTCCACCGCAGATTTTGGTTTTTGTTTTATTCACTTTCATCATTTTCTAAATCTATTTTGATATCACAATAGAATACGGTTATACGGTAGATAATTTATTGAATTGGTACGTAGTTGGAGATTAGGTTGAGTAAACCGTTTGATTTTGAGTGAACGGGTTCGGATTGCAAGCCAGCACAAGAGCGGGATATTGTCATATTGGTTTTGAATTTGTTTAATGGTGCTTTGATTTTATGGAAAGACAAGTTTTTCTCATAACAACTTGTACTGTTGCAGTAATTTAATTCAAAGCTCTTTGATTTTAGGCTAGCAAAGGCGGAACCTATTGAAGGTATCAAAATTTTCAAAAATTTGGGACTAAATATTTCAATTTGGGGAGGCCAAGGCTGAACCTTCAACGTATGACTGTGTCGGTCATCATTGAACATGGCCTTCAATTTTTTATATGTTTCTTACGCAGGGCACCATTCATTCACTATATTCGGAGTTCATGACAGAACATGGCCTTCTTTTTACTGATGAAGTTGCTGATCCAATAGTTGATTCATTCATCAAAGAGTTTATTGACACCGATGGCAAAGAGGAGCCCTCTACTTCTGCAAAGAAGGTGCGAATGCACTTCCATGTTATCAAAGTTGGTGGAAGCAACAAACTCGACTCAAATAATCTGTCTGCTGCAAGTCAGAAATCTGCTGCGCAGAAGACTACTGTCGACAATGTTGCATTTGCAAGTTAACTAAGGAAATGTGGAAGTGTCTAAGTTTGCTACCATCGAGGGAAATTCAAAAGGGACTTCACATATATATGTTGCATCGGGTTAAAGGTGTGATGCAATCCCTTTTGCAAAGGTTAAATATACTCGAGGAGAAATACAAAGACCCACTTGTGCTGATCCATGGGGATCAAGAGTCCAAGTAATATCTTTCCAAGTAATATCAATAATAGTCACTTCTTTGATAATTTGATTATCCACAATGACCAGGTATTTGAAAAATAAAATTCTTGCTGGGGAAAAGCATAGGTTTCACTTATTAAATAGCTTTTTCTTATATAAACTTGCTGATCTCGATAAGAATCCAAATAGTGTTCTTCTATTCACTTCTTGATGCAAATGGACGAGGAAAGTGAACTTATTTGAGAAGGATTACATCTTCATTCTTGTGAATTACAGGTTAGGAAATGAATATATGTGTGTTTGATTCCAGGCTCCTTATTTGTATGCTTAGTTTTGTGTGTATTGGCCATTGGTAGTCGATGTATGCTTATTAACTGTAGCTTTTTAATGGAGTCTTCATTGGAATTTAATAATTGTTTGTAATCTCGGTGATGTAGCTAACTTTGTAGGTAATTTTGATGAATCTCCTTATTTTACTATTAGACTATACAAGTGCATAGGGTTGGGGACTCTTGTATGCTACAGGATAAACAAATAAAGGAGAGGATAAGGGAATATGTACAATGGTTTAGCAATACGGATGAGGAGGGTGAGCTGCAACAAGTTTTAGTAATGGAGCATCAGGTGGTTATGACAATAAAATGTGGAAAAAATATGGGAGAAGCTAAAGAAGGGGCAAGTATGACAGATGCTAACTAAGACAACAACTAATAGGGGTATTGACTATTGAGAGTGCGAACAGGCAAAGTGATCTTCATGGCAGTGCGACAATTTCATGAAGAGGAGGTTGTGGGATAGCCGAGAATAACGTACAGCAGGGTGGGAGTCACTTAAACAATGCAAAAGGGGCTGAGAAACACAACAGCGAGAAGAGCAAGGACCCAAAACAAAAGGTAAAGTTGTGTATTGTTGATGCATAGGAGGAATGTTGCAGTAAACCCTTCGCAGCAGCTCAACAAAGCTAAGAAATAAGAGAAGGCTGAGAAAGCAATAAAAAAACTCCTTCCGCATATTGCAACTTTCGGTCAACGAGGAGGAGCTAAGTGACCAGTCGATGGATGTGGGGCTCTGTAAGGGGAATCCATGCCAGCTGAATAGGGATATACCAAAGCTCGCTTGGGAGCTCATATTGAAGAAGAATGGTTGTATGAATTTAAAAATTGATGTTGGCATAGCTGATGTTTGAATTTATTGGGCCTGTGTGGCAAGCCATCATTAATTAGGTTCTAATCTCTTCTTGAGTTTTTGGGAATCATAGACGAAATCGATATTTTATTGGGTGCTGATTGGTATGTGTAGGAGGTTGACTTTATTAGTTTGTTTGACCGGCTTTGAATGTGGTGGTTACTTTCTAGGTTGGTTATAGTAAAAACATCTCAAAATAAATGGTCTATTGTATGCTTCATCCGTAACAAAATAATTGTCTCTTTGGGGGTTTTCACACTTCTTAAGAAACCTAAAATTAGAAAGTGGAATAGTTCAAAATTTTAAAATAAATAGAGTGGAAAAAAATGGACAAATGAAAAAAAAAAGAATAGTATGGGAAGTGGGAGTAATAATAGAATATATCTTGGAAATCGAATACAAATTACAATTAATGAGATAAATTGATAAAATTAGAAAATTTTCTCATTAATTATGTTCAAATGGACAAATATTTTGTTACAAGAAAAAGTAGCCAAAGGACAATTATTTCGTTACGGATGAAGTATCAATTTGGAATAATTGTATTCCCATACAAAATAGACTATTAGGGGGGGGGGGGGGGGAATTGAGTAATTGGATTTAGATTAAAATACACCTAACTTTAAAATGAGTAAAAATATAAATAAATCATTCATTTTTCTACAACCAATTTCACAAACATGGTGTGAAGTCTATTGTGGGCATGGAAATTGATTTTCAATATTTAATACAATGGAAATAACAAGTACCAAAAATTAAAAAAATATATTTAAAAAGAATAGTCTATTGGAGGGAAAAATGGAGTAACTGGGCTCCGATTAAAATAACACGCCCTTAAAACGAGTAAAAACATAAATCATTCATTTTCTGCGGCCCATTTCACAAACATGATGTGAAATCTATTATGGTTATGAAAATTGATTTTCAATATTAAATACAATGGGATAAAAACCAAAAATATTCGATGCTCGATCTATCATAAATTTAAGTCTGGAGCTTTGACAATGGTTCCAATATATTTTCGTTGGATTTTTTTTTTGGCAAAAATATTTAGATAGCAATGCATAAATTGTTTGCTCTAAAGTATCATAGATTATCCAAACTCAATTTTCTTAAGCCAAAAACTACAATTTTTCTTTTATTTGACTTCAATTAGGACGGATGTTAGGAGAAGTGTGAAAGAGGCTGATTTACTATTCTTTCTCAAATTTGAAGTACCGATCATCTCAAGAAAAGAAAATTTCAAATAACAACATAATATGAAGCATGGATCATATACTAATATGTTATTATAAAATTGATGTGTCGAATATTTTATTTAATATGTCAAACTCGATCGAAAATATCAATATCTATATAAAATACTAAAGCAGAGGCCGCTGGAGCGACCTCGCTGCCACGGAATTTTCTGGATTAAACGGGATTATTTTTGCTTACGTGGCATTTTCTGGAATAAAGCGGTATTATATTTCTGGGCCACATCAATTAATAAACGAATATAGTTGGCTAAAAACTTATCTTTTTAGACCAATAATGTATTGGCCACATCAATTAATAAAGGAATATAGTTGGCTAAAAACTTATCTTTTTAGACCAATAATGTATTGGTTCTCAAATGTTTTAAAAACAAAAGGATAAAACTTATCTACCCGTTGTTTATAAAAATGTATAGTTAAAAATGTAGTAAATTTGGTTAAGTTAGAAAACTTATTATAACGGATAAAACCTTTTGGGTCAATTAAGGATAAAATTTATATTTATCTACCCATCGTTACAATTTAATTGGAACAAAAAATTGGAATAAAGTGTTACTGTATAAAATATTAAAATAACGTGTCTTTCATCTGTGTATCTATCCTACAATTTATACTATATTGACTATTTATATTACCCTTGCCTAATCTGAACTAAAAATATATATTTACTATTATATATAATTTTTTGAAATTCTTTCACGCTTCACATTGAAGACTCTAATTAAGTAATATATATTTCTACAAAAATACGTAGTATATGTTAATATTAAATGACATTATAGATTTTGCTGGAGTTAGTAAAAAAAAATCAATACATACCCTTAATTAATATAAAAATATATAATTAAATAAGATAATATATTTTAAACTCTATTTTACATTTTTTTAAAATTATTTGTAATAAAACAACTAAGTATTTATTTATATCAAAAAGATTTGTAATCTATTTATTATTGCTTTTAAAATAATCTATATGTTCGAACCAAATTGTATCTTTTCTTTTATCTACAATAGTTTAAATTAATAATTTAATTAATAAGAATTAAATTTGGGAAAGATCTAAAGATTTCAACGAAACTATTATATATACATTCAGATTTCAGAAAAAAAAAATATAAATTAAACATCATTTAGTCAATACTCCGTATAACCTTATATCTTAATTAGAATATTTTTCTTCCATGCAATATTACAGCACGTTGCTAGGGAGGATATTTTATATATTTTTTTAGTGGTTGACCTTCCATTCAATCAATTGAAAAAAAATTAGTTTGTACAAAGAAAAGAGTTTGCACATATATCTAAAATAAAATTTTAACAATTTTAATTTAAAAAGGTTTTCGGAGTTGAAGTTTTTTTTTAAAACTTTATATACGTTCAATGTCAAATTAATTACCTGTTATAGATATTAACAATTATATCGTAATATTTTTAACCAATTGAATTTTTTTCAGAGATAATATTTTAATAAATTTTTTCTCCGTTTCTACTCAATGAATCAATATAACATATGCTTAAGATAAGAATTGATCCATTCCGTCAAAAGTTATGGATGAATCAATATAATATTTTAATATAAATATTTAAGAGCAAGGAGATTTTGTGTATTTATTTTTGTGTATTTATCTTTTGTGTATTTATCCCATTCTTCTTTTGAATTAGCTTTAAAATGAATATGATTAAAACATAATATAAATTATATATTTAATTATTTTTACTACATAGATTTATCACATTACCCTTTATCATACATGGTATTATAATGAATATTTATCTTTTTTTTTAGGCTGTTACGAAGTAATTTATTTATACTTGCTAACCATATATTGATTTTAAATGAAAAGAAGGTTAGTTTAGTTTATGATTAATTGAAACCTTCCAGAATAAAGATTAATTGAAATAATGTTAATCTTTATAATTTAATAAAAATTAATAATTTAAAAATAAATTAAGGAAGTAATAAAATATAATTTTTTAAGAAACCGCGCAAAGTCGCGGGCCACGATACTAGTATAATACTAAAACAGAGGCGTGAGAATCCTATGTGGCGGGCTCTGGTGCGATTTGCTTACGTGTCTTTTTCTGGTGCATTCTGACCGGTTTTTTTGACACGTCAATTAATGAGTATCCAATAAATTTAAGTCACGTCATACAACAATCTATCTATTTATCCGCATGTCATCCTACGTATCTACCTTAATTGTTGATCTCTATTAATTTTTATATATAAATATTCAATTTCATATCTTACTTAGTTACAAAATCTATCATTTTTAATATAAATATGCAATTTCATTTCTTAATTATTTACAAACTCTATCATTTTAATATAAATATTTGACCTCAATATATTAATTAGTTGTGTATGTACAAAACTTTTACTTGATGATTTACAAATTCTATCATTTTCATATAAATATTTTACCTCAATATATCACAATAATTAGTTATGGTATGTACGTACAATTTGTACCTATATATAATATGTATTAATTTTACGTGTTATCTATAATATACTAATTATATTTACGTACCTATCTTAATATACCCAGTTTGTAGAGAAATAAATATATGACCCACAATGAATGCGTTGAAAAACAAATTCTGGTTCGGTAGATATGTTAGTTTTTTTTAATGAAGGTAGATGTTCGTTTAATCCAAAAAAACGGATATACGATTGATAATTTAAAATCGTATTTAGATAACAAGAAAAATTGATTGAAATTGCCATATTTTTACAAATATTCAACCTTATATCTTAATTATTTAGAAAACTTATTTTTTAGATCAAATAATCTATCTAATATTTAGTCAATTAAGCCTTTTAGATCAAATTGAATATAATATATTTAAATATAAATATACCAAATTGAACAAGATTAGTTTTCAAGATAGCAAGATTCCTAAGTTGACCGAGTTCGAAAGTCTCGTCAAAAGCATGTTACAAAATTGGAGTACAGCTAAAGAATACGAGGTTGACTCATCGGAATGGAACACTCAGACCGTGACTCGCAAAAGGGTTAGGGAAAAAACGAGTAAATGGTCCAAACCATGTAGAGGATATGTCAAAATTAATTTCGATGGCTCCACTCACATAAATGGGGAAAGTTCGATTGGTCTCGTTGTTAGGGACGATGAAGGCAATGTGATACACTTACACCATTGCAAGTGTGGGAAGCAAAGTCCCCTTACCACTGAAGCCCTCGCAGCTTGGCAGGCTGCTCGGTGGGCTGCCTCAAGTGGGTATGATAAAATTGAGTTGGAAGGCGATTCATTAACTGTTAACAACAGTATTCGGAACTACTGGACTCCTCCATGGGAAATAGAAATGATCATATCAGACTCATTACGACTTCTCAGCCGTGTGAGGCAATTGAATATTTGTCATGTCCTTCGTTCTGGTAACGCTGTGGCGGACAAGGTCGCCCACCTTGGCCATAGCACTCCGGACACCATCTCGTTGTACAATCATTCAGGTCTTCAAGGCCTCATCCTTAAGGATGCACTTGGTTAGCGGGCTCCCGCACCGAATTCTTACTCTCATCAAAAAAAAAAACAAAAAAAAAACAAGTTTGCTTTGTTAAATAGTATCGCATATGATTAATATAAAAAAAAAAAACAGAATTACGAATGAATTTTATATTTCAAAAATATTTGAATTAACCCATCTCGAGAAATTCATGTATTTAAAAATCCAATCCACCTTGGATCCTATTTAATTAATCTCAAATTAAATATTGATAATAGTAATCCATGTGTTTAAGTCAGCAATTATTTGTGACTTTACGAGGGAAAGTGTATTTTTTATATATTTATTTTTAATTAAGAATCATATTCAAATTTTATTTATTTTTATGTTATATCGATACATTTAAAATAGTTATTTATTTTTTTAATTAAGAAGAATTTATTAAAAAAAAAAGACATCTGGTACGATTTGCATGTGTATAGTGAATTGTACTTACATTTTTTTTATTCCATAAGACTTCGAGTTTAGACATATCTGAAACTCGAAGGATAGCCAAACCAGCAGACGGGAGAACCGTATGTACTTACATGTGAATTAAATAAAAAAATATATATATTATAAGTTATAATGTTAACATTACGTAAATATTGGATAAAGGACAAAAAAAGATTTGATAAGAAGAAAAAATATCCTCAATATAAAAAAAATATAATGTTATCACTGCGTAAATATTTCAATAAAACTATTTTAACCTTCACACTTTCATATAAAAAAAACTTAATATAAAAAAATACATAAAATAATTATAAAGAAGCCGCACAACGGGCGGGTAGTAAAACTAGTTATAAAAAAACCCGAACAAGGTGCGGGAAAATAACTAGTTTCATATTATTTCAAAAAAAAAATCATCACATTTCATAGGCCTTCAGCCCAGCCGGCCCAGCCCAAACGCGCACCTCAGGTCAGCCTTCCCACTTATCGTATATCATTCAGCTAGAACGTAACATTGGGACTTTAATGAACAAAAATAAAGTATCAAAGTTCAGGGACTTTAATGAACAAAAATAAAGTTTGGGGACCCGTTTGAATATTTGATCAAAGTTCAAGGAATATAGGTGAATTTTACCCCATTTTTTTTAGAAATTTTTTTGCTAAATAGGCACTTTTTTGGACAAATTAGTAAATTGTCCACCTTTTGGGACAAATTTGTGAATTATCCACTATATATACTAATTCAATCAGAACAAACAGATCCAATTACTTATCTCTCGGCTCTCTCGATCTCTCCGGCTGCTCCTCTGCTCGTTTCCAGATCTGCACGCCGGCCAGTGCTCCTCGGTGGATCTCAGATCCGCCTGCCGCCATCCGTCCTCTTCCGTCATAGATCTCGGATCTCAGATCTACCGCCGCCATCCTTCTTCTTCCTCGTCTATTACCACCGGAGAACCTCTCCTTACTTCTCCTTCTCCGGTTGAACCCTCGGTGGTGCAGGCTCGCAATCGGCATTCAGAACCCTAAAATTCGGCCTCCAATTCCACTGATCTCGTCTCTCTTGCTCTCTCGATCTCGAATCAACCTCTCCGGTTCCCCCAATTTCAACGATCTGGATCTTGTCTTCGGTTTTCTTGTAATCGAGTTCGGCTTCCGGCAAATCGACTGATTTTGGACGATCTCCCGCATTTGCAATCGAGTTCGGCTTCCGGCAGCGCCTGCGATCATCGCTGACACACTCCCGAGGGATCTCCTCGAGACGAAACCGACGATTGAGAGGAGAAGAGGCGCGAGTGCTGGAGAGGTGGATCCGAGCTGTGTAACCTCCTCATCAAATGCAAAATCGAAGCCGGATCTCCGTCTTCATATCTCCGGCTTGCCTCGTTTGTGTCTCTCGCCGGATCTCTCTCGCCGGGCGCATCTCTCCATGGCTGGATCTGTGCTTCAGCGAGATCGAGCGAGCGACCGGAGCGAGCAAGGTCGAGGTCGAGCGAGCGAGCGAGGTCGACCGGCGGAGCGAGGGCTGTGTTCACAGAGGAAGCAGGAAGGTAAAAGAAGCAATTTTTGTAAAATTACAAAATTAGCCCATAAATAGCAATTGTTGTAAAATTACAAAACTTAACCCATAAATATGAGAATGAAAAAAACTATCTATATTTTACATTTGCACAACATAAATGTATATTTGCAAAACAAATTGTTATACGTGCACAACGTAAAGTTATTTTTGCACAACAAAAACCTCTTAAACGAAAAAAAAGCGGGAAAAAAATATTACATTTTGCACAACAAAATGTTATATTTGCACAACATACGATTTTATTTGCACATCGTACTATTATATTTGCACGACAAAATATAAAAAAAAAATAGAAACTAGACTTGGGTCATATTTGCACAACTTACGGTTATATTTGCACGGAAAAATGTGAAAAAAAAACTAGACTTAGATCATATTTGCTCAACATACGGTTATAAAAAAAAACTAGACTAGGGTCATATTTGCACAACTTACGATCAAATTTGCACAACGTACTCTTATATTTGCACGACAAAATGTTAAAATTTTTAAATAAAAAAACAAAAAAATTAGACTTGGGTCATATTTGTACAACTTACGGTTATAATTTGCACATCGTACTCTTATAGTTGCACGACAAAATGTTAAAATAATAATAATAATAATAAAAAACTAGACCTGGGTCATATTTGCACAACTTACGGTTATATTTGCACAACATACTCTTATATTTGCATGACAAAATGTTAAAATAATAATAATAATAAAAAAACTAGACTTGGATAATATTTGCACAACGCACTCTTATATTTGCACGACAAAATGTAAAAAAAATAAAATAAAAAAAAACTAGGCTTGGATCATATTTGCACAATTTACGGTTATATTTGCACAAAATACTCTTATATTTGCACGATAAAAAGTTAAAAAAACCTAGACTAGGGTCATATTTGCAAAACTTACGATCATATTTGCACAATGTCCTCTTATATTTGAACGACAAAATGTTAAAAAAAAAATATAAAAAAATAGAATGGGGTCATATTTGCACAATTTACGGTTATATTTGCACAACATACTCTTATTTTTGCTCATCAATAGACAATAATTGCACAACATGGGAGATTGGTGAAATTTTGCTCAACATCATCTTAGAGCTCGTTTGGTTGGCAACCTAAAAACCCAGGAAGTAGAACTTCCCAGGAAGTAGGAGGAATTCCTGTGTTTGGTTGGTGTTTTTGAAATTAAAAAACACAGGAATTCAACTTCCCGGGAAGTTGAATTCCCCCAAAATGGAGGAAGTTCACTTACCTAGTCTCCCATAGGTAAGTTCAACTTCCCCCATTTTTAACTTGAAAATTTCCATTTCCTACATTTAATCTCCTAGAATAAAAAATCAACCAAACATATTTTTAGAATTCCCGTCAATTGGAATTCCCGAAAATTCAATTTCCATGAAGTAACTTCCCGGGAATTTCAATTCCCACATTGAACCAAACGAACATATGTTATTTTTGTACAACAATCGAGACTTGTGAATTTATTCTCAACATGATCTTATTTTATCTCAATATAATTTCATACTTTCTCAATAAATTATTGCTCAACATGCTCTTATTTTTACACAACATGGTCTTATTTTTTCTTATCAATAGACAATAATTGCACAACATGGGGGATTGGTGAAATTTTGCTCATCATCATCTTATTTTTGCTCAACTATATGTTATTTTTGCACAAACAATCGAGACTTGTGAATTTATACTCAACATGATCTTATTTTATCTCAATATAATTTCATACTTTCTCAATAAACTAACTGTAGTCTATCTATTTGCCGACTTGTTGGTCATCGAAATTCACACCTAATCTCGAATTCTTAATTTAAACAAAAAAAATATTCCTTGATATTTGACACCACCTTAACCCTGGTTGTCCTCGTGGACCTATGGTAAACCCCTGACTAAACATATGGTTAACGACGCGAAATTTGCCAACATGCGTAGTCTCCCTCCCTCTCTCTCACCCTTTATCTTGCCATTTTCACAGTTTTCAGTTTCTTCCATCTCTCCCGCTTCGAGCTTTTGGTGGGAAACAGAGGAAGTGTACAACAAACTTCGATCTTTCTCCAATCGTTTGTTTTGCGGGGAAAATCGAGAGACCTGAAGGGTTTGGGAGGAGGAAGTACTATTGATCAATAACCCGAGACGCGGAAGGTGAGTTTCCGTGTTCCCTTCAGTGTTCAAGGAAACCTCATAGAATCTCCCAATCTTGTTAGCGTGTTTTTGAGATCTGATAAACCCCCCAATTCAAGAAAGCATGTGGCTGAATGTGTTGGATTTGAACATATAGGGACTGCTTTGGCTGCCCTAGAAATTCGCCTTCCTTTTTTGTTTTTGTGTTTGTGTTTGTTTTTGTTTGCTGCTCTTGTTGTGTTTAGAGAACCTTGTGTTCGAATTTTAAATGTCGAGTGCAAAGCGAGCGGGAGATTTACTGTGGAATGATGGGGAGGACTCAATTGTTGCTTCGGTGTTGGGTAGCAAGGCATACGACTATTTAATGACAAGCTCAATCTCAACTGATAGCTTGTTGGTTAATGTTGAACCCAATCAGAGCATTCATTCCACCCTATCGGATCTTGTGGAAAGGCCGAATTCTTCGGGGTTCAGCTGGAATTATGCTTTCTTCTGGCAGATTTCGCACTCCGGGTCTGGGGATTTGATCCTGGGATGGGGGGATGGCTCTTGCAGGGAGCCCAGGGAGGGTGAAGAATCTGAAGCCACTCGAGTTATTAGCTTCAGGCTTGAAGATGAAGGCCAGCAAAGGATGAAGAAGAAGGTGCTACAGAAACTCAGTGCCTTGTTTGGGGGCTCCGATGATGACGATTACATGGCTTGTAGGTTGGATAGGGTTACTGATATGGAGATGCTTTTCCTAGTTTCTATGTATTTCTCATTCCCCAGGGGCCAAGGGGGTCCTGGCAAGTGCTACTCATCCGGAAGCCATGCTTGGGTCTCAGATTTGCTGAGGTCAAACACTGATTATTGCGTGAGATCGTTCCTCGCCAAGTCAGCTGCGATTCAGACTGTTGTTCTAATCCCCACTGAGTTTGGAGTTGTTGAATTGGGGTCTGTTAGATCAATTCCCGAGAATTTGGAGATTGTCGGAGCTGTTAAGTTTGCATTCTCATCTGCTATGCTAATTAGAGGTGAAAAGGTGAGTACAGCCTTTCCTATTGCAGATGAAAAAGTGGATCAAGATGCAGCTCCAGCTCCTTATCTTGCTCCGAGGATTTTTGGGCAGATCCTGAATGTTGTTCGTCCTCAATTCATGGGGATGCTTGCTGATAGGAAACTGGATGAGAGGTATCCGGACCCAATTGCAGATGGAAATAGGCTTTCGTTTTGTTCTTCAAGTCTGCAAAGTGTTGCTCTTCCTGCTGATTCGTTGCAGTGTCAAAGTGTGAAGCAGAGCGGTTCAGAAATCCGTAACCCTCACACAGGTTCTGTTGCAGAGAACAGTTTACAGGGTTATGCTAATGAGTTGAGGGAGGAATGTCAGTCCAATCAAGTTCAACAACAAAAGGCAACACAAATGCAGATTGATTTTACAGGTGCAACTTTGAAGCCTTCTGCAATGTCTAGGTCTATAAACACTGAGCCCGAGATTCCTAAAGTGGATGTTTCCTGCAGAGAGGAGAAGCCAAGTCCAGTTGATGACTTAAAGCCAAGAAAGCGAGGTCGTAAGCCAGGCAATGGAAGAGAGCAGGTTCTTAATCATGTTGAGGCAGAGAGAGCACGTAGAGAGAAGCTCAACCAACGTTTTTATGCTCTTCGTGCTGTTGTTCCCAACATATCAAAAATGGACAAAGCCTCTTTGCTCAGCGATGCGCTTTCATACATTACAGAGCTGCAAAATAAGTTGAGGGAAATGGAGGAGAATAGAGAGAAGCTTGGCATTCCTGCGAGTGATGGGTCAGCATTGGATACTAACTCCACTTTGATTGTTCATAATCATCTTCCAGAAGTTGAGATCCAAGTTGCCAATGATGACATTGTTGTAAGCGTCATCAGTCTTTTAGACGTGCATCCAGTGGGTAGAGTAATCAAGGCATTGAAGCAAGCTGGGGTGAACATCATTGATTCAAAACTTGCAGTTGCAGGAGACAATGTGCTTCATATGTTTGTTATCAAAACCCAGGGATCCCAGCAACTCACCAAAGAAAGATTGGTTGCAACATTTTCTCATGAGCCGAATTCCTCAAATTCTTCAGGAGCTCCATCAGCCGGATGACTTGAGCTTTTAGTATTTTTGTTTTTCAGGCTATCCTGTAGGTTCTTACCCATTGCAATCAGACGGTCTACCTTCTGCAGAGCTTTTGATATGCAGAAGGGAAATTATAAAGGAAAACCTCTACACTGTTCAGAATAGAAAGTAGAAAAAATAAATAAATGAACCATTAATTAGGAATTAGGGAAGCAAATTTGGTTTGTTTGTTTATAGTATACCTGTTCTGAATCTTGTATGTTGTAAGTTTCAGCCAGCAACATCTTTCTTTTTGGAGAGCTGGTAATTTTTGCTTTCTCATTGGCAATATATATATATAAGCCTCGTCTTGATGTATTGTTACACATCTTGGTAAGATTTTAGCTCTAATTTAGATTCATGTTTCTCTGTTTTGATTGATGCCCTGAGATGAGATTAGTAACTGTATGAACAACAAACTTTGTTGCCTGAACCAGAAATCACCACCCTTTGAAGTGTCCTAACCGAGGGGCAACACATTGGTTGCTATGTTCAGGTAATCTGTTTCTTCAACTGACTACATTTTAGTGTACTTGTTGGAGTTATACCTTCCACACTTTGTTTACATGCCCTTCATGTTACCTGTTAGGTAAGCCCGGTTTCAAGTTGGCTTCCATTATCATGCTTTTTGAGTTGAATACGATCATGCATTCCAAGTGGGGTTCGGATGCATTGATGATTTGTAGTGACCCATATTCTGTGACATGATTTAATTCTGTCACATCTCTTGTTTTCTGTCATTGGATGATGATCTTCAAGGAGTGGTGCTCATAGCAAGGTGTGTATAGTTTCTGTGCACATTTTATTCGTTTCGTGTTTGATAGGATACCTGTGCAGAAAAACGTGGTTGATTGGAATGCAATGGTCTTAGCATCTGCATTATTTTTGAAAGAGGCAAGGGATGAATTGGAGTTTGATATTGACATTGGAATGGAATAAACTCTAAAGCATAGAAAGTTGTCCTTGTAAATTCAATGGCTATTAACATTCTTTTCGTAGGTCTATTTTTTTGTTTTCTGGCAATGACTCTGTGGTGTGGAATTGAAGCAAAGATTCATTTTTTCTTCTTTTTAACGTGCTGTATGGTAATAAACTAATAATGCTTCATCTGTACTGTACTACAGTTTCTTCCATTGCTAGTCATTGGTTGAATGTTGACAATTGGGGATTTGTTTTACATGAAAAAAAAATTCATGTTTCTATTTTCTTTGTAGTTTACATCTCAATTTTGTTACTTACTGTCATTTTTTTAAATAGACAATTTGGTTATTCATATAGAAAGGTGTGGCACGGTGCATATGATTTTGCAAATCCCAATTATGCCATTGCGGGAGGAGAGGTGATTGCAAAAATAATTCGAATTAATGAAAATTGTGGACCATATGTGTTGTGTTTAATGTTTTCTGTTTTGTGGACCTATTATTAACCAATATGTCACTGAAATTTTGTAACTATGGTTTGCTGGAAATTGGAGCCCACAACCATACTGGGGAATTTCTTATATTCTTTGACTTACCCCCCAAAAAAAAAACCATGGAAAATGTTTAAAGAGAATGTACATCAGTACATGTACCTATCCATGTCTAATCTTTACCTGCTTCCCCAAAAAAAAAAAAAAAAAAAAAAAACATGTACCTTTCCAAGTTATGTACACTTTGGAGCTTCCCCAAAATTATCCAGGCCACTCAAAAGCATTTTTTATATGAAAATACAACTATACAAGGGCTATTGAGAAGATGTCGAAACCGTTATTGACAACACGAATTTTATTAAATTTCACAAAAAGTCCCTTCGCGAAACCAACCCCCATTAGCGGGGGTGGAGGGTAAATGTATAGATAAATATGCCCAAAAGGGCGCGTACAAACAAACTAATGTCATTGGGACGTCGCCCGTACTTGCGCTCCAGTCGGCATGTCAGCCTCCCAGCAGCTAATATAGTATCAAGTTGCTCCGGAGAAGCACATAGGCAACTCCAGCAGCATAAAAGAAACAATCAGTCCAACCAACAAAACTCTCCTAAATCGTCTCCACAGTACTTAGAGGAAAGGAATCATGAAGCAATCTGAAAACATGTGTGAGAATAAGACGTGCTACAACGTCCTCGGGGATCACATTACCATCAAAAACTCTCGCATTGCGGGCATGCCACAAGTAGTACACCGAGGCAGAGAATGCAAAACGCCGTGCTTGTGCTAGACATCCAGAACCGCTCACGTATCTTCGTAGCCAATGGAGCCCTCGCTGCAGCGAGTTCACCTCCCTAGGAATCCGAAAACGCCGCTGCACAACACCCCAAATCTCCCTCGCATATGGACAAGCAAACAGGCAATGCCCGAGGGTTTCCAGCTCCACATCACAAGCTCTACAACCATGGTCTATGTCGAGGTAAAACAGCCTATCAAGAGTCGACAATCTCCCCCGGGCTGCTAGCCACAATACAAAGCTATGCTTGGGTGTGTTGTTCCTTGTCCAGACATCCCTAGCCCACCTAACTTTCGGCGCTTTCTCCCTCAAAGCTTCGTAGGCCAAGGCAACACAGAACTTGCCCTCTCGGCACCATGAGTCAAGCACTTCCTCGGTTGGTTGATCACGCCCATCCAGATCAACAACAGCGTCCCGAGCACTAAGAATGGCCTTGACAAGAGGTGAGTCTCGACTATGTGGTGCCCAGTCCATGGGTTCAACAACCTCAAGGTAGCGGTGGTGTATCCATCGCACCCACATGCAATCCCTCTTCAAGAGTATGTGCCAGAAATGCTTAGCCATGAAGCTCCGGTTCCATGTGCTCAAATCACGAAGGCCTAAGCCTCCCTCCTCTCTCGGCATGCACACAGATTTCCATCTCACTTTAGGTGTGCTCCATAGGAAGTTTCGGCATAAACTCTCAATTTTCCCAATGACAACAGCCGGCACAGGGAGAATGGACAACCAAAAAGCCTCACAACCTTGTAGGACAGCCCCTATAAGCTCACGTCTCCCCGCAAAAGAGATGGTTTTCTTCGACCAAGCACAAAGACGTCTCCCAATTTGATCCAACAACGGCTGGTAGTGCATAACTCGGAGTCCATGTGGGGATATGGGAATGCCCAAGTAGCGGAAAGGAAAGCTCCCCTCGCTAAATCCCATCTCATCGATCAAAACAGCCCTTTTTGAGGCCGGAACCGAAGCAAGAAAGATAGAAGATTTCTGCATGTTCACCTTGAGGCCGGATATCTCTTCAAATGAAGACAAACAGCCCTTGAGAATCCTTACTGACGCCAAATCTCCCCGACAAAATAGAACCACATCATCCGCAAAGATAAGATGAGTGAGTCGGATTTTCTCACACTTCTGATGGAAACCAAACCCAGGCTGAGACGTCTCCTTCTTTATCAATCTAGACAAGAACTCCATACATATAACAAAAAGCATGGGAGAGAGCGGATCACCTTGTCTCAAACCCCTCTTTCCTTGGAAGAACCCATGGATGTCCTTGTTGATCTTGACGGAGTAGGATGCAGTGGTCACACACTCCATGACCCACTCGACAAATCTAGGAGGAATCCCAATCTCAAGCAAAGCAAATCTGAGAAAGCGCCATGAAATGGTGTCATATGCCTTGGCTAAGTCGACATTGAGGAAGCAACGCCGGGTATCTCTCTTCACCTCATATCTCCGGAGAAGTTCTTGTACAAGGAACACATTGTCGGCCATAAGACGCCCCGAAACAAAGGCGTTTTGCGCTTGATCAATCACACCTCCAAGACACTTGCCGAGCCGCTCCGTCATAATCTTAGTGATGATTTTATACACCACATTGCAGCAAGAAATTGGTCGGTATTGTTCCACTCGGCTAGGACAACCAACCTTAGGAATGAGAGCAATAACGGTGTGATTGAGTTGTCTAAGCATCTTCCCATTTCGGAAAAATTCCTTGACCGCCGCACACACCTCACCACCAACCGTTTCCCAAGCCTCCTTAAAGAACTTAGCCGTGTATCCATCAGGGCCCGGGGCCTTCTCATCCCCCATGGACCAAAGAGCGCTCTTAATCTCCACATTAGAGATGGGGCTCACAAGCATCTCACCATCTTCCGAAGGCACCGTGGCTCCATGAGCAAACCTCCGGTGTAAATCCTCCGAAACCTCCACGTCCGAGCCAAATAAAGATTGAAAATAAGTAACAAACTCATGGCTAACCTCATTGATCGAAGATGTATGTGTTCCACCAGCCCTTTCAACTGAAGAGATGTGTTGCTTCTTGCTATTCGACCTCATCAAAGAGTGGAAGTACTTGCTCCCCCGATCACTGTTCAAGACGTATTTGGACTTAGCCATTTGCGAGAAGAAGGCTCTTTCAGCACGGTTCAGGCGTTGGGCATCAAGCTTAGCCCTCTCCGTAGCCTCTCGGACATCAAGAGAATCAGGCTGTTCACGCAAACCATCTAGGCACTCGGCATAGTGCAAGTTAGCCCTAGCAACTCTCTCGGAAATATGGCTGAATTCCCGCCGATTAAAATCCTTCAAAGGCCCCTTCAAACCACTCAATAGCTTGCAAAGACGAAACTGATAAGAACCCCTAGCACTAGTAGCCCACTTCTCCCGCACAAGTCCCTTCAATAGTAGAGATCGAGGGGCATCCCGTTCCGATGTCAAAACTTGTTGTCGGCTAGTTGCTACGAGAATTCATTTCGTATTAGGTATAACCTAGTTAAGTAATTGATACCACGCATTTAAGTAGAGTCAAGAGGAGGAAGAAAAGTTGAGAGTCAAGAGTGGAGTTGACGTTCGAGAGCCTAATGGTGTGTTTGGCACGGAGTGAGTGGGGGTGGGTAGGATAGGTATTCTTTTTCGGTCTCGGACCTAGGGTGTTTCAGAGAGGATTACGAGGGTGGTCAGGGTGGGGATTAGCGGGGTGAGTCTGAGAAATGGGGTAGGCGGGATTATTGGGATTTTTGCATTCCCAAGTCCCATCCTTACTCTTTTAACTTCACCCTTCATTAATGGGTGGACAACCCTCTCCTCCCAGATCTGGTCGCCGAGAAGCTGCTTCCGCCTTCCCTCCTAGATCTTGGATGCTTCTCTCTCGAAGTCAACGTTGTCGAAGTTCGGAAAGTTCACGTCAGAGAGGTTCACGAATGCGAGAAGAAAGGATTGTCACCTTCGTCTCTCTTGTCGCCAAAAACCTCTCTAGACGAATGACACCTTCATCTCTCCTGTCACTAGAAACCTCTCCAGTTTGTATGTGTGTGTTGTCTGTTGCATCCTGCCTTGCCACCGGCCACCGCAGCTCCACCGGAAAGCCACCGAACATCCTCCAGTTTGGTTCCGATTATTTATACGTTAATAAATTGTATACAATTTTGGATAGTTTTTATGACTGCAGGAAGCGTGAGATGGTCGGAGTCTGAAATTGATTCACAATTATTCGGTGGTTTGTTTTTTTAATTTTAATCGATTGTCAAGTTAAGTTGTGCATTGATTGTTATTCGTATCATTCGTGAAGGGGGAGCCGAGGCGCACCCAACACACACGCATATAGGATGCGTGTATGTCGTGTTTTGTGAAAAATAAATGGACTATTTAAGGGAACCGGGCTAAAAACCTTGTGATTTTTTTTTAAAAAACCCTACATGCATCCTGAATGCGTGTAGGGTGTTCTTTTTTTATTTAAAAAAAAATAACGGAAATTTCACGAGGTACCCCCGAGGTATCGCGAAATTCACGCGGTGACCACTTCTTTGACCTCTTTCACGTGGTACCCTTGAGGTTTGGGATTCTTTCACCTCGTGCCCCTCCCTATTGATTTTAACCTTTTCTGTTAACTTTGAATTAAAAAACAAAAAACCAATATTCATGCCCAGAAGAGAAGACGATAGGCGAGCGACAGGCGAGCGAAGAACTGCTGGACTCCGAGAGGCAAGCGACAGGGGTCTCTGGCGTCGGTTGTGGCGGCGGTCTCCGGCGTCGGTGGTGGCGGCGAACTCTGGCATGGATCGACACGAGATGAAAGAATCCCAAACCTCAGGGGTACCACGTGAAAGAGGTAAAAGAAGTGGTTACCGCGTGAATTTCGCGATACTTCGGGGGTACCTCGTGAAATTTCTGAAAAAATAATCACGTGATATTCACATGTAAAAACCATGGCAAAAATAGGGTCAACACGCATCCTAGATGAGTGTTGACCCCAATTTTTTTTTTTTTAATTCCAACCCACACTCATTCAGGATGAGTGTGTGTTGGGAATTTTTAAAAATTATAATGTTTAATGTACCCTATATTATATTTGAATCGTTCAAATTTTGGATTATAATTGATTTGTACTTGTTGAAAATCATATGAAAATTGTTCGAAAATGATTATTAGGATTAATTAGAATTATATTATATATTAGAATTTATAGAAATTTCTTCATTAGGATTTATCGGAATTAGATTACTATTGTCGATATTGAACACTTAGCGCATATATATATATATATATATATATATATATATATATATATATATATATATATATATATATATATATATATATATATATATATATATATATATATATATATATATATATATATATATATATATATATATATATATATGTGAAATAAGATTGTATTTCATTTTATACTAAATCAGATTGAATAATTAATTTAGAGGGTTAATATATAGAATGATAGTCAAATGAATATTTTGATTTTATTTTCTTCTATAGTTGATAACGTTTATATGTAATTTACCATAAAATACTAAATGAGATATAATTATTAGTTTAAATTCGATCTCATGTAGTATAAAATGATATCCAATTTTATTTGACATATGGTTAGTGTTCAATATCGACTAGAACCCTCAGCTTAAAACCCTAACCCTAATCCTAACACTAACCCTAACCTTATCCCTAATCCTAACTTTAATTAAGCATAAATAATAACCTAATCAATTTAATCTCGTATATTGTTAGATGAAATTCTATATTATCTAATATATGTAAACTAATAATTAAATCTCATCTAGTATTTTATAATGATTTACATATAATCGTTATCAAATATAGCAGAAAAGTAAATCAAAGTATTCATTTGACTATCATTCTACATATTAACCCACTAAACGTACTAATTATTCATTCTCATGTAGTATAAAATGAAATACAATCTTATTTTATATATACTAAGTGTTCAATATTGACTATATACTCTAATCCTAAGCTTAAAATCCTAAACTTAACCCTAACCCTAACCCTAACTTAATAATAACCTAATCAGTTTAATCTCGTCTATTGTTAGATGATTCTATATTATCTAATGTAAACAAATAATTAAATCTCATCTAGTATTTTATAGTGATTTACATATATAATCGTTATCAAATATAACGGAAAATTAAATCTGTTTGAGATGTGAATGAGACCAAAAAGTGTCCCATGTCGAAAAGTTGAACATATCATGCCATAGTATATGAGTCAGTGGGCTACTCCTTCTATTACCAATTGGTTTTAGAATGGAACCTCACCCGGCTTGTGTGCTAAACTCCTAGCGCATGTGCGCCCGTGCACACGACCCCCAATCATCGGCCCGAGTCGGACTTTGATATGGTATCAGAGCGGTTATGTAACGGCACGAGATTATGATTTCCAAGTTACATTTCGAGGGATGAAACCCCTCGTTGTGATCTTGCGCCCCGAGTACAAGTTGAAGGTTTGAAATAAAAAATGTGTAGCTTAAAGTGGGATTTCGCACCCAAATCCGGAAGGTCCGTTGGAGACCCCGGGGTAAACCCCTATACCTGTCCTAAGTTTACAACACGGAAAATTCTTTATCATGCAAAGGGCATAAGTTCTAAAAAATATACAACGGGCGCCACGGTAGAGCCGGGTCAAAACAGAGTATAAGTAGGGAGAAATCCCAAAAGTATAAATTTGGTGAAGTCAGGGTTCAACATTCACTCTCCGCCATATGAATGGACCCCGTCATAACAGTACAAAATCAAGAAGTGAAATGGGTACCTGAAACTATACCACAAAGTCAGGGCAAGAGTCTGCCCGCTGGTCCTCTGATCGCGCTGAGGACATATAATACGCCTATACCTAGAATAAAGGATGTCTTCATGCAATACTGAAATATTAACCACACTATCATGCTCCTAATTCATATACGCATAATATTAAGCAAGGCATTAACAAATAATACCAAGTGGTATATCCCTCTTCTACCACCACCCCTCTTCCAGATAGGGTGAAGACTGACCAGTTCGATTCTATAGCATATCGAATCTCATCATCATATTGTGGATCTTGCGAAAAGAAAATAATAATGTTGATAATAGTAAAGGTGTTCCAACGACTCGAATGACTCAGGACGAAACCCGATGGAGATGGGTTGTCCTATGACCCTAGCAAGGACTTTAGGACTCACAAATAACAGTCGTTCTGTATTCAAACGCATACAGAATAAGAATGCTCATTCGTAAGTACAATTCCTAAGCATGATACTACATGACATGCTCTGATGCATATGCAACACTTACATACGATATGACACATCAGGCAGGAGGCACTAGTTACTGAGTAAGCCCCGAAGGTACTTTCCTAGCTAGAGCACCAGCAAAAGAAGAAAAATAACTTTCCAACCTTTTATAAAATATAAAAATATAACATTTTTATACCTTAATCCCCAAATAATATATATTACTGAAACAAATAATTTAAATAACAAAACCGACCCGCCAAAACCCTCCAAAACCACCCGGACGAACAGTGTCGCGGCCGCAGCGCACTGCCGCGCCCGCATCATTCGTCTTCTTCCTCTGTCGTCGGACTGGTTCGATCCTCCATGGTGGAGGTTGGCTCTCCTTCCACTTTCAGACCCTCTCATCCTCTCTAACCCTCAATTCCCAACCCTCAAGAGTATGAAACAAATGGGTTAAATGTAAGGAACAAAACAAGCGCATCTCACCGAGGTATTCGCGAACGTCGGTGCTTCGTTGGAGCTCACCGGAGACTCGATTCGCTGCGTTGAAGAGGGAGGAACCTCGAGTTCGACCTAGGAGAGTAAAGAAAGGTTAAAGAAGGGTTCTTTCATGGGATTTCGAATAGAACGAGAGGTTGAAGCTTACCGACCTTGAAATCGCTAAAACAATGGACGAAATGCTCGGGTAGTGCGGCCTTGCGTCGTCGGAGCTGCTGGGTTTCGATGGGCCTCCTAGCTGCTGATGCTGCTGCTCAAATGGAGGAGAGGATGGGCTTCGATGGAATGAGAAAGAAAGGTCGAATGGGGTGGTCGGTTCTTCTCGGCAAACAGGAGAGCAGCTTGCGGTTGCTGGTTCCGTCTTCAGTTGTGGCGACGTCGACGAAAAGGAAGCTGGTGGTGACGAGGAGCAGTAGATGGAGGTGCCGTGAAGATGGTGATGAAGACTGAAGATGGTGCGGTGTGGTGGCGATGAGGTACAACGGTGAAGAAGGTGATGGAGAAGGTGATGGAGAAGGGGTATGGTGATGGTGAATGAAACTGACGGGGATGATGGTGATTTGAAGGAGGTATGGTGAGGTGAAGGAGTTGGTGAGGATAGAGTGTTGAATTGGTTAACCAATACCCGGAATTAATTCCCGAATACGCGAATTTCGAATCCGGAAATTAGTTCCCGAATGTTTGTTTCCCCGAATCCCTCTTTCTCGATCAATTAGATTTTTAAAATTGAAAAGGAAATCACCATCTGATAATGATTTTGAATTTTCGAGGTCAAGGACGGAAATTGTACGCCAAAGTTTACATTCCGGTCGGAATCCGCTAAACGAGTTTTAAAACCGATTTTAATTTCATTTTTAATTCTCTTTTTCCAAAAAACTAGGATTTAAAAAATCCGATCCTTTACAGGTTAGCCTAACGGTCCGTGTCGATCCTGGTCTGGGTTACCCAGTTGTCCAAGTCTCAACTAGATGGTCATTCCTAGTTGGACTTGCGGGGGCGTGTTAGAGATGTGAATGAGACCAAAAAATTAAGTGTCCCATATCGGAAAGTTGAACATATCAAGCCCTAGTATATGAGTCGGTGAGCAACTCCTTCTATTGCCAATTGGTTTTAGAATGGAACCTCACTCGGCTTGTGTGCTAGGCTCTTAGCGCATCTGCGCCCGTGCACACGACCCCCAGTCATCGGTCCGAGTCGAACTTTGATAAAATCAAAGTATTCATTTGACTACCATTTTGCATATTAACCCTTTAAACTAATTATTCAATCTCATGTAGTATAAATGAAAGCCCACCTTATTTGATATATGCTAAGTGTTCAATATCGACTAAATACCCTAACCCTAACCCTAACCCTAACCATAACTTTAATTAAGCATAAATAATAACACGTACAATCAATTTAATCTCGTATATTGTTAGATGAAATTCTATATTATCGAATATAAACTAATAATTATATCACATTGTTGTGAGCTGAATCTGCCATGTTTTACAGTAACTTTTATATCGATTTCTGTATACATTTCATGCATTTGGGTTAAGATAGTACAGAATCTGTGTAGTTTATGTTTATTTGCCAAAATTATGGAATCTACACCAGTTTCTGTTTAAATCGCAGAAATCGAGGCATTTACAGCAAATTCTACAGAAGGTCAGAAAAGCTCAGAAAACCGCTACAGAAGTCCAAGATCAAAGCAGTGGAACAAGTCCAAAAACCCAGGCTACTCGATCTCGAGTAAGCCTGGTCGACATAGACAAGCCATGACCGAGCAGACATGGTCGAGCAAGCCCGCTCGAGAAGCCAGCCAACCCAAGTTCCGAAGCCAACTCAATCTCGAGGACCGCTAGTCGAGGTCGACGAAGCCATAGCACCAGATCCGAGTCCATCGAGGAAAGCTGCTCGAGAAACCCTAGTCGGCGAGCCACCGTACTCGAAGTCGACTAGGGCTTGTCGAAGTCGACGAGCCGCCCTGAGCCATGTCCGAGCAACCCGAGGGAGTCTAGTCGATGACCCAACCCTTGTCGAGGTCGACAAGGCGTGGTCGAGGTCGACAAGCACCCAGGTGCCCAGGTCCGAGCACATCGAGCACCAGCGAGCCGAGGCGATTAACCCTACTCGAGGTCGACAAAACCTTGTCGAGGTCGAGTAAGGCCGTATCCAGAATCTTCTCGACGAGCCCTTGTCCGAGTAGAGTTGGGATTCCTTGGTGCCGAAGGCGGAAGATTCTATCTGATCTATCAAGTCTATCCATGGAAGGCAATCTATCAACAACATGAAGACATACTACCTAATTTAGAATTATCTTTTCCTTATAGATTTAATTCCATTAAAACATTTATTTATCTTTTAAAGCAATTTAGATATAGATAGATATCTTCTTTCCTAGAATAGCTAGGGAATGAAGGCTATAAATAAAGCCCATGGGGCTCAGTTTTATTCATTCCATCACGATTCAATCATTCAAGACACAGTTAGTTAGTTCCACATAGAGCTTAGGAGTTCTAAGGTTTTTAGGGTTTTGGCTTACAACGAAAGTTGATTGCCAGGATTGTAAAAGGCTTTGAATTTAGTTTATGCAAGTTATTTCTTTTACATCAAATGTCTTTTATTGCGATGAGGCGTGAGTAGTCCACCCACTTCTGGGGCTGGGGTGAGCCCGACGGTGGCCATGTGAGGCAATGCGATAAAGGTCAGATCTTTTGTGCAATTCATCTTCTATCCCTATAAGCATGATTCTTTTGCGAGAGTTGAAGGTGATCCTTGTTTGTATTATTGAAGCGAAAGTGATCTTAATGCAACTTGGATTAATTATGTGAAAAAGGGTTAGTAACAATTAGGGTTTATGCGAAAGCCTCTATATGCCTATTTGTTAATGACGAAGGTTATTTGATGGAAAGCATGATCTTTTATGCCTTTATGTGTTACTTTGCATGGTTATCGTTGTGGTGTTGAAACCCTGGCCTTGGAGGTCTTTTAGCATATTGAGTTTATTTCTGTCGAATTTCTGAATTCTGTCGAAAATCTGCAAATTTACATTTTCTGTTTCTTGTCGATCTAGACGAAGCTTTATCGACCTCGAGGAGTGTCTTGTCGAGGTCGAGGAGGGGTTGTCTTAGTCGAGTTGATTTGCTTCTGTTTTGCTTTGTTCTTTACTTCCTTTGCTTTACTTTCTGTCTTTAGTTAGATCTTTGCTTTTGTTTTAGTTGCCCTTTCCGGGTTTATTTGCTTCTTTCCTTTCTGCGTTTCTGCCTTTTCTGCTGCTTCTGTGAGAATCTACAACTATCTAAGAACTGATGACGTGCTTCCTCGTGGATTCGATCCTGATTTTCTCTTACTACAACGGGAGGAAGTCTTGTATTATTTGCTGAGACAGGGAAGTCATTCTGATCTATACTTTATATTTATTTCAATACTCGATTTACTCCTGCAACAACACACATCTAGTATTTTATAGTAAATTACATATAATCTTTATCAACTTTAGCGGAAAATTAAATCAAAATATTCATTTGACTATTATTCTACATATTAACCCTCTAAACTAATTATTCAATCTCATATAGACAATAATAATCTAATTTCGATAAATCCTATATATGTAACAAATTTCTATAAATTCTAATATATAATATAATTCTAATTAATCCTAGTAATCATTTTCGAACGATTCTAATATGATTTTCAACAAATACGAATCAATTATAATAAAATTTTTGAATGATTCAATTATAATATAGAGTACATTAAACATTACAATTTTTAAAAATTCCCAACCCACACTCATCAAGGATGAGTGTGCACTACTAGAAAAATACAATTAGACATCTGTTGTGAACATATGTCTTTCAAAAAAAAATTCCGATCTTTTTGTGCGTATAGTATTAGATCAAACTTTTTCACATCGGTTTTAAAGTGATTTCTTTTATTGGTTAAAACATCTGTTTTATTTCGAATATAGATATAAATCAACCCCTCAATTTTATTTATGACATATTCACTTGTTGCTAAACCCTCGTTATTTTTCATTTAAAAGCTTATGAAGATGTCCACACCAAGCCAAAATTTAACATTTACATCGCTATTTTTTAAATAACCAATGTATTAAAACAAGATAGACATCTTTTTTATTGTATTTATTATGCATGTATTAATTTCATATATATAATTTAAAATTTTATATTGTTTTAAAGTAATATGGTATGTGTATAAAACTAATATTGTTATTCATATTGATATCGATTTATTTTTGGAAAAGTGACGTCTTTTTATTATTCAACATCATTTTAGCTTTCTGTAACAATGTTATTGTTATAAATATATATCAATTTATATTAACATTGTAATGTAAAATCATGTGCAAGAGATTGATTTAGATTAATTAGATGATGTCTTTTATGATATCGGTATCCATTTTTATATAATGGTACGTATGATTTTAAATCTATAAAGACAATTCATTTTTCCTTTATAATCCCGATGTCTTTTCGTTTGATACACAACCCCCTTTGCTTGATATAAGATATGATTTTGCTTATGAAAATGAACAGATCAATACTTTAATTAACTTATAAAACATACTACATATATGTACATTAACATATATGTAACATCGATAAAATACACTAGGCAACAACACGATTAAAGGTCTAAATACATACGTAGTATTACATATATCTTAGTAGCTCCCATAACAATAAACACCAAATGGCTCAAGAAACCAACCCCAAACTTTGAATCAAAATGGCTGAATGAGTAAATTAACTCCGAAAACAACCGAAAACCTGGGGTAACTGCGCCGAAAGAACAACCCATAAAAAAAGTGTCAAATAGCTCTTAAAAGCATCACCTAAAATAGTTCCAGAACTGACAAAAGCAACAACTCCAAATAACATTGTATTCTTTTTATCTTTCCTCGAGAGGCTGCACAATAACTTTTTTCATAGTTAAGAGCATCCATACCAATTTTGTTACTTTGGGAGTGGATAACTTCTGGAACTTCAAGTCTCATAGAAGCCCCAATGGGAATAAAGCCGAAGAGAGAGCTTGTCACGTGTAGAAAAGAAAAGAGAAGCAGTTGCTGAATATCAAACCGTCCATGGGAAACCTACCTAAAAGAAACACTATGAAGCGTTCTTACCTTTGCTACAGAGAAAAGATCATGGTATAAACACGAGAGTCACTAACAATCAAAATAGGGATTGCTGCTTAAACAAAATACAGCTTGTTTTGGACAGATTCTGCCATAAAAGGGGAACTAGCATTGATGGAATAAACTCAATACCATCATCCCGCCAAAGTTCCTTCATTATGCAAGGTCAAAGAATGAAGTTATTTTTCAGCAAATATTAATGATGATATTTCTGCAGCTATGCCCGTACATAAGGAAATTCTTATTGTATAATATGTTTGACGTTTTAAATTATGCTTGTAATGTTGTTTGAACCACATTTCAAGAATTGAACATGCAAATTTTGAGTTAACTGCGGCACCAAGAAGAAAAAAGTGCATAGAAGGACTACCCATTTAAATGGCAGCATATCCAAATGAGATATCTTGAAAAAAAAGTTTTATGAGAGAAGGTTTATCTATCTAAATGGTTTCTGAATACAGTTTTGAAAGAGACATGCACTAGTTGATGACCAAGCATCTAATATCCATATAATCCATTGGTATGACATCATCTCCAAAGAGAATGCATTAAAATAGAACTAAAATGAAAGGTCTATGACATAAATAATAAATTCCATATTTGGTACATGTAGAAAAGTTCATAATACTAAAATCTAGGGAACATTGTCAAAAGAAATTCCATTAACATCTAACAACCCCATTTTTGTGGTTGTGCATCTGACAGGGAAAAAGGAAACATAGAGAAACAAGGTACAAACTGACATTCAAAGAACGCAGAGAGAGATGAGATTCTAGCCAACTATAGAAGAAAGCTTCGGTGCGACCATTCAACCAACACTACTGGAAAAGATCTGATGAGATCTCAACTGTCAGAACTTACTTAAATGGTAACATACTTCCGTCAATGGCAATTTATCTGTGGTAGTTATTTATTTTTGTTAATTTTCCAAAAATATTCTTGAATAAATAATCTTTAGAGGAGACTATATCAGATATAGCAGAGTTAAAGAAAAAATTATATGGCTCCAGACGTCATGAAACTCAGGTAACATTCCTAAGATTTAGGATCAATGTGGATGCTCAACTCTGGGAAAATCCTAATTGGGTAATGATGCTTCTTGAAAGCTAAATTAATTGCAAAATTAAGAGAAACTAAGAATATTCATGCTTTCTTGAACAATATAGTCATAAGAGTAATCATAGACAAGATAATAATATCAAGATAACTACTTAAAAGTGCCTACCACATAAAGCCCAACATTTTAACGTTCTTTTATAACAAAAAAAAGAGCATGCAAACATAAAAGAAGATGGTAAACATTTCTTTTGTTGTGTCAGTCCCTTCAAATAGTATTTGTTAGTGCTGAAGACAACTTTCATATGCTTATTAATTGATAGTTATCTAATGATCTACACAAAGGTCTTGAATAGATTTAAGAAACAAAAGTGCATTTGAAAACAAAAACAAGTAACTTGTTATGAAAGGATAGAGGAATTCAAGTATTCAGAAATATACGTCGAACACATCGACGAATAAACAAGTACCAAATATAGTCAAATTTGGTCAAATATTTGTAAACATCCACAACTTTCAACACTTCAAGCTACAGAAAACGTTACAAAAATTATGAATTAAAAAAAAGAGAAAACATAATCTTGAACGACCAAAGCCTTCAAGTTCGAAATCATTTATAGATATCTTGAATTAGGGTTTATGGGGGTATATTAGTAATTTTACATATAAAATATAATTATATAATATAAGTCGGGTGACAGGTCGGGTGATGGATCGGGTGATGGGTGGGGAATGTCTTCACCCGAATCCGACTCGACCCATCACCCGTTCACCCATCACTAATTTAAAATCCGCTTTATTTCGGATTTTCACCCCCTTTTTTGGGTCGGGTGAGACGGATATCTGTCGGGTGCGGGTCGAATTGCCATCCCTACCTGTTTGTTCTCCGTCTCCACCTCCATCCCTATATTGAAATCAACCTCTCTACAAAATTTAAATTAAAAGAAAGTTAGCACATTCAAATATCCCAAATATCCTTAATTAGTTGCCTGGTTAGATACGACGGATTTTAACGACACTTCATTTGAAATCCCAATTAAATGAAAAGGGGTCGCATTTGGGGAATAAGTTCTGAAGAATTCCCGTGATTGAGTTATTGCTTTCCATTGACCCCAAATATCTAAAATAAGTAAATAGGATGGCTAGAATTATGGTCTTAATTATAATAGGAGCTAATCAGCACACATGTAGCTGCAAAACCATTCCAAAACCCACACAAATCTGCAATTATACTATTGAAAACCAACTGTAAATCCACATGATACTCCAAAAAAATCAGCAATTACATTATGATGGCTATGTGCTTTAGTTTTTGTCTTTCCTTCTTTCTTTTTTATCAATAAAACACAAATTTCAGCACCAATGAACAAATTCATCACAAATGAAAGAAAGATATCCAACCAAAGCAAGAGAAATGCAAACAAAGTCACATAACAAAAAAAAAAATCAGATTATACAAATTTCAGATTTTTTTTACCATAGAAACACCATGATCAATCTCTAAATTAAGATATTAAAAAAAGGGCAACACATAATGGAACAAAAAATAGGTAATAGACCTTGCTTAGATGGATATGCCCAACATGTCCGTTTTCTAACTTATAACTTTCAACAGAAACCACTGGACTCTTGTACCTGTTAGAAGATTAACCAAGGACATGACATTTTAAGACAAGTGTCATAATAGATCTGAATAAGGAAGCAATAGAGAAAAAAAATAATTCAAATTTTCAAAGAAATAGTTGATGGACAGGGCATGGAATACACTAAAGACTATAAAGATAGAACAAGTACAAAACCCAGAAGAAGAGAGACAATCACAACATTCTACAATATCTACAATGTTTCTTTGCCTTATCTAAAGGAGATGAAATGTCTAGGTGATAAGAATGAAGCAAACACAACACACTGCATAAGATAAACATTTCATGATTATGGATTACAAGATATTATAACTTTATAAGTTGTCTAGTAAAGGAACATTAAGAGAACTACTGAATACCTAAAATTGTTCAGAGTTAGAAGCAGTATTATCTCCTTGAAGAGGTCTTCATTGAATATAGAGAATACCTTAAAGCCGTTCACAAGAATATCTACTGCTTTTGCAGAGATCTCAGATCTACAATACCACAATCATCAAAACCAGACATTTCAATATTAGAACCCAAAAAAAATCCATGTTAAACAAAATAATAGCAACAATAACTACAAAGTGAAAAATGGAAATACAATTGAATCATCCGGAAATGAGAAACTCCACCAATTAAACTTCATCTTACCTGTCCAACACTTCCAAATACATCTGAGGGCGTTTTGTTCTATGATTTGGGGAATCATCACAGATTTTTGGAGATTTGAGGGATTGGGGTTTTGGTTTTGTTTGGATTTTGAGGATGAAAAAGAAACATGAGGTACCAGCGTCAACGTTAAGGCGGGGGAGTGAGCCGGGACGAAGGATTCAACGAAGAAGAAGAAGAAAACCCGGGTGGTGAGGGGCGGCCAGATAGGAGGTGTCGGTGAGGGTCGGCCAGGATCTGGGGTACGCAGTTGCAGGCGCGAGTCAGGGCGGCGGTAGGGAGGCAGCCGCGTATGACTACAGAAAGGGCTAGAGTGTGAAGGTTAGAGGAGAGAAGGCTGGCGGCTAGGTTTTTTCAAAAGGAAAGCTCTCAGATCTGCAAAGGGAAGAGGAGAAGACGAGGATGAAAGTTGGGAGAAAGAGTAGTGGTGAGGGCGGCGGTGATGGCAGTAGTAGCGGCGGTGGCGACAAGGGCAGTAGTGGCGGCGGTGGCGGTAGTGGTGGTGATGGTGACATTCAGGCGGGGGGAGACAAAGAGAATTGGGAGAGAGGATCGAGAGGTTTGTTCCATCTGTTCAAGGCAAGTTCGGAAATAGGTCCTATTATCACTATGGCCGGGTGTTAAAAAAAATCTAAGTATGGGCTGGCATTCAAACTTCAAACACTTAGAAAATTTCATCGGGCGCGCGTTTTAAATTTTTTTAAATTAACAATTTAACATCTGTCAAAAAAATTCAACAGTTATTTTAAGTTTTTTTTAACATCACAAATTTATTCGGAAATCCGCCTATACACCGTCTAGTCCCACCTATGCGCCGCCTAACCCAACGATTATTCAATTTTAACTTCTAGGCATGTGATTAGCCGACTTAGGGTTTTTTTATCACTCAAGTTGGGATGTATTTGCCATTGATTTGAACCTATTGTTTTAAATTTTAGGAGGTTTAGAGTCGCTAGTCCGTTTATTTACTTTAGTGTTAGTTAAGCACCGCGAATTTGGGTTTATAAGTGATATTATTAATTATTATTACATTGTATGAGTTACTGACATGTGGTATGAGCTAAAATATAAAGAAATAATCAAGTTTGTTTTAAGTCTGCCTAGGCGCCCGCCTCGCCACCAAGGTGCTAGGCTGTCACCCACCGCCTAGCGGTCGCCTAACGCCTTTAAGAACATTGGATATTCATATTCAGATTATGTCAGATGTGTGGATAGTAGGAAGTCAACATTTGTTTATGTGTTCATATTAGCTGAAGTAGAAGTATCATGGAAGAGTAGAAAGCAATCCGCCATTGCTACTTTCACCATGGAAGTAGAATTTGTGGCAGCTTTGAGGCCATTATGCATGGATTGTGGTTGTGGAACATATTTTCTCAAGACTTGGGATTGTTGACAATATATCCTAACTGCTAAGAATTTATTGTGATAATTCCATAATAGTCTTCTTCTCAAAGAATGACAAGTACTCTAAGGGTGCTAAACACATTAATGTGAATTACTTGGTAGTTAAAGAAGAAGTATATTAACAAAAGGTGTTTATTGATCATATAGGAACTTATCTGATGGTAATAGATCATTGACTAAAGGATTGTCTCTCAAGGCGTTCATTGGTCATATTGAGCACATGTGTGAGTAAAGGACGATGCCTTGATAGCTTAATTAAGGTGTGCTTATTACGCTTATTACATTTTGAATTCACTTATGGGTGTGTTTATGTGTTATTATATATCATCAATCATTATAGTATGTGTACACATGTTAGTTAATTTGATGACATAAGTATTTTGACAGTTATGGTATTTCTCAAATTTTAAAGTGGCATTGAGTTTGGATTGATGTGTGATACAAGAAAGAGATCACGTCGCTCAATGACATGTGACCATCATGATTCAATCAATTCTAATTCAATTAAGGTTATTAATGGTATATAGACTTGATAATAAAAGTTTGCATTTACAATTGATATTTAAACAATAAGTCGTCACATGGACCAAGTGGGAGAATGTAAGAATATCTCTATAAATGTTTATATGGACCATGTTTCTTTGGTTTAATTGTATCATATTAAGTCCACATATATTTTATTAGATTTAATTATGATTTTAATATAAGAGTCGGAGACCGTGATGTAGTTTTACCTAATTAAAGACATTAAAATCAAGAGGGTTTTTAATTAATGAAAGCATCTTCCGCTTCTCCTGGTTAAAATGATAGATGCATTTTTCGATTCTCCCAATTAAGGGTTAAGTTACATAAGAGAACATCAAAGAGAAGTACAAGTTACTCCTCCATTAAATATGTTAATTCTTTTATTAAATGTGGAGAAGAGAAAACATATGAGATGAAGTATTACTGAGTATGTTCTTATGTACTATGCAAAGCAAAGGGAATTAATAGTTTTAATTCATCATGAAACACCTAAACGAAAAGGTAAGGAGAGGAAAATAACATTTACTTATATTTTGATATTTGTGTTTCCGCAACAAGTTTTGATCTAATGGATTCAGGTAGTTATTTGTATATGTCACTATGCAAGTCATTACAAGTTGATTTATACAAAGTCTAGATCCTATATGTTACATATTTCTTAACTATTTTGACATTGAGATAATAAAACAGTCGGTCCAACCTATACATACAAACCCTAAACCGAAACTATCACAAAACCCAAGCTATTCGGATCCTGCCCAAGTAATCCAGTTTTTTAGGAGACTATCAGGTTTTCTCAGGAAGCTATCCGATTATCCTTCCCAATGCATCTGGCTTTCTCTAGAAGGTATCTGGTTATCTTGCCTAGTTACCTGGTTCCTGCCATGTCGCTATTCACTTCCTCCCCTAAAGTTAATCATTTTTCTAAAGAAATTCAGGAGGAGATGTGTGTAAGATCACCCCACCCTACGACATGATGAGACTTCGGATTAGTCACATATAGGGGAATATGTTAGGCTACCATCTTCATTTGTTTAATTGTTTTGTGTGCAAGCTGGTAAAAGAAGTTAAGCAATTTTTGTTGTTGGGAACTAGCTGCATTATATGTGGAGCTGACTTGTATCTGGTTGCGGTCATTTGAATGTGTCTGGTTGCATGACATTGAGTCATGTTTACCCTACAAAAAAGAAAACAAAATGTTGACTCATGTTTAGCCTACAAAAAAATGTTGTCATGAGAGGTTGCTAGCTACTAGCTCATGGACAACAAAAGGAGGACATCATCAGCTATGCGGGATATTTTTTCTTCCAAGTGATGACCGGTGTAATATTCTTCAAGGCATAGGAGGAAAAGTGTCAACATGTGCAATGCTTAATTCAATAGCGAGGCATGTTGTTACTTCTTTAGGCACATTATAGCGACTACTGGAGAGCAATTCAATGCATCTATTGATCGGGGAAAACAATTCAATAAGCTTGCAGAATTGAGTATGACCAACCAGTGATGATAGCAGGTCAACTTGGAATGCCAACAAAATGTTCTATTTTTCTTATGGTTCACTAGTTTTTTTTTACATTGAATAAGCATTGAGGACAAATAACAATAACATTCCCATATGTCCCGCCGGGGCAGGGTCTGGGGGGGGGGGGGGGGGGGGGGGAATTGTATGCACTCTTTCCCCGACAATGTCGAGAGAGTGTTTTATAGCCCAGACATTAGCATATACTCAAAGACAAACGTCAAAGGGCAAAAGAACAAGTATAATCATGTGAAAACTAAGGGCGAAAAACACAAGAGAACATGCAAGTACAATAATAGAAAGACAGACTAAATTAAGGAAGAAGATTAAGGGATGTCATGGTTTGAGAACGGAGGGGGGGGATCCGCTCTCGACCACACCTCGTGGGCCAGTCTAACCCTCTTTGACATGAATGCTGCTCCTCCAAAGTGTTCTATCCATAACCATACTCTCGTTAAGGTTCGGATGAGCAAAATCCTGTCCAATCACCTCCCGCCAACTCTTTTTCGGTCTTCCTCTACTCCGTCGAACTCTATCAATCTTCAAATTGTCACACATGTGCACTAGCACGCCCAGGTCCCTCCTCTGCACATGTCTAAACCAACGAAGTCTTGACTCCCGTAACTTGTCTCGGATACTGCATACTCCTACTTTGTAACGGATAACATCGTTTCTGATCCTGTCGAGTCTCGTAAATCCACTCATCCATCTGATCATCCTCATCTCTACCACCATAAGCCTCTGCTCTTGTGCCTTCTTAATTTCTAGAAAGTGTAGTATGGTTGAATAAGCATTGAGGAAAAATCTTTATAAAGATAAAAGAGTAATGTTAGTAATTGAGATAGGGGGTTGGAAGTGTAATTTCTAGAAAGTGTGGTATGGTTGTATAAATACCTATTGATCAGTATAAAACCAGCACCGCAAGTGTACGACGTCGATTGTAGCATATCGAGTGTCAAATTCACGAGGACTATGTGAATATCAATTATAGAACCTCAGCTAATTAGCTAAGCCAAATAAAAGATGCGATTTTTAAGAGAATTTAAAAAATAAAGAAATAAATAAGAAAAATAACAAATTACAAGGTTTTTGAAATAATATGATTAAATGCAATCTAGAGTTAGACTTTACCACAACAATGCATCATTGATAAACCAATTTAATTTTCATGCCTGAACAAATTAAAAAGCAATATTTTAAAGCTAAACTGTATCTAAATTCATTATCACTCTGAATGCGCATGTCGTAATAAATATGTCCGATATAATTAATTACCACTTAGCTAACGCAAGTTGCAAAATTAATCAAGTTGAACTTGTAAGCATTTAGACCCTAGCAAGAAATTTGATAAAACTTTTTCTTGCTCAATCCGCATAACGAATTCAAACCTAAGTGATCTACGATAATTTATCATACTCAAGAGAACTAAATAGATTGCTCATAAACATTTCTCAAGTTTAATCCTAATTTTCCAATAAAGTTATAAACTTTATCAATTTATTCAATCTCAATTTGCAGTTTTCAAATGTTGATCATCAAAAACGATTCCAATCAACACAAAATCAATCAGATTAAGTACTCATGGATTAAATCAAAAAAATAATAGAATTTATATATTCAGGCAATCATAAGTATGTCTATCTTAGCATTATTAGGATCACCCACTACTACAATTAAGCCCTATTGTTGCACTTTATTGTGGCGTTTAATGTAATGTGGCGGTTTTTGAAGCGGTTTAGGCTATTGTGGCGGTTATAGAAGCGGTTTTGATCATGGTTTATCATAATACCTATTGTGGCGGTTTTAAAGATTCTAATGTGGCGGTTTTATGACCTATTGTGGCGGTTTTAAAGATTCTAATGTGGCGGTTTTATGACCTATTGTGGCGGTTTTTTAAAACACTTTTTCCCTACCTATATTGCAACAGATATTTGGACCTATTGTGGCGGTTTTTTAAAACACTTTTTCACTACCAATATTGAAGCGGATATTGAGACCTATTGTGGCGGTTTAGAAACTTATAAATTTCGCGCCCTCCAAACGCGCCATAGTTCATTTCCTTAAAGAAGCTAAATCCTTAAATACTTTAAAAAAATTAATACAATTTTTTTATGATAAAAAAATAATACAAATAAATTATAGAGCTATTCATTTTTCTAAAAAAACATAAGCAATTACGGAGTGGATTTAAAATGGTTATAAATTAAAGCAGCTATTCAATTTATATTTTTTTTAAAAAGTGTAAGCAATTAAATTTTTAATACAGAAAAAATTAAAGCAGCTGCTAAATCCTTTTGATTTTGATTTCTAAAAATCAAAGCTTCCACACCGCCTCACGAGTCATGCCATTTGCGAACTGTCGAAGACGTACATCACCAAAGTATGAATTCCGAAGACGGCGCGGGCAATTTCACACATTGAAGAGGGCGTGGGCAAGCTTCCGAATTGCATCAGTTGGCGACTACTTTGAGCATCCGAATTACGGGCGTGGGCAAGCATCTCAGAGGGAAAACAAAGAGGGCGTGGGCAAGCATCCGAATTAAGGACGGCGACTTCGAGCGGTAAGTTAGACCTAGATTCCGATTTTGTTTAATTGGTTAGTAATTGTGTTTGAATTTGGTGCGGTGATGAAGAAATATGAGGATTCAATTCCTTTTCTACTTTATTTTTGGCAATTGCTTTTGATTGAATTAGGGTTTTTGATGTTCAGACAAACAAAGGAAGAAAGAGGGAAGAAATTGATATTTGCATTATGAGAATTTGTTTGTTACAGCTTAAAATTACTAGTATTTATAGAAGCAAAGTCCCCACTTATACAAAGTGATCACATAGTCCAACAAGGGTTATGAAAATGGAACACTGGTGCCTGAATTTCCTTGCATCTTGGTTTGTTTGAAGGGGATTTGGCTGTAAAGAAGTTCATATCTGGATAAATTCAGGCAATTGGTAGAAGGGGTTTGATGAATTTGCCCATCAAATTAACAAATGAATTTAAGTTAATTTCAACTATCAAAAAAAAAATTGACAGATGATTAACTTCACCCTCCTTCCAATTTCGACCCCTATCTGTATACTCTGTATATCTTATCAGTGGGAATTCACCGTCAATTTTAGTTAAAGTTACGAATTTCATCGATCATTAGAAGTTTAAATCCGCCAAATCATTTATAAGTTTTGTGTTATATATTGACTTATTTTAATGATTGCATTCCTTTTGGATTTGTTTTGATTATGTCTAGGAACAACGAATTTAGACAATACCGAAAGTATATGTATAAATGGGAGAATACTTATGCAATAAAATAACTAAATATATACATTAGGTTCATACTTTCTAAGATGGTGGCTATTGCACATCATGGGGGATGCTAAGGATATAAACAACAAAATTCCAATATATAAATAGTTTAATATAGTCGGTTGGTCCATATATATAAATAAAACATTATTTGATGGTTATTAATGAATACTTTAAGCAATTCTGTATTTTGTTGCTTCAAGAACCTTTCATGAATATTTGTTATATAGGCGTTAGTTGTTTTGTGAGTTGGCCGAAAGTTAAAAGTTAGGTTTATGTGTTCTTTGCTTTTATTATATAATTCTTTTCATGAACTAGGTAACCTTCTTGTGTTGCTTTGGATTATCCTTTACATTTCGAGATTAAGCCATCTGAGAACTATCTTTTGCAGTCTTAATGAACCACAATCATAGAATATGTTGTATTATCTTTTAGTTGTCTTAATGAACCACAACCATAGAATTAAGAAGAAACTTTTAGCAATTGTTTTTGGTTTCTGCCTAAAAGCCTTGTCCACTGTTAAATATGTTGATTCATAAACATTAATGCATTTACATTAGGTAGTTCATTCAGTTGAATGTTGACAGTATGTTCAAACAGAAACCAGTCATTATATTCCAATATTTATAACAAGCTTGTTTGCTTCGACTATATGCTATACGGATTTATTTAAATTTACCATATTTGTAGTTTTTTTCCTACAAAAATTACTTGGGTGGTGTTATAGTATAATGTTTCAATTAGATATAGTGCTTGTTATATATTTTCTCTTGATAAATCGTGATTAGGCATGGATAAAAGTAACATGAAATGGTGGATGTTCCCTCGATGGAGTAAGGAGTATGAAAATGGAGTAGATGAGTATACGGAAAAGACATTTTCAATTGAAGGTCAAGGAAATGAAATCCGTTGTCCTTGTAAAGAATGTCATTTTAGGAATTGGTTAAGTGGAAATGTAGTGAAAGATCATCTGATTGCTAAGGGGTTGAGTCAACTGTGGAAGGCACCAACAGATTTAGAGAGTCGGGAGGAGGAAGTTGTTGATGATGGTATGGTGAACACCTTTGATGATAATGTAGATGATCTATTGCATGACACCTTGAGAAATGGGCAAGATGAAGAGACAAGGAATTTTTACAAACTAGTGGAAGATGGACAAGAAGAATTATTTCCTGGTTGCAAGAGATTTTCTAAGCTTTCGTTCACTATTCGATTATTTCTTTTTAAGAGGGATCATCATCTGAGCAATGCTGCATTTGCTGAGTTATTGAAAATTTTAAAGGTTATTCAACCAGATGCAAAGTTGCCTAGTTCTTTCAATGAAGCCAAGCATGTTCTTAAGGTCTTGGGTCTTGATTACACTAAGATAGATGTGTGTCCTAATGATTGCATGTTGTATTGGGAGGAAACCACTGATGCAGAATGTTGTTGTATTTGTAACACTTCTCGGTGGAAAGTAGATGAAAAAGATGAGCTAACAGGAAAGGTTAGTCAAATTCCGGCAAAAGTTCTTAGATACTTCCCTATTAAGAAGCGGCTACAGAGGTTGTTTATGTGCTCAAAAACTGCGGGTCAGATGAGATGGCATGCAAACGGACGTCCCAAGGATGGTCTTTTGAGACATCCAGCTGATGGTAATGCTTGGAAGAACTTTGATCTAAGGTATTTTTCATTTAGTGGAGATGAGCGCAATGTGAGATTAGGTTTAGCTACTGATGGATTTAACCCATTTAACACATTGAGTATAGTGCATAGTACTTGGCCTGTTATCTTGAGCAATTACAATATACCACCGTGGTTGTCTATGAAGCCCGAGTTCTTAATGCTAGCATTGCTCATTCCAGGCCCTTCATCCCCAGGAAACAATATTGATGTGTACATGCAGCCTTTAGTGAAAGATTTGAAATATTTATGGGAGTTTGGAGTAGATACATATGATGCTTATAGTAACCAGATGTTTAAAATGCATGCTGCTTTGCTGTTCACTATAAGTGATTATCCGGCTTATGCAATGTTATCCGGATGGAGCACAAAAGGGAAGTGGGCATGCCCCTGTTGTCATTACGAGACTTGCTCGCAGTGGTTGAAACATAGTGGAAAGTTCTGTTACATGGGACACCGTAGGTTTCTGCCAATGAATCACCCATATCGGCGTAATAAGAGGCAATTTGATGGAAAGAATGAGACTCGAAGTGCACCAGTTCGCTTGACAGGACATGAATCTATATAGCTACTGAGCGGATTTGAAAATAGGTTTGGAAAGGAGATGCGGCCGGATAAGAAGTTGATTGACGTTTGTCCTTGGAGAAAGAAGTCAGTTTTTTTTGAATTGCCTTACTGGACAGATGTTGATTGTCGTCATTATCTAGATGCGATGCACATAGAAAAGAACGTATGTGATAATGTGATTGGGACATTGCTAGAGATCCCTGGAAAGAATAAAGATCATTTGAATGCGCGATATGACCTTAAAGAACTTGGTGTAATGCAAGAGCTTCAACCTAAGTTGATAGACGGAGGTCGACGAGCTGAAATTGCAAGGCCATGCTTTTGGATGACATTGGATGAGAAGCGTAGATTTTGTAATGTTGTTAAGAACGCAAAGTTACCACAAGTATGTGACTCCAACATTGCTCGATGTGTTCAAGATAGGAAAATTACAGGTTATAAGAGTCATGATGGTCACTTTTTAATGCAGTATTTACTTCCTCTTGCTGCAAAGGAAACTCTTCATAAGGATGTTGCTATTCTTTTAATCAGATTGAGTGCATATTTTAAGGGTATATGTAGTAAAACCATTGACCCTGCAGATCTTGATTATTTGGAAGCTGAAATAGGTGATATTCTCTGTGAATTTGAAAGGATCTTTCCGTGGTCATTTTTTGACATTATGGTTCACTTGCCCATCCACTTAGTTGAAGAGATTAGACTCGGAGGTCCTGTTTGTGTGAGATGGATGTATCCAATTGAGAGATACCTTCGAAAGTTGAAGTCTTTTGTTCGAAATAAGAGTCGTCCAGAAGGATCAATTGCAGAAGCGTACTTGGCAGATGAATGTGTCACATTTTGTGCTTGATATTTGCATGATCAATCCCCTATTATGGATGAACATGTTGAGAATAACGAGTTTCATTCCATTTTCCCAAAGATGGGTCATCCCCTATTTGGAAAAGGCAAGAGAAAAAGGGCAGGGCGTGATCACTTCAAGGCTGATCCTAAACAGTGGGCCCAAGCGCATCGATATGTTTTATTCAATTGTGAACATGAAGAAGTTGAGAGATACATTAGGTACTACGGGACATTTTGTTTTGTTATTTAGCATGTTACATATTTGATTCCATTTTTTATATATTTTTACTTTAGGAAGGCTTATGTTTGTATTTCCATACAGTGAGCACGAAAAATCTGTTGGTAACAAGAATAAAAGAAAGTGGCAAACTGCACAAAGCCATAGCAATGATTTCATTGATTGGTTTAGAGAGAGAGTTCAGGGTGAGCTTCGTCAAGGTTTACATGTGACAGATTTGATTAAATGGTTATCAGCTGGACCCACTTTGTTTCCCAAAAGGTATAGTGGGTATTTTATCAATGGCTATAAGTTTCACACTATGAAACGTGATAGAAATAGTGCGACTGAAAATAGTGGTGTCACTACAATAGCTTCAACTTCAAGCTTTTCTAGCACCAAGGATCAGAATCCTATCATAGGTGATGTCACTTACTATGGCTCAATTGAAGATATTATTGAGATATTTTATGAAGATCATTGCAGTGTCATCTTATTTGGGTGTGTTTGGTATCACTCGGATGAAGACAACTTGGGAATTACTCGAGTAAATCTGAAGAAGCTCATTTCTAAAGATGATCCATTTATCTTGGTTTCACAGTCACATCAGGTTTTTTATGTTGAAGACTCAATGTCAAAGGATTGGTATTATGTTGTGCAAGATCTTCCAAGATATCATTTTGATGCAAAGGATGAAAGTATTGATACATTTGCTCATACATATTGGAATGAACCACATTGTTCAAGCCGAGTTAAGTTCTCTAGTACAAATGGGGAGAGAGAAATAAGTCATACACGAGCTGATGTACCTGCTACAGTAGTTGACGTGCCAGCACACCTTGACCAAGAGGAGATGGAAGAAAGCTAAAGTTTAACTTTTGGGTTATTAGTCTAGTATGTTTTATTTCTTATTATTTTCAAGTAAATAAAATCAATAACTTTATTAGTCTAGTATTTTTTATTTTCAAGTACAAAAAAATCAGTAAATTTACTAGTCTAGTATTTTTTATTTTCAAGTGAATAAAATCAGTAACTTTATTAATTTTTTGGTATTTGACGAATGGTACATATTTGATTCCATCGATATCTCCTTTGAATGTATGCTTTGCTTTGGCCAATTGTGAGTTGAGCTTGAACTTTTGGCCATCTGTAACTCCTCTAACAGCGTGGTTGATTCAGTGTCCTCCCTTAAAGCAGTAAAAGCCCTGGCATATTCCTCTTCTGCTAACTTGGCTCTTGCTGAGATGTTTGACGAATGGTTTTTGTTTAGATTTGTCAGGGATGTTTAAGCTTTTGCAGCGTCTTAAACTCAGTCTCTTTCAACCTAATAGCTTTTTTCCTGACCATCATTAATTCCTCTAGAAGTGTGGTTGATTCAGTGTGCCTGAATCAATTCTTTGTCATTTGATGTATGGAATTAGTTCTAGTTTCATCTGGATTTTTATTATTTCCTTCGTCTCTTTGGTCTTTTTGGAGCTGAGTATATTCTTCATAGATAAAGTTTGATGCCCTTTGGAAGGGATTGCCGTGTATGTTATCCCGAGAATCCCGAGAACTGAATGAATCATATGAAACTCTAGGCAGATCAATCAGATTACTGAAGAAATGATAAGTTCTGATTCATCAGTTTTAGACATTAGAGAAGCAATTTATCCCTTATAGGACGGATCTGGATAACCCTCTATATGGTTCCTGGTCTTGTTTGAGAGCAAGTAAACCATTATACTGCCATTTATACGTGAAGATTCCAGTGACTATTGCAATCTCCTCAGTTCATATCTATATCAATGGCAACCAAAGCCGAGTTTGCAAAGTTCATGTATGTGAATCCAGGTTACACAGAGTAGGTATAACTTAATAATGCCAATAGTGACTTCCATCTCATTTGTTGTCGTATTAGTTATCCTGTTAGACCTTATGAACTAGTTTATCAATGCCATTTATGGGCAAACTCATCCTTTAGTTCGTAGGGGTGTGCATTACCGGGTACCCGACACGAACCGGTTAATTGTGTCGGGTACCCGAAACCGTTAAGCCCAAATCTCCCGAACCGTATCCGAACCATTTAAACCCGGGTACCCGACACGGTTAAGGTATTCGGTTCCGTGTCGGATACCCGGGTACCCGACACGATCCAAGTGGTTGATGCGGTGCTCAGTGCTCACTGCTGCGCTGCTACCTACTGTATTACAAATTTACAAGGGCTGAGGGCAAACAACAATTGAAAGTTTCAATTGTGTACCGAGTATAGATACTCACTGGAATGAATTTTAAATTTCTATGTGCTGCTACTGTGGTCTTGAAAGGCTTAGGAAAGAGCAAAAACGTCCAATTCGATTCGAAAAAGATAGACTAACCATGGTCTTGACTCTTGAGAGGCGAAAGCTTCGAAAAATCGATTTAGATCTGTTGATTTTGAGAGTCGAGAGGGCCGAACGGTGAGATTTGTGAAGATTTGAGATGAGATTTGTAAGGGATTTGTGAGAATTCGAAAGAAAAACGTCAAGAGGGGCTGCTGCGTTGCGACGGCTGCGTCCCTGTTTCTGAGCGAAGAGGGTCTGAAGTCTGCGATTAAAAAGAGAGAGCGTCAGATAGGGTTTTTCACTCTCACAGTTTGGGAAAAAAGAAAAAAAAGTTAGAGGCCGGCATGAGGACTCGAACTCGGGCTTGTTTACAAGGAAAAAAGAGATGCGCTAACATAGAACCAGTTGGGCTAACGAACTTTATTGATTTATATAAGATTCTATTTATACTAGTATTATACTGCCTAACCTAAAATTAAAAAAAAAAATTAAAAAAATTTAAACGGTTCGTGTCGGGTATCCGACAAGGCGATTTGCCCGACCCGAACACGAACCGTTTACAACCGTGTTTTATCGGTTCGTGTCATTTTCGTGTCGTGTTTTTTCGGTTTCGGGTTTTTTCGTGTCGTGTTTTCGTGTCGTGTTTTCGGTTTCGGGTTTTTCTGCACACCCCTATTAGTTCGTATGGGGATTGGGTTTGGGACAAGTTAATGGCATTGGTTTTTAATGCTAATAAAATCAAAAGTGGGAAGAATATGGCATTGGTTTTTGTGTTCTTGTATCTGGATGGTTTCAATTAATGGTTCCTTTATATGCATCCTTACTTTTGACTTATATAAATTACATATGTCATATATATATAGGGTGAGGTTAAAGTGAAAAAGGGGCTTAAAGTGAAAAAAATGCTTAAAGTGAAAATGAGGTAAATTACACGCGCTGGAGAAGCAGGCAAGCAGCGTTGCACTCGGACTCACGCACCCACACCCACCTCGAGCCACCTCCGGCCACCAGCGACCAGCTTCCCTCGAGCCCACCCCGGTGCGCAACCCCCGAGCCCTGACTTGGCCTGGTTCGAGCCGCCCCGACGTGGCCGACCTGTTCGACGCTCCCACCAGCGCGCAGCTTCGCTGTCGGCCTACCACGCCGCCCACGAGCCACCTCCAGCCACCAGCCACCACCTGCTCGAACCCCCTCCCTCAGCCGCACCCCTCGAGACCGGAACCCACATGGTTCGAGCCCAGCCGAGCTCACACCGAGCCCATCTCCCCCATAAGTGCTGTTCGACATTTTTGGCTCGGAATACCTTCGAAATCCCGATTTTGCTCCTTCTTTCAACTCGAATTTGGTATGATTTCTAACCCTAAACTTGTTTATTACAATTATTTATATTGTTTGAATGATTTAGGTTGAGATTGAAAACCTAGGGTTTGATTTAGGAGCGGAATTTGGGGCTTTTTACCAAAAGCCAAATTGATTGAAATTGATGATATGGTTGTGTTGTTGGGTTGATTTTGAGCTAATTTCATGTTCATATCATTGTCAAGTTGTTTATAGATCATTAGCTAATTGGATTTTAGAATTTTATAGTGCGATAAGCTTTAGAATTTGGGGCTTTTTTCCAAAAGCCAAATTGATTGAAATTGATGATATGGTTGTGTTGTTGGGTTGATTTGGAGCTAATTTCATGTTCATAGCATTGTCAAATTGTTTATGGATCATGATCTAATTGGATTTTAGAATTTTATTGCGATATATTTTAGAATTTGGGTTTTTTTTTTTGCCAACATCCAAATTGATTGAAATTGATTATATGGTTGTGATGTTGGGTTGATTTGGAGCTAATTTCATGTTCATAGCATTGTCAAATTGGTTGTGAATCATGAGCTAATTGGATTTTAGAATTTTGTTGCGATATGCTTTAGGTCGATTAGGTTCTTCTATTTTAGCATGAAAATCATAATTTAGCTTATTAGCTCAATTGGTAGAGCAATGTGCGTTTGCACAAAGCTGTGGGTTCAAATACCACACAGGTTACATAATAGACAAGAGTGCAACAATCGCAAATTGTTAATCATGCACATTATAATCTTAGTTATGCACAATTGTATACTACTTTTGCACAATCCTATCTTACTTTTGCACAATTGTATTATTAGATATACACAACATAATGTTACATTTGCAAAACATAGTGTTATATTTGCACAACTTAAAGTTATATTTTGCACAATATAATGTTATATTCGCACAACATAATATTATATGTGCACAACGTAACATTATATTATTAGATATGCACAACATAATGTTACATTTGCAAAACATAGTGTTATATTTGCACAACTTAAAGTTATATTTGCACATAATAATGTTATATTCGCACAAGATAATATTATATGTGCACAACGTAACATTATATTATTAGATATGCACAATATAATATTACATTTGCAAAACATAGTGTTATATTTGCACATCTTAAAGTTATATTTGCACAATATAATGTTATATATGCATTATATCATCTTATTTGTGCACATTATCATTTTATTATTGCACTTTATAATCTTATTCATGAACGGGAACACAAAAAAAGCAACCATAAATAGTTTATGCAGGATTTTGAACTCGAACCTTTGTGCATGGGCACATCACTATACCATTTTTTGAGCTAATAGGCTTTTAATGACACATGTTGCATTAAAGTACAAAACTGTCATAAAATAACGGTCCATAGAGAAAATTTTTGGTAGAACACATTATGAAAATGCACATTTATTAATAATAACATTTGTTGTATTATTTGTTCACTTTATATTTTGTAATCTCATCTTTTTCCCTTTTTAAAATAAAGACAAAAATTGTGATGTAACATTCTTGTTGTATTTTTTTAATATTATAGTTGCACCTAACAATATTATTTCAAATAAAAATTATGGGCTAAAATCTGTAATTTTCATAATTGAAATAAGGGCAATATTCGTATGAATTGAAAGTTTGGGGGAGGCGTGTGAAATTTACCCCATAATTAGGGTCATTTAACCATTTTCCCATTTACTCATAAAATTAGGCCCATTTACACCAAAATTAGGCCCATTTATTCATTACTCACTTAATTAGGCCCATTTACCTTTAAATTAGGTCCATTTACATCCAAATTAGACTATTTTTATTTTAAGAGGGGTTTTCATCTTAAGCCCCATTTTCATTTGAACCTTTACCTATATATATATATGCACTACTAAAATCTTTGTTGTTTCTACTTTTTGTTTCAGCTTCGTACCGATACAAGTTGATTCCACTAACGCTACGAGAAGATGAATGCTAGTACACAAGTGATACTACGGACTCTTGAATTTAATATAGTATATTTTGAATTAAAATACACTTAAATGTGTTATTTTGTTAATGAATTTTAGTTATCGATACTTTTGAATATTATATTCAATTATTAGTGAAAATTGACATTTTGATGTAATGGATAATATATATGCACTATGAATATATATATATATATATATATATATATATATATATATATATATATATATATATATATATATATATATATATATATATATATATATGCGTATATGTATATGGTGGTTCATTTCTATTAATGAAAATTATGTACTTTGTTTTTATTCTAAATTTCAAGATTATAACAACTCATTATTTATTAATAAAAATCAATTTTATGAACCATAAATAGCAAAAAGTAATATATATTATATATATATATATATAATGCAGGAAAATCAAATTTGAAAACCGCCACAATAAGGTAAATAACTGTTTCATAAAGTAAATCAAAATCGCTTCTATAGCTATAAAAACTGTTGCAATAGAACTCTAAACAATCAACAATGTGTTAAAAAACCGCCACATTAGATCATAAAAATGCCACAATAGATATAAAATAACCGCCACAATAGATAAGGCTATTGTGGCGGTTTATCTACCTATTGTAACGCTTTTGAGTTTCCATAATAAACTGCCACAATAGACACAAAAACCGCCACATTAGACCTAATGCAACTCGAGCAACAGAGGCGGGTAAAAACCGCCACAATAGGTCTTTTGTGGCGGTTTTCGAGTCTAATGTAGCGGTTTTGATCCGCCACATTAGGCCTTTAATGTAGTAGTGACCCCAACCCCAGAACAAAAAAATTAGCCAGACATGAATTTAGACACAATCAAAGAAATCATCATGGAATATAAAACTAGATTAAAAGAACTTATCTTGAATCCAGCAAAATAAATCACATGCCAAAATCTCTGAAAAGCCTAAAAACTATGAATGTTTGAAACTATGAAAAAATGTATGTAATTGGATCCGATCTTCAAACCTAACTAATCTAAGGAATTATAAGGTTTAACAAGATAAAAATATCTTAAAATATAAAATATAGATAGATTTCAAAAAATAAAACACATGTCCATATCAAAAAAAGGAAAGATCCCTAAAGATTCCAGGTTAGAACTCTAGGATTTTGGGTCAGAATCTTTAGATAGCACATTCCAACCTTGAAAAGGACCCAGATACCGACCCAAAACTTGACTACAACATTCCAGCTTAGACGTATTTCAACCAGTTGGAACTTCATCATATCGACCCGGAGCTTCTTAGTTTGTAATTTTTGGGCTTCTGGGTTTGACATCAGCTTCTTGGCTCAATTTCTCTATGTTTCAGACCGAATTTTCCAAAATGCTCAACATGAAAGTTATAAATATTTGAATCAGTTTTCCAACAAGATATACAACGCGTTGATCCAAATTTTGTGGAGATCAAACGACTCATTCTACCGAGACGTCACCAAGCAGGAACTGCTCGAAAAACGTCGATTCGAAAATAAGCTCTTCTTAGATTGATTCTTAGCATGAGACCACTATGGAGGACTCTTTCGGCATCCGTGAATATCTTGAACTTGGCAGCTTCAATGAATCTTATTCAATCGTAATTCCAAAATGACATTGAAGAAGTTCCAAATTACCTAAAAACACATAAAACACAATTATAGACATCTATTCTAAAAACAAAATAAAAAAACTATATAAAAGAAATGCAAAAATATAAAAATAACGTAAAACCGACTATAAAGTATACTCCTCCGTCTCAAAATACATTAGGACTATGCACGGGATTTAAAAAGTAGGTTAAATATAATGATTAGATGTAAAAAGTAGGTTAAGTGTAATGATACTTTGGTATTAGAGTATTTGTTTTTTTTTTTTTAATTTGTAAGGAGTAAAGTAGGGGTGCCCGTCAAAAAAAAAAAAAAAAAAAAGTAGGGGTGATGTAAAAATTAAAGTAATGATTAGATGTGAAATCTAGGTTAATTGGAATGGTTAAATAAAAAAAATACATGTATTTTGAGACGGAGGGGGTATCATATAACATGTAGATCGAATACGATGATATCACCTATATGATATTAGCTTTCGAAAAATCAAGCAATTACAGATTTACAGAACTCTTTTCCCATTCTCATACTCTCTCCTCTATCTATCTTCTCCCTTTCCTTTTTCTGAATTTCCAATCTCCCTCACAAATCAGCATGGAAGCATAGCTTCCCTTTATCCGACCTTAATTGGGGTCCTAACATTACGTAGCTTAAATGACATATTCAACAATAATTAATTAGCGGTGTACAATCATAACTTCCAATATCATTTATATTTGACACGTAATTCATTCTTTTGTATGGAGATGATTTTTACCTTGGAGAGATTAAATGGCATATAATGATAACTTTCTTACGACTGCGAGCTACCAAAAATCGAATGCCAACCATAATTAGGTAAAACCTTCAAAATTAAATCTGTTTTCTCAATTGAGTGTTTCACAAGGAACAAGTCAACAACTATAAAAGCAAGATTACACATCAATTAGATCTCTATAGTGTACAAGTATATGAAGCAAAATACATATAAATGGGTAGATCCAATATGATGATTTTCCACCTAAACCAACACCTCTATGACATGAAGAAGTCTCGGATTCAAGCAAATACCCGATTGTGAAATTCGGGTTTGACCCGTAAAGAGCTTGAACCCCTTTGATATCATCTAGTGCTAGCTCCAATTTCTTAGACCTTGGCTTCAAACTAGGGTACATAACTGCATTCTTTTCCATGCTATGAGCAAGCCCTAGCACATGCCCTATCTCATGCAAAGCAACCGACTCCAAGTCAACCGCCGCCTTTGCCTTCTCCAGTCTGAAGTCAACTGACCACTTCTCCGCTAGGTCAAGGTGCAGCCTCCCATTATCCGGTGAGAATGCGTGTGCAAGAACCCCTAGAGACCCATCAAAGGGCTGCCCGTCTCCATGGTCACCACCGTAAAACCCTATTTTCACATCTGCTTTGATATATTCATCGATTTCCTTGAAGGTTACTGGGATGACCGATTCCCACCTATCAAAGGCTCGTCTGAAGGCAATTCTTATGTCTTGTATGCTTAAATATGTGATGAGGTTTTCGGGGGGAAAAGCATAGGACAATGTCATGGGAATTTGCCTGGCCCAGCGAGGCTGACCATCGAAGTACACATAGTGTTGTGTTGCATACAACGAGGTGGTTGTTTTGGTGTCAGGTGCACCACATCTTGGGGTAGTTATCATTGAAAGAGTCTCGTGGTCGAGCTCTCTGGTCACTGGAAGACCGTGCCATGTCTGGTAGCGAGCCAGTGCGTGCTCCAGGTGGGCACCGAATCTATTGCTTGTGGTGCAAGTAGTGTTTTCTATGGGGAAATAGCCGAATCGATGCAAGTACTTCTTGAGCTCCGCTATTCCATGGGCGTGCCTTCCCCTCTTGGCATTGAGAAGTTTGTGGAAATCTTGCCATGCATTGGCCTGATCTTGAGCTTGAGTAGGTTGATGGAAACCGAAACTAGGAGGTGTTCGAGTGGCAATGCAAGCATGGGGTTCAAGGAAGAAGGAGGAGGAGATGAAAAGAAGAAAGGGAGCAAGTGATGAAATCATGGTCACAAGGAATAAGTTTACATGGAAGCTAGCCATGCCAGTAGTGGCCATATATGGAGATGCTTTGATATAAAGGAAAGGGTTTTTAGATGTAGTTAGGTGTACATACTAGATATAATACCATAAATTGCTGGGTTGAGCAATCAAACTAACCACTCCGGTCTCTATTGAGAGAAGTTGGTGAAGAAAGTTTCACAAGTATACTAAAAACACTTAGCTTGCATTTCTCCTTTGTATGTGATCAGTCTGTAATTAGTTATGTAAAAGTGGTTCAACCACTTTCACTAGACACCTAATTTAATGCACTTATCCTTGTAACTAATCAAGGTTTTGTGTAGAATTAACTTTGTGTTTATAAAACATGGGAGAGATCGAACAGTTTATTGTCGTATTTAGTGAAACCGAGGCAAAGTGTAAACATATATATGCATGACTGCAGAAGCAAGCAAGCAAGCAATTGAAGCAACCAACTGGTTGTTAGCCATCAGAATGTTTTATATGATTGCAAAGGCTGCCCCTTTTTTTGGAATGGATTCTTGTGGTAGACTCAACAAACTGAGCCCACACCCATCCTATTCCTATCCGATAGGGAATAATATCTAAGGGAGATCCAACGGCTGATATTACTACTCCAAATTTTATATCTCCGCCAGATCCAAGGAGACATGTAGCCCAATTAAGCCCCAACTTGTCCAACACATGGTATAAGCATAAGGAAAAGTCTATGTTTATTTATATATTTTCTTAACAGGAATAAAATAGCAACATTTTATTATAAACTAATAACGCTTTATTTTAAAATAACATCATTTTTTGTCATAATAAGTAAAGCTTTTTTATGTCACTTTAATCCAAAACGACGTAGCCCCTTCTAAAATTTTCTAGCTTTACCGCTATATTTGGGTGGGGGTCTTCTGCATTAACAAAGAGAGAGCAAGCCCGACGGTCAATGGACGAAGAATTAGGTATATGTTATTTTTTCTTAAAATATGCTCATAGTGCATGTATGGTGATGAGTGGGTTTAGGGATTAGTTAGCTTGACACATTCCATTTGGCTTTCTATTTCGAAAGCTCGAAGGTTGCCCGTAGTTGGCCCCAAACATTCCATTCTACCTTCTACATTGTAAAGTTAGTTGTACTTCGTCTTGAAACATTCTGTTTCACCTTCTACATTGAAGACCCTTAGTGGTATCATGAAACATTCTAAGAAGATTCAAGTTTACCTTTGAATCTTCCTCATTTAATCTTGAAATGATGTGAAATCAAGACTCCATTGATGGAAAACACAAGCCGAACATGGTTTGTTACAATTTAAGAAGATGAAAAATACAGAATAGGTAAACTACTATTTATAATGCTATGTACATTTGGGCTGGATCTAATATTTGGGCCTAATTTTGACATGGATGCTATATAAGCCCATATACTCTCATATTTCCCCCTCAAGGTTGGCTGGAGAAAACCAAACCAAGCTTGGCGGAGAGGAAGAAATGTTGATCAGTGCCCAAAGCTTTCGTGAAAATATCGGCAATCTGAAGATTTGAGGGAACATGGATAATGGTGAGGAATCCATCCTAAACAAGATCCCTAACCGAATGGCAGTCGATACAAAGGTGTTTAGTACGCTCGTGGAATACCAGATTTGCAGCTAGATGTTGATCGGACCTATTGTCCCATCACAAAAGAATCGGAAGAGCATAGGGTACTTGAAGATCAGTGAGAAGACTGGACAACCAAACAATTTCACTTCTTGTAGTGGATATGCTCCTGTACTCGCTCTTGGTGGATGATTTGGACACTGTCTTTTATTTATTGGTTTTCTAGGAAACAAGGGAGTCACCCATGAAACACATAGTATCCGGAAAGAGAATGAGCAGAGAAAGGATAATTACCCCAATTCGCATATGAGTAGGCCCTTAGTGTGAGTGTCGAATTACTTAGATAAAAACTAGAAACAATTAATAGTTTCTTTGAGATATCGAAGTAAGAACTGAGCGGCCTTCATGTGAGGGGTGAGAGGGGAGAAGATGAACTAAGTCAATTATTGGACAGAGTATGAGATGTCCAATCGAGTAAGAGTCAAGTATAGGAGCCTGCCAACAAGACGCCTATGAGATGTCCAATCATTCGACAACCGTAAGTTCCTCTTTATAGGAAACTTGACAATTTTGTTGTCGAAAAAATCAGAATCAGTGAGGAGATCAACAACGTATTTACGTTGATTCAAGAGGATGCTTGTAGGTGACCTAGTGATCTCCGTGCCCTTGAAATACAGAGTGAAGGCGAGATCTTTTATTGTAAACTCTTTGTGCATAGAAGCCTTTGTAGCAACAATGACTTCTTCCTCATCACTTGTTAGCAACATGACGTCAACATAGATGAGAGCCATTGCAATTTTTCCACATCTCAAGTGAACGAAGAGGGAGTAATCTTGTTTGGATTGGATGAACCCTTGTTTCTAGAGATGCTTAGTGAGTTCAATGTTCCATTTTCGGCTAGCCTGCTTCAATCCATATAGAGAATGGCGAAGTCAGCATACCTGGCTGGAAGAGCCTTCGTGTAGCCTGGAGGAAGATGCATATACACTTCTTCGTCCAAAAAACCATGTAGGAAGGCGTTGTTTATGTCCAACTGATGGAGATTTCAGCCTTTTGCAGATGCCAAAGCAAGAAGGGTCCGAACAACTGTGAATTTCGCTACCGGAGAGAATGCGTGTTTGTAAATCCTTTACTTGGTTGTACCTCTTGACGACCAAGTGGGCTTTAAAATGTTCAACATGTCTATCTGATCTATATTTAATTTTGTAGGCCCATTTGCAGTCGATCGGTGTGTGCCCTTCTGGTAATTGAACAATATCTCATGTATGATTCTCTTCAAGGGTCCTAATTTCTTTTCCCATAGCTTCAACCAAGGCCAAATCCTTTTGTGCTTGGTTGAAAGAAGAAGGTTATGGAATGCTTAGAATATTTAAGAGAGAAGGAATATAGTCATCGGAATATTAAGTAAAGTCCTCAATCTTTAAAACAATATAATGCAGTAGACAAAGATGTGTTTGGAGTAACCTTATTGGGAAGATTATCGCAAACATAATCTTGAAGTTTTGAGGGTCAAACAATCTGTCTAATAGGACTATATATGAGAAGTATTTGTATTTGAGGCATTAGATTGTAGAGATGACCCGGATGGGCTGAATTCATTTATCATAAGGGGTAAAGAGTCATAAGGAGATGTATTAGTTGTAGAATTATCAACTATGTTTGGTGAATGTGTAGAAGTAGGAGTAATTGTGTTTGGTAAAGAAGGAGATGTATCACCATCGAGCAAGAAGTTTGTCCGGAACTTCTGAAATCATAGGACTTGCTCCCGATTGAGCACCTCCTCCAACTCCTTGCACAACTCCCACCCAAGATGAATATAATGGTGGGTTTTCCTTTCCTCCAGTTCCCGTCTGACCCCTTCCAGCCTCTTAGTAAGTAATCCAGAGGTATGCCCCTTCCTCGATCTGTTCTCTGTCGATATGTTGCGTTGGATCTAATGTCGGTTTAATGATGATGGCATAATTTGACAATGCGGCGGCGAGATCCAGCCGAAGATGTCGACAATGACGACGATGATGGTGGAGTCTAACAGTGCGGCGGTGAGATCCAGCCGAAGATGATGACAGTGACGATGAAGATTACGATGGATGTACTCACTCTCTACCGATGGACAAAGACGATCAAAGATTCACAGGAAGAAGAATCGAGAACCGACTGGAAAGTAAGACATTGGGATCGAAGGGTTGATGGCTTTCCTCTTCGATTTCACGACATCTTCAGGTGCTATCGAAGAATTAGCTTTTGATGCTTGCGGTAAAGATGACGTTTGCTCAACTACAGAATTAGTCGGAGCAACTAAGGGGTGTTCTCCTTGATCTTGTTGGCAAATTGATTGCTTTCATGTTGTTACTCATTCCAATTCAACTATTGGGAAACAAATTGAAATTTTGCTTGCAACTAGTGGAATTTATCAATGTTTCTTTGGATTTCTGTACGTGATGTTTAGCTCCATAAATGCTTGTTTGGATCTAAAATTGGAGTTGTGATGTGATCTCTCATAGGACATGAAATTCTTTGATAAAATTAATTAGAAAGCAATTTGTTGTCAGCCTTAATGGTGTCAGCAACTTCAACGTCAGCAATTTCAGTGTCAGCAACGTCGGCATCAACAACGTTGATGTGATCTTCCATATGATATGAAATTGGTTTATAATATTGATTATAAAGCAATATGTTGTTAGCACTAACGGTGTTAGTATCAACAAGATGTCAATAGAATCGATGTCATAAACGTCAACGTCAGCAATTTGCAGATGCGAAGGTGAGATTGGAGTGCAGGAAAAGGATTCATAAGAGGTGTTGTACTCGACGGAAGGCACCACCGATGCAACCGGATGTACTCGCCGCTGCTGAGTTCGAGCATCTCAGATTCAGGACCACCAGCGGTAAAGAGATAGGGTAGAAGGAGAGTTTTGATCTCCTCATCCATGTTGGCAGCCAAACTTCATGTGAGTTTCCCCTCCCAATTTCATTTGACTATCTTTTAATGGCGATTTCAGACCGACATATTTTCCTCTTCAATCTTATTTTTCGTGTTGAACTTTGCGGTCGCAAATTGCTGGAATGTGTAATTGCAAATTGAGTTTTATGTAGTTTGCTTGTTATTGACTAAATTGGTTACCGATTTCCCTCTCTTCTTTCGTTGTAATGTTGTATGATTGACCGAAGTCTAGAGCTGTCATTTTATTGAATGAATAAATGGATATGCAAATTCAGTCAACTCACTGTCAGTTTGTGAAACGATGACGCATGAATAGGCATTACAAAGTAATTCAAGTATTTCTACAAAGTGGTGAATAGGCATTACAAAGTAATTCAAGTATGGTTGTCATTGTTGTGCCAACTTGATGAATATGCATTACAAAACCATTCAAGTATTTCTAAAATAAAAGAAGTTTTAAGGATTTGGGTTCACATATATATTTATTGCCAGTCATCCATATAAATTATTTGAGGTGATTCAAATATCTGATGGGTGTTTGTCATTAGTGTCCATATAAATTCTTCAAGCTCATGCAATTATTTCCTCAAAACTCTATCCTTGAGGTTGATGGCACTGTATGTTGACATACTTTTATGTTTGTTTATTTATGTAATCATTATCCTTCTGTGAAAAATATCTCTTACATTTCAATACATTTTTTTTGCTTGTAGCATCACTTTATTCGAAATTCATTTCCAAAATATTTAATCAGCTGCCCAGGTTTGGATTCATGTCAAATTATGCAGGGACATTTGCACACCTACAGATTCTGTGATAATGTCTGGACCTTCATATTACAAGATGCTTTGTTAAAAAATGAGGAGTGGCAGGGAAACGTTGGTCGGGTGAAGATAGTGGCATGTGCTCTTGTCCAGGAAAAAAAAATGACAGCTCTCAATCTTGACTTGATTCTCTTGGTGAGTATTTGTGTAGTTTTATACCAACCCTCAGAGGTGCATTACAAGTTCCTTTTAGTTCCAAGGATAATTTGTTGATCTGACATTCTCTTACAATATCTACATTCTGCTGTTTAAATTCTCCTTGTTTCTAAAATGAATCTTTTCTTTTCTTCATCCCCCTTCCACCCTCCAGTTGGATTGAATAATGGTTTTACTGCCAAATTAATGAAGTGCCATCTCTGAGTGTAGTTATAAAACAACCTTTTGTTGATCCGACGTTCTTTGTCTTTCTTTTAGGCTATATTTCTGTCAGCTCCCTTGTGGTGTCTACAGTTGTGTGTTATCACTTTCATGACACTGTGAAATCTTCAATGGGACGGTGAAGTTATTTGAGTCCTTTTGTAACTTGATTCAACTTGCTGATTACTTGTCATGTTTCTTGTCACATTTGTGCTTCTAGCTTTATTCATGGACACTAGTAGTTTGAAATCAACTTTTTATTACTTGTCTTTGCTAACTAAACCCTTTTACTTGTTTTATTATTGCTAAATTAAAGTCTATTGGCTCAAATTGGTAGAGCGTCGTGCTCAAACGCATTCTACCAAAAAGTGGCATTAGTGGCCGACGGTGTAAAGACGACATCACAAAAAAAAATAAAAATGGCATCAACAGTGTAGAGATGACATCACAAAAAAGTGGCATCAATGGTCAAAGTGGGAAGAGAAATGGAATGAAGGGGGAAAGTGGGAGGAAGGAAGGGAAGGAAGGAAAGAGAGAGGGGTCTATTTCACCTAATTAAATTAGTTTAGGGTCTAAGTACCTAATTAAATATTCAAAAGGGTATGTACCCAAATCACCCTTTTTTTTTACTTTCATAATTTGATAAAAAAAAACTCAATATAGATAATTGATATAATAAAATATAATTTATTAACCTGTCATACTAGAATGCGTGTGTCAAAACTGATACTTTCTCCGATTCAAAATAAGTGTCGTTTTAGCTTTTGACAGTGTTCTAAAAATCGCGCATATGCGCCACCTAGGCGCTAGGCGGGACGGGACCTAGGTATTTTTAAGCCTAGGCGGACGTCTAGGCGGAAATTCGTCCAGGAACCGCCTAGGTGCTGCCTGGTCCCGCCTAGTCCAATGATTATTCAATTTGAGCTTCTATGCATATGATTAGTTGACTTAGGTTTTTTTGCCCCCCATGTCGGGATGCATTTGCTTTGCAATCGAACTTATAATTTTGAATTTTAGGAGGTTTAGATTGTCAATAATTATATGAATTATTGACAAATGTTATTCGTCAAAATATAAGGAAATAATCAAGTTTGTTCTAAGTCCGCCTAGGCGCCACCTAAGCACCCGCCTAGCCGCCGCCTTGTGCCTTTTAGAACATTGGCTTTTGACATTATTTTTAAGTAAAGTTTGATTTTATATTTTTTTTCTAAATCTTATCATTTATTAAATGCTTACTAATTTTTTTCAACTAATAAGTGGAGAGTTTGAAGTGAACAAATACATTTTTCAGTAACAATTTTCATTAATCAATCTATTAAATTTCCTAGAAAACATAAAACGACACTTATTTTAGATGAAATTCAAAAGTCTAAAACGACAATTACTTTTGAAGAGGGAGTATATTATACTGTAGTAAATATAACACTATTAAAGTAGGCTAAATTACAGAAAACCACCCGTTAAATATCACTTTTTTCACTTAACCACCCGCTAAAATATAAATTACATTAAACCACCCATTAAAGAGGATATGTCAACAAAACGCCACCCAAGTGTAACCTCAGTTAGAAATTCATTCAAATGACTAAATTACCCTTATATATGAATCAAATTTTCAAAGATTGCCACTTGTAAATACGTATAAATCGAAAGAAATCACTATAGCTTCAAATCAATAAATAGAACAAATCTAAAAAGTCCGACCCAATCAATACTGTAAAATGTCCAAATCGACCTAAATTGTGCCCATTTAAAACAAATCCAAAAAATCAGTTCCTCCTAATCAATATGGTAAAAGATACGAGTACAACCAATCTTTAGATTTATGTGTTCCAATTTTTGGGTAGGTGATTCTTTCGGATAATAAATCTCTCAAAATTTATAAGGTTTAGAATATTGTAGAAGATTTTGTTAACCCCAATTGGGGCATTTTGTAGGCTTGAGTGGAGGTACCGATGGACAAGCACTTTAACTTGTGATAGGGGCGAGGTCGAAAATGGCGAAGGATGGCTTTGTTGAGGACGATGAGTACGGACTACGGAGATGATTGAGTGAGCTTTGGAGGGGAGAGTATCCAAGTCCAGGAGGCCAAAATATTTCTTTCATAAAAGATAAATGAAAATAGAAAAATAAATCAGATTTTTATTTCATTTTAAAAAGTAAAGGCTGGTGATTTTGAACAATGATAACGGATGTTGGAGAATATTAACGGAATATTCCACTTGGGTGGTGTTTTGTTGACAGACCACATTTAATGGGTGGTTTTGTGTAATTTCAGTTTTAGCGGGTGGTTAAGTGAAAAAATCATATGTAACGGGTGGTTTTCTGTAATTTACCCATTAAAGTAATAGAGTAATTGTTTGGACGGTCCAGGTCTTCGATGCAAATCCTTTACAAATTCATCAGTTCGATCTTATCTCTCTTGTCCTATCTATTTATTGATTTTATATAGCAATATAATAATATAATAAATAACTGGGTAAGGTTCGTACGTTGGTACGACATGTGATATGTGAATGGGCGTATTCGATCTTCATGTTTGAAGTTTGTGGACAAATAAATGATCGACAAATGAAGGCGTTGGAAATCGAATTCTAGGCTTCTAGCTGCTACGGTAGATAATCCTAAAAAACTTATATACATTTGGCATGTTATATATAATTAGATTAATTATTAAGAATTTTATTTATACTCCGTATTCATCTTGTTCATTCTGATAAGTGATAAGTTGGGCTTGTATTATGTATTGGATGGTATAATGTTAAGTCGACATATCACATGATTGGGGATGACAAGTTTATGTAGGAATGGACTATGATATGGTATCGAATTAGCTAGGTTTCTTGAACAAAGGCTTTGGAAGACTATTTGGAAGTTTATGTGTGGAATTTTGCAATAGGGAGAAAATGTTTGTCATAACCATTCCGAAATGGCTCACCGAAAAAGACTTGTGGGTAGTACTCATAGGTCCCCAGTTCGAATCCCGGAATGACCTCTCTTTATTTACCTATTCAAGAAAATGTTTGTCATGTCAATATATTTTTTTAATTATGTAATAATTCGGATGGGAATACTCTATTTGAAAGCAACATTTCGGATGAGGCCTAAAAGACATGTATGAAGGTATAAATCTGGCCCTCTGGTAGAGTAGCAAATGTGTGCCACCTTATCCGCTACCCGGTTACCAATACGAGGAATATGGGATATAACGACACTATTTACTCATTTGAGAAGGGCTTGAATATCTGACATAACCATCTATTTCTTAGGGGCATCCTACTTGCGTGCTTAGATAGTCTGTGACAATTTTTTAATCACCTTCTATTATTAGGTCTGATATCTTTAATTCCTTAGCTTTTTCTACCCCAAGATGGAGATCAAGCGCTTCCGCCATAATGGGTGATTGTCCACCAATAGCTAGCATGACCACCAATGCTGATAGGGTCACCACACCAGTCCCTTATTATGTATCCAGTAGAGTTGTTAGAGGTCGAAATACATAATCTATCAAAGTTTAACTTATATTTGCCAGCAGGAGACTTCCTCCAGCAGTAGGTTGTTCTATTGTTTTTAGTGGGCCTTGTATCCCCATTCTGTTTCACCACACCCTCTTTTTCAGTCATGCTCCATTTGCTAGCTCTTTTCCAAGTTTCAATATTATTCATGATCATTTTCTTGAGACCTTCTGCCGAGGGGATGTTTTCATTTCTAAATATAGTTTGGTTTCTAACAAACCAGATAACCCACCATCTTATTGCTATATTTTGTCTCTTCTCTATCGGAAGAGTGGAGCCTAATATTTGTAAATTTTGGTCCATGTCTCTATTTTCGGATAGAAGAGTGTGAACTCTTTGATATACTTCTCCGTAAAATTGTTGTTGGAAATTATTGACGGGGCATTCTATGAATAGGTGAACAACATCTTCCACACACTAGTTGCAAAAAATACATTTATTTGGCACTGCCACCCCCTTTTGGGATAAGCGGGTAGCTGTGGCAAGGCCTTTTTGTTTTATTTTCCATATAAAGTTTTTAACTTTTGGAGGGGCGTCAAGTTTCCAAATCCATGAAAATTCATCCGATGATCTTTGTGATGTGACACTTGACATTGTGAACCATCCTTTTTTGGCGGGGCACCAATACAATCTGTCTGCAAATGGGGTGATTGGAAAGGGGATTTTCATAATTTCATCTTTTATAGGACCTAGGAGGACAAAAAGGAGCTTTTTCCTCCACCATCGTCCTCCCAAAATGAAATCGCTTACGGAATCATGAGGATTTATGTTATGTTGAGAATGTATTCTATCCATAAGAGATGTCGTTTTTACCCAATTGTCTTTCCAGAACTTAATCGATTTCCCATCCCCCACCAGCCAGAAGAGCCCCGATTTAAACAATGGCAGCAAAGAACGTAGTTTTGACCATTGCCAAGAGGCATTGTCTTTTCTCGCATAAGTAAGGATGTGGCTTTCTTTTAAGTATTTGTATTGTATGATTTTGACACAATTATTCTCCAGTTTTTCCAGAACTTTCCATAGGAGTTTTAGTTGAAGTGCTTGGTTCATGTCTCTGGTTTTTCTTATTCCCAATCCTCTACCCGCTTTTGATCGATTTACATATTTTGTCCCAACTGATGAGCGGACTATGTTGTGCATCTTTGTTTCAGAAGAATATTCTGTTGATTTGATCCAGTCGTTTATGAACCGCCACCGGGAGCACGAAGCTCTGCATCGAGTATAAAGGTTTTGATGATAGATTATATGCAATTAGGGTTTCTCTGCCTTGTTGTGAGAGGGCATTTGCATGCCATTTGCTAAGTTGATCCTTAGATTTGCATACTATGTCACCAAAGGTTTCCTGGGTGACCCGCCCATTTATGATGGGACATCCCAAATATTTTCCTAAATTTCGTTCTAGAGGTATGTTAAGTATTCTTTCCAAGTCTCGTGCTCTTGTTCTAGGGATTCCTGGGTTCTTTGAAAAGACGGCTTATGATAGTTCACTTTTTGCCCTGAAAATTTACAGCAGTCTTCAATTATTTCTTTTACTTTTGTACAGGCAGAATTACTACCTTTGGAAAATATTATTATATCATCCGCGAAGGCCAAAAACGGGACACGGGGAGCCCGAGTGACCAAATTTAAATCCGACGTTGTCGAGATTGGATTCTGCCTCCATTGATAGTTTACGAGCGAGCACTTTTGCCTCGAGTAGGAAGAGAAACGGGGAGAGGGGGTCCCTTGCCTCAATCTCCTTGTTGGTTTGAACAAGTTTGTAGGACCTTTGTTTATTAATACAGAGAATGAGACCGTAGTCACACATTCCATGATAATATCCACAAATCTTTGATGGAATCCAAATCTCTGGAGGACTGATTTCGTAAATAGCGAATCTACTCTGTCGTATGCTTTTTTCATATCGAGTTTTATTGTCGTCCATCCTTTGGAACCTTTTCTTGTGCGAAAGGAGTGGAATATCTCATGTGCTATTAGGATATTGTCTTGAATTGTTCTGTCAGAAACAAAGGCTCCTTGTAATGGATGTATAAGTTTTCCCATTACTATTTTTAGTCGTTTTGTTATTACCTTTGAAATGATTTTATATAAAATAGAACATAAGATAATCGGTTTATAATGTGTAGTCATAGAGGGATTATCATTCGTTTGATTGTTCGTTAGCGAGAGAATTGGATCTCAAGTCATAAATCACTAAATTTTGACAAATTTTAACCGTAAAAAAAATAATCGATGACTAGATTTGCCCCCTTCTTCACCCCATCTTCATCTCCCTCCTTTCCTTTAATTCTTTTTTCTTATTATAAAATTTAAATTCATGGGATCCAAATCCATTAACGAGAGTGGTTTAGGGTGTTGAAGCAAGGATAAAAGTCAAAAGGACAACAAAGAAGGTGCTTTCCAGGATGTGGCAAGCAACATGTATTGTTGGTAGGGGTGTGGACTGTAGTACGTGCATTGTTGGATGGAGGAGGAGACAGTGCCATAGTGGGGGATATATATAGTTGGAGGGTGATTGAATCCTTACACATACACAGGAATCAGGATAGAGCTAGGGAAATCATGATTCATGGGGAAAGGGTCCCATCATAAGTGGCTAGCTAATTTGTTGCCGTGATGGAGAGGGTGTCCGGTCGCCCACTGGAGATGTCATTGGTGGCTAGGAGAGAAGGTTTCACACATGATTTTGTTAGGATATTGCATAAAGTATAAATCAAATTGGCTCTTACAACCAATCACAAGTCGGTGTAACGGTTGTAGGGTTACATCCGAAGTTCATCAATTCTCTTTTAAATATGGAGTCGATTGTGAGTAGAGAGTCAACCCTTTAAATGACTCATACAGTACCCGACCCATATGTAGTCGATCGAAGTGGACTAAGATAAATAAAAGGGAAAAAAAATTAGCTCTTACAAACGTGTGTCCAAATTAAAGTTTGTTGAGCCTCTTTCTTTCCCCTGCTTTATAGTTGGGATCGGAGCTATGTTCGAAGATTGGATAATGACGCTGCTCACGGGCTTCCATCACGGACATCAGATAATGAAAAAAAAAATCCGCATATTATGTCCAAATTAAGTCAATGAAGTTTTTTCTTTTTTTTTTTTGAAAAAAAATGATTAAGAATTTGGAATTGGATTTTTTTTGTTAAATAGATAAATATTAAAAATAATAATGCTAAAGAAAATACATATCTAATATGTGAATTTTCATAAATGATAAATTTGGAATATCAAATTCTTATTTATTTATAGTATAGGTTAGAAAAATAACAAATTACAAGAAATCGCCGAAGAATTTGATATGTTTTTCTCAAAGAACCGCCAATCCGCCACGACCATTATATATATATATATATATATGAGTTTAAAAATATTAAATTTTCATTCTTTTCTTACATATTTTGATTAATTTATTATATAATAAGATACTATTAAATAAAAAAATGTTGGAATTTAACATAATATTTTTTATACAAATTTTTTACACGTACATATAAATCACCATGAAGTGAGGTTTTGGAAGAAAAGTTAGTTTATGGTGATTTTATTTTTAAAAAATAATTATTTAAAAAAAAATTATTTATTTATTTTTTTAATATTTTACGGGTACTTCTGGGAAAATTATATGTTTTAAATGTGCATGATTTTATGCAATTTACCCTTAGAATTTAGAAAAACTAATACAGTAGTAAGCTTTTAGAACATCCTCAATAGCATCTCTATTATATTGCAAAATATTGGAGTTTTTTCACCCAATAACTCCTCTATTTTTTTCTTTAAAATAGAGAATTGATGAGAGAATGAAAAAATCTCTATATTTGTAGCATTTGATAAAACCTCTAAAATTAAATGTTCACTAGCTCCCAAACCCCCTCATCACACATACATCACAAAAAAAAAAAAGGAATGAAAAGTGTTTATCTAATTCAAATTGAACCAATGAATGATCAAAATAATAAACGTTAAATATGTGAAATAGAGTAACTGTTAAGGTAAAACTTATAGAGATTTTGTAATCTTCTTCTATATTTTAGAGATCTTTTACCAAATTTGGTAGGATGCTCTTACTCCGATCATGATGCTCTTACTCCGTGCATGGTTTTATGCAATTTACCCTTAGAATTTAGAAAAAACTAATGTGCATGGTTTCATGCAATTTACCCTTAGAATTTAGAATGTGCATGGTTTTATGCAATATACTTGAAATAAAATAAGCTTTTACTCCGCATAAAAATAATAAAATAAAAAAGAATACAGATGGGGAGCAATTTAAGGGACAAAAGCGGGAGTACGTCAAATTTAAAGTGTGAAAAGGAAGCATGTTAATGAGAACGGCAATTGCGGAGTCCTAAATCTTCGGCTCCATCGTAATCACTAATCACAATCACATGGACCCACCCACCGCTTCCATCTCATTTAAAATCACATGTTACATTTCATAAGACATTCCACATTCTGTATTAAATAAATTTATTTTATATAAAAAAATATAGTATTTGATAAAAAAAAAATTCAAAAATTGAGAGTGGTTTCGGTTTCTACGGTTTTTTAACTATCGTTTCTCACTTTCTCTCTCTTTAAAAAAAACTCAACTTTTTTTTTTTTATAAGGAAAAAATTCGGGTGGTGGTTAGCCAACCCGAGAGCATCCCGAAGGATGAGATCACGAAGATCTAAATGAAATGCAATAACAGAATACATCAAAAAACCACCTAAGGTAAACCCGGAAAAACCTCAACCTCTAAGCAAACAAGCGCAGATAACGTCGAGAGGAAGAAAGCCCGACAAGGTGAAGTGGATAGCGAGCGCATGGGACAGCACCTGCTGACACGATGTCTCGCCGCCGGAAAGCCGGAAAGCAGAAATCCTCGTAAGGCAAAGGCGACTCTTGGGGAAGTGTTGATCACGCGACGTTCCCCCCACCTAGATGAGGGATCTTCGGATACCACAAACACCCCCAACACGATCACTTGGATCAACCAGGGCCGCAGAACTACTCCTCAACCGAAACTAACCACGAACCAACAGACGAACATCCAACCAACACGAGCAAATAAAGCACGGCCGCGAGAAGGACGAAGAGCGAGAGAAGAATCCGAAATTTATTTTTAGATAATTATAGCATTTTATGGATATATAAATATATACAAATCCGGTTTAATAGTAAGTTTATTTTTATTTTATTTTTGTAATGGGTGCTTTGGGCCCAAAGGAGAGGAATCAGGCCAAATTTGGGGCACACGGGCTCAATCCACAAAAGAGGGCAAAGGTTGCAGGCAAAGTTAGGAGGCCACGAGGGTAGTGCCACCGCCACCACACCACAGCGCCTCCGGACAAAACAACCGAGGCAAACCGAGGAGGCAAGCGATGGATGAGGAAGGGGATCGGAAGGCCGGAGGAGGACGACAAGCGCACACCACAACCGAACCAACCTCAACCCGGCCCAACCCCGCCATGAGGGAGCGGTGTCAAAGCAGAAGTTCGCAAGGGCGCGGAAGGACAGGGGATGGTGCCGACGACGGGAGGAGATCGCCGACACGGAGACTCCCGGGTCGGAGACAACCCAGACCGACACCGATTGGGAAGGACCGCACCAACGAGATCCGGCAAGGGAGACGAATGAATGTGAGGGGAAGACGAAGCAAAAGGGCAACGAGCACCCAAACGGGTTTCGACACCAACAACAACATCAAGAACCCAGGTGGAAAGAGGAGACGGAGACGAGCCTAAACGGAGAGATTAGGCCAGAACCGAACAACCACAGGCTGCATAAATCGTCTAAATAGGACGGAGGTGGCACCGGCATTAACCGGAGATGTAGTAGTGCCCAATCCAACGGGGTTTAGAACGCCAATTAGGGGCGGATTCGGGCTCCCGAAGGAGATTTTGGGGCTCCCGAAGGAGATTTTAGGCCTCCCGAAGGAGGGGATTGCTCCTGGAGGAGCCAAAGTGAAACATGACCGGCAGCTTCTCCCACCCTCTACAAAGAGAGACTTTGGGTTCTTTTGTGGGTTTGTGGTTATGAATATAACAGGTGAAGTCGATTGCTACAACGCTCACACGGAGAAGAAGAGAAGCTCCGTTTTTCATTTTCTATGGGATTTTGTTTTTACACAGGGCGAGGCTGAAATTAGATTTCTACGGGTTGGACAAACAATGGGGTTTTTGCTAATTTAATGAATTAGCAATTGTTCTCGATGATGTTGAATTGTTGATGGTAGAGGCCCTGCGGGTGGTTGTAGTATTGGTAAAGGTAAGTTTGGATGTTTTTTAGGACTCTTCCTTGATAGATTACATAGGTTTCATATTATATAGTGGGCTAAAAGCCCGTTAAGGCCCAATACCTGTGTAACCTATATATATGTTATATCAATGAATGGAAACCCTCAAGGGGAGGTTTACATCAATTCTATAATCCCACATGGTATCACAACCCTTTTCTTCCTAACGGAACCCTAAATTGATCCTCACGTCTCACCGGTCTCTTTCTCCGACCTTCCCCTCGCTGTCCCCGTCATCCTTTTCACAAGATCCGGCCCCTTCGTCGTCTGTCCATTCTCCTCCTCCGCCCTATCGATCCGGTGACCCCGATCTAACCCGATCCCAGATCCGCCCTATCGCGGAACCCTCGCAACCCACCTCCCTCCCTCGCCTCTCCGCACAGATCTGCGCACCCCTCTTCGGCATCCCGTCTATTCTCCTTGCGCGCTCTCGCAGTCCCTCCTGCCGGACACCATCCCCGGCCCCGGCCCTCGGATCGCTCTCCAAATCCGAGCACCACTTGTCCCTCGTGCGCCACCAGCGCCCTGTCAAGCCCCTCCGCATCTCCCTCGCGCGTCTCCGGTTGCCGCTGTCCAACAAAGAAGAACGCTTCAGATTTTGCTGTGTTGTTTTTTAATCTCTTTTGAAGAAATTACAAACACATCCCTTGTATTTACCTTTTTTCGTTTCTGGCCCTTACTTAATTATTTATTAGGTTAGGTGGCCAATAAAAAAAATAAAAATAAAATAAAATAAAACAATTCTTACCATGGCCTTCTACGATCACCAACATCGCCTGACCCCTCGACATGCCGGCCCTCAAGCCTCTCTGACATCGCCTGACCTCGGCTATGTTCCGTCAGCTCTGCATCACGCCTTCTCCTCTACGCAACCGACATTTTCAGACTCTTCTTGGTACATGGACACTGGTGCCACCTCCCACACGACGAACTCCTCAGGTAACCTCTCATCTATTTCTTTTCAGGGCCCTGCCCACTCTATTATCGTCGGAAATGGTGGTCGTCTTGCTACTTCGGGAATTGGCCACGCCAATTTACAGACCCCAACCCACCCACTTCACCTGAACAATGTCCTTATTGCCCCAAAGATTGTCAAAAACCTTATCTCTGTCCGTCGGTTCACTACTGACAACAACGTTTCCCTTACGTTTGATCCCTATGGTTTCTCTGTGAACGATCTTACTACGGGGGTTACTCGCATGAGATGTAACAGCACCGGGGAGCTCTACCCTATCACACCACCTCCTGCGTCCAGTCAGTCGTATCCGGTCGCCCTCTCGGCATCATCGTGCAGCCTGTGGCATGCACGCCTGGGCCATCCCAGCGCTGCCGTTCTAGATGTCCTCCGTTCCCAGAACCTTCTCGCTTGTACTAAAGACCCACGCTCTGGTTTATGCTCTTCCTACCAACTAGGCAAACATGCCAGACTGCCGTTCCAACGGTCTTTGACCTCTACCCTTGCTCCCTTTGATATCATTCACAGCGACATTTGGACCTCTCCCGTGCCTAGCAAGGAGGGTCACAAGTATTAAGTGTTTCCTATTTTTGCCAGATTCCATACTTACATCAAAACACAATTCCACATGTCCATTAAATGTTTCCAATGTGACAATGGTCGTGAATTTGACAACAAAGACTTTCACTCCTTCTTTGCCGCAAATGGGATCTCATATCGCTTGTCTTGCCCCTATACTTCTCAGCAGAATGGCAAGGCAGAAAGAATCATCAGAACTATTACCAACATGATGCGATCTCTCCTCTTTCACGCATCTATTCCCCTTCCCTAATGGCCTCACGCCTTATCCACCACATGTTATCTCCTAAACATTCTCCCTTCCACTACCCTGCACAATCGCTCGCCAGCTCAGACACTTTATTACGCCGAGCCTCGGTATGATCACCTTCGCACCTTCGGGTGCTTGTGTTTCCCAAACCAGTCATCCACAGCCCCCCACAAGCTTCACCCGCGCTCCACTCCATGTGTCTTCCTCGGCTATCCGTCTGATCATCGCGGTTACATTTGCCTTGATATCAAGACCCACAAGATCATTCTCTCACGTCATGTCACCTTTGATGAGTCGCGGTTTCCCTTCGCGTCTCCCACACCCCCTGTGTCATCCACAGAGTCTGAGTCACCATTTCCTCACTTCATTCTTCCCCAGAGCTCTCCCGGTGCTCCTGCGTCTTCCCCTCCCCCACCTCCCTCGCCACCCCCCACCACAAGACCACACAACCGCAGCGTCTCCGGAATCTTTCGACCCCGTCAGATCGTCTCCATGACCACCACCCATCACCCCGCTATCCACCGTCCATCGCATAATCGAACTCCCTCGCCTCCCCTCCGTGCGGCGCCCGCCGCTGCCCCTGCCGCGCCCGCCGCCACCTCAACTGCGGCGCCCGCCGCACCATATACCCCACTGGCGGCGCCCGCCGTAACCCTGGCGGTGCCCGCCGCACAGCCTGCCGCCCCCGCCGCATCCCTCTTTGCGGCGCCCGCCGCACCTGCCTCGCCTGCCCCCGTCTCCCCCATCCTCCCCGGCTCCCAGCCCTCCCTCTCCCCCATCCCCACCTCCCACAAAACAACCCTCCTCGACCCGAATTGGCAGGCGGCTATGCTCGACGAATACAGGGCCGTTACGAAGAATGGTACTTGGGTTCTTGTTCCTCGCCCTCCTGAGGCGAATGTCATTCACTGTATGTGGCTCTTCCGTCACAAGTTCCGCTCTGATGGGACATTGGAGCGCTACAAGGCCCGTCTGGTGGTGAACGGTAGATCTCAGCAGGCAGGTATTGATTGTGATGAGACCTTCAGCCCTGTGGTCAAGCCTGCCACTATCCGAGTGGTCCTGAGTCTGGATCTGTCGCGCAACTGGGGCATCCATCAGCTGGATGTCAAGAACGCCTTTCTGCATGGTCATCTGAATGAGACGGTTTACATGTTTCAGCCTCCGGGGTTTGCTGATGCTGAGCGTCCAAAGCATGTCTGTCTCCTCAAGCGCTCTCTGTATGGTCTGAAACAGGCTCCACGGGCATGGTTCCAGCGGTTTGCCTCTCATCTGCTCCGCTTGGGTTTCACTGGCATCCGATCGGATACGTCTCTGTTTATCTATCGCAGAGGCTCGGACTTGGCTTTCCTGCTGCTCTATGTCGACGACATCATTCTCACCGCCTCTTCTGATGCTCTTCGAACGTCCATCATCTCGAGGTTGAGTGCGGAATTCGCCATGTCTGATCTGGGTCCGCTGTCTTACTTCTTGGGAGTTGCTGTTCAGCGGCATGCGTCTGGTCTCTTTCTCTCACAGAGTAAGTATGCTGCTGAGATTGTTGCTCGGGCTAAGATGGTCAACTGTAATCCCGTCTCCACCCCAGTCGATACATCCAACAAGCTCAGTGCTCATTCTTGTCCTTTGGTTGACGATCCGACATTGTATAGGAGCCTCGCTGGTGCTCTTCAGTATCTCACTTTCACCAGGCCTGATATCAGTTATGCCGTTCAGCAGATCTGCTTATTCATGCATGCCCCTAGGGAACCCCACTTTCAGGCTTTGAAGCGGATCATTCGGTACATCAGCGACACCCTTGAGCTCGGCACCACCATCACTCCTTCCTCTAAGCTTGACCTTGTGGCTTACACTGATGCGGATTGGGGTGGTTGTCCAGACACACGTCGCTCCACGTCTGGTTACTGTGTCTTCCTCAATGACACTCTTGTGTCCTGGTCAGCTAAGCGTCAGTCCGTCGTGTCTCGCTCCAGCACTGAAGCCGAGTACAGGGGCGTTGCCAACGTTGTCTCCGAGTGCTCTTGGCTCCGCAATCTCCTGCTTGAGCTACGATGCCCCTTGAAGAAGGCCACTCTGGTCTACACTGATAACGTCTCCGCCGTCTACCTGGCTAGCAACCCAGTCCAGCAACAACGCACGAAGCACATTGAGCTTGATCTCCACTTCGTCAGGGACAAGGTTGCCATTGGACATGTCCGCGTTCTACATGTCCCGTCCTCCTATCAGTACGCTGATATATTCACCAAGGGTTTACCTAGACAGTTGTTCATTGATTTTCGTTCCAGTCTCACTGTACGGACACCTCCCGTTTCGACTGCGGGGGTTTGATAGATTACATAGGTTTCATATTATATAGTGGGCTAAAAGCCCGTTAAGGCCCAATACCTGTGTAACCTATATATATGTTATATCAATGAATGGAAACCCTCAAGGGGAGGTTTACATCAATTCTATAATCCCACATTCCTCTCTCTAGATTTTAGAGAGAGGAGACATCATTCGGACTCCATTTTTAACTCACATCCATACAATTCATTTTAATACTATATCTATTTCATTTAATAATTAAATTAGTTGAACAACACCACCATTTTTTCCTCTCTCTCCTCTTCTAACTCTCTCTATAGTACTCCATTATTGACCCACCATCACCGCTTTTTGGGTTTTTTGAGTTTATTGTAGAGTTGCTATGTAACAAACCATCAACAACATTTCTTAGACTAATCATCCCTCCTTTCTTTATTTAATTTTTTTTGTCTTAAAAACCCTTAAGAAACCCCCAATGTGGATGGTCTGATATCAATGTTATAAATGATTATTCATACAAATTTTAAAATATATTTTTTATATTAGTTTTGACAAAATATTGTTATTTTTTATTTCTCCAAAAACTATATTTAATATTTCTTGATTTTTAAAAATATTTTTCCTCGAATTTATATGAATAATCATCTCCTTTTTAAAAAAAATATAAAAAATTTTGATCTAGATTTTTTTTTGTGTGTGTGTAATATCAAGTGTAATACTTCATCTGTTAATTAAAATTTGTCAATTTAAAAATCTACACTTATCAAGAAAATAAACAAAAATACATTTATATCCCTAATTATTACTCCCTCCGTCTCATTTTAATTGTCATTTGTCTTTTTGTGCACGTTTTTAAAGAGCAAAAAACTCTATAAAATATTATTATTTTAATTAATTTTTTTTATATAATGTTATACTTATTACTACTAAGTATCAAATTATATAAAAAATTAATCAAAAAATAATATTTTATAAATTTTTTTGCTCCTTAAAAAACGTGACGAAAAGTAAAAAGACATTTAATTTGAGACGGAGGGAGTACTATACTCTACTTTTTTACTTTATAAAAAGATTTACTTTGTAAAACGACAAGTTTTAATTAACAGATAAAGTATGATTTTCATTCACAAATGCTAATTGACTTTTTAAGAAAGTCCCTACCAATAGTAAATATAAGGTTGTTGAGACCATGTTTATCAAGGGATGCTACGGATATTCGGAATACTAATATTTTATTATTTTCTCTCCGCCACATCATCATAGTATCACATTCTCATTTTTTCACTTTATCAGTAGCATCCTTATTATCCCAAAACCCATCTTTTCATACCAACTCAATTTACAAATATACCCCTCTCTAACAATTATTTCCATTCTCAATTATCATATCTTATATTATTTATTATTATTCAAATATTAATATTAAAATAATATGATTTATAAACTAAATAGTGCGAACTACTCATATCAACTTTCACATTTGAAAAAATATTTTTAAAATATTTTTTTAATTTTATATCTTGTATTATTTATTATTGCAAATTATTTTATAATTATAATTCAATTTCTCGGATTATATTTGGCATATTTATAATCAAAGAGAAATATTTTTTTTAAATATAGTCAAACATATTTGAAATTGATGTCTACATGTAGATAAAAATGAATATAGTATTGTGGTAAATTTTTTATTTTTTATTTTTACATTTTTATTACGAAAAAATGATTTTTAAATGTAAAAATAATTTAATCCAACATGCAATCTATGCCATCCATCCAACTAACACGCGGCAGCCATCCAACATGCTCTCCTGCGGGTGAATCCAAGCGCGACAAGTGTCCTCCCTGCTGCAAATTGCTTCAGCTTTGCAAGAGATGCAACGGCGGCGTTTAGCACCTCCCTCCTACAAAGCGGCGTCGTTTTGGGTCTGTTCATCCGAAAATTCAAAGTGCTTTCTAGCTGGCCTGACACGGGTGGAATACAATTGCAGCTAGTATCGATACCTCTTCAGTATCGTTTTAGTATCGGCAAACAACTGTACCAACTTTTTATTATTAAAAATCATAGTATCTTGAATAGTAATCAATCTAATAAAAGTGCTCTGAGGATGGGCTCAAATCGAAATCGAGCTGAAAACTTTGATTTCGGTCTAGCCTAGGTACTATACGGTTCGGATCTTAGACCATATATATAAAAAAATTCAATTTCGGTCTGAAAACCGAAACCGTACCGAACGTTTCAACTTCGGATCGAAAAAATTGAATTTTTGTTTGTTAAAAAAACCTACGGTTCGGCTATATACACCCCAAATTATGCACGTCCTGATTAAAAGGGGTTAATTTTTTTTTAAAATGTTAATTAGACACAAGACTTGCACGTCCTTAAGGACGTAAAATTTTAACCTTGTGCTTTGTGGTATATCTAGCAACACCCACCTATTGAGTATTAATTACATTTGAGTGATTCCAATCAAGGGAAAAAAACCTCATGGGGGAGGAGAAAGTGCCTCCACGCGCCCCCAATTCCTCCGGATGAAATCGCTTCCCAATACTCCTTCTCTGGGAGCTCAACCCTCATCCGGGAGCCACTAGTCTGCCTCCTCGGCACGAAAAATCTCGGCTTCGACCGTGTTGTAAGCTGAATCTGCCATGTTTTACAGTAACTTTTATATCGATTTCTGCATACATTTCATTCATTTGGGCTAAGATAGTACAAAACCTATGTAGTTTATGTTTAATTGCCAAATTATGGAATCTACACCAGTTTCTGTTTACTTTCGCAGAATTCGAGGCATTTTACAGCAATTCTAAGGAAGGTCAGAAAAGCTCGGAAAACAACTACAGAAGTCCAGAGTCCGAGAGTACAGAACCAGGACAAACCGAGCTAAAGCCAGAGTCTACTCGATATCGAGTAAGGGGTACTCGATATTGACCACCAGTGTCCGAGCACACCTGGTTGAGCAGAGCTGATCGAGAAACTGAGCCAGAGCAACCTGACTCCGGAGACCTTACTCGATCTCGAGTACAGCTAGTCGAGATCGACGAGCCCGGAGCCAAGATCCAAAGGCCATCGAGCAGAGCCACCCGAGAAGACCTAGTCGGCAAACCTCTCTACTCGAGATCGACGAGAGGTACTCGAGATCGACTAGACCCGTGAACCATGACCGAGCCAGTCGACCAACAATCCTACTCGAGATCGACAAGACCCTGGTCGAGATCGACGACGATTCAAGAGACGCGTGACGCGGTTTGATCAATTCTACTCGGTGTGGGATTACTTTAACCCGAAGATTGCTGATTCTATCCGAAATTATCAAGATACATCATGAAGAGAGAGATCTATCCACTTGAAGACATTTTTGATATAATTCCCTATTTTAGATTTAATTCCGTTATTGCTTTTATTTATCATTAAGCTTTTAGATATAGTTTTAGATATAGATAGAGATTTCTATCCTTGAGTAGCAAGGTTTAGAAGCCTATAAATAAAGCCCATGAGGCTGATTTTTAGTCATTCAATTTCAGAGAGAAGGAAGTAAGTAGGAGAAGTAGAAAGAGAGAGAGAGTGAGCGGCCGATTGGAGTTGTGAAGCGAGAGCGGAATTGGCTTCAAGCGGTTGTAAACTTTGGTTTATTTTAATGCAAGTAGTTTCTTTCCAATCAATGATGTCTGAGGTTGCGATGAAGCGCGAGTAGTCCACCCACTTCTAGGGTTGGGGCGAGCCCGACGATAGTCATGCATGTTTGAGGTAAAGATCCGACCTTTATCATGTTTTGAGCATCTACTACTTGTTTATGTGTTTATTACCCATCTAATGGAGGTCCATGCTAACAACTTGGATTGTAAACATAAAATCAGTAGATACAATTAGGGTTTCTTGAAAGAGTTGTGTAATTGTTGAAAAAGGCGAAAGCTTGTCCTTGATGCAATTCACATGATTATCTGTTTTATTCTTGCCTTATGCATGCATGGCTATCGTTGTTGCAAACCTCAATCTTGGAAGTCTTTTACATACAGTTTAGTTCGAAACCCCAAAGCATTTGTTCTTTATTTTCTTTCGTTTTAAGTTTCGAGATCGACCAAGCCTGGTCGAGCTCGACTATTGATCTTCGACCCAAAGTTGTTGTAGCTTAATTGTGCAGGAATTCGACGAGCCCAACCCGAAGTCGACGAGGACTGTACTCGATCTTGAGTAGCCCCTTGTCGATATCGAGTAGCCTTTGCCGAGAGCTTCTGCCCTGTTCGACTAGCCTGATCTCCTATCGACTAACCCTAGTCGAGATCTAGCACCCGTTGTCGACTTCTGTGAGATTTCTCCGCTACCTAGGATCCGCTGACACGCTTTCTCGTGGATCGATCCTGACTTCCCGCTACTGCATCAGGAGGAAGTCTTGTAATTATTTGCAAGGGACGGAATCTGGTTTGCTTTGATTTATTTATATTTTATTGCAATTATCGATTTCCTCCTATCAACAAACCGCCTCTTCTCCTCCTCGTTTGGGTGTGCTGTTCAACTAGTCAACCTCGGCGGGGATGTACTTCATCTCTGACGTTCTCGGTACCATTGGTCCTCTTGAGATCCATCTCCTCTCAAGCTCCTTCTCACCCGGGTATCTCCTTGCCTCCGGTGCTAGCATTTCTGCTTCTCCAGTTAATCTCCGGCTTGGAGTTTCATCTATCCTTTGTCCTGCTTTCGATTTGGGGCTATTCATCTCCCCCAATTCGACCTCTCCCCACTCTCGTGGGCTCAATCTCACCAACTGGCGTGCTCATGCAAGGACACCGCCCTTGATGTTGCCTTCTGTCGCCAGGCCTACAACTGGGTTTTTCCTTGGCGTGCTCGCTCGTGACCTTGGCGTGCTTGGCCCGATAACATGTCTTGGTAGTGTGGTTTATGGTTTCAGGGAGAGCAATTTTGTGCGGCGTCCTTCGCTTTTTATTGATGTACGAGATGTCGTGGACGTGATCGAAACCTAAAGGCTCGTTGGTTTTCGAGTCCAAATATGTGGTTTCCACTTAATTTCCTATGGATACCCTCCTTCATCTCTACCAACTGGAAGAAGTTTGTCGTATAATGTCTTTGTTCCTTCATCGACAACACTACTAGTGGGTCTTTGGAACTGACGATGCCATAGAAAATAGGCCTATTAAATAATACAAGTATAACGTCATAAATAGGCCACCCAACACAAAAGGATATCTGGTCCCACCACCAGATTCATCGCGAGCAAGGTACTTGATCAAAGTCATGACTAGACCCATCACCCCCAAGAACCTTGACCCACATTTCCTCGCGACCCGAACCCCGGGTAGGAACCAGAGTAGGTCCTCCGAATATCTCGTAACCCTCCGGGATCCTAGCAAGTAGCTCGCTGGCTCAAACACCTCACCTCCAAATTGCACCACGTGTATTGCCTATTCCCCTAAGCGTGTAGGCATGCGTTACACGTGTCCTATGTAGAACCACGGGGTCGCCAACCAGCTGCTTGCTTAGTTTCCTTATAAATACCCCCCTCCTACCCCAAAGAAAATGATCCGATTTCAAGAGATCAAAAGCAGAAGAGCTCTAATTGTCTCCCGGACCTAAAGCCCCCGGAGTTGAGTTCTCAAGATCTGTGATCGGAAAAGAACGTTCTTGGAATAAGAACATCACCTGACTCCCTCTCAAGACTGCGACTGAACGACTCGAATCCTCGTGAGACAAACATAACGCCCCCATCGCTTGGACCAATAAACGTATAACCCAATCGCAACCCCTCTTGGTTAAGGCTCGCATGTATTTCTAGTCATTTTGTCGTCATAATGAGGTAATAAGTATACGTGAAATTACACGAGCGCTTCATTGACGCCGTCTTTGGGAACCTTTCACGACGAGAGGTTCCGTGTAGCAATACGTTTTCTCTACTTTACATGCCTTCAATTTCTTTTCACGTTCTGTTTTGCATCTATACTATATTCTCTTCAAAGATCTTGTCTAAAATAATTAATATATAGCACGTTTTCCCTTTTAAACACTAATGAATCTCGCAGGAAATCATGAACTTCGCCCTATTCGGGGAGGAGTTTGGAAACCAATACCACAATGCCGAGGAAACTAACGGTCTCAACCTCAGCGTTCCCCCCAACGAGGAGGCTCTGCACAGTGGCAACGACAACGTCCCTCAACAACCTCCCTGGGACACCGCGCAGCCACCTCCGTTCGCTCCCTATGGAATGTGGGGCGGCTACCCCCCGTACCAATTCTTCGCGGGGAGTTACCCACAGAGCACATATTTCAACAAACAAGCGAATGATGTGCCATTCCAGCACGACCCCCGTGGCCATTATCAACAACAAGGTCTTGTGCCTATAACGGTCATCCATTTCCCCAATCCTGTTGGCAGCCCTCTTAATCCCGGTCCGGAGCTTGACAAAAACACCAACAAGATCGTCCGTGTTTTCAGCGCCAGGGATGTATCGTCGCATTCGAATTCCCCGGGGGCACCCATGCAAACTCGCAAAGGTGAACCAACTTTCCCATCCGCTTTTTGCAGGGAAATACGCGAGACACCCGTCCCCAAGAGATGGAGGGATATGTCCATCGCCAAGTATAAAGGAGATACCGATCCCAATGATCACCTCAACCAATTTACCATGGCAATGGGAATGAACGAGGAAAATGACACTATGTGTTGTCGCTCGTTTCCATCCATGCTGAGCGGGGTAGAATTGACATGGTTCACCAATTTGGCTCGATCCTCGATCAATAATTTCGCACAACTGTCAGGCACGTTCGTCGCACAATTCGGCAGCTCTCACACAAGGAAAAGAACCATGTTGGATCTCAACTCCATCAAGCAAGGAGCGACCGAGTCACTGGGAAACTTCTTCAGCAGATTCACCAACATGGTGGTGCAAATCTCGAGATTCAATCAAGAATTTGTGAGCACCATACTAATGGGCAATTTGGCTGAAGGAGATTTTAAGATATGCCTCTTCCGAAAGGAGCCAGAGAACTACGATGCTCTAAGAGAGCTCGTAACCAAGCAGATCCACACCATGGAAGTTGTAAGCTCTAGCTCGTGACCCATTGAATCTAGACCACCAGCCTACCACTGGGCCCCCAACAAACTCCAAGGAAGAGAAAATTTTGGGGGCCAACAACACCACAATCCTCCCTGGCAATACCCGATCATCCCACCGCGAGTACAACCAAAGGTCAGGACCAGGCCCGCTCAGCGCCCCAAAGAATGTGATGATGGCTCAGCCCGACTATATATCACCTCTTGTTTTTGGGATTCAGCAAACCCTTCCTCAAAAAGAAATACCCCTTCAGATTTGCGCCCCGCCAACAGGTCCTAATCATCTAGTCGCGACACCATAACAACGCCAGCCCCTCGTGGTTCCGCCTCAATAATATAAGCCGCCAAATGCTCCACCAAGGCCTTACAATCCCTAATATGCAGCCAGAGGAAGGGGCAGGGGAGTCTACCCTCAGAATAGGGGAGGAAGAAATGGAAATAGAGGAGGGGGATACAGACCTCTCCCGAGGGACACGAGGAATGCACAAGAAGTCAGATCCTCGTCCAACCGACCTGATCGCTCTAACCAAGATCATCGGAAACCTCCCTCACCAGATGGGTGCATTAATACCATCACGGGGGGGGGGGGGGACATCTGGCACCAGTAAGCAGGAGAGGAAAAACTATGAAAGAGAAGCCAGATGCCCCCCATCCGAGGCTAGTGTCAATCAAGCATCCACCGAGCACGCAATACTCAGTTTCTCTGTTTCTTATACTCGAGATGCCAATGACCTAAGAATACCACACTCAGATCCTATGATCATCCATGAGCAAATAGGAACCAAAACTGTCAAGCGAGTTATGATAGACACATGTTCGTTTGTGAACGTCCTTTACTGGGACGCTTTTGAACAACTCAGGATGGCTGAAAGCGCCTTACACTAGTACTTAGGAAAGCTGGTCTCCTTCTCTGGAGACGAAGTTGAGGTCGCTGGAACCATCGAATTGGCCCTGACGTTAGGGACCGTGCCGAATAAAAGAACCCACATGATTGAATTCACGGTGGTTAAACTACCGTCCATTTACAACGCTATCATGGGCCGAGTAAGTCTGTTCAAATTCCAAATAGCATGCACCATATATAATTTTTGCGTCAAATTTCCATGTGCCGACGGGAAGGTGGGCGAAGCGCGGGGGGAACAAGCAGAAAGTAGAATTTGCTAGTTATCCTCGCTGAAGAAGGGCCACAATCGAATATTCGTGATTAAGGGAAGCGATCAAGGGTCTCTCAAAGAGGAAGCGGTCGATGAGCACGAACAAGAGGCCACATCCGAACGACAACAAGCGGAGCTGGAAGTATGTTGAAAATAGCCGACAAGATTGTGGAGGAAAATATCGCCTTCTTTCCTTTTCTAAACAAAACTGAAGCATTGTATCACGATCACAGTTTGACCGGTCAAGCCCTAGAGCGTCTCAATAGTATGTTGAAAGGGTCGCGCGGCGTCTTTGCATGGTCACCACAAGATTTGCAGGGGCTCCCCCGAGAAAATTTGGATCACTCCTTGAGACTCAATCACGAGGCGAAACCTGTATGCCAAAGAAAGAGGAAGATGGCTGCCGAAAAGTCGGAAGCAGCAAAACAAGAGGTACATAAGCTTCTACAAGCCGGTTTTATTCACGATATTAATGATTCAACTTGGTTATCAAATATAGTGTTGGTCAGAAAAAGCAGTGGCAAATGGAGTATGTGCGTGGATTTCAAAGATTTGAACAAGATTTGCCTAAAAGATAGCTATCCTTTTCCATCTATCGACGAGGTGGTAGACACCACAGTAGGGCACACTACTCTAAGCTTCCTAAATGCTTATTCAGGCTACAATCAAATCAAAATGAGCCATCGCGAGGAAAAAAGCACTGCTTTCATCACCAAACCAGGGAACCTTTTGTTATAAGGTAATGTCGTTCGGGCTCAAGACTGCGGGCGCCATCTTTCAGTGGATTATAGATAAGGTGTTTGCGTCGAAGATGAGAAAAAATGTTGCATTTTACGTCGATGATATCATGATCAAAAGTCTTACAAAGGAGGACCACTGCAAAGATCTACAGAAAACCATCGACATGATAAGAAAGAACCGTGCTTGCCTGAATCCGAAAAAAGTGTGTTTTCGGGGTGGATTCTAGAAAATTCCTGGGTTTCATGATAAGCCATTGAGGAATAGACATGAATCCCTCAAAAGTACAGACCCTCATCGATATGGCCCCTCCAAGAACGTTGAATGATATTCAGAAGTTGAATGGGTCAGTCAACTACTTAAGTAGATTCTGCTCGCGATTAGCCGATCACTCCTTCCCCTTTTTTAAGCAAATAAAAAAGAAATGTCACGTCGAGTGGACTACCACTTTAGATAAAGCCTTCAAAAGTATGAAGGAGTTCCTGGCCACTTTTCCCACCCTTCATTTTCCACACGAGCATGAAACCCTACAGCTATACCTCGCCGTCGGGTCCACAACCATCAACACGATGCTTACTAGAGAATTTAAACTCCCCATCTATTTTGCTAGCAGGGTCTTACAGTCAGCCGAATCCAAATACACTCCAATTGAAAAAATGGCTCTATATGTGGTTTTTGATGCGCGAAGATTGAGGCCTTACTTTCAGGCTCACACCATCGAGGTACTCTCCGACTTACCCCTCCATCAGATCCTGCATTCGCCATCGCTTTCAGGAAGAATGATCAAGTGGGCGGTAGAGCTTTCCGAATTTGACGTACATTTCAAACCCATAAAATCCCGCCTAGCTCAGGCCTTGGCTGACTTAGTAGTGGAAGCTGTCTTTACAGATCATCAGGATCGCGATGGGGAAGATTGAGTCATTAATGTTGACGGATCAGTATCGACAGGGGGATGTGGAGTCGGGGTTACCATCACATGCCCAAGTGGAGAGATAACCGATCTATCATTCCAACTATTGTTTGAAGCTACCAACAACGAAGCGGAGTATGAAGCTCTGATCGCGGGTATTGAGAAAGCGTTGATCAACGGAGCTCGACAAGTCCAGATTTTCACGGATTGAGAAGTGGTAGCTCGACAAGTTAAAGGAGAATACGAGGCGAAGACAGGGATGCTACGTGAATATTTGGCGCGCGTACAAACACTCACAACGGCCTTCGGAAAACGCTCAATCTCGTCCATTCCTCGTGATCAGAATGAACGTGCCGCTACCTTGGCTAGGATGGGAGCCACCTTGCCCCTAGGACTAAGTGATTGCATGGTTATTGAACAGAAACTTGCCCGAGGAATCCACCAAGGGGTGTTCAAAATATCAAACCTCGGAGACTGCTGAATACCCCTCCTAGAGTACATAATTGAAGGGCCCTCAGCGGGCGAGTTATAGAACAGCTAGAGCATCAGAAGAAGAGCGGCCCGTTTTCGCATCAGAAACGACCGATTATACAAAAGAGGTTTTAACCTCCCAGATCTCCTCTGTGTCTCAAACCAGGAAGGCCTTGACCTCGTCCGAGAGCTGCACGCGGGTCTCTGTGGCAATCATCAAGGGTGGAGAGCTGTGGCATCTAAAATCACACGTTTGGGATACTACTAGCCCTCCCTAAGAGCAGATGCAGAGATGGTTATTCATATATACGACCCTTGACAGCGGTACGCATCGCTCAATCATCGCCCCCCTCATCCTTTGAAGTGCATAACTAAACCATGTCCGTTCGCGATGTGGGGAATTGATATTTTGGGACCATTCCCAACGACACCAGGTCAGTTACGCTTCATCATCTTGATTGTCAATTACTTCACAAAGTGGGTGGAAGCCAAAGCCATGGCCACCATCACGGCAAAAAAAAAGTGCGCAAATTCCTCTGGAAGATCATGGTGTGCCGATTCGGAGTCCCCCGGGCAATTATCACTTATTATGGTCCCCAATTCGACCGTAAAGCAATTCACGATTTCTGTGTCGGCCTCCATATCGACTTCCGATTCTCGTTGGTAGCATACCTGCAATCCAATGAGTAGGTCGAAACCATGAATCGCCAAATTCTGAATGCCCTTAAAAAGAGGTTAGGGGCAGCAAAGGGAAAATGGGCCGAGGTCTTGCCCTTGGTACTATGGTCATATAGAACCTCGACCATGAGTCCCACGGTAGAAACGCCATTCACAATGGCCTTTGTTGTCGATGCGATCATCCCCGTGGAATTACTCATTCCATCGGCTAGAATTGTCGATTTCAGTAAAGATACCAACGACGAAGCTCTCGAGTTGGAACTCCACTTGCGTAAAGAAAGAAGAGGCACCGCTTATCTCAAAGCAAATGAATATCAGTGCCGACTGGCTGAAGGATACAACAAACGCGTCTTCGTACACCAACTACAAAAATGGGACATGGTCCTCCGACAAGCAACGATCGGGGGAAAGCTTGAACCTAAATGGGAAGGACCATATGTCATCCACAAAGAAGTAGGCCAGGGTTCTTTCAAGCTTCAAAATTCAGAAGGCGCCATACTCGCAAAGGCTTGGAACGCCAAGAATCTCAAGGCTTATTTTGCATAAAGGTTAGGCATAAGAAGAAGTCGGATGTGCAAGTAAGCCTCCAAGGAGAATAAATTTAACAATCGCGTGTCTTTCGCACACGGATGTGCAAGTAAGCCTCCAAGGAGAATAAATTTAGCAATCGCGTGTCTTTCGAACACGGATGTGCAAGTAAGCCTCCAAGGAGAATAAATTGAGCAATCACGTGTCTTTCGAACACGGATCTGCAAGTAAGCCTCCAAGGAGAATAAATTTAGCAATCGCGTGTCTTTCGAATACGGATGTGCAAGTAAGCCTCCAAGGAGAATAAATTTAGCAATCGCGTGTCTTTCTGTTGTTGCAGGAGTAAGTCAAGTATAGAATAGAATATGGTTTAGAACGACTCCCCTGTCTTAGCAAATAATTACAAGACTTCCTCCCGTTGTAGTAAGAGAAAAGTCAGGATCGAATCCACGAGGAAGCACGTCAGCAGTTCTCAGGTAGCTATCAGATTCTCACAGAAGCAGCAGAAAGACAGAAACACAAACAGAAGCAGAAACAAATAATCCCGGCAAGGGCAAATAAAACAAAAGCAAATAACAAAGCAAAGCAAAAGCAAAGGTTCTCGTCGATCTCGACAAACAGTACTCGAGATAGACAAGGGTGGTCGACAACAGTGGCTCAGGATCGAAAACGAAGCAACTCGACAAAGGCAAGTCAACTCGATCTCGACTACCCCCTCCTCGAGATCGACAAGAATCAGCAAGGACAGACAACAGAAAATCGACAAAGGGCAGAAACTTCAACTCGACCTAGACCAGTTCTCGTCGAGATCGACAAGAACCGTACTCTATCTCGACCAAGTCCTACTCTATGTCGACAAGAACAGAAATTTATGGTTTAGAACGACTCCCCTGTCTCAGCAAATAATTACAAGACTTCCTCCCGTTGTAGTAAGAGAAAAGTCAGGATCGAATCCACGAGGAAGCACTTCAGCAGTTCTCAGGTAGCTATCAGATTCTCATAGAAGCAGCAGAAAGACAGAAACACAAACAGAAGCAGAAACAAATAATCCCGGCAAGGGCAAATAAAACAAAAGCAAATAACAAAGCAAAGCAAAAGCAAAGGTTCTCGTCGATCTCGACAAACAGTACTCGAGATAGACAAGGGTGGTCGACAACAGTGGCTCAGGATCGAAAACGAAGCAACTCGACAAAGGAAAGTCAACTCGATCTCGACTACCCCCTCTTCGAGATCGACAAGAATCAGCAAGGACAGACAACAGAAAATCGACAAAGGGCAGAAACTTCAACTCGACCTAGACCAGTTCTCGTCGAGATCGACAAGAACCGTACTCTATCTCGACCAAGTCCTACTCTATGTCGACAAGAACAGAAATTTAAAGGAATGTAAATTGCAATTGCTCAAAACCCAAACTCATCTTTTTGACGGAAAATAAACTCAATATATAAAAAGACCTCCAAGGCTAGGGTTTCAACACCACAACGGCAACCATGCAAAACAACACATAAAGGCATAAAAGATCATGCTTTCCATCAAATAACTTTCGTCATTAACAAATAGGAATAGAGAGGCTCTCGCATAAACCCTAATTGTTACTAACCCTTTTTCACATAATTAATCCAAGTTACATTAAGATCACTTTCGCTTCAATAATACAAACAAGGATCACCTTTAACTCTCGCAAAAGAATCACGCTCATAGGGATAGAAGATGAATCACACAAAAGATCTGACCTTTATCGCATCATCTCACATGGCCACCGTCGGGCTCACCCCAGCCCCAGAAGTGGGTGGACTACTCACGCCTCATCGCAATCGCAGACATTGAATTGATGAAAGAAACTTGCATAAAAACTAAATTCAAAGCTTTTTACAATCCTGGCAATCAACTTTCGCTGTCAGCCAAAACCCTAAAAACCTTAGAACTCCTAAACTTCTCTGTGGAACTACTTGTCTCTGAATTTTAATGATGATTAAAACTGAGCCCCATGGGCTTTATTTATAGCCTTCATTCCCTAGCTAATCTAGGAAAGAAGATATCTATCTCTATCTGAATCTATATCTAAAATTATATCTAAAAGCCTTAAAGATAAATAAATGTTTAAATGGAAATAAATCTTAAAGGAAAAGATAAAACTAATTAGGGTAGATCTTCATGTCTTGATAGATTGCGTCTTCCATAGATAGAACTTGATGTATTTGGATAGAATCTTCCGCCTTCGCGACCAAGGAAAGCCAAGTCTACTCGGACAGGTCATCGACGACGCGTTTCTGGGCACTGCTCTAGTCGACCTCGACAAGGCTTGGTCGACTTCGAGTAGGATTCGTCGTCTGGTGCTTGATGTGGCTCGTCATGGTTTCCTGGGCTCGTCGACCTCGAGTTGGTCTCGTCGACTTCGACAAGGGCTAGGGCCATCGACTAAACCTCCTCGGGTTGCTCAGACATGGCTCAGGGCGGCTCGTCGATCTCGACAAGGGTTAGTCGAGATCGAGTAGAGGTGGCTTGGCCTCTCGTCCTCGGTTTGGTGTGCTCGACCGGCTCGGACAAGGACTCAGGCGCTCATCGACTTCGACAAGCCCTAGTCGACTTCGAGTACGGTGGCTCGCCGACTAGGGTTTCTCGAGCAGCTCTCCTCGAGGGACTCCGGATCTGGTGCTGTGGCTTCGTCTACCTCGAGTAACGGTTCTCGAGATCGAGTTGGCTTTGGAGCTCGGGGAGCTTGGTTCTCGATCATGGCTTTGTCGACTAGGCTGTGCCCGGACATGCTCGTCTAGGTCGAGTAGGCTTACTCGAGATCGAGTAGCCTCGACTCTCAGACTTGTTCACTGCTTTGACCTTGGACTTCTGTAGTGGTTTTCCGAGCATTTCCGACCTTCTGTAGAATTTGCTGTAAATGCCTCGATTTCTGCGATTTAAACAAAAACTGGTGTAGATTCCATAATTTTGGCAAATAAACATAAACTACACAGATTCTGTACTATCTTAACCCAAATGCATGAAATGTATACAGAAATCGATATAAAACTTACTGTAAAACATGGCAGATTCCGCTCACAACAAACACCCCATACTTAAGCTTGCTTGTCCTCAAGCAATACTTTTAATTGTCATTCAGGGGAAGTAATAAAAACTCTCAACATCTTAGATTCATTCTTATATGTCCCTGCAATCAATTACCATCCTCGAAAAGGTACTAGTGTCACAAATCCATGCATGTGTAAATATGTAAAAGCAACATTTACTCACAAAAGGAGGGTATTGCATAAACAATTTATTCGTGATAAAGCATTGATAATCAAGAAGACTCTAATTTAAGCTCGTGAAGGAGTAGATTGGTAAAAGGCTAAAAGGTGGGCGATTTTTGGCAATGTGGTGCTTTTATGATCCGGGGAAATGGAGTACTTTCCAAACTTGAGTTTCATTCCACATTCCTTTTCCATATAATTCATCACCTTTCATATTGCTTTTCTCAAGAATATTGCTTTTTTCAATAATACTGCTTTTACCTCTCTAACCTCAGCACTGCCTTCTCGCGAGTCGCAAACATGGGTGTCATGAATGGCCCCGGATACTTAGTGCTTTGGACTCCTCACAATGTGTCCCATCTCTCCAAACTATTATCTCAGAGAGCAGGGTCAATCTACCTTTATCTCCTGAGGTGATTGGATTTTCTTTCACTCATTAAATTTTCCATATATTTCAAACAATTTCCTTCCAAACTCCAATAATGATAATAACAAAACTCCATATAACATCTCCATAATGTAACAACATTCTCAACATAATCCCCGGATAAGGTAAAGAATGGAAATATTTAGATCATGTGGAGCAATAATTTGAAATAAGGCATATTATGGCTTTTGTGTAATGCATAAGCATAGGTAAGGCTAGGAATTTAAACATATGAGCATTTATATGGAATTTAAAGTCCTCCATCATCTTATCATGCAACATGTCAAAAGCAATTTCAAATTTTACCTCCTTTCATGGTTTTCAATAAAATATGCACTTCATTGTGACTTCCCTTTACTAGGCAATTTCATGCTATATCTCTAATGAATCCAATTTTGCATCGTCGAGTTCAATATAACTTCCATGACATTATTCAAAAATTTCAATGGGGGTCATTTTTCTCAAATTTTTTTGGAAAACATGCATATAAGCACATAAGTCAATAATGCATTCCAAAAATAGCCATGTAGCAATTCTTAAGAAATAATGCACAAGTAATGTCAAATATGATCAATGTGCACTAAGTAAGCCCTTCCCCCACCCCATACTTAAACATTACAGTGTCCTCACTGTATATAAAACAATGTAAAGGGTAAAGAAAGAAACTCACAAGACAGATGTGCAGAGCCGCATAATTTCGAACACCTCCTAGTCCGAGCATTCATGTAGCTTGGTTCTATCCATGACCTGAAAAGTAGAAGACATATACCCAAAAATAGAAACAACCAAAAAACAATGTTCAAAACTAAAAAACAAAGTCTTAAAAGTCCTAAAAACGTTTATGTACATGCTCTAGATTTTATAGTCGCTAGGCCGACTTTCCATTTATGCTCAAGGTGGCATCTGCAGAGCCCATGTAGCTTGGGCCTCAAATAGGACTCCATTCTTGTCCATCAGCTGTAATCCTCCAGAATGGATCTTGTTCACCACGAATGGTCCCATCCGCTTCTTGTTGAATTTTTTAGGAAACCAATGATCCTTTGATTTAGAGACATAGAGCTTGTCTCCAACTTCATACTCCTTAGGGTCATCATTGGAAATCGTGCACAATCGCACATACCAAGGCAGACCTCTCCCATGTATAGATAAATCTTTGATGGAAATAGGAGAAGAAAGATCCATACCTTGACTTACCTTCGCGGAAACGGAATCGGGCACTACTGTATTTGGTCGATCTCGACTAGGGCTCCTCGAGATCGACGAGGCTGCAGGTTCTGGTGGTGGTGGCTTCATCGAGGAGGAAGAAGTCGAGGAAGGGGGCTTGTCGACATCGACAAGATTGGTCGACCTCGATGAAGACTCTGGCTCTGGTGGCTTGCTCCCCGAGAAAACAGGGTCTGGTGGCGCCGATTGGTGGTCGACCTCGACAAGACTTGTCGAGATCGACGAGGGTTTCTCTCCTGGTTGCTGCGGCGTCGAGGAAGCAGGGGCGGTGCTCTCCGAGTGCTGGTCGACATCGAGTAGCTTCCTCGAGATCGACAAGGGCTCTGGTCCTGGAGTTGCCAGCGTCGAGGAAGACAGGTCTGGTGGCTCCGAGTTTTGGTCGACCTCGACGAGACTACTCGAGGTCGAGTAGGGCTGTTCCTCTGGTTTGCTGATCGGCTTCGGTGGAGTCACCTTGGTCTGGTCGAGATCGACTAGGGTCTGGTCGATCTTGACCCCATACTTAGTTCCTTTGTTCTCCTTGAGGATTGCCATGATCTCCTCCACCTGGGCCTCCATGTCCCTCTTTTCCAGCTCCTCCGGGGTCATATTTCTGATCTTGGGTTCCCCGCAAGTGATGTAGCCAGCTGAGATAGATTTGACCTCTTCCATTGGACTCGTATACCTTTCAGTTTTGTTGAAGGAATACTCAATTACTTCATCGCTGATGTTGAAGGTGAGCACTCCTTTCCGTACGCTTATGTTGGCATCCACCGTCGCCAAGAATGGTCTCCCTAGAATAATTGGACAAGCAGGATCTTCTTGCATATCAATAATTAAGAAATCAGCAGGGACGAAGAATTTACCTACTTGTACTGGAACATTTTCCACCATGCCTGTTGGAATGACCACCGTGTTGTTGGCCATGTAAAGTCTAGCATCCACAGGCTCTAGGGCTCCTATCTTAATCTTGGACCAAATCGTTAAAGGCATAATACTGACACTGGCTCCAAGATCACATAAAGCATTAATTTTGTATGGACCAAATCCAATAGTTATAGCAAACTTACCTGGATCTGGTCGTTTTTCCAGTATGTCCAGCTGGCTGCACTCCTCTGTAATTTCCGCCATTGATCGCTTTTTGCTCAGAATCTCCTTCAGAAATTTGACATAGGACGGCATTTCATTGAGAGCTTCTGTGAAGGGTATGGTGACATTCAGCTTCTGAAGCATCTTGATGAAGCGCTGAAACTTTTTCTCCGCTGGGTCCTTTAGAGATTTTGTGGGGAAAGGTAGCTTCTTTTTCTGAGTCGGAGCCAGAACAGACGTCGGAGTTGCTGCAGATTTCTCGACCAGGGGCTCCTCGACATCGACAAGGGTCTTGTCGAGATCGACCAGTTTGGGCCCAGTCGAGTTGCTGTTCGGCGCAGACGAAGATTCTGGAGATTTTTCCTCGACCTCGAGTAGACCTTTGTCGAGGTCGACTAGGCTCTGGTCGAGATCGACGATGGGTTTGTCGACCTCGACTTGCTGTTCCTCGCTGTTCTGCTGCTCTCCGACCTCTGACTCTTTCAGTTGATGCCCGCTCCTGAGTTTTACAGCAGCTATGTGTCCAGTCTTTCCCTTAGGATTTGGTTCTGTTTGCCCAGGGAGCTTGCCGGACTGTCGTGGGATCTGTGCAGAAATCTGTCCTATCTGCGTCTCAATCCCCCTTTTCCAGATGTCCAGTTCTCCAAATTTGGTGGTGATGTTCTGGAACTGGTTGTTGATGGTCCCTTGATTTCGTCGCATCTCCTCAAGGATCAGCTGCAGATCATCCTTCTTTTGATCCCTTTCTGGATGTCCTGGAGCTCTGTAGGGTGGAGGATTCCTAGGGGGACCTTGATTCCATTGTTGTTGATAAGGCCTTTGATCCCCCATATAGCGATTAGGCCCTCCTGCGTAAGCTGCATCCTCATGATGTTCTGCCATCCTGACTTGCTCTGTGTGTTGGCACTCAGTAGTGGTGTGCCTCTGTGATCCGCATTCGATGCAAGGTTGGTTGACAGACAGATATTTGACTTGTTTGAGGAGCTTCTTATTCTAGTCTCTATAGTATTGCTCCCTGACATCTGGATCAATCTCCTTTGATGGCTCATAGAGGGGCATGGATGGTGATGGCCTGGCGTATGGGTTCTCTTCATAAGTTGCAGTAGACCCATATTTGTTGTCGTAGTTGGTGAGCTTCTCTAGCACACCCCATGCGTCACTTGGCGGCATCGTCAGATACTCGTAGTGAGTATAATTGTTGATTCTGTCCTTAGTGACTTGGTCAAGAGAGTTGAAGAAGATCTCCTGAATGATGTAGGGTGGATGTCCATGAGTAGGGCAAGATCGCAGAAGTTCCTTGTAGCGCTCCCATGCCTTTGCCAGCGGTTCCCCTTTCTGCTGCTTAAAGGCGGTGATTTTCTGGCGGAGATATGCTGTTTTGGCAGGTGGGAAGAATTTGTTCAGAAATTCTTGCTCTACTTGGGCCCAGGTTGTGAGTGATCTTGCTTTTAGCCCTTCCAGCCATTTCAGTGCAGGCCCAGCGAGAGACCAGCGAAAAGATTTCATCTTGACATATTCCAAGGTTGTGCCTTCTGCAAGAGTACGACACATGTCATGAAAATTAGTAATATGTTCAAGAGGGCACTCATTAAATCTGCCGTAAAAGGCATTATTTTTAAGCTCTATAAGAAATTGAGTGCGAATTTCAAAAGAGTTTTCAGGGATTAGAATCGCCGATTCAGGCACGACGAGCGTGGGATGCATATAATCCTCAGCAGTGGTTGGATATTGGGCAAGCTCAGCTTGTGCTTGTTCCTTTTCTGCTCTCTCAGCGGCGAGAGCAGCATCCCTGGCGGCTAAATCCCTGGTAAGCCTAGCGATCAGCTGCTCCTGTGTTTCAGCGTCCTCCATTGCTCTTTGAAGTCTATTTCTGATGTGTAGAAGGCGCTCTGGTTCGTCTAAACCGTAGTGCTCAGGTGGGATACCAGAACGGCGCATACACCTGAAAAGTAACTCAAAGAAACAGTGAGAACTGACTACCTAAGGCGCGATTGATTGCCTCCCCGGCAACGGCGCCAATTTGTTGTTGCAGGAGTAAGTCAAGTATAGAATAGAATATGGTTTAGAACGACTCCCCTGTCTCAGCAAATAATTACAAGACTTCCTCCCGTTGTAGTAAGAGAAAAGTCAGGATCGAATCCATGAGGAAGCACGTCAGCAGTTCTCAGGTAGCTATCAGATTCTCACAAAAGCAGCAGAAAGACAGAAACACAAACAGAAGCAGAAACAAATAATCCCGGCAAGGGCAAATAAAACAAAAGCAAATAACAAAGCAAAGCAAAAGCAAAGGTTCTCGTCGATCTCGACAAACAGTACTCGAGATAGACAAGGGTGGTCGACAACAGTGGCTCAGGATCGAAAACGAAGCAACTCGACAAAGGCAAGTCAACTCGATCTCGACTACCCCCTCCTTGAGATCGACAAGAATCAGCAAGGACAGACAACAGAAAATCGACAAAGGGCAGAAACTTCAACTCGACCTAGACCAGTTCTCGTCGAGATCGACAAGAACCATACTCTATCTCGACCAAGTCCTACTCTATGTCGACAAGAACATAAATTTAAAGGAATGTAAATTGCAATTGCTCAAAACCCAAACTCAGCTTTTTGACGGAAAATAAACTCAATATATAAAAAGACCTCCAAGGCTAGGGTTTCAACACCACAACGGCAACCATGCAAAACAACACATAAAGGCATAAAAGATCATGCTTTCCATCAAATAACTTTCGTCATTAACAAATAGGAATATAGAGGCTCTCGCATAAACCCTAATTGTTACTAACCCTTTTTCACATAATTAATCCAAGTTGCATTAAGATCACTTTCGCTTCAATAATACAAACAAGGATCACCTTCAACTCTCGCAAAAGAATCACGCTCATAGGGATAGAAGATGAATCACACAAAAGACCTGACCTTTATCGCATCATCTCACATGGCCACCGTCGGGCTCACCCCAGCCCCAGAAGTGGGTGGACTACTCACGCCTCATCGCAATCGCAGACATTGAATTGATGAAAGAAACTTGCATAAAAACTAAATTCAAAGCTTTTTACAATCCTGGCAATCAACTTTCGTTGTCAGCCAAAACCCTAAAAACCTTAGAACTCCTAAACTTCTCTGTGGAACTACTTGTCTCTGAATTTTAATGATGATTAAAACTGAGCCCCATGGGCTTTATTTATAGCCTTCATTCCCTAGCTAATCTAAGAAAGAAGATATCTATCTCTATCTGAATCTATATCTAAAATTATATCTAAAAGCCTTAAAGATAAATAAATGTTTAAATGGAAATAAATCTTAAAGGAAAAGATAAAACTAATTAGGGTAGATCTTCATGTCTTGATAGATTGCGTCTTCCATAGATAGAACTTGATGTATTTGGATAGAATCTTCCGCCTTCGCGGCCAAGGAAAGCCAAGTCTACTCGGACAGGTCATCGACGACGCGTTTCTGGGCACTGCTCTAGTCGACCTCGACAAGGCTTGGTCGACTTCGAGTAGGATTCATCGTCTGGTGCTTGATGTGGCTCGTCATGGTTTCCTGGGCTCGTCGACCTCGAGTTGGTCTCGTAGACTTCGACAAGGGCTAGGGCCATCGACTAAACCTCCTCGGGTTGCTCAGACATGGCTCAGGGAGGCTCGTCGATCTCGACAAGGGTTAGTCGAGATCGAGTAGAGGTGGCTTGGCCTCTCGTCCTCGGTTTGGTGTGCTCGACCGGCTCGGACAAGGACTCAGGCGCTCGTCGACTTCGACAAGCCCTAGTCGACTTCGAGTACGGTGGCTCGCCGACTAGGGTTTCTCGAGCAGCTCTCCTCGAGGGACTCCGGATCTGGTGTTGTGGCTTCGTCGACCTCGAGTAACGGTTCTCGAGATCGAGTTGGCTTCGGAGCTCGGGGAGCTTGGTTCTCGATCATGGCTTTGTCGACTAGGCTGTGCCCGGACATGCTCGTCTAGGTCGAGTAGGCTTACTCGAGATCGAGTAGCCTCGACTCTCAGACTTGTTCGCTGCTTTGACCTTGGACTTCTGTAGTGCTTTTCCGAGCATTTCCGACCTTCTGTAGAATTTGCTGTAAATGCCTCGATTTCTGCGATTTAAACAGAAACTGGTGTAGATTCCATAATTTTGGCAAATAAACATAAACTACACAGATTCTGTACTATCTTAACCCAAATGCATGAAATGTATACAGAAATCGATATAAAAGTTACTGTAAAACATGGCAGATTCCGCTCACAACACTTTCGAAGACAGATGTGCAAGTAAACCTCTAAGGAGAGTAAATTCAACGACCTTTACGTTCCTATACTTTGATATGTAAACAAGGTTCCGTATTATCTAAGAAATCAATAAAATTGATCTGTCTTCCTCTACTCTTTCTTATTTTTGTTTTGTTTTGATTTTTAATTCCCTAACGACATAATCAAATGGTTATTAAGAGTATGATGCACTGGAATAAGCCATACAAACCATGTCGATCTAAGCTATTTGTGAAATTGGTAAAACTAGGTTCGCCCGTGCACATTTTCTTATAAAACAACATATGAACAGAGTCCCAAAAGCACAACGCGATTACTATAAACAAATCCAAAAACCAGGTATACAAGCGTTTAAAGGTTCATACGATAAGCAAAGGAATAGGAAGCAAAGGGATCATAAGACAACAACAACACGAATTTCACCACAATAGGCATACTCACTAGCCTCAAGAACTATTATGGTAAAACGATTACTCCCCTCATATTTAAAGATGATAAGGGATCCCCCAACACTAGAGTTGGCAAAACCCGACCGAAACCGAAAACCCGACCCGGTCGACCCGAAATCGATTGTTCTGAACACCGACCTAACCCAACCCATTTTGGACCCAAAATCCGAATAACCGATAACCGAAACTCACCCAAATCCGAATGAACCGAACCCGATTCAACCGAAACCCATTAAGACCCGAACCCATTATAACCGAAACACGAAAGAAGCCGAACTTTAAGATACATTCTAGTAAATTTTTTAAAATGAATATTGAAATAACTGAAACCCAAGACAATCGAAACCCAAATAACCGAAACCCGATATAACTAAAACCCGAACCCGACCCAACCAAATGACCAAATTATTAGACATTACCCGAAAACCGAATGACCCGAAACCCGAATAACCTGAAACCCGACTAACCGAACCCGAACCTGATCCGACCCGCCTGATTGCCACCTCTACCCAACACGCAAGCCACTATCCACGGCAAAAGCACACCAACCATCAGTAAGGATGTAATGGTTTTGGCTATCTTGAAATACCCTCACTCGAAATTCTCACCTAGTGGGAGAAATCAAGAATACATGATTCAATCCCTTGCGAGAATACTGAGCGCCGAAAGACTCAGGCAAAAGCTGCAAATAACCAAAACAAATATCAACCAAGAAAAGCAAAAATTGCAAAAGAAAGGTTGGAACGAATACCATATATTCCAATTTCTCTTCGGAGTCAATAGAACGAAAAAAATCACGACGACGAGGATTGGGAGAAGTCATAACTCTTCAAAATTAAAAATAACAAAACTAAAATAAAGCACAAGGATAACTGCCTAAGCTCTATCCGAACTTCTGATATTTATCAGCAAGCAAAACAAGCAGCATATCGTGTTGTCGCGTCATAAAAAAGAGTCTACCCCCGTCCAAAACAATTTTTCCAGAAACAACTGCATGCTAGACAAGTGGCAGGATCTCAGAGCATCTCTCTATAATTCAGAGCCATAGTAACACATCAGGAAAGGTCGCATCAGCATCAGGAAAGGCCAAAAATGTAAAGAACGAAAGCATATCTTTTTAACTATTCAAATAACAATATCATTACATAAGACCTCGTGATTAAACTTAATAAAGCACATTATTAGGTCTAACAAAAGTACACCATGAAGGCTATTATCCAATGATACCGCCATTACAAAACGATAAAGCTCTACTCATCCTCAAGAACAAGAGTCTTAAAGCGATGCCCTCCCACATACTGAAAGAGCACCATCGACGCACCAAATCGAACACCATTGTTGGTTGCGAATCTTCCCCAGCCTTCAGACAACCACCAACGATTTGAGCAATCCTTGTAAATCTCAACACGAAAGTTTTCACAAGTTGCAGAGATCAAACAAACATGATCAGACACAAAATGCCCATACATCCTTTAAAAAGCACAAGGGAGAGGCTACAAACAAAAGAGCATTGTGTCACAACAATCCAAACCCAAACAGATATATAACGCAATAGGTATACACAACTTACCAAACGATGCATCCTTCTCTCTACGTAGACGCAACGGTAAAAATCACGCATCTCGGAGTTGGGAAGGGCCATCTCTCTACTAGAAACAAGTGATAGGCAGTAGATAGATAACTAGATTACCAAGCATGTCGCCCCTTTTTATATGCCGAACGAGACTGTGCAAAACTCAAAGTACAACAACAACATTCATTGCGTGTATTGAATAAAAAAGAGAGTCTGAAATAGGGATTTCCCGAGATATGCTGCATGAATACCACATGGAAAAGAATTCTCTCAGAACCCGACCAAATACACTGGGACATATCAAATCCAGAAACAGTCATTTATTACAAAAATATTTCTTTCGAACCGGTCGATGCCACTATAAAAGGATTTGTTCCCTACAACATGAAAGGCGCAACCTTTTCATCAAAAATCTTTCCAAAAAGGAGTCATGGAAGCGAATACCATCGATCAGAATCCAAAAAATCCCTTTGTTTTTTTATATTTATTTAGTAGGGGATTAGCAATACATTCGCATGATATTGCCTTATGAATTCGGTAAACATTTCCAACCCCATGTACCCGAGCAAATCTTTTTGTCCACTCGCGTCGTCAAAGATTTCCCTGTCCATATCGTAGGGGGTAGTTACGGATCTCAGTGGGTAGCACGCGGATGGAGAGGCTTCGTCGAATCACATGGACTCGAGTTGGAAACATCAATAATGTTCACCCACCTAGGAGGAGCGAGGTTTGGAGTCCATTTTTTCGACAAGGAAGGCTATTACATCGAGGATGAACTCTATAATGATGATTGCGACGGCCCGACTTCAAATGGTTTCTACTAGATCCTAGGGACAGTTCGGTAAGGAATGTTCTTTTTGTTAAAATTTTCAATGTACCTCGAACTATCAATAAAGACCCGCTTCCTTGATTCATATTGCCATTACTCCTTGTCTAAAAATATGAACAATAAGTCCCTGCGTCCAAGGACGCTGGATATCATCAAAAAAGTCTCTCCTACGCAAACATCACGCTGGAGGTTACCTAGCCCTCGGTTTAATTTCATTAACATCAGTGGACGCTGGAGATTGTTAGGTGACTCTCCCCATCGTGCCAAGTATACTGAAAATCGTTTAAACAATATTTGTTTCTTCGCGTACGTTTAAAAGCCGCTTTTAGCTGGCACAAACAAGAGCCGGTAACTAACAAACAAGAGCTCCATGATTCCACTCGTCACAACAAATTCAAACAACTAGCACCCCGAAGATAGGTTGGTTTATCATGCACCAAACAAAAACATTCAATAAAGGTAGCGATATAACCACATAAACGATCGCAAGAACAAAAAAGTTCAACACCGAACCGTAAAATCTACGTCACCATTTTGGTCAGGACCGTGATCCATAGCAACAACATCGAAACAAGAATTTCCATCATACTCAAAGATCAGGAGCGTTCCAATACGAAGTTAATTCGAAAAAACAAACTCGGGTCACCCGTTGGTAAACCAATAGTTGTTGGGCCTTAGGGGTTCCACCCTCACCACAAATTCCTCGTCAGATCGCGTCCACAAATGGACAAAGCCAAGTGCATCATACCCATAGTCACGATATATGGTTGGTAAAGGCTGCAACAACAACAAACACATCTAAACACTCTACTTATCAGCAAATAAATTACGTGATATAACTTACCAGCCTATATAAATGCCCCCCCACAACAATATCCCGGGTAAAACCTCTCACACGAGGAATAGCTACACCTGGAATATCAACTAGCGTCGTAGGCATCATTGTCACAGGTAAACTACAATAAACCTTGAGTTTCTTACCTTCTTATACTAATCTCTAGGAAGAAAAACAACAAAAGGGATCGCAGACCACTCAGGTCCACCACGAGGTCAACAAATATCAGATAACACAACAAAGAATATCTGATAAGTATAAATTCCCTCCATGCGGTGAAGAAAGTTACAAGCAAAATTCATACACCGAGTTGCACGAAAAACAATCGGATAACACGCACCTCCCTACTTCATAGTGATCCAGAGATAACTCTGCAGGCAACATCCATATCCACTATGCATAGAACTGGTATAAATGAAAACATCAGGGAAAGTACAAACAGAACTACTTAAAACACAATGCCAACTTTTGACATGACTTCAAGAGAACTCTCTCTACCAGAAATCCCTCCGCCAAGCTTCATCAAGAATACTATGCTTTTCCCAAATCCTAAATTCGCCAAAATAATCTTGAGCGAAAGCCAATTACACAGGCTCCCCTTACCATATATCTTTGTAGAATTCGGGGAGAAAATTCTGGACCAAATCTATCTATTTTCTCCCTTGAACCAAGAATTCGTGGTGCTAGTCAAACGAGATGAAGAGGACTGGTTCTCCCTATCGAAAGAGTGGAGATCTTTCGCGAGCATTAACAGCCTCAGAATAGGGAGCCGCCTTACCTTCGAATACCAAGGAGAATCTCACTTTGACGTAGCAATAGAGCAACCAGGCCCAGAAGCGAACGGAGATGTTTTGCCCGATTACCTGTGCTACGAAGAACTATAACTATAGGAAATACAAGTCAATCTCTACTATATTTCATCACTAAGACATAACAGCTACATCTATCATCCGCATAATATATTATAAATCCGCGAACCCTACTTTTTGTCATCTCACGATTCATTTCATAAAACGATCAATGACAGTAGATGGATAAGGGTATCGCGAATTTCCCAGCAGTGACAAATCAAGTCTTAGTCGCGAAAATACAAAAGTAATAACAAACAGAAGAAAGATGAGCAAAAAGCATTAATATAAATGTATCTGAAGGTTCGATAATATAAAAACAATGTAATAAGAAATACTCTAGAAGGGGGGTTGAATAGAGTATGCCCGTTTTTCGCAGAAAGTCTCAAGACTTTTGGAGCTAGTACCAAAACCTTTTAGATTAAACCTGAATCACAAAGTTAGATAATCGAACCAAGTGCGGAAATAAGGTAAAGCAAATAAGTAAAGAACACGAGTAATTGTTTACGAGGTTCAGCACAACTTGGCCTACGTCCCCGCCTAGGGTTCTTCCACAACCCTAGGATTCAAAGGCTTTATTGATTCGCTTAGCTTAGGATCCTAATAGCTCACCGAGAAGCCTCTCTCCTATACAATTGCAATCTAGTCAAATCATGTTCCCTTGGAGTCCTAGACCAATCTAGAAGAGCCCCACCTCTCTCAGTTATCTAGTACAATCCTCTTACTCTCACAAATCAATAGCCTAGTGCAACTTCCCGAGTTATAAACTCTCGAGTAACACTATAAATGAATATATCCTATAAGCTCACAGTGACTCTCAAAGGCTTTGAAATAAACAACAAACTCTTGAGCGCTTAGCAGAGAGACACTTTGGAAGACAGATCTTGCTCGAATGAAAGCTCGTGTGTAGCACTTGTTATCTCTGTCTTCTCCTTCCTTTCCTTTATATAAGAGCATGGAGCGTGAGGATCTTCAACACCAGATCTCCAACGGCTCCTTCGAATCAGACTTGATCTTTGAATCTTCTATTTATGGATACTCCAAAGCCATAATCCATTTTGAAATAGATCTCCTCAATATGTACTTAAAGGAAGGATATAATCTTCGAATATACTTCCTGAAAAGGTTAGGCATACATATATATAATATAACGGAAGTATATAATAAGATAAAATAATATACGGACAAATAAGATAGGTTTTGTATTTCATCAACTATTAACGCTCCAAGGCCTTTGACACAAAACATCCTGTCAAAGCCCTTGAAACATTTATTCCAATTTCCATCAAGGGAGGGAGTTATCAGTATCGCAATAAAATAAAATATGCACAAAACACCATAACATGACATCGCTTGTCATAGGCTGAAAATGTTCGCCATCCAAAAAATAGTGTGCAAGCCGCAGCAGAGCACAAGGCTCTCACCACGGGTAGAAATGTTTTCGACTTCCCAACAAAATACAACTTCAAAAGATATTCGTAAAAAGTGGAAAGACAGTCGATTAAGCATCAGTAGGAGGGTGGTCATCATCGCGAGCAGGTTCGGGGGTCTTCTCACCGACGGGAGGAGGTTCAAGGGCAGCAGCATCATCAATCGGGGCGTCAAGAGAAGGAGGCAGGCCGCGTTGAGGATCGTTAAGCTTCATGTCCTCAGGCTCATAACTGGGAGGAAGCATCCTCACATTATCCCCAAGATGAGCAAAAAGGTTAACGTTCTGGGTAATCCTACCCTCCACCCCTTCCATATAGGCATCGGACACTTTGTCATTGAGAACGTACTACCCAGCTGTCTCAAGATAGCGATCCAACCAACCTCGACCATCCTTTCCCATGAAGCTGGCTAACCACCCCTGACCCTCATTGCTGAGCATAAACTCGCGAAGCATGTTCTTGGAAGGAAAAACGTCTTCACCAGAAGTAAAGCGCTCCAACTGCCCCCCACGTTGATGAGCTCTTCGCATACCGTCCTCAACTCCGCCTCAAGCTCCTTGACTCGGCCATTCAAGCGCGTGATCTCCAGCCCGCGCTCAACCCCTACTTCTTAAACTTTCAAAATTTCAACTCGTGACACGTCCAGCTCGCTCTTCACCGCCTAAAATTCTTTCTGTGATTTCCCCAAAGCCTCCTTCAAACTCTCAATGACTGTCTCCCAGAGCTCCGCATCCCTCAATTTCTCCAGCTTCGCCTTCAGAGTGTTGTTTATCGTCCTTAATTCCTTCACCTTGTCGTCATAACCTCTTAGACGCCCAGCCATCTCAAACCATTGTAGATTATCCTACAACGACACATGGATAAATAGTGAACACGCGTGCAAAATAAGGAGAGAAGGAAAAAAGGAGATTAAATCGCGAAGAAAATTACCCAGCCTCTGCTCTTTTTACCATGCTCCAACACTTCTTCATCCGTCAGATGATGAAGATAGTCCTGTTCGGTCGTACAACTTTTCTTGGGAATCTCCAGTTTCTTGATGTCAATGGGGTCGAACCCAGGTAACCGGTAAGCCATCATAGAGACCCCTGACTAGGTAATCGGCTCAGAACTTAAGAGTGTGGCGGCCCCCGCCCCCTCCCTTTGTCTTTTGAGCCCTCGTTGAATCAGGGGTTGGCAATCTAACGACACGCTTTCCTGGTCCCCGACCGACTCTTTCCCTTTGGAAATCTTAGTCGCGAGGGGGGAGTTATGTGGAACGTCCTGTTGGCCGCCACCTCCACGTAGGGTAATCGTAACCCCATGTCTGGATGCACCCCTAGTAACGCTCTTCTTCTTCGCCAGAGCAGAAATCTTGGACTTATCAACCAACATATCTGCAAAAAAACAAAAACAGAGGTCAATCGAATGAAAATCGCAATCAAAATAGTGGAATGCTTAAGAAAAATCCGAGGCACCGACCCGGCCGATGCATGAGACTAAGACCGGCCATCTCTAAACGAACCGGACTTACGATTTTTCTGTAACCCCGTATCGACGCAACCCCATCCCCAAACGCAGCTCTCCATCCCTCCGCCGCTTCATTCTTGTCTTTAGGAGCGACATACTTGTTGGGTTTAGTCACAAAGTTAAAAATATTCTTGGTTGGATTGCGAACGAGGAACCATTTTCTTCTCCTTCCCGGACTGCTGGACAACCTCTCAACTGTCTTTCAAGTCAGAGAGGCGGACACCAGTCCCTCGCTACGCCTCAAAGAAAGAATGGAGAAGAGGTGGTCCAATGACGGTGTGTGCTTCATAGTAGCACAACACATGATATAGACCGCAAGGTACATCCACACGTTAAAAGCAAACTGTGCCGGGCATTGGTTTATACATGCCAAAAAGTCTGAGTAAAGTTGAGGGAGGGGGAGGTGGAACCCTTAGAGCAAACTGCCTAGGTGGACAACAAGGTGGTCTTTATATTCATTCAAACACCCCCACTCTCGGTAGCCAGGCCTATTTCTATCCTAGCCAGCCACGGGTAAAGCTTAGCCACCTCCTCCACTCCGGGTGCTTGACGTTTAGAATCGACTCCTCACCCAACACCTTGGTTACGGTAGAAGTTACGCGTTCCATAAATATCGTTGGGATGGGAGGAGGACCAGGAGGTGTTGCGGGAACATAGCCTTCACAGAAGCTGCAAGGGTCCACCTCTGTTCGTTCATAAGGAGGCAAGACGAAGTCACCTGGCACCACTCGGATAGGTTTTTTAGCCTGTTTAGTTACGCAAGATGACTCGCCCTTTCCCAAGTCATTGATATACTCCGAAGTATGGCAATACTCGGGGTCGTCTCTCTTCAGAGGGTGCTTGATGGTTCCTGTCATTTTTTGTTTCTTCGCGTTTGGACCAGCCCCGGGGTTGGCAACCTTTCTTTTCAGCTAACGCGGTTTTTTACTCGGTGGGAAAGGAGAAGGACTCATTGTGGAATCCGAGTCGACGTCTGCCAAAGATCTGGTTCGCGAAGAACTAACCTCCTCATGTTCATGGCCCACGCTATGGTTCTGGCTATCACTCTCTTGCGACATCTTAATTCTAAAACAAGAAGAAAACCCCCTGGAAAAGACGCAATAAAAGGAAAAATCAACAAGGGGAAACTACCTTTTCAACATCGCGAGTAAATAAATTTGGCACCAAAAAGCCCGGCCCTAGACTCATGTTGGCACCTCACGCGCCCCCCGAAAGAGCGTTGAAAAGATGCTTCCCCCGTAGGATGACGGTTAAAGGTTACCTTTTCATCTCCTCCATAAAAGTTCCTCGATTTTCGAGAAACCATCTCTGGGGAAAACAAAAAGGGGGAAGACGAAAGGTTTCATCCGCCCTCACCATCGGATGGTCCCCGGGAAACCCAAAATTGTTGAGGTTTTCATAAAACTCAAGAACGGTATTACTCCGCCCCAACGCCACCCCGCTATTACTAGGTATTCATTTACCACTCCATAAAAATCAGCTATAACTAAGGGAACGAAGAAGGAGGTAGGGGTGAAACAATAGAGCAACGGAGGAGGCGGGGGATGAGGCACAAGGGCGTACCCCGGTCCCCACCCCATAACCACCGTATACCTCACCAAAAAAGGGTAATTCCACCACTGGGTTTGGTATTCCCGTTGCCCTAAAAAAATCCCAAAAGGAAAGCGCAAACCTAGAAATTAAAAGTGGCTAGAGAAAGATCGGAGAAAACCCACTTGAGAAATGTGAAAAAGAAGCGCCGGTAAGCTTAGAGGACTAGGAATGGACCACCAACTAACTCCGATCTCGTTTCTCTGAAGAGCACAGGAAACTCTTGAACTCCCTCTCTCTCTTCTTCTAATGAGGAGGAGTGAGGGTAAAAACCCCACTTATAGGTCTCCGTGGGACCACTTCATCCAGTGGGCCGGAAAACACAGTGGGTCCAATCAAGGCCCATCCAATGAACTGGTTTTTGACGGGAAGCATCGTATTTGTCGAAACACAATCGCGAACGACATATCGCTCGCGATCCATTTACGAGGAGAAATGACGATGCCATAGAAAATAAGCCTATTAAATAATACAAGTGTAACGTCATAAATAGGCCACCCAACGCAAAAGGATATCTGGTCCCACCACCAGATTCATCGCGAGCAAGGTACTTGATCAAAGTCATGACTAGACCCACACCCCCAAGAACCTTAACCCACATTTCCTCGCGACCTGAACCCCACGTAGGAACCAGAGTAGGTCCTCTAAATATCTCGTAACTCTCCGGGATCCTAGCAAGCCGCTCGGTGGCTCAAACACTTCACCTCTAAATACCACCACGTGTATTGCCTATGTCCCTAAGCGCGTGGGCATGCGTTACACGTGTCCTATGTAGAACCACGGGGTCGCCAGCCAGCTGCTCGCTTAGTTTCCCTATAAATACCCCCCTCATACCCAAAGAAAAGGATCCGATTTCAAGAGATCAAAAGCAAAAGAGCTCTGATTGTCCCCCGGACCTAAAGCCCATGGAGTTGAGTTCTCAAGATCTGTGATTGGAAAAGAATGTTCTTGGAATAAGAACATCACCTGACTCCCTCTCAAGACCGTGACTAAACGACTTGAATCCTGGCGAGCCGAACATAACGCCCCCATCGCTTGGACCAATAAACGTATAACCCAATCGCAATCCCTCTTGGTTAAAGCTCGCAGGTATTTCTAGTCATTTTATCGTCATAATGAGGTAATAAGTATAGGTGAAATTCCACGAGCGCTGTAAGAACGATTGCACTCTTATAATTTGGTTGATCTGTTATGTAGTTGTTTCTTTGTATTTTGCTTGTATTGACGAGTTGCCCTTCGCCGATTATTCGACCTATTGACTCACCGGGCCTGTCCGATGCGTCGAATTTTTACTTAATAAAAAAACTATTACTTACATTTACATGAGGAGGTTGTAGGTCTTCACATTCCCAACCCTGTAGACATGCCCAATTGGCCTCAATCGGCACTCCCTAAAGTCACAATCATGCTTGAAGATTGAAGAAGGCCTCTCGCAGCTTTGTCGGACTCGTCTGCCCCCGCTATCGTCGTCGCCTGTCCTCTCTCGCTCCCGTAGTCCTGTAGCCGCACCTCCCAGATCCCAAAAAATTCGGTTTTTTCGTACCAAAAAATGAAAATTCGAAAATATCGAGTGGCCGATTTCGATTCGGACCTTAGTCCTACTCTTCAAAAAAAATCGAGCCATTGGTTCTGACCCGAGCCGTTTGGGTCGGTTCGATTCAGGCCGATTTCACCTGTTTGTGCCACCCTAAGCAAATCCAACCCAATCTAAAACATTATTAAATCTTATTATTCGATATGAGGTCAATTAATACTAAAAATGATCCCAACTCGGATAACTTGAATCAAAAGAGACTCAAACTTGATAATCATTCCAATTAAACGGTCTGAATTTAAAACTAACTCAATCCAATAAGAACCTTACCTAACCCATTCATTATAACAAAAACAACAATCCAATAAATCTGACAATGACAAAGGGTATTGAGAGTCTGAATTTTAGTACCCTGAGCTGATAGATTAAGAGTACCTTGGTGTTTCTAATAGACCCAGACTCGTTAGAAACGAACATGAATAAGAGATAAACGGAGCAAACAAATGAAAACTAGAGACAATTGCACAAAAACATTTTTGGAATTCAAATCCAGCAAATTGAAAGACAATTGTACAACTGGACGATTTAAAAACCCTAAAATTGTTTATGAAACCATCCCATTGGATCCCACAATTTTTTTTAAGTAGAGTCAATCTTACATGTTCTCAATTTCCACTACTAGTGTCGCTGCCGTCGCCTTCGTGGGTGAGCTTTTCCTTCTCTTCCTCCGCCATGAGCGTCGTCGACATCGTTGTAACGTCGTTCTCCTTCCTCCTCCCCGACCATGAGCACTTGAGGACCTCTGTTGTCCTCGACCGCCTTCAATTTTATTTTATTTTTAAAATATTATGGTAAAATAAAAACAAGTTGGTATATGATTATGATGTGGCAATGACATGTGTAATTCTAGGAGCCAGATTATCAAAACAATCAGAATCTTTACCGAAAATATCAACAACATTGTTTTTGGTCAAATATACTAATATAGTGCTAGTTTGTATATGAAATCATCATTTATAAAGTTTGTATTATTTTTTTGTTCACGGCAAATAATTCGTAGTATTTTTAGTTATTTTTCCTTAAACAATCATTTTCTTTCTTATTTCGGTTTTTAATATGTGCCCATGTACACATCTTATACAATACGGAGTATATGATTATTAAATATTTGTCAATATCGGAATTGAAATAATCTAGAATTACAATTTACAACCTCTTTAAATGCATATACTACGGAATACTGAGTACCCATTCCAAGCTACAACGCTACAGTATATATTCAGTAGTGAATTAAACTCTCCGGCATGCCTAGGGAGTACAAAGTATTTATTAACATCTTCAACATCCAACAACATCTTCAACATCCACCAAACTTACCTCTCGTGTACCTACGTTCATTTACTCTTGCATATCTATAAGATCGAGTAAAATTCATAGCCCACCCATTCCCAACATTTTACCGTACTCCCTCTGTTTAATACTCCCTCTGTTAATTAAAACTTGTCGTTTACTATTCATGCACGCTTTTTTAGAACGATAAAAACTATATAAAATATTAACTTTTTTTTACATTTGTTTTTATAAACTAATACTTAATAGTAATAAGTATGATATTATTTAAAAAAATTATTTAAAAAGTTAATATTTTATATAGTTTTTAACACCTAAAAATGCGTGCGTGAATAGTAAAACGTCAAGTTTTAATTAACGGAGGGAGTATAAGTTGAAAACTTATCGTTTACTATTTATACACACTTTTTTAATAATAAAAACTATATAAAATATTTACATTTTTTTACATTTGCTTTTACAAATTGAAACTTAATTGTAATAAGTAAAAATTCAAAACATTAAAAAAGTTAATATTATATATTTTTTAACACCTAGGAAAACGTGCATTAAATAGTAAAACGTCTAGTTTTAATTAACGAATGGAGTAGTTTACTATTTACATATACTTTTTTTAAATGATAAAAATGATAAAATATCAATTTTTTTATAGTACGTATTAATAGCAACTACGACATTATTAATTTTTTTTAAATTGATATTTTATATAGTTCTATCATCATAAAAAAATGGGTGTAAATAGTAAATATCATATTTTGCCGAACAGATAGAGTATTATTATTAAATAAGTCTCTAATTTATTAAATTATTTATTTATGTTACTAATATTTTTTCTTGAGTTTATGTTAACTCAAGAAAAAATGTTACTAACATAAATAGCAACCAATCACTTTTTTTCTCTCTTTCCCTTTTATTTCCTTTTTGCAATTAATTTTTATTTTTGAAATAACTAATGGTTTTAATTTAAAATAGTAAATTAATATATAACCTATATCTATTTGTAAATATTCATATACTATCACAATAGAATCCATCTTTAATGAATCTATTATACCCTTCTCTTCTGAGTTTGTTCTTATAAGTTTACTTCAAAATATTAAACTAATATTTTATTTAATTATATAATATAAATTTATTTTATTATTAAGATTTTATGTTTTTTAAAATCGTGTCATGATGCGGAAACTGTACTAGTTTTAATTATTACTTATAAATGAAATATTTTATACAGTTGTCACCATTTAAAAACGGAGCACATCTTCCGTCCCAACTTCCCGCCCCACATAATTATTTTACCATTAAATTAATATTAAAAAAAATTAAAAATATATTTAGCTTCTACATACTTAGTACTGTATAACATATTTGGAAAAAAGTGAAAACATGAATTATAATTTTGTTTCAAAAATATATAAGTAAAATAACATCTTTTTAAAACTTAAAAAAATCTTCTTACAATTGGTTTTTTAAGATTTTTTTTTTCAAATCTATTATAATAAATATGTTGAAGCTAAATATATTTATTAAATTTTTTTATATATTAATTTAATGACAAAATAAGCTGGCAAAATCTGGAGTCGAACCCGACCCGACTCGACTCACCCGAACTCGAACCCGACCGTGACCCGAAAATCTGGAGTCATTCATAACCCGAACCCGAGACCGAACCTGACCCAAACCTAGCCCGACCCGAAACAGACACGAAGACAGATAAGCCCGACCCGACCCGACTTTGAACCCCACCCGACCCGAATTGAAATGGTTATTTAACATCAACATTTTAATACTTGAATGTTAAATTTTTTTTTAATTTTAACACAAGTTTATGATTATACTTTTACATATAAAACACCAATTATTTTTGTTAATTGTTATCATATGAATAAGAACCCAAGTAAAATCACTAGATAAGCAGATAAGTCAAGTAAGTCAACCGCCATATATAAGCGGAAAGAATTATTTTTATCCAAATCAATAATTTTGTAGTTGTTGTTTTATTTTTATCTATATTATTATATTTTGATAGAATTAATTATTTATATCTAGATTTGTTAAAAACTAATAATAATAATGAAAAAAAAACTAATGGGTCAAAAGCTAAAAATGAAATGGGCATTGAAAATGATATGGACCAATGATGTAGTCAAACCACAAATAAGTCCATTTTGCAACTTGCTAGTTAAAATAAGGTTAAAACCTAAATGTACAATTGATTTTATTTAATTATAGCACTAATCAATCGGTTTAAATGTTTAAAAAAGGGCGATGTTGCCGAATATCGAATTTCCGATTATGACTTTTTTGAAAATCGGTCGACAACCGATGAGTCAATAACAATGAGTGTATTCAACCGAGTCAAAATTACATATTCAAATATTCAACCGACTCAAAATCAAGTATTCAACCGACTCAAATGAGACCGACCCGCCTCTTGACCCGAAACCCGAACGAGACCGACCCACTTTGACCCGAACCCGAATGGGCATGACCCGACTTAACCCGAAAACCGACCAATCTAAAATTCATTATGATCGAACCCGACCCGATCAATACCCAATCATAAATTTTACCCGAATTGACCCGACTCGAGCAAGCATGACCCGAACCGAACGACCGACTTGTCAGCCCTAGACGAGGTAGTGTGCCGGAGTTTTGGGGCAGAGAATTTACACTGATTTAAGAAATGTGAAGGTATGGAATTATTTATTCTAATCGATTGGTACGGTACCAATTTGGCAATTTCAATCAATCGAATCATTTACCGATCTCTGTGAAGAAGGATAAATAGGTAATTTAGGAGATGGATCCATTTATTTAAATCTTCCTTCCACCCACACTGACTACTGAACGTGGCCACTGTCTCTCCCTCCCCTCTGCTCAAATGGCTGCCTCCAAAACTCTCCTCCCCCTCTTCTTCTTCTTCCTCCACTTCTCTTTGTCCCTCTCCTCCGAACGCCAAACCCTCCATCTCAAACCCCTCCCCCAGCCCCACTCCGCCTCCCAATGGGCCGAAGCCCAGGCCCAGTCCACCTCGGAGCACCAGGAATTAGCCGACCCCGACTCCGAATCCTTCACCGTCGAGCTCCACCACGTCGACTCCCTCCCCTCCTCTACCGCCACCGCCGACGAGCTCTTCTCCCTCCGCCTCAAGCGCGACGCCCACCGCGTCTCCACCCTCTCCTCCCTTGCCGCCGTCACCACGACTCCCAGCAACGTCACGCGCCGACCTCACCGCGCCCCCGGCAAGGACTTCAGCAGCTCCATAGTCTCCGGGCTCGCTCAGGGGAGCGGAGAGTACTTCACGCGCCTTGGTCTTGGCACCCCTGCCAAGAACATGTACATGGTTCTTGACACCGGAAGCGACGTCGTTTGGACCCAGTGCATGCCCTGCCGCAAGTGCTACACCCAGACCGACCCCGTCTTCGACCCTAGGCAGTCTCACTCCTTCAACCCCATCCCTTGCTCCTCCCCCCTCTGCCACCAGCTCGACCAGCCCGGCTGCACCCGCCGCGGCAACAAGTGCGCCTACGAGGTACCGTTTCTGCTTTCCTTTCCGCTCGCTCATAACGATGGTTTAATTTCAACTAATTTTCCTTTTTTATTCTTGTTAAGGTGTCGTATGGAGATGGATCTTTCACGGTGGGACAATTCGCGCGTGAAACGATGACGTTTCGAGGGGCGAGGGTGCCAAACGTTGCGTTGGGATGCGGCCACGACAACGAAGGCCTGTTCGTGGGAGCGGCGGGTCTATTGGGCCTGGGCCGGGGGAAATTGTCGTTCCCGAGCCAGACCGGGCGCCGGTTCGGCCAGAAATTCTCCTACTGTTTAGTGGACAGATCCGCGTCGGCTAAACCCTCGGCGATGGTGTTCGGAGCGTCGGCGGTGTCCCGGTCGGCGGTTTTCACCCCGCTCCTCTCAAACCCTAAGCTGGACACGTTCTACTACGTGGAGCTGGCCGGGATCAGCGTGGGTGGGACCCGGGTGCCCGGCATCAACGGCGAGCTCTTCAAGATCGACCAGATGGGCAACGGAGGCGTGATTGTCGACTCGGGGACGTCCGTGACCCGGTTGACCCGACCCGCGTACATAGCTCTGAGGGACGCGTTTCGGGCCGAGGCGTCCGGGCTGAAGGCAGCGGATGAGTTCTCGCTGTTCGACACGTGCTACGATCTGTCGGGGAAGACGGTGGTGAGAGTCCCGACGGTGGTGATGCACTTTAGAGGAGCTGACGTGTCGCTGCCGGCAAACAATTACCTGATACCGGTGGACACGTCGGGCCGGTTCTGCTTCGCCTTTGCGGGGACCCTCAGCGGGTTATCAATAATAGGGAATATACAGCAACAGGGATTCAGGGTTGTGTTTGATGTGGCCGGGGGGCGGGTCGGGTTTGCCCCACGGGCTTGTAGTTAGAGGAGGGGTAAAAAGGTAAACCAAGGTTTACTTTATCCCGGAATTTCCTCCTCGAAAAGAGGGGAAAGGAAGGGAACAGCCTAAAGAAAAGGCCAGGAGTGGAAATGGAGAGAGATTTGTTGTCGCCTTTGGGAAAAAAGTAAAAGCTGTAATGTGTACCTTTTGGCCTTTTCGCTAAAGAGAAAAGGATACACGTCTTGAAACAAGAGGTTAATTAATTGGTCTTTTTTTTTCGTTTCTAATTTTATTTTCTCTATTTTAAAGGAGCAACCATTATTTATTTTGTTTCTTCTTTTTTTCATGTGAGTCAAGAAGTATGTCCATTTTCATTTTTTTTTATTAAACAAAAACACAATCCAAACTACGGAGTAATAAAAAGGGTGTTGCAAATGAACACTTAACTCTTAGGGCGTGTTTGGCAGCGGGTTGACAGGATGGGGATGAGATTTGGGGAAGCGCGCCTCTATGTTTGGCAAGGGTGTGCGTGGGGTGGAGAGGATGGGAATATATGGGGATGGAACGGGGTGCGATTGGGGAATTTCTCCACCTGGTCGAAGGGAGATGGAGTGAGATGGGGAGGTGAAACGTCCGGATATGCCCCTTCATCTTCCCTCTCCTCATAAACGCCCGGATTGTTTATCTTTTCCTTCCTTCCTGCCGTACAAACCTAAATTCCACTCCTCCAAGGTCTTCGTCTTCCCCTTGACTTCTCCAACCGCCATTTGAATCCTCCCAATCTCCGCCATCGATCCCCGCGGGCACTCTGTCGCCGCCTTTCATCTTTTTCGATCTGGTCCCTGCCTCGCTCGATCTGGCGTCAGTTCTGGTGGCTGCGGTTCCGGATCTGGTGTGGATCTAACGCTGGTGGCTGCGGTTCCGGCTCTGGTGGCGACGGTGGTTCCGGTGCTGGTGGCTGTGGTTCCGGATCTGGTGGTGGCGGTGGGTCTGGATCTAGTGGCGGCGGGGGTGGGTTTTGGGTAGTTCTGTATGCAATTGTGCAAACATCAGCCAACTAATATGCATGTTTTTAGTCATATTTTTCCATATATTTCGATGTCAATTTGAGTCTTTTTCATAAGTTTTGCATTGAGTTTAGTGTCTTTTGCATAAGTTTTCATATTTTAACGAGAAATAGATGTCTTCACTAGTTTTTATGTGCTTTACAGGATTTCAGAAGCTGTTTTTGAAGAAACTTTCAAGAGAGAAAAGACGCAGAAGAGAATAAGGAGCGCATAGGAAAAAGAACGGAAGCAATCGGAGTTATAACGAAGGAGATACGGGCGTTTCCCTAAGTCCGAGATGGATTACCGTCATACCGACCCCATAACGACCCTAAGAGGGGTCGGTACCGAGGCTCAATCTGGAAGTGCGAAGCAAGAAAAAGCAACAGTGCCCATAACGACCCTAAGAGGGGTCGGTACCGAGGTCTCCCGCTTCAGTATGGGTCCCAGCGGAGCTTATTTACCCGGATTTAATTATTTTTTACCCCTTTTTCTTAGATAGACTTTAGATAAAATTGATATATTTATTATTTCAATTGTGCCAAGGTTTTAGTTACTATTAGGATTTGAGAATAGCCCATCTCTTTTCTTTTGTAAATATTGATTTCAATTGTGCCGGGGAGATTTCAATTGTCAGAATCACCATCACAAGACGCAGACCCACAACCAATAGAGACGTCCTATCGGTATGAGGTTGGTTCATATGATAACATTATATTTTGCGAGCTTGTAGGTGGAGAAGAGCATGAGGATGAGTTGGTACCTATCCCAACCAAGTCATCGTACACTTGTATTGACTCTACTTGGGCTCTTGACGATTCGATTGCGCGTCCTAAGGAGGAAGAAGAGAGTTGCAAAGATCCTACAGAGCTATAGGTAAGCTAAGGTATGATCCCTAACATCTTTTCTCATGATGAACAAGCGTGCTTTACCATTACTATCAGTCCACCGCCACCTTTGCCATTCGAGGTGAAGGTGATACCCGACGATTTCAAGCAACCGACTGTCGCATTTAAGTATGGGGTTCTTGCGAAGTGACACATCAAAGATGAGGCGATAGAAGACAAGGTGGAGGAATCTCTTGCCCCTCCACCATTGTACACCAAACCCAAAGAAGCAACACAACTATTTGTGTATGACGGTGGGGAAGCTCAAGAAGTCAATTCAATGAAGAGGAAGAGGTTTATATGTGAGGAAAGCACACCTGTTGAGTGCTTTCTAAGGAAAGATGAATAGGTGGAAGATTGCAGTGTCCACTCAGGAAGGTTCAAGCTTATTCGTGAGGCTATTAAAGATGGACCAAGGAAGATCAAAACGAATGAGAAAGGACCATGTCACTTGAGGGCCTATTATGATGTACCACCCAAGGACGTTCCACCACCATCTCCTCCAGCTGAGCCACCGGATCCATCACCACCTCCCGATCCAGATTGAAGTTGAAGCAACCACGTCAAGCTAATGACATTAAAGGTAGCGCTTACGGGAGGCAACCCGCTTTATTTCCTTTCCTTTTTAAATTTTATTTTTTATTTTTGAATTTTAGGATAGGTAAGATAGCTGGGATAGAACATATAGCACTAACAATGCATGTCTTGAGAGAAAACCATGACGGAAACGGGCGAAAAAAGGAGAAAGGAGCGAGAAAGCACCCGATCCGAGTCCATACCGATCCTATCAGGGTCAGTACTGACCCCTCTGGCGAACCAGATAAGTATTTTTGAAGAAAATTTTAAAATCCAGTAGGTATTCTTTGTTTCCACAACATTCATTCCCACCACCACCATCTTCTCCGTAGAGTTTATTATTGTCTTCAGCAGCTTCTGAATTTCTTTTGTGAGTTTCTGAGTCTTTTCCCTTTTACTTTGATTTTTCTTTTGACAGTGGGGACACTGTCTATTTTTAAGTATGGGGTGGGGCATTCAGAAAACTTATGTGTGTCATTTTTATGTGTTTTAGATTATGTTTATGTTTATGTGTTGCATTTTACTTTATTTGGATTATGTTATGCATTCATGTTTAAGTTCTTATGCATTTGAGTCTTTTGTCATATTTTAGTTACTTTAATCTTGCTTTTAGTTTCATTAAAAGAAAAAAAAAATGAAAAAAACAACAAAAAAAAAATGAAAAAAATATTGAATAAGAAAAAAAAAGTGCATGTTTATTTTCATTTTGCCTTGGTTTTTATACCTTGACTTAGATGTCCTATGATGATAAATAATGACTAACTTGATCATGTAAATCCTATGACATGTTTGGAAGGTTTAGCCTAAGTCCTTGAAATTGTTTTATGTGGATTGTGAACTTGTGATGAAATTGAGCACATATGATCCTAGGCTAAATGTTAAAATCCAACAAAATTTGTCCTAGTGAGAATTTTGGCCTTATAGGGAGAACATAAAAAATCCATTTGCTTTCTTGAGTGTATTTACTCTTCCTATGCATCTCTAAATGTTGTGATAGTTATTCAAAGTCAATGCATTTATATGTTTTTGTGAATGAGAATTGAATGATGGAGGCATCTTTTAAGCCGATTTTATCCTCTCTTTACCTACCCTGCATTATCTCTGCTTGAAGCCAGAACATTAGCCTGAGACCTCTATTTATAAGCTCCACAAAATTATCCTTAGCCAAATTGAGCCTTTCCCCCATTTGAGAATTAAGACTTAGAGTTGGTTGGAATGATGATTTGTGGAAGGAATGAGCTTGTGTTTCATTTCAAGTGAGAAGGATTCTTGAATTTATTGAGATATGTGTTGGTTTTATATTTTTATCTTGCTATGCATATTATGTAAAAGGATTTTTGGCTCACCCTATAAATGCACTATTTTAATTTTTTATTATGTTATTTTTCGTTTTCAAAAAAAAAACACGAAATTCAAAAGAAAAAAAAAATAAAAAAAATAAAAAAATTGAAAAAGAAAGAAAGAAAGAGAAGTATACGTTATGAATAAAAGTGCATGAGCCAAATTGTAAAAGGATTTTGAAACGCAAGTTTGATAACCTAATTAAGATTGTTAGTAAAGTTTATTAATTTGTGAAAATAAATTGATTGCTTTGCTATGGTTGATGCCAGTTGACCTATTTAATAGATAAAAACATGATTTTTATGTGATTCATTGCAATGCTTGTATGATTATCGTTGTGGTGATCCCTATGCCCTAGACCTTTCATAATATTGATTTTATTCCAAAAATTCTGCAACTTTAAAACCCAAAAAAAATCTCTATATTTGTCATATCTTCTTGCTATTCTTTTGCTCTTTGGTAACTAGAATTGAGTCACTGACTTTCTCCATGCGGACGAACTTGACCCTACTATACTATAACGGGGTTTCGATCTTATAAATTTATTTGATTGAAAATAAACCCTTCATCACCAACGACATGTGATTTTTCTACATGAAGGTGCTCAAACAATATGTGTGCTCAAATTGTATGTGATTTTCTCCTTTTTGTTCAAATCCTGTTATGACCCCAAATTTTTTTTTTAGTTCAAAAGGGATGAATTCCTATTCACCATCAGCAATCAAGCGTACAACAACTGGTTTTGGCAGAAAATTTTGTGAAAAAAATAATGTATCAAATATAGATCTAAAAGTGGCTAAAGCATGGGCAACAACATTCCCATTCCGTCGAACATGATTCTACTCGACTAATGCATGTGTAGCCTGACTATGGATGGCTTCGATCAAGTTATGGCCTCATTCATTTGTTTCATTTGTTATTAAGGTGTTCAAGCAGTATTTGATTTTTCCACTTTTTGGATGAAGTTGATACTAATCTCTTATTCTTTTTATATGTTGGTCTTTCTAGTTATGTGTTGTGCAAATTCTTATCAAGTATTGTATTAGATTTTGGGATTGCAATTAGGAATTTTGATTGACAATTGAGGGTTTATAGGTTGAAATTTAGGATTTCATTGCTACTGAATTACATAGAATTCATATTATTCAACTTATAATTAGATAGGAATAAAGAAAACTAAACAAATGCTCCCAAGTGTAAGGTTTCTTTGGATCGCAGATTTGGAAGGAGTGATCTCGCCCAAAGTCATTTGCCTATTGAAGATCCACATCAGTTCGACTAGCGGCACCTCCGAACTGAGTGTGACATTCATCAAAGCCTCGTGTCCACCGACAATGAGCCTATGCATCCAATCATGCACTTCCATCTCCAGCTTGTTGTACTTTGCTTCTAAATTGCTGATGTATGCATCTGTTGCAGCCAAAGAGTTGTGTGAAAAAGATGGTGTCTTGGGGGTCTTGGGAGTTTTGGGGAACTTAGGAGTTTTAGGGGTGTTTGCCATCTTGTAGAAGTATGGTTTCTTGTGAAGTGAAATAAGAGAGGGTAGGTTGTAGGATATATATAGCAGGTAGAGATAAGTTTAAAATTCAAAAACACAATCCTTATATCCTTTGTATATTATTATAATTGTTATTTCTTTCCTCTATTAGATATGCAAATTAGGTAATTACCTTTTTTATTTCCCTAATTTAGGTTCTTGGAAAGTAATAAAGAAATCCTTTTCACACTTGTAATTTTTTTTTTTATTTCCCTCATTAAAATCCAAAGTGGGGTTTATATGTATGTGGACAATATCATCTCTTCAATACATACGAAGTTCTCAGTATCATCTCCAGCAGTTAAAACACAACCAAACAACACCGATTGACCATGATTATAACCTCCAATGAAAGGAGAAAATGACATCTCATATCTATTTGATAAGTAAGTGGTATCAAATGATATGTCAACTCCAAATTCCATATACGCTGCTCTACTTCTTCCATCCGCCCAAAAAACATTTCGTAATCTCTCATCTTCATCTACGCCATACGTGTTGAAGAAGTTGGAGTTACTAGAGCTCATGATCTCATCAAAATATTTTCTCATTGCATTGAAATCGCCTTCTCTATATGATATCTTCTTGCTTTGCCAATCAGATTGCGACCATCCCTCTCTTCAAAAGGAACTTTGTTGTGAGTCGTGATTACCATGTTGAACGACAAAGAATGTGTATTTTTATATTATCAAAACGCCATCTCTATCATTCTCTAAAATCCTTTTCCTATTGCTTTCACTGATGAATCTGTAGTTTGGAAGGAATTTGGAATTTTTGGGGACACAATCATGGTTATGCTCTAGTGTAACTTTGGTCATCTTTCGTAACCCATCACTATGAAGGGATGCGTTCACATGGAATTGACATCCCGTAACAGACAATGTAGGACATTTTCTCGGATTCTTTGTCTTTATTTCAAATTTTCCCGCTTTCGAACAAACCCACCTAAAGCTCTTATACTTATCTTCATCACCTTTGATTTTCACATAAGTTCGTATCCTTACTTGGAATCCTTTGACATTTTTCATATTCTTCACAATAATTTAACACATCATTTGCATCTGCAAACGTCATTCCAACATGCGGCTGACTATGCTCATTCTCAACTTGTTCAACATCCTCAAATAATACATATACCCCATCAATTTGATCATATTCTCGACTATGTTGCCCGATTTCGTTGGAACTTGGCAAACCATCGCCATCCAAATCGATGACATAGTCTTCTTCATTACCTGCATTTATATAAGAATTTTAACATGAACTAAATTTTGAATAAAACTTTACAAACTTGATTAGTATATTGTGATATCCATTACCTTCATCTGCCCCATACCCTAGGTTTAGATCAAAGTTTCTTGAATGACTCGTATATGTTGACAAATAACCTATACGAGAATCATATCACAATATAGTTAGCGATCTAATTGCATACACATAAACAACATTATTAACAACGACTTAATATTATTGAAGGATACTCCCACCATCACCGTGATTGAGTCGATCAAGACCATAAAGCACATCATAACTTATATTCTACTCAAATTTACAAAAAAAAAAAGTTAAAAAAAAAGTAGAATGTCAACTTTTTCGAACTCCAACATTTCAATAACCTTCGAATTTACAAGTGCGTTGTGCAATTTCTTAGTAATTACCAACGATTACCCGTAAGGCCGACTCACTTCTCTCCGACGATTTCCCGATCTGATGAACACCTACTGCCCCCGTAGTCCTTCAATTCAACCAAATAGGCGAATACGCCTACTGCCCCCGTAGTCCTTCAATTCAACCAAGTAGTTAGTGGGAGAAGATGTTTTTTAATTTTTTTTATTTAATGAAATGCCGTTTGTTTTAGCCTAATTGGTGCTAATTTGGGGAGGGTGATCATTTATTTCCTTATATAAAATTCAGCTATTTTGTTTTACCTTCTAATTTTTTTAACATCAAATCAAATAATAAGATACATATGGGATGACATGTCATTAAAATGAATGACATGGAGCTTCGACCTCACTAGTGTCAAATGGCACTAGTGTCATTGAATCACCCTCCGAAAACTAGGGGTGGGCAAACCCAATTAATTGATATTTCAATTAATTTTCTTAGCAATTAATTACTAGTTTAATTACTCAAATTCAATATTTTTTTAAAATTGAAATGAACAATTAACTACTTGCACTTAATTATAACTAGTTCTTTTCCCAAACCATGTTCGGGTTTGTTTTCAGAATGGGGTGATTCAATGACACTAGTGTCATTTGACACTAGTGAGGTGGAAGCTCCATGTCATTCATTTTAATGACATGTCATCCCACATGTATCTTATTATTTTATTTGTTGTTAAAAAAAAATTAGAAGGTAAAAAAAATAGTTGAATTTCATATGAGGAAATAAATGATCACCCTCCCCAAATTAGCGCCAATTAGGCTAAAAGAAACAGCATTTCATTAAATAAAAAAATTAAAAAACATCTCCCACTAACCACTCGGTTGAATTGATTTCCTAATAAAAAAAACTTGGTTGAATTGAAGGTCTACGAGTGCAGTAGGTGTATTCGGTTGAATTGAAGGAGTATGGGGGCAGTAGGTGTTCATAAGATGGAAAATCGCCGGAGAGAAGTGAGCCGGCCTTACGGACAATCGTTGGTAAGTACTAAGAAATTGCACAACGCACTTGTAAATTCGAAGGTTATTGAAATGTTTGAGTTAAAAAATGTCGGCATTCTACTTATTTTGAACAATTTTTTTTTTATAAATTCGAGTAGAATATAAGTTATGATGTACTTTATGGCCCCGATCGACTCAAGCACGATGATGGTGGGAGTATCCCTAAGTAATATTAAGTCCTTGTTACTAATGTTGTTTATGTGTATGTACTTAGATCTCTAACTATATTGTGTTATGATTCTCGTATAGGTTAATTGTCAACATATATGAGTCATTCAAGAAACGTTGATCTAAACCTAGGGTATGACGCATATGAAGGTAATGTATATCACAATATACTAATCAAGTTTGTAAAGTTTTATTCAAAATTTAGTTCATATTAAAATTCTTATATAAATGTAGGTAATGAAGAAGACTATGTCATCGATTTGGATGGCGATGGTTTGCCAAGTTCTAACGAAATTGGGCAACATAGTTAGCCGCATGTTGGAATGACGTTTGCAGATGCAGATGATGTGTTGAATTATTGTGAAGAATATGGAAAGGCCAAAGGATTCCAAGTAAGGATACGAACTTCTGTGAAAATCAAAGGTGATGAAGATAAGTATAAGAGCTTTAGGTTGGTTTGTTCAAAAGCAGGGAAATTTGAAACAAAGACAAAGAATCCGGGAAAAGGTCCTACATCGTGTGTTACGGGATGTCAATTCCGTGTGAACGCATCCCTTCGTAGTGATGGGTTATGGAAGATGACCAAAGTTACACTGGAGCATAACCATGATTGTGTCCCAAAAAATTCCAAATTCCTTTTAAACTACATATTCATCAGTGAAAGCAGCTGGAAAAGGATTTTAGAGAATGATAGAGCTGGCGTTCCGATAGTAAAAAACTACACATCCTTTGTCGTTCAACATGGTAGTCATGACAAAGTTCCTTTTGAAGAGATGGATTGTCGCAATATGATTGGCAAAGCAAGAAGAAATCATATGGAGGAAGGCGACTTCAATGCAATGAGAAAATATTTTGATGAGATGAGCTGTAGTAACTCCAACTTCTTCTACACGTATGGCGTAGATGAAGATGAGAGATTGCGAAATGTGTTTTGGGCGGATGGAAGGAGTAGAGTAGCGTATATGGAATTTGGAGATGTCATATCATTTGACACCACTTATTTATCAAATCGATATAAGATGCCATTTGCTCCTTTCATTGGAGTTAATAATCATTGTCAATCGGTGTTGTTTGGTTGTGCTTTAATTATTGGAGATGATACTGAAAACTTCGTATGGTTGTTTCGTTTTTGGCTCAAGTGTATGTCAGGAAAGGCTCCACAATCAATCCTAACAGATAAGTGCAAATCTATAAGTATGTTATATTTAAATACTTATTTATCTCAATTCTTTTCGTGTTTTGTGTTCAAGATGGGAATTAACCTACAAAGATTTTAATAATTAACATCCATATTTTTTTATTACCAGAGAATGCAGTAGCACAAGCATTCTCTAACACTCCACATAGGTGGTGTATGTGGCATATAATGCAAAATGCAAGGAATTTTTTTTATCTACCATCCGCAGTTGAACATCCTTAAGAAGATGCAAGATGCCCTTCACGACTCGTTGAGCATATCGGAGTTTGAAGATGCTTGGAAGGAGATGATTGCATGATATGGATTGGAAGAGACATCGTTGGGTGCCTGTATATTTTAAGGAAGCATTTGGGGCTGGAATGTCTAGCATCCAAAGGAGTGAAGGTATGAACTTCTTATTCAAAAAGTACGTCAATGTAAACACTACTCTGAAGACATTTGTGGAGCAATATGGACTTGCACTTTCAAGCAGGGTTATGGAAGAGGAAAGGGCAACGTTTGCTTCCAAAAATTCTCCAATTCGATGTATGATCGATCATGTATTTGAGCTTGTCTTCCAAAAATTATACACATCAGCAAAGTTTAGTGAAGTGCAGAAGGAAGTTGGAGATATGACGTACAACAATGCAATAAAGGTTGATGATGATGGAAAGAAGTGCTTATATGACATTGTGGTAAAAAAAGTCCATGCATGGTCGGACAATGAAGAAGGTGTTTCGAGTGACAATGGATAAAGTCACGATGGAAATAAAATGTGAGTGCAAGAATTTTGAGTTTATGGGGATTTTGTGTAGTCATATATTCTGTGTCTTTCACGAAGAGGAAGTGGATTATGTTCCAAAAAGATATATACATTTTGAATAGGTGGAGAAAAGACTTGGATAGGGAGCACTTGAAGGTTTCGGTCCCTTATTATGAGTTGTTGAACAAAAAGCCAGAGAGTGTGCAAAGATATGAGAATATGCATGGTTTGTTCAAGTCCTTTGTAGGGGTTGCAATGAATGAAGAGGAATTCTATAAGGATGTTATGGCCACATTTGATGGTTTGAAAATTAAGGCAAATAGGGCTGCTAAGGTAAAGTATGGACCGGTGTTTCAAACTTTGAACAACATTGGCAAGGTTTATGGAAGGCGTTCGATTTGTCGTGATGAACAAAACTGCAATGCATATGGGATGCAAACAAAATATGGTGCAGCCAATGTCAAGGATCCAATTGATAAAAGAGGTCGAGGTAAAGCAACGGGGAAGCGAAAAGGCTACTAAAAGAAGCATGTTAGGAATACAAAGCATTGTGAGAGTGAAGTAAAGAAAACCCATTCAAGTCCAGAAGTTCATCACGTGAATTTCATTCCTCATTCAAACATTATGTATAACCAGAACCAGGTGTGTAAATTTGGTATGCGTCTATTATTTTCTAACTGCAATTCAGATTCTTATTATTCATATCTCTCATCATATTTTTTGTTTAATTCTTTCAGCCAACTCTACCCTTTGCAGTTGGTCAAAATATGACATTTAACCCTCCATTTCAGATGAATCAGGTATGATGTTCTGATTGAGATTCTGATTACTCAGCTCCACGGGGTTTGATTAATAATAAAACCCTCCATGTTTTTGTAGTTGTCTCAGCTAACTTGGTTTCAACAGTTCCGAAGGGATTGATTCTACTCTTGTATCAACAGTTCTGAAGAGATTCTGATTAATAATGAAACCCTCTATGACATTTAGCCCTCCATGTTTTAGATGTTGGAACAGTGGGAAGTGATTCAGAATGTTATTAGCTATGTTTCAGAATTTTATTGATTATGTTTTATACTCTTGTTTGTGTTTATATTGATTTGTTATCACACTGATTCAAAATGTTGATGGTTATGTTTCAGAATTTTATTGGTTATGTTTTCTACTCTTGTTTGTGTTTATACTTATTTGTTATCTTTTATCTGTCAACTACTTATGGACTGGTTTGGTATCTTTTCCCCAATCTATTCGTGTTTTTAGGTTAAGATTAGCCTATGTGAGATTTGAACTCACATCTTTGTGCATTAGCACATTGCTCTACCATTTGAGATAACATGCTTTAAAATTGGCTATACATGTAGACAACACTTTGACCGGCAAAAATATGGGTTTATGACAGCAGATCAAAAGGAAGGGAATTGGTTTATGACAGCACATTACTATATGTGTTTTAGAAAGAGCTCTACTCAAATTCCCAATCTGTGCTGCCAAAACACGCAAATACAATTCAGCAAAATGAAGATCTCAGTGTACCTGTGCTTGTCAGTTGTCACCAAGGAAGCTCTCACTGTGAAAAAGTATCAAACCAAGAGATCACTAATCAATGAACTGAGTAAATTCCATGTTAGAACCGTAAGAAACAAAATAGATTATGTGTGAATGGATCATCTTCTAACACTGCAATCCAAGTCGCATAAACTCCATTTTGCTTAACACACCTCAACAGCTGTCTGATTAGGCCTATGCTTGTTTATTAAAAAGAAAATGATGCAATTCAGGACCAAGATTCATATCACTTGCTACTCGAATGTGACAAACTCAAACACGATACTCAGACAGTGCAGAAACACAGTGCAAGGGAACTAGGGTTACAGAGATAAGTAAGAATGTAAACCAAATCCTTTATTTTCATACCTCATTCATTTGACCTTTTCAGCTTCAATGGATTTTCCCTCTCCTCTTCATACCTGGGAAGTGAGATATCCAGTGATTTAAAGTTAGGATCTGAGATCAAAAGCTGACTGATTAGGCTTATGCTTGTTTATTAATTACCTGACTAGTTTTAGCTTCCTTTAATAATCTTAGACAACAACACAGATGAAAGTGATTTGATTTCTCAATTGACACTGTCAACAAATCCATAAATCTAGATTCTGTGTACAAATATTAACAAAAAAAATCCATAAATCTCAGATGGAAGAGATTTGATTTCTCAGTCTATAAGCATTCTTCAATCTTGAATTAACTGAAATATTAACAAAAAAATCATACCTAAAATAAAGGAACAGCCTCGCCCGTGCGGTAGCAGCGCAACAACACAACACAAAAGCCCTCTCCCGGAGCCGCCCTTGATCGGAACCGCCCTTGCCCGGAGCAGCCCTCGCGTCGCTCCCCCCGCGGCCGACCCTGGATAGAGACATCGAAGGATGGAGACAACCGGGAGTCGTCAGGCCTTCATTTTTCATTTGGGTTAGCGCGACTGCGAGAGAGAAAGAAAAAAAAAATTATATATATGTTATGTTATTGTAGGGAGTATATAATAAGATATGGTGTTTTAATTTAAATACTTATAAGATAAGGTAATAGTATAATATAGACCCCCGAATTGTAAATGGAGCATTGAAAAACACTCTGATTTTCCACCCCCTTTTTCGTGTCCTCTGCTGGTGTTCTGGGTCTCAATTCATGGTTTTCCGGCAGGGAGGCGGGTGTTCAGCCTAGGTGCTGCACTTCCTTCTGGTGCCTCGTCCTTACATACATAAACATTAGCCCTCAAACAACTTCCTCCAAGTCTCAAATCAAATCCAACTACCTCACATCCATCACAACCAAAACCCAGATTCAATGTAACAGTAAAGGTTACACAGATGGCAAAGAGATCCACCCTTGGATCTGGCCAAACAAGGCCAACAGCAAAGTCACCAACACTTTTTCTGAATATAACAATTAGAATAATACTCTTTGTGGGGATTTTTCGGTTCCCAAAGTCCACCACTTTGCATTCAAACCTAGTAGAAGGGGCTCCCTCCTCTTCTGTAAAACCAAACTCCAAATCTCCAATAACCATTACACTTACAATTTTATTTTCAAGGCTAATCCTTACTCTAATTACCTAGATAATCCTACTATTAAGCCTAATTGCAGGTATACTAATGAGCATGTATGGGAAATCTATGGACAGTTGGTGGAGGTTAGAGGGCGGTTGAATACTGCCCTCTTGATCCCTGTGCTGAGCCAACCTATGAGAGATCACCCTATGAACTTTATCCAAGAGAAGAAGCAAACATTCGAAAATGAACTGCACCCGAACGCATACCATGGAAAATCTCAAGAGACATGCAGCAACTCCAAGGCTAGAGGTATGATTGTTGCAATCTTATCTAAGCATTTACTTCTGATTAACCACAAATCTAAGTTATTTCAAATTCCTCATGTTGCAATCTTAGTTTATGCTATAAATACCCAGTCCATTAACTGTAGAATGCACGCCCTCTCTTCCTCCTTTATCATTCTTACTAAAACTGTCTATATCCTCACTATGGATCAACATGTTTCTTATGCTGATACCCTCATCAATACCACGAGATAAGGTATCTCCTTTGATACTGTCTCCATCCAAGCCCACAATACTGAACCTCTTACTAGTGAGAATCAGAATGCTAATCCGACTAACACTGAACACCAAATTCCCCAATCCACTACCATCAACTCTGCCCCTGCTGATCAGATCCCTAACTCCACTTTCATCTATGATCCCTACACCATCCCTGGGGTAAAGGATCTCTACCACAAGCTCACTGATTTCAGTCTTGTGGGGAGGTTTGTACAGGGTCCTGTCGACATCAAACTGGTTGCTGGAAAGCTCAAAGGTGAACGGAAGAATCTCAAAGGCACTTGGGTGGCTGACACTATTGGCAATGACTGGATCATTTTCAGGTTTGCCAATAGAGAAGACCGGGCCATTGCTTGGTCTAACATGCCCTACCATGTTCAAGGTACCCTTCTAGCTCTCTACCCTTGGTCAGACAAATTCAACCCTATGGAAGAGGACACCACCAGTGCTGATATGTGGGTTAGGATTCCTTCCTTGCCTCACCAGTTTTACACTGCTGGAGCTATCTCACATATCCTTTGTGCTGGGGGTGTGGGATCTCTCATTAGGGTTGATCAAGCCTCTAATATTAGCAACAAGCTTAGATTTGCCAGAACATGTGTCAATGTCTCACTTTTAACCACCCTTACCACTTTTGTCACTGTGAAAAAATTTGAGAATGAAACCATCAGGCTGAGGATTTGGTATGAAGACGTTTCTGATGGTTGTGGTTGTTGTGGTGGATATGATCATCACTATGATCAGTGTCCCCTCAAGGCACCTAGACCAAGAAAAATTAACCTAATCCTTAAAGATAATCCTAATGTGGATCTCCTAGCCCCTGTTCAAGCCCAGGTCCATAACCCCATCCCAAATGATAACTGTGTTGTGATCACTGCAAGTGCCTTCACCCCCTACAACCAAGCTAATGAGTTCAGGATTTCTCAAAATATGATTCCCAGAACTGGAGATTTTGGTCTCCTTCCCATCAATATGCCTACTGTCTACTATCCAAAGGCTCCAATTCAGTCTATGCCTATGCCTTCTTACCCCAATGAGCTCATATCCCACTTGATCAATCTGAACAATGCTCATGTTGCCAAAATTACTGGTAAATCCTCTACTGCTCCCTTTACCATAGCTCCTTCCATTCTCCATACTATTCTTTCCTCCACCAACACCAGCTCTCTTACTCTCCCTATCCAAGTAGATAATACCAGTGACCTGATGACTAAGGCTAAGGGAAAAAGTAAGATGATAGATTCTGGCAATGAGACTGATGACTCCTACCACTCTCTGAGATCCGATACCTCTATTGTTAGAAAGATGGAAGGTATTGTCATCCGCCAGGATGATGATGAAGCCACCATGCACAACACTGAGCAAGCCAAGCGTAAGGATGAAGACGAGAACAATGAAGCCTCCTCCCATGCCAATAAGAAGTCGAGGAAGAAGAAGAATTAATCTTGATAGGTGGTATTAAGGATCCAAGGTTCTGGAAGCTGTGCAACAATGACTCTAAATCTATCATTCCCTATGTTATTATCTCTTGTTATGTTGATAGTTGTACTTTTGAAACTTATGGTTATTTGTTTGTTGGTTTTCGGTTGTACTCTCGGATATGGCTAGGCATTCCTGTTGGATTGCCTGTTCCCGGACTCTGCCTCCCCCTATTTTCCTCTGATGTTGGGGACAGATCCAGGAACATATTTATCTTTAATATTATGCACAACTATTTCAATTATCCCATATGCATCTATCATTTTACTGCTGTCTGTCATACTTCTGGTGTTGATCTTGGGGGCTGGAATTGTGGCCTCTCTAGAGCATTACTTAGTAGAGATAGACACCGTAGCAGCTGCTTCATAATGCAAACTAAAGGTATGCATTCTCTTACAACTCCAACAAAACTTTGGTTGCGCCCCACTTCCTTACCCACGGGTCTAGTGGTGGCAAACTACCCCAACCTTACTCATCAACACTCAATCCAAACAGTTGATATATCATAAACATTTATCTGGGAACCATTTAGCTGTATGGCCAGATCAAACAAGAGTACAAGGATACAATCAACTCAAGTATTTCAAAATACTGCCCAATGATTCCATTCTATAAAATGTTGCTCTCCCTTGGTCTGGATGGAAGCTTGCTTCTATGCACCCAATGGAACCCAAGTTAGAATGCCAAATCTATAACAGCCTAATAGGCAAAAGAAAAGATTACAGTTATGATTAAGATAGGATATTGGAATGTTAGGGGGTCTAGACGCCCCCTCCTTCTCCAAGAAATCAACCAACTCAGATGTAACAATAGCTTAGACATATTAGCAATTTATGAAACACAAACAGAAGCTACACCTACTGAAAATCAAATAAGAAGTACATGTTTTAATCAAGCCTTATCAATAAGCTCAGTTGGCCACAAGGGTGGCATCTGGATCTTATACAAGAACAACCTTATACTTAATAAAATGCAATGTCTTGAATCTGGTAACAGGTTTTACATGATTCAAGTAACAATTGGCAATTTCACATTAGTACTACTCTTCATCTATGCACCCTCAGTAGAACATGAAAAGGATGAATTATGGGAAGAAATCTTCACAGTAGTAAACAAACACAAACTACCAGTTATAATCATTGGAGACCTAAATGATATAGAGAAAGACACAGAAAAGATTGGAGGTAATAATCCAGCATTATCAAGATTCAGAAGGATACTAAATATCAAACAAGAACTTAACCTACACACTCTACCTTACATTGGATCCATAAACAATACTTATGAGAGATTAGATAGAGCTCTGGCACACGAAGATATTGTAACTAAATTCAACAATCTAAGAGTTCAACACCATTCCTTTTCCTTCTCTGATCACTACCCAATTACTTTAGCAATTGGCTCAAAAGACCAGAAAAAAGGTTCACCATTTAGATTCGAGATGGCTTGGTCCTTACAACAAAAAATGAAACACATAATCACAAGAGTATGGCATAATAAATTTCATGGATCTCAAGCTTATAATTTTATGAAGAAGCAACAATTACTAAAAAGAAATATCAAGAAATGGTCCAAAAATCAAAACAATAATATTCAAAAACAGCTACAAAAAATAGAACCTGAAATAATGCAATTACAGAAGCTACTCCCTTGGGGCTCCCTAACTACAAACCAAGAAATAAAACTAGCTAATTTAAAAAATAAAAGAAAAATATGTTAGAATTTAATTATAAATTCTGGAAACAGAGAGCAAGAATTAAACATATATATCTAACAGATAAAAACACAAAATACTTTCAAATCAATACAAAAATAAGAAACTTTAAGAAAAGAATGAAATCCTTCACAACCAAACAAGGTCAAATTATAACTAACCAGCAACAGATAACCGATCAAATTACTGAGGAAATGGCTGAAAGATTCATTGAGAGACAACAAGGAAAAATTACTACAGAAGCAATCAGAAGCATCCAACCACAAATCACCACAGAGGAAAACCAACTACTCATAAAACATCCAACAAATTTAGAAATTAAAAACACACTACTTAGCATGGCAGAGGATAAATCGTCGGGTCCTGACGGCTTCCCACTAGAATTTTATCTAAATTACTGGAATATTGTGGATAATTCCTTCTGCAAAACAATTAAATCATTTTTCCACTCCGGTAGCATCCTAAAGCAAATAAATCAGACTTTTATCGCCTTAATTCCTAAAGTAAAAGATCCACAAAATATCAATAACTACAACCCTATAAGCCTCTGTAATACAATTTACAAAGTAATAGCTAAAATTCCAGCAAATAGAATAAAACAAATTTTTCCGAAAATAATAAACCCCTTCCAAGGTGCTTTTGTAGAAGGAAGATCAATACAAGATAATACCTTAATCGCTCATGAAGTATTTCATACATTTAATAAACAAAAAGGCAAAAAAAGGATGGATGTCATTAAAACTAGACATGGAAAAAGCATATGAGAAGATTAACTGGTCATATATAGAAGCGGTTGTAAAAAAGATGGGTTTCCACCCAATAGGGATCAACTGGACAATGAAATGCATTACTACCACTAGCTTTTCAATTCTAGTCAACAATACGGCGGGTAACCCGTTCAAACCAAATAGAGGAATTAGACAAGGTGACCCTTTAGCCCCTTACATATTTGTAATAGTAATGGAAACTCTTGCAAGAGAATTACACCATGAGGCAATAAAGGAAGATGCCTTAATAGGCATCAAACTAACTAAGCAAGGAACACCGATACCCTTTCTTACGTTTGCAGTTGACACCATAATTTTCTCAAAAGCATCTCACATGAGCTTGCATATTATTCAAAACTCCCTAAACAATTTTGTGAACATATCTGGATTAACCATAAACTACAATAAAAGCTCTATCCAATTCTCAAAAAATATTAGTTCAACACTAGCTACATCCCTAGCATCTCAAATGGGTATCCCCATATCGAAAACAATTGAGAAATATCTCGGAATACCCCTAGTCAATGGTAGGGTTAAAAATTGCGTCTTCGAAGACGCATTACAAAATCTAAAAAAACAACTCTCTAAATGGAAATCCTCCTCCATATATCAAGCGGGAAGAACCATATTAATCCAATCTAATCTTAGCTCAAAGAAAAATTATCTTATGTAGAACTTTCTACTTCTAAAAGGAATACTTAACCAAATAGATCAAATTAACAAGAATTTCTTTTGGAACAAATTACAGTCTGAAAGATATACACCGCTAATAAGTTAGGAATCAATATGTAAACATAAAAATGAAGGAGGACTAGGAATCAAAAAAGCAGAATCTTTAAACGAATGTTTGCAGATGAAGCTTCTTTGGAAAATTTATACGGTCTAGTATGTGGGTAAAAATAATTAAGGAAAAATATTTACATACAATAGATATAAATGAAAGGGATAATCAAAATACATCTTGGCAATTTGGGAGACTTTTATCCCTAAGGAAAAAATTCAATCTTGGAATCAAATAAATGTTTGGAGGGACCCATGGCTGGATGGAATCAGCCTAAGTCAATACCAAAGTTTGGAGATACAAATCTCCAATTTTCCCAGTTAATAAACAACCAGAAGCAATGGAACCTAACAATCCTACAACGATTGTTCCCAAGTCATATTATTGATCAGATCATACAAATTAAAATACCCACTTGGGACAGCAGTGACAAATTAGTTTGAAAACTCAAAAAGGATGGTTGGTTTTCAACCAAATCTACTACCCTTATCAATCATAATACTAATAATAGAAACATGGAAGATTGCAAATGGATATGGAAACTTGATATACCACCGAGGATCAAAAACCTTATATGGAAGATAATGGTCGATGGATTACCTACCACCTAGAGATTAAACAAACATTATAATAGAGTCCCGGCACAATGCTCACTTTGTAATAGTGAAGATGAGAATGCCACCCACTTATTCATCAATTGCAGCTTTGCTAGACAACTCATCCAAAACTATGAAAATGCAAGTGGGAAAAAACTAATTCTTAGAGAAGAGTACAACGAAGATATTAAGGACATCCTTCAGTTCAAAAAAAATAATAATAAATCAACGATAAAAGAATTAGAATTTATATGCGGAAACGATATCTCCACCGCTAATTTTTACTATTTTCACCGCTAATCACCGCATAGATATGCGGTGAGTTAATGACGGTTAACGCACCTACCGCATATACATGCGGTGACCTACCGCATATACATGCGGTGACCTACCGCATGTATATGCGGTACTACCTACCGTATGGGTACTCACCGCATCTTCATGCGGTGAGTACCCCCGTTCCGTTTCAACCCCACCGCAGACCCATCCGGTGGGTATCGGATAACCGGATTTGCGGTTAACTATTTGGAGGAGCTGAACGTATCGATAGGGACCGATATACACCGCTTGGGTATGCGGTATACTCCGACACTACGAATTTATCATATAATACAGGCACATCTGCGGTGGTATATCCTTCTACAGTGGAATTAACTTGTAATAAAGTCGTGATTTGAAAAAACTCATATGTTGAATTCAAAAGAAAGATGATATTGCATCAACATTGATTAAAACGAAAGTGCGATAAATATCCTCGATGACGAAAATATGGAGTTTGAAAAATAATTTGTGAAATGGAATAGACAAAGATACAACCCAATTGAACATACGAAGTTCGAAAAATGGCACCAGAAAGTGGAAAGTGCTAATACGATAGGGGACGGCCACCATCACGACGGCGGTAAGCTCTATATCGTGCAATCCTCGCTGCAAACTGCTCTTCCCAACCGTCGACCGTGCGATCGTGATGCCGTGTCCATGTGACGTAGACTGGAGGAAGAGGTGAACCAGGCAACAACCAAATCTGTGAATACAAGGTGAATATTGACATCAGAAAAGAGAAACAAAACATTAACAAATTAATGAATATGAAATATGAAACGTACCAGAATGAAATGGTTGTTGTTGCTGACTAAAGCTATTCCATCTAGCTCCTCATAGGCCGGTACTGACAGGCCACCGATGGCGTACAGAGGTAGGCACAACATAGGCATCATCTGTGACAAAATCACCAAAGGACGCTGGTGAAGCGAGGCAAACACCTCGCTCATGATCGGAATCTCCATCCAATACGTAGCATCATGACACGTGCCGAAATATTTGACCCTCATGATGAGCGCATGCAAGGCAGGATAGTAATGGTACCGATCTGAATGCGTCTGGTCATGCACGAACTATCTGCTCCGAGTAATCTCGTAACCACGTCGCCTCCAAATACGGCATAAGCCCTTCGATATGCCTCCACTCTGCATGCATACCCCTCCTTCTAGCGGCGAAAGTTTCAACCGATCTGGATTGGAACAGGCCAACACATGCGTTCTTGAAACGCCTAGCAACATCAAGATTCTTTGACTTCTGGAAAGCAGCTTCTTCGCATCGTTAGAGGACGTGCACTGTGCACAACATATGCCTGACATTGGGAAGAACTTCTCGTAGCGCCGCAATCAACCCCAACTCTCGATCAGTGACAACAACGTTAGGAAGATTACCTCGCATGAGGTAAACGAGCTGCCCCAACGCCCAAATGTACGTATCTGTGTTCTCGTGCGACATTAAGCAGAACCCGATGACAATGTTCTTCTTTGTGCAAGTAAATCCAACGAACTCACACAAAGGGATCCCATACCTGCACAATGAAATATTTGAGTTCGCATACCCTGGTGGGAAGGGGTAAAAGAATAAGTGTATATAGAAACGTACGCATTCGTCCGGTATGTACTATCGACGAGGACGACGTATGGAAACATGGCTAGAAGATGGAGAGCGTCTGTATGGGCGATGAATAGATCTTGAAGCCTGTTGGGATCGTCAGGGGATCTCCTCGGAGAGTAGAAGTAACCCTTCTCCCGCAAAATGCGGAGTGCTTTCTGGGAGACTGTTCGATCTCCTCTCGCTTCAGCTTTAAACTTTGCTCTCGCATTGTACACTTGGCGCCGCGATGTGAAGTTCAACTTCTGTAGCTAAAATCGGTTTTGGTGGGGTACTAGCGACGGTAAGGGCCAACGTAGTTTCTCTTTCATCTGTATCCATTCGTCCGACGTACGGGTGACCGTCCAATGCACCGAGGAGTAGATGGTTGTGCTTGCCATGAATAACGTCCAGGCCCCATTCGCCCCGTTTGAACTCCACGCCAGAAAATGCAAACGGACACCCCTCTATCTTCGAAACAACTCCGTGTTCCCGCTTGCATCATCTCCGGCTACTCGCGGTCTCTTACGGGGAGTGTACTGGCCGTACTTATCATATGCGAGCAATAGACTCCCACGCCTTGTAGGAGTGCTCCCCCAAGAACGCTTGATTGTCAAAACCATATTAAGCTTTAATGCTGTGTCACAACAGTGTTGTAGGAGATCGTCGCGATTGGTCCACGTTTGGGATGTAGCAAATTCGGGAGTGTAATCGCGGTACTCCTAGTTACGGCCCTGATCGTCCTGACCGTCTTCCGGCATCGGATCAGCCTGCTCCTCCAGTGGTAGCTGCCAGCATGCAAACAGTACATATATATTACGTGACCCATTCATGGTTTCCGTCTGCTCTATTTCAGAACCTAATTTATTCCCCTACATTTAAAAACCGGTACCTATAGTGGTTTCCATTCGATATGATTCCACTACCTATATTCTGGTTATTCCACTACCTATATTCTACCTATAACGACATTCCAAATGATAAACATTAATCACATACCGGAAGACGAGGGGGTGGTGAGTTATCGGCCATTGGCGTAGTTGTAGGTGCTTCCTCCCCTGGGCTTGAAGGCTGTCGATTGGTGTCGTCGTTAACCATATTAGAAAATGACCGTAGATGAGGTGTGAGGGGATTGGATGCATTCCAACGGAGAGCGGAAGACTTCTTATACAGTAACGCCGCATACCTATGCGGTGGTTCCAGATGACCGTTGGTGTTGAATTATTTGAATTTGTGGGCCCACCGCATAGGTAAGCACCGTATAGGTCTACGGTGTAAACACCGCATAGGTATACGGTGCATCATCGCATAGGTAAGCGGTACTCTGGATACATACCGCATGGGCATGCGGTATGTATCTATATATACCCCCATGGCCGGTTTGTGACATTTGCCGTGGCGAAAAAGCGATGATAATCTGTGCGAAATAGTCATGGCCAAAGATTTGTGTCTTCAGATTGAAATTTTTGACCCTTGACTATTTTGCACGGGTTATATAACTTCGTCTCATAAATTAAATAAAATCCGTGTGTATGCTTTTTTCATGGCTCAATAACGATGATAGCTTAGGCAACATGCCACGACCGGCGATTTGTCTTTTGATTGAAATCGCAGGCCGCTGGCATGTTGCTCGGGTTATATCGATTCGATATAGTGTTATGTAGATTCGATCTAATAAAATGCAATAGGTATCCGCATGATAATGTGAAAGACGTTGTGATAGTACATATGTACGCCCATAACGTCTTTGACATTATCCTGCGGATGACTGTTGATCATCCAACCAAAACTGTAAATGCTTCGGAAACGTACCGGTACGGGTACACCGTCATCTTCGTCCGTCATCGTAGTGGGCATCCAAATTACATCTGTCGAGGGAGAATGAACCTCTTACAAGAGGACGAAGCTGGGAACTTTCGTCGGAACTCACGACGGAATTTCTCATCTTCGCACTTTTATAAGAGGCTCGCTCTCCTCCGCTCGATGGAATTTGGACGACCAACTCCGATGACGGAAGAAGATCACGATGTCCCCGTGCCGGTATGTTTCCGGTTTTTTTTGACCACCGCATATCTATGCGGTGAAGCACACTGTATAGATATGCGGTGTAAACCACCGCATCCACATGCGGTATCTCATACCGCATAGATATGCGGTATAAGCCTCGCATATAACGCGACATGATTTCCCGCTATAAATTATCTCCGTGCGATGTCGTAATTACAACATGTCGTTTGACGGAAAAGGAGATGGCGGCTGGTAACACACCAAGACCTTTCTTCTCAGTCTTAGAGAGCGGCCCGAGGGATTTTTTCTGGTGGGTAGAAGACGTCTCGCTGACACAAATATTGGTAAGTCCCATTCTGTCGTCTGACATATAATTCACAATGGTCCGAACTCACTAAGTACATCTTGAAAATTGCAGCCTCTGCCTTCCAACTTCGAAGAAGAATACGGGATGGCCGGCGTCGAAAGAATAACGCTGACTAATGGGGTAGGGAGGAGAGGCACCGGCATCCGGGTTGAGCGCAACAGATCCAGGGCGCTCTGGCTCGCACAAGGATGGAATAATTTCGCGAGATCGCGTGGCGTGCGCGTAGGCGCGGGGTTGATGTTTAGCTACTTAGGCAACTCTCGGTTTCGGGTAGTCGTAGTGCCGCCGGAGAATGTTTCACCATCAGAGAAAGAGAACAACAATGATTTCCTCTGATGTGTGACATGACGACGACCCGACAAAACTTTGTAATTGAGTTATTTTTGCTGTAATCTTATATCATTAATTAATATGAAAAATGAGGCACTCTATCCGTTTTCATGTAACGTGTTATTCCCTGAAATAACCAAAAATCATATCATGAAACGGTGTCGCCGTGTTGGTACGTTGCTCCATGTCTTCGTTTAGAGTCCCTAATTCACGTGCTGGTACGCTGTTGTCATGTAACGGTGTAACCGTGATGTGATTGTATCATCGCATGGGCATGCGGTGGTGTACACCGCATGAATATGCGGTGTGTATCACCGCATGGATATGCGGTATATACCACCGCATGGCCATACGGTAGTGTTGAAAGGAAACTATAAAAGGGGTTGGTTTAGACTTTCAATAAACCATAACCACTATGGCCACTACCAAAGTGTATGAAGCAGAGACAAGATCGGGCAGTAGGTTTAGACTTACAGTCGAAACTTTTCGTACGCCACCTGACGATATATTGTGCAACTGTCAGCACAGAAGCTCGACAGGATGGTCGTGCTGCCTTTGCCAAGTTGTATGCGAAGAACGCGATACAGCCAGAGTTTCCGATTCGGTTGACCTAGAGTGCGTTCAAGGAGTGACTTACAAGGATGTCCGCATGACAAGGCCGTACTTGTATAGGGATAACCCTGCAGCATATTATATTCACGTGACGGAGGCAATTACGGAGCTTGTTAGCGACTTCTTCTCCAATTTGGGATTGGCCAGTGCAGCGCAGGTGGCAAGATACACAGTGGAAAAAGTCGTGCAACGTGCAAACACCAAGCTTACAAAGTACGCATTTCACCGAATACAGATTCATATTTTGACGAGCAATGTAGAGGAGTCAGTTGGTAGTTGTTATGTACCATAGGTAAAATGTTGTCGGTTGGTAATTGTTGTGTATCATTTATGGTGAATTTATCCGGTCCCAAGTTAAACCATTAATTATATTTCGCTGATAAATCATTTGCATTACACATGCGGTGATACATTGGCTAATAAACGGATTCTACATAATGATTTTACACCAACTTGGTTCCTACTCTACTGATGGATATGGTATATTTTGCAAAGGGTCCCACCACAGTACAAGATCTACGGAACAACTACCTACTGACTCCTCGAGAGACGCGGGCTAATGTGGATCTCAACGCGGTTGAATGCATACTGCTTCACTTTGTCGTTCGCTGGACGAACTGCGTTGTCGACAGTGAACCTTGCAATTTGAAGCACGCAGTGTAGCCTGACATCGCTGAATAGGTCGCTGATTGCGCATTTGATTGCCTCAACCGCCTCGCGGTAGTATGACTCAGGGTCCTCAATGTGTAATTGGTGACCTTTCAGACACGCCAATTCAACCGGCTCCGAGAATGCGTACCTATTGCCTTCAACGCCTTTGTAGCATACAACGTGAAAAAGACAGCACTGAAACGATTGGCACCACCGCTTGTGCTGACAATTGCACAAATAATTCTCATATGGCCTCGAGAACTTTTCGCGTATAATTTTGTATGACACACCCATATCTGTCTCACCTTCAAACTCAGCTACTCTAACCATGATTTGATTGTTCTGATTCGTATGAGGTGGTTTTCGCATTTTATAGCCAAAATAGGACAACCATATGGGGTGTCTCCATACCGCATGTACCGCATGGACAAGCGGTGTAAACAACCGCATAGGCATGCGGTGACCCTACGCCATATGCCAAAATAGGAGAAACCGCATGCCCATGCGGTAGAAATACACCCCAAGACCATGCGGTGTAAGGCCTATAAATCATGACGGCCACCCAAGTGCGACAGGAACCACCACGGATGTCTAGTTAATCACAAAATGGTAAACACTCTAGACACATATCGGCGAACGGCAGGTTATCTTGAGTACAATGTTACATTAAATCGTTGCACGGAGCCACGGTGGCCGGAGGAATGCACCTGCAGGCATCCAGCATACCTTCCGGGAAATTCGTGCGTTATCCTTCAGTGTCAATTCGAGACAGACACTGACATATCATATCCGATCGAGTTTTCTTGTGCGCATTGTTATGACGATAGAGGATTTCCCAAATCGTATTACTTAGATGCAGAGGCGCGTATTGCGAATCACATTAGGAGATATTGCCGTTACGATGTTTACATTTTCGGGGCTGAGGGCCTATGTGATCATGTTATCCGAAAGCTCCGAGCATTCAACGCAGGTGAAAGGTATTACGCGTTCAACCAAATGAATATTGTCATTTCCATTAATGAGAGGTCATCGGACGAAGGTAGTGATTAGACATGCATTACCAAGTATGTAGTGTGATGCGCATGTGTTGTATTTTCATTTCTAAGCAGTTCAACCGTTTAATGAAATTCTCTATCAAATCCCGATCGGTGATTTCCATGACATATTATTTCAAATGTTGCAAGGAAAATAGAAAATACTAGCGTAGTACCCGTGCGTAACGCACGGGATTTGTAAAGTATATTATATTTTATAGAAGATATGTACTACACATTCCACAAATGCTGGTGAATAAAATTTTCAGAACTTTGGGATGAAGAACACATTAAAAAAAGCTATATTATATATTAATAAACTTAAAAGTAAAAAAAAAATCCTTTCGTCTCAAAATATAGGCCATTTTTTTTATATGTTTTTTAAGAACCTAAAAAACTCTTTTAAATGTTATCTTTTTATTAGTTTTATTTGAGCATGTTATATGATTTGCAATGTCTAAATAGAAGCTTTATTATTATATATTAGGCCAAAGCATGGATAGTTAGCTTAGTTTCATAAAACATATGACAAATAAAAAAATGAATGAAAAACTTTTGGATCTCAAGCTTGTACTTTCAATTCATTTGTAAAAGAAGAAGAAGAAGAAGAAGTGCAGAAAAAACAATTAAACAAAATGAGGATTGAGAATCGAGCTAATAACCTATTGATAATGAAAATCTTGAACTTGGATTCAAATTTTAATTCCCGTGCCTTGAAGCATATCATAGTTAGGATTTTAAATAATTTTATTTTTAGTATGTATTTGTTAAGATCAAAATTGACAAATGAAATAAAATGGCATATGGGTGTGTGTTCAGATTTAATGAAACATAAATTTAGGTGGAAAAATCAAATTAAACATAAATTTAAAAAGAAATGATTAAATATTATAACTAAATAATTATCTTTGAAATATAGTGAATAAAATTAATAACCCAAATATATCGGAGTATCAGCTCACCAAATAAAAAAGTTTATGAAATCTCTTGATTTTCTCATTTTGTTAAATTTATTGTTTTTAAAATAATTGAAAATGATTAGTTTTAATGAATAATTAAATATTATAATATTTCTAATATTTTCATTGTTTATTTAAATCAAATCAAATTAATCGAACTCAATGAACTTAATGAATTCAAATTAATCGACCATGTATGGTATGTCCTATTTTTTAGTGAGGAGAACACCAACATATTAAAACGTTCGCTCATGCACCCGATTGATCGATAAACTTGATAAAGATAAACAAATTAAAGAGAAAGAAGCAGCGTTCCTACATCAAAAAAAAAAAAAAAAAAAAAAAAATTCATAAGCATATGCTTAAAAATTATTAAGAAAATGATAATTAAAATTTGCTCCAATCTAATATTCAAAATTTGAAATGTGAAATCTAAATTTAGATTAAGTTAAAATTCCATAATTAATTAATGAAAATCTTGCCCAATAGGTTGAAAAATTGAGAGAGATGTAATGGGTCTACCATTCAATTAATGATATGAGAGACAATTTTCTTTAATTATTCTGTCAACATAAAAAAAATCTAAAAATAATGATTGGAAGGAGGTATGAATTCAAATATTAAAATCGGGAAAAAAATGTAATGCTAAGATTTAAGAAAAGGATACAGTTGAAGAATTTAATTTGTTTAGATTTATTATGAAGCAAATAAAAGGTAATTTGGAATTGGTTTAAAAAAAAATGAAATGAGCAAGCATGATTTAAAATGAGCGAGTATGATTTTAATTTGTTTATAGTTTTTATGAATCAAAATCCCGCTTAGCAAAATAAATAATGATTGGAAGGAGTATAGATTATTATTAATTCAAATATTAAAATCAGGAAAAAATTTCCATGCTATGATTTAAGAAAATGATACGGTTGAAGGATTTTAATTTGCTTAGATTTATTATGAAGCAAAATAAACGATAATTTGGAATTGATTTTTAAAAAAAAAATGAAATGAGCAAGCATGACTTAAAATGAGCGAGCATGATTTTAATTTGTTTAGATTTTTTATGAATCAAAATCCCGCTTAGCAAAATAAATAATGATGGGAAGGAGTATAGATTAGTATGAATTCAAATAATAAAATTAGCAAAAAAATTCCATGCTAAGATTTAAGAAAATGATACAGTTGAAGGATTTTAATTTGTTTAGATTTATTATGAAGCAAAATAAATGGTAATTTGGAACAGATTTAAAAAAAAAATGAAATGGGCAAACATGATTTAAAATGAGCGAGCGTGATTTTAATTTGTTTAGATTTTTTATGAATCAAAATCCCGCTTAGCTAGCCTAGTTTATTTATTTTTTATAATAAAAGTAGGCTAAAGAAATTAAACATGAGCCCACTTGAAATTAAATATTTTTGGTGAATAATTAAATAAGTTAATTAGTAAAAGTCAATTAAATAGGAAGGTGGGTCCATAGTTGATGGAAATCTTCCACATAAGCCTAATTTTAAGGATTGTGCGACATCTGGCATCTTCAACATGTGTTTTAGTATTATATTAGATTTTTTTATGAATCAAAATCCCGCTTAGCTAGCCTAGTTTATTTATTTTGTATAATAAAAGTAGGCTAAACAAATTAAACATGAGCCCACTTGAAATTAAATATTTTTGGTGAATAATTAAATAAGTTAATTAGTAAAAGTCAATTAAATAGGAAGGTGGGCCCATAGTTGATGGAAATCTTCCACATAAGCCTAATTTTAAGAATTGTGCGACATCTGGCATCTTCAACATGTGTTTTAGTATTATATTAGATGTTGAAATAGGAAACACATGATACAAATAGCGTACGAACTGACTTATTATTCAAACAACATTGTTACAACTAGACGACAAACAAACTACTACACAACCAACAATAACAACAACTTCATCACACTACTTGATCGGACACATTTAGGTAGTGTTAGCATAGTGCATTTAGATAGGTTTAGATATAATAAAGTGCATGAATTAGATTAGTATTCGTGTTTTAGTTAATTATATAGAGAGTCGGAATCTACATATGTTTGCACATACTTTCAGGCATTGGTGGAGCCAATTGATGACATGGGAATGACCTAGCATCGAACAAGAGGATAAAAAGCAAGAAGAAATCGGAATATTGAGGAGCTAAACCTACAAAGGATTAGAGCTGTCCAACCTGGCGACACTGCACTAAAATGAGTCGTTCGAAGGATGTAGTTATCGGATCGGGGCGTACTTATACTTGTTGGAAAGAGGATTCGAAGACCTACAACTTTCGTGTTTACGACTTTTCCAAATTCGGCCTTGAAAACAGCAAAATCTGGACGTCAAGATTGCTGCAGACAATTAACTCGGGTGGGTCACGAAGGAACTCGGCCGAGTTGTTTTATTTCAGCCCGAGTTTCTGCCAAGTGCAAGTCCGGAGCTGTTACTTTCCTTCATTAATGAAATGTGTTATAATCATTGTAGAGCTTTGGTGATTTCTTTTCAACCATAAACCACTAAACATCTTTGCTTGGGAAAATTAATCGAAGCGTTGGGTGTGCAATTTCATTGTGAGATTTCTCTATTTTAATACTCCTCTTTGAATATTATCAATTCTTTGTGTTGAATGTTTAGGGTTTTCGTGAATTTCCATTAGTATGATCAACTGATGTCTTTTCATGATAATCTATAGCTAGATATAGGTAATTTATGGTTGAATTATTTATATTATTGTGTAGCAAAGTATAAATCTCTGAAACTGGTTGATTTAGGGATTTGTATAGAGAATTGATTTGCAATTGATGCAATAACTGGTTGTGCGTATCGATTGTCTTTGTTGATTTTCTTTAAGCTTAATCAATTATTGAATTGAATCTTGATAGTTTCAAGATTGTTTGATAATTAGGGTTTTCAGGGTCTGGTTGTCCTGTTAACTAGATTCGATAAGGAATTGGATTCAAAAGACCTAGTCTTTCCACAACAAAGTATTCGAGAGGAAGTTATCTATTTGATTTCGATGATCAATGAACAAACCTGATTGTTGAGATTGATTGACATGAGCTATTCTCTCATATTCATCCATTTAATTTGCTTTACTTTATTATTTTTCTTACTTTTGTTTCTTAGTTAGTTAGTTTATACCATCAAAATCTCCCCCTCTTTGTTTCTTGTTCTTGTTGACACACTCTGACTTGCATACAAATCATTGACTCTCTGTGGGATCGATCCGTACTTGCCAAACTACATTAGTTAGGTTAGTCGGATTTATTTGATAGGATTTAAGGTGACTGAAAATCCATTATCAAATTTGGCGCCGTTGCCGGGGAGTCAAATTGCTATTTGTGCTGATCTCGATCTCCCCGGCATGAACTCGATCAAAATCCAAGTTTGATAATGGCATGAACTCGATCTGCAATGGAATAGAAATTGTTATTACGACTAAAATCTAGTTTATAGTATTACAAATGTAAGTGCAGATATTAATTGTGTTCGTAGCTCGTCGACAGTCATCTCATCCAGCCTCCGCCGCAGAACATCCAGTCGCTCGATGCGAGGCCTATCATCCCGGGTCACCGTAGTGGAAAATGGTGTCGCCCCCAGGACGTACCTCACCCCGCGTCGCGGATCCCGGGCTAGCCTCCGATCGAGCGTCATGCCGGGCTTGAACACCGGAAAATGCATCCATATCCACACCTACAAAGGAACAATACTATCAGCAACATAGTCATTATAACCTAGTTACAAAACTTCTAAAATAAATAATCATATAACGAATGACTTACCTCCAATAATTTTGTACAACCGTCCATGTCTTTGGCCAACTCCCGGGTCGCCTCGCCCAATCCCCGGTACAAGCACGCCAAGACCCCTGCACCTATAGAAAGATGCGACACCTGTGCTGCACCCATAAACCTACGGATCACCTCCGGATGCAATCTTTCGCCCGACTTGTCGATGAACAAGGTCGCAGTCGCAATAATCCCCATCGCAACACCCACGATGCACTCCATATCATTCTCTAGTGGGGCGCCATCTCGAACCCGCTGTCTCATCGGTGCTATCTTCTCAAGGAGGAGCTGAACAGTAGGGCCTCCATGGGCCCATGCGCTCGTCCGCTCGTTTTGAGTCAAGCCGTAGTACTCCCCAACTGCGTCCCCAACTGCGTCCAAGTGAATACACTCTTCTCCGTCCAAACCAAGGCCAAGTATGAAGAACACATCGTGCAGTGTGATGGTGATCTCTCCCCATGCGAAGTGAAAATTGTTCGTCTCGGGGTGCTAGTGCTCAACAAACGCACTGATCAGAGTGTGATCCACATGATCCCACTCGAAATCTCTCAGGTCACAGAACCCAGTCTCACGCACTGCGGGAAACCAGGACTCCCGTCCATCAACCTCCAACAACGCCTCTACCCGGCCCAGCGAATGCCCTCGTCTCTGGACACGCACACCCCTTCGCAAGGCTGCGTCCTCCCGTCTCCAACTAGCCTGTGCAATGTGGGTCTCCTAATCTCTCAGAAGGGAAACGGTATGTGGCCCCCTTGGCCATTCGGGCAGAACTGCCCGAATGACCCCTGTCCTGATAGGCTCGCCATGCTGCCTATCACCTCCTGCACTACTCCCCTCACAATGCTGCCCAGCACCACCTGCCCTACTGCTCTCGCCACGCTGTCTCCGCCTCCTCTACACTACATGGACAGGGGGTTGTGCCGCCTGGTCTCCTCCCCTATCCTGACGAACATCGTCACCGGTCCCCCACAGATCATGGATCGGGCCGAGGGGGGTCAGCGACACATGCCTCAAAAGTGCAGCTGACTCAATAGGTGGGGCCGAAGAACTTCTCTGTCCACGTACATCCCTCTCATGCCCCTCGGCAATCAGCACACCCTCCAAGTTCCTAGGTGTCGCTGATGGCGCCGCCTGCTGACTCCCGATGATCGGCTCAGGCTCGGCGGTCCTCGGCGTTGACGATGGTGCCGCATGCTGACTCCTAGGCGTCCTCCCTACACTCGTAGATCCTACCGGGGTGAACGACGCAAAATCTATCTGCCCAACGGCCCATGGCTCCTGGTCGCCCCCTCGAGCATGACTCGTCCCAACACCCACATCTCCGAGCAGAGGTGTCGTGTCGTCATACGAGTTCAATTGTTCGCTCGCAAACGCAGTCCCAAAGTACTCCTGATAACTGTCATGATGAGTCTGCAACTGCTCATCCACTCTCTCAGCTCCAGTCTGCAACTGCTCATCCGTCTGCCGTGCTCGGTCCCCTCGTAGGTACTCCTCCATCATCTCAATACCCTGGTCGGCTTGACCAGACTCTCCGGTCGACTGCTTCACTGGGTCATCCGTGTGGTCAGACATCAAGGCCAGATCAATCTGCACTAGACTCTGATATGTCTCTATAGACGACTGCGACGTGTGCCCCAAACCGTCACTCTGGTCAACACGTGACTGAGAAGATGGCCAAGTATCAGCTCCTACCGTCTCGGTATCCCTCTCCGGAGGATCCACTACATCCTCCAACGTCTGGCTCTCCCTGACGGCAGCCTCGGTATCATCATCTACCGCGTCACTATCCGTCTCCATAGGAACTGATACATCCTCCAACGTTTGTCTCTCCCTAATGGCAGCTCTCCTAGCAGATTGCAAAACCACCCTCTCTCCTAAATTTCTCGATAACGTAGACTGTGTAAATTAAAATATATTTGTCAGAATCCTATCGCTCAATTACAATACTATATCGTATGACTGTCTAAATGTGGCAAGATTTTCGTAAGGTTTATTAATGATTTCATCTTAATACTAACAATTTCTAAGAAAACATAAATATATACTTATTCGATTTCAATTTCCCTACACCTAGTATTTGACAGAATCCTATGGCTCGTATACGATACTATATCGTGTCACTGACTAAATGTTGCAAGATTTTCCAAAGGTTTATTAATGATTTGAACCTAATAATATCAACTCCTAAGAAAACAGAAATATATACTTATTCGATTTCAATTTCCCTACACCTAGTAACGATTTTAACATACCTTAGGCTGAGGCTGTGTCTGAGTCTGTGGTTGTTGCTCAGTCTGTGTCTCAAGCTGTGGCGGTACATCTGTCGTCCTCCTCCTCTGTATAGTGGGTTTCGGCTACATTATATATAACAATTAAATGTTAACACTATTTTCTTCAGGTTAAAAAATAAAGCAAATTGATTTTTATAAACATTAAATGTTACCTGTAACGGATGTCTCCGAAAAGGACCGACATCATCAGCCGCGGCTTTTCCACGATTGTCTTTCACCATCTCAAAACTCGGGTACAAAGTGGTGGTGGATATAGGGACGGGGAATCGACGGAACCAAAAGTCGAGCTCGGAAAGAAAGGAATTGGAGAAGATTCGGTGTGTCGGAGTACTGGGCCCCCCACGCCTATTTATAATGGGCCCCCAACGGTAAAAAAACATACCGCATGGAGATGCGGTAAATTCTTACCCAAATTTAAAATATTTTAAAAAAACCGCCGCATACCCATGCGGTGGGTTTCGGATAACTTCGACCCAACCGGTTTCTCGTATTACGGACTCCGTTTTAGCCTAACCCACCGCATGTACATGCGGTGTTTTTATACGGTCAACGGACATACCGCATGTACATGCGGCATGTCAGGCTAAAATTTGATTAATTCACCGCATAGGGATGCGGTGGATTTGCGGTGTAAATAGTAAAAATTAGCGGTGTAGATATAACGCCCCATTTATATGGCAAGCAATATTGGACTCCAGAAATAGTTACATATTTAAAAATAAAAATCCCAATTCAACAATCAATAGACTTTCAGATAATCTCAAACAAAAAATGCTCGAACTCGGAAATGGAAGTGGAAAACAAATTTACCACTCGAAGCACTAATAGGAATAAGATTGAGTGGACTAAACCACCGAGAAATATCTATAAAATTAATATAGATGGATCGGTTAAGCCCACTGGCTCTTGCTAAGTGGGAAGAGTCATTCGTGACTCAGAGAGCGGTTTACTAGATGTATTCTTTCAAAATACATCAAGAGGTAGGATTTTACAGACAGAGGCAGAAGCAATCATTGTAGGCATCCAACATGCAATAAGTAAAGGGATCTGGAAGGCTATCATTGAAAGTGATAACCAGACTATCATCAAAGCTATAAGCAAGGAGATCATTACTCCATGGGAAGTCATCCATCAAGTTGAGAAGGTCATCATTATGGCTCAAGAGTTCGAGTTTATACAATTTAAACATTGTTATAGAGAAGCCAACCATGTAGCTGACTTTGTAGCTAGAAAATGTATCGATTGTATTAGATCTACATCTTCTCTTACTAAGGAGCTGTACACCATCATCCTAAGGGATAATCCTGGTTTTTTGTTACGATTTTCGTAGAAAACTCCAACTGTTTGCATACTGTAAAAAAAAGGTAATAGTATAATATAGGGTGAATTTGGTATGTGTCCATTTTTTGGCCAAAATTTAAGCCCTAGGACAAAAATGAGAAAATATTAGGAGAGTGTCCACAATTTCCAACTTTGCCCCTACCTTATTATTCCCGTTTCTTTCTTACCCTTCCCCAAATTAAAACAAGATGAAGCGGTGGAGCAAGATATGGCGGAATCGAGGAAGAAGATGGGAGCGAGATCTGCTGGAGCGAGATGGGAGCGAATTCCATGGTGAAAATCAAGAAGAAGATGTGGTTACACGGCTTCGTCGATGGCGGAATTGAATCTCGGATTTGAAGGAAGGAGATCGAGGATGAGATTTGAAATTCTTCGATTGGGGGAGGAGATCGAGGATGTGGGAGAGCTTGAGCGAGAGGGAATCTGTCGCGACCATCCCCGGCTCTCCTCCTTAGCTCATCCGACATCCGCTACCACCGCTGCTTGATCCCCTCTCTTCCGCCGCCACCGCTATTCAACACCCCTGAAGGACTTGTGATTTTGATTGCAGGTTGTAATTGCAGGTTGGGATTGCAATTGCATGTTGTGATTGCAGGTTGTCTGCTATGACCTCGGGCGACCCGAGGGCGATGACGGAGGCTGGATCGGAGATCGAGGTGGCGGCATTTGCTGGTGATCAGAATGCAAGATCTGTGTTAGGGTTTTTGCACCATATGGGGATTGGAAGGGAGAGGGATAATGCAAAGGCGGAAATTGAGCATAAAACACGAGCTAAATGGAGCTCTGAACCAGAGAGAATGAAGAAGGAGGAGGATCGAAGTGAGATGGTTCACCGGCTGCTTCAAAGACTGACAGTGTGCTCGACGGCACAGATGCTGATGACGAGTGCGAGGAGGAGGGATTGTAATCAGTTCAGCTACAATTGATTTGTGCTTATTGTTGTTTTTTATCAGTAATCTGTCTATTCTAGAAGCTGATTTTTTGTGGTAACTCATTATGATTTTAGTTGATCTTTCAATCAATTAACTCGTATGTGTGCAGTTCTTGTGAGATATAATTCAATCACCAATAGCGAACTGTGTAACACCTGTGTTGAATCGAGATTCGAGATAACGAAAGTGATTGAATGTGGAAGCGAGAGATAAGAACAAGAAACTCAAAACAAACATGTAAGAGCAAGAACAACACTAGAGTTTTTACGAGGTTCGGCAAAGAGATGCCTACGTCCTCGGGGCCTCAAGAACAGGCCGAATCCACTAGGTAATGTTCAATAGAGGGTTACAAACAAGCAATGCAAAAGTAAACCCTAGATCTATGCATGTACGAGTTTCAGAGATACAAGAGAAGAAGATCCCCCTGTATGGGATGACCGGAGTTCGAAGATCTCTTCGAAACTCCCAAACCCTAGATCTCCAGACATGAGACAAGCGACAACCAAAGCCAGGAGCTTAGCCGTGCCACCACCAGGAGATCACTGAAATCAGCCAACGCCTTTGTCTTCACAACCGCCGGGGAGGAACCAGAGACAAACCCTAGAAACCCTAGAAATCCCTTTGAGAGCTTTTTTGTGAAGAGATGGAGGAGAGAGAGAGCTGAACTGATGATCCAGCAGCTGGAAGAGAGCTTATATAGCTAGGTCACTGGATCTCAAGTGACGCCAGGCAAAACGCAGCGCTTCACTCTCAATGGACCAGGCCACCGAGCTTGCTCCGCTGGAGATATCAGTTGGGCTTGGAAATGGGCCGAAAGCCCATTATCCGGGTAAGACTTCTTCTATACATATCATACATATTATACATATATTTTATATACCATAGTTTATACATTATCACACCACAAGTGTCCATTAGACTCGTTAGAGGATCAAGTCGATTTCTCGACTCAATACGACTCAGTCGAGCCTAATAATAACTTGTGCATCCATGTATACCTACGTATATAATATATGTTATATGTATACTCATCATACACTCATACATGATTACAAGCATATAACAATATTACATGTAACACATATGAAAGCAAGACATAGGGAAATATAACACATAACATTACAACAAATCACCCTCTATTTTTCTAAGTCTTGCTCCATGCAGACTATAACCTAAACATAGTGGACTCAAGGCCATCCGTCATCAGCCCAGACATGCAAGGATCACCCATGGAAATCCTCTAAATGGAGGAAGTTCCTACAGAACACAAATTTTTCATAAGGAACAATTTTAGTGCCAAAATCTGCAGGATTAAGCTTACCATCAATTTTCTTAACATGTATGACATTATCTTCCACTTTCTCACGAATAAAATGGTATCTAACATCAATATGTTTAGTACGCTCATGGTACATGGGGTCCCTGCAGAGATAGAGTGCACTTTGATGGGTGGCTTCCTTGCAGGCCAGAGGTGTAGTGCTTCCTCTCTATCTCCTTAAGGATACCTTGCAGCCAGATAGCCTCCTTGCAGGCCTCTGTAGCTGCAACGATGGGTTGCTACTGGGATTTCCAGGAAACACAATTGCCTGCCCATGTATACACATAGGAGGTAATAGATTTCCTGGTATCCTTGTTAGAAGCATAATCAGCATCCACAAAGCCATGTAAGTTATAAGAGGAGGAGTGTTCAACATATAACAAAGACAGGTTAGCAGTGCCAAGTAAATATCTCAACAGGTATTTCATAGACACCCAGTGTTTCTCAGCTGGTTCAGACATGAACCTGCTAAGTGTGCTAATAGCAAATGCAAGATCAGGACGAGTACAAATCATAGAGTACATCACTGAACCTACAGCAACATCATAAGGAATGGATTTCATAATATTCAATTCAGCAACAAATAATTTCCCTTTTATTTTAGTGAGATCAAGATGAGCACCTAAAGGAATATTGTTAATCTTATCACCAGAAATATGAAATCTCTCAAGAACCTTATGCACATAATCACACTGATGCAACCACAGTTTCTTATGCTTCCTATCTCTTATAATAGACATGCCTAAAATCTTTTTAGCAATGCCTAAATCTTTCATGTCAAAGTGCTTTTGTAAATTCTTTTTAATGTCATGAATAGCATCAACAGATTTAGAAATCAGCAAGATGTCATCCACATACAAAAGCACATAAAGCACAGGACTCTTATTGACACCTTTAAAGTATAAACATGTATCAAATTTGCTCATTTTAAACCCTAGACTGAACCTCATGCACTTGTCAAACTTGATGTTCCATTGTCTAGGTGATTGTTTCAAACCATAGATGGATTTATTTAACAAGCAAGCATGATTAGGATGCACAGAATCAATGAAGCCCTTAGGCTGTCTCATATAAATTGTCTCATCTAAGTCACCATGAAGAAAAGCTGTCTTAACATCCATTTGTTCTAATTCAAAATCATAAACAACAGTCATGGCAAGCAACAGTCTCAAGGTTTTATATTTCACAACAGGAGCAAATATTTCATTGTAATCCTCACCCTATCTTTGGGTAAAACCTTTAGCAACCAGCCTAGCTTTGTATCCAGGGGGGTCAGACTTAGAAATGCCATCTTTGAGTTTATAGATCCATTTACAATCAATTAATCTAGCATTTACAGGTTTAGGCACCAAAGTCCAGGTTTCATTCACCCTCATAGATTCTATCTCATCATTCATAGCATGTTTTCATTTAGCAGAGTGAATACATTTCATAGCTTGTTCATAAGTTTCAGGAGTAAAAATCTTCACAACTTCAGAAACCAAGCAAGCAAACTCAACAATGTTATTAATGAACCTTTTATTTGGTATAACGGTCCTAGGACTCCTATCCCTAGTCAACTGCCAATTAGTCAAGTCATGCCCTTCAGTGGCTGAAGAACTAGAGGGACCAGAACCAGACACAGGCACAGAAGTGACAACAACATCCTCATTCACAGAAATAGGAGAAGTAGAAGAGGAATTAGGTTCATTATTTGCTTCCCCACCCAATTGGTGAGGTTGCACAACATCAATTTGCATATCATCAGAAACAGTAGCATCATTAGAAGTAGACAGAGAAGAATCATGAGCAGGGAGAGTAGAGGAAGAAGAGGGAGAAAAACCACTGTCAAACTCATCATCAGAATCATCATCATTGTGCTTAGGCACAAAGAATTGATCCTCTTGTACCTGCAAGTTAGCATCTGAGATAACAGGAGAAGCTTTCTTAAAATGAAATTCATGCTCATTGATAAAGACATTTCTACTCACAATAGTTTTATACACTCCAGGTTGGACAAGAAGCAACTTATAACCCTTAACCCCTTCAGGATAACCCAATAACACACATTTCTGGGACCTAGGATTAAGCTTACCTTGGTTAACATAAGAAAACACAGTGCAACCAAAAGGTTTAATATGGTCTAAGTTTGGCTTTCTTTTAGTCCATAACTCATAAGGAGTTTTAAAATCTATAACAGAGGAGGGTGTCCTATTTATCAAATAAGCAGCAGTCACAATAGCTTCACCCCACAAACAATGTTTCAAACCAGAAGATATAAGCATGCATCTAGCCTTTTCGAGGAGAGTCCTGTTCATCCTCTCAGCAGTACCATTCTGCTGGGGAGTTCCAGGAATGGTTAAGTGTCTCTTAATACCATTAGACTTGCAGTACTCATTGAACAAAGAATTACAGAACTCAAGGCCATTGTCAGTCTTTAAACATTTAACAGTAAGGTCAGTTTCATTTTCAACACCAACTTTCCAGTTTTTAAAGGTTTCAAAAGCCTCATCTTTAGTTTTAAGCAAGTAGACCCAGACCTTCCTACTATAGTGATCAATGAGAGACATGAAATATCTCTTATGACCTACAGTAGGAACAGGAGAGGGTCCCCACAAATCAGAATGAATATATTCAAGAGGTGCAGCAGCAACATAAGAAGAATGCTTAAAACCTTTTCTAGAATGCTTGCCTAAGATACAATTCTCACAAAGATCAATCATGCAAGGCTTGGAGTTGATGATGCCAGTTTTATGAAGGTGTTCTAAGCCTTTATTACCTATGTGACCAAGTCTATTATGCCACAACATAGTATCATGCAGAGACATAGTATGCACAGAGGCAGTAAAGGCAGAAGCAGAATAATTCAAAACAGGAGTAGCCAACACTTCATAAAGACCTTTCTTTCTAAAGCATTTGATAACAGGCTTCCCATTTTTAGCAATAATCCTAACACCATTGGAACTGGACATATCATAATGTAATTCTTCAAAAGCACTTTCAAATAGCAAGTTTCTCCTTAAATCAGGAACCCATTTAACATCCTTAACAATTCTAATCACATTATCAAACATCTTTAAAGCAACAGACCCAAGACCTTTAATTTTAAGAATAGAGTGATCACCAAGCATCACAGTACCAGCATCAAAACATTTAAGCTCAAAGAACCATGATTTATGGAAGGTAGCATGCATAGTACACCCAGAATCCAAAATCCAAGTAGTAGAATCAGTGTCACTTAATAATGCAAGAACTTCATGAGTAACATAAGGACGGGATTCACAAATAGCAGACACATTTGGTTTCTTACCAGCTTTAATATCACTTTTCTTCTTAAAACAGTGTTTCTCAAGATGGCCAGTTTTATTGCAGTAAGTACATAAAAGATGAGATTTATCAGGTTTTTCACCACTGGATTTATCAGAAGACACATAATCAGATTTATTGTCTTTATTTTCCTGTTGCTTAGGTTTTCTATTGCCTTTGTACTTAGACTTCACCATAAGAACCTCATCTTTGTTTTCAGGTTTAGGGTCAGTCTTATTACCATTCACAACTTTAAACACTTTCAGATTTTCATTTTTCTGTATGATAGAGTCAATAAGCTCCTTTTGAGTCAACTTATTAGTACCATACTGAACAACATCAACAAAAGTAGTAAACTGTGCAGGCAAAGAATTAAGCAACAACACACACAATTGAGTCTCATCAACCTTGTCAACACATCTTTCCGGATCTTGGGTAATAACTAAGCATCTGTCAAGATTTTCAGCAAGAGTGCAAGTAGTAGACATTTTATAATTGAAGAGTTTGTTGAAGAGATTTACCCTACTTGGTAGTGATTTTACCAAGTATAATTCTTCCAACCTTTTCCAAAGCTTTTCAGTAGTTGTGCAAGTAAGAACTTGCCTAGCCACTTCGTCTGTAAGTCTCAACATAATCTCACTGTGTGCTACTTTATCAAGACGTTTTAGATCCCTCTTTTTGTCTTCATCGACATCTTCTCCAGAGAGCAGTTCATAACAATTTTCTTTGATTAATATGGCCTTCATTTTTACCTGCCACATAGCAAAGTCAGTATTGCCATTGAAGGGTTTTAAACGATAGGATTCACCCATGTTTATAGTCAAGAGCTTAAAAACTTAACAAAACACAGTAAATCACGCAAAAGATTCAAGAAAACCTTGAATCCAAGAGCAGAGCACATAATCGCAAACACACAAGCCTAGATCTAAGCAAACAAGGCAGTGGTATGTCGTGTAGGGGGGGTGCTGCACCAGCGATGTCGCCTTTTAGGTCAGCCCGAGGCCCTACACCCGTAACCTATCCCTAGAACTCAACAATGAGCCAGGAAATCGGAAACGCGACAATCAAGCTCTGATACCACTTGTTGAATCAAGATTCGAGATAACGAAAGTGATTGAATGCGGAAGCGAGAGATAAGAACAAGAAACTCAAAACAAACATGCAAGAGCAAGAACAACACTAGAGTTTTTACGATGTTCGGCAAAGAGATGCCTACGTCCTCGGGGCCTCAAGAACAGGTCGAATCCACTAGATAATGTTCAATAGAGGGTTACAAACAAGCAATGCAAAAGTAAACCCTAGATCTATGCATGTACGAGTTTCAGAGATACAAGAGAAGAAGATCCCCCTGTATGGGATGACCGGAGTTCGAAGATCTCTTCGAAACTCCCAAACCCTAGATCTCCAGACGTGAGACAAGCGGCAACCAAAGCCAGGAGCTTAGCCGCGCCACCACCAGGAGATCACTGAGATCAGCCAACGCCTTCGTCTTCACAATCGTCGGGGAGGAACCAGAGACAAACCCTAGAAACCCTAGAAATCCCTTTGAGAGCTTTTTTGTGAAGAGACGGAGGAGAGAGAGAGCTGAACTGATGATCCAGCAGCTGGAAGAGAGCTTATATAGCTAGGTCACCGGATCTCAAGTGACGCCAGGCAAAACGCAGCGCTTCACTCTCAATGGACCAGGCCACCGAGCTTGCTCCGCTGGAGATATCAGTTGGGCTTGGAAATGGGCCGAAAGCCCATTATCCGGGTAAGACTTCTTCTATACATATCATACATATTATACATATATTATATATACCATAGTTTATACATTATCACACCACAAGTGTCCATTAGACTCGTTAGAGGATCAAGTCGATTTCTCGACTCAATACGACTCAGTCGAGCCTAATAATAACTTGTGCATCCATGTATACCTACGTATATAATATATGTTATATGTATACTCATCATACACTCATACATGATTACAAGCATATAACAATATTACATGTAACACATATGAAAGCAAGACATAGGAAAATATAACACATAACATTACAACAACCTGCTTGGTTCACATAATTAGTTTTGGCTTTTGGGTTCGAGATATATTGAAATGTTTTGATTCAAAGTTAAATTCGATACACATTCGACGAGCTCCATCTAAGTTCATCTTCATAGTTAAAACTCAAATATGACGACATTAAATTATTCCCCAGTAAAATCACATCTTTCCCCAATAATATTTTGTGAGAAAATCTCAAAGTTGATTGATAAGTTAGCCAAATCAACACGTAAAGTAATACTAATATATAAAAAAAGGGTAAATAACTAATGTTGACTAATAATGCTATTACATCTGACGTATCATATTTGTAGTTCTTAGTTCCCACCTAAAAAAGAAGTTTTTCATCTATAAATGGGGTAACCACTAGTGTACCAACGAAAACAATGGTCAAATGTTGTTAATGGTGTCATCAAAATAAAAACAGGGTTGTAGACGCTTTAACCAAAATGAAAAGAGGGTCATAGACACTGTCACCACTATAAAAATATAGTCATAGACACTGTAACCAAAATAAAAACAGGATCATAGACAATGTGACCAACGGAAAACCCTAGGGCAAGGGAAGCACAAACACTCTATAGGGGCTAAATAGAAGCCACAAACCCTATAGCGGCTAATGAGAAGCCAAAATACACGTGATGACAGTTCTTCTCTAATTTCTAATTTCTAGTTTTCTATATTTTTTTAAAGTAGTGTCACTGCAATAAAAAAATAAAGTCATAGATATTGTCACCACTATAAAAACATTGTCATAGACACTGTAATAAAAAACAAATCATATGATAAGGGAAGCATAAACCCTAAAAGGGCTAATGAGAAGCCAAAATAAATGTGGTGACAGTTCTCATCTAATAGATAAATGGGAAAGAGGGTCATAGACACTGTAATCAAAATAAAAACAGTGCCATAACCACTATCACCACTATAAAAAAAAAGTCATAAACACTGTCATAAAAAAGAAAACCCTCTAGACGCTGTAACCAAAATAAAAACAGCTTTATAGACACTTTCACCACTATGACAAAGGGGAGCACAAACCCTATAGGGGCTAATGAAAGCCAAAATACATGTGATGACAGTTCTTCTCTCATTTCTAATTTCTAGTTTTCTAGATTTTTTAAAAGTAGTGTCACCATAATAAAAAAAATTTAAAAATGTAACTACTGTTGTTACCACTATAAAAATAAAGTCATATATACTGTCACCACTATAAAAACATGGTCATAGACACTATAATCAAAACGAAATCATATGATGAGGGAAACACAAAACCTATATGGGCTAATGAGAAGCCAAAATAAACGTGGTGACAGTTCTTCTCTAATACATGAATGGGTAAGAGGTCATAGACGTTGTAAGCAAAATAAAAATAGGGTCATAGACATTGTCACCATTATAAAAACAGGGTCATAGACATTGTAATCAAAAGAAAAACCCTATATACGCTGTAACCAAAACAAAAACAGCATCATAGACATTGTCACCACTTTGAAAAATGAGTCATATACACTGTAATCAAAGAAAAACTCTAGGAAAAGGGAAGCACAAACCCTATAGGGGCTAATGAGTAACCAATATTCATGTGGTGACAATTCTCCTCCAATATATGAATGGGTAAGATGGACATAGACGCTGTAATCACGGTTAAAACAGGGTCATAGACCCTTTAATCTTTAATCACTATAAAAAAGGGAAAAACATTGTAACCAATATTAAAATAAGGTCATAGACACTTGTAACCAAAAGGAAAACCCTATGATTACAGAAGCACAAACCCTAGGGGCTAATGAGATGCCAAAAGCACATGTGATGTACAATATGATTTAGGGTTTAGGGTTAAGTCTTTAGGGTTTAGGGTCAAGGCCCTAAACCCTAAATTCTAAACCCTAAACCCTAAAATGTTAAGTACAGTACGTCGTTAAGAGATGATTGTTGTTACCAAATGGAAAACCCTAGGACAAGGTAAGCACAAACCCTAAAGGGGCTAATGAGAAGCCAAAAGACATTAGGTGTACAGTTCTCCTTCAATATATGAATGGGTAAGAGACTCATAGAAACTGTCACCACTACGAAAACAGGGTCATAGACACTGTAACCAAAAGGAAAACCCTAGGACAAGGGAAGCAAAAACCCTAAAGGGGCTAATGAGAAGCCAAATAAAATGCGGTGACAGTTCTTCTCTAATATATGAATGGGTAAGATGCAAGGTTATTAGGATCGGGATCTTAGGATCGAATCACAACAGGGTTAGTGGATCGGATCGTAAGATCCCGTCGTGGAATCGTAAGATCCTTGAAATATAATTAAAAATATATATATATATATATATATATATATATATATATATATATATATATATATATATATATATATATATATATATATATATATATATATATATATATATATATATATATATATATATGAAAAAGATATAAAATAAAATGACTTCGTTTAAAATTCTAAAATTCATATTTGTCCAAGTATAGCGATAAAAAAAATGTCTCTAAGGAAAAATGGCTGAATTTAAAGTGCCCACATACACACCACATGATTACAGTATTATAGAATGTCTCTAATGCAAGAGATAACAAAATATCTTACATAATTCATATGATCCATAAGCTTAAAACATAAAGATATTGAATTATCAATCATCATATTTATAGCCATAAACTTCAATGTTGCTTCTGACTTCAGTGCTTGCGTGCTCCCATCCTGGGTCTAATTTAGAGCCAAGTGTCCTTTTTCTTGACGATGACTTAACTGAAGCACCACTAGTAGACATTGCAAAGCCAAGAAATATTACCTTAATGAAAAAGCCCCCAACAAGTCCGTTGCCAGCCTCTTGGACTCCGCTTTGCTATGCACTCGCTCAGTTCAGAACTCTACTGCACTCATTAGTCAACACGCTGATAATCACTCATTCAACACGTCGAAAGTTGAGAGATTGTGTCATGGTGAGAAGAAGGTTGAGATGCCCTACATATTCGAATAAGCCATTTGGGCGAATTTCGGCAATTTGGGCCAAAACGAACCATTTTTTTACACTTCGAATGAGCTGAAGAGGGAAACTCAAAGGATCTTATAAGATCGTTAGGATCGTAAGTACCCACCAATCCTATAAGATCCTAAAGATCCTATCACCAATTCTACACCAAAACGATTTTATGTACCGATCCGAATCAGGATCATGGATGGGATCGTAGGATCTCTAGGATCGTGAGATCCGGATCGCGATTCTAATAACATTGGTAAGATGGGCATAGACGTTGTAACCACTATTAAAACAGGGTCATAGACCTTGTAATCAACATAAAAAAAAAGGACAAAAACATTGTAACCACTGTTAAAATAAGGTCATACACACTTGTAATCAAAAGGAAAACCCTATGATTAGGGAAGCACAAACCCTAAAGGGGCTAATAAGAAGCCAAAAGAACATGTGATGTATAGTATGGTTTAGGGTTTAGGGTTAAGTCTTTAGGGTTTAGGGCCAAGGCTCTAAACCCTAAATCCTAAACCCTAAAATGTTAAGTACAGTACATCGTTAAGAGATAATTGTTGTCACCAAATGGAAAACCCTAGGACAAGGTAAGCACAAACCCTAAAGGGGCTAATGAGAAGCCAAAAGACATTAGGTGGACAATTCTCCTTCAATATATGAATGGGTAAGAGAGTCATAGACACTGTCACCACTATGAAAATAGGATAATAGACACTATCACCACTATAAAAATTGGGTCATAGACACTGTCACCACTATGAAAAATGGTCACTGGCATTGTAATCAAAGGAAAACCCTATAGACGTTGTGACCAAAATAACAATAGGGTCATAGACACTGTCACCACTATGAAAAAAGAGTCAAAGACACTATGAAGGTTCGATAATATAAAACAATGTAATATAGAAATACTCTAGATGGGGGGTTGAATAGAGTATGCCCGTTTTCGCAGAAAGTCTCAAGACTTTTGGAGCTCGTATAAAACCCTTTGAGATTAAACCCGAATCACAAAGTTAGACAATCGAACCAAGTTCGGAAATAAGGTAAAACAATAAAGTAAAGGACGCAATGAATTGTTAACGAGGTTCGGCACGAACTTGGCCTACGTCCCCGCCTAGGGTTCTTCCACAACCCTAGGATTCAACAGGCTTTATTGATTCACAAAGCTTAGGATCCTAATAGCTCACCGAGAAGCCTCTCTCCTATACAATTGCAATCTAGTCAACTCACGTTCCCTTGGAGTCCTAGACCAATCTAGAAGAGCCCCACCTCTCTCAGCTATCTAGTACAATCCTCTTACTCTCGAGAATCAATAGCCTAGTGCCCACTTCCTGAGTTATAAACTCTTGAGTATAACACTCTCTCGAAATATATCCTATAAGCTCACTGTGTATCTCTCAAATGCTTTGAAACAAAATATAAGACTATTAAGAACAAGAAGAGAGAACACGTTGAAGAGAGAGCGTAAACTTGAGGGCTGATTGGGCAATGATATTCTTGAAGTGCGTCAGTCCTCTCTCTCTTCTTCATCTCCTTTATATAGTGAAGATCATCGGCGCCACTTGAGGAAGGAATCTTCTCCAACGGCTAAGAGAGGATCATGGCTTGAGCGCAATCTTCTATCTTTGGAAACTTCGGAAGCCATGATCTCGATTTGATCTTTCTCAGCTTTGAATGCTTAAGGAAGGAGATATAATTCAAATAGCTTCCTGAAAGGTTAGTGAATATATAATAATAATATGGAAGCATATAATAACATAATATAATATACGGACGTAATATAATAAAGTACAGGTTTTGTGTTTCATCAACACAGCTGTCGCTTCAAGACCTTTGACACAAACTGTCTGTCAAAGCCTTTGAAACTGATTCCGATTTTCATCGAAGGGAGTGGAGTTATCAATCTCCCCCTTGATGAAAGACAAAACCTGTGCATCCCTGCAACTTAGTCAAACAGATATATCATAAGTAAAATCAGACTAAGTACCTGCATGGGTTGGACGAATGTTGGATCATAAGTTTTCAAAGCCAAAGAGAAACATCCAACAAAACAAGGTCTTCCAAGACCCTTGGTTCACAGCAGTTTTAAAGTCTAAACCATCAAACCATCTCCCCCTTTTTGTCTTTCAACAAAAGGAGGAGTTTAAAAACAGTTACCAAAATCAGACTTACCAAAATAATTCAAAATTCAAAAGTTCATTTCAAATCTTAAAGGCAAGAGAAGATTTATCCGATATTAAAATAATTTCCACAAATAAAATGTACTCAGATAAAAAGATTTTTCGGAAAATAAAATAGGTAACATATAAAGAAGGTTAAAAAAAACCATTAAAACTATATTTGATCAAATATCTAAAAAGATATTAACCAAATATATGATCCGTTATATGTGCTCTACTGTGCAGTTCACAACCTTTGAAATGAGGTTCAAGGATCTTGACACTGAGTAGAAGTTATCTTTCGTAAAGGGAAAGCTCCCCCTACGAAAGTGCATCCTTGTTAAGCATCCCAATCTCTCGTCTAATGAAGGTGAACCTGTCTTCTGCCAAAGGCTTAGTAAAAATGTCAGCCCATTGATAATCAGTAGAAATAAAAGATATGGACACATCACCTTTTTCAACATGATCTCTAATGAAATGATGCCTTACATCAATATGTTTGGTCCTTGAATGCTGAACATGATTCTTAGTGATGGAGATGGCACTTGTATTGTCACACTTAATTGGAATACCTTTGAGGTTGATGCCAAGATCTCTCATTTGTTGAGCTATCCAAAGGATTTGGGAGCAACAGGCTCCAGCTGCAGTGTATTCGACTTCTGAAGTGGATAGAGCAACTGAGTTTTGCTTCTTCGAGTGCCAACTGATCAAAGATGCTCCTAAGAATTGGCAACATCCTGATGTGCTTTTCCTATCCACCTTATAGCCTGCAAAATCTTCCTCTTGATTTTAGCCTTGAGCAACAAGCCTTGCCTTGTTCCTCACAATCTTACCATTCTCATCTAGCTTGTTTCGAAATACCCATCGTGTCCCAATGACTGATTGATGCTTTGGCCTAGGCTTCAAGGTCCAGACTTTGTTCCTTTCAAATTCATTAAGCTCACTTTACATAGCAATGATCCAGTCTGGCTCATGAAGTGCCTCATCTACCTTCTTTGGCTCAATAAGAGAAACAAATGCGTGAAAAGCACAAAGATCTTTAAGTTTAGAACGAGTTTGAACACTAGAAGCAGGGTCAGAAATGATATCCTTTAATGAGTGCGATGAGGAGTATTTGAATTTCCTTTTGCTAGTCTCAGCTCCTTGATTCGTCACACCAGTAGGATAGACTTGTAGTACATCTGACTCCGTGGTCCTGTTAGATTCAGTTACAGTAGTTTCTGACGTCTCAACACTGTTGGATTGGACACCAAGGGCTTTGGACGAATTTTCAACACCTTGGGCCAATTCTTCAGTGTTAAGAATCTGTTCCTGCATGTTCATCTTCTCTGTGTTCTTAGTAGCAGCATCATCACCTTCCTCGTTCTCTGCATGGATGTTAAGATCTATACCTGCAACACTTTTACTCAAAGAACCGTCATTGCATTCACCAAATATAACAACAAGCATGTACTTTTTACCATTGGGAGATTTGACTCGCATAGGACCACATAGATCCATATGTAAAAGTTCAAGAGGTCTAGAAGTACTTACAACCTTTTTGGGTATGAAAGAGCAACGTGTTTGTTTACCTCGTGTGCATGCTTTGCACATCTCAATACCTTTGAAGTCCATCTCAGGTAGTCCTCTTACAAGCTCTTTAGACACAAGCTTTTGTAGTGTATGTGGGCTTACATGACCGAGTCTCCTGTGCCAGAGCTTTGGATCGTCCGTCAAAGCCTTTGGACATGTTAAGCTTCCTTGTGTCACTTGATCAGCATTCACGGCAAAGATGTTATTATAACGATTGGAAATTAGAACTATTTCACCTGTATCTTCTCTGCGCACTAAACATCTTTTCTTGGTAAATCCAACATCATTACCATAATCACATAGTTGAGAAATACTAAGAAAATTATACTTCAAACCATTAACAAGATAAAAATTTTAATAGTATGGTTAGGATCACTCCCAACACTACCAATACCAACGATGTCACACTTTCCTTTGTCACCAAGAGTGATTGTTCCCGTGGATTGCTCCTTTAGATCATGAAAGAGAGAACTCTTCCCACTCATATGCCTCGAGCATCCACTATCAATAATCCATTTTTGCTCCTTCACCTTGGTAATCTCCTGCAAAACAAACATCAACCTTTGTGGCTAGACCAGTGAGCAAATTTAGATCCTTTATTGGGATAAACCATATTTGGTAAAATAGTTCCTTTGGGGACCCAAACTTGTGTTATCCGTTCTTTTCTCAAGTGAATAGGAAATGTATTGCGAATAATATGAGGATCCTTTCTTCTATAGGGGCAGGTCTCTTTTACATGTCCCTTTCTAGCACAGTGGTGACTTATAGGAGAGGTTCTGCTTCCTTTTGCCTTTACAAATGTGGTAATGTGCTGCTTCTTTAAAAACCTTGGATTATAACCAATACCACTTTTGTTTAGAGAACTTTGTTGCTCACCCAACATCCTATCAAGAGTGCCTTTGGATTTTGTAAGACTTATGAGGGCTGTCTGTTGGTCTTGAATCTTATTATTCAGGGAGATCTTCTCGTTCTCTAAGTCATGATGTTCACTTCTCAGAGACGAGAGATCTTGACTTTAATGTCAAGACCTGGATAAGAAGCTTCAAGACTTTTGACCCTCATAGACAGATCCTCAATAGTTCTTTCCTGGTCCACGGTTCTCTTAATAAGAGTGTTAGTCCGGGCAATAAGTTTCTCTTCATTGGCAATCATATTAGAAATGAATTCTGATAGTACCTCTTTTGGACTTGCCATGGGCGCTCTTACAGTTACCTCGAGTTGCTCATCATGGGATTCATCTCTTGTGGCCATGAGACAAAGGTTGGCCTTTTCATTATCGGAGTCCGAGTCAGAATCACTCAAAGTTGCCACCATGGCTTTCGTTTTCCATCTATCACTCTTCTTGGACCGACTCTTCGTCTTTTGAGGGCAATCTTTCACTAGATGGTCTGTTTCACCACATTCAAAACAAGACAAAGGTTTAGTCTTCTTGTCATATTTGTTGTATTGAGACTTACCTCGAAATTTAGAAGACTCTGATCCATCTTTGTTGTTGAATTGCTTCTTCATCTTGAGGATTCGAGAAAGACCCCTTGTAATGAGATCAAAGGGATCATCCTCATCATCGTCCTCATCATCAGAATCTGACACATCTTTGGGCTCATCCTTCTTAGACTTGAGCGCCAAGTTCTTAGTACTTGCTGGAAGTTCTCCATCGTCTTCATTGAGAATCATCTCATGTGTGATCAGCTTCCCAAGCAAGTCATCAAGGGGTAGAGTGGTGAGATCTTGGGCTTCCTCTATGGCTGTCACTTTCGGGGCCCATTTGTCTTTTGGGAGGCACCTCAATATCTTCCTCACTTTCTCAACATTCTCAAAGGTCTTGCCGAGAGAGTCAAGGTTGTTTGTGATTTCCTTGAACCATGTGAACATAGCCTTAATAGACTCATCCGGCTTCATTTTGAAGAGTTCATACTTTCGAAGGAAGATACTGATCTTGGTGTTTTTCAGTTGACTGGTTCCTTCGTAGGTAACTACCAGCTTGTCCCAAATCTCTTTAGCTGACCTACAAGATAAAATACGATTAAACTCATCAGTACTAAGACCACAATAAAGCAAGTTAATAGCCCTGTAGTTTTTGGGGACGAGTTCAAGATCCGCTTGGATGTATTCAGCCTCTGTCTTCACGACTTTGGTTCCATTTGGTCCTTCTTTCACTGGAACCTTCGGATCATTCTCTATAATGTTCCAAAGTTCCAAATCTTGATCTATAATGAACATTTTTATCAAGGACCTCCAATGGACAAAGTTGTTTCCTACAAAGAGTGGTGGTCTGCTTGTGAACCTTCCCTGTGCAAATCCTCCGCTTGCTTCACCAGACATGATCGAAAACTCACAAGATTGTTAGATAAAAAACAGTGAGTAAAGCTCTGATACCAATTGAAGGTTCGATAATATAAAACAATGTAATATAGAAATACTCTAGAAGGGGGTTGAATAGAGTATGCCCGTTTTTCGCAGAAAGTCTCAAGACTTTTGGAGCTCGTATAAAACCCTTTGAGATTAAACCTGAATCACAAAGTTAGACAATCGAACTAAGTGCGGAAATAAGGTAAAGCAATAAAGTAAAGGACGCAACGAATTGTTAACGAGGTTCGGCACGAACTTGGCCTACGTCCCCGCTTAGGGTTCTTCCACAACCCTAGGATTCAACAAGCTTTATTGATTCACAAAGCTTAGGATCCTAATAGCTCACCGAGAAGCCTATCTCCTATACAATTGCAATCTAGTCAACTCACGTTCCCTTGGAGTCCTAGACCAATCTAGAAGAGCCCCACCTCTCTCAGCTATCTAGTACAATCCTCTTACTCTCGAGAATCAATAGCCTAGTGCCCACTTCCTGAGTTATAAACTCTTGAGTATAACACTCTCTCAAAATATATCCTATAAGCTCACTGTGTATCTCTCAAATGCTTTGAAACAAAATATAAGACTCTTAAGAACAAGAAGAGAGAACACGTTGAAGAGAGAACGTAAACTTGAGGGCTGATTGGGCAATGATATTCTTGAAGTGCGTCAGTCCTCTCTCTCTTCTTCATCTCCTTTATATAGTGAAGATCATCGGCGCCACTTGAGGAAGGAATCTTCTCCAACGGCTAAGAGAGGATCATGGCTTGAGCGCAATCTTCTATCTTTGGAAACTTCGGAAGCCATGATCTCGATTTGATCTTTCTCAGCTTTGAATGCTTAAGGAAGGAGATATAATTCAAATAGCTTTCTGAAAGGTTAGTGAATATATAATAATAATATGGAAGCATATAATAACATAATATAATATACGGACGTAATATAATAAAGTACAGGTTTTGTGTTTCATCAACACAGCTGTCGCTTCAAGACCTTTGACACAAACTGTTTGTCAAAGCCTTTAAAACTGATTCCGATTTTCATCAAAGGGAGTTGAGTTATCACACTATAATCAAAGGAAAACCCTACGACAAGGGAAGCATAAACCCTATAAAGGCTAATGAAAAGCCAAAATACATGTGGTGACAATTTTCCTCTAATATATGAATGAGTAAGAGGGTCATAGACGATGTAATCAAAATAAAAAACATGGTTATAGACACTGTCACCACTATAAAAACAGGGTCATAAACACTGTCACCGCTATAAAAACAGAGTCATGGACACTGTAACCAAAGGAAAACCATAGGACAAAAGAAGTAAAAATATGATTTTTTAATTTATAAATATAAATATGATTTTTTAATATATTGTTTTTCACACACTTGTATATCAAAAAGCAAAAGAAAGCGTGTTTTGTTTTGCTTTGAATTTGGTAAAGTGTTTTTCAACATTGAAAAGAAAAAGAAAGCGTGTTTTTCAACATTGAAATCCAGATTCATTCGAAGAAAAAGCAGTAGGCTGCAGAGCTCGAAAGTCACCGAAGTCGGAGAGCCGAAATCAGATTCAAGTCAGTTTGAAATCGGACAGATGATGGAGGCCAGAGGCTTACACCTCGCCAAAGACAGCCTCTCGAGGCCCGAGGCTTTTGCAATCTCCGACGAGTCGGAAGGTCAGAGATCTGGAGGCTTCCGCAATCTCGAGCTATCAGCACATGGCATCGAGCCTTCAGATAGATGGAACAGGTGCGGGTGATGATGATGATGATGATGATGATGAAGACGACGAAGAACACAAACGAGGCTCCAACCTAGCGAGGACGAGGGACACACAGAACCGTAGCTCTGAGGCATATCCGAGACGAGGGGAATTCACCCAGATCTGACCAAGATCTATAAATTAAAGGGGAGGGTAAAGATGGTATTGTGAAAATATAATGGACATTTACTAGCAATGCTCCATCCTTAAGATATTTAGTAATTGGCTCAAAGGCCTTCGGTCTTTAGGCCAAATTACTTCTATAATATATAGTCTTGTAGTAGTTTTTTTTTTAAGTTGTTATAATTTTACTTTTGTGCATATTTTAGTTAGATAAAAAAAAATCCTAAAATATTACCCCTTCCTATCCTAAATATAATAGTTTTTACTTTTGTGCATATAGTTTAAGGAGCTAAAACTACATTTTATATACAAATAAATAATCTATATACAAATAAATTGTTGATCTTAAACCCCCCTTTCAGGGCAAAGAACGCGCTGTGCTTTATGCTACACGCGCCCCCAATTTCAAGCTTCCAAACACCAAATCCCCAAAGCTTTGATGAAATCCGGCGAGACTCAATCGTTTTCGAGCCTCAAGATCTATCTCGATATGGTATCGAGACTCAATCCTATCATTCCCACTCTTCAGAAACCACAATCATCGCCTCTCTCCTCTGCGTTCCGGTTGCATCTCTTAGTTGGCGTGGATGGTGGACGACCTCCTGATAATCTTGAAATCGCCTGTCATCGGATTGTGTGGGTGGGGAAAATTTTCAGAAAGAGGAAAAAAGTAACTCGCCGTTGTGGGGTGTGGTGCTGTGCTGTGATGTTATGTGCTCCGCGGCGACCTTCTTTCTTTCTTTTTTTCTCAGCTTCTGTCTTGGGCTTGGTTGGTCGGGGTAAGATTTCGCCCCTCTCTTCCCCTTCCTTCTCATTCCCTTTGTTCTTGCGTCAAAAAATCAAGTAACAAAGCTTTCTGTTCTTGGTCCGAGTTGAGCTCGACCGGTGATGATAAAGGTACACAACCCATGGATTTCGCGACTATCGACAATCCTTTGAATACCCCCCGAAAGGGCCCCAAATCCCGCTCTGGCTGGCTGCACTTCTCTGAGGGGATCTCTCTCCCCAAGTTCGGTGCTTTTCCTTCTCTATCGTGCAGGGATGGTAGGAAAAACAAGTCCAGACTCATTGATGGTGATGAACTCAAATCTCTCCTGGATTTGGCCGAGTCCTGGTTCAGGAAGCCTCCCCTCTCCGGTTTTCAGGTGCGAAGGCCTTCGCCCTTGAGGATTGGCACCTCGTGTGCATCCGTTGTACTTGAATCACAACTCTCTGCACCGAGGTGTGTCACTTCCCCACTCAAGCTCTTCTTTGTTCTGATTTTATTGTTACAAGTGCTTTTTTGGCGGGCTGTGAAATCGAACAGTATGCAAGTTTTTACCGATGGACATAAACGAATAAACAAGGAGATTCCATCCCCCGACTCTCACATCCCCTTCGAGGGCAATGAACAACCAAAGGCCTCCAGCCATGAATCAACACATTCTGTGGAAGCTCACTTTTTTGGGGACATCCTGCAGCAATTCTCATCGAACTCTGTTCCATGGCTATCCTATTGTCTCCTCATGAGCATCCTTTGTGGGGGACGATCTCTTAATGAATGCAACCTCTTTGGAATTCCTGTGTTGTCAAAGGTCTTCGTTTGGTGATCTGTGTTGTTTGAGTGATCATATTTCATCGTCCTCTTTGGATGCAAAAAAAAAAAAAGGGGTCAGAGAACCTCGTTCTCTCCCCACCGAAATCCCGCAAGGGCCCAAATCCTCGTAATGAGGCAAAACAACATGTTGATCTCTCCCTTCCTGGTGCAGGTAGCGGTCATCATAAGGCAAACAAAAGAAAGCTAAAACGGAAAGAACAGATCCTCAATTCGGAAAAACTCAATTGCTTGAGTCAACTTCTATATTTGATTATATTGCATTTGCTTTGTAAGTCCACCCTTTTTGATGATTTTGGTAGCGCCTTAGGTGGCCTTGATGTGATCGACTATGGAACCGTTTGACTGGTCTTGTATTTCATCTTTGTTTCAAGCTCCGTCCCGGGCTGGTTGTGATAAAATCGGCTTCTTAACGAAGTTTAACAAGTTTATTATATTGGTTTTATCTGCTTTGTGTGTGGTAATAACTGATCAGCTGCCAACCTTTTTCTTTAAGCAAATTGTTCTCAATGTTTGGGTTGTCTGGTTCAATTCCATGAAAGAGCTTTGCTATTTCAACTCTTCCTTGCTTCCATCCTTGCATATTCATCCTTGCTATACTACATCAAAACATCTGTGCGTGGTGGGTGGTTTGGTTTGTTTGTTGTCCTCTTGTCACCACCCCTCCGTAATGCTTTTCTGTAAACCTCCTCTCTGTTTCACGCTGTCGGGTTGCACGCTGCTTCCATCCGCCACTCTCGGTGTTTTGGCGTCGGTTGTGCTTCTACTGCTACATCATTCAAATCCATGTCTCAAGGTTGTGGGATGTGTTGTTTCCTTGATATTGTATGATATTTTGGGTTTAAATTCTGAGACTTTGTCCAACCGAATTCTTTGTAAATTGTCTCAATGGCATCCGTGTTCCAATGAAAATGTGTTCAGGATTTGGTGTGTTAAACCACAAAGTGATCTTAATATGGGCTCGGTGGTATCCTTCTTTGCCCTGTGTGTGTCACTCCCGGGTGGGTGCAAGGCTGTTTTTCTGTTTCCTAGGTTGTATACGAGACTTGAATTACGTAAGCTTCATGACATGTTAGGCAAATCGGTGTTGACTTCGATCATGATAAAAACAAGGATTAATAATCTTTCATGTAAGTGCCTTTTTGAAATCACAAACGAAGCTATTTATACTTTCTGCTTTCTTTATAAATGGAACAAGGGCACTTCTACAGGGTGGAAAAAAAAGAAGGCAGATTACCATTTTCAAACAACAAGGCTCTTCATGAGTAATAAATACCACATTCGCTACGTCGGCTCGATTTAAGGACTCTGAAATTTAGTCTTTTTTTCATTATAGGTTTTTTATGAAGATTTGTTTCTGGAACTGTCGAGGGATTGGAAAACGAACTTTTTGGACGGAAATTGATTCTATGTGTAAAAGCGACCACATTCAAATCATGTCGTTAGCAGAAACCAAATCGGAAAATATCCCCGATCACAAATTATGGAGAAATATTGGGTTTGATGAAGGGGTATGGTCACCGGCTGTTGGAAGATCTGGTGGAATCGGAGTCATCTGGAAATCCCATCAGTTGCTAAATTTTACTATTTCCATAGCTATCCATGCTCCCCGCATCATCGGCCTACGAATAGAGAGCCCCCAGGCCGGATTTTCGGTCTTAGTTCTTTTTGTATATGCACCTCCGACTCCCACTGATAAAGACATATTTTGGGAAATGTTAAGAACAATTGTAAATGATTCCACTATTCCGTGCATTGTTCTTGGGGATCTAAATGAAATTCTTTGTAGCTCTGATAAACTCGGCGGGGCCTCTACCCGTATCTCAAGGTTCTCTCGTCTACTCTCTTTTAAAAACGAGTGCTCTCTCTTTGGTCTTCCTACATTTGGGAACCCATTCACTTGGAGGAAGAACCCGGAGGAAGACTTCAATATCCGCGAAAAACTTGATCGGGTGCTTGTACACCAATAAGTCCTAACATCTTTCCCCAATATGATAACCTATCACGGTGCTTTCTCCTCTTCGGATCACTGCCCAATTTCCATCTCTTTCGAGGTCAACTCTATCTTCAAGGCCCCACCTTTCAAATTTGAAAACGCCTGGCTGCTTCGGAAAGATTTTCGTAACATAGTCAAGCAATCTTGGAGGGCGTCATGCCCTGGCTCGGCTATGTTTCAATTAATGTTTAAACAGAAAATACTAAAAAACAAGGCAAAAGAATGGAATAAGACAAGCTTCGGCAACATCTTCCACCAATTAAAGGATGTAGACTCTGAGCTGTTGCGTATTGAGTCTGCAGGACCTGGCTTTAATCCTCAAGCAGATCAAAAGAGGGAAAGGCAGCTCATTGTGAAGAGAGATAAGCTCCTTCTATTTCAGAAATATTTTTGGAGCCAAAGGGCTAAAACTAAGCATTTAAAACTCTCAGATTCAAACACAGCTTATTTTCATCGACTAGCTTCGGGACGACGACATAGAAAACAGATACGCAACATCCTCTTCTCCACTGGTATGGTGGTCGTGGGAGAAGAAAACGTTAGGAATGAGATAAAACGGGATTTTGAGAAGAGGTTCAAGAAAGAGCCAACTGATGCCGGTCTCCTTAACGATCTTCTAGATCTAATACAACCGTCCATCTCGCCGGATGAAAATTGTTTTCTTATAGCAATCCCGACTAACTCAGAAATTAAAACATCTGTTTTTAGTCTAGGGCAAAACAAGTCCCCGGGTCCTGATGGATTCACGTCTGAATTCTATACAAAATACTGGGATATCGTTGGAAAATCGGTAATATGTGCGGTAAAAGGGTTTTTCCACTCCGGCAAAATGCTCCGACAAATAAACCATACTTTTATCTCCCTGCTTCCTAAAAGAGATGCTCCCACGACTACTGGTCACTACAGGCCCATCAGTCTATGTTCCAATGTCTACAAAATAATTTCCAAAATTCTGACAGAAAGAATGAAAAAAGTTATTGGTAAACTCATACATCCACTACAGGGTGCCTTTGTTTCAGACAGGGCTATACGGGACAATATTCTTATAGCACATGAAATCTTCCATTCTTACAAAAATCGTAGGGGTCGGGAAGGATGGTTGGCAATAAAATTAGACATGGAAAAAGCCTACGATAGGGTGGACTGGAATTTCCTCAAATGTGTGCTCCTGAGATTCGGATTTCATGATAGATTTGTCGCGTGGGTTATGGAGTGTATAACGTCCGTCTCCTTCTCGGTGTTAGTCAACAATGGGCCTACGGACCTGTTTCTTCCCTCGCGCGGAATTCGCCAAGGCGATCCACTATCCCCGTTCCTATTCATTTTAGGTGTTGAGATTCTAGCCCGGAAACTAGCAGCAGAAGCTAGCCTAGATAGAACTCACATTGTCTTTCCGATTGGACGCAACGGGCCCCGGATTCCGTTCCTCTCCTTTGCTGACGATATCATCATCTTCTCAAAGGGTAGCGTTGAAGCAGGGCGCAAAGTAAAGACTATCATCGACTCTTACTGCAAAGTGTCTGGCCAAAAGGTTAATTACCATAAATCATGCTTCCAACCAACTCGGGGGATTCCAAATCATAGAATCCTTCAGTTGCGTAATTGCCTCAACATTACAGATGAAAACTCAATAGAAAAATATCTTGGCTGTCCTATTATCAATGGAAGAGTCACCAGCAGTACATTCGAAGATATCATCTGTAAATCTAAACAACAATTGACAAAGTGGAGGGCTAATGCTCTATCCCAGCAAGGTCGTGCTACACTAATAAACTCCAACCTCTCGTCTAAGCCTCTACATGTGATGCAGAGTTTTATGCTCCCTACTTCTATGCATAAAGAACTTGACCAAATAAACCGCTCCTTCTTCTGGAATAAGGACCTACAGTACCGGCCGCTAATTAGCTGGGACAGGATCTGCAAACCGAAACATTTTGGGGGTTTGGAAATTCGTAAATCAAGTGATATGAATGTTGCTCTCCAGATGAAGCTCCTGTGGAAGCTTTTGGCAGAGCCTAGTAATGTGTGGGTATCTTTGATCAGACATAAATATCTGCGTACCACAAGTATTTTCGAGTACAGAAGATCGGGATCGTGCTCTTGGCAATGGTCCAAGCTATCTGAGCTAATAGATAAATTTAAAACTGGCCTAATTTGGTCGATAGGAAATGGACACTCAATAAAGTTCTGGACGGATAATTGGGTCTCAACCTCCCCTCTTCTGGCTAGGGATGACTGCCCTCTACATTACAATCGGGATGAAACGGTCAGTGATTATATTTTGGGGGGCAAATGGTGGAGTGAAAAACTACAACGGATCCTTCCTAACGATCTGGTACAAGACATTTTAGACATCCCGCTTCCTGCTTCGGAATTGCAAGACCGGCTATACTGGTGGCCGGATAGGGAAGGATGGTTTACTACTGCCAGTGCATACAAATTGATAACATCTCAGGTCTCTGCAACCCCGGATAGTAATGACTGGATTTGGAAGATCAATACCCCTCCGAAAGTTAAAAACTTCCTTTGGAAAATAGCACAGGCTGGCCTCCCCACAGCCTCTAGGTTGTCTTGTAGGGGTTCGGCTGTACCTTCCACCTGCTCCCTATGCAATTCGGCGCCTGAGGATGAGGTCCATTTGTTCTTGGAATGTCCCTTCATCAGAGAAATTCACCAGCTCCCAATCCAAGACCAATCAACGATTGCTTGCTTGATTTCCCAGTCCCGGGATATTAGGCCCATTCTATCTGCTCTTGGGAAGAGCCTAAATTCTACCGCCATGACCAGCCTTGCTTTCTCTTGGTGGTCGACATGGTATACTAGGAATCAATTTCTGTTCCAGCAGATTGCAATCCCACAAAAAGATAAAGGAATACGAATGATCAAATCTCATATAGATAACTGGAATAGAACGTCTGTGCGTGAGACTGAATTTGAAGAGGAGCTTCGCATCCCTCGCCAGCACTCGACAAAACAAAGTAAAAAAACAACTTTCCCTTCATTGGCGGAAGCCTCCAAGGGGTACGTACAAACTAAATTTCGATGGATCATCTCTTTCTAATGGCGACAGTTCAGCTGGTGCCATTATTAGGGATTGGGAAGGACACCCAACTTCCATTCAGCACCAGTAGCTTGGCAAACAAAACCCACTCAAAGCGGAGGCGTTAGCTCTCAAATTGGGTGTTCAAAAAGTTCGGCAACTCAACATAGAAAGGATCCAAATCGAAGGAGACTGTAAGATCATCATTGACCATTTAAACGGGAAATCTTCCTGTCCATGGGAAATCGAACTAATCCTCTTGGATACTCAACTACTGTTATCGACGGTGAAAGAAGCAGTTTTCTTTCACATTCCTCGCATGGGCAATAGAGTGGCGGATAAGGCTGCACACCTTAGTCACTCTGCCCGAGGGGTCGATATTAAAAAAGATACGGGTCTTCTTGACCTCATCCGTAAGGATGCTGCCGGGTAGGGTTATCCCACCCGAATTCTTTCCTAATCAAAAAAAAAATTATTGATCTTAAACTAATAACGATTAAAGAGTGTTAAAATTATAAAATAAAAGTTAATCTAGATATAAATAATTCATTTTATCCAAAAATAATATAGGTATAAATAAAATAATGGCTATCAAATAAATTTGATTTATATAACTCTTTCCACCAAAACATAATCTATATATAAATGAAACTATACCTATCAAATATTTATATCACAATACGCCACATAAAACTTTATGCACCGGTTTAACTATATCTATCTATATAATATAATAGAAGAGAATGGGGAGTAGATATTACAATAACTAGTTGCATAAATAATTTGTAATCATAGGAATGAATAAGGGTATAGGGTTTAGGGTATTTGTTGTAGGGTTTAGGGTTTAGATAGCATATATACAATTTTCAAAGTTATATTAACTTGAGATATATGAAGGTGTGATATTTTATCAGATTCAAATTTATCCACTTAGTTTAGCATAATTTGATATTTAATACATATTATGTAATACGCAAATTAATAAGGGTTTAGGATATATGTTATAGTGTTTATGGTTTAGATAACATACAAGTTTCAAAGCATATTAACTCGAGATATATGAAGGTGCGATATTTTATCGGATTGAAATTTATCCACTTAGTTTAGCGTACTTTGATATTTAATACTTATTATGTAATACACAAATTAATAAGGGTTTAGGGTATATGTTATAGGGTTTAGGGTTTAGGGTTTAGATAGCATACAAGTTTCAAAAGTATATTAACTTGAGATATATGAAGGTGTGATATTTTATCGGATTGAAATTTATCCACTTAGTTAAGGGTTTAGGGTATATGTTAGATGTTATAGGGTTTAGGCCTTTAGGGTATATGTTTAGTGATAACTCCCTCCCTTGATGAAAATTGGAATAAATGTTTCAAAGGCTTTGACAGGATGTTTTGTGTCAAAGGCCTTGGAGCGTTAACAGTTGATGAAATACAAAACCTATCTTATTTGTCCGTATATTATTTTATCTTATTATATACTTCCATTATATTATATATATATATGTGTTGGACTAACCTTTTCAGGAAGTATATTCGAAGATTATATCCTTCCTTTAAATACATATGGAGGAGATCTATTTCAAAATGGATTATGGCTTTGGAGTATCCATAAATAGAAGATTCAAAGATCATGCCTGATTCGAAGGAGCCGTTGGAGATCTGGCGTTGAAGATCCTCACGCTCCATGCTCCTATATAAAGGAAAGGAAGGAGAAGACAGAGATAACAAGTGCTACACACGAGCTTTCATTCAAGCAAGATCTGTCCTCCAAAGTGTATCTCTGCTAAAGCGCTCAAGAGTTTGTTGTTTATTTCAAAGCCTTTGAGAGTCACTGTGAGCTTATAGGATATATTCATTTATAGTGTTACTCGAGAGTTTATAACTCGGGAAGTTGCACTAGGCTATTGATTTGTGAGAGTAAGAGGATTGTACTAGATAGCTGAGAGAGGTGGGGCTCTTCTAGATTGGTCTAGGACTCCAAGGGAACGTGAGTTGACTAGATTGCAATTGTATAGGAGAGAGGCTTCTCGGTGAGCTATTAGGATCCTAAGCTAAGCGAATCAATAAAGCCTTTTGAATCCTAGGGTTGTGGAAGAACCTTAGGCGGGGACGTAGGCCAAGTTATGCTGAACCTCGTAAACAATTACTCGTGTTCCTTACTTATTTGCTTAACCTTATTTCCGCACTTGGTTTGATTGTCTAACTTTGTGATTCAGGTTTAATCTCAAAGGTTTTGGTACAAGTTCCAAAAGTCTTGAGATTTTCTGCGAAAAACGGGCATACTCTATTCAACCCCCCTTCTAGAGTATTTCTTATTACATTGTTTTTATATTATCGAACCATCAATTGGTATCAGAGCTTCACTCACTGTTTTTTATCTAACAATCTTGTGAGTTTTCGATCATGTATGGTGAAGCAAGCGGAGGATTTGCACAGGAAAGGTCCACAAGCAGACCATCACTCTTTGTAGGAAACAACTTTGTCCACTAGAGATCTTTGATGAAGATGTTCATCATAGACCAAGATCTAGAGCTTTGGAACATTATAGAGAATGGTCCGAAGATTCCAGAAAAGGATGGACCAAATGACACCAAAGTTGCAAAGAAGGAGTATGTATACAACCAAGCAGATCTTGAAACCATCTCCAAGAACTACAAGGCTATTAACTTACTTTATTGTGGTCTTAGCACTGATGAGTTTAACCGTATTTCATCTTGTAGGTCAGCTAAAGAGATTTGGGACAAGTTGGTCGTCACCTATGAAGGAACGAGCCAAGTGAAAGACACCAAGATCAGCATCTTCCTTCGAAAGTATGAGCTCTTTAAGATGAAGTCTGATGAGTCAATCAAGGCCATGTTCACACGATTCACAGAAATCACCAACAACCTTGACTCTCTCGGCAAGAGCTTTACCAACGTTGAGAAAGTAAGGAAGATACTAAGGTGCCTTCCAAAGGAGAAATGGGGTCCAAAAGTAACAGCTATAGAGGAAGCCCAGGACCTCACCACTCTACCCCTTGATGACCTTCTTGGAAAGCTGATCACGCATGAAATGATCCTTAATGAAGACGATGGAGAACTTCCAGCTAGCACTAAGAACTTGGCACTCAAGTCTAAGAAGGATGAGCCCAAGGATGGATCTGATTCCGAAGATGAGGATGACGATGGCGTCGATGGGGATGATCCTTTTGCTCTTATCACAAGAGGCCTTGCTAGAATTCTCAAAATGAAGAAGCAATTCAACAACAAGGATGGATCAGAGTCTTCAAAATTTCGAGGTAAGCCTCAATACAACAAGTATGAAAAGAAGACTAAACCGTTGTCTTGTTTTGAATGTGGTGAAACAGATCATCTTGTGAAGGACTGCCCTCAAAAGACAAAGAGTCAGCCCAAGAAAGGTGACAAATGGAAGAAGAAAGCCATGGTGGCTACTTGGAGTGATTCCGACTCTGACTCCGATGATGAGAAGGCCAACATTTGTCTTATGGCCTCAGAAGATGAATCTCACGATGAAAAGCTTGAAGCTACTGTAAGAGAGCTTATGGCAAGTCCAAAAGAGGTACTATCGGAATTCCTTTCTAATATGATTGCCAATGAAGAGAAGCTTATTGCTCAAACTAACATTCTTATTAAGAGAACTGTGGACCAGGAAAGAACTATTGAGGATCTGTCTATGAGGGTCAAAGGTCTTGAAGCTTCTTATTCAGGTCTTGACATTAAAGTCAAGACGCTTGACTCGGAGAAATCTGAACTCAAGCAAGATCTCTCCTCTCTAAGAAATGAGCATCATGACTTAGAGAACGAGAAGATCTCCCTGAATAATAAGATTCTAGACCAACAGACATCCCTCATAAGTTTTACCAAATCCAAAGGCACTCTCGATAAGATGTTGGGTGAGCAACAAAACTCTCTAAACAAAAGTGGTATTGGTTACACTCCAAAGTTTTAAAAGAAGCAACACATTACCACTTTTGTAAAGGCAAAAGGAAGCAGAACCTCTCCTATATGTCACCATTGTGCTAGAAAGGGACATGTAAAAGAGACCTGCCTTTATAGAAGAAAGGATCCATACATTATTCGTAATACATTTCCTATTCACTTGAGAAAAGAACGGATAACGCAAGTTTGGGTCCCCAAATGCACTATTTTACCAAATATGGTTTATCCCAATAAAGGATCTAAATTTGCTCACTGGTCTAGCCACAAAGGTTGATGTTTGTTTTGCAGGAGATCACCAAGGTGAAGGAGCAAAAATGGATTATTGACAATGGATGCTCGAGGCATATGAGTGGGAAGAGTTCTCTCTTTCATGATCTAAAGGAGCAATCCACAGGAACAATCACTCTTGGTGACAAAGGAAAGTGCGACATTGTTGGTATTGGTAGTGTTGGGAGTGATCCTAACCACTGTATTAAAAATGTTTATCTTGTTAATTGTTTAAAGTATAATTTGCTTAGTATTTCTCAATTATGTGATTATGGTAATGATGTTGGATTTAACAAGAAAAGATGTTTAGTGCGCAGAGAAGATACAGGTGAAATAGTTCTAATTGTCTATCGTTATAACAACATCTATGCCGTGAATGCTGAGAAAGTGGCACAAGGAAGCTTATCTTGTCTAAAGGCTTTGACGGACGATCCAAAGCTCTGGAATAGGAGACTCGGTCATGTAAGCCCACATACACTACAAAAGCTTGTGACCAAAGGGCTTGTAAGAGGACTACCTGCGATGGACTTCAAAGGTATTGAGATGGTCAAAGCATGTACACGAGGTAAACAAACACGTAGCTCTTTCAAACCCAAAAAGGTTGTAAGGACTTCTAGACCCCTTGAACTTTTACATATGGATTTATGTGGTCTTATGCGAGTTAAATCTTCCATGGTAAAAAGTACATGCTTATTGTTGTTGATGATTTATCAAGTTATATTTGATGAATGCAATGACGGTTCTTTGAGTGAAAGTGTTGCAGATATAGATCTTAACATCCATGCAGAGAACGAGGAAGGTGATGATGCTGCCACCAAGAACACGGAGAAGAGGAACATGCGGGAACAAATTCTCAACACTGAAGAATTGGCCCAAGGTGTTGAAGATTCGTCCAAAGCCCTTGGTGTCTAATCCAACAGTGTTGAAGCATCAGAAACCGCAGTAACTGAACCTAACAGGACCACGGAGTCAGATGTACTACAAGTCAATCCTACTGGTGTGACGAATCAAGGAGCTGAGACGAGCAAAAGGAAATTCAAATACTCCTCATCACACTCATTAAAGGATATCATTTCTGACCCTACTTCTAGTGTTCAAACTCGTTCTAAACTTAAAGATCTTTGTGCCTTTCACGCATTTGTTTCTCTTATTGAGCCAAAGAAGGTAGATGAGGCACTTCAGGAGCCAGACTGGATCATTGCTATGTAAAGTGAGCTTAACGAATTTGAAAGGAACAAAGTCTTGAACTTGAAGCCTAGGCCAAAGCATCAATCAGTCATTGGCACTCGATGGGTATTTCGAAACAAGCTGGATGAGAATGGTAAGATTGTGAGGAACAAGGCAAGACTTGTTGCCCAAGGCTACAATCAAGAATAAGGTATTGACTACGAGGAGACCTTTGCTCCCATAGCCAGGCTTAAAGCTATTCGCATTCTATTGGCATTTGCATCTTTTATGAGCATAAAGTTATATAAAATGGATGTTAAATGTGCTTTTCTTAATGGTTTCTTAGAGGAAGAAGTTTATGTGGCTCAACCCCCAGGTTTTGAAAGCTCAGAATTTCCCAATCATGTTTATAAACTTGACAAAGCGCTCTGCTAAGAAGCCGATCAGTGCTAAACAGAAAGGAAAGAGGAAGATTCTGGCTGAGGAAGTGGATGAGGATGAGGAGGAAGATGACCTTGACGCCCTCCTAGAAAGAGATGCCGCCAAGGAAGCTGAGGAGGAGGCCTTAAGGAAGAAAAAGGCCGACGAGGAGGCCGAACTTGCTAAGAAACTTGCCGAGGAAGAAGCTGAGCGGATTCGGAAGGAAGCCGAAGCCGAGGAGGTTCCATCCGAGGAGGAGCCTGAGGAAGAAGAAGAAGAACAAGAGGGATCTGGAGAGGACGAGGAACCTGAAGGAGATGAAGCGGGGTCCGGTGAGGACTCAGGGTCTGAGGAAGAGGAGGAAGAATCTCCCTCTCCTTCTCCTCCTCCTCCCCCGTCTCCGAAGAAGCGGAAAGCCCCTGCTGTTGTCAAGCCTCCATCCCCCAAGCGTACTAGGAAGGGCACTGTCAAGAGTCTTGTAGAGCCTGTCAAGAGAGCTGCTCCAACAGTTGCGTGCAGAAAGAATGCAGACCCCCCGACCTATATCCAGGTAAATCAATCTTTGCCCTCCTCTTGGTTTCAAGATGCTGAGACTGCTGGTAAGTGGGTAGACGAGTTTCGAACTCGTAAGATTAGTTGTTCTGATTTTTTAGATGTTGAGTTCTTTGAAGCTTTGAAGTTACCTTGCATTGAGCTCCTCAAAAAATTCCCAGCCTGGACCCTTCTTAACCTTGAGACTATCTACTACCCCCAGCTTACCCGACTCTTCTACATTAACCTAAAAGCCAAAAACGACACCCATGGTTGGTCTTTGGAGTCTGTTGTCAAAGGGGTTAGAATCTCTCTCAACTCCAATGATTTTGCAGATTTCCTAGGCTTACCTACACCAGTTCCACCCGCTGAAATCCACCCCTCAAAAGAAAATTGCATCATCCTTGCTCGAGCCAAATATCTCCTACCCGAAGCATCCAACAGCACCTCAAAGCAACTCACCCACTCATCCCTAACCCTTGAGGCAAAAATAATTTTTAACATCATTGTTCGATGCCTCTTACCCCGTCTTAACTCTGGCTCACTCCTTACCGACAATGCTATGGTCCTGCTCTACCGCATCCTAAATGGCCTTGATCTTGATCTGGCCAACACTATCCTTGGAACCATGGCTCATGCCAGAAAAGCTAGAAAAGGCTCTCCCCTCCCCTTTGCTACCCTTTTGACCCCTATCTTCAAAGCTTCTGGAATTGATGTAAAAAATGAGAAACAGCTGCGTCATACGGGTATGTTCGACTCTAAAGGCCTTGAAAAGATTGGCATCACTCGGTCTCCCCAAGGGACCTTGAGTCTTGCCACTCCTTCAAAAGCCTTTCCCATTGCTCCAACTTTCGATGAACGCATGGACAACCTAGAGTTGGGCTTGGAGGAAGTTCGCCTGGATATTAATGAGCTGCAGAAGGAGATTATGACGGAGATGAGCGGGATTTCCAAGATGCTGGAGGGACTGTGGACGAGGCTCACTGATGATGCTCCGGATGACTAAGCCTAAACCCTAACCCACCCTATCCCACTCCTAAAACTTGTTACATTGCTGGTTTGTTGAAAACGTTTTCAAAACTCTTGGTAACTGTTTTGGTGACTGTTTTACCTCCGCCCTTTGTTGAAAGACAAAAAGGGGGAGATGATTTGTGGTGCTTAGACTTTGAAAACCTTTGCTTAAAGGTCTTGGAAGACCTTGGTTTTTGATTTATGGTTTTCGGTTGGATGGTTTTTGCATGCTTTAAAAATTTGATCCAACATTTGTCTAACCCTTGTAGGTAGGCGTGGCCACAGGTTACGGGTCAACCCGTGACCCGCCGGGTCGTACGGGTCAATGACCCGCCGGGTCCGGGTTGCCGGGTTGGCGGGTGGGGACGGGTAGCGGGTTAGGGTTAGGGTCGGAGAATCCGTGACCCGGCGGGTCAACCCGCTTTTTCAAAAATATTTTTTTTTGAAAAATTTATTTTTAATAAAATAAATTTATAATATTATGTAAATTATGTAAATTATTCTTAAAATAACTCACAATAATACATAAACTAATATGCAATGTGCAATGTGAAACAAATAAACCCCATCCTTCTCCTTTTATAGACTTGGAAGTCTTCCTTCATTCCCCTCATTTCCAATGTGGGACAAAGGTTTTGTCCCACATCGAAAATATGGAGTTAGAATGAGAAGACATGGGGCTATATATATGTATCCCATTACCACATTTCTTCCACTTCACTTGTTTCCTAAATTTCCTACATTGGAAATTAAGTTGGAAATGAAGTTTGAGAAATATATTCTCATATTTTTTTTTCTCTTACATCACACAATGAAATTATTGTGGATGAAAGAATTAATATGGAGATATAATCTTCCTACATTTTTAACACTTCATATGAAAGTTATAAAATGTGTTGTGAAGATAAAATCTTTACATATTATTTATTTATTTATTTTTAATAGTCATTTTTTTAAAAAAAAAAAGATTTTTTTTTAAAATAATGTAACCCGCCGGGTCGTACGGGTCGACCCGGCGGGTCAACGGGTCGACCCGAACCCGTCAACCCGTGAAATTTACGGGTTAGGGTTCGGGTCGGCCAACCCTGACCCTTGACCCGGCGGGTCGAACCCGTCGACCCGGCGGGTCCGACCCGTGGCCACGCCTACTTGCAGGTACTTAGTCTGTTTTCTATTTTATTATCTATGTTTGACTAAGTTGCAGGGATGCACAGATTTTGTCTTTCATCAAGGGGGAGATTGATAACTCCCTCCCTTGATGAAAATTGGAATAAATGTTTCAAAGGCTTTGACAGGATGTTTTGTGTCAAAGGCCTTGGAGCGTTAACAGTTGATGAAATACAAAACCTATCTTATTTGTCCGTATATTATTTTATCTTATTATATACTTCCATTATAATATATATATATATATATATATGTTGGACTAACCTTTTCAGGAAGTATATTCGAAGATTATATCCTTCCTTTAAATACATATTGAGGAGATCTATTTCAAAATGGATTATGGCTTTGGAGTATCCATAAATAGAAGATTCAAAGATCATGCCTGATTCGAAGGAGCCGTTGGAGATCTGGCATTGAAGATCCTCACGCTCCATGCTCCTATATAAAGGAAAGGAAGGAGAAGACAGAGATAACAAGTGCTACACACGAGCTTTCATTCAAGCAAGATCTGTCCTCCAAAGTGTATCTCTGCTAAAGCGCTCAAGAGTTTGTTGTTTATTTCAAAGCCTTTGAGAGTCACTGTGAGCTTATAGGATATATTCATTTATAGTGTTACTCGAGAGTTTATAACTCGGGAAGTTGCACTAGGCTATTGATTTGTGAGAGTAAGAGGATTGTACTAGATAGCTGAGAGAGGTGGGGCTCTTCTAGATTGGTCTAGGACTCCAAGGGAACGTGAGTTGACTAGATTGCAATTGTATAGGAGATAGGCTTCTCGGTGAGCTATTAGGATCCTAAGCTAAGCGAATCAATAAAGCCTTTTGAATCCTAGGGTTGTGGAAGAACCTTAAGCGGGGACGTAGGCCAAGTTGTGCTGAACCTCGTAAACAATTACTCGTGTTCCTTACTTATTTGCTTTACCTTATTTCCGCACTTGGTTCGATTGTCTAACTTTGTGATTCAGGTTTAATCTCAAAGGTTTTGGTACAAGCTCCAAAAGTCTTGAGACTTTCTGCGAAAAACGGGCATACTCTATTCAACCCCCCTTCTAGAGTATTTCTTATTACATTGTTTTTATATTATCGAACCTTCATTTAGGGTTTAGGGTTTAGATAGCATACAAGTTTCAAAGTTATATTAACTAGATATATGAAGGTGTGATATTTTATCGGATTGAAATTTATCCACTTAGTTAAGGGTTTAGCTAGGTATATGTTAGATGTTATAGGGTTGAGGCCTTTAGGGTATATGTTTAGGGTTTAGGGTTTAGATAGCATACAAATTTTCATGTATTGCCCATTCATTTACCCATCATTATTATTATATATTAGGGTTTAAGTTTTCTTTCTTTTCAAGTTTATAAAAAATCTTCTTTTACCATAATTGTTAAAGAAGTGTTCATTAACTATAATTTTTTATATTATCAATTTAAACAAAATTAAAATTTTAGTTTGAATAGAAAAATTATTAAATAAAATTATGAAACTTATTAGAATAATTAATCGAGTCATTGGAGAAGAAAATTAAAAGAATAAAATAAGGTAAAAATTTAAATAGTAAAACAAAATTATTTATTTTGAATAAAATAAGGAGAAAATTAAAAAATAATGTTATTTATGTTTTAGTAAAAAAAATTATTTGAATAATTATTACTGTAATATAGATATAAAGAAAATGCTCAAAGTTATATATAGTATATACCTAAGTATGTGATCAAAATTGTATTTTTTGAAATTAGAATAGATAAGGTGATGCATTTTTAATTTATAAAATTGTATTTTATGTGATGAAAATGAAATTTCAGCACTCCGTATTAAAGAGATTTTATTTTTTTTTTGGTTTTATGTATTGAAGAGATGATAGTGTCCACGTACATAAACCTCACTTTGGATTTTAATGAGGGACATAAAAAAAAATTACAAGTGTGAAAAGGGTTTATTTATTCCTTGGAAAGAACCTAAATTGGGAAAATAAAAAAGGTAATAACCTAATTTGTATTTCTAATAGAGGAAATAAATAAAAATTATAATAATATACAAATAATACAAAGGATTTTGTTTTTGAATTTCAAACGTATCTCTACCGATTATATATACCCTACAACCTACCCTATAACCTACACTCTCTCATTTCACTTCAAAAAAACTATACTTCTACGGTCTACTAGATGGCAAACACAAACACCCCTAAAATTCCTAAGACTCCAAAAACTCCGAAGACTCCCAAGACACCATCTTTTAAACCTATGTCTCCGGCTGCGACAGATGCATACATCAACAACATGAAGCGAAGTACAACAAACTAGAGTTGGAAGTGAACAACATGGAAGCAAAGTACAACAAACTAGAGTTGGAAGTGCACGAGCTGGTGCGGAGGCTCGTTGCCGGTGGACACGAGGCTTTCTTGAATCTCACCCTAAGCTCGGAGGTGCCGCTGGTTGAACTCATGTGAATCTTCAATAGGCAAATGGCTTTGAGCGAGAGCACCCCTACAAAATCTGCAATCCAAAGAAACCTTCCGCTTAGGAGTCCTGCAAATGTTATCATTATAGATTAAGCTCTTATTTAGTTTTCTTTATCCTATCTTTAATTATAAATTAAATAATAAGAATTTCAATTCATGTTGTTTTCCTATTAAATTTCGTTCAATAGCAATCTTTGATTCAAAACCCTAAATTTCACCATTTAAACCACCAATTGCTAATCAAAATTCCTAATTGCAACCCAAAATCTAATACAAATATAAGAAAATAAGAGATTAGTGTCTTCATCCAATAACAGGAATAATCACACATGCAACATGATAAGAAATTGATATGGGGTAAGTCGTAGGATGGCCCGATCTTCGACAATCAAGACTCAAATTCAAGAATAGAATCATGAACAATGCAAGAACAAGAAAGACGCAGCAAGAAAGACTCGAAATTGAATTGAAAAGACACGATAGATTGGTGAGTCGATCTATATAGAATAATATGAAGACCCCGGGCTTCCGTAGAAGGTAGGAACCAACACCAATGACTATATAACCCGCCTCTACAACCCTACACAACCAAGCGGACAACTTGGAGGCACAAAAAGGGGGCTCGTGGATACCAGGGATTACCAAACCTTGCGAGATTGACAAACTCAAGGCAAACCAAGCGAAAACGATACCAATTTTGCAATCGATGAGCCTAGCTACGAATCGATCGACTTGCACTCAATGTGTTTCACACAAAAGAGAGAATTTTCATTCAAAGTTGTACGTAAGTTCTGAACAAGGAGAACGCCTCTTCTTATAACCTAGGAGACTGATTTTCTAAAGAAATAATAAATAAAATAATAAATCCCTAAATTACTAAAAATAACTTAAGTAAAGAAGGTTACTAAAAATAGCAAAAGAGGTCCAACACTTTGCCATTTTCGACCAAAACAGTGACAGCTGCAAAGATGGTGATTTTCGGCCAAGGTCTAGGTCGAATCTAAAAACCTTCAACAGCAAAGTTGTAGATCTTTTCGTCCTCGTTCCAACAAGGTATGGAAAGACTCAATCCGATAAATATAGACTCCGAACGACCCATTTTACGAAGACATCGAAAAGTTGTCAAATCTGCTGAGCGAATCTAAAAACGTCAAGCTTGCACCTTTGAACCTTCTCCCATGGTGTAGCCTTCTTCTTCCTCCTAAGGATATATGAAATTCTCACGAGCTCGAGTCATATGTCCATCCTCAAGTATGATAGGTTTGTTCGGAGGTGTCTTGGAGGGTCCCGCATCATTTGGTAATCCCTGATATCCACGAGCCCTCTCCTTGTGCCTCCAAGTTGTCCGCTTGGTTGTGTAGGGTTGTAGAGGCATATTATATAGTCATTGGTGTTGGTTCCTTCCCTCTACGAAGGCCTGTGGTCTTTATCCATCTTGTTCTATATAGATCGACTCATCCAATCTATCGGTCTTTAATTTGCTTTTGTCGAGTCTTTCTTCAATTCAAAGTCAAGTCTTGCAGCCTTGTCGAACTCGAGTCGAGCCTTGCGTCTTTCTTATTGTTCTTGTTGCGTTCTTGGTCAATCTGGATCGAGTTCTTGGAGTCTTGTCGAGTACTTTAATTGTTCTTGTTTGTTTCTTGAGTTTGAGTATTGATTGTTGAATATCGGGCTATCCTACGGCTTACCCCATATCAAATTGGCATCAAAGCTTAGGTTATCGACATCAAAAGTTGTGTCTTTCTTTTTGTTCATCATAAAAACACAAAAACCCCACAAAAATATAGTCTTATTTCAATTTTTGGTATTTTACTTCTTGGTCTTGATTTTGATTATTACTAACCTTTTTGTTTGTGATTGTTGTGGTTACTCCTAGCCCTAAACACGCAGCCATCCGTGACCAATCCTTCAAGCAAGTGCTGATTCCCCTAGTGCAGTTTCCTTGTTGCACAGCCCCAAATCGGCAAAAGGAAAGCCTAACCCTAAATTGTCTATGTTTTGATATATCCATTCTATCTTTGATCTATCTATCTATTTGACATTTTATCTTCCTATATACATTATTATTGCTGAATTGGCATGATAAATAGGAGATAAATTCATTATATCTATACAAGATCATAAGATAAAAAGATAGAAACCTAATTACCAAGTTTAGCCAAAACCCTCACCTATATCTATCTCTATGGTTGAATTTTAATTTTGCACACCTTTAATTTTGAAATTCCCTCATATTTTACTTGATTTCGTGCACTTAGAGCTGTTGTATACAGATTGAAAAATAAAATAAAATCAGATCCGAAAATTCAAAAGAAGGAAGAAAAAGTTGTTGTTTGGTGTTCTTTGGGAGCTCTTTGTTTACCTATTGCAAGAATCATCAAGGGACTACATTGGTGTTGAAATAGGCCCTAGACCAATTCACATTACCTCCTAAACACAACCTTGAAAGCCCTACCTTACAACTTCAACATCCTTACTTGGGGTTACAATCAAAAGAGGTAAATTGATCAAAGGTTGATTCTTTCTTGTCTTTTCCACAAAATCAGTCTCTACATTGCTTGTGTCGAGTGCTATTCATTGAGCATTGGTGTTGAATTGCCATTGTCGAGTTGATCTTTGCAAGTTCCAAGAGGTTCCTCGTCATATCGAGTCGGAACTTTACCATACCGAGTCGGAACCTTTCAGTATCGAGTCGATACTTACATGTGTCGAGTGCTCTTTGCCCTTGTCGAGTACTCCCAGCCTTGTTTCTTGTTTCATTCATATAGTTCTTGATCTTTTGATATTATATGCCCTTTGTTTGCTAAGTTCTAGCTTGAGTATTGATTTACCCAAGGCGGATTGAAACAACAAGCATAACATACCAATTAGAGAGGGAGTGTGAGTGATACACTTGTGAGTCTGTTTATATTTTTCTATTAACCCTTTCACATAGTTCTTTGTTTGTTTATTTGTGATGTATAACCAGGGAAAACACATGATTACTTATCCTAAGCTGATCAAATTTTTGAAAGTCCTGAATGAGGACTTGGTAAGGTAGATAAAAGATTGGCGGCACTAGAGCTTAAGCGTTTTGGCTCTAACACGGTGCCCGGACAAGAAGTCTCATCTAGAGAAGAAGTGCCATCTAATGAAAGGGAAGAAGCTCATCCTATTCCTCCTAATAGTGTTAACCAACTTAATGTTTCTCCTAACATAGACAATCAGCTTGTTGATGAGAATAAAGAGAATGTTAATAATGATCAAGATCTTAATTTACTTGCCTATGATGATGTCTACATTGAATATGAGCATGATGATCCTTTGATTGTTAGTAAAGTTTTAAGTGTTCAACCTACACCTTGTGATAATAATCAAAGAGAAGACTTGTTTCATACTAAATGCTTAGAAAAAGGCAAAGTTTCTAATATGATCATTGATGGTGAAAATTGTTGTAATATTGCAAGCCTTGAAAAACGAAGAAAACTTGCTAGCCTTGGATGGAAACTTAAAGATAAACGAACAAGCTAGAGTGCATATTAAGTTAGGACATTATGAAGATAATATGTTATGTGAATTATGCACAAAATAATCAAGTTTCTTTTCTTGGTTTTGCAGTGAGCTCTAATGGTCTACAAGTTGACGAAACCAAGATCAAAGCCATCCAGGAGTGGCCAGCCCCTACAACAATCGGTCTTGAGAGGAGTTTCCATGGACATGTGGTATTCAACCCTGGAGGCTATGGTGTGAGCGCTGCATTCAACGTCGCGGATCTTATTCCCTATCTTGTCGTGCCTGAGACCTTGGATTCGTGGACGAATCCTTTTCAAGAAAAGGGGATTGATGCGGGACCATCCAAGACACCTCCGAACACACCTATCATACTTGGGGATGGGCCTATGACTCGAACTCATGAGAATGATGTCATCCTCAAGAGGAAGAAGAAGGGTCCACCATGGGAGAAGGTTAAAAGGTGCAAGCTTGACGTTTTTAGATTCGCTCAGCAGATTTGACAGCTTTTCTTTGTCTCAGTAAAATGGTTCATTCAGAGTCTATATTTATCGGATTGGATCGTGCCATACCTTGTTTGATCGAGGAGGAAAAGATCTACAATTTTGTTGTTGAAGGTTTTTTTCAGATTCGACCTAGAGCTTGGCCGAAAATCACCATCTTTGCAGTTGTCACTGTTTTGGCCGAAAATGGCTTAGTGTTGGACCTCTTTTGCTATTTTTAGTAACCTTATTTACTTAAGTTATTTTTAGTAATTTAGGGATTTATTATTTTATTTATTATTTCTTTAGAAAATCATCCTTCTGGGTTATAAGAAGAGGCGTTCCCCTTGTTTAGAACTTACGTACAACTTTGAATGAAAATTCTCTCTTTTGTGTGAAACACTGACAGGCCTAAGGTCGTTATGCCAAATCAAAGTAAATTCCTAAGATGCAAACTATAACAAGTATAGTAGGTAAGTTAGGGTCGAACCCACAGGGAAACAGAATCAATTGTAAGAGCAAGTATTATTACCCAAAAGTAACCGATTCAAGGGGGAGTTTTGTGTGTAAGCAATGGTGACAGAACTAGTTGCAATAAGAGGTTGCGAATATATAATGGAAAAGTATCACACCAGGTAATTATCCGCACAACAATTGAGATGGTTCATCATCGCATTCTATGAATCTCAAGTTCTAATGTCCAGTAATTGTTCTCAATTCAGATCGTGTAATAGCTTTTAGTCCTACCAGTCCTAAAAGCACTTATCACCAAATTACAAGGGAAAACCTTCACCGAATAATAAAGCGATAGCATTCAAGCATGAATTATAATGAGATACAAGCAATTCCAACAACCCGTTAAAATAGCTTGTAATCGAATCTCCTTCACAATTTACCACAAGCAACCCGCGTATGGTGATTGTGTTTGCTACAATGAATCTACAACTCCAAACCTGGAATTGGAAACCCTAGCAATATGACTAGTATCGATAAACCTAAGTGATCAATCCAGATTAACCAATAATAAGCAATCAAGCAATAAGCTCAGGAGATCGAAACAATTAACAAAGGACGAACAAGAGTAGAATACTCACAACCAAATCAATTGAAGGCTTCAAATAACCAAGTGTAACAAAGGAGAGTTAGTTCTCCATAGGGTTTGTGAGATGAACAAAAGGGAAAATACGTCTCTGGAAAATAACCTCCTCCTCTCTGCTGCCTTCTCGGCCATAATATAACCTAATAAAATCGGGTTTAACATCCCGTAAAAATATAAAATATAATATTAAAACTAATAAGATAGGGAAAATCGGATAAGAATCCGTCTTCAGGGACCGACGCGGGCGCGCCAGATAGCAGCGCGGGCGCGCCATACCTCGTCAGCTACTTCTATCTGGTTCATCGACGAGGCCACTTCCTCCTAGCAGCGTGGGTGCGCCAGTAGCAGCGCGGCCGCGTCAAGTGCAGCGCGGGCACGTCAGCTTCACCAGATTCCAGCTTCTTCCGAAGTTCTTCACTTCGACTCTTCTGTAACTTCCTTCTTTCTTCCTTGTTCCTTCTCATGTATCTTGTGTTCCTCTTTGAGATATTGCATCTCCCAAATGTGTTCCGATTCAATCTGCGAGATAAACACAAAATTGCGCAGAATCCGAACTCTTCCAAAATAATCATAAGATGCAATTTAGCAACAAAGAACGAAAGAAATGCAACCTATCTAAGCTAAAAATGCCTACAATGCCTATCTAATATATGCATTATCAAATTCCCCCACACTTAGCCTTTGCTTGTCCTCAAGCAATGATAGAATGAACATGAATCAATGTATCCCACAAGAAATCCCTTCAAATTTCAATCCTTATCAAAAAGCAACATCATAGCAGGTGAACACACAAACCAAGCAAACAAACGTCATAGCATGTATTTTAGTGATCAAAGCTTAGAAGTAGACATTATCCAACCTCACTAGAAATGTGTTTTCCACTCATGTGTTTAGGCTTTTAAGTACAACTCTCAACTCAAACCATTCATGCACTAAACTCATAGACATTGACCACCATATCACCAATTCTCTACCGAAATGTCATTACTTGCGGGACACAATAAGGAAAATAAAATGCAACAATTGTTTTTTTTTCTTTTCTTTTCTCCTTTTTTTTTTCTTTTTCTTGTCTTGGTGCTTCCTTACGCGAAGCGCAAACATGGGTGTCATGAATGGCCCCGGTCTATCAACACCTCAACTACTAGTATGAAGTCCACTTGAACACCTTTTGACGCAAGTTGCAAACATGGGTGTCATGAATGAACCTGGTTACTCAATGATCAAGCTTCTTTCCTAGTGGATAGTTTTCAACACTTTTTTTGCACGAATCATACCCATGGGTGTCATGCGTAGACCCGGTTACTCGGTACATCAACCATTGCCACCTTATTCACTAAATATGCATAAAATTAAATAAAAAGACTCAAAATATAAACATAAACTCCGCAAGCAACAAACATGTGAGTCGGTCTTTAAAAATAGATACTGCAGTCAATGTCAAGAGGTAACAACACTAGGCGAGTAATTCACACAACTGAGCAAAAAAATTCAAATAAGGCCAAACATTCTCACATAGTCATGTTTTTAGGACTTCAATCATACTTTAGCTCAATCATACATGCTCAATTATATTTGCTAGCACATGTTCCACAAAAATCAAATAAAGACAATAATCAAAACATCCAAAACTACATGGGATTTTTATGAATCATGCTAGAAATTTAAAATAGAGGACAAACTAAGCCAGATTGGTATTTGAATAACACATATGCATGAAATGCATGCTCTATTTTTGGATTTTTTTGATTTTTTGATTTTTTTTTTTAAATACGAAAATAAACAAAAATTAATAAAAATGATTACAGAAATTAAACATGATGCATAAATTTAAATATGATCTCCTATATGCATCTATATATAGAATTCCTCTCCCCCACACTTAAAGTTTTCATTGTCCTCAATGAAACAATAAAGACAACAAAAGTAAACCAAATACAATCAGGGTGAAGGAAAAGAAAAAGGGAAAAGAAAGAAAAACTTACCTCGAGTTGCCTCCCGAGAAGCGCCTTTGTTTCAAGTCGCTGGCTCGACTAACTGGCCCTTGATTGGCCTAGGTTCCTCCACCAGGGTCACCAACACCAGTCATCTCATTGACAAATGCGGGAACCCTTGAAAGGTGTAACTTTCTGTCCAAGCTGTTATCCCAAACATAGTGGTTTGCTTCTCTTCGAATCTTCTCCGTCTGGGCCTTGGTATGATCCGGAGGAAATTCCCCACAAACTAAGTAGTTTACAATGTCCCGGTACCAAGGGTTTACAGAGTGAAGTCCTAGAACGGACTGAGATGGGCTGAGAAGTAATGGCGTGGGCGCGTCAGGGAACGACGCGGGCGCGCCAGGGAACAACGCGGGCGCGTCAGACTCCGGCGCGGCCGCGTCAGCTCTCGACTTGGGCGCGCCAGACTCCGGTGTGCTTTTGTGCTCGATTCTGCATAATGTGTCATCCGGAAACGTGCCTAAGATGGGTTTCTGTGACTCCGGCTTGTCCTCCTCATTCACCAATCTGCTTAAGTGGTCAGCCACCAAATTCTCCGCTCCTTTCTTGTCCTTAATCTCCACATCAAGAGTGCAAAGATGACTAGGGCGTTGTTTGAGTTCAATTTCAGGTGCCTGCACAACAGATGGAACAAGCACTTCGCTTGGAGTCAGTAGATTGGGACCAATGCCCAAAAGAGTAGGGGACTTACCTTCTACATCCATCTGGGCTACTAATTCCTGTATGTTAGATGTAATTGAAAAATCTGTATAGGACTCGTCAATAGCATTCTCAATAATTGACTGCAACTCATCTTCCCTAGCTATATCACATATATCTTGAGCTAATGGTTCAATCACATCAATAGAGCACAGAGAATGGTCATCAACAGGATGTTTCGTAGCCTTGTATAAATCGAATTCAACCTTTTTTCCATCAAATTCCATTGTTAGTGTCTCAGAAACACAATCAATTTTTGTCCTAGCTGTTTTAATAAAAGGTCTACCTAACAGAATAGGCGCATCATGCTTATCATGTTCCATATCCAGGACAAAGAAATCTGCAGGAAAAATCAGTTTATCGACCATGACCAAAACGTCTTCTACTACTCCTTTAGGGTATTTATTAGACCTGTCAGCTAGTTGCACAATTACTCCAGTTTCATGCAAAGGTCCTAAGTCTAGTGATTTGTAAAGTGAGTAAGGAAGCACATTTATGGAAGCACCCAAATCAAGCATAGCTCTATCAAATTTTACATCTCCAATGACACAAGGGATAGTAACCATACCTGGATCAGCGCACTTTTTCGGCATTCTCCTCTGAAACACAGCGGAGACTTGCTCACTTACTTTCACTTTCTTTTTGCCTTTCAGCTTCTGATTCCTCTTCACTGTGCAAAGCTCCTTCAAAAACTTGGCGTACTTGGGCACAGTTTTTAACATTTTCAGCAGAGGAATGTTCACCTGACACTTGCTAAATGTTTCGAAAAGCTCTGAATCATTGATTATCCTCCTCTCTTTGAGTGCCTCAGGGAACGGAGGTTTTGGTTTCTCCGACCCGAGAGGGGGAAAATCCGGTCGGACGTATGTATCGACATAGGGCTCAGATTCAGGCGAGATCGGACTTGACGTCGGCGCGTCAGATTCCGGCGCGGGCGCGTCAGAAGGAGACGCGGGCGCGTCAGCTGGCAGCGCGGGCGCGCCAGTGTTGGGCGTGGCCACTTCAGTGTTGGGCGTGGCCACGTCGGAGACCTGCGTGCTTTTCTCCTCTTCTTCCTGACTTTTCAGCTCTTTTCCATTCCGAAGAGTTATAGCACTGACGTTTTCCCTTGGATTGACCACCATTTGAGATGGTAGACCCACTGACGTCTTCGCCTCTATTCTCGTGATTGCTTCAGCCATTTGCCCCATTTGTTTCTGTATATCTTTTATGCTCGATTCAGTTATCTGAACATGCGCAGTAAAGTGCTGTGTCATGATATTGAGCATGGACTCAGTAGAGGGAGCGTTACCCTGCTGCCTCTGATTGTAGGGAGGTGACTGTTGCTGATGTGGTTGGTTTGGTGGATCCCTCCATCTGAAATTTGGGTGATCCCGCCACCCTGGGTTGTAGGAGTTTGAGTAGGGGTCATGTCTGGGTCTCTGAGGTCCATTTCCACCTAAAACACTTACTTCAGCGGTGTCTTCCTGGAGTGTAGCACACGCATCAGTTGGGTGGAAGTTATCACCGCAGATTCCACAAGCCTTGAGTTGTTGAGGAGTCCCTTGCAGAGTGAGCCTCCTAACCATTTCCTTCAATTCAGCAATATCTTTGGATTGGTTAGAGTCTACCAAATTGACTCCTTTCTTTCTTGTGGATTTCCTGAAATTTCTAGTCCCCTCAGCCATTTCCTGAATCTTCTCCATAGCTCCCTCTGGCGTGGCATTCAGAATATTTCCTCCGCATGCGGCATCAATCATCCTTCTATCAGATTCCAGCAATCCCCCATAGATGTATAGGACTAGGTCCTTTGTGCTGTAGCCGTGGAAAGGGCAATTAGCACAAAGCTTCTTGAACCTTTCATTGTAATCATAGAGGGTTTCATCATCTTTCTGCTCTATATTGCCGATTGCCTTCTTCAAGGTGTTCTCCTTCTTAGCAGGGAAGAATTTCTCCAGGAAGGCCTTGTGGAGCTTAGGCCAAGTATCGATGCTCCCTGTAGGAAGACTATAGTACCAGTCATCCGCAGCATCGACCAGCGTGAACCCAAAAGCTCTCATCTTTATCTGTGCTTCGGATATATTGGCTGGTTTCATGCTCATGCACACATTATGAAACTTCCCCATGTGCTTGATGGGGTCTTCTCCGGCCAATCCATGGAATTTGGGCAGTTGATGAATCAGCCCAGACTTTAGCTCAAAATGGTTGTCATCCCCTATAGCAGGGATTGTCACAGCAGGTGCCTGCTGTGTGATGTTTGCTGTTGTCAGCTGTCGCAGCGTCTGATTTTCATTTTCAGCCATTGGATCAGGTTGTTGGGAATGTTGGTGATGTTCTCTATGGCGGCGGTGGTGTGTCCTGTCTATTTCCCAATCAAAACCAAAAAGATGGGGATCAGTATCACGAGTGCGAACCATGGAAGAGGTTCGCACCCAAACAGGTAATAAGACAAACAAGAACAAAGATAAACCGTTTCCCTGGCAACGGCGCCAAATTTGACAGGCCTAAGGTCGTTATGCCAAATCAAAGTAAATTCCTAAGATGCAAACTATAACAAGTATAGTAGGTAAGTTAGGGTCGAACCCACAGGGAAACAGAATCAATTGTAAGAGCAAGTATTATTACCCAAAAGTAACCGATTCAAGGGGGAGTTTTGTGTGTAAGCAATGGTGACAGAACTAGTTGCAATAAGAGGTTGCGAATATATAATGGAAAAGTATCACACCAGGTAATTATCCGCACAACAATTGAGATGGTTCATCATCGCATTCTATGAATCTCAAGTTCTAATGTCCAGTAATTGTTCTCAATTCAGATCGTGTAATAGCTTTTAGTCCTACCAGTCCTAAAAGCACTTATCACCAAATTACAAGGGAAAACCTTCACCGAATAATAAAGCGATAGCATTCAAGCATGAATTATAATGAGATACAAGCAATTCCAACAACCCGTTAAAATAGCTTGTAATCGAATCTCCTTCACAATTTACCACAAGCAACCCGCGTATGGTGATTGTGTTTGCTACAATGAATCTACAACTCCAAACCTGGAATTGGAAACCCTAGCAATATGACTAGTATCGATAAACCTAGGTGATCAATCCAGATTAACCAATAATAAGCAATCAAGCAATAAGCTCAGGAGATCGAAACAATTAACAAAGGACGAACAAGAGTAGAATACTCACAACCAAATCAATTGAAGGCTTCAAAGAACCAAGTGTAACAAAGGAGAGTTAGTTCTCCATAGGGTTTGTGAGATGAACAAAAGGGAAAATACGTCTCTGGAAAATAACCTCCTCCTCTCTGCTGCCTTCTCGGCCATAATATAACCTAATAAAATCGGGTTTAACATCCCGTAAAAATATAAAATATAATATTAAAACTAATAAGATAGGGAAAATCGGATAAGAATCCGTCTTCAGGGACCGACGCGGGCGCGCCAGATAGCAGCGCGGGCGCGCCATACCTCGTCAGCTACTTCTATCTAGTTCATCGACGCGGCCACTTCCTCCTAGCAGCGTTGGCGCGCCAGTAGCAGCGCGGCCGCGTCAAGTGCAGCGCGGGCACGTCAGCTTCACCAGATTCCAGCTTCTTCCGAAGTTCTTCACTTCGACTCTTCTGTAACTTCCTTCTTTCTTCCTTGTTCCTTCTCATGTATCTTGTGTTCCTCTTTGAGATATTGCATCTCCCAAATGTGTTCCGATTCAATCTGCGAGATAAACACAAAATTGCGCAGAATCCGAACTCTTCCAAAATAATCACAAGATGCAATTTAGCAACAAAGAACGAAAGAAATGCAACCTATCTAAGCTAAAAATGCCTACAATGCCTATCTAATATATGCATTATCAAACACATTGAGTGCAAGTCGATCGATTCGTAGCTAGGCTCATTGATTGCAAAATTGGTATCGTTTCCGCGTGGTTTGCCTTGAGTTTGTCAATCTCGCAAGGTTTGGTAATCCCTGGTATCCACGAGTCCCTTCCTTGTGCCTCCAAGTTGTCCACTAGGTTGTGTAGGGTTGTAGAGGCGGGTTATATAGTCATTGGTGTTGGTTCCTATCCTCTACGGAGACCTGAAGTCTTCATCTTGTTCTATATAGATCGACTCATCCAATCTAACGGTCTTTAATTTGCTTTTGTCGAGTCTTTCTTCAATTCAAAGTGGAGTCTTGCATCCTTGTCGAAGTCTGGTCGATCCTTGCGTCTTTCTTGTTGTTCTTGATGCGTTCTTGGTCAATCTTGATGCGTTCTTGGAGTCTTGTCGAGTTCTTTAATTGTTCTTGTTTGTTTCTTAAGTTTGAGTCTTGATTATCGAAGATCGGGCCATCCTACGGCTTATCCCGTATCACCAAACCTTGCAGATTGACAAACTCAAGGCAAACCAAGCGGAAACGATACCAATTTTGCAATCGATGAGCCTAACTACGAATCGATCGACTTGCACTCAATGTGTTTCACACAAAAGAGAGAGTTTTCATTCAAAGTTGTACGTAAGTTCTGAACAAGGGGAACACCTCTTCTTATAACTTAGGAGGCTTATTTTCTAAAGAAATAATAAATTACTAAATTACTAAAAATAACTTTAGTAAAGAAGGTTACTAAAAATAGCAAAAGATGTCCAACACATAGCCATTTTGGACCAAAACAGTGACAACTGCAAAGATGGTGATTTTAGGCCAAGCTCTAGGTCGAATCTGGAAAAACCTTCAACAATAAAGTTATAAATATTTTCGTCCTCGTTCCAACAAGGTATGACACAACTCAATCCGATAAATATATACTCCGAACGACCATTTTACTGAGACGTCGAAAAGCTGCCAAATCTGTTGAGCGAATCTAAAAACGTCAAGCTTGCACCTTTGAACCTTCTCCCATGGTGGAGCCTTCTTCTTCCTCTTGAGGATGACATTATTCTCACGAGCGCAAGTCATAGGTCCATCCCCAAGTATGATAGGTGTGTCCGGAGATGTCTTGGATGGTCCCGCATCAATCTCCATTTCTTGAAAATGATTCGTCCACGAATCTAAGGTCTCAGGCACAGCAGGATAGGGAATAAGATCCGCGACGTTGAATGCACCGCTCACACCATAGCCTCCAGGGTTGAATACCACATGTCCATGAAAACTCCTCTCAAGACCGATTGTTGTAGGGGTTGGCCACTCCTTGATGGCTTTGATCTTGGCTTCGTCAACTTGTAGACAATTAGAGCTCACTGCAAAACCAAGAAAACAAAGTTGATTAGTGCATAATATAATTCACATAACATATTATCTTCATAATGTCCTAACTTAATATGCACTCTAGCTTGTTCATTTATCTTTAAGTTTCCATCGAAGGGTAGCAAGTTTTATTCCTTTTTCAAGGCTGGGTTTACAATCATTTCAAGGCTAGCAATATTATAACAATTTTCACCATCAATGATCATATTAGAAACTTTGCTTTTTTCAGAGCATTTAGTATGAAACAAGTCTTCTCTTTGATTATTATCACAAGGTGTAGGTTAAACACTTAAAACTTTACTAACAATCAAAATATCATCATGCTCATATTCAATGCAAACATCATCATCATAGGAGGAATATGATGAGTTTCTTCCCTTTCATTAGATGGAACTTCATCTCTAGGTGGGACTCCTTGTCCGGGCACCGTGTTAGAGCCAAAACGCTTAAGCTCTAGTGCCGCCAATCTTTTATCTACCCTTACCAAGTCCTCATTCAGGGCTTTCAAAATTTTAATTAGCTCAGGGTAAGTACTCGTGTTGCTGCCCTGGTTAGACATCACAAATAAACAAACAAAGAACTATGTGAAAGGGTTAGTAGAAAAATATAAACAGACTCACAAGTGTATCACTCACACTCCCTCTCTAATTGATATGTTATGCTTGTTGTTTCAATCCGCGTTGGGCAAATCAATACTCAAGCTAGGACTTAGAAAACACAAGGCATATAATATCAAAAGATCAAGAACTATATGAATGAAACAAGAAACAAGGCTGGGAGTACTCGACAAGGGCAAAGAGCCCTCTTGAAACTATATGATGAGAACCCTCTTGAAACTTGCAAAGATCAACTTGGAAATGGAAATTCAATACCAATGCTCAATGATTAGCACTCGACACAAGCAATGTAGATACTGATTTTGTGGAAAAGACAAGAAAGAATCAACATTTGATCAATTTACATCTTTTGATTGTAACCCCAAGTAAGGATGTTGAAGTTGCAAGGTAGGGCTTTCAAGGTTGTGTTTAGGAGGTAATGTGGATTGGTCTAGGGCTGATTTCAACACCAATGTAGTCCCTTGATGATTCTTGCAATAGGTAAACAAAGAGCTCCCAAAAGAACACCAAACAACAACTTTCTCTTCTTTTTCTTTTGAATTTTCGGATCTGAATTTTTTTTTTCAATCTGTATACAGCAGCTCTAAGTGCAAGAAATCAAGTAAAATATGAGGGAATTTCGAAATTAAAGGTGTGCAAAATTAAAATTCAGCCATAGAGATAGATATAGGTGAGGGTTTTGGCTAAACTTGGTAATTAGGTTTCTATCTTTTTATCTTATGAACTTGTATAGATATAATGAATTTATCTCCTATTTATCATGCCAATTCAGCAATAATAATGTATATAGGAAGATAAGATGCCAAATAGATAGATAGATCAAAGATAGAATGGATATATCAAAACATAGAAAATTTATGGTTAGGCTTTCCTTTTGCCGATTTGGGGTTGTGCAACAAGGAAACTGCACTAGGCGAATCTTCACTTGCTTGAAGGATTGGTCGCGGCTGGCTGCGTGTTTAGGGCTAGGAGCAACCACAACAATCACAAACAAAAAGCTTTGTAAAAATCAAAATCAAGAACAAGAAGTAAAAGACCAAAAATTGAAACAAGACTCTATTTTTGTGGGGGTTTTGTGTTTTTATGACGAACAAAAAGAAAGACACAACTTTTGATGTCGATAAGATAAGCTCTGATGCCAATTTGATACGGGGTAAGTCGTAGGATGGCCCGATCTTCGACAATCAAGACTCAAATTCAAGAATAGAATCAAGAACAATGTAAGAACAAGAAAGACGCAGCAACAAAGACTCGAAATTGAATTGAAAAGACTCGATAGATTGGTGAGTCGATCTATATAGAACAAGATGAAGACCTAGGCTTCCGTAGAAGGTAGGAACCAACACCAATGACTATATAACCCGCCTCTACAACCCTACACAACCAAGCGGACAACTTGGAAGCACAAGGAGGGGATTACCAAACCTTGCGAGATTGACAAACTCAAGGCAAACCAAGCGGAAACGATACCAAGTTTGCAATCGATGAGCCTAGCTACGAATCGATCGACTTGCACTCAATGTGTTTCACACAAAAGAGAGAATTTTCAATCAAAGTTGTACGTAAGTTCTGAACAAGGGGAACACCTCTTCTTATAACCTAGGAGGCTGATTTTCTAAAGAAATAATAAATAAAATAATAAATCCCTAAATTACTAAAACTAACTTAAGTAAAGAAGGTTACTAAAAATAGCAAAAGAGGTCCAACACTTTGCCATTTTCGACCAAAACAGTGACAGTTGCAAAGATGGTGATTTTCGGCCAAGGTCTAGGTCGAATCTGGAAACACCTTCAACAGCAAAGTTGTAGATCTTTTCGTCCTCGTTCCAACAAGGTATGGCAAGACTCAATCCGATAAATATAGACTCCGAACGACCCATTTTACGAAGACATCGAAAAGTTGTCAAATATGCTGAGCGAATCTAAAAACGTCAAGCTTGCACCTTTGAACCTTCTCCCATGGTGGAGTCTTCTTCTTCCTCTTGAGGATGAAATCATTCTCACGAGCTCGAGCCATAGCTCCATCCCCAAGTATGATAGGTGTGTCCGGAGGTGTCTTGGATGGTCCCGCATCAGAAATGTTTGAGCACAAGATAGCAAAAGCATGCCACGATCTGAACCAAAAAGAGGGAAAAAAAGAAAGAATTGAAAGTTGAAACCCAAAGAAATAATTGAAAGAGGAAAAAAGAAATAATTTGGTTGTTCATCCTATCATCACAAGGACAAAAATAGCCTTACCGTGTTTAGAAACAGGAGCCATAACAATGCCACTGTTGGCTGACCGCCACCAGATCCGGAACCGCAGCCACCTGCTGACACCGCATCTACCAGCGCCAGAACAACCGCCGCCACCGGAGCCGTAGCCACCAGCGTTAGGACCAGCGCTGCAACCAGATCGGGAACCGCAGCCACCAGCGCCGACACCGCAGCCACCAACGCCATCTCACTTCGTCGTTCGTGTTGTCGCCGATCGCCCTCCTTTGATGGGGAGTCCAGATCAACCCTTAAATTTCGACTTGAGAATTTCGAATTCACCTTAGACAAAGATTTGAACTCTTTTTCTTGTTCTTGAGGCTTCTCTTTTTTGTTCTTGAGGTGCTCTGGCGGCAGTGGTTTTTATTTTTTAGGGTTGAAGACTTGTAGAGTCTCCTCCTTGAAAGAATAAGCCTCCCATCTTCTGACAGTTATTTACCGATTTTAGAGAATCTCCTTAAAAAAAATCTTATTTAATTAAGTTTCTTTTATTTTTCAATTTTGCCACATAGGAGCCAATTAATTGATGTTTAAGTTAATTGCTTAGCAATTAATTACTAGTTTAATTACTAAAATTCAATATTTTTTTTGAATCGAAATAAACAATTAACTGCTTGCACTTAATTGTAACTAGTTCTTTTCCCAAACCATGTTCGGGTTTGTTTTCATAATATTTTCGATGGAGTTTGACTAACCATACAAAATACCCGATACGGAGTACATATCAATTTCCCACTAACATAGCTTTTTGCTCATTCTCTTCACTGTGCCATTGTTCAGAATCTTCAGTTGTCATGATGAAGTTTTTTCTCGAGACAATCAATACTTCGAATTTGACAAAGAATAGTAGATCGATCGCTTTCACATTTCTTTTGGCATTGTAGTTTTTGACCTAACTTTCTATGTTACACATTATGTTACACCTTTCAAATCGATCTAAATTATTTGAGAAAAAAGATAATGTAGGTTTAAATGTCTAAACTCTATAGAACTAAAGTATTAAAATCTTGAATGAAGTTGATGAAAACGTGAATTCGAGTGTTCCTTGGCTATTAACTATGAAATGTTTTATTAGGACAAAGAAAATCCCTTTATGTGGGTGAAGATCTCTACTTCTTTCCTGGTCATTGAGCATGGAAGGGAGAGCACATAAATCTGGTTACCTAAAGACAATTAAATAACATAGTTTGAGTTGTTTTGGGGATTTATGGTCCCAAGTCTTGTTAATAGAAAGAAGGATTTGTTTACAGATTGGTTGGGGTTTAGGATAGTTTCATGGGTTTGGAGTGGACAAATTGTTGGTTTGGTGGGAGTTAAGCCTTCCTGGCTCTTAGGCCTTGGTGGGTTTGGTGTTTCTTCGTGGTTGTTAAGCATGGAAGGTGCTACACCCATTGTTGATTTCTCAGTACACATTGCATTGCTGAATTTGCTTGTCAAATTAATATCATCCTCTTTGTTTCTTATACTACTTTTTTTGTTTCCTGTATATCAAGGGTAACTTAAAATTGACAGTAATATCGTGAGATGAGATGCAATGGTTGTAGAGTTTAGGCCAATGGTGATGGTAGTGCAAAAAAAACATGGGCCTTATGTTTTGATTCTGAGTATCGGTGTTGATATACGACCTTGCTAGGTTGGCGGATGATAAATTTATTGCAAGTCTAGTGGCAGGGGAGTCTTCTAGGTTGTTAAGCTTTAGCAACTTGGGCAACTCTTCCTGGCTGTTAAGCATGGAAGATTGGTTGCATGTTAGTATTAATGTATCTGCGGAGACAATGTTTTTGCTCTTCGATGTCCCGACTGTTGAATTCTCCTACTGGTTGCATGAATTACATGTAGTTGTGAACACATGATGAGGATATATGGGTTGTGCAGTTACAGAAATTGTTTTTGGTTGTTACCAAAGGCACACATGATGACAATTCTAACATTCTTAATGGAGGGCCTATTATTATCCTTTAACATTTTGATAAAGATGCAATGGGTGTAGTAATATCTAATAGTTTGGGCTTGGAGATAACAAGATCTCATGTAGGTGGACTTAGTAATAAGATGGGTGGGCAAAAGCTGTAAAACCAACCTAGACCAAATTATGCCAAAAATAAGGTAAGATTTATCAAGGAAAGCAGCCTCATTGTGGGGTTTCCACTCATGTGTTATATATATTTTTTATTAGATTGGGAGGCTTGGTTGATGTTCCAAAGAAAAAGTACCTCAGAGAATGTTTTTGGAGAATTTGGTCAAAGATTTGAGTGGGTCAGACTCTGCTAAATCACCACTTAACAACATCTTTTCGGATAAGGATACACAACTATCGATCTTCCTGAAGAGGGGACAGAGAAAGCGGGCCTGCCAACGCCAAATGAACAACCTTATTCACCACTGTGTTGATCTCGTGGAAAGCATGCGAGATGATCGGTTTTAATATATGTATATAGATTCCAAAAAATCAGCTCTTAAGTACACTCTTGTGTATAAAATCATCATTTAAACTGAGAATTCTAAGGGCCCGTTTGGTTCATTAAAAACAAACCCAACAAACACTTTATTAGTGTTAGGCTAAAACAAAAATGTTTGTTTCAAGGCCTCAAAGGTAACAAAGTGTTTTAGGCCTCAAACAATTCGGCCCAGTTTGTTACCCTCGATTTTTTGGGGGTTTTGCTTGCGTCTCTCAGTCGCTCTCCCCAACAGGCCAACACCATCGTCCCTCCGATCTCTGTCTCGCCGACCGAATCCAATCTCTGTCTCGTCGACCGAAAGCTACTCCGATCTCTGTCTCGCTCATCGATAGGGATGGCAATGGGTCGGGTGGTGGGTGGATGGACCCCCATTTCACCCGACCCACCATGGGTGACCCATTTTCCCACCCATCACCCCACCCATATCCACTTCACCCATATCCATCGGGTGATCGGGTGAAATGGGTGAGATATGGGTGAAATGTGGGTGATTTTCCCTAAATGCATGTAATTGAATTCCAATAAATTTGGTACACAAAACACCGTATAAAATATGATTATATTACACATTTAAGTCTTAAACACATACATAAGTCTTAAAGACATACAATAAGTCTTAAACAACACATGCCGCAAGTCTTAAACACATATCATAAGTCTAAAACATACGGAAAAATAATAGTCCGACTTGAATCTGAATCGCCTTGGATGAACGTCAACATAGACCACGAGAGGATAAAGGGAAGCTGGGAACTTTGGGAAGAGAAATTAGGGTTTACAAAAGTGTATATATTTTTTTTATATAAAATATATATTTTTTTTTATATAAAAAATATATATTTTATACGGGTCGGGTCGGGTGGCGGGTGGTGGGTCGAGTGGTGGATCGGGTGCGGGTGGAGAAAAACATCAGCCCACCCGACCCACCACCCATATCCACTTCACCCACATCCACTTTCCACCCGCTTTTTTTCGGGTTTTCACCCACTTTTTCGGGTCGGGTGATTCGGGTTCGGGTCGGGTGCGGGTGAAATTGCCATCCCTACTCATCGATTGCACCACCGTCCCTCCAATCTCTGTCTCGCTCGTCGTCATACCTTGGTGTCGTTCTCCTATCTTCAATCTTGTTCGGTGAGTCTTTAGCCCTAATTTCGCCTTCAATTGATGCAATTTCTACCTTCAATTCGAGGGAACCTCTTTCCTTGTGCTTTTCCTTCGGTTTTTCTTTCAAATCTACTGCCCTAATTTGCAGCGGCTCTTTCTGGCAATTCAACGGCTGATTATCAACATCATTTTGCTCTCCCGTCTTCAAGGTACTCTCCCTCTCCCTCTCTCTGTTTTGGACAAACGAAGAGGACGCAACACTAATTGGCGCCTTATTGGACCTATCTCGTGATCCAAAGTGGAAAGGCGATAGTGGGTTTAAGAGTGGCTTTATGGGCAAGTTGGAGGAGATGATCCTAAAAAAACTTCCTCATTGTGGCTTGAAGGCTGAGCCTCATATTGACTCAAGACTGAAGCACTGGTCAGAGAAATACTCAGCAATGGCTGAAATGCTTGGCATCTCTGGGTTTGGATGGGATAGTGAGAAGAAGATGTTGCAAGTAGAAAGAAGTGTTTATGAAGAATGGATCAAGGTAACTCGTGATACTTGTACTTTTCAGCATTGTTTACTTCTCTATCGTTTTTCTTAAAAGAAATATTGAACCCTCTTTTAACATGATTATTTAGACTCATAAAAAAGCAAAAGGGTTGTACGGAGTACCATTCCCACATTATGAAATGCTTGCTGAAATTTATGGGAAAGATAGAGCTACAGGAGAAGCAAGTGAGTCTTTTGAGAAAGATGTCCATGACATAGACATTGAGATTACCCGTGAGTCTCTTGCAATCGATATTGATGAAGACTTTGATATTGAGGCTGAAATCGAATCTGGTGCAAGCGGTGCAAGTAGCGCAAGCGGTGCAAGTGATTCAAGGAAAAGGAACTCTCTTCGATCTCAAGCGAGAGTGGGAAAGAAATTGAAGGGATTGACAAAGAAAAATGATGAAGTTGGGAATTTGGCTTCTGCTATAGGCTTAGTCAGTTCATCATTTGAAAAGGTTTTTCAGGAGATGAATTCAAGTTTAGTTGCAATGGCCCAAGCATGGACCAATGAAGATGAGAGGAAGAAAATTTTGGACGGTGAAAGCAATAAAGTATTGGATGAGGTTTTTAAGCTGGATGTGCTATCTCCATCAAATGCTTTAGAGGTAAACTTGTAATTGTAATTATTCTTTATTTTTGTTTCATTAAAAAACTTATTTATGATACAAAACTGAATTATTTAAATAAATAGGTAGCAACAATTTTGATGGGCGAAGAGCACAAACTTCGGATTTTCTTCCAGGCAAATGCAACATAGCAATATGTTTCAGATCTTCTCAAAAGGAGAAACAACTGAGAATTTGAAGTGATTATGCGTTTAGGGCTCGAGAAGTGATTATGAATTTGAAGTGATATTCTGTTGGGTATTGTCTTTAACTTCTGGTTTGTGTTGTCTTAACTTCTGTTAACTTCTGGTGTGTATTGTCTTGACTTTTGTTAACTTCTGTTAGCTTCTGGTGTGTATTATCTTTACTTCTGTTAACTTCTGGTGTGTATGTCTTAACTTCTGTTAACTTCTGGTGTGTATGTCTTAACTTCTGTTAACTTTTGGTGTGTGTCTTAACTTCTGTTAATTTCTGGTGTGTATTGTCTTAACTTCTGTTAACTTCTAGTGTGTATGTCTTAACTTCGGTTAACTTCTGGTGTGTATTGTCTTAACTTCTGTTAACTTTTGGTATGTACTGTCTTAACTTTTGTTAACTTCTGGTGTGTATTGTCAAAACTGAGCTTTTATAGATCTCCAAGTTAGCGTTGATGATCATTACTTTCACAAATTAAAAACGACAAATATTATGATTTATGAGAGGATTAAACATATCCCTTTCCTAAATCAATTCAACCAAACATTAAAAAATATAATAGAAAATTCAATGATTCACCTTTTTTTAAGTCAACCAAACAAAAATACAATCAAACACTAATCTTTTCTTTTCTCTTCCCATAAAACATTTCCTTTCCCTAGCTCTAATCAAACGGGCCCTAAGAAAGCACCATTTGAAAGTAGGGTGTCACTATATATACACCGCAAATCCGGATTAAGGATTTGCACGTCCTTAAGGGCGTGCAAGTCTGGGACGGTGCACGTCCACTAGTAGACCATTTGCACGTCCTTAACAACGTGTATGCACGTCCTTCAAGACGTGCAATATATATATGTTGAAATATTTTCCAACGGTGAGAAGTGTTGGAAATCTATCCAACGGTGAGAAGTGTTGGAAATCTATTTCCAAGGGTTAAGACCGCTGGGAGCTCGGGAGGATTTTAATGAACATTTCCAAGGATTTCCAAGTGTTGGAAATCTATCCAACGGCGAGAAGTGTTAAATATACATTAAAAACAAACAATTAATTAGTTCCGGAAGCTGCAGGTGAAAAAAATCCTTAGTTTGTTTTGATTGTGGTAGAACATGTACATATTCTAATTAATTATTTTTATTAAGCATCTAATAGGTTATAGGTGTATATATATAGGGTAAGGTTCAGATGAAATGAAAAATAAGGTGAAGTGATGAAATGAATGAATATGGTGTCATATATAAATATCATGTTATTTTTAAATGAATATATGAATATTAGGTTCTTTGAATATGAATATAATGTAAAAATAAGTATACGGATATGATATTATTTATACTTACATAATATGAAATGAATATTAGGTTCTTTGAATATGAAGAGGTTGACGGTAAAAGATCGATTTTTTAGAATTTTCAACGGTTGGATCTTTCCAACACTTCAAATCATTGGAGATTACCACGCTAAAAACTCTTGGAAAGATTTCCAAGGACGATTTTAGCAACGGTGGAATAAACGTTGGAATTTCCAAGGGCTTTAGCTAAAAACATTGAAAATTACAACCTTCATCACCCTTGGAATAGCAACAGTGTGCACTATTGCACGTCCCGTTTTTAAAAAAAAATAAAAACGTGCATGCACGTCCGGGCTCGGGTGGCTCTCACCCCACTTGCACGTCCTTAAGGACGTGGGGATTTGCGGTCTATATAAGGACGTGGGGATTTGCGGTCTATATAGCCGAAACGTGAAAGTAATTGAAACATAGATGTAATTACTATCCCACCATTTATATTTTATAACACCTGCACGACGTCGTTTAAGGCGTATGAGTAATGAACAGTAGAAGTAGAAGTAGAAGTAGAAACAAACCAAATCGAAGCTGAAAAATCTCTCGCACGTTTGGAGAGATTATCCGTGGCGACTGTTAATGGCGGAGGAGGAGATGAACGGAGAAACAGGGACAAAAGTGAGATGGTTGATCGAGAAAGCCACCAACTCAACGGAGTCCGAGGTCGATCCTCGCCTCCTCAAAGCCATCAAAATCACAGTTCGTTATTCGGAATCGGAGCTTCGAGTCGCCTCCCAAACCCTAATGGCTCTCATGAAGCACAAGCACTCTCAGGTTCCCTTCTGCAATCTCATTTTTTCTCTCAGATTCACGCAATTATATTTTCATTTGATAATTTGTTATATAATTTGAGTTGCGTCTGAAATCTTGGAATTTATGTGCGATATATTTGCAATTATGTTGAAATTACAGGTTCGATACCTCTCGCTGTTGATAATTGATGTGTTATTTATGCGATCTAAGCTGTTTAGAACCCTAATTGTTCAGAACTTGGATCAACTGGTAAGTTTGAGCGTTGGATTCAGAAGGACACATCCCCTCCCACCTCCTTCTTCTGTCGCAACTGTTTTGCGTGCGAAGGCCATTGAATTTCTTGAAAAATGGAACGAGACATATGGAATCCATTATAGGCAGCTCAGGCTAGGGGTTGATTATCTTAAGAACACTCTCAGGTTCCAATTCCCTAACCTACAGGCCAATGCTGCAAGGGTTCAGCAGGAGAGGAAAGAAAGGGAAATGAGGACGAAGGAGATCTTGAGGAAGAAGTTTGAAATGTTGAAGGACAGCTTTTTGTCGGTTAAGGAGGAGATAAAATCGACCATCGATGAGATTGGGGAATGTTTAGAGATCCTGAGGGCAGAAGATGATAGTATGCCATCTGATTTCCCCCTAGACGATGAAGATGTTGAAGAGTTTCATAGCAATGAGCTGCGGCAGCTTCGCCTTGCATCCCTAAATGAAGTTGAAAAGGTTCAAGAAAACAATGACAATAAGGTGGTTTTTGATGTTCTAAGAGAGTTGTACAAACTCCTAGTGACAAAGCATTTGGTTACAGTTCAACAATGGTTCTCTGTTCTTATAAGAGTTGAAGTGGATGACAACCGATTGAGAGATTCTATGTTAAAAGAATTTATTGATGTCAGAAACCAGATTATAGGAGCTAAGAAGAAATGTGAGGAAACAGGCCTTGAATTTTCTGATCCTAGAGGCGAGGAGGACGAAGTTATATGGGAGGAATGCGTGATTGGATCAACTGATGTAGGGGATTCCATTCAAATGGAAGAGTTTGGAAACAATATTGAAGTGCCATCTACTTCTAAACCAGTCTCAAATAACATTGTCAATGAGAGTAGTTCTAAGGGTTTGAGTTGCAAGGTTGAAAATGTTAACAAACCTCCTCCTTCCAAGGGCTCTGTCTCTTTGAGGGATCAGCTTTTGGCTGAAGCTCCAGTTTTGAAGTGGGGTACTTTCTTGGATCTATGGGGTGCGAAGAGAGATGCCATGGCTAACCAGAGAGGATTGGAGCTCGATGGCCATTGGGGTAGGGTAGATTATGATGCAGTTATTCCAGCTGAGAAAATTGCAGAACTGAATGTCTATGCTACTGTGTACAAAGAGGAGGATGTTGAGATACAGCCATGCCGTGCACCTCTGAGAAAGAGTGGTCTTTGTCAGAGAAAAGATTTGCGAGTTTGCCCTTTTCATGGGCCCATTGTACCCCGTGACGATGAAGGCAAACCTATTGATCATGATGGCGATGCTCTTGGACATGAGCACTATAATAGACAGCCCAAGGAAGAACACCCTTCAATAGATCAATATCCTGACATGAAAAGTGGTCTCATGGAGCAGCTTGCTAAGCAGGCTGTGAAAAATGTGCGACAAAAAGATAAAGACGAAATGAGGAAGAGGGAGGATGATAGGAAGTTGCTAAAGCGTGCAAAACATGCCATGGTTCGAGAACATAATGAAGCTGTCCTGCGCAAGGCTTCATTAGCTTCAACTTCAAGATCTTCAGCAGTAGGAGAGGATATTGATGCAATTGATGGAGGGAGACCTACAGCAAAGAACAAGAGGGCGACCCTTGCCTCTATGCTTCGAAAGAAGGTGACAGCAAAAGATAGGTTAGCAGAAAGACTCCTGAGTTCCCGGGCAAGAGATGCAACAGTTAGACAGCTTACTCAAGCGGATGATATCAGTTACAGAGAAGCATTTCCAAATCAGTGGTAGAGTTATCAGTAATTTGGGCTTGTTAAGGAATATGGGTTCAGCAGGATGCTAATATCGCGAGGAATGACAGCGTACATAATTTATGATTCACAGAAGAGGAGACAATCGGTGTTGAAGATTTGAATCATTACTTGGTATGCATATTAAGTGGAATCTAGAAGTTAACTTGAAGATGGCACATTTGTAAAGGTACATACATGATCTTTCTTATACTCAAGATAAGTTATTCGACTCTCCTTGTCTGATGACCATTGGAAATGCATTTTCTTCTCTTAGGCTGATCTTTGTTGTTGCCTCTATAGTAACCTCATGAGTCATGAATGACCCATTATGTATAATTTGCTCATTCTCATGATAGCAAATAAAAGCAATATACTGGAGCTATTTTTTAGTGGTCCTTGGACATTGATGGCGTTTCGTAGTGTTAGTATTAATGTGTGAAATATGGAAGGGGCCTAACTGCCAAATACTACCACTCACATAAGATTACAATGTTACTCAAAACAAAAGAGGTGCCAAAAACTGCTATAATGAGCCCTGCCATTCCTTAAAAAACAGCAGAAAACAAACCAGAACCTTTCAAAAAACATCAAAAATAATTTAAAGAAAACAAACCAGAACTTTCCAAAAATCATTGCTTGCAATTGGATTGATGTTGTGTGTTTGGACTGCGAGAAGGAGGTGATTTTTGGGGTTGGTCATTCGTGCTTCTGGGATCGACGATGTTGTTGCGTGCTGCTGCTACTGCTACTGCCTATGCTTATCCTTCCGAGGATCGACGGTGTTGCTGTTGCCTGTCCTATCCATGTCCGGGTTGCCTATCCCTGTTTGTGTCTCTTACTCTGTTATAACATGAAACGCACTGGTATGGAGAAAGGGAAAAAAACTATGGTGGCTGTAGTTTCTGAGCCCCAATTGATTACCTCCCGAAAGGGTTCACAACCATGTCATGGTAACGAAGGTCCTGAGGGATTTAAACACCCATATGATGGAAGCAAAACCGCTCTGAAAAGCAAGGGAAGAAAAAAGCCTAAGAAGATGACCATCGACTATGAGAAGCTGAGGGCTTTAAAAGCTAAAGTCATCTTAGATTCTTAGTCTCTGCGCTCGGTAATGGTTGTAAGGTGTTGGTGGATCAACTTTGTACTAGTGTTCAAGGCTTCAAGCGTATCAGATTTGGAATGCAGTGTTGTATGAACTTGTTCACTTGTAATATGTTTGATTTGAAAGTGCTAGATCCAATTATATTTCTATTTGAATGAAACTCTAAATGGTTTAATACTGTTAGAACTAATTAAGCTAGTCAACACACCGTATATATTATTGGAATCTAAGCTTAGGGATCTTGTGCCAACCCCACAATTTGAATTTGAAAATATATGGATATAGAGGGCGGATTTTCGCAATATTGCAAGCAATCCTAGCATCTATCATGTTTTGGCTCGTCATGTTTCAAGTACAGTTCAAAACAAAGATTCTCAAGAAAAAAGCAAAACAAAGATTCTCAAGAAAAAAGCAAAATAGTGAAACAAGAAAACGTTAGACAATATTTTTCAACAACTAAAAGAGGCTATGGACAACCTGGTTGGCTGGTAGAAATACAAACACAGAACGCACAAAAAAATACCCAATAGCGAGCAAAAACAAAACAAAGTTAACAAATTCAAACACATCTTACTTCAATTGAGTAACAATTACCACAAGTGAAGGGCCTGATCATTGAGGAAGAAAATATCTAAAACAAAATAGAACATGACTTCGAGGAGAGCTTCAAACAGGATCAGATCAATGACTCCCTCATGAGGGAGTACTTAGAACTTGTCACACCCTCCATTACTGAGGAAGAAAACAATTTTCTCACTCATCAACCAACTAATGATGAAATCTAACAGGCAGTTGCGCGTGCCTTGGAAATAACAAGTCTCTTGGTCCAGATGGAATAACCGTAGAATTTTACAAAAAATACTAGGACATAATGGCTCCATCAATAATTCGAGCAGTTAAGGTGTTCTTCCACTCTGAAAAAATTATGTGACAAATAAACCACACATTTATCTCCCTACTCCCTAAATGTGCCAACCCCATAATGACAACACACAATAGGCCTATCAATCTTTGTTCCACTATATGTAAAATCATTTCGAAGATAATTATTGAAATATTAAAAAAAAGGCCATTGAGAAGCTAATCCACCCCTTAGAAATATTGAAAAATCGCAAAGTTTAGGAAGGAGGGGCTTTCGTATCTGATCAAGTCATCCAAGACAATGTACTTATTGCACATAAGATTTTTTATTTTTTCAAAAATCGCAATGTTTAGGAAGGATGGGTAGCGATAAAATTGGACATGGAGAAGGCATACGATAGGGTAGATTGGAAATTTACAAAAGCGATTCTGAAAACACATGGCTTCCATCCAAAATTTATTAACTGGATCCTTGAATGCATCGCTACCGTGTCATTTTCAGACCTTGTAAATAATGTCCCAACAAATCCATTTAAACCCACTAGAAGGTTGCGTGAAGGAGACCCACTTTCCCCTTTCTTATTCATTTTGGGAGCAGAAATATCGGCCCGGAAACTTTTCCTGAAAGCTTTGTCAGGTGAAAGCTTTGTCGAAGGTACGATATCTCTATATACACAATGCATATGATATGAATGCAAAATTAAAAGAGCCTTTTTTGTTTATCAAAAAGAGCCTTTTTTGTGTCAACAACTCCGGTTCATATAGTCCCCCAACCTTCAATTCCCACGATCAGTATAACCACATACAATGGTTTTAGAAGATCAATATACCTCACATCTGAAGAAGGTCATTAACCGTCATAGTAACTGAGTTTGTCCACCTCAAATCCTAAAAAACAAAGAATTCATTTGTCAGGAATTACATTGCAACTAAATACCAGAACCCACGCCGGCCCATGGGCTGTGCGAGGAGTGCAATCGTACGGGGCCTCAAATTTTGGGGCCTCGTACATGTATTATAATATATATGTATATATATAAATTGCATTGTGTGTTAGGTTGGTGCGGTAGAGTAGATGGGAGAGGGGTGCGCTGGTAACGAGAAGGTTGGGAGTTCAAATCCTTGCAACAAGAAATTTGGCTCCCCCCCCCCCCCCAAAACAGTAATTACAAGGGAGCAGCCCATTCCCCTTTAATTATGCCCAACCCTTTCCGATTCTTATTTCCCTACAAAATTACAATAGTGTTCTAATTTTATTTTCTTCATTTTTTTGCCGTCAGAATTCACAATCACAAAGAATACATAGATAAAAGAAAAGAAACCGTAATATAGGTCAATTCAACTTAAATTTTAACTATATTTTTTTGTTAGTTTTTACTTTTTAATTTCTTAGATGATCATAATTATTTTTTTTGTTATTGTTTTGAACCTTTCTACCTTAGAAATCACTAAGTTGGGATTTAAAAAGATAGAATGCATCCTACAAGATTCGAAAGTGGTCATGCCAAGTGCAAAAGAAAAGAGAAATATAGAAAATTGGTTGAAAGTAAAAAAGGAGCTATTCGCTAGTTTGTAGTCCTACAACCAAATGAGTCGATACAGAAGGAGGATGAGCAAAATGTCTTGCAAGAGAATTATGTTATGATTAATAGTGTCGAAAAGAATAGAAACAATGGGACGGAAACTTAAGATGCAAGAAATGTTAGTGTTGGTGTAGAAAAAAGTCAGGAGCAAATGGAAGAAGATGTTGATGTTGAACCTATTGGTGTAGAAGAATCTCTAGAGCCAGGTCTAAATGGTAGCGGAGATGATGTAACACCCCTTTTATAACACGAGGGAATGTCACAGCGCCAGTGATTACTCAGACTTTAATGTCTTTGTAACCACCTTAGGCTTATAGGGACATGCAACCATGCTCCCATAAACAAGATAATAATATTAAATACATAAAAGAAATACAATTAAATCGCGGAAGACTTAAAAATAACTATTTATTAATCTTTCCTCTAAAATTGAGGATTTAAATTTACAACCTGATAACATTACAACGGAAGACTTTTAAATAAAATCAAATAATAAAACTCATATACAATATATCTAGAAATTTAAAAATGTAAATACCATGTTAAAATAACTTAAATGTCTTCTCAACTTCTCTTCATCTTCTCTTCTGAGACTCGACCTAAACCTGCCGTCACAAACAATAGGACGGTTAGTTCGTAAGAACTAGCAAGCGACGGCTCGAAAACTGGGACTACTTTGGATTTAAACTCAGTGACCATGATAAGGTATGAATCTAAACCCAAATGTGATTATTGAGAATATTTTATGTAGGCTTAACATTTTAAGACACGACTCCTGTGACACAGATAATCCAGAAGGATTGAGTAACAAAAGATGCGAGTGACGAGCACTCTTAGGAACCATACTCCGAGTACGAATGGAATATGATACAACGCTACTTGTAATCACCGAAAAAGAAAACACTTTTTAAAGTATTACTTCACTCACTTCCTCAGGTTGAATAGCTTAAACACAAAGTTACACACTTAACACGTTTACGACTTTTATTATAAGTTGAAAGATTTACAACACACACTATTTGTTATAATATGATACCGGACCCGCTCTCACTAGCAGATAGCAGCCTACTACCGGAGGTAGTTTAACATTTGTCTATGGAAATGATGATACCAGCCCCGCTCTCACTAGCAGATAGCAGCCTACTACCGGAGGTAGTTTAACATTTCTCTACGGAAATGTGTTAGTTTCATGAAACCCTTTTTAGACCGGGCACACACAGTCCCGACCTGTTTCCATTATTTTTATTACTTTACATACTGCATTCACTTTACTCAGCATTGATTGACACGTTTTATATGATTGATCTTGATTTAATTGAGTTCCAATCGTAACACACAATCCTCACATTATTACTATTTTATTTAGATATCCTAGGTGATCACACAACACAAAATAACCCATGTTATTTATAGGTAACATGGATGCCAAATGAAATGAAAGCAATTAAAATAAAGGATGGAAGCATCAAAGAAATAACATGTTCCATTCCTAACCAATTAGCATGAAAGGATAAAAATAAATCATGCTTTAAATGACCGGTGGGTAACTATATTATTATTATCTTATTAAGGTCACCCAATTAAACTTGCCAAGTTCAAACTGAACGGTAAATAAATCACACAAGCAGGTGAATTGTAATTTATTTTATTTAACTTGGCAAGCAATCAAAGACAGGAAAACAAACAAGACACGAAGGCACCAATTGAGCAGAAAGGCTCGGAATGTCACTTGCCTGATTCGTCTTGTTGGATTTCGGTACCAACTATGGACTTCAAAGCACTTGGTGACGGGGTTAACGAAGTCGATCTACGAATGAATCAATGCTATCTTCTTTGGAATCTTGACTCATTGTGGATGGGTAAGGATTTGAAGATAACGTTGCGGATTAGAGAGATTACCCGGGTTAGAACAACTTCTAAAACTGCGGGGTAATTTCTGAAATTTTAGAAACTATAATAGGGCATATTTTACAAAAACCGAAAGTGTGGGAGGTTTCGTGTAAATACCCACAAACAGGCCTCAGCCCGACAGCCCCCTCTCGCAGCTTCAACAGTGGTTTTGGGCGATCTTCCGGCGGCCCGTTCTCCTTGCACATAGCTCCGTTTGATGCTTATGACCTATCAAACTGACGAGTGCAAACTCTACTTCAGCGTGGTTGTATTTGTTTTGTCGGAAGGTGAAAGAAAATGTCGAGACAAGTGCCTGAACAGTGTCTGCGATTTAAACAAAACAGGACACGCACACACATGCTTGGTTAGGTAAGTTCGACAACAATTCGACGTCAGTTAGGGACACCGAAAATGGGTCTTTCAAACTTACCACTGCTCATTGATGTGCAAGGTTTCTGTGGAATTGATTCGGGGTCGAAGGCGTTGAGCTATGGCTGCGGAAATGTGGACCAACGCACATGAACTAGATTAGTTTAGAATCCTGACAGACCTTTGAACATACTTTCATAACTCCTTCGTATGAAATCGGAATTAAGAAAAACTGAAAGTTTTGGAAACTAGACTTACCGAGCTTCGTTTTGATATAAAGAACAGGGGATTTGAGCGAAAGACGACGGAGAACGAGGTCCCGCAAGTCGTCACAGTTTTCGCTCAATCCGGAATTTTCCTGGGCACTTGCATCCACCTTGATGCTTCTAAAAATCTTGAATCATTTAGAATTTGACCATGACTTGTGAATAAAAGTTGTAGTACACGGAGTTGTCTTTGAAACGTGCTATCAACGGATAGAGACGACCCATCACAGCCTCCTAGGGACATCCCGCAAGAACCTGTCGACAGTTGCTATAGTCACAAACGCTGCTGTATTTCGGCTTTCATAATTTCCTAATTCCAGATCGGAATTGAATGAACTTAGAGTAAATGGAAAGTAGACTTACAGATCTACGATTTGGTATAAAGAATTTGAAATTCCGTGGAGAAACGAGAGAGAACGAAGGGTCGGAAGTTGCTGCAGAAACCAGTCGACACAGTGGCCTCAATTCGACGCTTGAGGCGGCTGATGTGCTTTGTTCAGAACTGTTTCCGTCGACCGGCTGCCTGGTACCTCTCCTGGGGACTTCCAGGTGCAGTGGTGGTCGACAGCGGTGGTGGAGCAGGTGGCTCCGGCGAACGGGGGAGCGAGAGTGCGTGATATCGAGGGGAATGAGAGATCGTTGGGTTGTTTGTGTGAAGAAAGGTACGATCAGAATGGAGCTAGCGATAGGATTGAGAAATTCTGAATTTCTGTTACGGGAGAGATTCAAGGTAACCGTCAGATACACTCCGAAGATTGAAACTGATCACAAGCAAAATACATCTTCTCATTATTTAATCGAATTCATCGTGATAGGGTTGATTTGGAGCCAAAGTCTTCGGAATTTGTTAAGGAATCTGTTCTATAGCAATTGGGCATCCTTTTAGAATCAAATTTGATAGGAATTGGGTAAATTTTGAGGTAAGTAAAAATCTCTCCGTTTCACAGTGGAACCGAAATAGGAAAAAGAAGGAAACGAGTTCAATGGCCGGTTCGACAAATTTTGTTTTTATGGGTCTAGTTCACTTGGATTGGGAAATAGAAAACTGTCGGTTCAAACCCGTTTTCTATTTATAAGTATGTATATCCGAAGTTTTATTTATTTAAATTAGAAAAGAAATACCCAAAAATACTTTGGGGTATTTCATATCTCCCTCCTTAAAAATAAGTTTCGTCCCGAAACTTGGAAAACGAAAAGAATAGGGAGAAGAGGTATAAAGGAAAGAGAGTATGGTAACATTGATTACGAAAGAAACTAAGAGTTAACGAGCAGAAACTTAGAATTGAATGTGAACGAATCTCTCTTTATTTTGAAATATATGGAATGCTACCTTATAAAATAATTAAGTTACTAATTATGTATATAAATAACTACAAACAAAATGAACTGTTCCGAAAATAATTTGGGGATATAATATAAAGAAAATATTATTATTTGAAAAATAGAAGAAATACCCAAAAATAATTTGGGGTATTTCATTCCTCCCCACTTAAAATAAGTTTCGTCCCGAAACTTTAGAGAAAAGAAAGAACGCCACTTGATTAAGGACGAGAGGGTACTCGAAGAAGTTTCGACTTTCGTGAATGATAAGAGGTACCTAACTTCGTTCCGAAACTTAAGAACAAAAGTAATGGGTAGAAAGGATATAAAGGAATATCTCTTATCGTTAAAACGATTTAGATATGCCTAGTCTCTAAGAGTTAAGAAGTAAACACGGAAGATTGGACACGAGAGAACCACACTTGATGAGAAGAACTAATATCATCAACTCATTCCACACACCTTCATCAGCAGGAGCATCCACGGAGATAGATATAGCTATCGATAAACCTTGAGAGCTCAAAGGATTGGATTTGATTTTTGGAGGTATACTGTTGACTGAATAACTTACGAAATGGAATTGCTTGAAGAGCAAAACAACATAATTACTTCTATTGTAATTAGTTGTTCACCGAACTCATCATGGCTAAAGTCTAAGAATTATTTCTCTTACTACTGCCTCTTAACTTAGGCCTAAGCACGAACGATTGAATTGTTTTACACATTTATTTTATTTTATTTTTATTTCCGCACGTTCGACGATATGTTAAACCTTAACGCAAGTTAGTCAATTCTTATCACACATTGAACATGGTATCCCAGTTTACCCTTGGCTTTCTTCTCAACCCCACTTGGCTTCCTTTTCCAGGTTACCAAATGGTCGCGCGTTGGTTTCGAAGGCAACCACTATAGGCATAACCAGTATCTCATTCAAGTGTGTAACGAGTGCTCCGTATGGAACGAGTTCTTCTTTTGATCTTCTTCGCGTTCGTTGAATAACACGTTGTCCGGTGTTTTATCTTCCTCTTGAGTGCGGACGTGATTTTCAAATTTATTGTTATTATATAATTCTAACGTATTTTACTTTTTATTACTTCAAGTGTTTGACCATGAGAGTTCGGACAAGATTTACATTACACCAAGATTGAGAAAGGAACTGTAGGAGTTACTACTAGGGCATAGACGATGGGGCACAAGTAAGAAATGAGTTTTACTCACTAATCGAGAAGCACCTGGAATAATTAATCAATTGTCACACACACGGTACACCACGAGGATTTCACTACTTTACTGTAGGAATATTGAGTATATTGCATGGACCTCCACCACATACACTTACATTAGAAGGAATAAAGACACAAAGGATAGATGACTTGCCGGAGTTAGGAGTAGTTTAGAATCGATCTCGAGAAGTTGGAATTGAGACATTGAATTTTTTTACACACTAAAATCTTATACAAACTTTACCCACTTACTTTCAAAACCTCTTCGAAATTCAATACTATCTTTCATCATTTTACAATTTTCATAGAATACAAAATTGTCACGTATATGATTATCTTCAAATGTTTTGACGTAAGGTTGGAAACGACACACAAATAATCATATAGTTTCTTAGAATACTATGGGGGTTTATTTAAAATAATCTTTACACACTTGTATACATGAAAGAATACGTTGACGCTTAACACATATCTTTGATAATGAATTATAGTCGAAAAGATTAGACTTGCAATTATTTTTTTATTATTTTTTTTAATAACGTACGAAAAATAAAAGAGGATTTCACCTAAAGATTTTTTTATGATTTATTTCAAGAATTTAATTTTATTAAACTTTATATTTTATGAAAACATTTTGATAAATCAACAAACTTTTTAATGTGCATTATTTTTCAAAGAGATTTGTTAACTTTTACTATAAAACATTAAAAATTATATCTCAAACTTTATACTAAGGATTTAATTAAGAAAATTAATTTGAAAACTCATTTTCGAAAACCATTAGCTCTGATACCACCTTCTGTAACACCCCTTTTATAACACGAGGGAATGTCACAGCGCCAGTGATTACTCAGACTTTAATGTCTTTGTAACCACCTTAGACTTATAGGGACATGCAACCATGCTCCCATAAACAAGATGATAATATTAAATACATAAAAGAAATACAATTAAATCGCGGAAGACTTAAAAATAACTATTTATTAATCTTTCCTCTAAAATTGAGGATTTAAATTTACAACCTGATAACATTACAGCGGAAGACTTTTAAATAAAATCAAATAATAAAACTCATATACAATATATCTAGAAATTTAAAAATGTAAATACCATGTTAAAATAACTTAAATGTCTTCTCAACTTCTCTTCATCTTCTCTTCTGAGACTCGACCTAAACCTGCCGTCACAAACAATAGGACGGTTAGTTCGTAAGAACTAGCAAGCGACGGCTCGAAAACTGGGACTACTTTGGATTTAAACTCAGTGACCATGATAAGGTATGAATCTAAACCCAAATGTGATTATTGAGAATATTTTATGTAGGCTTAACATTTTAAAACACGACTCCTGTGACACAGATAATCCAGAAGGATTGAGTAACAAAAGATGCGAGTGACGAGCACTCTTAGGAACCATACTCCGAGTACGAATGGAATATGATACAACACTACTTGTAATCACCGAAAAAGAAAACACTTTTTAAAGTATTACTTCACTCACTTCCTCACGTTGAATAGCTTAAACACAAAGTTACACACTTAACACGTTTACGACTTTTATTATAAGTTGAAAGATTTACAACACACACTATTTGTTATAATATGATACCGGCCCCGCTCTCACTAGCAGATAGCAGCCTACTACCGGAGGTAGTTTAACATTTGTCTATGGAAATGATGATACCGGCCCCGCTCTCACTAGCAGATAGCAGCCTACTACCGGAGGTAGTTTAACATTTCTCTACGGAAATGTGTTAGTTTCATGAAACCCTTTATAGACCGGGCACACACAGTCCCGACCTGTTTCCATTATTTTTATTACTTTACATACTGCATTCACTTTACTCAGCATTGATTGACACGTTTTATATGATTGATCTTGATTTAATTGAGTTCCAATCGTAACACACAATCCTCACATTATTACTATTTTATTTAGATATCCTAGGTGATCACACAACACAAAATAACCCATGTTATTTATAGGTAACATGGATGCCAAATGAAATGAAAGCAATTAAAATAAAGGATGGAAGCATCAAAGAAATAACATGTTCCATTCCTAACCAATTAGCATGAAAGGATAAAAATAAATCATGCTTTAAATGACCGGTGGGTAACTATATTATTATTATCTTATTAAGGTCACCCAATTAAACTTGCCAAGTTCAAACTGAACGGTAAATAAATCAAACAAGCAGGTGAATTGTAATTTATTTTATTTAACTTGGCAAGCAATCAAAGACAGGAAAACAAACAAGACACGAAGGCACCAATTGAGCAGAAAGGCTCGGAATGTCACTTGCCTGATTCGTCTTGTTGGATTTCGGTACCAACTATGGACTTCAAAGCACTTGGTGACGGGGTTAACGAAGTCGATCTACGAATGAATCAATGCTATCTTCTTTGGAATCTTGACTCATTGTGGATGGGTAAGGATTTGAAGATAACGTTGCGGATTAGAGAGATTACCCGGGTTAGAACAACTTCTAAAACTGCGGGGTAATTTCTGAAATTTTAGAAACTATAATAGGGCATATTTTACAAAAACTGAAAGTGTGGGAGGTTTCGTGTAAGTACCCACAAACAGGCCTCAGCCCGACAGCCCCCTCTCGCAGCTTCAACAGTGGTTTTGGGCGATCTTCCGGCGGCCCGTTCTCCTTGCACATAGCTCCGTTTGATGCTTATGACCTATCAAACTGACGAGTGCAAACTCTACTTCAGCGTGGTTGTATTTGTTTTGTCGGAAGGTGAAAGAAAATGTCGAGACAAGTGCCTGAACAGTGTCTGCGATTTAAACAAAACAGGACACGCACACACATGCTTGGTTAGGTAAGTTCGACAACAATTCGACGTCAGTTAGGGACACCGAAAATGGGTCTTTCAAACTTACCACTGCTCATTGATGTGCAAGGTTTCTGTGGAATTGATTCGGGGTCGAAGGCGTTGAGCTATGGCTGCGGAAATGTGGACCAACGCACATGAACTAGATTAGTTTAGAATCCTGACAGACCTTTGAACATACTTTCATAACTCCTTCGTATGAAATCGGAATTAAGAAAAACTGAAAGTTTTGGAAACTAGACTTACCGAGCTTCGTTTTGATATAAAGAACAGGGGATTTGAGCGAAAGACGACGGAGAACGAGGTCCCGCAAGTCGTCACAGTTTTCGCTCAATCCGGAATTTTCCTGGGCACTTGCATCCACCTTGATGCTTCTAAAAATCTTGAATCATTTAGAATTTGACCATGACTTGTGAATAAAAGTTGTAGTACACGGAGTTGTCTTTGAAACGTGCTATCAACGGATAGAGACGACCCATCACAGCCTCCTAGGGACATCCCGCAAGAACCTGTCGACAGTTGCTATAGTCACAAACGCTGCTGTATTTCGGCTTTCATAATTTCCTAATTCCAGATCGGAATTGAATGAACTTAGAGTAAATGGAAAGTAGACTTACAGATCTACGATTTGGTATAAAGAATTTGAAATTCCGTGGAGAAACGAGAGAGAACGAAGGGTCGGAAGTTGCTGCAGAAACCAGTCGACACAGTGGCCTCAATTCGACGCTTGAGGCGGCTGATGTGCTTTGTTCAGAACTGTTTCCGTCGACCGGCTGCCTGGTACCTCTCCTGGGGACTTCCAGGTGCAGTGGTGGTCGACAGCGGTGGTGGAGCAGGTGGCTCCGGCGAACGGGGGAGCGAGAGTGCGTGATATCGAGGGGAATGAGAGATCGTTGGGTTGTTTGTGTGAAGAAAGGTACGATCAGAATGGAGCTAGCGATAGGATTGAGAAATTCTGAATTTCTGTTACGGGAGAGATTCAAGGTAACCGTCAGATACACTCCGAAGATTGAAACTGATCACAAGCAAAATACATCTTCTCATTATTTAATCGAATTCATCGTGATAGGGTTGATTTGGAGCCAAAGTCTTCGGAATTTGTTAAGGAATCTGTTCTATAGCAATTGGGCATCCTTTTAGAATCAAATTTGATAGGAATTGGGTAAATTTTGAGGTAAGTAAAAATCTCTCCGTTTCACAGTGGAACCGAAATAGGAAAAAGAAGGAAACGAGTTCAATGGCCGGTTCGACAAATTTTGTTTTTATGGGTCTAGTTCACTTGGATTGGGAAATAGAAAACTGTCGGTTCAAACCCGTTTTCTATTTATAAGTATGTATATCCGAAGTTTTATTTAATTAAATTAGAAAAGAAATACCCAAAAATACTTTGGGGTATTTCAGATGATTTTGGTGACATACCCATCAATATATATGATCCTGAGTGATGGGGTAACCTTGATCCTAAATAGAGGGATTTGTTGGTGAAAAAATGCCCTATAAGAGATTTGTGGTTAGGAAAAGGTCCAAAAGATGCATCAAATAGACGTTTCTATTCAGATTTTTACAACAAGCACCTGCCAAATGGAGGGATGCGTCATTGAGATTGGCTTGTATATTCAAAGGATCTTGACAAAGTATTTTGTTTCTGTTGTAAAGTGTTCAAAAACAAGCAGCAACCTAGCCAATTAGCACATAATGGAGTAAAGGATTAGGGGCATCTTTCTTCTAGTTTGAAAGCACATAAAAGAAGTTCACAGCATATCAATCATATGTTGCTTTGGGTTGAGTTATGTGCAAGGCTGAATAGTAATCAACTGATTGACAGAGTTTTGCAGGACCAACTAAGCAAAGAAACTGAGCATTGGAGGAAAGTATTGCGAAGATTATTCTCAATGGTGAAATATTTAGCTAAACAGAGCTTGGCATTTCGTGGAAGCAACGACAAGATTTATGATGAAAGAAATGGAAACTTTATGGCGTTAGTTGAAATGGTTGCTGAATGGGATTCTACTTTGAAAGGAGCATATTCGGAGGAAACAAAATCATGAAATGCAGTTCCATTATATGAGTCACAAGATCCAAAATGAGCTGATACTATTCATAGCTTCTGAAATTAAAGGTGCACTTCTGAAAAAAAAAATCAAAGAAGCCAAGTACTTCTCAGTAATACTTGATTGTACTCCTGATATCAGCAAGCAAGAGCAGATTACATTGATATTAAGGTATGTAGATGTCTCGACAATCCCGGTAAAGGTGCAAGAGTATTTTTTTTTTGGAGTTTTTGGTTGTGAATGACACTACATGTCAAGGGTTGTTTGAGGAGCTACATAATGTTTTATGCAATCTTGATCTTGACATAGATAATGTGAGAGGGCAGAGCTATGATAATGGATCGAACATGAAAGGAAAACACAAAGGTGTGCAAATAAAAGCTCTTAGACATCAATCCTAGAGCTTTTTATACTCCCTGTGGTTCTCATTCTCTGAATTTGACACTATCAGATGTAGCAAACTCTTCTCGCAAAGCAATAGATTTTTTTTGAGTTGTGCAACGTATCTATACATTGTTTGCAGATTCTACAAAAATGTGGAAGATTTTGAAAGACAATTTGTCTGAAAAAGGCTTCACTTTGAAATCATTGTCAACTACAAGATGGGAAAGCGGAATTGATAGTGTTAAGGCGATATTTACTCAAGCTCTTGAAATAAGAGAAGCCTTATATCAACTTGCTGAAAGTGAGACAGAGCCAAAGGTAAAAAGTGAAGCTACTTGTGTGGCTGAATATGAACTTGGAAGATATGAGTTTATTGTTGGAATGGTTATTTGGTACCACATACTGGCTAAAGTCAATTTCGTTAGTAAGGAATTACAATCCGAAAATTTGCGTATTGATGTGGCCATGGATAGTGTGAAGGCACTAATTGCTTTTTTCAAAGATTATCGAGAAGATGGGTTTGAGAAGGCTTTGAGCCGTGCTAAGGAGATTGCTATTGAGTTGGATATTGATCCTGTGTTTATTGAGAAGAAGAAAAGAAGAACAATCCGTAAGAAGAAACATTTTGATGAGATTGTTACTACCTTTGAGTCATCAGAACCAGCATGTGAAGATTCTGCACAAGAGTCCTTTCGAATTCAATATTTTCTATACCTAATTGATCAAGCAATTGGTTCACTGGAGAGAAGATTTGAGCAATACAAGCAATATAAAGAGACTTTTGGCTTCCTTTTTACAGCAGATAGGTTGAAGTCCTTGGATGCTAAGGAACTAGAAACAAGCTGCAACAATCTTGAGAAGAAGTTGAAGAACGGTCTCATCTCAGACATTGATGGCGAGGAATTATTTAATGAGTTGAAACTTTTACAAAAACATTTACCATAGGAGCATAATGCATCTAGTGAAATACTATCTTTCTTGAAAAAAACAAATTGTTATCCAACTAGTTGTCTAGCATATAGGATTTTATTGACAATTCCTATTACAATTGCATCAGCAGAAATAAGCTTTTCAAAACTCAAAATATTGAAATCTTACTTGCGAACGACCATGAGGCAAGAAATGTTAAATGCTCTGGCTTTGATTTCAATTGAACATGAGTTTTTAGAAAATCTTGACTATGCGAGTTTAATAGATGACTTTGCATCTAACAGTGCTAGAAGATCAGTTTTTCGAAAGTAGTAGCATTGCATTAGATAGATTATCATGTCCTCTGGTAAAAGTTTAGTTTATTTAATGATTCTTTGTAATGACTTTACATCTACGTGAACATCTCTTTTGTATGTTAGTGGATTTGATGGATTATTTTTTTTCCTTTGAATTAGTTAAAAAAAAAAAAGGCATCAACATGTAAGTTGCACAAGGCCTCAAATCCTAATGGAATGGCCCTGCCAGAACCCATTATTTGGTCATTAACTACAGTGGCAGATCTTGAAAATGTTGACTAAGGGGCGAAAAATTACCATAAATTTTTTTCAAGTAAAATGAAACCCTAATTTTTCTTATCCAAAAAATGATCAATATTATGGATATATAACTAGAATAAAAACATAAATCGTGCATGCTTTATTTCATTATTTTCAAATATTTCAATATAACCTCCTAATTTGAAGTTTTTAGGTATAATTATATTATTAAGGCATGAAGTTTAACAAATGATATAATTACGATAAAAGTATATCAGTTTGGTAACTGATGTAAGAAATAATTTACATATGTTCAGACCTGAACATTGAAATGCTTATAACTTTTTTATCAGATATCGGATTTGAGCTTATAATATGTCAAATCGAAACTATCGGCGAGAGGGATATGTATGTTAAATTTTATTTTTGATTGGGGGTGGGGGCAACTGCCACCCCTAGCCCTAAAGAGGATCTGCCTCTGGAAGAAACTATTGTGGTTAGCTTTCCATCATGACTATTGTCTTTTCATTTGAAAAAAAGGGAAAGTAGATGAAAAAATTCCCCAAGAAAAGAAGCAAACAATACAAAGGCATCTAACATTTTACAAATAGAAGGGAAATTGAGCAATATATGAGTCACGAAGTCTCGGTAACTAAATGAAACCCGATTGCTCTTCTTCATCCAACAACCCCGTGGATGGCTCTGTGGGTGATTTGTTTCTGTTTAGACATAGAAGACGTGTTGGCACATATTCTTCCTTGAATTGGGATCACGAAGTCTCGGTAACTAAAGGAATATGTTGTTCTAAGCTTATCAAGCGTTTGAGCTCAAAGTCTCAGTTCGTGTTTCTTGTGCTTTCGGTTGCACTGCCGAATTGGGCTTCACGAGTTCGGTCTTGAGACCGCCTACCGAAAAAGAGGGGAAGATTGAGTTTATGCGGGTTTGAAGATCGACAAGTTCTGTTCTTTGGGTTTTTCGTTAATATGATCTTTCATTTCATTTCAGTCCTTTGTTTGAGGTTTTTAATTTATACTTATCCTTAAACTCATATAATCTTTTTTCCATTAGATTAATACAGTGTTTAACTGGTGCTGATTTTGAGTATAGTTAAATATAAAAAGATATGATTTGTGAATAAAATGAACAATTCAATATACGGAAAAGAACTCAAATCTATATAAACAAAAAGAAGGGGCAAATAAAAGAACACATCGCCATAAGATGATATCATGCCAATGAATATGTGACCTATAGGTATTAGACACAAGTCCTTTTCGGTTGAATCATTCTGGAATGATTCATAAAATCATGTCTATTAAACTGAGAATCACATACAATACAATTATGAACTTTATTGTAAATTAAAAAAAAATTAAATGTTGGGCACTAGTTTGTGATCGAGATAAATGAGTAGGGTATATATATGATCCGCCTTCTAAAACTCTCTTATACTCCGTATATTAACCAAAGTTATGCACTTGTCTTGGACCAAACAAGTTACAGCCTACAGGAGAAGTTTCACCCACCGTGATCGACCGGTGACCAAGCAGGGTAGATCGTTCGCCTCCACAATAAAGACACAGGTAACTCGAAACTTGTAGCTTTGCCTTGGTTATAAAGCCGTGCTCAAAACTTGTAGGTTCACCACCAAAATAAACCGCCTAGCAAGGTACAGCTAGATCCTCATTTATCATCGCACTGATAACAACAACTAAGGTTTGATAGTCCAATTTGACGGATAAACCATTTAAACTTGAAAGGGGTATCTAAGATCCCACATCGGAAACAGTGACAGGAAGACTCAGAGGGAGAACTATAAAATGGTACGGAGGTGCAACCTGCAAATTACTTACCTGGACGGGGTCAAACAGATGGTCAAGATGATCTGTGGCCTGGGCAGGCGACGTCCATTGCACAATGAGGATGGGTGCCTGTCTAACATCTCCCCATGTGGGAGAGTGTACGTCAAAATTTGTGGCAGTGGGGGCTTGCGTTCGCGCAGCCCCCTATCTAATCAGTACTTAAATTTATATCAACGCATCTGATTTAGAAAACCTAAGAATAGACGTTACAAATATGAATGTGGAGGATGTTTTGAGTGTTTTTGAAGTCTTAAAGTGGTGAGCAATGAGCGGAGTACGTAGTCGACCCTTCGGGAACCTCCCTAATTCCTTCAATGAACAAGATCGGAACTTCTGGATCAGCAAAGCTTTCATAATCAAGCGTCAAAGATGTACTTAGCATGGGAAGAAACTATTGTGGTTAGCTTTCCATCATCACTATTGTCTATTGATTTAAAAAAAATGGAAAGTAGATGAGCAATCTCCCCAAGAAAAGAAAAGGCATCTAACATTACAAATAGAAAGCAGGAAACTGAGCAACTCATCAATGGAGTTTACATTCAGCACCCTTTCAAATTCAAGTGCATATAACTGACCTAGATGGGGTCAAACAGGTGATCAGGAAGATCCATTGCACATGATGGATGTGGGCTTGTGTCCGCGTAGTCCCCTCCCATTCACCATTCTAAATTGTGGTTATTGTTTGTCATGTTATACAAATTTGCAATCTCACCAATTCGTAATGCATGTTGGAGTGCAAGGTATTAGGAAAATAATATATATTTATATTATTAGAATTTTATTAGTTATTTCTATTATTTAGGGTTGAATAAGTCAAGGTTGGTTGGAGTAAAACACTCCATCTCTTCCCCCACCTCTCCACGTTAATCTTCTCAAGATTAACCTCCTCATTGTATTGCTCTGTTTATACCTCCTCTGTGAATCAATGGAAAGTGTGTTCATTGACACTAATTCTCAACACAAGGTTGCAGGGGCGGATCCTGGACCGTCATTCCGGGGATACTTGAAGGTAAAATTTTTATCATTCCGAGAATGTTTAAGGGTAAAATAAAAATTCTTTTGTAATTTTTCCCCCGGGTTGGGAATGCTTGACGGAAAATATTAACAAATTAACACTAAAAAAAATTTTTTTTTTTTTTTTTGGGATGCTTGAGCATCCCACCTACAACAAGTAGGTCCGCCCCTGCAAGGTTGTCGAATCTGTTAAATGAAAGCAACCAATCCTAAGATAACTCCACATAGTACTTGTTGAGACTGTAACTCTAGTTTATTACGAATTTATGTGTATTCATGTTATATCATATATAGGCTTTATGGGATTTAGGTGAATGATTCATCCAGGGGGAATAGGTTGGCTTAAGCTAAGGACTACAACTATAGATGAGGTCGGTCAAAAATTCTACTCAAAAGTGTTTTATGAATCTTCTTAATCAGCTAGATATAGTTTGAGTTAATCTTACTGCACCCACAACAACACTTGCAACGTACCAGGTACCTCCAATGAACCAGTAGTGACAATCATCTTGCTTCCTTTTCCACAACCTTTTAATAATCCCATTCAGTGTATCCACCTACTGCGATCATCATCCCAAACATCATCTACGACAAGCAAAAACTTCTTCCTCTTGACCAACTTCTTGATTTCGGTCTGTAGCTGGTTGAGAGTAAAAGTCATCATTTTTTTACCTCACATATAGACCTCAGAATCTACAAAAGACCTTGACTCTTGTCCTTTCCTTGTACCGTTTATCGGTTGCTCTACTCATACACTGATTCTACAAATTTAAATCCTTCCATATGATCTCAAGTAACCTCATCCTGATATCCTTGACTTGATTTGCAATGGAGTTTTTAGAGATGATTGGGTTCGACTTAGAGCAAGAAGTTCATACATTTTTCAGGATCTTGCCTTCCTTTGATAAAGCCATATGAGTTAATTCTCTGTATACAAATTGAGTAGAATTTTTGGTAAAAAAAAATGATATTCATAATAAAATTGGTTCATTAAGTGATAGTCTGTATACAAATTTATAATTTATAAAGTATATATTGTTTTTGGTTCATGGTTGTTAATTTATAGGGTTTTTTAACAGAAAAGTGATTAGGGAAGACTACGCAAGCAATGCGGTCCAGCCTAGAGGATTTCTACCGATGAAAACTTGAAGACCATACTATAGTTAGAGGGGAGTTGTTGAGTTGAGTAGCAAGAAATGAGTAACCCAAAAAAGTCAGACGATCAACTATATAATTCATTTTTCTATAGACATATTGAACCTGAACCTTACTATATTTTGGTAGGTCCAAACGGGAATCTGAGATAATCATCTCAATATCGCAAGGACATTTCTAGTCTCCTCTCAATGCATTAATAACACACAAATTATCTCCCGATCATTCGATTTTGATATATTGAATGTTAAGATTAAGTGTCTCTTTTAATCCATTTTTGATATCTTCAAAAGCTTCTTTGTTCACCCTACCATTAATAATGGGACAACTAAGGTATTTTTCCAGGTCAGTAGAATTAGAGATTTCTCGGGCAATCTTGCAATTGGTTTTTGGTTTGATTCGAATATTCTTCGTTGTTTGAAATGTCGATTGTTAAAAGTTAACCTTTTGCCCAGAAATGCAGCGATGCTGATCTAGTATTTTCTTAATTTTTAAGAAGAGGTTTGGTTAGTTGTTGCAAAAATCATATCATCCGGAAATGGTGATAGTTTGTTCATGGTATTATTTTTGGTCACTTTAAAAAAAAAACCTGAAAAGCAAAGGTATTGTTTCTTGTTCAACCCAGTTTACATCAGCTAATGCACCTCATGGTATTCTTATGATCAATTCAATGGAAAACATAATGATAAAAAACCATTGAGAAATAACTCGTAATGAATTGCCTTTCTGACTGAAAATCTTACCTCCGAATTGAATTTCAAACTGCAAATCTTACCTGATCATAACTTATATTGATTGACCCAAAAACTGTGTTAGTTGTTAGGGTTGATAACCTTTTGACTTCGAACTTGAAGCAGTTTGGCTTGTTCAAAGTGATTGACAAAGCCTCACAGTACTATAGCAGAAACACCAGATCACAATAACTGAACACAAATATCCAACCCAACATGGAAAGAGATTAGAGAGTAGCAACATTACATGGATTTAAAAGCAACAGATCCTGAGCATCTTAAACTTCAAAGAGTTGTCAAATTCATCGTACAAATCAGAAAAACTAGAGAGAATTTCGTCTGCGACAAATTTTTCCTGTTGCTGTTAGATGCTAACAGTAAAATTCTAGCCTATTATTCCAAAGTTCAGAAGATACAAGCTGATGCAATCTACCGTACATGTGCATACATATATGTACTAATGAAGAGTTTAATGCTTGTTGCCCACAAGGCTCTACTTGGCAAGCTTGTCAAGACGACGATCCATTATTGCAGCCACTGTCTCGAGGAAGGTGCGCTCACTCGAGCCTGGAAGAACTGAGTCCAGTGCTTCCTGAACAATCTCCTCAATAATGGATTCCTTCCTCACGGTCTCCCTACACATGATGTTTCCGATGGCAAAAGGGGTAAGCCCTCTCTCCACCCCCTTCTTCAGAAGCATAGTGGATATACGAAGCACACGAGCGCATTCAAGAGGCAAGTCCCACCCGTAGAACATGAGGAGGGCAATATCCTCTTCGGCATCTAGAGATTTGATGTACTCAACGGTTTCTGCAGAGTAAGGCTGACGAGCTTGTGGCCAGTAGAGCCAATCAAATGTGCAATCTTCAAACTGCAAAGGCCACCAAAACTGAGACTTTTAGATCAAACTACATTACTACTAAAACAAGTAGTCATATTACAAACAAGGGCAGATTGAGGTGCATATATTGTAGCATAGTGTAACACTATATTATTCCATAGATAAATGAAAACCTACTCAAATTAAACTATATGAAGACAGCTGAAAGTGCATGTGGATTCATACTGATCAATGTAAAATCATTAATCATAGAAGATAAATAGAATCAACACTTACACTCTCTGGTAGGCAGTAGCCATGATCAATCGGGACCAGAATAGTTCTTCCACTTTTAGACTCCTTAGCCATCAAAATGTTCCCAGCATGCCTGTCCGCATTAGCCAACCTCATATCGAGCACAGAAATCTTATGCACCTCTTCCACCGGAAAAGCACCTGGACCCATATCCTCACAACTTCCATAGTTCTTCACAAATTTCTGCAAGGATCCGATCTTGATGCTCAATCCCTGGGGATTGTTGAACCCCCTATGTAAACACCTCACCAAACCAGTGGGAGGGACCCCGGAAAACCCCATTTCTCCAGACATCGACCTCCTACCATCCTTTGGATGATCCAAAAGGTAAGCTGCAACCTCTCTGAAAGCTCCTTCTCCAACTCTTGTTCCCTTCTTCAAACCCTCGCCATCTAGAGACACAGGTAGCCCGTGAGGATTATTCACAGCCTTAGGTTCCTCGTCTATAGGCTTGAACACTGAAACAAACTCCCTCCCTGTCGAATCCAGCATCAAATAAGCCCCTCCTGAGCCCTCGGCTGATCTGACCGGAGCAAACCCATTTTCTAGGCCCTTGAAGGTTTCCCCTACAAGATCCAATATGGACAAAGGGATTTCAATCTTCTTATTGGTGGTAACAGCTTGCAGCAAGAAATCTGAATTTGGAACTGGGGATTGCACATCAGCTTCAGCATTGTTACCCTGAGCATTCAAGTGTGAAGCATCGATAGACAACTCATAGTTCTTCTCAACAGGCCAGGCACGGATTTTAGCCGATTTCCTAACAAGCAAATGCATCACAGCATCATTGCTCTTACAGATGTCAACAATCCGTTTCTCATCCTCGAGAGGCTCACCGTCACAAATGAGCTCTGGATCGTCTACATCAACCAGCCCCTTCCCCTTCTTAGCTATCTGCTTCTTAACATACCCCACATTCCTACACCTCTCGACATGAAAGGTCAGCTCTTTTCCGCAAACAGTCTTAACCTTGATGAGCTGGAGATCAGATAGCCTAAGAACCAAATGCAAAACATTTCCATGAGAGACGCCATAGTCTCGAATGAGGGAGTTCGTCCGAGAGAGCTCCCTCCCACCACAGACCAGCTTCTGATTCTTCACCACAAATCCTTTAAATGTCTGAATCCTCAGCTTTACAGATTGAATTGAATCTGAACCCAGAATCCTCATAGGAATCATATTTCCCGACACACTCAGATAAATCATAATGGATTCATCGGCGCCCAAATCCAGCGCGCTGTTGAAGTAGTGAGGGGAGAACCTGATTGGTTCATCAATTCGACTAACAGCTAACCCGGCAGACGACATTTTCGCTAAAAATTGGTCGAATTCGAGGCCCTGCGCTTCAATTCAATGAGGAATGTTGCCGAACGGAAACCCTAAAAAGCCCAAACGATCAATGTAATCCCATTTCCTCCTCTCTTTTTTCCCCCTTCTTCCTTTTTCTGATTTTCCTAACCCTTAACCTAAAGGATTAGGAAAAACGCACGCTCTGTCTACAAAGGGTGCAAATTTAAAGGAAAAAGTTGGGGGGAAATTCAAACCCTAGAGGTTCATCTTCACCGTCGGGAAAATCAGTAAAATTGAGAAAACAATCCGATAAGATCCAAACAAAAAAAGACCCAGACGGCGAAATCAGAGGTAATCACGATGAATATCGACACGAATTTGACGGTAGAGACAAATTGGGACCGAACAGGTAAGCAAAAGGCGGAACGGGATCGCTTACCAGAGGCGAGAGTGAGAAATCACAAAAATGAAATTGAAGCTGATGGAAACAAAGGATGAGATGAATTAAGCTCCAATTAGGGGATTCGGGATGAGAAATGGGGATCCAAATTGAAGCCTTTTGGGAGGAGTGGTTTTGGTGTCTGCCGAAGACGAAGAACAAGGAAGAAAATGACGTGGCCGAAGACAATGCGCGTTACCAATTAAAATGGGTGTCGTGCTCCAACCAATCAGAACCTGCGAAGATGACACGTCATATTTTAATCTTTTTTAAAACCATTTAATGCTACTTGCCAATCAAGAAATGGGGATGATGAGAATGATATTTTGAAAATTGAGTAAAGTTATCCCGAAGAGAAACACCCTCTCCTAGATAGCTGGTCCGAGAGGATGATCAGTCACACTGGTACTGAGACACGGTCCAAACTTCTACGGTGGGGAAGCCATATGAAGTTTTACTATGAGCAGATTGTATCCATTGAGAAAAATGGGTTCGATCAATATTTGTTTTTCCGGAGTACCAAAAGCAAGCATGACATCATTATGAACATAAAGACCCCTCTTTCATGGCCACATTTCTTTACGGCTAAGGAATGGGAAATCTTTCTCCTGTTACATGAATCCAATTTTCAGTTCATCCGGGAAAATCCATCTTTTTCGAAAAAGCGTCTTTGTCATTTGATCCAATAGCCTTCCGTTCTAGAGAGAGGGAGTTCTAATCTCTGGCTCCGGCTGCTCACCCCGGCTACGACCGCCCAAATCCGACTTCGGCCGTCCAAACCCGGCTCCGGCCGCTTATGAACTTGTCCTCGCTCTACTCTCCCTTCCCAGACGCGGTCCGTTTCTGGCAAGGGTGTTTGTAAGTTTCCGGCCGCCTGCCTCGGTGTATCTCTCCCTGGTTTTTAGATCCCTCCTCGCACCAGTTGATGTGGACTTTGTCTCGACTCCCCTCCATCTGTTTGGGTGGATTGCTTCACCAATTGCTCCATACCAATTCTCCTTCTCCCTATCTCCGGCTGCGTTGTGATCGTTCTTCGCTTCCAGGTGTACGTCACCGGTTTCTATGTCGAATTCGCCTCATCAACTCGCCCCCGGGGCTCTATCACCGCCTCTCCCCATAATAGGGTCGCCTAGACTCCCCTCCCTCTGGCTGGGTCGATTGGCTCCTCAATTGCCACCAACGAGCCTTCCTACTCTCTGTCGCCGGTTTTCTGGTCGACTTCGTCTCATCACCTCGCCTCCGTGGTTCATCTACTGTCGTTCCCCTTATTGGTCCACCGGGGTCGTTCTCGCCAGCTTAAGGCCTATGTCGCCTTCCATGCTCGTCCTCCGGTGGGGTTCTGTCGCTTCCGTCGGGCCTGCTGCGTGCTGCCCCCTTGGCGTGCTTGTCCTCTCTACTTGCCGTGTACGCTAATCTGTGTGCAGGGTTTGGGAAGACTTGCACTCCAAACCTAAAATATATATTATATATATAAAATAAAATAAAATTTTGATAAACCTTCCGAAAGGGTTTGAATAAATTCCCGAAAGATTTTGACTAAAACTCCGAAAGGGTTGAATAAACTCCGCGAGGTCTGCGAAAACCCAAATTGAAATCGTAATAAATTGATCTCCTAAGACTCTCTATGTTATCTGGAGATCTGCACACATTTTTTGTTGGATTTTCGTTCTTCCTTTATTGGCCCGTTTTTGTTCTTCCTTATGGCATCGGGTCGTTGCTATGGCGTGGTGGCGTTTAGTTCCGAGTTGGGTTGCAGTATCGAGCTTCCTGTATGATCGAGAGGATCGTAGATGTGTTCGTGGTCTTTGAAGATCCCTCATCTAGGTGGGGGCAACGTCGGTGATCCGCACTTTCCCAGGTTCGCCTTTTCCGATGGTGAGTTACTGTTCTCCGCCTTCTCGGCGTCGTGACGCCGTGTGGGTCGTCGACTCTCCTGTGTTCTCGGCATTCGTAGCTCGCCCTGGATCTCCCTCGACTCCTCTGCTGGCGGACGACTTCTTCGGGTTGTTTGGGTTTTTCTCTCATTCGTACTATTTTGTATGCTTTAGTTTGTTGTATTTTGGCGGCTAGTCGGTCTGCCGATTCGTCGACCTCTCGAGTTTCAGATTTTTCTGAACTCGAATTCTTACCTAATAAAAAAAAGAAATGGGGATGATTTTCCGTACACAACTAGGCATGCTAGTAATATAAGTTTTGGTATTTTATAATATTATTTAATAAATTATTTTATGTCATATTATTTCTTAATCTAAATTATATATTTGTAACTGGTAAACCTTGGCATTTAATTTTAATAAATATTATTACGTAATTGTTAATGTCCTAGTTTGGTATCTTATATGAAATTCAAATCATAATTTTATTTGTTAATATTTTTTTGTTGATTATCCATATCATCTTGTAAAAGTTAATTGTTGTATGATGGATTAAACTATTGATGTTGTTTTCACTTCAAAACAAAAATATAAAATTGGTTAGATTGTGTATAGACATATCATATATTTATACGGTCTTTAGGATACACAAAAACTATAAAACAATGTACAAATAGTAAATCTTGATTTTATATGTATCATACTTTGGTTTAAGTTATTTATAAAAAATATTTATATTTTTTGTATGTCTTACATTTTAATTTTTAAGAAATATTATTATAGTTAATTGTTAATGGCAAATATTATGGTATATTTAATGCCCTTTGGTATCTTATACTTGCATTTAATTCAATTCACATTTTATTTTTTCAATATTGTCTCTATTGACTATCTATATCCTCTTCAAATGGTAAAAGTTAATTATTTTATCTTGTATTAAATTGTCAACTTTATTTTTCACTTTTAAACTGAACTATAAAATTGATTGGCTTGACTAAGAAAAAAGTTATACTATTCAACTTTTTTTTTGATAAAAGTGCACTATTCAATTTAATTACTAAGAAAATAATTATAATTTTAAAATCAAACATTATATTTTTTTCGTAGATATCATTATATATAGAATTTCGTAGATAGACGTATAGAGATTAAAATAAACAACGTAGTAGATAACTATAATATTATGTCTTTATTTGCATCTTTAAATCAAACATTATATTTTTCATCTATATTTTAATTGTAAAATCAAAATCAAATGATTATTTTCCCAATCAAAAAAGAAAGAAAATGATTATACTCAAACTATTGATGGCATTGCTAAAGAAACAGAAAAAAAAGAGTATTTTTTTTTGTTTTCAAATTAATCAAATGCTAATATTGATATTTAGTTAAAAAAAAGATAAAATTATATAGATATTTTAAAATTTCATATATAACTAAATGAGAAATTATCAAATTATAAAATCAAATAAAAGGAAAAAAAAGCATTGAAGTGATCTTTGGTGGGAGAATTATTAAGATTGAGATTTGAGAGTTATGGGGGAGATCAGTCATTAAGAGGCATTGAGACACAATTTTTAAAGGTATATAGATAGATAGATAGATAGATAGATAGATAGATAGATAGATAGATAGATATAGATTACAAGTTCAACAAAACAAAATAATATAAACTTTTAATATCATAAATCGCGTTTACTATATGCATCGCAAATTAATGTTGATCAACATCGCATTTGGCGTTGACAAACATCTGATATGACATTGTGCAAGACATTGTGTTTTAACTTAGGAAAAAATTCGATGTTACACAAACGTCCAATTGGACATTGGACGTTGTAGTTGGCGAGCCCAATGGGTTTGATTGGGCATGGCAACGTCGCATGTAGCATTTTCAAACGTTAAATCCGGCATTCTATATACACTTGGATCTTAATGTTCAACGTTGTAGACATCGTTGAATTCGACGTTTTAAAACATTTGATAGAACGTTGGATTTGAACTGCGTTAATCCAAGCAATTACTTGAATACATTAACAATAACTGAAATTAATACAACAATATGAGCAGACAAAAAAGGGGGCCACTGGCACGATTACACGTATGTTGCACTGAATTTATATGAACAATACCCATTACATTTCATGTGAGTCACCTTCATTGTAATTCTGGTTTTCAGTTCATTGGGGATTTTTCTCTCGTCCTCATCGTTATATTATTTAGTGAAGGTCGAGTATGATTGTTGTCTCTTAATATGATGTTTTGTCATTTATATATATATTTAAATCCTTTTGATTTTTAAATACTCCATCCGTTCAAAAATATAAGTCCTTTTATCCTTAAATTTTTGTTTGAAAATATAAGTTCTTTTAGGTTTTTTTAGGTATTGGGATATGAGAATTGTTATTTTTTGACTTTTTGCTCAAATTTTATTGGTTGATAAGGGTTGTAGATAATTAACGAGGGGTATAAATAGAATAAGTTTATGATTTCATTAATGTGTGTGCAAATGTCTAAAAGAACTTATATTTTTCAAAAGAGGTAGTAATATTTTATTTTTGCCCATCCATGGCCACCAATAAGTTTCCAGTTTTGTACGAGCAACTCTTGATTGAAAGTAGGAAATACCATTCGCAATCCAAGAAGTTATTTTCCATGAATTGAATTTCTAAAAATGACACTTTTTAAGAATTGGGAAAATATGTAATTTATATAAAAATGGGTGGAAGTAAAACTTTTATTTGCTCCGATCTTTTTTTTAAAGCAAAATAACAAATATCATACTATTACTACTTCAAATCCTCTAGTAACAGAGTACGCAAATCGAAAGAAAAATGCAATAAATTAGTACTAACTACCAACATCTTTGGCTTAACACCGGCTAGAAAATGCTAAACTTTATTACCTTGTCTTGGTATGTGGCTCCATCGGCATTCCTCAAAAGCATCAGCCAACTTCCTTATCCTTCGAATATGATCGCCTAGCTCCCCTCGTGGGGATTCACATCCTTTCAATTTAGATATCACCCACATCATATCACTCTATATATCCATATGTGTGGCCAACACTGCTCTTTGCAGCTCTTGCGCCCAAGTCAGCCCCTCCGATTATGTAAGCTGCGCATTGTCCAATGGTTGTAGACTTCTTGAAGCTGCAAATAACATATTAGCATTTTCATTACACGCCAAATGCCCCCCCCCCCCAACTTTTGTCCATGTCCACTGCAACATCATTGTTCATTTCAACGAATCCCGCATGCGGTCTTACCCAAATTTTCCCTTATGTACTCCTTGGTACAACATCAAGAGGGGCACTCTTCATTGCCTCATTAATTATACTCCTCAACTCGTTGGGCAAACTGTACAATAATAAGCCCCACCTCTGTCTCCACAGATTTGAAGATTGTCTGATTTCTCACCATCGAAATTGCCTCTAGGACATACACCCGAATTTGGACACCCCCCTTGTTACTCCCTTCCAATAATCCCTTAATGACCTTCATCACACTTCTTGCGTTCTTTCCATACTTTCCCACTCTTGGAAACAAACACAAACCTACCTCACTTTCGTTCACCGAAAAAAGAGCACCTCATCTTTTAGTACTCCACACCAGCTGCACATATTACATGATATTGCTCGCTCGCTATTACTTAATATTTTTAAGGCATGAAAGCACCCCTTTGCACGCCCTTCACGTCAAGTTACGCACTTTTGGTGCTTTCAGGACTTGCCACAACCTCCGCATAAGCTCCTCGTCCTTGTTGGATCTAATGTAGCTGCCTTCCTAAACGTACCATGAAATCTCCATCTTTAGTATAATGCCAAAGTACCTCATCCTGAACTTCAAATTTCTTCAATCTCATGTTTAAAACCAACTCAGCGTCTTTTGGTAGCAACACCTCCCTTACTATATCCTCATTACAGGTGCTACTACTCTAATCAATCAAATCTTCCACTACCAAATCAACACCAAAATTCCACGGATTCCATATTGGCTTAAAGCTTACCGACCTCGACATCCATTGAACCCCCAAAACACTCAAACTAGCTTCGTTCCCTATATGCCATCTCATCCACGAGCCAAAGCTTCTCTCCCCTCTAACAAACTTCTACAAGTATAAGATGGATAAAAACCCACCTTAACCTTAAGAAAATACATTATAGGGAAATAATGGGCCTTTAATATCCTCGATAAGAGTGAATTTGGCTTCTATATATACAAGCCTCCACCCTTGTCTAACCAGAAGCACTTTATTGAACATCTCAATGTCTTGGAAGCCCATCCCACCCCCACCCCCACCCCCCTTTTCCTTAGGTATGTACATTTTCTTTCATCTCATCAATGTATCTTACGACGATCGGTTTTGTCCCCCATCAATTTGTACATTTGTTGCTCAATGTGCATGTACTAGCACAATCCAACCGATAGAGTGAAACACGACATCATATAAGTTAGGATAACTTTGGCAATAGACTTAATGAGAACGTCTTTACCTCTCATAGACAACATTTTTTCTTTCCATCCGGTCATTTTCTTCCAGATCCTCTCCTTAAGCTAGCAAAAAATGATCCTTTTTTATCTTCTAATCATCGTATTCAGAGTCGTGAGAGACTGCGAGTATCCTCACTAACATTTTTGTTGAAAGACATCTCTGACTTTGCAAGATTCACTTGTTGACCCGAATCTTCTCCGTACACATAGAGAATTTTTACAATTTCACTGCCATGTTGACAAGTTGATCTTGCAAAAATAACACTATCATCTGCAAAAAAAAAAAATAATAAGTGAGAGATTCTCAAAGACCCCCTCGCTATAGCAATACCCTCAAGCCGCCCCTGTAACGGCCCGGGATTATGATTCCCGAGTTATGTTTCGAGGGATGAAACCCCTTGTTGGGATCTTGCGCCCCGAGTACAGGTTGAAGGTTTGAAATCGAAGATGTGTAGTTTAAAGTGGGATTTCGCACCCAAATCTGAAAGGTCTGTTGGAGACCCCGGGGTAAACCCTTGTATCTGTCCTAAGTCTACAACGCGGAAAATCCTTTATCATGCAAAGGGCATAAGTTCTGAAAATGATACAACGGGCGCCACGACAGAGCCGGGTCAAAACAGAATATAAGTAGGGAGAAATCCCAAAAACATGAATCTGGTGAAGTCAGGTTTCAAACACTTACTCTCCGCCATATGAATGGACCCCGTCATAATAGCAAAATCAAGCAGTGTATCGGTTACCTGAAACTATACCACCAAGTCAGGCCAAGAGTCCGCCCGCGGGTCCTCTGACCGCGCTGAAGACATATAATACGCCTATACCTAAAATAAAGGATGCCTTCATGCAATACTGGAATATTAACCACACTATCATGTTCCTAATTCATATGTGTAGAATATTAAGTAAGGCCTTAACAAACAATACCAAGTGGTATATCCCTCCTCTACCACCACCCCCTTCCAGGTAGGGTGGAGACTGGCCAGTTCGATTCGATAGCATCTCAAATCTCATCATCATATCGTGGATCTTGCGAAAAGAAAATAATAATGCTGATAATAGTAAGTGTGTTCCAACGACCCGAATGACTCAGGACGAACCCGATGGAGCTGGGATGTCCTATGACCCTATCAAGGATTCTAGGACTCACAGATAACGACCGTTCTGTATTCAAACGCATACAGAATAAGAATGCTCATTCATAAGTGCAATTCCTAAGCATGATACTACATGACATGCTTTTATGCATATGCAACACCTACATACTATATGACACATCAGGCAGAAGGTACTGGTTATTGAGTAAGCCCCAGAGGACTTCGGCTTCGCTACGAGGAGGTGCTGCTGGTGGCGCCGATGGTGATCGATGGAGGGCGATTAAGGTGATGAGTAAAGAAGTGATGGAGATGGTGAGCAAGAGACGGTGATGGCGATGATGCTTGGGAGTGAGAGTGGCAATGAATGAAAATGGAGCGGGGATGGTGAACCGATGGGAGCGGGAGAGTGAGGGAGGGAATCGGTGAAGGTGATGGTGAAGAACGACGATGACGACAGTGATGGTGAGCAAGTGGAAGTGACGGGGTGAAGTAGGCAGGGGATGGGTTCGGGTTGCAAGGTAAGGTAGGAGGGAGTGGGTGAGGGTAGAGTGTGAAATTGGTTAAAACAATACCCGGAAATAAATCCCAAATACGCGAATTTCAAACCCCGTAATTAGTTCTCAAATGTTAGTTTCCCCGACTCTCGCTCGCTCGATCAATTAGATTTTTAAAATCGACAAGGATATCGCCATCCGATAATTATTTTCAATTTTCGAGGAAAAATGATGGAAATTATTCGTCGAATTTTATATTCCGGTCAGAATCAGCTAAATGAGTTTTAAAACCGATTAAATTTCATTTTTTAATTCTCTTTTTCCAAAAAATTAGGATTTGAAAATCTGAGCCTTCACATCATCCACTTCTAAACCCAAGTCTCATCCCCGAGACTAAAATCATTTTAAAACAGGGGAGGAAGTTTGAAATTGGTGACTCCAATGATCATGTCATTGATCTCGTGAACACCTCATAAGTGCCCATATGAGATCCTCACAGTACCGTTGCCGTGATCATAATATCCCCAATAGACCGTAGCAAGAATGTAATATGGGCCCCTACCACATCCTTACTCTGACTCCTCGGTCATATCATAACTCAAAACATCACAACGTCCTCTTTAAAACACCGTTAAAAACTTCAAGTTCGGCATTAGTCAAAAGCATTCCTAACCTCTCCATTCATCCTACCATCCACTTCTAAAGGCTAATCTCATATTCTCTTCCTAGGTTCTAAGTCAGAATCAGGGTTCAACAGTTCAATTTCTATCATTTCCATCATCAAGCATCATGTATATATGTCGAATAACAATAGCACCTCACGTCTAATAGCATAACATAATCGCCTCAAGAATTGCCACATAGCATATCATATCTAGCATGGTATCATATATGGTAGAATTTATCACATCATCTCACAAAAGTTACACACCATATCAATCAGATAAGCACGTTATATCAATTAGATAAGTACATCATAGTCATTCTAACTACCAAGCGTCATCACATTAGAGGCAAACAACTGCTTCCGTACAGTAGCATTCCATCGAGTTCAGGGATAACTATGTTAGTACTAACAGTTCCCTATTGTCAACGGCAATACATCAGAGAATCAAAATCGTCTATCGCATAGAATTCGCACAACATTCGGCCCCAAGTAAAGTATACACTAGATCACTATCTCAGGAGAATCTGCCTACACTACTAACTCAAACCACTACCAGTTCTAGGCACCATTGCATCCCGCTCACCTACAACCTTTCTAGCCTCATAACTACCCGTAATCAAGGCCAATTACCCAAACCACTACTATGTATCCCAACTCCTATGTCATCAAGCCATCTAAGGGCCAATCTATTCAACATCCTGATCTCAAGTCTTACCTTTCACTTGACCATCTAAACTATTTCTCGGAGTTCCCAATCACACGGTTTCCTGATTCGACAAGCTTAACAACTCGACCAACTACGTATCAAGACTCCTTATCAAGCGCACCCTCGTCCTAGGGGTCCTCTACCGGTCCCATCTTCGCCTTCTCAAAGAGGTCCCAAATCCATAACTGAACCTCCCTCACGATCGATCTAGACGCTTCTTAACAATCTCGCTTACTCTTCCTAGGCTCTCAAGACTCAGCCCAACCATCATCTCCTAAAGAGATATTTTGAATCACCTTTCTAACTTAATCATACTTCCCACACTAGTAACCACTCTCACTAACCATCCACCTCTAAGAATCCAACTCATACTAATCATCTCACACCTGTCACTCTCGACCAACTCTAATGCAGAAATCCATCTCGTGTTACTCCCAACCACGAATTACCAAGACCCTCATCACCAAAGCCTATCCTCAAAGTCCAACCACTGATTTTACCTACTCATCCCATTCTAGAACTCACGAAACCTAAACCACTCATGACTCCTCAAGCTGACCAACCCTAGATCCTCTTCCCATCATTATCTGAATTTACCTCAAGTTACCAATCCTTAACCACGACCATTATCCCCAACGAAACCTTATGTCACCCTAGCTCGAATTACTCATAGCATCAAAACTTGACCAATTCTCCCACGATTTTCCAACCAATAGAATTCCCACTGAACTCTTATGACATCCTCGTCCGAATTTCCTAAGTAGCACAACTTCACCAACCTTCTAAAATCTCTTATCCTCTAGCGTCCTCAATACCTTCTGTTTTGCCTAGTTCCCAAATCCATACTCATAATCTCCCTATCTCAACCTTAAGCCCACAGTCTTACTAGGAATCTCAACTATATCCTTGCCTAGCTACCAGCCTTTCCTCGAAGACTCATCTCACATCCTCAAATACCTCAATAGCCACAATAACCTCCACTCATAAATTCCCCAAGCATTACCAATCCTATCTAAACAACCCCAAATACTCATCACACGAACAACTCTGATATGAACAACCTAATATCCCCTATCGATAACTTCCGAAGCAACCTCATACCACTCTTCCTTGGCAATTCTTCAACCTCATCCTTTACCGAAACCGCCCCCACTCACAACACACACAAACTAGTCCCAAGTTCTACGATTCCTTAGACGTTTCTTCATCGATCATCCTCGACACCGCCCACGAACCGCTCCTAGACTATCTAGACACCTTCCTTAGCACACCAATTCGTCTCACAATACCTCCCTTCAAGAATCCCCCAATCAACTCCTAGCTCACCCATCCACCTCTAGAACTATTCTAACTACTTCTACCTACACCCAATCTGAAGATCACCCTAATGAAACTAGTCTAGACCTCAGCCAACCACTCTCTCGACTCATGCCCAAGAAGAAGCACCACCAGACATATAACCCATAACCTACTCACCAACAAGTCAGTATACCAAGCACCAAGGCACATCATCATAGAAACAAGTTAGTCAGGCAATCATTCCTACCAGCTCAGCACATCTATTATCACACATTCAATTATGTCAGCTCTAGGCCTATCACACAACATCAATTCCGATTAGTATAGAAGAATCCACAATTTGTATTAAGAAAGCTCTTCCTCGTGTCAGTTGGGAGAAACCCGTTCACAATTGTCATCTTTGAAGCATATTCGTCATTTTTTTTTCCATCGGTGACGTTGTTCCTGGGGCCTAGGGGTCATGAACCCATCACACTTTCGTTGCGCCGCTCCGGTTCCACATGGTCGTCGGTCCTTTCTTGCATATCGGCGCTCATCGAATGATGATAAGGGTTAGAAGTTACAGAGATAGGGGAGAGACAAGGGCGGACAAGACACTTCCTTACGAGTTCAGACATGTACCAGGACTAGGGACGACGAGACCAAGGAGAAGATCCCAACCCGAGAGTTACAACGATGCCCTTATAGTTATGACAAGCAAACGCATAAAAATCAAGAGATATCATCACATTATTTCACACTAGTATGCACCTATCTCAAGGAAATATCGATTTATTCATTCATAACATGTTCATATAATCATCTTTATATGTGCGCAGAACAAGCTAGCAACCTATCATTTCATTCACCAATCATGTTTAACAGACTAAGAACATGTATGCACAGACTGACACGGGACATATATGGCATAAGTTATGCAAGACCTAGCAACCATCACAGGATATCATATGCATGACTTATCACTCATTTAGATACACAATTAAGCAAGTCATAATATTACGGAAAGCATGCTAAGATGTACCCAAAAAAAATTATACTAAGGGTATGGTCGGTTCATGCAGGGTCGGTATGACAACTATCTCATCACATACATCCACATTCGCATAGTAAGACTAGGACGTCACATAATCATACGAGGGCCTATAACTGGGAGACATAGGTCCTACATGATACTAGAAATGTTCATTAAACATATACACAATCAACATGGTCTAATTAGATTAATTCAGCATGCTAGGACAGTCATCTCATATATTAAATATACATGATACAACGAGGGTTGACCACACTATCATGGACCTAGTTCATAGGGAGACAGAAATCATGGAAATTCAATACATACAACACATACATCCACTCATAAGTGCAACCATGCAAGGTATCAGGCAAGTCATGCTGAATTATACCAATATAGCATGTCATTACATCACAAGGAGGCCATCATTATAATTGGACAGAATTCTCTAAGGGCAATCACCGACTCACCACCCCATTTCCCTGTGGGACGCTAATATGACTCGTTGGGTAGGACACAAGGACATTCACGCCGTTTCCGAGAGGGGGGAGGGGAGAACTCATGTTTAGACTCTTGTGGCAAGAAGACATGGTTGGCCATTACGATGATGGAAAGGGATGACTCCATAAGACAATTCACTTCTATCTCGAAACAATCTAAATCCTCACCCCCACTAACATACTCAGGTAACCCTTACATTCGACACGATTTCCGAAGGTAATTAGTTGACCGACCCAATTTTCCCGTGGAAGAACCCAACCACAGGTATGAGACTCGATAGAAGCATCGATGGTGGGATACGAAACAAGACTCAAACCAGGGAGAGCGGATGCTTCTCGACCCTTGCTAACATGCCTAGATGTTTTGGTGGGGCAGAACACGGAGTTAGAACCATCAGGGTGTTTGAATTATTGCAAAGCTATTCCGACAAAACAGGAATTCCGATTACATAAGAACAAGGTTTTCTCCCACTATCCCGTTTGCACAGTTATTCAACACATGATTCAAGTTAGGGCATACCGATTAGTTCTCTAGCCTAAGTATAATAGCACTCAACACGGAAGCAATCAACGAGATAATATGATCCACTTCAAGGAGGATCGCCCTCGGGCCCAATTTATAAAGCACAGAGACGATCTATGCTACCCTTCAAGGGGCAGCTGACCGGAGGAGCAGGAACCTCATGACCTCCTAACTCAATACTCCAACCTCCGTGGTGTTCCTTGGAGTCTTCTAGGCCCATCTGTAAATAAAAGCTAGTATTTTGCATACCGTTCTCCGAGTTCTACATCCATAAGGGATGTCTATCGCCTTGGTCTCTACCCCCGATATTGTTTCCCTTTATTCATTTATGTTTAATTCCAATTAAATTCATTTTACCCTTTATAAAAAATTTCCAAAAATATTTGAAAACATTGAGCGATTTTCAAAACCTCTTCAACCTATTGTACTCGGATTGCAAAACCTCAGCTCTGATACCACCTTTGTAATGGTCCGGGATTATGATTCCCGCAATTAGTTCTCAAATGTTAGTTTCCCCGACTCTCGCTCGCTCGATCAATTAGATTTTTAAAATCGACATGGATATCGCCATCCGATAATTATTTTCAATTTTCGAGGAAAAATGATTGAAATTATTCGTCAAATTTTATATTCCGGTCAGAATCCGCTAAATGAGTTTTAAAACCGATTAAATTTTATTTTTTAATTCTCTTTTTCCGAAAAATTAGGATTTGAAAATCCGAGCCTTTACAACCCCTTCTACTCACTTACTGAAGCATCTTTGACAAACCTTTTGCACAAAGCAGGAATAGGTGAGGCGATAGAGGATCCCCCTTCCTCAAACCCCTTCCTGGAGAAAATTTCAGAGATGGCCTACCATCTATAAGGACAGAGAAGAAGACTGAAGTGACTGGTGCAGGAGCTTAATTCTATCCTTTAGGAGAATTTTTATATTTTAGTTATGATTAAGATAGGTTTTTAGGGTTTTGTTATTTTTATTACTTGAATAGTAATTTTAGACAATTTTAATATTTTATCTTTTTAGCCATCCTTATCACACAAGTTAGAACTAAGGTTTTTCTTCTATTTAAGCAACTATAGACATGATCCATAACTATCTCTTTCATATTATTAATAAAATATTGGTTTAGAGAATTTTATCTTTATCTTATTTGTGGATTCCAAGCCCCTTCCCAGTGGATTCCAAACATATTTCCTAGGGTTTTGATGCTTGCGAACTCTTTATCTTCAAAGGCTCGTGCTTGCGTGCCTTCCACGACTTCCAACTGCATTAATTGGTATCAGAGCCAGGTTTCTCCTATCTGTTTTCAACTTGAAGCACGATGAGAGATTAACGAGCTACCAAGGTAGACCTTCAAGAGTTATCTCAAGAGATTTCCATGGCCTTTACCACTTCTCTTAAAGGCCTAGAGGATCAGTTAGCAATATTGTTGGCGAGAAAAACAACGACATCAACAATAAAAGCGCTAACAACGCCATCTACAACATTCACAACACCCACGCTAACACCATCATCAAATTCTACACCGTCGAAAACAACAACACCCGCGTTATCGACCTTAGCACTTCTCTCAGCAATGCCGACCATAACAAGTCATTAGTGGACGAAGAGTCGAATCAAGGTCATCAATCGTAGGGAGATTGTAGTCCCAAGGACGATGAGTCTACTTTAGGAAAATAAGAAGTCTTTGAGGAGAAGGTAGTCCTTCAAGAGGATGCCATTCAAGATGAGGTCCTTGGAAGGAAGGGCCTTCAAGAGGATGATGTCCTTGAAAGGGATGTTTTTTAAGAGGAGAACTTGAAAGCGAGGTTTTTCAAGAGTAAGTTCCTGAAGAGTGCCTAGACCACCCGAGCGAAGTTGAAAAAAGCTTCGACGTTATGAAGGTTCTGGGAAGCCAACCAGTAAAGGAGGAGGTCCCTTTCACTAATGGCTTGAAGAGTTATGTGCAGGAGGAGATGAGTTTGCAAATTATGTGGACTGTACCGAAAGCTCTATCTCTGGCATGGGAAAATTTCGCACCTTTTCACAAGTAGCGTCAAAGGAGTAATTACGAAGCCATGGATGAAAAGGATGAAGATGTAACGTATAAGCAGATGAGTCTAGTAGTTGATACGGGGAAGCAGAGCAGTGTCGATGGAGTCCTACATCCAGTAGAGAACTCGGAGTCGAGTTCTTCATAAGTGGAGGACATTGATGCTGGAGCTTAATTATATCCTTTAGGAGAATTTTTATCTTTTAGTTGTGGTTAAGATAGGTTTTTAGGTTTTTATTATTTTTAGGGTGCCACTATATACACCGCAAATCCGGATTAAGGATTTGCACGTCCTTAAGAACGTGCAAGCCTAGGACTATGCACGTCCACTATTTCAGTCTTGTACGTCCTTAACAACGTGCTAGCACGTCCTTAAGGACGTGCAATACTTGCACGTTGTTAAGGACGTGCAAACCCTAGTTAGGGTTTTGCGTTTAGGGTTTAGGGTTTAGGGTTAGGGTTAGGGTTTAGGTTTTCCGACGGTTTTGTAATGTTAATAATAAAATTGAAGTGTTTAGCTAGTGGATTTGAAGTATATGTCAATAAAATGTAGGAAAATAGTAAAGGACTTGCATATTAGTTTATATTCATAAGTTTAATAAAGTTGTGGAATACAATCTAGGAAAATAGTAAAGGACGGCCGGCATCGGCACGCAAGGCTCTAAATCTCTCAATCTGAGCTTGAAACGGAGCATCCCATCCTTCGACGCTCGGATGATGATGTTCGACCCATTCTAGTGGAGGCGGCGGAAGAGGAGCGTTAGGACGCAACCAGATCTATGAGAACAAAAATTTAGAGTTAGAGTATTGACATATGTATGAAAAGCAGGAATAGGTAATAAAAAAGACGTTTCAAGTCGTACCGCGGCAAAATGGTCTTGGTTTCCGATGCAGGCTACACCAACAGTTGCTGATTGGGGAGGGTTGTTAGCAGATGTCGGAGAGATCATGGGGAGACATGTGAACGGATGATGCCAAGCTAGGACGACGAGAGGAATCTGATATACCGTCGCAAATACTAAACCCATGATTGGTAGCTCTATCCACCGTCTCCTATCACCATGTGTGGCTCCGGCCCATCTCTGGTAGTCGACGAACTGCTGAAATGGATACTCTCCCGTATAACAACCGGCGTACAGATCGGCGTGATCCTCCAAGTGATTGCATAGTACGTTTTGAGTTCCGGGAAAGCAGTCTCGCCGATCGGTGATGTCAAAGCCGCCAAAGCACGGTAGCCACAATGACCATCTGCAGCAGTGTCCCTCACCGTCTCAATATGACCGAACATGAAGGGATCAACGTTGTTTCGACCCCAGTTGAACCCTCCGAACACATCATCACGCCCACGTCGAGCTGAGGTCGCTTGTGGACGAGGCCGAGCAACATTTCGAGCAGCACGCGCTTCTTCTCTCTCAAACCTTTCCCTTACCTCCTCGTATGGCAACGGGTTGGTTCTGCAGGCATTCCTCGACCCCCGAGGCCTCCCCTTCCTTCGGACACTTGCTGATGAGGGTGGGTGCAGCTCATCCTCGCATACATCGTTGGAAGCCGTGTATGAAGAGGACAGCTCATACGGAAGTGGGGTGTCGTCGAGGTCAGTCCATGTCAAATCCATCCAGAACGGGTGGATGTCCTCGACGGGTATCGGAGTGCCGGAGTTGACGTATGCCTGAATCTCATGGACACAAGGGATCCCGTAACAAACCCTCCAATGTCGGTCCGTGCATACCGGAGGAACCTTTTGGTTCACGACGTCCTGCCACATCTTGTGCAGATAATCGAAGCACTTTTTGGAGATTAAAGTCTTTACCTCATCTAAAAGGTTGATTTTATACGCCGCTGTTGGCCATTTGAATCGGTCGATCTCCAAAGCAGTTTGTAGCTCATGCAGTTGACAATCATTGACTCTATGGATTGCATCGATCACGATGCGGAAGTCACCAGTCGATGAGTGAAGTGCCTCCTTCAGAACCTTGTGTTAACCCTCAACTCTGTACACATTGAAGTGTATACCACTAAATATTCGATATTATATCATATTGTAATGGGAGATATGAAGTAAGGTTGTACCTGTTTGTCGTACGGGTGCCGAGATGGAAGACATTATCTACGTAGAACCGAACTATGCTCCTACTGTATGGAAGCCAAACCGACTCCAAATACGCCACCACACCTGGGAATGGGTGCCAATAAGCTCGTAGCGCCCGACGACGTCGGTTGAATGATTCCTCCGACCTCGATTCGAACAGCCCCCAACAGTTGCCCTTAAAGATGCCGGCGTGGTGTAAATTCTTCGTGATCTTCAGAGCAGCTTCCTCGCATCTTCTCGTCACGTGTAACCAACAAAGAAGATGCTGGACGTCGGGGAAGACAACATTCAGCGCCGCCAAGAGACCCAGCTCTCGATCAGTCATGATAGCTTGAGGCTGAACGCTCCCAAGCAAGATCTGAAGCTGTCGCAACACCCAGGCGTATGTGTCTTCGTTCTCTTGCGACATGAAGGCATAGGCGATGCAGTAAGTATTGCCTGAGGGTGTGAGCCCGACCACCTCGCACAAAGGAATCCCATATCTGCAGGTGTAAATATGTTACACATAAAATACGTTATAATTGGCTAAATGTGCAATAAGGTAATCGTAAATAAGTGACTTACGCATTTGTTTTGTGTGTGCTGTCCATTATGATGACGTAATGGAACCTTCGGAGAAGGCGTATCCCATCGGGATGCGCGAGGAAGAGGTCGCTCAAGACGTTGTCGTCATCCGGATGTCGTCTGAAGTCGTAGTAGTACATTCTTTCCCGCAAATGGTGCAAGGTATCCTGGGTCATCGTCCGACTACCTCTTTCTTCGGCGACCATCATGGCGAGCGTGTTGGTAAGGCTCTTCCTTGACGTGACGCTGGTCTCATCCAACTGCCTCAATCCGTACCCAATGGTTTTTGGAGGAGTGCCAACTTCCTTCATCCACCTCACCATCTTCTTTTCCCCCTCTGTCATCTGACCGGCGATGGCGTGACCCTTCAAGCTCGTGGAAAGCCCGTGGTTATGAACACCATGGGTTACCGTCATGCGCCACTGACCCGGCGGAGCTTCGTGTCCGTGTAGTGAGAATGGACAACCACTTATCTTCGACTGTGTGCTCCGAAGCTTCCTCCCGCGTGGTCGGTACTCCCCAAACTGCTCGCAGGCAAGGAGAACCCCGCCTGGACGATTCGACGCCCCCGTCCAAGACCGCTTGATTACAAAAATCATGCAGTGTCTCCGACCCAAGTCCTTGAAATGCGTAACCATTTCGTCACGGTCATTCCAAACCCTTGGGTCCGAGAACTCAGACGTAAAGTCTCGAAACTGTATTCACATAACTGAAAATATGAACAAAACGGAACGAATACGAAATATATTGACTCTACGAAACCTATACGTACCTGAGATACTTGGACACGAGGATTGCTTTGTGGTTCGGCCATAACGATTCCAGATATCCTCCTTCGCTTTAATTGTAAGAAGTCGGACTTTGTTTTGGAGTGCAGAACCAAGCTATCCTCAATCGCTTTAAATAGACACTGTTGCGTGATTTGTAAGCAGAACCCTAGCACGTCCCTAAGGACGTGCTAGGGTTTAGGGTTTGGCTAGGGTTAGGGTTTAGGGTTAGGGTTTTAGGGTAAGGACACTGCACGTCCTTAGGAACGTGCAGTTTCCTTGTCATAAAACCCTACCCAAAACCCTTAAACCATGGTTATTAGGATCCCGATCCGGATCCTACGATCCTACGATCCTAGGATTCTATGCAAGGTTTTGATCCGGATCGGAGATATAGACTCCTTCGTGCTATGATCCATCTAGGATCCCATGGATCCACCTAGGATCCCATGGATCCTATGGGATTGTGTGGGATCGGTAGGATCCTACCGATCCTAGAAAAAATATCCGATCCTAGTAAAAATCATATTGGTATAATTATGTTTGTTTTGTTTGAATATTGGGTCTTCTAGATACGATGAACCTTTTTATTTTTTATTTTTTGGTAGCCCATCTCCTTAGAAATTGAAGGCAGAAGAGTGAAGACGTTGAATTGAAACCCTAACCCCTTTGTTTCGTTACTCAACTCGACAAATCCACGTTTGAGCGCCTGAAATTGTTCACGATGTGGTTAATTGCGACGATGGCATTTGAAACTAGAGACGTCATTGGATATTTAGATGTGTGATTTATCTCTTGTATGTTTGTCATATTTTAGGACATTATCCTTGTCTGTTTGTCACCTTTTGAGACATTATTCTTGACAAATTATGAATGTTAAATGCTTATTATTGGACTATTTTAGTTACATAATTTGTTTAATGGAGGAAAAGCTTAGTTTTATTTTAAAATTAAGGTATTTGTTTAGGATGGTTTGTTTTTATTTTATTTTTAATTTTTGTCTAGGATCTTACGATCCTACGATCCGATCCTACACCCTTGTCTCGATCCCACACTAGGATCCCGATCCTAAAAACCATGCCTTAAACCCTCGCCAAAACCCTTAAACCCTAGCAAATCTTGACACAATCGGGCAACCTTATCATATTAACGTTTTCGTTTTCGTCATCGGACAACCTTATCATATTAACGTTATCGTTTTTGATGTTTACGTTCAATATGACTCTGAAGAAATGAAAAGAGTCTAATAGAAATATATAGATGGATGACAAAATCCGAAATATAAATATATAATGTCAATATACAATCCGAAATATGTAGATAGATACAAAATGTATAATATCACTGGCCAGGTGATCCTCCTCAACGACGTCAGGGATCACATCATCTGCAGACCCCAAGGAGACAGCCGCTGGTGTGGCGGAGGTCGAAGGCTCGGGCTCCTGTTTGCCGGATGTAGAAGCCTCCGGGACGGTCGGTGGAACCCGAATAGGCGGTCTACCCATGTCGGCCCGTAGCCCACCGACCACCTCTGTGATGCAGCTACTCAAAACCTCGGGGGGCTCTAAGGAAGGCTGCAACCCCATCGTCGCATCGTCGGAAGGATCCCAAGGTGGCATACCCTGCCAGAAGGTGTCGGTCTCGTCGGCCGGTGGAGTCCCCATCGACGGCTGTAATCGCTCTGCAGACGCGAGCAGGTCATCGACAGTCTGCTCGGGGGTGCCGTAGACCCAGGTACCCGGTTGACCGCTGCCCGGTCGCCGAACCTAATAGGCCGGAGGGTACCATCATCCCTCATGAGCGTCCCTGCCTGTTATTATGATCCAGTTGAATATTAATGTCTTTTCAGTATATTTTAATATATTGTAATGTATTTTAATGTCTTTTGATTGATTTTAATATATTTTCATTTATTTAAATATATTCAAATGTTAATTAACTAATTTTTAAGTATTTTAATATTTTTTTAATGTTTTTTATTATCTTTCAATATATTTTTATATTTTAATATATTTTAATATATTCAAATATATTATATTTGAATATATTAAAATTTATTTGAATATATTCAAATGTTAATTAAATAATTTTTAAGTATTTTAATATATTCAAATATAATATATTTGAATATATTTTTTATTATCTTTCAATATATTTTTATATTTTAATATATTTTAATATATTCAAATATATTATATTTGAAGTATTTAAATATATTTTAATATATTTAAATATATTCAAATGTTAATTAAATAATTTTTAAGTATTTTAATATTTTTTTTAATGTTTTTTATTATCTTTCAATCTATTTTTATATTTGAATATATTTTAATATATTCAAGGCCGCCACCGGAGCCACCGCCTCCACCTCCATCGCCGTCGCCTCCGCCGCCGCCTCCGCCTCCGCCTCCGCCTCCGCCTCCAAGGCCGCCACCGCCGCCTCCAGGTCTCCCTCTCTTTCTCTCTCCATCTCTCTCGGTCTCTCTCTCTCTCTGGGTCGCAAGCTCCGGCTTTCTCTCTCTCTCTGGGTCGCAAGCTCCGGCTCTCTCTCTCTCTCTCTGGGTCGCTCTCTCTCTCTCTCGGATGGTCTCGCAAGCTCCGGCTCTCTCTCGCTCGATTGCAGACGAAGACGAAGACGATGAAGAAAGACAAAGAGGCACGTCCTCTTCGTCTTTAAAGGACGGGCTTGCACGTCCTTAAGGACGTGCAGCACGTCTTTAAGAACGTGCCCTATTGCACGTCCGGGTTTTAAAAAAAAAAAATGGGTGCACCCCACTTGCACGTCCTTAAGGACGTGGGGATTTGCGGTGTATATAGTCGAAACGTATTTTTATTACTTTAATAGTAATTTTAGGCAATTTTAATATTTTATCTTTTTAGCCAGCCTTAGCACACAAGTTAGAACTAGGTTTTTTCTTCTATTTAAGCAATTGTAGGCATGAGCCATAACTATATCTTTCATATTATTAATCAAATATATGTTTAGATAATTTTCTCTTTATCTTCTTAATAGATTCCAAGCCTCTTCCTGGTGGATTACAGACATATTTCCTATGATTTCGACGCTTGTGAACCCTCTATCTTCGAAGGCTCGCGCTAGCGTGCCTTCCACGACTTCCAACTGCGTTAGTAACACACCTCATTATTAAGGAAATCCATCTCTTCGTGAACCCCATCGCTCCATACAACTTTGCAAGAAACTTCATTCCACTCTATCATATGCCTTATCCATGTCAAGCTTCAAGGCCATATACCTCTTCCACCCCCTTCGCTTCTTCTTCATGTAGCGGAAGATCTCAAATGCCGCCAGGATGTTGTCCGTTATCAATCTACCTGGAACAAAGGCGCTCTGGCTCTACGATACCAACTTCCTTAAGCACTTCTTCATCTTATTGGTGATCACGTTGGAAACAACTTTATAAAAAGACATTGCATGGGCTTATCAGATGTAATTCAATCATTCTGCAAGGCTATTTCACTTTAGGAATAAGAGAAATAAAAGTATAATTTAACTCAACATGGAATGATGCCCTATTTAAGAGATTGATCACAAACTCACAACCTTTGTCCTGACAATATGCTAGTGCTTCTGGTAGAAAAGCGTTGACATACCATCAGGACAAGGTGTTTTTATGGGATGCATATCAAATAGGGCATTTTTTAGCTCATCCTTCGTGAAGGGCAGGAGCATTGAGTTGTCGTCACCCGATGCCAGTCGCTCAGTTTCTTGATTAGCCATGTCTAGAGGGGTTGTAACCTCAAAACAAAACAAGTTTTCAAAATAATCCATCGCCACCTTTATTTTCCCCTCAAACTCCCGCCATTCCATCTCATTCTCATACACGAGCTTCCTACATTCATTCCATTTTTGTCTTCTCGATGCCTTTTTGTGGAAATAGCCCGTATTCCTATCGCACCATTTTAATTTCTTAACCTTTGCTCATTGGAGCCATAATAACTCCTCATGCCTCATCAACTCTCGTAGCCTAGCCACCAGCTCGTTTCTCCTCCCCGATGTTTGCCCCGTTACTCCCTCCTTGTGCATCCTTTTCAACTTCTCCCTCATATCACCCAATTTCCTCCTCACATTCCCAAAATGAACCCAATCCCATTCTCAAAATGGCTTAGGCCCCTTAGTCTTAACTTCTACTTTCCCAGTCAAGTGTAACTTGACCATAATAGGAGCATGATCTGAATAACCATTCTGAAACGGCTCAACTAGAAGGGACTTGCGGGTAGTACCCAAAGGTCACTGGTTCGAAACCCGGATGACCGCTCTTTATTTACAAATTCAAGGAGCGGGATCTTAATACATTCTGGCCAAGTGGTGTACCTAGCACTCCAAATATACTTCCAAGAATGGCTTGTTTAAGAAACAGAAATCCCTTTCCTAAATAAAATTTGCCCCTTTCCTTCCATTATCCCATTTAATTCGATTTCCCTTGAAAGGAATCTCCTTTAACCCGCACTTTTTCAGAACATGGCTGAATTCAACCATTACATCGAAATCTACCGATGCTCCCCCACCTCATCCTCCATCCGAATCACATGGTTGAAATCTCCAACACATAACCACCCTGCATGGATCCTCATTTAAACGATCCAGAAGCCCCCATGTATGTCTCTTCTCCAGTCTACTTGGTCATCCATACACTCATGTAAATTTCCATGCCTGCAAGTAATACGTAATATTTGCATCTATATGATGTGTCCTACACAACCTCACATTTAATTTCACCACCTCCACCCAAAGCACACATATTCCTCCTCACATGCCTACACAATCCACCCAAAACACCATAAAAAAACCAGACTCCATCCTTGCTGTATTGCTTTTGCTTTCCATTAAGAAAACCACCTTTGAGGCATCTACTCTCACCAAGTCGGCGAGTATGTATGTCTCTTCTCCTGTCTACTTGGCTATCCATACACTCTTGTAAATATCCACGCCTGCAAGTCAAGCACAATATCTGTATCTATATGATGTCTCTTATAAACTCCATCCTTTTCGCATTGCTTTTGGTTTCCATTAAGAGAACCACCTTTGGGGCCGGTCCTCCACTCTCGCCAAGTCGGCAAGTTTGTCAATTGTCTAGCCACTCCCCAAACTCAAGCAGTTAAAACTTAGTATTTCATGGCTTCCGCCAAGAGAGATTCTCCATCTTTCTTGTCGATATCAAAACTGAATTGCTAAAATAGTCTATGGTTTTTCTCTTCCCATATCCCGTAAATAGTCATGGCATCAATCATCCAACTTCCCATCCTTTCTTTTCTTTGACTCTTTCTTTTGTCCCTCGTTTATTTTAACTCCTACCAACCTCCTTTTTACATCAATCTGATCTTTTTTTTATGAAACGGAAAGAATTCGACGCACCAGACATACCTGGTGGATCAAGAGGCCGAAAAGTTCGGCAACAGATAGAACGTTATGAATGAGAATACAACCAATGACAAAACAAAAGATAAAATAATAATACACTGAGAAAAAACTAGAGAGCGAAAGACGACTCTGGCATAGGTAAACGATGTTCGAACCGGGACAATGTGAACCTTCTCTTCTGACCGTTGGGAGAGGCAACACAGTGTATCCATGGGGAACAAAGTGGAGACTTCATATTTGGACTCAACCATCAATGAGCCGTCAAGTCTCGATCATGTCCACGACCTCTCGGACAGCGGCAAAATACAAAACCACCAGGTATGTCTGGTGGTTTTGAATGGAGTGAAATTCCCATAAATTAAATTCTTAGATTTTTTTTTTAAAAAAAAACCAACTAAATTCTTAGATTTAAAAAAATTAGGGTTTAACCGAACGGCCCTAACTTAAAAAAAATACAACAAAGACATAAGTTAACTAATCTTGAGATCTAAGAAACAAAATAATCTTCAATAAAGGGAAAAATTCCTCTTTTCTTGAAGTGATTCATCGAACGATCTCATCAATTAACAACTGGCGATCGAGCACAAGTAAAAGATAAGAAAATATACTTCAAACATAAGCGCCAACATTCAGTGTTACCGTGTTGGTATTAAATGTGCAATAGCTAAAGGAATAGGTAATCTAATTATCGAAGATGGCGGTTTAGGAGTCATCAATGTGGTCAATAACAAGACAAGTGTTCCTTGGAAGATTTTGAGAACAATTAAGGAGATCCAAATTTTCAAAAGAAGTTTTAACAACATTCGCTTCCAGCATTGTTATACAAAATCAAACTCTATGACTGACTTTATCACTAAAGCTACTTAAAATTGTATGATTTCACAACTTTATAACATTATCAAGGTTGATCATTACTGTATCATGGCCTATTGTAATTAAAAAAAATTATGAGATGCCTATTGTAATAAAAAAAGAATAATTATGAGATCTAATATGTATTCAATTAAAAGTTGTCGGTAGAGCTTCACGTGGACCCTAATTGACAATGAATAATGAAATCTAATGTATTCAATTCAATCCCCCAATTCCTATCACCTATTCATCTTGTGCCAATAGAAACAACAGGATAGGTCCCATGACTATAACATCTTTAAGTCTCACACACCCACACCCACACCCACAACTGCTGCAACTCTTCTTTTTCCTTTTCTTATCTCAGTGTCCAGATAGTGTTGAATGCTCTGCGCCAACAATGTTACTGGTAGGTGGGCCCATTTGGGCCTCCATGGGCCCAAATTGGTTCTTCAGTGGAAAAAAGAAAGAACCTAATGCTAATTGCCAGTTGCCAACGAAGGTGGTTGTGCAAAGAGTATCACTACCCGCCATGGCCAACCACCTCTTCTAATCTCACCTAAATTGGCTTCCAATCCAACCGACAGTAACCTCCCAAGCTCTCCTCTTTGTGTTCGATCTGCATCTTAATGTGTGTGAATCTGAAGGCCTAAACACCATCACCAAGAACAAACACTTTCAATGGCCACTTCCTCCAGATGCAGGTTTTGGGCCATTGGTCTGATTTCACATCTCTTGATCGCTTCGGACTCATCGTTTTCGGAGCGGAAGACTCTGGTGGCAGCTCAGGTTCAATCGGAAAGCGGTGGCGGGATCTGCAGCCTTGATCTCAACGCCTTTCTTCCACCTCCATATGGGAATCTGTCACAGATGAACTGCCATCCAGTTTGGAATACATTTGTGTTAAGGGTGAGTTCCCTCCTACCGGCCTTATTTCAAAATCATCTGTTGCTTCTTCTGATGACTGTGTTTGCAGTACTCTCAAAGCAAGGACAACGTTGTGACGTTTGTGCTATCAGCACTCTACACATCCGGGTGGGTAGGGATCGGGTTTTCGGAGAATGGTAAGATGCTTGGCTCGAGTGCAATGGTCGGGTGGATAAGCAAAACCGGTCACGCAAGGATCAAGCAGTACCGCGCCAAGGGCTACACTTCGGTAGAGGTTAAGCAGGGGAAGGGAGACTTGAACTTAACTTCAATTCCACCAGTTGTGGTGCTTGATGGAGCCAACATTTACTTGGCTTTCCAGCTCAAGTTTGATGCTCCTCTCGGGAGGCAGCCGACACTTTTGGCCTTCGGGAGTCGGTATCCAACTGTCAACACCCATGAGCTGCCCAAACATGATGACAAAACCAGCATGATTGTCGACTACTCTCAAGGTATATTTCCTTACAAGCCCTTTAGAATGATGATAAAGCCCCCAAAGCAGTGGAGTGTATGATGCTTTATGGTGCTGAATGTTGTTCAGGAGGTGTTGCTGGTAGCGAATTCAGGCATTACGACAAGATGAAGAGGAGCCATGGAGTGTTGGGCATTACAGGATGGGGATTGATCCTTCCTGTAGGGGCAATGGCTGCACGTTTCCTAAGGCACCGCGACCCACTATGGTACTATCTCCATACCGCCATTCAACTTGCAGGCTTCCTAGTAGTAGTCTCAGGCGTTGTCGTTGGGCAAGCGCTCTACAGCCATGTCCATGCCAATTTAGCAGCCCATAGAGGAATTGGATACTTTGCTATCACTCTCAGCACACTTCAGGTAAATTGGAAATCGGATGAATAGACCAGACCTGCTGCTGGTTTCATATGATGAACCTAAAAGGGAACATTAGACCATCTCAGCTTCTCTAAAATTTCTCCAAAACGAGAAAACAAAATACATATTCTTTAAATTATTTTTGATTTGACTCCAACAGATTCCCCATTACTAAAATTTGGCGAATGCTACAGATTTAGAGAAGTCTCTCTATTTTTCCTGCTGCTTCCCCATTTTGGAGAATGAGAGGGGAATCTGTTGGACCAAAAAATGTCTTAATATTCTCCGAAAACTCCAAAATCTCCAAAATGAGAAATCTATTGTAGATGCTTAACAATATCTGTTTTTGTCAGCAGATATTGGCATTCTTCATAAGGCCGAATAGGGAGAGTAAGATCCGCGGTCTTTGGAACAAGTACCATAAGTTCACCGGAGTTGTGGCTCTATTCTTCGGAGCGATGAATGTCATTCTTGGGATCCAAGTTGCAGGTGCAGGATCTCAATGGAAGATTGGCTATGGGTTTCTCCTTGGGACGATTGTGGTCGCGTTTCTTGCTCTACAAATCTTCTCAATGCTGACAAGTAGCACAGAGAAGCAAGATGAGCCAGTTCAGCATCCACCATACCAAATGAATTGACATTGAAGCATCACATTTCACAGCATCTACAATTCTTCCCCCCCCCCCCTGAATTTCAGAGATGATTTCTCTCATGTTGCGCTGCTGTATGGTGAAAAAGGGTGGTGAAATTTCTGCCTTAATTTTGGACGAATAGAAAGCAAGGTGTGCAGCTACTGGTGTTGAGAAACATGGTTTTGTTAATAGAATTCAGTTAGCACCTTCCCCAATTTGTACAGCTCAAGTCTTAGTAAGTTTCATTTTCTTTCAAGAACCTATGTTGTGTACACTTATATCTATTTAATTCTCATTTATTTAATTGTAAAATATTTTCATGGCTTAATGGTTCACATCCTCTTTATCTATTGTTTTTTCACTTTTTAAAATGAAGATCTGTAAAGAAAAAAGTGGAGAAGATTAAAATTTAATTTCTTAATATATAAGTCCAAAATATACATATATAGTGCTCGTTTGGATTGGTTTAAAAAACCCAGAAAGTGGAATATCTCAGAAAGTTGGATAGAATATCTGCGTTTGGTTAAAAAATTTGTTCTCCAAAAACCCAGGAATTGAAATTCCCATGAATTTAACTTCATGTAAAACACAGGAATTGAAATTACCAAGGGGTACATGGTAAGATAACTTCCACCCTTTTCTTACTAATAAAAATCTCATATTTATCTCAATCTTTCAAATCCACCATTTTTTCATTTTTCAACCAAACATGTTTCATAAAATCCCAGAAAGTGTAATTCATGGAAAGTAGACTTCCCATGAATTAAATTCCCGGGAAGTATACTTCCTACGTTTATCCAAACGAGCACATACATATATATAATTTTATGAAAATTAATCATGTATAATTTATACTATATGAATGTGTTAATGAGAACATTTGTTATAAATGATCATAATCTTTTTGTTATTAGTTGTTTTCAAATAATTTGAAAATTACTTATTATTTTTAGCTTAATTATTTTAATGTTTGTCTACCTAAATCTATTAAAGTATAAAAAGGTATATATGACCAAATTATATATAAGTTAAAAAATTATCTACTTTATTTTGTTAAAAAATTTCATATAGAGTTTATATTATAACTTAAGAATGTGTTAATCGGATCATTTGTTACTACATGACCACAATATTTTTATTTTTATTTTCAACTGATTTGGAAATGTTTTTAAGCTTAATTATTTATTTTAATGATTATCTACCTAAGTTTATATATTAAAACATTAAAAAAAATTGTTTAGGACCAATTAATCGCTCATCTATTTATAATTCGATGCTTTCTGTTTTATATTTTAGGTTGAATATGAAAAAAGAGTAGTAGTGATAATTAATCATCGGAGTTATACAATGCAAATATAATGTTGATTTATTGAGAGAGTTACTTTACAATACAAGTTTCTTCGGGTGTGTTTATAACGGGGTATGTTATGTACACCGCTAATTTTTACTATTTACACCGCAAATCCACCGTATAGGGATGCGGTGGATTAATAAAATTTTAGCCCGACATACCGCATGTACATGTGGTATGTCTGTTGACCGTATAAAACCACCGCAAGGATGTGCGGTGGGTTAGGTTTAAACGGAGTCCGTAATACAATAATCCGGTTGGGTCGTAGTTATCCGAAACCTACCGCATGGGCATGCGGTGGTTGTAAAAATACCGCATACCCATGCGGTATTTTTTGAAATTTGGGTAAAAAGAATACCGCATCTCCATGCGGTATGATTTGTTACCATTTGGGGCCCATTATAAATAGGCGTGGGGGGGCCAGTTCTCCGACACACCGAATCTTCTCCGATTCCTTTCTTTCCGAGCCCGACTCGAATCTTCTCCCATTCCTTTCTTTCCGAGCCCGACTTTTGGTTCCGTCCATTCCCCGTCCCCATATCTACCACCACTTTGTACCCTGGTTTTGAGATGGTGAAAGATAACCGTGGAAAAGCCGCGGCTGATGATGTCGGTCCTTTTCGGAGACATCCGTTACAGGTAACGTTTATAATAATCAATTTGCTTTATTTTTTAATTTGAAGGAAATAGTGTTAACATTTCATTGTTATATATAATGTAGCCGGAACCCACTATACAAAGGCGGAGGACGACTGATGTACCGTCACCGCTGGAGACACAGCCTCAGCCCACGGTATGTTAAAATTGTTACTAGGTGTAGGGAAATTGATATCGAATAAGTATATATTTATGTTTTCTTAGGAATTGATAGTATGAGGCTGAAATCATTTATAAACCTTTGGAAAATCTTGCAACATTTAGTCAGTCATACGATATAGTATCGTATTCGAGCCATAGGATTCTGACAAATACTAGGTATGGGGAAATTGAAATCGAATAAGTATATATTTATGTTTTCTTATGAATTGTTAGTATTAAGATGATATAGTATTGTAATTTAGACAGTCATACGATATAGTATTGTAATTGAGCGATAGGATTCTGACAAATATATTTTAATTTACACAGTCTGTGTTATCGAGAAATTTGGGAGAGAGGGTAGTGTTGCAATCTGCTAGGAGAGCTAACGCTAGGGAGAGACAGACGTTGGAGGGTGTATCAGTTTCGATGGAGACGGATAGCGACGCGGTAGATGATGATACCGAGGCTGCCGTCAGGGAGACCCAGACGTTGGAGGATGTAGTGGATCCTCCGGAGAGGGATACTGAGACGGTAGGAGCTGTTACTGGGCACACGTCCCAGTCATCTATAGAGACATATCAGAGTCTGGTGCAGATTGAGCTGCACTTGATGTCTGACGGCACACGGATGACCCAGTGGTGCAGTCGACCGGAGAGTCTGGTCAAGGCGACCAGGGTATTGAGATGCTGGAGGAGTACCTACGAGGGGACCGAGCACGTCAGACGGGTGAGCACTTGCAGACTGGAGATGAGAGAGTGGTAGAGCAGGTGCAGACTTATCCTGACAGTTATCGGGACTACTTTGGGACTCAGTTTGCGAGCGAACAATTGAACTCGTATGACGACACGGCACCTTTGCTCGGAGATGTGGGTGCTGGGACGAGTCATGCTCGAGGTGGCGACCAGGAGCCATGGGCCGTTGCGCAGATAGATTTTGCGTCGTTCACCCCGGTCGGTTCTACGCCGAGGACTGCCGAGCCTGAGCCGATCATTGGGAGTCAGCATGCGGCGCCATCGTCGACGCCGAGGACTGCCGAGCCTGAGCCGATCATTGGGAGTCAGCAGGCGGCGCCATCGTCGACGCCGAGGACTGCCGAGCCTGAGCCGATCATTGGGAGTCAGCAGGCGGCACCATCAGCGACACCTAGGAACTTGGAGGGTGTGCCGATTGCCGGGGGGCATGAGTCAGCTGGGCTTTCGAGGCATTTGTCGCTGGATATGGGAGTTATCCAACATGATCCGATGTATGGGCCATCCGACGATGTTCGCCAGGATATGGGACGAGACCAGGCGGCACAGCCCCCTGTCCGTGTAGTGCAGAGGAGGCGGAGACAGCGTGGAGAGAGCAGTATGGCAGGTGGTACTGGGCAGCATGGTGAGGGGAGTAGTGCAGGGGTCATTCGGGCTGTTCTGCCCAAATGGCCTGGGGGGCCGCATACCGTTTCCCTTTTGAGAGACTACGAGACCCACATTGCACAGGCTATTTGGAGACGGGAGGACGAAGCATTGCGTAGGGGTGTGCGTGTGCAGAGACGAGGGCAGTCGCTGGGCCGTGTAGAGGCGTTGTTGGAGGTCGATGGACGGGAGTCCTGGTTTCCCGCAATGCGGGAGATTGGGTTCTGGGACTTGAGAGATTTCGAGTGGGATCATGTGGATCACACTCTGATCGCGGCATTTGTTGAGCACTGGCACCCCGAGACGAACAGTTTTCACTTCGCATGGGGAGAGATCACCATCACACTGCACGATGTGCTCTTCATACTTGGCCTTGGTTTGGACGGAGAGGAGTGTATTCACTTGGATGATGTTGTCGCCTGGAGGGAAATAGTTGGGGAGTATTACGGCTTGACCCAGAACGAGCGGCAGAGCACTTGGGCCCATGGAGGACCTACTGTTCAGCTCCTCCTTCAGAAGATAGAACCGATGCGACAGCGGGTTCGAGATGGCGCCTCACTTGAGCATGATATGGAGTGCATCTTGGGTGTTGTGCTGGGGATGATTGCGACTGCGACCTTGTTCATCGACAAGTCGGGCGGAAGATTGCGACCGGAGGTGATCCGTAGGTTTATGGATGCAGCGCAGGTGTCGCATCTTTCTCTAGCTGCATGGGTCTTGTCGTGCTTGTACCAGGGATTGGGCGAGGCGACTCGGAAGTTGGCCAAAGACATGGACGGTTGTACAAAACTATTGGAGGTAAGACATTCGTTCTGTGATTATTTATTTTAGAAGTTCTGTAACTACGTTATAATGGCTATGTTGCTGATAGTATTGTTCCTTTGTAGGTGTGGATATGGTTGCATTTTCCGGTGTTCAAGCCCGGCATGACGGTCGATCGGAGGCTAGCTCGGGATCCGCGACGCGGGGTGAGGTACGTCCTGGGGGCGACACCATTTTCCAGTACGGTCACCCGGGATGATAAGCCTCGCATCGAGCGACTGGATGTTCTGCGGCGGAGGCTGGATGAGATGACAGTCGACGAGGTACGAACACAATTTATATCCGCACTTACATTTGTCATACTATATACCAGATTTTAGTCGTAATAACAATTTCTATTCCATTGCAGATCGAGTTCATGCCATTTGGTAGACACTTGGATTTTGATGGAGATCTGCGTCTTTCGAGATATAGGGGCACCATTCGGTGGTTGTTCGAGGAGGAGCCGTATATGCCGGACCGTGTGCTGCGACAGTTTGGTCGGGTTCGGCACATTCCCGCTAATCCAATCAGGCCTGCCGTAGTGCTCAGACCGAAGTCCGCCAAGTGCAAGAAGGAGGCGTCGTTCCACCCAGCTGACAACCACTGGGCGCACAGGTTCGATCATCTTTTCCCCATGGAGGAGTTGCCACGGACCTCTGAAGAGTACCCATATGGCGTGGCCGATGACTATCTGGAGTGGTTTCACCGCCATAGTCATCCATACCTACTTCCTGACACTCCTCGACACCAGCCCATCATCCCACCGCCGCCACCCCCGCCGTCGCGACCCCCGCCGCCGCCCACCACGCCGCCGCCACACCCACCGTCGCCACCCCCGCCGACCATTATTGAGCAGCGCCATCATGCGGCTGGGTTGGAGATTCTGCGACTCAGGCAGCTTGAAGTTGAGTTGACTCCGGCACACCTCACTCGCATCTATGAGCAATTTTGGGGGCTTGCCCCACCATGACGGTGCGATCTGGGATGATGTATGTGGTTGTTCTGTTTGCGGGTAGATGACTATTTGTGTAGTAGTTGGTAGTTTGGATTTGTTTTGTGCAGTAGTTTGGATTGTTTTTTGTGGAGTAGTTGATTATTCGATTTCGAATTACGTAGGTCATGTGTTTGTGTGGATTTGATGGTTTGTTACCGTTGCAGATCGTTTTCAAATTTGAATAGTATTTCCGTACCCAACGTTCAATATCATGATTCGAAACGAACTTTATAAAATTACAAGCAACGAAATACAAATGACCCTAATACTCAAGTGTTACCCACTGTAGCTTGATCTAGCTTCATTACAAGAGCTTTTTTTTCCTCTTCCAGAACTGCAACTTGACTTTCCAGGATATCAATCCGCCAACGGGCTTGTTGGTTTTCGACCAGGAGCGACCGATTTTCATCACGTAGTCTCTTTATCATCGCCTCCACCGTCTTTGACCGCGGACTACCAGTGTATAGAACCGCCTCAAACTCTTCCATCGTGCCTTGACGTATTATGTCGTTGCTTGAGATTTCTTCGTAAATTCCGACAAAAGTTCCCAGCTTCGTTCTCTTGTAAGAGGTTCATTCTCCCTTGACAGATGTATTTTAGACGCCCACTACGATGACGGACGAAGATGACGGTGTACCCGTACCAGTACGTTTCCGAAGAATTTACAGTTTTGTTTGGATGAGCAATATAACCTGAGCAACATGCCAGCGGCCAGCGGCCAGCGATTTCAATCAAAAGACACAAATCGCCGGCCGTGGCATGTTGCCTAGGCTATTATCGCTATTGAGCCATTGCATACATACGGATTTTATTTAATTTATGAGACGAAATGATATAACCCGTGCAAACTAGTCAACGGTCAAAAATTTCGATCTGAAGACACAAATCTTTGGCCATGACTAGTTCGCACACATTATCATCGTTTGGGCAAATGTCACGACCCGGCCGTAGGTATATATAGACACATACCGCATATACGTGCGGTAATATACTGCAAGCCCATACGGTGTTCACCGCATATCTATACGGTTATATACCGCAAGCCCAAACGGTGTCCCTAGTACCGTGTACCTATGCGGTGGGCCCACAAATTCAAATAATTCAACACCAACGGTCATTTGTAACAACCGCATATGTATGCGGTGTTACTGTATAAGAAGTCATCCGCTCTCCGTTGGAATGCATCCAATCCCCTCACACCTCATCTACGATCGTTTTCTAATATGGTTAACGACGACACCAATCGACGACCTTCAAGCCCAAGGGAGGAAGCACGTATCAATATGCCAATGGCCGATAGCTCACCACCTCCTCGTCTTCCGGTATTTGATTAATGTTTATCATTTGGAATGTCGTTGTAGGCAGAATATAGGTAGTGGAATAACCAGAATATAGGTAGTGGAATCATATTGAATGGAAACCAAGATATAGGTACCGGTTTTTAAATGTAGGGGAATAAATTCGGTTCTGAAGTAGAGCAGACGGAAACCATGAATGGGTCACGTAATATATATGCACTGTTTGCATGTTGGCAGCTACCATTGGAGGAGCAGGCTGATCCGATGCCGGAAGACAGTCCCGACGATCAGGCCCGTAACCAGGAGTACCGCGATTACACTGCCGAATTTGCTACATCACAGACGTGGACCAATCGCGGCGATCTCCTACAACATTGTCGTGGCACAGCATTAAAGCTTAATATGGTTTTGACAATCAAGCGTTCTTGGGCGAGCACTCCTACAAGGCGTGGGAGTCTATTGCTCGCATGTGAGAAGTACGGCCAGTACACTCCCCGTAAGAGACCGCGAGTAGCCGGAGATGATGCAAGCGGGAACACGCGCAGAGCTGTTTCGAAGATAGAGGGGTGTCCGTTTGCATTGTCTGGCGTGGAGTTCAAACGGGGCGAATGGGGCCTGGACGTTATTCATGCCAAGCACAACCATCTACTCCCCGGTGCATTGGACGGTCACCCGTACGTCGGACGGATGGATGCAGATGAAAGAGACACTACCTTGGCCCTTACCGTCGCTGGTACCCCACCAAAATCGATTTTAGCTACATTGAAGATGACAGTTGACGCACGACAGAAGCTGAACTTCACATCGCGGCGCCAAGTGTACAATGCAAGAGCAAAGTTTAAAGCTGAAGCGAGAGGAGATCGAACAGTCTCCCAAGAAGCACTCCGCATTTTGCGGGATAAGGGTTACTACTATTGTACACGGAGATCCCCTGACGATCCCAACAGGCTTCAAGATCTATTCATCGCCCATACAGACGCTCGCCATCTTCTAGCCATGTTTCCATACGTCGTCCTCGTCGATAGTACATACCGGACGAATGCATAAGTTTCTATATACACTTATTCTTTTAACCATTCCCACCAGGGCATCCGAACTCAAATATTTGATTGTGAAGGTACGGGATCCCTTTGTGTGAGTTCGTTGGATTTACTTGCACAAACAAGAACTTCGTCATCGGGTTCTGCTTCATGTCGCACGAGAACACAAATACGTACATTTGGGCGTTGGGGCAGCTCGTTTACCTCATGCGAGGTAATCTTCCTAACGTTGTTGTCACTGATCGAGATTTGGGGTTGATTGCGGCGCTACGAGAAGTTCTTCCGAATGCCAGGCATATGTTGTGCACAGTGCACGTCCTCCGACGATGCGAAGAAGCTGCTTTCTAGAAGTCAAAGAATCTTGATGTTGCTAGGCGTTTCAAGAACGCATGTGTTGGCTTGTTCCAATCCAGATCGGTTGAAACTTTTGCCGCTAGAAGGAGGGGTATGCATGCAGAGTGGGGGCATATTGAAGGGCTTATGCCGTATTTGGAGGCGACGTAGTTACGAGATTACTCGGAGCAGATAGTTCGTGCATGGACAGACGCAATCCAGCATTTTGGTACGACCACGACGAACAGGTGCGCCTACGTTTTCAATATAAAATTCATTATACACGTAATTTGTTTAGGTATAACGATTTTCACCTGCGATTCTCACTTATCTTTTAGGGTTGAGGCTGCTCATTCTGTGTTGAAAAAGACCTTAAACTCTGCAGTCGGTGATTTCACTCACGTGATAAACACAATCGATCTCATGATGGCGGATCAAATATGGGAGGTGAAGAATACATTGGGGAGAGCGAACAACACCTAGCCTACAAACTCCCACGACCTATGGATTTTCGATCGAATTCGGAATATTGTGTCGAAGGAATGTTTCAACTTTTTGTTCGAAATCTACACAAAGATGGAAGCCGAGCCACCGTCGCAACCATGCAGAGATGCATATTGGAGGGACGTCTACGGTCTGCCATGCACACATGACATGCAAGCTTGTCGAGACACGCAGATACCCATCAGACCATCCCAGATACACAATTTTTGGAAGCAATTGGATTTCAAGAGGCCTCATGTTGACAACGTCCAGGATAACACTTCACTCAGCAGAGCTGATGTGGACATGTCGCGCATGATCAGTTTGTTCCCGAGCGGAGCTATGGACGAGGATACTCGTTGGAGAATCACGTCGGCATTCAACGGCGGGGATCGTCCGTCCCAGACACCGTTGACCACCCCTGACCCGGAGGACCATAGACAGCCCGGGAGACCGAGGACTCGCCACCCCTGTCAGACGAACCCTCTACCTTGGGAACGTGAGCGTGCTCGGGCTCAACGCCAGGCAGATAGACAGGCGACCACTGGATCCGCACGAGGGCGAGGCCGAGGTCGGGGTCAACCGGCATCAACCGGCATCAAACGTGGAAGGTACTGAGGAGGCCACTGGGTCCAACGACATTGCCATCGACGACCCTCCTAGGGGCCGAGGAGTAGGCAGAGGCCGAGGACGGGGTCGTGGAAGGGGACGTGGACGAGGTCGATCGGCGTCGGAGCCAGCTCCGAAGATTGTAAGTGACATTCCAACATCAGCACCTACGGCGCTTCCACCACAGAATCTACCTCGAGTAGAATTCAATTGGGGCACTGGCAACGTCGACGAATTCATGATTACTTTCGTACGAGCCGTCACAAATGTTGCAGGTGATGGTCACTGTGGGTATAGGTCTTTAGCTTGTCTTCTCAACTTGGGACAAGACACATGGCCTCGAGTTCGACGAGAGCTGGCCGTTGAGTTGCAGGTGCATTCAGATCGGTACCATTACTATCCGGCCTTACAGGAGCTCATCATGAGGGTCAACTATTTCGGCACGTGTCATGATGCTACGTATTGGATGGAGATTCCGATCATGGGCGAGGTGTTTGCCACGCTTCACCAGCGTCCTTTGGTGATTTTGTCACAGATGATGCCTATGTTGTGCCTACCTCTGTACGCCACCGATGGCCCGTCAGTACCGGCCTATGAGGAGCTAGATGGAATAGCTTTAGTCGGCAACAACAACCATTTCGTTCCGGTACGTTTCGTATTTCGTATTCATTAATTTGTTACTGTTTTGTTTCTCTTTTCTAACATCAATATTAACCTTGTATTCACATATTTGGTTGTTGCCTGGTTCACCTCTTCCTCCAGTCTACGTCACATGGACACGGCATCACGATCGCACTGTCAACGGTTAGGACGAGCAGTTTGCAGCGAGGATTGCACGATATAGAGCTTACCGCCGTCGTGATGGTGGCCGTCCCCTACCGTATTAGCATTTCCCACTTTCTGATGTCATTTTTCGAACTTCATATGTTCAATTGGGTTGTATCTTTGTCTATTCCATTTCACAACCGAATTCCATATTTTCGTCATCGCTTATATATTTATCGTACTTTCGTTTTATTAATCTTTCTTTTCAATTCAACATATGATTTTTTCCAAATCACGTCGTTTATTACAAGTTAATTACACTGTAGTAGGATATACCATTGCAGATGTCAATGGATTGTACGATAATCATCTTTCTTTTCAATTCAACATATGATTTTTTCCAGATCACGGCGTTTATTACAACTTCATACCATTGCAGATGTCCATGGACTGTACGATCAATTCTTAGTGTCGGCTAATACCGCATACCCATGCGGTGGGATTCGGTTCCTATCGGTCCACTGAGCTCCTCCGGATAGTTTGGCGCAAATCGGGTTATCCGATACCTACCGCATGGGTATGCGGTGCCGTTGAAACGGAACGGTACCGCGTATCGCATGTATATTAGGTAAGTCTCTATACGGAGGCTAGTACCGCATACATATGCAGTGACTTACCGCATGTATATGCGGTATGTCGTTGACCGTCATTAAGTCACCGCATATCTATACGGTGATTAGCGGTGAAAATAGTAAAAATTAGCGGTGTAGATATCGTTTCTTGTTTATAACTTAGATGGCACAATATTGCATTATTATAATTATAATGTAATGCATTTTAAGTAATAAAATATAGTAATTCAAACACACCATTCCCGTCTAATAATCATTGTAACCTTTTAGCTTTTGTAACATTTGAAAACGTTGACTGATACTCCCTCCGATCCACAAAGGATATCGTTTGATTTTTTAACACGTATTTTAAAGAGCTAAAAACTATATAATATATTAACTTTTTTATTATTATTTTTTTATAATATAATAATTATTACCAACAAATATTAAGTTATAAAAAAATAATTTTAAAAAAGTTGATATTTTATAGGGAAAACTAATTAAAATACCCCACCTTTGGAGGTATGGTAAAAATATATCATCAACTTTCAAAAGTAATAAAAATATCCCGACCTTTGATAGTAGTGGTAATATATTATCACAAGTTTTCTCACTGGTCAAAAATGCTGACAAGACATTCTACGTTGATTTTTTACAAGGGTTTTTTTTGAACGGTTTTCTTAGGAAAAAAAATAAAGAGTTGGGTCGACTTCATACACCACGCCTTTTCCTCCCTCCTATCTTCTTTCGTGATCGTCTCTTGAGTTGTCTTCCGATCTTGCATGCAACTCATAGTTCCTCTTCAATGACTGTCTTCCTCCCTTGTGGTCGGCTATCTTGAGTTGTCTCTCTCGCATCTTCTTCCTCTTTGATTCGTTCACGGACTTAGCTGAATAAGTTTTTTCCCTCTTTGTTGTTGCTGTTGTTTTCCGTTTAGTTTTTGTTGTCGGTTTGGTGTTAGGAAAAGTCATGACGTGTTAATTTGATGCAACTTTGACCGGATTAGTTGCTTGGTTGAATCAATTTCGTTTTTTCGGGTTTAATTTTGTTGTCGGTGCATTTTTTTCCTAAGGAAACCATTTAAGAAACCCCGATTTTAGTACTAATTGATAAAAAAGGCTTCCACATGCTGCCTCGTCAAAAACAAAATCAACGTAGGCTGCCTTATCAGCATTTTTTACCCATAAAAAAACTCGTTGTAATATGTTACCACTACCCTCAAAGGTCGGGATATTTTAATTACATTTGAAAGTTGATGATATATTTTTACCATACCTCCAAATGTGGAGGTATTTTAATTAGTTTTCCCTATTTTATATAATTTTTACCTCCTTAAAATATGTGTTAAAAAGTTAAACGACGTCCATTGTGGATCGGATGTAGTATTAGTTAATTAATTGATTAAAGTTTTTTTGGTCAAAAATTAATTGATTAAAGTCTGTAACTCCTATACAATAATTGCATTTTTATGCTTTATATATTGAATTTCATTAAACCATCTCTAAATTTCTTAAAAACGGAAAAACATTTTTTAAATTATTTTTTATGAAAAATATATTATGATATTACATTGCCCTCTCCCACTCCCCCCCCCCCCCCCCCCAAAAAAAATTAAGATAAATTTGACACAGCAAGCTGGATGTTGCGATTATCTCTAAATTGGCTGACGAAGCTCTTAGGTAGGGTTGTTATTCAAGTCGAGTATTGCTTGTTCATATTCAGTTCATTTAGGATATAAGCGAGCTCGAGCTGAGCCTAAATTTTGACTCGAGCTTAAAAATGAGCTCATACTCGGCTCGTTTAGGAAATGAGCGTGCTCGAGCCAAGCTTTTATCGAGATGTAAGCAGTTCTACTGACTCATTATACGGTAACTTAAAGGAAATTTTAGAAATTCCATAAAATTCGAGCTATTCGAACTATTCCATATAAATGTGCTTATACTCGGCTCGTTTAGAAAAAAATAAACGAGATGAGCTTTGAAACGAGCTTAAAAATGTGCTCATACTTAATTCGTTTGGAAAATGAATGAGCTCGATTCGAAAAGTAGTGACGGGGGAAATTGCTCCTCTACTTCTCCGTTCTTGATGTCTCCTCACTTTTAAGAGCTCTAAAAATCGGGAGCTGTGTTTGGCATCCCGCACATCCTGTATGGGCTTTCATATTGGGCCCAAGAATAGGATGTGGTAAAGGATACACAGCCCAATAGGAAAATGAAGTCATACAGGGAGGCTATGGTGTGGAGTGGAGGATGATGATTGATGATTCACCTCCCTTAGTTACAACCCAAGGTCTCTTCTGGCTTATCCAAACTCAGTATCTACCAAAGCACAAACTAGCAACAACATCTTTAGTGGATTTTCATGGGGCAACAGAACAGGTGTTAGCCTCCCAAGCTCTCAAACTCATCACTTGGATGTGTAACCATTTTATTCTTTCTAAAATTCAACCCACTGGGTTGGTCCGCCATCAAATTACATTCGCGGAATACATGGTTTAATATATATTGTTTGAAATGATGAATAGGTGGAGAAGGGAATCCGGTATGATCATCTTGATGTTGTCACTCGGTGGGATTTTTATTTTTAGTAATAGGTTACCTTTGTGTGTACGTTCCCCATAAACCCCATCCTCTCTCTTACCTCATATCTCAATTCCTCATTCAATTCATATCCTTACTAACAAATTATGAAGATGAGGCTTTATGTCTATCGTACATTCTTGTTTCGGTGGTAAGCTAACACACATGACAGTATGACTCATATGGGCATCCTCAACCTCCCCTGCTTCGTCCTCTGCTTGTTGTTGTTCCTCCCCACCATCTCTGCAACCAACTGCTCCACCACCACCTGTGGCAACCACATAATCAGATTCCCTTTTCGCCTGAACCAAACCCCATTCCCCTGTGGCTTTCCAGCCTTCAATCTAACCTGCAAATCACCTCAAAACCAGACAGTCATCACCCTCCCTGGCTCCGGCGACTTCCTAGTGCGCCAAATCAGCTATCTCACCCAAAGCTTAACGGTTTATGATCCAGCAAACTGCCTTCCAAACAGGCTTTTAGGACTCAACCTCTCCGGCTCTCCCTTCTTGGCTTCTTTATCTGCTAACTACACCTTGTTCAGCTGCCCAAGGCAGTTCGGAAGCCGGGGCTTCCCCGCCATAAGCTGCCTTAGCAACACTACAAGACGGGTTGTCGCGATTCTCAATGGGACTTATGATTCTGTGGGTGCAGCAATGGTTTCCAGGAGATGCCTGCAGATGGGTACTTTGATGCTCCCTGCAAATGGTGGTAACTCAACTGGAATCTTGATGGGTCAAGCTGATCTTCAGCTGAAATGGGATTGGCCACACTGTAAGGATTGCGAAGGCAATGGCGGGTTGTGTGGGTTCGATGATCAGAAACAGGCTATGAGTTGCGTTCATCCAGGTACTACCCGGTAACTAGCTAGTAGTTGCAAATAAGCATAACTTCCTCTTGGTTCTTGGATAATTTAAGGGCTCGTTTGGTTTAAATTTTGGAAAGATAAAAGGGAAAGAAAATGAATGAGATAGATTGTTAACAATTTTAATCATAACCTCTTCTCCTAATTTATAATATAAAAATAACATTCTTCTCTTATCTTGATATATTTTCCTATATAAAATTTGTTTTCATTCCGTTTATCTGATATGTTTATACCAAACGAGACCTAAGTAGCTTTAGACAATGATTGGTGTTTTAAAACTTGCTTTTTTGTTTGTCTTGCTTAAAATTTCAGTTAAGGTAATAGAAACAAATTATGAGTATCACAAGAGTTGGTTTGGTTCTACTTTCTTCAAGGGAATTGGAAAAGAATCAAATGATGACAAAGGTCTGTTGTGGTTTAGTTCTCAATTAGTAATGAAATACATGTGGACTTATGATTTCTGTGAATAAATTAATTACAACTTGTTCTTACTGATATCATAAGTTGCATAAAGAATTGGGGTATGGAATTCATATATATGTATGGATTGGGACAACGAGGGGTCGTTGTCGGAGATTTTAAGTGTCAGCTCAAGCGAAAGACGAAATCAAAGAGGATCCTAGAAAATGAAGACTTGTCAGCAACAAAGACAAAAAAAACAACTATATTTACGAGCTTCATCAACCTTAGGTAGCAACTAACCTGCCTCATTATGACACTTTTCCTGTACTTGCCCTCGCTGCGAGGGAATGTATGGTTCCTACTTCCTACTATGTCTTATGCATTGCATTGTCTTGCTTCCGAGCTGATCTGTGGACAGTTGATATGCCAAGAAAGTCCTGGTATAGCATCATTTATAGTTTGTGACAGGAAATCGGATAAGGCAAGGTAGTGATTTGTGATAGTGACTTAAAACAAGTGTTGTTTTATTGAACCTGATTTTCAGGTGGCTCAAAAGAAGGATCTGCAGGTTTGGAGGTGTTCAAGATCATTGCCATGTCAATCGCGATACCAGCGATGATCTGTGGCATTGGCGTTGGCGTGTTTCTATGCATACTGGACAGCGGCATTTCGCAAAGTAGGACACAGCAATCGGCTGTGAACCCACTGCAGCCTGCACCTGCCATAGAGGGGCTTGATCAAGCTACGATAGACACGTACGCCAGAGTGGTTCTTGGGGATAGTAAGCGCGTTCCTGGTCCTAACGACGACATATGCCCTATCTGCTTGTCCGAATTCAGTCCAAAGGAGACCTTGAGATGCATACCTGAGTGTCAGCATTGCTTCCATACTGATTGCATTGACGAGTGGCTGAGAATAAAGGGCAGTTGTCCTCTCTGTCGCATATTGCCATGCCCTGGACATCAAAGTAGATGAACACACATTTCAGCATCTGTTTCAGCAATCAGTTTTCCATGTGCACCATTCTTTTTTCACAACATCGTCTTGGTGGTTTTGCATTTTCGGCTTCATAGATTGGCATCCAATCCTCAAGTTAATGTTGCAAGCGTTGAGAAATCAAATGTTAATCCCAGTTTTTTTTTGTTTGTTTAAATTATTTTTTTACAATAGGCAAACCGAAGAATTTCCTTCATGCTGCCTAAGGCTATCCACACAGAACTTGATAAAATAAACCGAAACTTCCTATGGAATAAGGGTCCAAAGCATAAACCGCTCATAAGTTGGTTTGATATCTGTAAGGCTAAAGAGGATGGAGGACTTGGTCTCCGCAAATCAGAGGACATGAACAAGGCACTACAACTAAAATTACTATGGAAAATCCTTGTAGAACAAAACAAAAGAAAAATACCTAAAGCAACAAGACATCATGCACTACGTTAGGAGAGGGGACTCGTCCTGACAATGGACACAACTTACTAAATTAATACCATTACTTAAAGATGGTATACGTTGGTCGATTGGTAATGGGAATGACATAAAATTTTGGACTGGCCACTGATTTGGGAATGGCCCTCTTATCGACAAGGCCTCTTCAATCCGGTCGATAAACATAAACATCAAAGTATCAAAACTCCTAGACAAAACCTGGGATCAGGAAAAAATATATGACACATTGACACTACACATGATATACTATCTGATGAAGTAAAAGACTCCATAGGACTGACCCATATACCTAAAAATATTCACCTTGACAGATTATATTGGAAATGGAGTAAGAATGGTTGGTTCTCCATCAAGTCAGCCATTGATATGATAACCTATAAGAAACACCACGAGCGTTCCGATGTCAGATGGATTTGGTATCTTGATGCATCGCCAAAAGTAAAAGCTTTTCTTTGGAAAGTCACAAGAAATGGGGTACCCACCGCAGTTAAGCTTGCTTCTCGTCGTATGGGTATACCAACAAACTGCCCACACTGTGACAGTGCTTACGAAGATTTACAACACCCACTCTGGAGATGCCCGGCCAGTTACTCATGAAACCATACTATCAATAGACCCAACATTTTTCTTCAAGTTAAACAACTACTTCATGGACGGAAAAGACCTAAACCAAATCATCGACAAGGCAAAAGAAACACTCGGCCTCCATCGCTTTGCCAAACTAGCCTTCATTTGGTGGGGCATCTGGTACTTCAGAAACAAAGTACTATTCGAGAACATAAAACCGGATTACAGAAGTATTGTCGCATTCACCAAGGAACAAATGATCATGTGGAATTCCACTAAAACCAGTGAGGATCACAATGGGCTTGAAACGTCAAAACCTACGAGTAAAGCAACGACAATACATAAAAGAAAACAAGCAAGATGGAAACCACCAAAGTCGGGAGCTTATAAGCTTAATTTTGATGGCGCTCTCTCAACTAGTAACTCTGGATCCTATGGCTTCATCATCCGCGATTATAGGGGATATCCGGTTTTCTATGGTTCGGGGCCTTGCCCTGCTTCTTCGGTTGCTTGTTTCGAATGCCTTGGACTATGGAAAGGGATTTCAGCAGCTCGAGAACTGAACCTAACAAACATTGAAATTGAAGGTGACAACCTCACCATAATAAATAGTCTAAAAGGTATTGGGAAGCCTACTGGAGACTCTGAAATGATTGTCTCGGTCAGTCTAGTCTCGCTGGGTTTCTTTGTTTCCGTCGAGATTCGTCATGTCTATCGGGAGGCGAATCAGGTTGCGGACCGCTTATCGCATCTGACCTATGCTTTCCATAGCACAATCGCTCCTAACGATTCTATGCTTCGTAGTCTCATCCGCAAGGATGCTCTTGACTTGTAGGGCTATGCCTCACAGTCAAATTCTTTCCGTTTCAAAAAAAAAACAAGGATTGTCCTTAATTATCCATAAAGATGATGTTACAAAGCTCCATATTCAAAGGAAGATTTAACAAGTTACTAGTTATCTTAGATTTTGCAATGTAGTCCGCACTTCGATTGGCTTCTCAACATTGTTTGAACTGGATATCGCTGAAAGTCCTTCTCACATTGCAAATCTTCTCAATAGATATGAGGATTTCCCATGGTATGTTGTTCCCTTAGTTGATAACTAGATAGCATTTTTTACACCAAGACTGTCTCCTTCCAGTATCACAATCCTTAACCCTTTTCGAATAGCTACCTTCATCACTGCACAGAACGCTACCACTTCTATTTATAACACAGATCCAGTCTGAACAATAGACTGCAAATTATCAATAACCTGACCTTGACCATCGCGGATGATACTGCCAATACTACAGTCAACCGAAGTTTTAACTGAGCCATCTCTATTTATTTTGTAATGGTCAATAGGTGGGCGTTTTCAGCTGGGGATATTGCGTTTTCTTTGTTTTTGATCAGTTTCATTTGGATGTGTTTGGTCCCAATTTATTACATTTCGATGTGCAATTTGCATTATTGATATATTTCTCTCTTTTTTTAATTGGAAATAATGTTGTTTCTAACCTCCCAAATTTCCTACCAAATAAAGCATAAGTCCGTGATCAATAGCTTGTTGTCTTTTTTCATGGTACTGAGGTTCTCCATAAAGCTTTCGATTGGTGTCGTGAATATGAACTTTTCCCCTGTTATTTGTTCGTATTGGCTTACTAAGGAACGCGTTATTGGACAGTGGAAGAAACGGCGTTGTGCATCCTCATCCCCTTGGTTGCAAAGGCAACATTCAGACGGTGTTGAGAATGAGAAACAATGTGAAGAGACAAAATGTCCCACATTGAATATGAGAAACATAAAGCCTTAGCATATAACCTAGTGGGCTACCCCACCTAATGCCAATTGGTTTTAGGATGGAACCCCGCGCGGCTTATGTGCTAGGCTATTAGCGCAAGGGCGCATGTGTGCACACGACCCCCGAATTTTGTCTCTTCACATTGTTTCTCATTCTCAACAGACGGTACTCTGTTGAAATATTTGTTTAGTTGTAATTTCATTGGTAGACCACCAATTGTTGATTTCCAAATAAAAGTTTTTATTCTAGGGGGAATGTTTAGGTTTCAAATCCATTTGGAGCAACCACCGTTGTCATGTAGGTGAGTAGTTTATACGTGGACTTTGTTGTGAAGGAGTCAGGTGTGTTTGGTTTCCAAATAAACTTATCATTTGATTCGCAATCAGGAATTTTAATGGATTGAATTTTCTGAGCTATGTTTGTGGGGAACAGTTGGTGTAGGAGATTCGTATTCTAATATTTATTGTTGTCTATAAGGCCAACTACTTTTAAGTTGGGATTTTGATCTTCTATAAAACATTCCAGTGGAAAGTCGTCAACCCATGGATCGGTCCACACATTTATATAGTTTTCATTTCCTAGGATGCATAGAATTCCTTTGTTAAATCGAACGCACAGATTTAGTAATCTTTCGAATTGTCATGATGTGTGATGATTTGATCTATCTCTAATATATTCATTTGTCAAATAATTTAATATTTTTATTTTAATCCAAAGGTTATTCTGCTTTGTGCAGATCTTCCATAATAGTTTCATTTGTAGGCTAATGTTTATATCTTTTGCTTTTCTAAACCTTAATCCACCAAATTCTTTTGGGGTAGAAAGTTTCTCCCAACTTATAAGAGATTAAGAGGTGGATATCTATCAGATTGTAGTTTGTTCTAGAAAAAAATTTGTTTGGTTGATCTATCTTTTGGATGATACCTTTCAGTAGTAGGAAAGCCTGCATTAGATAATTTGTCTTCGAGCTCATATTTGTGTTTATGAGGACAGATCTTCTCGCTTGAGAGAGGGAGGAATCTTTCCATTTTGCAAGTTATTTCTTTAAGTTATTGATGGCTTTGTCAAAAACATTGTTAGTAACTCTACCGCTGATAATTAGCATTCCTAGGTATTTTCCCATCATTCTCGAAACTGATATGTTCATCTGCTGAGCCATACAAAGTGCAACATGTGAGCTAATGTTCTCAAACACTTGGAAGGAGCTTTTCCCATAATTGATTGTCAATCCTGAGAGATTTGAGAAGTTATTTAACATATTTTGAATAGCGTGGAGGCTTTTGTTTGAAGCTCTTGCAAAAATAAACTTATCATCTGCAAAGGTAAAGAATGTAATCGAGATGCCATAGGGGGGTAATTTAATGCCTATTAAAGGGTCATCTTGTTTTGCTTCAATGAATCAACGTGGAGTTCCCTAGCAAGGAATTCTATCACAATAACAAATATGTAAGGTGCTAATGGATCACCCTATTATGCTTCTTGTTGATTTGAACTGCTTCCCTAGTATATTCTTAACTAGGATCGAGAAGGTAGTGGTAGAGATACATTTCATTATCCAGTTGACCCAAATTGGGTGGAAATCCATTCTATAGTAATATATTTTCAATGAAATTTCACCTAATTTTATCATAAGCCTTTTCCATATTTAATTTTAAAGTCTTCTGTCTCTTTTTTCCTTTTTGTTTGTGGAATGTGTGAAAGACTTCATGAGCAATAAGAATATCTTGGATGACTCTTCCTTCAACAAAGGCACCTTGAAAATGACTAATGATTTAGGGGAGAATGTTTTTCAATCTATTAGCAAGTATCTTAGCAATGGTTTTGTATATAGTGTTACCCAGACTAACGAGTTTGTAGTGGTTAATGGTTGAAGGATTGTAAGTTTTGGGTATTAGTTCAATAAAGGTTTGATTTATTTCTGTTAGCATATTTCCCAAGTGGAAAAAAGCCTTAATAGTATTACAAATCGACTTACTCACAATGTGACTGTAATGTTTGTAAAATTTTGGGGGTATCCATCCGATCCCGAAGATTTTTCATCCGCCATTCCAAATATAGTGTTTTTTATTTCCTTATTGGTGGGTGTTCTAATTAGTTGTTCATTTTATTGGGATGTGATTCCAGGTTCCAAATGTTCATCCCAGTTAAATCTAGACAAGAAACAGATAATTAACCCTCTTAGTGAAAAAAATCGCGCACGATGACTTCTCGACATTCGGTGTCGGAAAGAGGCCAGCCAAAACGGACTTCTAGGACTCGCAAACATGTTGTCACCGGTCTCTCGAGCCAACAAATGTGATGCATGAGTATTTCTGCGCATTGCGATGAAATTCCCGATTAATTCATCTAGTGTATAGGGAATCACACCACAAACAAGACACCCATGTATGGGCGATTTTGGCAGTTTGAGCATGTTCCAGTAGTTAAATTAGGGTTTTATTATTTTTTTATTATTTTGGAATTTAGGCAATTTCAATATTTTATCTTTTTAACTATCTTTGACGCACAATTTAGGAATTAAGGTTTTTCTTCTATTTAGCCAAAAGAAAAAAGATTTTTCTTCTATTTAAACACTTGTAGGCATGAGCAAAGGTTATTAGAACCAGGATCCTGGATCGAATCACAAATGACTTTACTAATTGGATCGTAGAGTCGTAAAATTCTATGACATCAATTTTGCAAAAAAAAAAATACATATTTGTGGAAAATGTACAAAATATAATACCTAAATTCAAAGCTAAAATTTAATTATGATCTTAAAAGTAATGTCATAAATATAAAAATCCAATAAATTTGATGTATGAAAGCATCATGGTTAGATATGAGAGCGAAGTGAATATAGAAAAATATTCCTCAGTTTTCTTTCAAGTGTTTTATGAATTTGGACTAACTTAAATCATAATAAAAACATAATTGACTCATACACTTGGGTCATTAAAAGTTAATATTTTGTGTAGTATTAATGACTCGTATAGGATGATAAGATCAGTCGATTCTTAAAGATCCTAACTACTTGGTCATATGATTCTAACAAATTAAGACCACGGAGAATGTAGTATGTGACATCTTCATTTGACACCTGCACTTGAAGAGATGTAAGAAGATCAACAGAGGTTTTAACCTTCCGCAAATACTCCGTAACACTGAGCGACCCTTTGTGAGATGAGCGAAGGCGTTCTTTGGTATGTTTGATGGGAGAACGAGAGCTACTGCCATTGGTTGTCTTGAGAAGATCCCAGACTTGTTTAGCAGAGGTAGCAGTTGTGATAAGACAAGCCACCGAGGGTGCAAGAGTTCCAAGGATTGCTCCGTATAAGATGCGATCTTGGCGCTTGTAGGTTAGGTATGCCGAATTTGGATTTGTGGTATTGTTGGTTGGGATGGTTTTTGCAGGAGCGGTGTGAGAACCATCAAGGAACTTGAAAAGATCCTATCTTTCGAGCGTTGCTAGCTTGGATTTGAACTTTCCAAGTTAAAAAATTTGTAGGTTCTAATTTGATGATGTTTGAGAGAACAATAATGTTAAAAGGTTGATTTGGTTCATGTGGGTTTGGAATTTGGGTGGCAAATTCAGCAACCATTGTTGTGGTGGGAAGCGTTTGATAAGATCGTTGGCAGCTTGATACCATATAAGAGACAATGAATGGAAAGCGATTGTGTATTGATATTGATGACTTGATGAGGATAGATGACTTTATACAAGAGGAGTAGGAGATACACTCCTAAAATAGTGCAACTGATATTTAAATTACAAATAATAAGTATCCTCTAATTGATTTAATTATTCACTAACAGGAGTACCGAGTCTGTATGACGGTCAAATCTCGTCTTTAGAGAAGCATCAACCCGATAGTCCCCAATATTGACTCAGTATATTCTAGTATCGACTCGATACTTTTGGTTACGATTTGATACTCCTTGTTTCTCCGCCTTGTAACATACTTTTTGGAGTCCTCGTTGGTCAGATTAATGCATATGAATATACGTTGGAAAACTCTTTTCGAGGACTACAACTCTCTTCAAGGCATCCAAATTAAACCTGATTCGAAGCGTTAACTGGCAACAAGGGGAAGTTTCTCTAGCTGCTCCATCTTGTCGACTTTGTTCGATTCCGCTTCCACTTCCTTATCTCCTCATGCGTCTTCTTAACCTTCCCTTAAGCTCTCTTTAATTCGTCCAATCTCATCAAAAAAAAATAGCTCCGAAATCCTACAAAATGCAAAACAAACTTGTGTAGACCTCCATATTGCAAACACTACGAAAAACCTACAAATACGACTACTTTCTAATGTAAATGCAATGCAAATGATCTCGAAACAAATATATGAAGCATGTTAAAAACGTGGACATGAGAACCTTGCAGATCATTGGAATTAATCTAATTCCAAGCTTCAAATTGCGCTTTTGGCACCTCTGAACGAACAATGTCACATATATCTCAAAGATTAAGAGTAAATTTGCATAAAAACAGAAGAACAAAGACTTTGTAAGGAATCGAGCCTATTACTCTAATACCATGAAAAACATCATTAATTGAAGATGAAGAAGAAGGCGGAAGCTATGACTATGGTAAAATAACAAGATCAATCTTGCACAAAAAGAGAGGTGGAGTATAAGCATTAAGGGGTTGAGCTCATATCCTTTGTGACATATTAAGCTCTTGCCTTGAACATCTCTGACCTCTTTCATTCTCCATATTTTTATTCTTCCCCTCAAATGTAGATTTCGAAGCGGGAGTGTTTCTTGTAGCTGAATCGAGTGATTTGGACCGTCTTTCTTCTTCAATATCTGATTTACATTTGAGATTTTATCTCTTTGGTTTGGGGCGTTTCTTCTTCAATTTCTAATTGACATTCGACTGTTTCTTTTAGATGAATTGAGTGGTTTGGATCTGATTTGGTTTGGGGCCGAGCATAAGCATTAAGGGGTTGTTTATAATTCTTATTCTTAAATTTTACAATTCGATACTAATCCCCCCTATATTGGTGTTAGTTATATTTTGAACATAAATTATTTCCTGATTGGCCTGAATTTTAGACGGAAAGATATCCGTATTAAATTTGGTTTATTAGTTGATAGTTTATTTTTAAATTTGTATTATTTTTGGTACATACATTTTTCCTATTTCTAATACACATGTTATCTTATTATTATTATTATTATTATTATTATTATTATTATTATTATTATTATTCCTTTTTAAGATAGGAGTTTACAAAGAATTAGTGGGGAGCCGAGAGACAATCTGGGCTCCCACTCCTTTAGCAATAGAAAACCCCACCCTAGTGAAAATAAATGTTACATTACAAGTCCCCACGTCTTGAGCTTGAGAAAATTTCTGGATCCTCTTTAGAAGGGATATGGCGTCTGCCTCAAGTTCACCCAACGCAGAAAAAGAGAAGGGTAAGAAACCATACCCCATGGCTTTACACTTATCTTGATACTTGACCCGCTTACGACGAGCTGCCTCATCCACCACACGCCCTGGAACAAAATCAATCATCCCAGATTGCGTCAAAGGGGATGACCATGTCAAGTCAACACAAACATCTAGCCCTTCATCCCACGCATAAAGAAGCATGTCCGCAGGGCGGAGGGGTTTCCCGTCTCCCCCACATAGACCAATATCAACCTCTTTACCGGCTGAGATCCCAGAACGATAACAAACATTCACCAAAGTGTCACGAACAGCATTGTGTCGATGTTTAATCCCCACAATACCCGCACACGATACAACATGGTCTCCAAAAATGTCTCCATCAAACACCTTAGAGCAAGCAGAACAAGGTTCCGACATGGGAAACAAAGGGATGCCTAACCGATAGCACAACACACACCGATACGTCTTACCATTCATAGTCTGACCCAACCCAGAGATTGGTACAACCCTAAGCCAGTCAGTAGCACGGTCTCGACACTGAGAACTCCACAAAGCCATCTGACGCGGTGATAAGGAAAAGGCATTCTCAGCATCTTTCGTAATCCGTGTGAAATATATGTCTGCCAATTTCTTCATGAGTTTGGGGGCAGCGATCTTACTTGGACTACTCAGAATATCCGTTCCTACCTTAGTGTTGAAGACACGCAGGACATCATCCAAAGCGGAGCTAGATGTTGTGACATTAGCATGTTGGAGAAGCTTAATCTGCAGGCTAGCAGATTGGAACCACGAAGCTACAAAAGCGTAAAAGAGAGCATCACCTGCAGAATAAACACCGAGGCCCCCAAACCTGAAGGGCGGCGTGGAGAGCCTCCATTGCCAATTGCCAAAACCCAGCCCAGAGGCAGTGATAATACGTTCCAGAGAACGTCGAAGAGCTAGATCAAACTTAAGCTGAGCAGACTCGAAGGCATGAGGCGGGCATGTACGTAGAGCGAAATAAAGTTTTGAGACCCCAGTACAAGCACGCAACAACAGTAACTCACACTGCGGATCACCAATCTTAGCAACCGCATCCATAAGCGCGATTGTTTTGTCCACTCTCTTCATCACAAGCTCACTACTGAACACAGAATCAACACTGACAGGGCCACCAAGAAGCTTAACCCCTTGCAGCGGCCTAGCAATGTTAGGAGGAAAAACACCAGCCAGCCTACTCCTTGGGTCCTCTCTCGGCCAAAAAATTTCAGTTTTATCAACATTAAGGTGCAGACCATAACTGGGTCCATCCTCAATAATCATCTGCAGAACCTTCCCCATGACCAAGGTATCCCCAACAATAGTGTCGTCATCCAAATACCAAGCTTGGAAACACACTTGAAATGTGTCCCAGATTTTGCGCACCAACGGATGCAAAACTAAAGCAAACAGTAAAGGACCGAGAGGATCTCCTTGTTGCACCCCTTGACAAGACCAAAGGGTATGATCACCATAATACAATCTAGCTGGATTGGAGTAGCAAAACTCAACCCAATGAGAGATTGGAGGACAATTGGTCCGGACTTCACGAATCATGGCTTCCCGATCAACCATATTGAAAGCATTTTTAAAGTCCACCAATAGCATAGTAAGACCCTCTTCATTACCGCGCTGCTCAATCAAACGATTCATAGCATGAAGGATGGCCTCACCCCCACCTGACACGCCCACCCCAAACTGAAAATCATCCAAATAACCACTCAAGGAATGACCAATCAAGGAAGCACTAACCTTGAAAACCAAACGCCGCCAAACAGTGCCCACAACAATGGGGCGAATACCACCACCTGGCTTAACAAGCGGAGTGAGAGGAGCACTAGCAATGAACTCGCCTAACACCTTAGGACATTTCCCCTCTAGAAAAAGATTAACCACTTGGGTGATAGAATCGACTAACTCATCAGAAATAGCAACTGCAACCCCACTCAAACAATCCATAAGATGTTGCGCACGCAAACCATCTCTTCCACACGATGAACCACGTGGAAAACTCTTAATTCTGTCCAGAACAACTTCTTTAGACGAGAATAAGCTATGTAGACCAAGAGGAGTAATAGGTATGGATGGCGACTGAGAGAAAGGATGTTTGGCCTCTAACTCTTCAAGAGTAGCACTAGAGTATGGGGCAATGTCAGAGGAAGAAAGAACCTTGACGGCAGCGGTGTAGTGTCCATCGCAAATCTTCCTCTTACACTGCTTAATATTACGCTCTGCCAAATCCAGGTCATCCTTATCTGCAACTGACAAGGGAGGAGAGGGTTCGGAAAGAGTATCCAAAACAAGCTGCATAATAGTGTCAGACTCACTCCAAGAACAAATAGCCTTAACTATACATTCCTCCTGCAACCGCCGCTTGTTAGCGGACCTGGACTCCTGGCTACTTCTCGGAGAAAAGGTTCTTAGAATACACGTGGGCAACACCAATAATCTAACCCACCCTCCGATGTCAACTGGATTACTGATCACATTATCAAGAGCTCTTTTCAACACCCGAGAAAACCCAAGGCGACACTTAGGGGGAATAGATTTCACAGTACGCAGCCTCTTGGAAAATATACGGTCAAGCAGATCAACGTTAAAAGCACACTGCTGACGATCCACCAAATCAGAATCACGAACAAGCTGCACTGGAGAAGAGGTAATGTGTGGTCGCACAAAGTCGTAAAGCACAAATCTAACCACACCATCACCACAATCGGGGGTGTACAAACTCAGAGCCACTTCCATGGCGACATTTTGAGCGGAGAGTATGTGTTTTAAAACATACCCCACACAACTAAATTCCCATCTTCCTAAAGGTAGTTTGAGCCTCGGTGAAGATAAACTCGTTAGAGGAAATATCATTCCTTGTCGTTACCTGAGCATCCCCCGTACAATGACGATCCCTAAGTAAAGATTCGAGATCAGGCAAGCCTAACTCTCGAGAGGCCGATGAGTCGACATGCTGAAACTGCCTAAAACATACAATACAATTATACAAATACAATACAAATGGAAAACAAGTGCAACGAAACAAGTAGAAACAACCCTACAAAAAAGACGACCTAAGCAAAACTACTCACTGTAAAAAGGAATCCCTATATGATGCATTTTTTCACTGACGCCGGCAAAGAACGAAGTCAAGCACCACCCAACAACAGTACCTGTGCTTTTATTTTTATTTTTAACTTATTTTTTTTTATCTTGCTCATACATAGAGCTATAATAAGCGAGTAGGGTTGTTATATGAGTTGAACAGCTCGGGATCGGCTCGAAAAATGCTCGACTTGAGCTCGTTCACTTACCTAAACAAGTCGAGCCAGAACATGATTTTAAGCTCGATTGAAAACTCAGCTCGTTCGATTTAGGCCCGAATAGCTCGAATTTTACAGAATTTCTAAAATTTTCTTTAAATTAACATATTATAACCAAGTAAAACTACTTATAGTTTGAAAAAAGCTCGGCTCGAGCTCGTTCATCTAAAACAAGCAAAGCTTGAACAAAAGAGAAAAATCGTTTAAAAATTAGGCTCGGCTCGGCTCGAGCTCGCTTTAGGGTTCACCATTTAAAATTTAGGGTATCATTAGTGGTTATTGAAATTTTTAGGGTTTATTTTTTATAATATGAGTATAATAGAGTTTTAAAGAAAAATTTTAGGATTAATTTTTACAATTTTAAAAATAGTGAATAAATTTTACAAATTTTTACACATAAACAAAAGATACACCAACATACAATTGGTGTATGTGTATCATCCTCAGCCAGACTCGTTCGATTCCAATAACACACCTCTATAAGCGGGATTGGTACGGAGTAATAAATTGTTGCTTGCGTTTGCGTAGGCAAATCGGGACATCCGTTCAAGCGTTCACCATCTTTCCCTTAAACTTCCTTCTGCAACACCTTATTGGAGCTTCGAAGGGGTCTAATGGCGAAAGAGAAGAAGGCATCTGGGGACATCCCCACCATCAACAGCAACAACAACAACAACAACAACAAGGGAAGGATTTTGCAGGAGGATCCGAATCTTTCAAGATGGGTCTGCCAGAACTGTCACCACTCTCTCTCCATCGTTGGGGCCGATTCCTACGCCGACAAGTTCCTCCACGACTCCACCTCTCGCTCCGGTTAGCCAACCCCCTTCCCCTCTCTCTGTCTTGTGTTTTCCGCCTTTTCTACTTTTTTCCATCGGGAAAATTTTGCCTTTTTGTTTAAAATCTCTGATCGAACCATTTCGTCTGCACAATCCAGTAAATTGGCAGTCACTGGAAACTTGCCAAAGCTTTTAGGTTAATCATCCTTAGTATCTGTTGCTACTCAATAGTAGGGGTGCAATTGAAGATTACACCCCTCTTCTCGAGGATTCCAGTTGTTTAATTTTCCTCACATGAATCTGATAACATACGGACCTAAATCATTTGATCAAATGATCTGAAGGATATCAAGATATGTACGCAATTGACTGCGACACTATGATTTTTCAGAGCTTCTCCACTATGCAAAAGAGGGGATTAAGTGGCCCTAAACTTATACATGAGCGGAAGGCACTAAAATATCCAGAGAAAATCTCAAACTATTTGATAAGCAGGCTATATTGGATGGATGGGTGATCTTTAACTTCTCATATTATAATTGTAAGATGAAATATGGAGAATGTAGTAGAAGAGTAAATGGCTGGAAAGGTTCACACACAAGACCAATTTATGAGACATGTAAGATTAGTTAAGCTTAGGTTTGGTCTCTTATGTCCCTTTGAAATGACTATTTATTCAAATTTATGTCTATTTGCCCTTTCATCTTCAAGGATCACTTAAGAGTTTCCTTTTTCATGGCTTCTTGTGGTATGCATTGATTAATTGATGATCGTGTGTTAGACGAGTAAAAAAGACTGCAGATGTATGTAATCCCCCTGTTGCAACCATTGGCACCAGTAGTAGGCATAGGTTGTATTATGTGCATCCCAAAATTTCCATGCCATTCATGCTGTTGATTGCAGTTTGATTGAACTTGTAGTTCAATATTTGCAAGGAATTGTGTACAAGCTGCATCATTCATTCTCCTTTTTGTCTAGGAGACTGGGAATATGCTCATGGTTAGAAGTTGTGCATTTTTTATTGGCTATTTTCCAATTTTTTTTCTCTTTCCTGATTTGCTTTCAATGTGTTTATACGGACTTAATCTTCAATCTCCATATTGTTAATTTTGAAGGTGTTATTGCGCCAACTGACCATTGCCAAACAACAAATTTGTATTTGGAGTATAGCATTCTGCTTTTATTTTTGTGCTTATTTTCTGATAGGAAATGAGAGAGTTTGAAGAAAGAAAAGATAGAGTGGGAGAAGAAAAATCTGATCCATTATTCCTTAGAAGAGTTACATAATATAAAGAGAAAAACTAGTCTAGAAAGCTTAGGAGATAAGCTACAAGGCATGGAGAAGGAAAAAAGTAAAAAGCTGTAAAAGTAAACTAGGGGTAATTACACTAAAAAGGCCTATAGCATAACCTAGAAACAAGGTAATAATTACATGCATGCTAGTATGCTAACACTCCCCCTCAAGCTGGATGGTAGAGATCTATCAATCCTAGCTTGGAAGTCAAATGATTAAATCTAGAACAATGGAACCCTTTTGTCAGTAAATCAGCAAGTTGATCTTCTGACTTAACGAAGGATATCCTAACAACCCCTTCTTCCAACTTCTCTTTGATGAAGTGGCGATCAATCTCCACGTGTTTGGTTCTGTCATGCTGGACTGGATTGTGAGCAATGCTGATGGCAGATTTGTTGTCACAATATAGAACCATAGGTTCATCCCATTTGATCCTAAGATCTGTTAAGACAATTTTTAGCCATAACATTTCACATAACCCTTGTGCAAGAGCTCTGAATTCAGCTTCAGCAGAAGATCTCGCAACAACATTTTGTTTCTTACTCCTCCAAGTGACAAGATTTCCTCCAAGAAACATGCAATACCCCGAAGTTGATCTTCTATCAACAACCGAACCAGCATAATCAGCATCTGTGAAGGCTTCCACGGACAGTTTGTTCCCTCTTTTAAAGAGTATTCCTTTTCCTGGACACCCTTTTAAGTAGTGAAGTATCCGATACAAAGCATTGAGGTGAGGCTGTCTTGGATCATGCATGAATTGGCTTATGATGGAAACCGGATAAGCAATATCAGGCCTTGTGTGAGATAAATAAATCAGCCTCCCACACAAACGCTGGTACATAGCTTTATCCACAGTTGGGTCATCTTTGGAGTCTCCAAGCTTGTGATTCGGATCAATAGGAGTAGAGGCTGGTTTACATCCACTTTTCCCTGTTTCTTCAAGCAAATCAGTGATGTATTTCTGCTGAGAAATGAATATTCCCTCACGAGAATGAGCAACTTCAATTCCAAGGAAATATTTAAGTCTACCAAGAGACTTAACTTCAAATTCAGCTTCCAACCTTTGCTTAAGCTTCTCCTGCTCAATTTTGTCGTCACCCGTGATAATGATATCATCAACGTACACAAGTAGAATAGTCACTCCCCTTGAAGCTGAATGTTTGATAAACAGCGTGTGATCTCCTTGACTTTGCCTATACCCGGCAGCTCTCATAACGGATGTGAACCTTCCAAACCAAGCTCTTGGTGATTGCTTAAGGCCATAAAGAGCTTTTCTTAACTTGCACACTTGATGAGAAGAGGAGGAAGAGGAGAAACCCGGCGGAATTTGCATGTATATTTCCTCTTCCAAATTGCCATGAAGAAATGCATTCTTCACATCAAATTGCCAAAGGGGCCAGGTAAAGTGTGCAGCCAAAGATAAAAGGACACGAACCGTATTCATCTTTGCAACCGGTGCAAATGTGTCTTGATAATCAATCCCATAAGTCTGCGTAAAACCTTTAGCAACAAGGCGGGCTTTATACCTCTCCAATGACCCATCAGCGTTGTATTTGACTGAAAAAATCCACCTACAATCAACAACATTCTTGCCCCAAGGTTTGTTAACAATGTCCCAAGTATGATTCTTTTCTAGTGCACACATCTCCTCTCTCATAGCTTCTCTCCACTCCTTTTTCTTAAGAGCTTCTGAAACATTTTTTGGTATGAGAATGCAGTTTAGGTCTTGTACGAACTTTTTGTGGGAGGGAGAGAAACGATGTAAGGACACATGATTAGCTAAAGGGTAAAGAGGAGTTTTTGTGCAAGAACGAGTCGCCTTTCGAAGAGCAATAGGTAATTCCAAATCAGTTTGTTCTGGGCTGTTCAAATGAGAAATGGAATGAGGTGAAACAAGTGTACCTTCTTCTGTCATGTTTCCAGTTCCAGCAGCCGGTGACGAAGGTTGCTCCTGCTCTTGGATCGGAATGGATCTCTCTTTCCTTGAATAGACCCTAGGAAAGCATGGCTGAGAAGAGGGAAAAGATGGGGTTGAATATGGTGGTGGTTGTTGACCATCCCCATGATGTGATTGAGGCTCTGATGGTTCAGCTTGCTGCTGTTGGAAAGGGGCAAAAATATAAGATTCAAATGGAGGTAAGGTATTTGGAGTTGGAGTTCCAATAGTTTGAGATTCGGGATTATAAGGTTGGGAAGAGGCATCATTTGAGGGGTAAAAGGATTTAGTCTCATCAAAGGACACATCAATAGAGACATATGTTTTCTTTGAGGTTGGATGATAGCACTTGTATCCCTTTTGTGTTGAAGAATAACCAATGAAGATGCACTTAATGGCTCGTGGATCAAGTTTCCCTCTTTGAGGACCATGAACATGCACAAAAACTGAGCAACCAAAGGCTCTAAGAGAAAGATTAGAGTTTCTATAATCTGGATAAGTCTTTCTGAGACAATCAAGAGGACTTTGAAGATTGAGAACTTTAGAAGGCAGCCTATTGATCAAAAACGCTGCAGTGAGAATAGCTTCCCCCCAAAACTGTTTTGGAACATTGTGCTGAAAAAGAAGAGCACGGGTAACTTCGAGAAGATGCCTATTTTTCCTTTCAGCGATCCCATTTTGTTGTGGGGAGTAAACACAAGATGATTCATGTATTATCCCTTGTGTTTGAAACAAAGAGCTAATGGACTGATTGAAGTAATCTTTGGCATTGTCTGTCCTAAATCTCTTAATTTGTTTTCCAAATTGGGTATGGATCATAGAGAGAAAGATAGACACAATGGTGCTAACTTCAGATTTTTGTTTTAGAAGGAAGACCCAGGTAACCCTAGTACAATCATCAATAAATGTGACAAACCATCTAGCTCCTGAGATATTGAGGACAGATGATGGCCCCCAAATGTCACTATGAATCAACTCAAAAGGAAAACTGCTCCTAGCATTACTAATGGGAAATGACACACGAGTGTGTTTGGCCTTTTCACATACATCACATTGAAAGGAAGACACATCAATTCCTTGAAATTTTTCAGGATACAAGTGTTTCAACAGATAGAAGGAGGGATGGCCAAGCTGGTAATGCATCAGCCAAATGGAATCTTGGGTATTGGTGGTGTTTAAGGCATGACACAAGAGATGGTTGGTGCTTTCCTTAGGAAAATCAAGGTAGTAGAGACCATTCCTTTCCTTAGCATTAACAATCTTCTTCCCCGAGTACCGGTCCTGTACAGCACATTCAAACTCGGTGAATAGGACAGAACAATGGAGATCTTTGCAAAGTTTTTTTATGGAAATCAGGTTGGCTGATAGGGAAGGAACAAGGAGAACATTTTTTAGGCTTCGGTTTCCTGGGAGGTTTATAGTGCCTTGGCCTTTAACTTGAGCTGCTGAATTATTAGCCGTCAACACTTGTTTAGGGTTAGAAGATGGCTCGAAAATATGAAAATTTTGTGAGCAATTGGTCATGTGTTCAGTGGCTCCTGAATCTAAGATCCATTGAGTAGGCTGGGAACATTCAGAAGCTCTCAAGCATAAAGAAGGAGAAGAGTTACCTGAAAGAGAAAGAGTGCATGAACTAGAAGAAGCATCACCTGATGGTTTCTCAAGGGAGTTGAATAGCGCTCTAAATTTCTCAAGTTCAGCAACACTAATCCCTGCAGATTGTCCTCCACAAGAACTCCATAAATCCTTGAATTTTTCCAAATCAGCAGCAACAGAAGAAGTTTCCGATACAGTGATTGTCATTGGAGAAGATTGACCAGGAAATTCAACAGCAGCAACCAGTAACAATGGAGGTTTAGGGTTTAGGAAAGGTTAAATTACTTCAGCAATGAAGGCCGAAGAAAAGTTACAAGATTCTCAGCAATGAAGGCCGAAGAAAAGTTACAAGACTCTCAGCAATGAAGGCTTGAGAACAACCAATAGATTCAGCAATGAAGGCGTGAATCTGAATAAGTGTCGAGTGAATCAAATTTGTAAAAGCGCTTAGGAAAATCCCTTAAGCTCTGATACCATGATAGGAAATGAGAGAGTTTGAAGAAAGAAAAGATAGAGTGGGAGAAGAAAAATCTGATCCATTATTCCTTAGAAGAGTTACATAATATAAAGAGAAAAACTAGTCTAGAAAGCTTAGGAGATAAGCTACAAGGCATGGAGAAGGAAAAAAGTAAAAAGCTGTAAAAGTAAACTAGGGGTAATTACACTAAAAAGGCCTATAGCATAACCTAGAAACAAGGTAATAATTACATGCATGCTAGTATGCTAACATTTTCAATATTTGATTTTTCTTGCTCTACCCAAAATGTTCAGGATTGCAAGCCTCTTCAGTCCATGGTGCTGGCAGTGTATTGGCTTCAACACATATTGATCATTCATTCGTTGTTTTGCCAAAGCAAAAATCTCAATCTCCTGGTCTCCCTCCTCGCCCACGCGGTGTAGCTGTACCACCTGAGATGATTACTTCTGGGAAGTCAATGGAAGAATCATTTGTGGTGTTGCCTCCCGCCCCTGCTTCTGTATACAGAAGCGAATCCGCATCAGATGGAGATGGAGTTAATGCATTAGGTAGTGAAGGAGTTGGCGCTCATCTTCATTCAAATGGTTCTGGATTTCATTTAACTATTACTGCCCTGAAGCGAGCTTTTGAAATCGCCACCTCACAAACTCAGGTAATATAAATATTTTTAGTTAGCTTATTTACCATCCTATTGGAAGAGTCTCCGCTTTAAGTAAATATTATTTTATCCAGTCATTATCAAAATAATGGATGGGCTTGAAACTGGTGCTCTTACTTTCTGAATTTATAGAATCTCCTTGTTTCTCCTCCTTTACAAGGTTGATCAACCACTGTGCCTGGAATGTATGAGGGTGTTATCAGATAAGCTTGATAAAGAGGTTGAAGACATCAACCGGGACATTAAAGCCTACGAAGCTTGTCTTCAGAGCTTGGAAATTGAAGCACGAGTTGACCTTAGTGAAGCCGACTTTCTTAAAGAGAAACAAAAGGTGATCATGTATGCTTTCTGTAATAGTTTGTTTGAATGATACTTCAGAAATTTTATCATTAAGATATACATTCTCTAATCTTTTTGCATTTTGTGTTAGATTGAAGATGAAGAGAGGAAGCTTGAAGCTGCCATTGCAGAAACAGAGAAACAGTATGCTGAAGTAAATGCTGAACTAGAAGAATTGGATCTGAAGTCGAATCGCTTTAAAGAATTAGAAGAGCGGTAAAAAAACCTCTATAAATAACAAAGAGGACTATCTTATTAAGATTAGCATAGTCTTGTTAGGTTTTCCCCTATGAGCCGTGCTAATTGTTGATTTCTTATTGGATCATTTCAGGTATTGGCATGAGTTCAACAATTTCCAGTTTCAGTTAATATCACATCAGGTATTTAAGTATATTCTTAACTGTAGAACTTTCTTGAACAAGACATTTTCACTGTCTTGATACTTGGTCAGTGTTCAGATGATTCATGTAGTATTTATGTCAAAAGACCTATAACTAGTGATCATTTTTTTAAAACATAGAAGACCTTTTCAGACCTTGTGGAACGTTGGCTGTTTGGTTCATGTCCAATTACGATGCTATTCAAATTATCATCTTTTCCAAGAGTTGAAATTAAACAGTACTCTCTCCATAACAAAATATTTGACCCTTTTTCCACTTAACACACTTTTTAAGAAAGATTAACATAGAAAGAAGAATAATTAAACTTTTAGCAAATAAATGATGTAAAAAACAAATCGGGCAATGAACAAAGGAGAAGAATACGGGGAGTTGGAGAATTAATAGTGTATTGGAAACCAAACAGAATGAATGAGATAAATTAACAAAATTAGAAACTTGATCATTAATGGGGTCCAAAGGTGAAATATTATGTTACAAAGTTTTGGGTCTAACCGGTCAATTATTTTGTTGCGGAGGAAGTAGTAATTACGTTCAAGCCTGAATCATGCTCTAAATATTGAAAATGCTTTTCTTTGTTAACACGAGGATTTCTGGAACATATCATGTTGCACAGATTCGTATCATTTGGAATCCCTCTGTAATTTTTTTTTTAATCAGGGAAACCCATAAATTATTGTTGTTTGATATCTATTTTGTACAGTTATATTCCTTAATTTGAATTTTATCAAACCAACAGGAAGAAAGAGATGGGATACTTGCAAAGATTGAAGTTTCATTAGCACATTTGGAATTGTTAAAGCGGACTAATGTGCTCAATGATGCATTCCCCATTTGGCATGACGGGGAGTTTGGAACTATAAACAATTTTCGCCTGGGGCGCCTTCCTAAAATCCAGGTACAGAACTTTGGGGATTGTTGTTTGTTTTTATGTCTGTTATTTCCTTTCTCATACCCATTTTCGAATGTTCTTTTCACATGGAAAACGCTAAAAATCGTGAAAGATGTGTTAACTTTTCTTGCATTGTGTTCTCATGTTTCCATCTGTTGCAATTCCTTTAAAACAAACATCGTACCATACATAGAAGATATTCCTTTCTCATACATTGCGTTGTGTGTGGTAACATGTCAGTGTTGGCCAAGTTTGATGAACAGCCTGCCATAAACTGATAGAATTCAGATTCTAACGATCTTTTGTGTGTTTCTCAGCACCTTTTTTTATTGCTCATAAAGTGATAATGTGTTTTTCATCTTAAGTTACTACTGAGTCTTGATATTCTACATTTAATTTCAAGTGGCATAGGGTTCCAACGATTTATTATAATGTTTATCCAACCTTCATAACATCAAAAATTCATTAGAAATTTCTCAGTGACCATTTACTGTTGAGCAGTTTATTCAGTATATTGTTCTATTTTTGTATGTATTGTTATATATGACGCTGCAAGTAGCCCTTTTGAATAGCAATATTGAACTTGCAGGTTGAATGGGATGAGATAAATGCTGCGTGGGGCCAAGCCTGCCTTCTCCTACATACCATTTGTCAACATTTCATGCCAAAGTTTCAGTATCCTTAGCTGTGATCTTCTTATGCAATCAATCTTTCGTGTTCAATAATCAACACTGGAACCTCATATCGTGTTTTAACTTTTAAGGTTTTTCTCCAGAATTGAGGACAGTGAGCTAGTTAGTTGGAGGATGAACCTCAAGACTGGAACATCATATCTTGTTTCAACTTTTAAGGTTCATTTGAACTTTAAGAAGCATGGTTCATAACATTATTTAGAGGCCAAAATTGCAAAAAATCAGCCTGAACTTTTGGAGGGGATAGTGGACAATAGCTTAAAGTTATACTTACACCAATAGGCCCAATTGTACTGTGATCGCAGATAGTAGCCCAAAACTAGTTGACGATGTGATTTTTCTCTTTTTCACAAAATTCATTTTCTGCTTCTTTATTTTTTTATGTTAGTGTGATTATATATATAGAATGCATTGTTTGGAAAAGAAAATTTGTGAAATGGTATTCCATATAATGTAGGCCTTGATATATCATCAATGGCAACCCGCGTAACCTCATTATTGGACTCTTGTGCTTAGTGAGACTCAGGCTAGCATTCACAGCTCACTAAATAGTTGGGGCTATTTTGTGCAAATTTGGAAGTTTGGGCTGTTTTCTACCACGACAAAAGCGCAGGTTCTCTCCCACGGTTTGGCTTTGCTTATGTAAAGCGAAATGGTTTGCTGTTGACATTATTTAGCATGCTAGTATTATTTTGCTTAAGCATTGATGTGGCAATTCGGTTATAGTATTGCTGAATACAGGAAGATTGTGTAGTATATTCTGGTTGAAGTTGAACTATCAAATAACATAACTCCCCAAAAGGAAAAGAACACAACCGATTAGAGTGGTATATGTTAATGATATAATAGTTATATATATATATAGATTTTCCTCTTGGGGATTAGTGATATGAGAAACAATAGCCCATAATTTGTTCTTACTTTATATTCCTCATTGCTCTAGCATAGCTTATACTCCAATATACCTAGTTTGATGTATGCCATTATTCACTGAGATAACTATGCTTTTGTTAAAGTTCTCCTTAATCTATTAATCTTCAGTTACAGAATCAAGATTCTACCGATGGGAAGTTATCCACGGATTATGGACACGAGCAACACCACATATGAGCTGTAAGCAACAAGAAGTTCCCTGTACTGCATCCTTTAGGTTTTCAAGATTCAAATTATAAGCTAAATAAGCTTATACTTAAGGAGTTTTCCTTCTAATCCTACATTAATATTGGCTGCTGAAGCTTGAATCTGGTAATTAATTGATTTGGTTACTTCCTAGGGTTGGGCACTCTTTTTGTTGTAATGAAATCGTAATAATGAACTTCTTTACTAAGATCATTTTTATTTAATTTTTTAAACAAAAGTAACAATAACTAGTTTGCTTGCTACAAAGACATTTTAGACTAATCAAGACTTCAGATTATGCTGATTACACGGAACATGTTTATCAATGCAATTCATTTCTTCTTGTAGGTTTGGCCCTGTAAACTTGTTTTGGAGCACCCGCTATGACAAAGCAATGACACTGTACTTGACATGTTTGAAGGACTTTGCAGAGTTTGCCAGGATGAAGGATCTAGAGAATAACATACCCCAAGATAAATGCTTTAAGTTGCCATACAAGTAAGCCCCCTATCTGATTGCAGTAATTGTATAAATGTTATGCCTATCTTAATTAGGTTTTCTGTATATTGGGAAACTGTGGCTTTCCGTTAATAAACTATCCAGTTGGTAAGAATATCTTTACCAACAAAGCTAAAGCAAGTTATTGCATTTCTGAAGTTACTTTTAGTCGTCTTAATATTTCTGTCATAACATCTGCAGGATTGAGAATGACAAGGTTGAGACCTACTCAATCACACAAAGCTTCAACAAGCCAGAGAATTGGACCAAGGCTCTCAAGTATACTCTTTGCAATTTGAAATGGGTTCTCTACTGGTTTGTCGGTAACACAAACTTTCAGCCTCTTTCAGCTGTAGCCCCCTCCCAAGCTGAGTTTCCGTCTTTAGCTGGTTCACAGTCACACACAAGACGGCCTGGTAGTTCAAGCTCTAGACCTGATTCTCGGAAACCCACTGGTTCATGATGTTACACTATCCAATATATACTCACATGTACATAGAAGCAAGGACAAATGATTTTCTTGTTTCAAAGATGAACAAAATAGCTCTTACTCGTTTATCACTAAAACTGATATCCAGGTTTGTATATGAATTTCCAAGTCGGTGCTTGTCAATTTCTAATTGTGCATTTGTCAGATCATTCGATTCAGCTCATGAAGAAGTCCATACTTGATCCCGGAAAACCCCAACCGATACAGCATACTGCTCGCTGCTCAGCCGCTTCGCCCCCATGTGTTTATTGCTTGTTTAGTTTACGGGTACCGTAATTCTTGCCAGAAAATATTGCCTCTCAAAACAGTGCTTCAAAACACCGAAAAAGCATGACTCTTTTCTTGTGAGGTTCAAGGAAACAACACCCTATCATCTATATAAACATGGGTGCCTAGTTTCCAAAATGATCATACAAAACTGCAAGCCAGAAACCAAAAAGTAGTTCCTTTCAAAGTTAACTTCCTTTCCACATACACCAATGGCGAAATTCAGATTTTTAGTTGCTGTTGTTGCGCTCTTGTTCTCGAGCATAGCCCTCGAGCAGCTGGCCTCCAAGTGTATGGGAAGCGATACCAACAGAAGCAACAGCAGCAGCATCTCTTGTGGCTCTGTCACATCGAACCTCGTACCTTGTCTGAATTTCATCACTGACAAGGTGGCTACACCCTCAAACGGGTGCTGTGTTGGGGCGAAGCAAGTTGCTGAAATGGTTCAATCTCGATTCGATAGACAAGGCACGTGCGAATGCATCAAGAACGCGTTGAAAAATATGGTTAACGTCGATTACAATCGTATTCCCGAGATTCCTCCGATCTGCAAACTTAACGTCACGTTGCCTCCCATTAAAAATGACACCGACTGCTCGAGGTAAAACTCTCCATCAGCACCATTTTTCAGAGTAGCTAAAACTATGCAATATAAACATTTTTCGGCTTTTTTTTTGTCGTATGGGCTCTTTTGACATGAAATGTGTTGTCCTCCTTTTGCAGCATTAAAATGGAAAACCTGTTTGCTTGATGAAGATCGAAGCAAGAGTGTATAATGTAGCTTTGATATAATAAAGAATCGGTATCAAAATCCTTACAAATTTCGTTTGATTCGCCTTGGCGTTCCTCATTCAAGTGTTTGTAATCTAATCTACATGTTGTAATTTGTGTGGCAGGATTTTCTGAAGCTGGTTTTCAAGGCTGGGGATCTAATGTTGTTAATTCTGCTGATAAAAGTTGTTGTGCTGAACTTACCATGTATTTAAGCAAATCCTGGATTAAACTCAAATCAAAATAATATTCCTGAATGCCTATTTACTTTGTCTGGATGACTTGACTTGATCTAATATGATGATTTTGGTTGAGGATACACTGATTAAATTGTCACTAAGGGGCATTCCGAGAATCGAACTCGGGACCTCTCGCACCCAAAGCGAGAATCATACCACTAGACCAAATGCCCTTCTGTTGTTTCAACCTCAATTAATAGTTAATGTTTTAAGATTTTGAGTAGGTTCACCCAAACAAAGCCTTGGCTCGAATCTGGCTCTTTCCCAATGACAAGTGATTTGGTATTTCATGATCTTAAACACGTGCAATCAATTCGTATTTGAGAAAGTTATCTAGATTAGCAGTTTCTAATTTCCTTGCAAGGCACACACACCTGACACCCTCTCCTAGCTCTAGATTCCTTTTCTGGGAACTAAATTCCGGCACTTGAGATGGGGCATGCCCAGAATATGGACATTATTAGTTTATTACTTCCAGCTTCATCGTCAAGATGGAAACAACCCAGAGCATGAGCTGAAGCACCTTTTATATCAATTGATCTTACCTTGTTGATACACGAGTGCAATTTTGATTCATAAAGTATGTTAGGAATTAGGATGCATTTACACCGTCACCATCATCAACCTAAAGAAAGACTTTGACAATGGAAAAACCTGAGCAAGCTTCCTACTCCCTGCGCGCCAGGTTCAGCGCTATCGGTAATGAAAGCACAGGTTCTCACAACAAGCTGCGAAATACCAAGTCCATTTCCAAAACCATAATCTCATCATTTAAGCTATAGGTTTACAAATTGCCATTCACGGGCTGGCTACAGAATCGACAGGTCGATGACCATTTTGATTTTCAACTCCATTCTTATTATATTGAATGGACTTTGGGGAGAAACAAAATGTTAATGGTTCAAAAAAAATGATACAACAAAGCCCATTTGATGATTCAAGATGAACTAAAATCTCCTTAATTATATGGAATCAGCATAGCCAACTTCTATAATGAGATAACTAACCTTCCAAAAAGGGAATCGGATCTATTTGGTGCGTAGACCTGGGACGTTCTTGAGACCCATCTTACCGAGTACCATTCTAGAGATGGCGGGGGGAACATCTAGTCCCATGCAGCGACTGAAATCATTGGCCAGCTCAACGAGCCTGGTTTTGTCCCGCCCTATAATCTTGTTGGAGTTGTAGTAGCCAAGCCAGGCCTGGTATGCCGATTCTTTGCTCTTCATTTCGATTAGAGATAGTGCTCTCTCAACCTGTTGTTAAATTGCATTACAGCAACGTAGTTTGTTTAGGCGTCTAATTTTGATTTTCAACCAAGCCAGAAAAAAATGATTTGCAGTTAGTCCTTACTTTTCTGTTTGCGTCTGGATCAACTGTGGGTGCTGGAGCTTTTGTGATGGGCAAGTCTTTAATGGACGACAAGAAAAATTCTTCCCACTGTGCCAGTAGAAGGATGCCATGACCTTCTTTGCCTTTGCGACCAGTTCTTCCAAGCCGGTGTATGTATTGCTCTCTATCAGATGGCAGCCCCAACTGTAATAAACAAGGATCAGGCATGTCATTAATTTAACTTTTGCTACTGGGAAGAGGGAAACCATTTGGAAAGTCCGAAAGTCAGACTATAAAGGCATAGATATGTAGAGTGAGAAACACTAATTCACGACATTGTTTAAGGTTCCATGAACCCCCTTTTTACAAGATGACAGTCAGTTGAGCCTCGGAACCAATTAAAACAGTACCTGCATAACGAGGGTAACGTCTGGATAATCAACCCCACGTGCTGATACATCAGAAGTAACAAGAATGAGACCTGTTGACTTTCGGAATTCATCAGAGACTCTTGTTCTATAGCTCTGTGTCTTCCGAGAGTGAATCTCACGCACATTCAAGTTAAGTTCTCCAAGAACTTCAGCTACAAGTTTGGTGACCATGGCAGTAGTACAAAATACAATAACCTGGAGAAAAGGGGAAAATTTTGAAATTCTCTACAGAGTTGATAGAGATCCTACCCCCCTCATAAAAGAAATTACAACAAGGCAATAGGAAAGCATTTGTCCAAGCTTTTCTTTGAACTATTAAACTCACAAGAAATACCTTATAGTTGGCATCACCAGATATATGATCCTTTAAAATAACATACAGCAGAGGGAAATGCTTCTCCAAAGGAGCTACTAAATGCATCTGCCTGACCTGAAAATTGAGTGCACTTTCTAAATAATTACTATAAGAACTAAGGTTTTGCGAAAACTGTATAAATAAAATTCACCATTAACCCACCTTTGCGTGTGTATCCTCGGCACCCTCTTGAACTGTGTTTATAAACTCGTGATCTCTTTTCAATGCAACATGGGAAATTTGACGCACCTACAATTCGGGGAAAACAGTTCCTTTCTAGTAACTTTCCCCCACTTGACAAGGGACAAGAATACATTCCATGGCAGATAAAGGAACTAACCTCATCAGGTATTGTAGCAGAAAACAAGAGAGTTTGTCGCTGCTTTGGGACGGCAGAAATGATCCTTTCAATGTCTCTACGGAAACCCATGTCTAAAAGATGATCAGCTTCATCTAGGACAAGGACTTTTACACCCATGAGGCGTGTAGCGAACCCTGCAGTATTCTCAATATGATCTCTGAGCCTTCCAGGAGTAGCTATAAGAATCTGTGTTGAAGTCCAAGTTTAACTAACATGTCCTATGCAATTTATGAAGGATGATGCATCCTTGGTCCAAATGAAAACTTCCATTAAGAATGGTAATGTAAAGCCTGGAGTCTTAGACACCTTTTTCAATTGGTTCTTGATCTTCATGAGACTGAGAATTATTAACATATAAAACTGTTGGAGTGTTTGTCACTTTGTCCTAACAATTAAGCTTTCAAACTTATCAAGTTCTCAACTATCAAAACCTGAACTATAGGTGAAAATCGAGTTAGGTTTGCACTTAGGTCATACCATTTCGGTTCTGGGTCATTTCATATTTGAGATGATATTGGCCATGTTGACTATTCGAGTCAAGTCGGGTCAGGTTGGTTCAGCTATTGATTATGTTTGATGAAGTCGGATTTTTCAGTTCAACTATACTGAAGTCCGTTGGGTCTCGGGATCGGGGGACGTGTGCACGTGTGCGCCTATGCGCTAATAAGCCTAGCACATAAGCCAAGCGGGATTCCATCCTAAAACCAATTGGCAATAGGAGGAGTAACCCACTAGCTTATATACTAAGGCTTCTTTGTTCATATTGTCGATGTGGGACTCTTTTGGTCTTTTCACATCTTTCATTCTCTCAACAAACTGAGAACCGGGTGTTGTCTGCATCATTTTATCGATTGAATCAATTTTAGGGTCATTCGGGTTTAGAGCCATATTGGTTGGGACTTGGGAGTTTTTTAAAATTTGCTTGTTATCTTTTTGCAACGCATGGCTTGTAAATATTTATCTTTTAAAAAAATGTTATTTGGGGATTCTGTTGTTTCGTTATTTGATCTACCGTTAGTTTTAGGAAAAATCGACAAGCAGCCTGTGCTTCTACATGTTCTGTTGGTACCCAAAACATTTGTGAAAGTTTCTGTGTTACCCTCGTGTTTTCCATTCTCTATGCAAAGTTACCCAAACTGTTAAATTAAAGCTATTTACTCTTTTTTCAATGCCTCGAAGTTCTCCATAAAATAATGAAATAAAAAAAGTATCCTTACTAGATGAACGAATAATTATAAGGACCGTTCTAGTTTTATTTTATCTTTCTTTTAAAAAGAAATTTAGAGCTATAAAAACAAACGAAAAGTTTGTAATACTTCATTGAAACCCCTATTATCACAGACTCACAAACTAAATGTTCTAAATATTGAATATATCAGCCGATATATTGGTGATATATTAAGGATATTTGGAATGATAGGAGCATATCAGTTAAAATTTATCGGTCAACGCATTAAAAATGGTCAACAATGATATTAAGCGATATATCGACAATATATCGGTGATATTGAATACATTTTGCAATGTCAATATTATTTTGTCAAGTTTATTTGAAAATCTTGAAGTATAGTTTTTCACTACTTGAGCATTTTTTTGTATAAGTGTATAATTTTGACTAAAAATTAGCTTATTTCCCTCTTAACCGATATGACCCCGATAAGTGATATTTAGACCTTTGAAACAAATCTCAACCCTAGTCCATTAGTGTACGTTTAAATTCTTCTTGCTAAAAGTAAAGAAAGCTTTTCGGTTTGGATTGAACTAATAATGATGCTGTAATGATGCTCATCAGATAAATACGACATCCAAAGTGAAGTACCTGACAAGGATTTGCTTGCATGCGTTTCTGCTCAGCAGCAAGATTGGTGCCTCCAATCACAACTTGAACCCCAACAGAGGAATGATATTTGAGAAGAGTTTTTCCTTCAGCGGCAGCTTGACATGCAAGCTCCCTAGTTGGGCATATAACTAGCACAAGAATTGGTGGTCGCCTCTGATTATGATCAGCCCGTGGTGAGTTTATCACGACTTCAATCGATGGAAGCTTAAAAGGAAGGTTAGCACTTGTTAAAGAATGAAATTATGAAACAAGATGCTAAAAAAATTGTTTTCTAAGTGTTTCCTTCCTTGATAACAAACAGACAAGAAAACTGACCAAAAATGCCACCGTCTTTCCGGTGCCTGTTTTAGCCTTTGCCATTACATCTTTACCTGCCAAGATCAGAATAATAGAGGTTCAGCCAACCACAGTGGACTTTTCATTCAACAGGGTTAAGAAGTAAGAACTGAACAAGGAACAAAAGAAAATGTGTGATATCTAAAGAGTGTCCACAAGATACAAACCATACAAGAATTTTTGTTGTTATGAACCTATCACCCAAACTCCAAACAAAATACTTTCCTCCCCAACAAAGAAAGAGGTTTACACCTTAAATGTATAGAAGTAAACATTTTTATCATACTGACCATTTAGTATAGAAGGTAGACTCGCTTCCTGCACCACAGTCATCTTCTCGTATCCAATGTCCTTAATTGCTTTCAGTGTCAAGGGTGAGATAGCACATTGATCAAACCTGCAAACATATTTGGATTTCCACTTAACCTTTCAAAATAGAAATACAAATAGACAGAGAAACCAGCCAAATAGAACATGAAACACTTTAACCTAAAATGCAACCTACAAACAAATAAGCCCTAAATTACAATAAGATGTGGATTCCTTTGCAGCCATCTAAAACAGTATGTATAGAATGTCAAACCTAATAATTGTCAATAAGTAGATAGATATTTTGCAATCCTTACTAATCCCAGTCCCCACCAGTTATTCGATCAAAGTTCAAACTTTTAACATACCCATGGATCACATAATCACAGAGAAAGATGCCTCTCCAGTTACCAAGTTACAAATTTTGCTTGAACAAGTGACAGATAACAACAAAACAGTAAGACACCATACCTAGTTTCAGTTAGATAAGAGTCATCAGCCCCAGAAGAACTAGGCATACCACTTTCTCCCTTATCCTCCCTAAGAAACATAGAACTTCTTCTTCCAATCTCAATCTCATCTCTATCACCATCAAGATCAAGATCACTATCACTATCCTCCTCCCCAATCAAATCCATGAAACCCGACACTGTCTTCTTCTTCTTCTCATCCACCACGAAAACTGCTTGTCCTCCCCTACCACTATCAGCCCTATCCCCAACTCTCCCACCACCTCCTCTTTTCCTCCCACTACTTGACCCTCTCATCCCACCTCTGCCAGGACCTGTTCTACTCCGCAAACCCGAATCTTTCTCATCGTCTCGGCCATTTTCTTGATCAAACTCACTCCCAAATCGCTTACCGAACCTCGGATTACTGGTACCCAAATCGTTGGAACCCCCCCTTCTAAAATTCCCACCTCTTCCCCTCCCGCCCCAGCCGCCCAAATTACCCCCCCTGCTCATCCTTTTCGTGTCACTCCTGTCTCTCCCTGTATCCCCAAATTCATTTCCATTACCACCCAAATTCGCATCTTTAACCCTCTTCTTCGTCACGGGCGCGGCGTCTTCACCCGTGAAAACCGAACGCATACGGAGCTCAGAGACCCAATCGCTCAGCTGGGTCTCATTTGGGCCCCTGGACGCCCGATTGGAGCCCGAATCGAATCGGACCCGGGTGGTGAGCCCACGGTACCTGAGCTTGAAGGGGAAGACCCGGGGGAGGATAAGAGTCGACCCGGAAAGTTTGGGGGTCGGGTTGAGAGACGGATGGGGAAAACGAGAGGTGGGTAGAAAGGAAGAAGGTAGGAAGGACACTGGCGAGGGCCTCACCGTTACAGGCATTATAGTATTACAACCTCACTGACACCCCCTTTTAATATGGGGAAGTCACCGCCTCCAAATTTCAACACTCAACTCAAACTCTCAAAAATGGTGGGTAGAGACCAGAAAAGGAGGGGAGATGGAGGAATGAGGATAGGGTTTTAGGGAGGGTTTATAGGTTGGAAATGGGAGGCTATTTTGGTTCGGTCCCGGCAATTGGATCAATCGGATAGAAATACACTAGAATTATGATCGGATTGAAGTTCTCGGCTGCGTGTGTTTTGATTTGGAGATTTTAAAGTATGAGTTAGTTTGAAATGAGATAAAACTAAGAACTTAACTGTGTTTTTTTTAAAGAAAAGTAATGATTATGTTTATAAATATGAAAAATTTATTGATCACTATTTTAATCATTCTCTTTCTTCTGTCATTTTGCATATAAAATTTATTACCTTTTCCTACATTCCATTGCCTAATTTTAATGAGGATAACTATTACTCTAGGGTGGTCTAATCATTATCCATCATCTCCTCTAAGGTAACAAAAAATGATAATTATGTACATTTAATACCTTTCCTAACGAGGATAACTATTAATTTAGAGAGCAGAGAGTGCTTCTACATTGAGCATTCTCTAATTTTTCTTTCTTTCTTTTCTTTTTTGCCCTTATGTTCTTCTTTCTTTCTAAAATTCTCTCCCACGATCTGAAGAGAACCCATCGACAACCCGTCAGACCAGGAGAGATTGGAGAGGGAGACGATCCTGGAGTTTCGATTGACGCTTTTGGTTTCGATTATGCCCTAAATTGGGGACTTTCGGTATTAATTGGGCATGGAAATTGACGAATTTGAGATCTGATAATTGGAAGCCCCTACTGATGCATGTGATGTTTGGGCATAGAATCAAGTCCTTGTGAATGGGCAAAGACATGTGCTCTTATTTTACGACGGTAGGGACGATTGCTTCCATTACTGACTAGAAAGACATCAAATTCTCCTTTAGGTGCTTTAACTGCGGGTGTTGATACTCTCTTTTCATCTCGAACAACAACAATGGCATCCCATGTGAGTCCTCAATGTTCTTCCTCCGCCATCGGTTGTCAGCCACCAAACGATGCTTGTATGTCCTATAGAAATCGAAGCTTCACGATTTCTCTTCGCCCCTTGACCTCAATGAATCTCAATTGCTTCCCTCGTCTCTTTGTTTGATCGTCTGTATTTTGATGACTGCGCCTTTGTCTATAAGGTTTTCTCCCTCCTTTAATCAAAATTTACATCTCCATTTTCAATTTGTTTGGAATATATATGCGGAGAATACAGTTCAGTTTGAGTATTTTTGTTGAGATTTGTTGATTTCTTTTTATAAAGAATGATATGAACTTTTGTCTTTTTTCCCCTTTGTTCTTATTAGATTAGAGGAATTAGAGGATCACTTCATTTCCATCTAAAGAAGGGGAAAACCAGCCGACAATGCAATTTTATCAGATGATCCAAAGCTAATTGTAATCACGGTAAAAACACTTTTCACTCACTTCCTCACGTTGAATAATTTAAACACAATTTACATATTTTACATGTTTAATGCATTGTTTATTATTATAAGGTCTAAATTGTATTAGCTTAAAAGACACTCGATGTGGCCCATAATTGACACAGAGAGCAGGACTCTTCCGAAGTGTTTTAAACCGCGGACTGAGATAGTCAACCAAAATTGACCCAGAGGGTAGGACTCTTTCGGAGAGTTTTAAACCGCGGACTGAGATAATCAATTAAGGGTTGATCTTGTCCCCCCATACCTGGTTCAAACCACGCATGTGTTAATTATATGTATACTAAACTTCACTCAATACTCACCTTAAATATATTTTGCGTCTTTTATACTACCTCCGTCTCAAAATATTTGTCACTTTATTTTTTAGCACGCTTTTTAAGAAGCTAAAAACTCTATAAAATATTAATTTTTTTAATAATTTTTTTTTCATAATTTTATAGACAATTGTATTAAGTATGAAATTATTTTTTAAAATTAATAAAATCATTGATATTTTATATAGTTTTTACCGTTCTTAAAAAACGTGTCAAAAGTAAAATGACAAGTATTGTGAGATAGAGGGGGTATATATTAACATGAATCACTTCTATTGACAAACACTGGTCCCACCCTGACATAGTGTCTATGACCTACAACCGCTTTGGTTGGGTAACACCTCTTCTCGAAGTGTGTAAGTTTCATGAAACATATAGACTGGGGAAAACAGCCCCAACCTGACTCTACAAGATCACTTTCAATTGCTTTACGTTGATTGATACGTTTTACTTTGAATTGATCTTGATTTTATTGAGTTTAACACACAATACTCATATTATTAGTTATTTACTTAAGGCATCTTAGGTGACCACACAATACAAGATAACCCATGTTATTTGTAGGTAATATGGAAGCCAAACGAAATGAAATCAGATAAAATAAAGGATGGAAACATCAAAGAAAAAGACATGTTCCATACCTAACCAATTAGCATGAAAGAATAATAATAAATCATGCTTTAAAGAAATAGTGGGTAAACGGTGGGTAACTATGTTATTATCTTATATTAAGGGCAGTCGACCAATTACACTTGCCAAATTCAAATCGAAGATTAAATAAATCACACAAGGAGATGAATTGCAATTTATTTTAATTAACTTGGCAAACAACCAAATGGAAGAAAATAACTTGACACGAAAGACACCAAATGAGCATAAGTGCTTAGAAAGTCACTTGTCTGTTGATATCGCAAGTGGTGGATTCGGAATAACTTTATGTTGACTCAACTTCTCCGTATGGCGTATGGTTAGCCTAGTTTATGTAAATTAATGGGATTGAAAGCGAATTATGCCCAAATAAAAGTACGAGTTAGAATCCGAAATTTTAAAAACTGAAAAGGGCATAATCTTATCGGAATAGAAAGTATGGGAGCTTTAGGTAATTAGTTCACCTCCCTCCCTCCTCCCGTCACCGTACAAGTACACAACCTTGTGCAATGGTGGCTCGGCAACGTCGGACCTTCGGCAAGCTCTCGATGACAACCTAGGGCACGGTGGCCAGTGGCGGAACCTCAAGCTTAACAATGAGGGGGCTCGAATAAGAACTAATAATTTTTTTAGGGTTTGGAACCTGGTCAAACCGGGGGCTCATCCCCATGCCTATTTTATTATTTAAATATGCGAAGTATAATTAGAAGGGGGGACATTTTAAAGCCAAAATCCTTCTACAAAATCAAAATACAACTTTAAGATCCCAAATTTGCACTGTGCAATATCCTATAATAGCATCAAGATTCAACAATCCAACTTTCTCAAATGAAAAGCAAATAAATGATTAAAATAAATTAGTGGTGGAGCCTCAAATGAAAAGTAATTGAACAATTAAATTGCTATAATTCTACAATTTTGCTAATAATACTAATTTACTGTAATCCTACAATTTGCTAATAATTAGTGGCATAGCCTCAAATGAAAAACAATTGAAGTATTGAAACAAATTTCACATGATTAGAAGTTTCAAATGAAAAGCAATTGAAGGAATAAAACCAAATAAAAGTGAAAAAAATTAGAACTGTATAGAACTTACTATAACCCGTTTCTAGTTTGCCTGCAAAAATCCAATTTCTGGATGGGGAAAGGTGTGCCGAATTGGAAATTCGCAGTACAATGATGGGCGGAAGGGTCCGAGCACATGCGCTCATGTGTAGCTGCGTCGATTCACAATTTATGGGCATATAAGCCATGGGTAACCGAGGTGGTGGTGTACTGGTGGAACGATGGCACCCAGGCCCACAACGACAACACGAGGCGTCGACAGTGGCGGAGAACGAAGCGATGACGTGTGCTTGGGGTTTAAATGAGATTTAATTACTTCCTGGAAAATTGAAATGTGATTTAAATGAATTTTGGGGAGATGAGGAGGTAGAGCACGAGAGAGATGAAATGTGGGGGCCATCTCCTTTCAATTTCCAACTTTCCTTCGGTAATTTTTTTTTGTGGGGGCTAGAGTGGTGGCGTGGTGAGTCCGTCGGTGGCAACCATTGGTGACTTCAGTGGCAGTAAGGCAGCAGCCGACGGACTCACCACGCCACCACTCTAGCCCCTACAAAAAAAAAAAAAAATTACCGAAGGAAAGTTGGAAATTGAAAAGAGATGGCCCCCACATTTCATCTCTCTCGTGCTCTACCTCCTCATCTCCCCAAAATTCATTTAAATCCCATTTCAATTTTTCAGGAAGTAATTAAATCTCATTTAAACCCCAAGCACACGTCATCGCTTCGTTCGCCGCCACTGCTGACGCCTCGTGTTGTCGTTGTGGGCCTGGGTGCCACCGTTCCACCAGTACACTACCACCTCGGTTACCCATGGCTTATATGCCCATAAATTGCAAATCGACACAGCTACACATGAGCAGTCGACGTCGAAGAAATGGAGCTCTAGTGTGATGAATCAAAATGAGGGTTTTGAATTTTGAATACTTTTGTGAAGGAAATTGTTGCTAGAGGGGTTTAAAACGTAATAGAATAAGTGGCGGTCGCGGGGGGCACGCCCCCTTCGGTGACGGAACTTCGTAGTATTTTTTTTTAAAAAAAAATAAAAAAATAAGGTAAACAAATAAAAATAAAAAGTGAAAAAGAACACAAAACTTTTTTTTTTTACAGTAGGCAAACATTAGAATGTCTCCAAGGAGATCATTCTTGATCATCCTTTCGGATGATGTTACAAAGATCCATGTTCAAAGGGAGAGTAGAGATGTTACATGCATCATTACATCTAGCTATAGAATCAGCTGCATAGTTAGCTTCTCGAAAGCAATGTTGAAATTGAGATGTTGTGAATTCCTTCTCCAGCCTCTTGATCTTCTCAATGACTCTGGCGATTTCCCAAGGAGGAGTATGTCGACCTTGAACTGCATTAATAACTCCCAAATTATCACCTTCAATTATAATATTCCTTCAGCCTCTAGAACGTGCTAATTCTAAACCTTTACAAACAGCAAGAGATTCTGTAAGGATGGCAGATCCCCTTGAAACTGTATCACAACAAATATCAATAACCCGGTCATGCCAGTCCCTAATAATCACCCCAATATGGCATTCCTCATATTGTTTGATGGAGCCATCTACATTAATTTTGTAGCTATACATCGGTGGTTTTATCCATTTCCCATTCTTACTCCGCTTATTCTTAGGCGCCGATTTTATTTGTAGTTGGGACTCATCCCATTCTTTGATTTTGTTAATTGCTTTTACTACTGTGGCTTCTATGCTTTCAATATTCTTATTTTTAAATATGCAATTATTTCTAGCTTCCCATATCGTTTCCCAAATAAAGCATAATTGCTGAAAATGTATATTGCTTCTGTAAATAGTTTCTAAGTTTGGGAAGACCCCTCCCGGAATTCTCAATCCAAAAAAGTGTTTACCCGTTAGATTTTCGAATTTATTGATAACATATTTTGTGAATGGGCAACTAAAAAGTAAATGATCGTTGTCCTCATCATGAGTGTCACAGAGGCAACATCTTGATGTGACTCTATTAAAGAATCTATTTAGTCTTTATTTTGTTGCCAATCCATCCATTGTAATTTTCCAAAGGAAGTTCTGGGTTCTTGGTGGTAGCCAAAGCTTCCAAATCCAAGAATTATCTGGAGTGCTTTGATTTGATGAGACGGTCGGGGTTGTAGCCTTTTTTGTGGAGAAGACTCCTTTGTTATACTTCCATATGAGCTTGTCAGGAGTGTCCCATTCCGAAATCAGGATCTGTGAGATTTGGTGACTAATTTGGGGAGGAAAAAGTTGGTTTAGTAGACCCATATTCCATTTCTTGTCTTGTGTTATTAGTTGGGATACTATCATATCCTTGATAATTTTTATCCAAATATCCTCACCTAGCCAAAGGTCAGACCATATATTTATCTCATTGATAATTTTTACCCAAATATTTTCTAGTTGTGTGTAAATTTTCCAAAGTAGCTTCATTTGAAGAGAAACGTTTCGATCTTCCCCAGTCTTAATACCTAGGCCACCAGCGATCCTGGGGGTACAAATTTTCTCCCAACTAATTAAAGGGCTATATCTTTCCGATTGAGTTTTGTTCCAGAAAAAAAATATTGTTTACTTGATCAATTTTCTTGAGGACCTCTTTTGAGAGAAGAAAACTTTGCATAAGGTAGTTTGTTTTGAACTTAGGTTTGCTTTTATAAGGGTCATCCTACCTGCTTGGGATAGGGAGGATGCTTTCCATCTTAGTAATTGCTTTTTAAGGTTTTGAATAGCCTCATCAAAGACGCAGTTTTTCACCCTGCCATTGATTATCGGTATTCCCATATATTTTTCCATTCCCCTAGCTATAGGAATGTTCATTTGTTGAGCCAGATTCCTAGCTTTGTTTTCTTCTACATTTTCCGAGAATTGAATCACTTTTTTGGTAATTAATAGTTAATCCAGATTTGTTGGAAAAGTTATTGATCATATTTTTAATCGTATCAAGACTCTTGTGAGACGCCTCAGCAAAGATAAGTGTATCATCAGCAAAAGTCAGAAAAGGGATCGGCTGTCCCTCATAGGTTAGTTTTATACCTACCAGGGCATCCGCTTGCAAAGCTTCCTGTTGCAGATCCCTGGCTAAGCTCTCCATTATGATAACAAATATGTATGGCACTAATGGATCGCCTTGTCTGATGCCCCTCTCGGGTTTGAATGGCTTTCCTGGGGCATTGTTGACCAGAACCGATAGAGTAGAAGCGGTTAGACACTTCATCACCCAACGGATCCATTGGGGATGGAATCCAATTTTTTTTAGTGTTGCCTCAATGAAGCTCCAACTGATTTTGTCATAGGCTTTTTCCATGTCCAATTTTAGAGCCATCCATCCCTTTCTTCCCCTACGTCTATGGAAGGAGTGAAAGATTTCATGGGCTATAAGGGTGTTATCTTGAATTGATCTTCCTTCTACAAAAGCCCCCTGAAAGGGATTGATAATTTTAGGGAGAATAGGCTTAAGTCTGTTAGCTAGAAGCTTGGTTATGATCTTATAGATGGTGTTGCAAAGACCGATAGGTCTGAAAGGGTGATAATCTTTACACCCCAAAATTTTACTATGTGCACCACAAAAAGAAAATCTTCCTTTTATTTGTAAATTTGTGCGTCTCTAAAGGCGTAGGGCTATGACTCAAGAGTAGCAGACATGTGACTTTTGAGGAGTGGCTATGTGACTTATGAGGGGTACGTCTATGACTCCCGACGGGTAGAAACTTCACAAATTAACAATATTTTTCCCTTTTAATTAATAATAACAATATTTTTATATTATATAATTTTTTTTATTTTCTTTCAATTATTATTTTGAATGAAGATAATTGGGTAAAATTATATAAAAATATCTAATAACACTTCATAATATATTCATTTCATAATGTCTTATCTTAAATGTTTCATAATAACATTAGATAATATTCTATCTTAACAAATTCATAATACATTCATTTCATAATGTCTTATCTTAAATGTTTCATAATAACATTAGATAATATTCTATCTTAACAAATTCATAATACATTCATTAGCTAAGTGAAATCATGACTTATAAATTTTTAACTCTTGACATTTCATAATATTTTATCTTCAATATTTCATAATATATTCGTTACCTAAATATTTCATAATGTATCTTAAACACTTCATAATATAGAATATATTCATTAGCTGAGTTGAAATTCTCCATATATGTCGTCGAATTTAACGTAGATTTGTGTATGTTTGAATAAATAAATTTATAAATTGGGTGTTAGTGCCAAATTTATTTCAATTATACTTCCTCTTATCCAAAATACATGTCGTTTGACTTTTTAACACGTATTTTAAGGAGCTAAAAATTATATAATATAGTAACTGTTTTATAATTATTTTATTACAATTTAATACTTATTACCAACAAATATTAAGTTGTAAAAAAATAATTTAAAAAAGTTAATATTTTATATAGTTTTTAGCTTCTTAAAATACGTGTTGAAAAATGAAATTAAATGACATATATTTTGGATCGGAGGGAGTAACAAATTAAAAGATCTTGTATGCACATTAATATATTCTCATTTGACTATCATCTTCGAGTTAGTTACCTTGAACAAAATACTAAGAAGTTATACTGAAAAAATATTATAAGAATTAATTTTAATTTTCTTTTAACAAACATAAGTGTGTTAGAAAAACAAAAACTTATTGGAAAACCCCTGTTTGGGTTGATGAACACCGTCGGCAAACTTCTATGGATATCGTGTAACTAACCCCCTCTGTCGGATTTCCATCCGTCGGCGGACCTGAAAGCTCCTCTTCGGAGGCTCCTAACCCCTCTTCGGAGGCAATTAATCCCTCTTCGGAGGTCGGGTCCTCTTCTCGACTGAGGCGCTCCTCGTCGGTGGGAAGAGTCGTCGCTGATTGAGGCACTTGTTCCGTGGAGCTTCATTTTTGTGTCCGATGTGAGTTTAGAAACCAAATACAGGGTACAAAACAGATCTTTTTTGGTCTCGTTCTCAGATTGAGTGATTGTTTCAATCGCCTACTCTTTAAATCCCAAATCTTCTTTTCATATTTTCCTCTTCCAGAGTTTAGAAATCGAATCAAGGTATAATACAGTTAAGCTCCTTTTTTTGGTTGCTACTGTAATGATCTCATTGATAGCTCACTATGTTACTCTTTATTTTCGAAATCCTCCTTTCTACTGGGGCTGTTTCTGACCGGTCTCCTCTCGCCGGTTTCGATCGCCTCTCACTTGCTTCATCCCCCGCCGTTGGGTTGTTCGGAGCCGCTGTCTGCTCTGCTGTTGACCTCCCTTGCGGTCTTCGGCGGCGGCGCTTCTCTGATTGCCCTCCGGGGAAGACTCCTCGGCCCTCTGATTCGTCGCCGCATCTGGGCTCCCCGTCCGTCCATGTCTTCTCTCGTCGTTGGGTTGTTCGGAGCCGTTGTCTGCTCTGCTGTTGACCTCCCTTGCGGTCTTCGGCGGCGACGCTTCTCCGATTGCCCTCCGGGGAAGACTCCTCGGCCCTCTGATTCGTCGCCGCATCTGGGCTCCCCGTCCGTCCATGTCTTCCATGGATGTGGCTGGTTCTTCCGGATATGCTCCTATCCAGCGCCTTGGTTGGTGGTGCGGTGTTGGGGTGATGGCTTCGCCCGTCCTCCGGTCCTCATCCTCTTCCTCTCCGGCGCCGTAGGACGTGCTCACCGCTTCCTTGGGCATCAAGCCGGGCCTGGATTTCTGGGATTCTCCCCGGATTTTCCGCCGGTCTTTTGTGATGCTTGCAAGGCAAGCTTGACATTATTTAATTTATTCACATTATTATATCTAAATAATTATATAGATTTATAGATTTGTTTCTTCTGTCTATATTTTTATTTATATATGATTCTTGATTAAAAGGTTAACAAACCTTTATTGCGAGGTTCATTACCCCTCATTTACGAGTATTAAAATCCGTGTCTTGATTGAGCGGTTTTCGGGTGTTTTCTTCGGGTTATGTGTGTCGTTGGCGTGGGTGTTCCTAAGCGGTCCTCTTCTTGGTTGGGTGTGCTTCGTCCGGAGTCGGGACAGGTTGGGGTCGTGGCAGTGCGCAAAGGGCGACTCCGTATCCGGGAGATTGGTCCTTGGAGTTTCGTCCTCACTGCCCACAGGAGATAGAGTCCTGCTGTACCGCTGACCTGCGGTGCTTCCCTTTGATGGTGCTTGGCTTCGTTCTTCGTCAGCGTTCTCATCGTTTCGGATTTAGTCTCGCTTAGTTTCGTTCATTTCAGTGCACATGTATCGTGAGGATTGCGCCTTTTTTTTTCCTTTCTGTCTTATATTTTCGGTTTATTGTATGCTCGACGGTCCTTCCGTCTGCCGATTTATCGGCCTCTCGAGTTTCAGGTATATCTGAGCTCGAATTTTTACTTAATCAAAAAAAAAAAAAAAAACTTATTTTATTAACCTAAAATACCTAAACTACCCTCATTTTAATTTTTCCCCAAACCCTTCATGTTCATCCCAGATCCCAGATCTTCAATCGACTCTCATCTCTCTCTCCGCTTCTCTCCATCTCCATTTTCGGCGTCCCGGAAGGAACGAGAATCGAAGCGAAATCGGATCTGTGAAGCACCAGATCCGCCGTCAATGTAGTCAAGCGATGGACTCCGCCTCTCGCCCTCGTTTGCTTCTCTTACGGAGTTACGGAATCGTACCAGGGATGGAGGAACCGGCGGCGATGACCACGAAGAGATGGAGGAACCGACGGCGACGACCACGAAGAGGAAGGTGGAGAGGAACTCAGCAAAATAGGCGAGGAGGGCATTCGAATTGATTAACAATTGAATTGCTGTGAGGGTTAATTAAGTACTAGAGCTCAATCGCCGGCAAGGGAGAGGGATGAACGGTGGAGAAGCGACGGTGGGGGTTGATGATTCGGCGGAGGCGCAGTATGTCAACGTGAAGACGTCGGTGTGGTGGGACATCGAGAATTGCCAAGTCCCGAGGGGCTGCGAGCCCTTCGCCATCGCGCAAAACATCAATTCGGCCCTCTTCAAGATGAATTCGGCATCTCTAATCGTGCCTTTGCGGATCAGATCTCGGACTTGCATCTCTGTCTTCGATGGCATCTCTGATCGTGACTTGCATCTCTGATTGATTGAGAAATCGGTTTGATCAAGGAGTCTGTGATGATTGCCCGGATTTGTTCAGTCAGGAGCAGATTGCTGACATCTTCACCAAGGCGGTCGGTACGGCTCGTTTCCTCTCTCCATGTTCGTGACCCTCCATGAGCTTGCGGGGTATTAGGATATAATATTAGTCAGGATATATTTCTATCCTTTTGTATCTTTGTATATCTTTCCATATCCGCTGTGCATATCCAATAGGCCTTGGAGCCCAAACATTGTATCAATTATCAAACCCTATTGATTGTTTACAATTGCTAACAGTGTATCTTCTTCACAGTGATTCAGTTTGCGGCAGTAGTCAATTTTTGCAATTTAACCAGTAATTGTTTATAGTATATAAATAGGCAATTTTTGCTATCTCCCATCTTCTTCACAGTGCTTCAATTCGCTTCAATTCTTCTCATTCAGAGTATTTTGGCTATCTGTAGCAGTAAATTTTGTGTTCATTCATTATGAATTGGATACAAAAGTAGTTGATGAGATAAATTAGAATTGCTTTGTTTTTTTTTTCTTTAATGTCATTAGTAGGGGTGGGCACAAATCCCGTCCCGCATCCCGTCCCGATCCCGTCCCAATCCCGGTGGGATTTGTTAAAAATATTTGCAATCCCGTTCCGATCCCGTCCCGCAAAATATACGCGGGACGGGACGCGGGACGGAGAGTTCTCGTCCCGTAAATTCCGTCCCGTCCCGCATATATATAATTATATATAATTAAAATTAATAAAAACATATAATTATAGAATTTATTTATAATATATATATATATATATTAGCATTTAATTATTAACATTCAATTACATACAATAGTATGTAATACAGACTACAGTACATAGGAAGTGGAGAAAAAACCCAATAACGCCCACAAAAAAATAAAAAAACAGTAGCCACTAGCCAACACTTGACAAAAAATAATTTGGAATACAGTACATACTACATAGGAAGTGGAATACATAGGAAATTAGGAATATATAGGAAGTTAGGAAATCATGCAATAATTTTGCTAATTATGTAAGAGTATATGTATATGTAAGAATTTATTTTTGGAGATTATATGATTATTTTGGAATTTTTTTTTTACGAGGGATAAGTCCCGTCCCGTCCCGATCCCGTCCCGTCCCGTGAGGGATAAGACCCGGCGGGATTTGAAAAAAAATAATTTAATCCCGTCCCGATCCCGTCCCGCAAAAAATACGCGGGACGGGACACGGGATTACCCCAATCCCGTCCCGTCCCGTCCCATGCCCACCCCTAGTCATTAGTTGATGTATCCGAGAAGATGCAATCAAAATACTGTACATCACATGTGTGATTATAATACATGGTTGGGCATTCGACGTCGTCGATTTGCTTTGAGCTATAAAAATTTCATTTGATTACAGTGTCTATGACTCTATTTTTATAGTGGTGACTAGGGGTGGGCATAAATCCCGCAAATCCCGGGCCCGTCCCGGTCCCGTCCCGATCCCGTCCCGATCCCGGTGGGATTTGAAAAAAAAATAATGAATCCCGTCCCGCAAAAATTATGCGGGACGATGATTTCGTATCCCGCAAATCCCGTCCCGTCCCGCATATATTTTTTTATATATAAATATACCTATATATACACTGTTATTTGTAAATATATTTATATATATATTATAAATATACAAATATATAATGTTTATATACATATACCTAATACCGTGGTGTATATATATGTATATACTTACATTATACGTACTGACATACTGTACACTTACAAGCAATTAAGCAGTGTACTTACAAAGTTACAATTTACAGTGTATACATGTATATACCGTGTACTGGGTTATACAACAACACTACGACAGTGTGTGTATATATATACACATTGTATATATTTTTTTTATATTGTGTGTAATTATATATAATGTGTATATATAGTGTATATATGTAAGAAAAATTGTAAAATATAAAAAATATTATAAATCTATATATGTTACACACTTACACCTTTCAAAACCGCAAAATATATAAGAATTTTAGTTTTTTTATAATGCCTTTTATTTGAGGGACAGGGCCCGTCCCGTCCCGGTCCCGTCCCGTGAGGGACAAGGCCCGCGCGGGATTGAAAAAAAAATAGTGAATCCCGTCCCGGTCCCGTCCCGCAAAAATTACGCGGGACGACCCCCATCCCGTCCCGTCCCGCGCCCACCCCTAGTGGTGACAATGTCTATAAAGTTGTTTTTATTTTGGTTACAACGTCTATAAGGTTTTTCTTTTGATTACAATGTATATGACCCTGTTTTTATAGTGGTGACAGTTTCTATGACTCTATTTTTATTTTGCTTACAACGTCTATGACCCTCTTTCCCATTCATATATTAGAGGAGAACTATCACCCTATTTATTTTGGCTTCTCATTAGCCCCTATAGGATTTGTGCCTCCCTTTTCGTAGAGTTTTCCTTTGATTACAGTGTCTTTGACATTTTTTTCATAGTGATGACAGTGTCTATAACACCGTTTTTATTTTGGTTACAATGTCTATAGAGTTTCCTTTGATTACAGTGTCTATGAACTTTTTTTCATAGTGGTTACAATATCTATAACCCTGTTTTTATTTTGGTTACAACGTCTATAGGGTTTCCTTTGATTACAATGTCTATGTCCCTTTTTTCATAGTGGTGACAGTGTTTATAACCCTGTTTTTATTTCGGTTACAACTTCTATAGAGTTTCCTTTGATTACAGTGTATATGACCTTTTTTCCATAGTGGTGACAGTGTATATGAACTTGTTTTTATAGTGGTGACAGTGTCTATGACCATGTTTTCATAGTGGTGACAGTGTCTATAACTCTCTTACCCATTCATATATTGAGGAAGAATTGTCCACCTAATGTATTTTGGCTTCTTATTAGCCCCTTTAGGGTTTGTGCTTACCTTGTCCTAGGGTTTTCCATTTGGTGACAACAATCATCTCTTAACGACGTACCGTACTTAACATTTTAGGGTTTAGGGTTTAGGATTTAGGGTTTAGGGCCTTGGCCCTAAACCCTAAAGATTTAACCTTAAACCCTAAACCATACTGTACATGACATGTTCTTTTGACTTCTCATTAGCCCCTTTGGGGTTTATTCTTCCATAATCATAGGGCCTTCCTTTTGGTTATAGTGTCCATGGGCATGTTTTCATAGTGGTGACAGTGCATATGTCATTGTTTATGTCTCTATTTTAATAGTTTTGAAAACATCTATAAGTTTTACCTGTTATTACAGTCTCTATTCCCTGTTTTAATTGTGTTTACAACGTCTATGTCTGTTTTAACCATTCATATGATGAAGGAGAACAGTCCATCACATGTCTTTTGGTTTCTCATTAGCCCTTTTAGGGTTTTTGTTGGCCTTGTCCTAGGGTTTTCCATTTGATTACAGCAATCATCTCTTAACGATGTACTGTACTTAACATTTTAGGGTTTAGGATTTAGGGTTTAGGGCCTTGGCCCTAAACCCTAAAGACTTAACCCTAAACCCTAAACCATAATGTACATCACATGTTCTTTTGGCTTCTCATTAGCCCCTATAGGGGTTGTGCTTCCCTTTTCCTAGGGGTTTCCTTTAATTACAGTGTCTATGAACCTTTTTTCATAGTGGTGACAGTGTCTATAAAGTTGTTTTTATTTTTGTTACAACGTCTATAGGGTTTTCCTTTTGATTACAGTGTCTATGGCTTTATTTTTATAGTGGTGACAGTGGCTATGACACTGTTTTTATTTTGATTACAGTGTCTATGACCCTCTTACCCATTCATGTATTAGATGAGAATTGTCAACACATTTATTTTGGCTTCTCATTAACTCCTATAGGGTGTGTGCTTCCCTTATCATATGATTTCCCTTTGATTACAGTGTTTATGACCATGTTTTTATAGTGGTGACAGTGGCTATGATACTATTTTTATTTTGATTACAACATCTATGACCCTCTTATCCATTCATGTATTAGAGGAGAACTGTTATCACATTTATTTTGGCTTCTCATTAGCCCTAAGGGGTTGTGCTTCCTTTATCATATGATTTCTCTTTGATTACAGTGTCTATGATAATGTTTTTATAGTGGTGGAAACGTCTATATAATTTTTCTTTGGTTACAGTGTCTATAAACCTTTTTTCATAGTGGTGATAGCGTCTATAAAACTGTTTGTATTTTGGTTACAACGTCTATAAGGTTTTCCTTTTGATTACAGTGTCTATGACTTTGTTTTTATAGTGGTGACAGTGGCTATGACACTGTTTTTATTTTGATTACAGTGTCTATGACCCTCTTACACATTCATGTATTAGAGGAGAATTGTAATCACATTTATTTTGGCTTCTCATTACTCCCTATAGGGCTTGTTCTTCCTTTATGATATGATTTCCCTTTGATTACAGTGTCTATGACCATGTTTTTATAGTGGTGACAGTATCTATGACTTTAATTTTTTTTATAGTGGTTACAATAGTAGTTACATTTAAATTTTTTTTTTATTGTGGTGACACTACTTTAAAAAAATCTAAAAACTACAAATTAGAAATTAGAGAATAAATGTCACCACATGTATTTTGGCTTCTCATTAGCCCCTATAGGGTTTGTGCTTCCCTTTTCCTAGGATTTTCTTTTGATTACAGTGTTTATGGACCTTTTTTCATAGTGGAGACAATGTCTATAAAGCTGTTTTTATTTTGGTTACATCGTCTATAGGGTTTTCCTGTTGATTACAGTGTCTATGATCATGTTTTTATAGCGGTTACAGTGTCTATGATCCTATTTTTATTTTGCTTACAACATCTATGACCCTCTGAACCATTCATATGTTATAGGAGAACTGTCACCACATGTATTTTGGTTTCGCATTAGCCCCTATAGGGTTTGTGCTTCCGTTGTCCTATGGTTTTTCTTTTGATTACAGTGTCTATGACTTGGTTTTTATAGTGGTGACAGTGGATATGAGACTGTTTTTTTATAGTGGTTACAATAGTAGTTACATTTTTATTTATTTTTATTTTTGTGACACTAATTTAAAAAAATCTAAAAAACTAGAAATTAGAGAACAACTGTCACCACATGTATTTTGGCTTCTCATTAGCCCTTATAGGGTTTGTGCTTCCCTTTTCCTAGGATTTTCTTTTGATTACAGTGTTTATGAACCTTTTTTCATAGTGGAGACAATGTCTATAAAACTGTTTTTATTTTGGTTACATCGTCTATAGGGTTTTCCTTTTGATTACAGTGTCTATGACTTTGTTTTTATAGTGGTGACAATGACTATGACACTGTTTTTATTTTGATTACAATGTCTATGACCTTCTTACCCATTCATGTATTAGAGGAGAACTGTCGCCACATTTTTTTTGGCTTCTCAATAGCCTCTATAGGGTTTGTGCTTCCCTTATCATATGATTTCTCTTTGATTACAGTGTCTATCACAATGTTTTCGACAATATCTATGACTTTATTGGATTTGTGCTCAGTGGTGGATCCGGGATTTTCACCAGAGGGGGGCTGAACACTATAAGGAACGATAATGGCAAATTGTTTCTTCGATTGAGATTTTTTTTCACTCCTTATACATTATCTCTACGAATACTAGTAGCATCTCATATTCTACATATAAATTGAATCTCAAATTAAAATTTAGAGCACAAATTGACAAAGTACAAATTATAAGTATGAAACACTAACTTTTTCAATTCATATTATATAGTCCTATAAAAAAACAATCCCCAAATCAAAAATTCAATTCACAGATTATAAGTATGAAACACTAACCTTTTCTATTCATATTATATATTCCTAAAAAAAAAACCCAAATCACAAATTATAAGTATGAATCACAAACCTTTTCAATTCATATTATATATTCTATAAAGAAAATTCCCAATTCACAAATTTACAAAATTAATTCTCAAAATCACAAATTCAATTCATATTATATATATTCTATAAAAAATATTCCCAATTCACAAAATTGATTCTCAAAATCACAAACCCAGTGAAACCCTAATAAAAATTTCACTAAAAATTAAAACACTAAAAATTAAAAGGTAAAAATTAAAAGGTAGGTGGGTTTTTAAAAGAAAAAAGAATTTTTTTTTAAAAATAAGTAGCCGTTGCTACTGCTTGGGTTTTTAAAAAAAATAGAAACAATTACCCGCTGGCAGTGGGTTTTGAACACAGAACATTGGTTGCTCCGTTTCCTTCCCCACACTTCCCTCTTACCAAATGAGCTACGCTGACTTAGTGATTCCATCTTCCCTTTACTTTTATTTGTTATAAACCCCTTACAAGAAAATACATATATATAAACCTTTTTCTTCCAAAATCCAGGGGGACTACAGCCACCCCGAGCCCCCCGTGGATCCGCCCCTGTTTGTGCTTACCTTATCATATGATTTCTCTTTGATTATAGTGTCTATGGCCATGTTTTTATAGTGGTGACAGTTACTATGACTCTATTTTGATAGTGGTGACAGTGGGTGTGTATGGATGCAATTTTAGTAGTTAATAAACTACTAAAATTGGGAGTTGAAATTTTTAACCTTGTATGGGGAGGGGTTTATTAGGAGATTTTAGCTTATTTGGGGGTTTATTTAATAAGCTATTTTTTATAGCTTTTTGGGAGTTTATGTGGTTTATTTGATTTGAAAATACCATAATACCCCTAATAATAACAAAATAAACCTACACTTTTTACAAATAAACTGTTTTTCAACCCATACGGAGTTTATATTTTTTCATAAATTTTTAACTACTTTTTAACAACAGTTTATAAATTTTACCCTGTTTATAATTTTAGTCGGTTTATTAACTCCGTCCCATACGAACCCAGTGTCTATAACCTTATTTTTATTTTGGTTAAAACTTATACTCAATCCCTAACCAAAAAAAAAAAAAAACTTACACAAAAGAAAGGTCATTAACCCAAAGAATGCACCCTCAACACGCAACGCACTAACTACCCATTTTTATAAGTCCACCCACTAAGCTACTTTCTATACTTTGACCCCAACAACTTAATTTGTAGCCACAATATTATATTCACATATAGCAGGTCATGAACATCAATCACCAACAAATAATGTATAGCAGCAAACAATGTATGACAGTAACCCACATCATGTACAAAGCTTTTCGCATTTTCCTCCATGACAGTCCCTATAGTGGTGACAGTGAGGAAGTTGAAGATGGATTACAGCTCCTGCTCAATTTTTCTCCCCTTCAATCTCCATAAAATTCCGATCGAAGTATCCACTCATTGGTGCTACATGTACAAGCGATTCGTCCATCATCACATCGTCATCTGCCCCGATTCCGGCAGCGGATTCATCGAGGAGCTCGACTACGGCGACTCACCTCTCATCCCTCCCTCCCCTCGCCGCCTCCTCCCCGCTGGCATCGACATCCTCAGAGGTGGTTTGACGCCGATGTGAGTCTCTCCGACTTGTTCATTCAGCAAAATCACCCAATTCCATCTTATCCCTAAATCTGTCGGTCGTTGTTGGCGATGGCCTACAATGGCGCTGCGAAGGGGGGGGGGGGGGGGGGGGGGTGCGAGGAACCGCGAAGCAGGGAGGCGGGAGGGGGGTCGATCTCAAATCCACAAAAAAGCTAAACCAGATCGACCAGATCCGTGGTTACAGATCCGTGATTTGTAGACGAATCGAGAGCGAGGGAATGCGTCGGGTGCTCCCCATCGGTCGATCTCGTCCTCCTCCTTGTCGATGTCGCTCTCGATCCATCTTCGGCGGCGATGATGGTGGGAGGCGGCGGTGTACTGATGATGGCCTACAATGGCGCTGCGAGGGGGGTGGTGGTGCGAGGAACCGCGAAGCAGGGAGGCGGGAGGTGGGAGATGGTATGCAGCGAGGAGGCGAGAGGCCGGAGGAGAGCGAGAGCTCCGCGACAGATCCCGAAGGAGAGGCTGAGAGGGAGAGCCATGGGAGGAGGATCGAGATGTCCGACTCCATTTGTTCCGGATCTGTTCTAATTTGGGGGAGAAAGGGAAAAAAATAAGAGGGATTTGCACAAGGTAACCCAAAAACCTTGCAAGGTTAACTCAACCCGGATAAAAATGGGGTGAAACCGGATATCCAGCAAACCTGGTTAGCAGGTAACAAGTTGGGAAAGGGGGCCCAACCGTGACACCTCAGCGAGGGAGAGAAAAGGAAGGCGTGAGAGAGAAAAAGGAAGGAAAGAGAGAGACGTCCAGGAAGGAGAGAGAGAGAGAGACGTCCATTGAGAGGAGAGAGGCAAGAGAGGGAGATGTTGAGTTTGATTAGACAAAGAGAGAGAAAGCTAATTGAGCTTGACAGGGACTCTCTCAACAGTCCGGGGAAGGAAAATTCCTGCCCAAATTTTGCGCCAAAAAATCTTGAAGAGGAAGAGGAGGGAGGAGGGAAGAGGGGGAGAGTATATAAGCATTGAAGCTCCACCTCAGTCCAATGATTATTCCATATTAATGCACTGCAGTAGGAGAATTAAAAGGAGGAAGGAGAAGCGCCGGCAAAGAGTGAAGGAGGAGGGATGGTGGCCAATGATATGGGGATCTATATAAGGATATGTGAGGGAATGATGGGGGTGGCATTTAATGGGTACCAGGTGGAAAAAAAAATCTGAAGATTCACAGAGTAGCCAATGTAGAAGAAGCAAGTGGGCCGAGGTTTATCTTAAAGCTGAAGGGGAAGTTACGAGTAAATATTAACTGGACAACAGGGAGAGAACAACGTGACAACCAACAGCAAACAACGTGACAACTGGTGGAATAGACTGGACCGAGTTTCGACCGCCTGCAGATACAAAATGGGTAAGTAGTCTTATAATTATTATGACGAGAAAAAAAACTTTGCTACAACTTAATGTAAACTAAATGTATCCCCTCTCTATGTAAATGAACAGGGGAGAAGACAATCGTATGTCTGATTGTGGTGTTCGGAGGATGGTGGGCTTGCGAAGAAGGCGGTTGGGTCTTCAAGGGGTCACGGAGCCAGAAGGCTCTGCTGGTGGATGAACGTATCGACTACGTTGCACTAAAGAAACTCGTGATGGAAAAGTTTGACGTCGATGGGAGAAGGCATGAGGTGGAGCTCACATATGGGAAGCTGAAGAAGGGCGGGTGCAAGCCATATGCAGTAGGAGATGACGAAGACCTGCAGGCCTTCAAGTTTGTAAACAGACTCACTGGAGAACGATCGTGGCCTGTCGACCTCCATGTCTCCTTGCGAACCAAGCTATGTGGCAGCACTGTGGCACCTACAGAAGGATCGTCAACGGGTGGCTTCGGAGGGTGGGGTATCTCAGTGGCGGGAGGTGAGGAATTTATACTGCCACTAACTGGGCCGCCTGTTACCCAAGACGATCACGCACATACGGGCATCCAATTGGCTGGTTGTGAAGAAGAAGCAGTCCTGGTAGCCGGATGTGTCCAGGCAAAACAAATTGGCGTCCAGTTAGATTGCCAATGCGTCCAGTTAGAAAACGAATGTGTCAGTTACATAATAGTACCGACGCGTTCGGGCGACATGAGGAGTTGGAGATCGATTTGGGAAAGAAGGTAAAGAAAGCCGAGGAAATAAGACGTGGGAAGCAAGTCATTTCTGTCAGCAGTGATCCGGAAGATGAAGTTATTCCACCGGATGGAGATGGAAGGGTGCTCATTGACATCGGGAGCTCCTCCAACGACGATGAGGTACTACCAAATGCGGTGAAGATGGAGCTCGGGTGCGCAGTTCCTACTAGGTCATGGTCATGGGATAATGAGGCCGAGCAGGCTGTGAGGGAAATAGAGGAAGCATACGCACGCGGAAAACATAAGTTGGGACCGAATACGGAGGGTGTGGAAAGTGAACCGATGGTTGCGGTGAACCCATTGGGTCCCCGTCAGCACACGGGTGAGCTCCGGGAGGGAAAAGTGTTTCGGTCGAAGGAGGAGGTCCAACAGACAATCAAGTGGGCGGCCCTATCTAGGTGTTTCACGACCAAGGTGAACAAGTCGACGAAGAGCTTGTATGTTGTGCGCTGCGGTGGTCCCAACTGCAAGTGGCTTTGTCGGGTTTCCACATACAAGAACACTCGAATTTGGATTATCTCCAAGCTTGTGGACGAGCACACGTGCGACCTGACCGACATGATGACACAAAAGCGTCGTGCGACATTCACCCAGGTTGGGCAACACATAGTGGACAAGTATCTCCTTCGCTCTAAACAACCGAACTGGACAGTAAGTTGTTTATAACTGGACGCTTGTTAAATATAACTGGACAGGAAATGTTATAAAACTGGACAGGTACTTCGACACACACTAACCCAATGCGCCTGTCCATGTGCAGTTTCATTGGTTCAAAGAAGGCCCTTGTGCCGGAGCAAGTGCAGGCTCTGACGAAATCCCAGCTGGGGGTGCCGTCCAGTTACTGGAAGGCGCGGCGAGCCGCCATGAAGGCGAGGGACACCACCTACGGGACAGACGAGGAAAGCTACCGGAGGATGTACTCGTACATGCACATGCTGGAGCAGTCCAACCCTGGCACGTACACCATGATAGAACGCGACACAGAAGGACGATTCAAGTATGCGTTTGTCAGCCTTGGAGTGTGGTGGAGGGCGGTCCCCTATCTAAGAAAGGTCAGTCCCTCCTTCTCCGTACGTTGTGTGACCTTTACTGCAAAGCCGTTAAACTTCTACAACTACTACCATTATAGCGACCACCTACCCCGCATGACGTCCTCAGGAAATAACATGACATATAAGTTATATGATATGACATTAGTCAATAACGACATGACAACGCTAACCAGTGAGGTTGTTGCATTTGCAGGTGGTGTCAGTGGACGGGGGGTTCCTGAAGGGGAAGTTCCGAGGGTGCCTCCTGTTCGCGACTGCACAAGATGCCGACCACTCTGTCTACCCAATTGCATTCGCAATGGTTGACGGAGAGAATGATGGGTCGTGGGGGTTCTTCTTCAGGCAGATGATGCATGTTGTTGAAGACACGACTGATCTCATGTGGGTATCTGATCGTCATGTTAGCATCGAGAAGGGAATACGGGACAACTACGTCTTCGCCAAGCACAACATATGCACATGGCACTTATGGCAGAACGTCCGATTTCGGTTCAAAATCAGCGCTATGAAGGACCAATACTTCTCCATGGTCAAGGCATACACATACAACGAGTTCCAGTCGTTGTACAATGACTTCTGTGCGGTGTCTCCCGCCGCGGGCCAATACCTACGGGAGGCCGGATTCGAAAAGTGGGCAAGGGCGTGCTACCCGGGTAACAGGTACAACATAACCACCACGAATAACTCAGAGTGCTTGAACTCGGTTTTCAAGTATCTTCGGGACTTGCCACTCACAGCACTGATGGATGCCATTCTTGAGACCGTCGGGGACTGGTTCGTGAAGCGGAGAGAGATCACCTCAAAACCTGGGAAAGTTGTAAGCGATTGGGCCGCTAAAGCCATTAAAGCAAACTTCGCTGAGTCTCTGTCGATGTTGGCCAGGCCGCTAATCCCCCACGAGTTCGAGGTACGCAATGGTCAGTCCACTTGGCTTGTCAACCTCACGGGACGATTATGCAGCTGCAGACGGTTCAACGTCGACCAATACCCCTGTGCGCACGCACTGGCTGCTGCACAATTGCGCGGGGTGGATGTCCACTCATTGGTCAACGACTTCTACAAGGGAGAGGCGTGGCGTGCTTGCTACGCGGACGTTTTGTACCCAGTTCCGTCTCCAGACACATGGAGGGTGCCACCGGAAATTGCCAAAGAGACCTGCCTCCCGCCCAGTGTGAAGGCCCGTCCGGGTAGACCCAAGACTAGACGTTACCCCTCGCACTGGGAAAGGAGATACAAGCGCCAGACAAACTAGACAATCAATGGGACAACACATGACGATCAGGGCAGAAAAACATGACGAACAACTAGGATTAACATGACGTTAATGCATCTGTGGCTTTTGGATTTTGGTCAGCTAGACTATAATGCGTCTGTGGGTTTTGGGTTTTATTCAGATGCACATGATGTCCCTGATGGGGTGACTACTGCGTCTTTGTATGTAAGTGTGTTGATGTGTGGGTCGTCGTACCTTTTTGCTAGTAACTAGTATGTCACTTGTTTCAAAATGGACGGGTAATGATTCAGACATGACGGTTAATGTTCTTGACATGACAGTGTCAATGTATTTGTTGACAAGTTTTTACCCTAAGTGTCTGCGAATAACAATGACAACAAACCTAAATAATCCATATCAAACGACAGAGGTAACGAAAGATGTTCAACATTAGCGATGGCAATAATCCATCTTAAACGACAATCTAAAATGTCAATCCTAAACACAGCAAAAGGAGGTAGAAATGTCATCAAAACATCGGAATCCAAAAGAGAGTATTCATGTTAACGGCAACTACAACCACAATAACCAACAATGTTCACTGCTTCACATAATGACGAGGGGACTACTTAGGATCGTTGCTGAGACCGAAGCCAAGGTGGAAGATAGAGACACATAGGAGCTAACGGTATGCAGCGATGAAGTCGTCGTCCAAGCCATCGAAGATGCGGTCCCCCATAGCGAGCTGCTGCATGTACCGGATCGTGTACGGGCCACAGTCTCCACTAAACACGGTCATCATTTGCGTCAATGGATATTCGGTAAGATTACAAAAAATGAGGGAAGCGGGACAAGTACTTACGATTGTTTGTTTTGCGGGATCCCCTTCACACGGGTGAGGGTCAGGGGGCGGTCAACATTGGCCTTGTGCTTGGCATGCATCTCCTGGTGGTCGGCGAACATGGTGGGCAGGACGTGCGTCACGGGCTTCAGCAATTGGGTGAGCTGGCGCTCTCTTACGAAGTTCGTATCGGAGTCAAACACAAGCACGGTCCATTCGGCGAAGTTGATTTCCAGAGCCACCCAGTGCTCGTTCTTCAAATTCCAGGGGAGCATGATGCGGTCCACAGAGGCCCATGGCTTGGGAAACCGATCTGGCAGTACACCATCCATGTACAGCTTGAGCTCGTCCACGATCACCAAGCCCGTTTGACGCTCCAGCAAAATCCGGAAGAAATTATCGAGCACGGCGACGGAGGCGAACATCGGGTCAGTGAGTATGGCCCTGTGAAGGATTGCGCATGCCTGCTCGATGTGCTGCGGAACAGAACTCGCATGTCAGAGGCACATCAGGGAGAATTGCTTAACGTCGAGGCAAAAAAAAAAATAGTTTCGCGGGAAGGAGCTTTACCTCAGAGGTTACCCAGTTCGTCGGCGCCTCTAAATCCTGGAAGAACTTCTTCTCGAGGAGGGTACCCTCGATAGACCGTGTAGGACTTGTGCCCTCTTTCATCCAGGCGTCGTAGGCGTCCAGCTCTGCCATAGTCAGAAGGCCCAGGTCAACGACGTCCTTTTTGGTCTTGGACTTGCTCACCCGTGGCTTCTTCATAGGTTGAGTGACCTCGTGCCCAGCAAATGCAGTAGTAGCCTTACGGGCTCGCGTCCCCCTCCGGGTTAGCGGCTCGACCTGAGAGGTGTCCTCCGTGTCCAGGTCACCCTGCACACACATGACAACGGGAACACTTCAACATTTCAACATGACAACAGGAAACTTTCAACATGACAACAGGAACATTTCAACTGGACGATATGAACGTTAGTAGTGAGGTGACATACCTTACTTGTTTTCTGGGTTGGTGCATCGCCGACGGCCGCTTTCCCCTTCTTATCCAGGCGGCCACCTTTGGGCTTCGTCAAACCTTGGGCATCCCGGTCACCATCGTCCTGCACACACGGTTGAAAGGGACATGACAATTGGAAAATTTTAACATGACATTTAAGTATCCATAACATGACAGTTGAAGGGAATTGACATGCCTCAGCGCTTGTCTGTTTGGGGACGGGGCCAACGTCGACTTCCCCCTTTCCGTCCTTCTTCCCCTTGGGGGGCTTCTTGCCCTTCTTCCCCACCTTGGCCTTCTTCACGTCCTCGTCCTTATCCCCCCTCTTGTCGTCAGAAACTCTGTCGGCATCCACTTTGTCCTGGTTCTTGTTCTCATCCCCTTTGTCCTTCTCCTTGTTCTCATCCACTTGGTCCTTCTCTGCCTTGTCCCCAGCTACCTCATTGGTGATCTCCTGGTCCTTGCTCGAATCCGCTTGGCCCTATTTCTCACTATCCTTTGCCTTTGGTTCTTCATCCACTTGGTGCTGCTGCTCACTCTCCTTTCTCTGTGATTTTTCATCAACCTGCAAACATCGTAGTAAGCATAGTATTGGGTACCCAAAGGTGCTATTCCATGCGAACGAAACTCTTACCTCCTTCGCCGCCGACGATTCCGCCCTTCCCAGCGAGACTGCGTGGTCGGACTCGTCCAGTCCCTCCCTCCCCGTCCTCTAAAGCTGGCGGATGGCATCCTCAAGAGGTTTGATCCTCGCAGCGAAGTCAGCTCTTAATTCCCTTGCCAGGTCATCCATCTTCGACAACATCAGTGAGAAATCACCCACCGATGGCCCCTGTGTGTTTTCCTGCGTAGGGGCTGCCTGGGTCGGTGCCTGGGTGGCGGTCTCCGCTGTCGCCCTCGTGTGCACACCCTTCATGTACTCTACGCGGAGGTTGTCGAAGAACAAATCGGTCTTCTCTCTAGGGTAGACTGCCCCGTGCGTCACCCATTTTTTCGCCTCAACCTCATCGGGGATTAAAACTGTCTGGACACTGTCTTCAAGGTCAAAGCTTTTTAGCTCGTCCTTCTCCTCCACCATGAGGCTGACGATTAACTCGTACTTGATGTTGTGCTCTTTCGACGCGTACCGCAGGCACCGAGGGTGGGCATTCACGTCAAGGACAGTAGCAAATTGGGATCGGATTGGATAGAAAGCTTCATAAGCCCACAACTACATAAACCACAGGGCATGGATGTCAATATCTGTCCAGTGTAAATATAAGCCTGACCAGTTTAAATATAAGCGTTTCCAGTTCAAATATAAAGGTGTCCAGTTAATTTCTAAGCGTGTCCAGTTATATTATATGCATGTCCAGTTGAGATATAAGCCAATACCTGAAAGGCGAGGGGGAAGCCAGCTAAAAAATATGACGGACGAGGGCCCTGGACCCCATGCTGGAGCTTGCGCTCAACAGCGTTTTTGAGGAACTCATGGGTCCTCTCGTAGCAGTGCCTGCCCCACGGGAATCGCAAGAAACCGTCGACGTCGGCCACCATATTGACCACCCATCCATGAATGTAGTTGCGGGGATCCTTCCCAAATAGCACACCCTCAACCAGCATCAGCAATGCATACTTAAACTTCATCGCGGGCGAATGCTCTCTGCCCTTCATCGCCACTAGGAATGCAACCTCGAACTCCTCCATCCTCATCTTGATGTGCTCGAACCCGGGCTCGAGCAAAAGGACCGGCGACGAGAGTTCCGAGAAGTCGGGAAGTTGTTTGCAGTTCTGAAGCAGCAGATCAGTCGGCAAATAATGCCGATTTCCCGTCGATTGGCTGGGCTTCTGGAAACGTGCGAGTACTACTTTTGTAGATCTTGAAGTCGCGGTCGCGGATTGGGGCAGATCTCGTCAATCGGATCTCAGACGAAGCGGGAAATCGAGTTTTACCGAGACGTCGCCTGTGCAGAGACGATTCCGAAATTGGGTTCTTTTGAGAGGTATTGAGGGCTGTTTTGGGAGTGACGTTTTGGGTAGGATTGAAGGTGATAATGGGGCTGTGGAAGGCCTTAGAATGGTGGTAAAGAAGGGGTATGGGGTTGAGGGATATGTGATGCAAGATCGCTCTCGGCCTCGCACTCCGAGCTCTCTCCAACACTCGATCTTCCACACTCTCGGCCTCGCACTCCGAGTGTTTCCAACCCTTTGATTCCGTCGTCTCTCACTAAGGAATCTCCTTCAGCCTCTCACCGAAGGTTTTGTTCCCGGCCTCTCACCTAAGAACGAGATTCTTAACCCGAATCACAGGAAGCTAAAAGGCTCACTTTTTCTCAAAATTCAACTTAATTTCAAATGAAAAGTGTTTACACATATATAGGAGTTTATTGACATCTCCATATGTTTGTAATTGATGTGGGATAAAGAAAAAGCTTCAAATTTCGTCCAGCTTAGAGCTGCTGCAAAGAACGAGATTTAGGACCATCTTCGGAGTAGAATTGGTGGGGGACGTCTTCAACAATGTCATAGCCCTCGAAATCAGCTTTCCAACGAGTCCTCTTGCGTCTTCGTCGGACAAACACAACTCCAGTTAGAGCCAAAATAGCGAGCAAATGTCGGTTGATCAAGTTATAAGACTTTGATGTCTTCTTCTTCCGGAAATATGATGTCGTCCAAGGTAAGAACTTCCGAGGTTGCCTTGTCAACGCTAGGATCACATCTTCATCCCTCCAAGATCCATCAACGGTGTCATATTCTCCTCCAGGTTCATTGACCAAGCTACCATCGTCGAGGATCACATCATCCTCCCTCCCTTTAAAAGGATTCGACCTCGAATCCGATGGGTCGCCTAGCAAACATGTACCTGCACGAATCCCAAGAAAACTCATAGAAGAAGGACCAAATAACACTTGAGAAATCAAAACATCACTAAAAGAGTAAGAAACACCACTCCGCTGGGTAACTCGGCTAACATCCTGCAAACGAGTGACTAGTTGATTCCCAGGGTCCTTTGAAGGCCCTAAAACTAACTTCAGTGGCTCTACAACCTTCCAAGCATTTTCCTTGTCTCGCATGCAGTATTCCCTAGCAACCAAATTAACCATATAAGATGAGGACAACAAAAATAAATCACTAGGAAGCATAGTAAGTACACAAACTCGACTCCCTTGTATAACATCTCGTTTGTCGCAAGAATCGTCGACCTCAGGTAAGAATTGTCGCCCTATGGGGGAATAAGTGTCCATCTTCCTCTTCCTTGTAGATTCATTTAACTCTCTAGCAAGGTGCGGTGTGATCTCTAGTTCCTCCTTCTTTACGAGAGGTTCGATGACCTCCAGTTTGGGGCTAGGTGGGCAGTCCTTGTAAACAACACCAGACTTGGGTCTAACAACATGTGTTGTAGGGATCGGTGTGGCTATAGAGACAAAATTCATAGCGGTGGCCAACAATGTCTTTGTTCGTTGTGAATTAAGGCCAGAAGGATGCTTGGTGGTGCTATCTCGACTAGAGCAACGTCGAGAAGGAGGAGCAACGATAATCTTCTTTAGAACTTTCTCATAGACATGAGTAGCATGGTTCAAAGCATCAACAACATGGGTATGATGAGAGCGCAAGACAAATTCTGCCACATCCGAATTAAGCCCTGCAAGAAACTTAGCAAGTATATAAGCCTCATCATACCTTGTCCCAGAATATTGCAGGAGAGCACGAAGATCTTTGTAGTAATCATCGGGAGAGCGAGGACCCTGTCTTAGCTTCTCAATCTGTAGCAATGATGTCTGAATGTCAACCTGTTTTCCACGCATATCTCGACGGTGCTCTCTAGAAGGAGTCCTCTCAAAGCATGTAGATGACTCATGTCGAGGCTTATGGTGCCCATGATGACTTCCACTATGTCCTTCTCGGTCTCGTCCCAATTGATGCGGGTCATCATGTATGTCGATGTCACTGACCTTGTTCTTTGGAGTAGAAGGCAGGCGTCGTAGGATCTCAGCTACATCATCCTCCATCCGTCCAATCCGGGTTGCTAGCGCCTTGATCGTAGTGGTGCCTCCTCCACCATGCACCATACTAGGCTGGCCTAAATGATGCGACATCATACAAAACAAGCAAACAAGTCAAGTTAGAGAAAATGTAAATCTCTCTCTCACTTTGGTGGACGCTCACACTCTCTCACACACTCCGCCCGTGTGTTTAAAGTGTTTGCCTCACTATAATGTATTCCATAAAAGAATGAGACTTCAGAACCTGCAAAATGAGCAAACAACAGATATAATAGCAGTTAATAACAATAGATCTCCTCGGTGTTTGGCTTTCCGCTACTTACTCTGGATGGTTCTCTCCTCTCCCTCACCTTTTCCAACACTACTCAGTGTTGCTCTCACCTCTCCTTTTTCTGTTGCAGCAGGCAACACTCTCCACTCTCCTTTTCCCAATGCAAGGGCACGACACTCAAGAACCTGAATAATCGCTAGCGGCAACTAGCACCAACAATAGCAATCAACCACCTGAAATTCACCCTCGGACAAAAGCAAGCTAGTAGTAGAACTCGGGACAAAATGATCAATAGCACCCAACGAAAACACCAACGCACAATAGCAAGCACAATAAGCCTAACGAGTATCCTTCGAGCACTTCAATAAGGGCCTTTCGACGAGTATTTACCAAAACCCGCTATGGTCCTTAGGTAATGCAAAACAAGTGATCTAGCCCGAATAAAAAATTAAAATTGCAATGTAGAAAGAAACTAAGTAATATATACGAAGCTTGGTAGACTAAAGCTAATTCACAAATATGATGTTTTTTTTTTTTTTTCTTCTGTGGCACCTCTTTTTTTTTTTTTTTTATTGAAACTTTTTTTTTTTTTTGGGAACACAGTGCTCTTTTTTTTTTTGAATAAATGAAATGAAAACCCAGAACTTTTGCTTGCCCTTTAATCAAATAAGGGCAGCTCAACCAACAATGGCATTAATGTAACATTCCAGTAGGCCACTCAAGCATCAGAGAAAGCAAGGAAGGAAATGAACACAAATTGTGTTTGAACGGTTCTGGATGAAACACAAACAGTCAAAGACAATGTAGGTCGATGAAATACTGAGAAGACTGATACTGAAACAAGCACCAAGAACCAAACAGGCGGTAGAATGATGGATAGATAGAAATGACTAGTTTTCCGTGGTGAAAGATGGTAGAAATAGATGAACAAATTGCAATCTCTCGGGCCTAATCAAACAAGTTTTGCAAAAACTAAAGATTAAGCGAAGAGATAGTAATTCGTACCCCGAAAGCTTAAGGAACCCTTGTCGTTGCTCTGATACCACTTGATGTGCTCGAACCCGGGCTCGAGCAAAAGGACCGGCGACGAGAGTTCCGAGAAGTCGGGAAGTTGTTTGCAGTTCTGAAGCAGCAGATCAGTCGGCAAATAATGCCGATTTCCCGTCGATTGGCTGGGCTTCTGGAAACGTGCGAGTACTACTTTTGTAGATCTTGAAGTCGCGGTCGCGGATTGGGGCAGATCTCGTCAATCGGATCTCAGACGAAGCGGGAAATCGAGTTTTACCGAGACGTCGCCTGTGCAGAGACGATTCCGAAATTGGGTTCTTTTGAGAGGTATTGAGGGCTGTTTTGGGAGTGACGTTTTGGGTAGGATTGAAGGTGATAATGGGGCTGTGGAAGGCCTTAGAATGGTGGTAAAGAAGGGGTATGGGGTTGAGGGATATGTGATGCAAGATCGCTCTCGGCCTCGCACTCCGAGCTCTCTCCAACACTCGATCTTCCACACTCTCGGCCTCGCACTCCGAGTGTTTCCAACCCTTTGATTCCGTCGTCTCTCACTAAGGAATCTCCTTCAGCCTCTCACCGAAGGTTTTGTTCCCGGCCTCTCACCTAAGAACGAGATTCTTAACCCGAATCACAGGAAGCTAAAAGGCTCACTTTTTCTCAAAATTCAACTTAATTTCAAATGAAAAGTGTTTACACATATATAGGAGTTTATTGACATCTCCATATGTTTGTAATTGATGTGGGATAAAGAAAAAGCTTCAAATTTCGTCCAGCTTAGAGCTGCTGCAAAGAACGAGATTTAGGACCATCTTCGGAGTAGAATTGGTGGGGGACGTCTTCAACAATGTCATAGCCCTCGAAATCAGCTTTCCAACGAGTCCTCTTGCGTCTTCGTCGGACAAACACAACTCCAGTTAGAGCCAAAATAGCGAGCAAATGTCGGTTGATCAAGTTATAAGACTTTGATGTCTTCTTCTTCCGGAAATATGATGTCGTCCAAGGTAAGAACTTCCGAGGTTGCCTTGTCAACGCTAGGATCACATCTTCATCCCTCCAAGATCCATCAACGGTGTCATATTCTCCTCCAGGTTCATTGACCAAGCTACCATCGTCGAGGATCACATCACATCTTCTCCACCCCAAAGAAGTCCTTGACGGCCGACCTGTCCCCATCATTCTCCTCGGGCAGCAACATAAATGAGCACTTAAGCCCGGTCACCAGCGCGAACTCTTGGATGGAGAACCGAGCTATTTTGTCGTGTATCATGTACCAGCTCTCATGCTCTTTTCTCGTCCGCAGCTGGCGTAGCAGGACGTAGTGCACCAGTTGGGCTGAGAACTTGACACGGGAACCCAGCCTCGCAATGGCGGCCAACGGGCTTGCCATCAACTTCTTCCAGTCCCCCTCGCTTAGGTAGTTGTCCAGGTTTGCAAGTACTGCCGGGCGGCCGTACTGGTTTACACGGCCCTTGTAGTGCTGGTCCTCGAGGACCGCGTAGATGACCTGCAAAAATAACGCACAACTGTCACTCGCACATCGACACGACTATATTCGTTTGATCAAGACTATGCACACCGTACCTCGCCTGTTGTCTGTGAAAGGGGATCTCTTCTTGCAGACCGGGAAGTCGACATGTTCGCCTGTCCTTGATATCCTGGAAAATTGGGAAGCAAAACCGTAGGACTATCAACAAACATGACATCAAATATTATAAACATGACATTTCACTAGTAAAAACATGACAGTACGCGTTCTAAACATGACATTTCACTAATAAAAAACATGACATAATCGAAACATGAGATGTACTCGAGTCTCCCCTGAACTCAGTCCAATGTTGGAAGGCATCTCAAAAGTAAACATTTCGAACTCCCCTTGGCCCTATTTTCATAAGACGCAAGCGCTTTTCCCCAAAACCCCCAAATCTTCCAATGTCGATAATTCCCCCAAATCCCCCAATTTCCCCATCCAACTAATTGTTGTTGTCCCCCAATTTATCCATTTAACCCCAGCCAATGTTGAAGACCAATTGTTATTTTCCCCCAATTTCCTTTCTATCCCCCTCGTCAATTTCCTTTCGGAAACTTTCCAGCCCTTCATGTGTACATGCCGATGGTTGAAATTGACATGACAGAGGGAACCTCATATACCTTTGCGCAACTTACTTGATTTCTACATTCCAAACAATGGCAAACACATTTGGATCTGAAACTACAGTTCTCGCCCTAATATTGTGTTCAATCGGAAAGAATTCGGGGGCTTTAGGGTTTAGGCTTTACTTACTTGTTGTCGTCACTTGTGTGCAGGGGCGTTAGGGCCTGAAATCCGCGTCTTCGTCGTCTTCTCTACCGCCTTGCTCTACTTCTTCTTCGAAACCCTTCCGCTTCTTCCTTCGGTTTTCAAAATGAGAGAGATGTATGAGAGAGATGGAGAAACAACTCTCTCCCCATCAACACGCCTCCCTCTCTCTCCCTCTCTCTCCTCCATCAATGCAACCGGTGCCTATCCTTTGTGTAACCGGTTGGGGCGCCAAATTAAAACAATTTGGCCTACCCTTTTGCAAATAAAATGGAGAAGGGATAGAGAGAGCAGCACAACCGGATTTTTGGGTTAGTTTTGCAAATAACCCAAAAAATAAGGCAGGGGCAAAATTGAAAATTATGGACTATTACCTAATATTGCCACCCTTATGTCCTATGTCTTAAAAATTGGACCCAAAATGGCCACTTAGCAAAAAAACCCTTTTATTAAAAGGTATATGGAAAGAATCGAAGGTATGAAAGTATTGAGTTTTCTTATCTAACAATATTTTGTTTTTGAAATATCATTGTTGTTTTTGTTATTATTATTATTTAGGTAAAAAAACTATAGTCATTTTGGAAACATAGCCAATGTTCATACTTATACACTATAGTCATTTTCTTATAAATTTCTACATACGTATAACAAAATGCGTGTATTAAAGTTATTACATACAATAAATAAGATTTATTTTTGTCACGAATATTGGTAAGGATATTATTAAATTGAATAATATTTCAGAAGGTATTGGATTTTTTATATCTAATACTATATATGTATTGTATATGGGAAGAAGGTATGAAACTAATATAATTTCAAAAAAATATAAAAATAATGTACCTAAACAAAACCGAACCCTTTCCATTATGCATAACAACTCACTCTGACAATGATCACGAAAACTCTTCGTTAAATAAAAAGTTTTTAGATAAGGGTTTTCTTTAACAAAAATATTTTTTTTCATCATAAAATTATTTCAAGCCATTAATGATATTATTTTAGCAAACCATTATAATTCTATTTTATAACAACGCATTGGAATTGCTCTAAGGAAAAAATATTATATATATTTTTAATTGATAAATCATGGGGATCAAAGTAATTTATTTTTAAACAAACAAAAAATATGTATTGATAAATTTCTTAATCACTAAAATTTCTTCTTTAAAATATTCACCGTAATTAATACTTACCAATACACACATTGAAAATTTATGTATTTTGATTTAAAATAAACTTAGTATATACAACAAGTAAGATTTATTTTGTTACAAATTTACAATAGTTTAATGAATATTGGTAAGGAACTAAGGATATATGCTTTAAAATGGCTTTGTTGGATTATGCATCAATTGAATGGTTCAAAATGAATTATACCCAACAAGATATTGGATAAATATGTGAATTATAAATTCAATTGGTTACTAAATCTATGATTAACGAGCAATTGTCATGTGGCTCAATTAAATAAAATCTTAATTTCGTGAATTTTTTCGTAAATGTTTATTTTTTCTTGAATATTTCAAAAACAATTATATGTTTTAAGAGTTTATATAGATAGATATAGATTAGATATAAATATAAATATAAATAGTTTTATTACTTGCGCCTACATTATTAATTTTATAAATTATATTTTCTTTATTATAGTTGCTAAATTGATACCAATATATTAATCTAATTAAATATACTCACACATTTAAATAAAATTAAAATGTTAGCATATATGATTCTTTTTAAATATATTCGACAAAACTTGGAATGTTTTCATATATAATTCTTTTTAATTTACATATTCTTTTTATCTTAATTTATTGAGTATACGGTCAATTTTTTTTAAAATAATGATCCATTTGTACATTATATTTTGAATTATATATAATTAAAATTGTATAAAATTACAAATCACATAATTACTTTAAAAAAAATCTTGCTAATTTATTTTCCAAAAAATATTAATATGATGCGTCTCTTGATTCACAACTTTATGACTCAATAGGAGCAGGGTAGTTTTATCTTAAAAAAAAAATAAAAACCATGCGCCTCCTGATCCATAGAGCTGTGACTCAAGAGGGGTAGGGCATCAAAAAAATAAAAATTCTGTACTCCTTAAGATGCGCAGATCTACGTCATAAGAGGCGCAAGAATTATAATGAAAACCGATTAAAAAAAATTTGTGGTGGATATAGTAATTTTTTGGGTGCATTCAACAACCCATGTCTGAAATGGTTGATATTAGATGGATTATCTACTTTTGGGACAAGAGCTATAAATGTTTGGTTTATTTCTGAGAGGAAAGTACTTGAATAGAAAAAAGCTTTGATTGCTTTGCAGACTGAATCTCCCACGTTGTCCCAATACTTAGAATAAAATTTAGGGGGAAAGCCATCAGGGCCTGGAGATTTGTCTTCTACCATACCTAAAACCGTGTTTTTAATTTCTGTATTTGTTGGCTGCTTGGTAAGATGCTCATTCTGTTCATGGGTGATTTCCTGAGTTATGCAATGAAGGTCATTAGGGTCGATTAAGATCTTGTTAGGGGACATGAATCTATCAGCCATCTCAATCGAAATTTGTTCCCTAGTTTTTGTTTTATCCGTTATAAGAGTACCTTCCTTGGAAACAAAGCTTACAATAGCATTTCTATTGTTTCTTATTTTTGTCGTTGCTTGGTAATATTTGGTGTTTCTATCCACCAGCTGCAAATGTCTAGACCTAGCTCTTTTTTTCCAAAACTTGTGACTGTAGTTCAGGAATTCGTTTGTTTTCTAGTCTTTGGAGTCTCTCCACATCGCTCGTCGATAGGGTTCCCCAGGGAAGCGATTCTTGCAAGATTTTAATCTGTTGATCCACCATATATAGTTGCCTATCTAAGTTATTCTTATGAGTTTTACACCAAAGTTTGGTGTTCTTTTTGAGTAATTTTTGTTTCTGGACGAGTTTGAAGCCAAAAGAGCCTTCAATCTTATTCTTCCATACTTTCGAAACTATATTTCTGTATTCCGGGTTTGTGGTTCATGCCATTTCAAAACGAAACGGAGAGCCCTTTTCGGATGAGGGAAGTCCTATATTTGTCGTAATTAGGCAATGATCTGATGATGTGAACGGATGGTGATGGGTCACTATGTCTCTGAATTTGGTGAGGATATCTTGGTGAACAAGAACCCTATCTAGTCTTTCAAATATGTTGTTAAAACTATTTTTACTTTTCCTCCATGTGAATGGTGAACCAATGAATGGAGAAGTATGAAGGTTAAGTTCTTGTTTTACATCCCTGAGTCGACGAAATCTGCTCGTCGATGGGCAAGCACCCCCCATCCTTTCATTGTCATTCTCTATGTCGTTTAAATCCCCCATTACTATAACTGGGAGATTATGTTTGTACACTAGCGGATAGAATTCACTCCAGAATCTGTTTTTGTCATTCTCATTAGTTGGGGCATAGACCATTGCTAGCATTAGTGTAAGATCATCGATGGTTAACTTGATCATAACTAGCCATTTTGTTGTTTCAAGAACTGCAGCGTTATTGATAAGACCGGAATTTCTAATGAGGATCCATATCCCCCCTTTAGTGCCAACCGAGGGGGTGAAGATTTGTTTTTGGAATCCAGATTCACGTAGTTGCCAATCTAGGGGAGGAGTACTACTTTTTGTTTCTGTTAATGCAAGGATGTCTAATTTATGTTTTAATCGGACTTGCTTAATTTCCTGCCAAAGCAAGAGTTTCTTCGAGCCTCTAATATTCCAATACCCGATTCTAATCATTGATGATTTTGTTCATACACCCATTAGTCGGGTTTTTGGTTCTGGTAGGCTTGTTGTTATTTGGATCCTCTTGTTTCCTTGTCTGTTGATGTTCTTTATCCAAAACAGCTTTGGTTAATAACGTAACCAGAAGCAGTTTTGAGAGTAGTACTAGTGATATGTATGTCTCTATTTCAGTGAGGGTATTATCTTTGATACAGTTAGCCCATTTATAGGCGCTTGACCTTACTTTTGTATTCGGTCGCTTGATAGTGCTAGAAATATATTCTTTTTGTGTAACATAGGTGTTATTGATAGTTGTTGGGATGAATTGTTGGTAGTAAGGGTTGGTTCGGGCTACCACCACACAACAAGGACTGTTGGTGGGAGCGCGCCCTAAGGGTTTGCCAAGCAAAGGAAGAGCAAAGAGTAAATTACCAGAGCCATGCGTTGGAGGGCCACTACAACCCATCCAACGAATGGAGAGCACAATCAAACCATACAAATTGCTCATAAAGAGCCAGAGTAACCTGCATAACTTAGAACCAAAGAAGGGAAAGCAAAGCATAAAAGGATCTAAAGCAGATTTAATATAAGGAAATTTAGCATTAGATAGATTTCTAGCTTCATGGGTACTTCCAACAACAAGAGAATACAGTTGAAAAACCCAGTACATAGCAACAAAATTAAAGTTTAGAAGATTATAGTTCCTGTTGCAATCATCTGATACATAGTAGAGATCATTCTCTGTAAAAGGAATGAGAGCTTTCTTTAACTGCTTGCTTTACTAAGGTCTTGTCGATTTAGCTTGGAGAGATCATCTGCATTTTGACAGTAGCCTGTTTGTTTTTTACTGAAGTTTTGATTGAAGTGTTGATATGTAAAAACTTGTCTAGCTTAGTTGGTAAAAGGTGGGAACTATAAATGATGCTAGAAGAGGTCATGGGTTCAAATCTTATTCCTTCCTTTTGTGTGCACTACTTCTTATTAATTCCAACCAAAATTTCCCTACTATAATTTCATTTTTAAATTAAATTATATATTTTTGTTTTAATATTTTAATAAGATAATTCATTATGTTACACATATATTTAAAAAAATCTTCTAATTTTTATTCCTATGATTTTTTTTTACTATTTATGTCATATATATATATATATATAAACCACAATTTATGAGTTTTTTTGTCATACTTTTCAATCCTATCAATTTTTTTATTATTTACCAATGACAAATTCTTTAAAAGATTTATAATTATCTTTCAATATTTTTAAAAAATCTTAATCATGCTACACACATATATAAATTATTAAATTATTGTATAATTTTTTATAATAAAATATTATATTTATATACCACAATTTATGGTTTTCTTTCAATATATTTTAAAAAAAATTCTTTATTATATATAACGAGATAAAAAATTCCCAACGAAAAATTTCGTCCCCCCCCCTCCCTCCTCTAGCAAATCATGTGGCCGCCACTGAATTGAATAGATTAGAGCTCGGATTTTCTAGTATCCGAATTGGATTAGATCGAATCTATAGGGATAATCACAAATCTCCCTAAAAGTTATCTACTTAATTAGTTGGATAAAATTTATCACGAATTGGCCCAAATGATTTGGGGTAAGTTCGTTCGGGTTGGTTTGGATCTCGAATCTCAAAATTGGTTAAGAGAATCAAATATGTACTACCTCCGTTCAGAAATAGATGTCGTTTGATTTTTTTACAAGGTTGTTGAGGAGCTAAAAACTATATAAAATATCAATTTTTTAGTAATTTTTAATATAATATAAATCATTAATAATAATAATAAGTATCATATTATTAAAAAAAAACTGTTTAAAAAGTTAATATTTTATATAGTTTTTAGCTCATTAAAAAAACGTGTCAAAAAGTCAAACGACATCTATTTCTGAACGGAGGTAGTATTACTTTAGCCTTTAGGGATGTTTTAGAGTTGACTCGTTGAGATTCAATCACCTTGTTCAACAATGCATCGACACAGCTGGTGGCAGGCGAAGGGTCCGGTTCAGCACTTTTTTAGATCCGGTTCGGTTCACTAGAACCAAAAGAAAACCGGTTCAAGTCCTATTCCTATTTATAAATACATAAATCTATATCCATAATTTCATTTATTAAAATTCTACACAATTTAAATAATAAAAATATTTATTTACATATATTTTATTTTGCGTAACACAATTTCTCTAAAACATTATACTAAAACAATTTTCGTACATTATAATAATTTATAATTATGCATAATTCCTTATTTTTGAAGAAAATATACCAATTTGCCTTAAAACAATATAACTTAAAAACTGATTTATTTACTATATATACAAATAAGAGTAAAAATGAAACATCTTAAAAATAGTTATAAAACTTTATATATATCGAATTTTAAAGAGAAAAATTTCTATGTTTAAAATAAAAGAACTTTTATTAAGAAAATTATATTTGCTTAAAACGAAATACCCAAAAATGATTTAGGGTATTTCACTATGCCCGTACAGTTTGAAAGAAGACAATTTCCTTTGTTGGTGTGTTTTGGTATAACGATCAACAAAAGTCAAGGGCAGTCGCTGTCAGAGGTTGGTTTATATTTGCCTCGGCCAGTGTTCAGTCATGGTCAGCTATATGTTGCGGTCTCTCGAGTGACGTCTAGGAGAGGTTTAAAATTGTAATATGTGATCAAGATTCTAACCTTTTAACCTCTACTACTAATGTAGTTTATAAAGAAGTTTTTCACAATGTATAGTTTGTAGAAACTTTCGTTGAGGACATATGCATACAAATGTTATGGTTAATTCAGTTGAGTATTATTTGCGTGCATTGTGGTTGGTTTATTTTACTTTATCAAGTCACGTTAAAGTAAGTTATGTGTCACTTCTTCTTGTAACATATGTTAAAAATCTCTTGCGTTGCGCACAGGCTCTAGGCTAGTGAGAATATCGTGTTAGATTAATTAGAAAAGTATTACCGGAGTATATCATTTTAAAGATAAATACCTTTGATGTTATATAAATTGAACCATATGAATACTAGGTTTATAAGTGATATACAATGAAGGTATATTGATGGGCTAAAGAACACTATGAATAAGAATAAAATGTATTTAATAAATACAGATAGTTGGCTATAAGTCTCATACTTTTATATGAAACCAACATAAGTTCTGGAAATACCTAATTAATCTAACTAAATAAATAGTTCACTATGTACAAATTTCAATGGTTAGAATACGAGGAGTTGTTAAAGTTAAAGTGTAAATCACCCTTAATTTGTAAAATATAAGGAGTAACATTTTATTTTACACACAGTTGGATCACGATTTAGAATTGCGCTACTGAGGAATTTCTTAAAGGGCTAGCCCATTATGAAAGAAAACAAGAAGAAACACGTCCAAATCCTCCCATAGAAATCAAATGTGCTATTGCTGCTCCTTTAAGCTTCCCTATCGACATTACCGTTCTTGAACCTCCCACTAATCATCCAAGAAATGCTTTAAAAGATGTAGCACCCGAGAATCCAGACAATCGGGTAGACTCGATTGATTGTTGAGTATTAACAACCTCAACTCAATGTCGATGACACTAATATAGAAAGGGATCTCGGTAAAAATCCAAATATGTGGGACTATCTTGTCGATCAACAAGTTCAATGAGATTAGACATGCTTATTTGAATTTTGAATCTTATCAATTTCATCTTGAAAATTTTCCAACGTCAAATTAGGAAAGAAACGAGTTCATCGATTTCAAGCATCATGGCGGTGGGATGCATTTTGTGTGAAAGGATTTCGAAATTGGAAGAAGGTGAATGATGGGAAAAGATGTGCATTTTTAAATCACATCGGGGATGATCCTTGCTCACCTCACAATATGATTGTGCAAGCTTGTGATGATTTATTAAAGCTATCAAGACATATCGACAAAGTGAACTATGCAAAAAAACGGGAGCGGATTTTAAACAATCAACTGCGAGTGAAAACTTCTATTGATGTTGTTCGTTACCTAGAAAGCCAAGGATATGTGCTTTTTGAGCCACGATGAAACTTTGGAGTAAAAAAATCCAAGTAATTTTCTTGAGTTGATTAAAGTTTTGGATACATATAATATCATGACAAGGTTGCACAAACAGTTTTAGAGAATGCTCCTAAACATGCCAAGTATACATCCCCTCTAATTCAAAAGGAAATTTTACAAGTAATGACAAGCAAAGTGAGGAGTAAGATTCGTGAAGATGTTGGGGATTCAAAGTTCTATATTATTATTGATGAAGCCCGTGATAAATTTAAAAGAAAACAAATGGCTCTTGTTTTGAGATTTATCAATAGAAAAGGTGTTGTAGAAGAGCGATTAATTTGATCTCTCTCATGTTAAAGACACTTTAACAACAACTCTAAAGAATGAAATTGGTGTCATTCTTTATCACTCTTCGCTTGATGTACAAAATATTCATGGACAATGATCTGATGGAGCTAGCAAATGCATGGAGAATGGAAAGGATTGTAGCGCGTTTTTTTTTTCTTAATGATTGTCCATTTGCGTACTATTTGCATTGTTTTGCTCACATATTACAATTGGCCCTAGTTGCTGCATCTTATGGGGCAATTCTTGTCCATCACTTCTTCTAAACTTGAGTTGTATTATCAATGTTGTTACATATTCTTGTAAACGCCATGATCAATTACAAGAAGCTCAAGTAGAAGAAATTGCTCATTTATTATCTATTGGGGAACTTGAAAGTGTAAGGGGGGCAAATCAGGTTGGCACATAACACCAAGTGACACTCGATGGAGTTCACATTTTCATTCTCTTTGTAACTTAATGCGGTTATTTGGTCCAGCTATTATAGTGCTTAAAAATAGAGAAAGAAAGCTCAACTTATCAACAAACAGTAGATGCTAATGCAGCTAGCAAAATGATGAGTTCATTTCATGTATTTGATGAAGTGGGTACCACAAACAATCTTTAATTAGCCTTGCAACAAAATATTCAAGACAGATTAAATGTTATGCATTTGGTTTTAGATACGAAGAAATCGATTCAAAATTTTAGAGAAGATGGATGGGTTACCTTTCTTGACCAAGTTGCTTCATTCTCTAAAAAATTTGAAGTTCATGTTCCTAGTTTGGATGCTCCTTATTTTGAAGGGTGGGGTCGTCGTCGACAAAGAGATATTACATTGGAGCAGTGCCATTTTCACTTGTATATATATATATGTTGCTACAATAGATGACCATCTGTTGGAACTTGATTGCAGGTTTGGTGAGTTTGTTGTAGAGCTTTTATCTCTTAGCAATGCTTTGGATCCAAGAAATTCATATATACAATTCGTTCAATATTGATTCCATCTGTAGTCATTGACATCTATTCAAGAGTTATGCATATTTGATAGATTGATTCGCCCCTGTTTTGACTTTTTCAATGTTTATAGCTTCTAGTGAAAGGGCATTTTCAGCAATGAAAATCATCAAAACGAGGTTGAGGAACAAGATGAAAGTTGATTTTTTTGGCAGATAACTTAGTTGTTTACATTGAAAGGGAAATGGCTAATTAAGACATTTACATCAAATGAAATTATAGATGAATTTATTGAAAGAACTTTGAGTACTAGATAGAATTTGCTATAATTTATTTTTTGTATGGATTTTTGGCATCAAGTCCCCTCCTACGTAGTTTGTTTTTTCGTATAAATGAAATGGTACAGGGATGAGCCTCCTAACTTGGCTAGGTTTCAAACTCTAACAAAAAAAAATTGCCCTTGTGAAATTTTTTTCGAGGTTCTGCCTGCTTGCAATGTAAGGATGTGAAAAAGATTAACAAAATGATTTAAAATTTTCCCTAATGACATGGTAATCCTTGGCAGTTTAATTTTCGTCACTCGTGTTTATGGCCTTAAGTTATCCGTTTAGATGGAATCGTTTGTGGGTGTGGATGTGTTTAAATCCTATGTTAGTCTCAAAACACCCAGTTGACCGAGGTGATAATGTTAATGTTTATGGTTTTTAAAGATCCCTCATATAGGTGAGTAAAATGTCTTTGATCCAAACTTTTCCAAGAGAGGTCTTTCTCCCATGGTAGGTTTTTGCTATTGTATCCTCGGTGCCGAGAAGCAAAGCACCGGTCTCTATCCTCACTCGTATTCTCGACATTCATTTTCCATCCCTGCATTGTCCACGAATTCCATGCAAATCGTACTGCTTGGTACCGTGTTTGTAGTGTCCAAATTTCTCTTTCCTTTGTTTATGAGTTTTTGTTGTATCATGATGATTTGTCTGTTAACATGGATCAACCTCTCAATTACCAGATATAGATTTTATCTTGTATTTCAAATCGTTACTCAATAAAAATAAAATAAAAGTTGTGTTCAATTAGTACAAAGAACTGGCAAGATCTAAACCAACCCGAGAACCCAACCCGACTCTCGCTCGAACCCAGACTCGACCCAAACCCGAAAATTTAGTATCATGCGCAACCCGAACACGAACTTGAACTCGAGCCCAACCCATTTTGACCCGATACCCAAATGGACCCGAGATTGACCCGACCCATACCCAACTTATCCTTGATTCGACCTGAACAATACTCGATTCATTCTTATAATTACTTTAGTTGTCGTATTGTTAAACATTTAAATATTGTGAATTACATATAATGAGACCTAATATAACTAAATAAATGATGTTTAATAGTCAATAATTAAGATAAACAAAAATAATCATCATTTTATAATAAAACTAAATGTGACCCGACTTGACCCAACTCGAACCCGACCCAACCCGAAATCTATCTGACCTGAACTTACCCGACCCGAACCCAACCGAACATACAATACACTCGACATATGACTAAACCCAAATGGGTATACCCAAACTCGACCCGAAGAGCCCGATTGCCAACTCTCCCATCTGAATCCAAAGCCTACATTACTCCCTCTGTTAATCAAAACTTCACGTTTTACTATTTATACACGTTTTTTTAGGTGTCAAAAAACTATATAAAATATTAACTTTTAAAATAATTTTTTTAAATAATTTCATACTTGTTACTATTAAGTAATACCTCCGTTCAATTCATCCATCCAACAGAAAGAATTAGCTGCAAGGAGGATCTGAAAACCTCTGACCTCTCTCTAGAATTCTAGAGAGAGGGAGGAAAACAAAAAAAAATAAAGAAAAAAGAAGATTGAATCTTCAATCAACAACCACAGGTCCACAACAATCACGGAAGGAGATAAGTGAGAGCCTTCAACAATACAGTTTTCAACAAACTCCAGTCGTTCGCTACTGAGTAACCATCCTCACCGTCGGAGAAACGGCGGATCCGCCACCGGCGTTGATCACTGGTAAAAGCTCTCTTCTAGAGGCAAACTAAACCTCCTTCGGGAGCCTAAACCTCCTTCGGGAGCCCAAATCCACCCTTTCGGGGTCGGTACCTCTTCCCCATAATCTTCCGCCTGCCGTGGATTTTCTGGCGATTGCTCTTCACTCTGGGTCATGGATCCGGTTTTGTAGTTTCCTATCCTCTTCCCCTTCTTACTCCCTTCTCGGAGTCCGCCTCAGGTGGGTGCCGTTTTGGGCAGATTAGACCTGTCTCTCCTCGCAGCTCCCCTGGAAATCGTTGTTCGTAGATCCCTTGGCGTGGGCTGAGTGCGGGCTCGGTCTTGTTCGGTCGAGCTCCTCTTTTGCCTGTGTTCTGTCGGCACCGTACAAGTCACGGGTGCTTCCCCTCCACTCATTTCTTTCTCCTGGGCGAGGTTCGCTTCCGGCGGCCTCCTCAGGTGTAGACGATGTTGTCGTCGCTGGGAGTTGGAGTCTTTCCCGGCCTCCCTCTCGCGGATCTGGCCCTCCCACTGGCCGCTCTCATGGCCCCGGATCTAATACCCCTCGGGGATTCTGTCTCCTCACTCTGCCTGTTTCGAATATTTTCGTTTCCGTCTCAGGGTTTGGCTTTTGCCGCCGCCCTCTGTTGAAGTTCTTGGGGTCGGAGTTAGCGCTGCCTTTCGCCGCCTGTTGTCGGCATTTTGGCATGGTCTCGGCGCATCCATTAAATCCCTCTCGGCGCTCGCTTGCCTTCCTTCACCTCCTGGTGTGTGGTCGGCGACGGCTGCTTGGGTTACAGATCCCTTTTACTAGGTTGAAGATTGCTTCTCTTTAGTCCGGGCCCCAACTTGTGCTTTGGGCCCAAGGATATTCCTTGGGCCCAAAAAAGCCCGGACCAATTTATATTAAAAAAGAAAAAAGTATAATAATAAATACTCCGTAAAATCCAGCACACACAAATTGTGGGGTTTTTATCTATATATAAATGAGAAAACTGTCGGTCTTTTTTATATATATTTAAAACATCCGAAAGGCCGACCCGTAGGAAAGTTGGCCCGATGGGTAGGTTGCATATAATGATTAAATAATTAAAAGAGTTAATTCTGATCCATATTAATCGTAGTATTTTACTTAATTCGGAATCTTATTAAATCCGGAATCCTCTTGTGCTCTTTGCCCACTCGCGGTAGTGCTTCATTTTGTCGGGTTGGTTGGAGTTCTGTTTGGTGGTTTGTGGTTAGTTTCGGTTGAGGAGCAGTTCTGCGGCCCTGGTTGATCGAAGTGATCGTGTTGGTGGTGTTCGTGGTCTCCGAAGATCCTTCATCTAGGTGGAGGGAACGTCGTGTGATCCACACTTCCCCAGGAGTCGCCTTTGCCCTACGTGGATTGCTGCTTTCCGTCTTTCCGGCGGCGAGACATTGTGTCAGCTGTGTTGTCCCATGCGCTCGCTATCCACTTCACCACGTCGGGTCTCCATCTTCTCGTTGCTGTGTCCGCTTGTTTGCTTAGGGTTTGGGGTTTTCCGGGTTTGTTTTGGGTAGTTCTTTTGTTGTATTAGGTGTTTGTTTTCTGTTGTATTTCTTTTACTATGTTGTTTGTTTAGACGGCTTGCCGTCTGCCGACTTTGTCGGCCTCTCGAGGTCCGGGCCTGTCCGGCCTCGAATTATTTCCTTATCAAAAAAAAAAAAGAAGAAAAGTAATACCTCCGTTCAGAAATAGATGTCGTTTGACTTTTTGGCACGTTTTTTAAGGAGCTAAAAACTATATAAAATATCAATATTTTTAGTAATTTTTTAATATAATACTAATATAAATAATTATTAATAATAAGTATCTTATTATCAATTTTTTTTAAAGTTAATATTTTATATAGTTTTTAACTCGTTAAAAAAACGTTCCAAAAAGTCAAACGAGACTTTTTTTTTTTTTTTGATAATGTAAAGATTTGGGTAGGGTTAGGCCCTACTGGACCACTACCCAAGGGCATCCTTGCAGACAAGGATGTGCAGAGCTGAATCAGCGAGGAGGTCCCGCATGGACGTTGTGTGGATAAGTCGCGCGATCATATTAGCGGTCAAGTTGACCTCCCGGAAGACATGGCCGAATTGCACCATTGCAAAATGTTGGAGTAGGATTAGGGTGTTGAAAATCAGCATCTCGATATCCCACGGGCAGCTTCACAGACCTTGCAAGCAATTGATGACGGTCAGGCTATTGCCCTCATTCATGATGCTGGATAGTTGAAGCTCATTCACCTTGGCGATGCCCTCTTTAATTGCCAAAGCCTCCGCAACCAAAGGTGAAATGTGCCCACATTTGGATCCCCCACAGTCGATGACTGCCCCGTTCTGGTCCTTGATGATATAGCCTACAGAAGCTTCTCCAAAAGGTAGTTTGGACCCGTCGAAATTAATTTTGTAGGATCCATCATCTGGTTTGCTCCATCTCAAATTTCTTCTTCTCATTGGCTCAGTTGTTTGAGTTTTCTGGTGGTGGTATGTTGGCTCCTCTTTAAAGGTCAATTTTGAAGCAGCCCAGTTCTGTATTTGCTGCTTGGTATAATTTTCCATAGTATGGATGGATGTTGTATTGAGGTTTTCAAATACTTTCCGATTTCTACTTGTCCATAAACTCCACCAAGTTATTGCAAGTCTTCCTTTTTGCTCAGAGTTGAGTTTAGTAAAAATTTCACATACAATGTTTTTGATCGATGTGTTTCTAGTGTTGGTGTCTCGAATCACTTTTTCAATGTTTGAATCAATTTTGTGAATTAGTTGTAGGGTGTGGTTGCATTCGGTAAAGAGATGGATTGGGCTTTCATTTGTTCGATCACACAAAGCGCAAGATAGTGGAACATGAACGCCTTTGTTTGCTAGCCTATTTTTGTCGGGATTCCCTCTAGTGCAAGTTTCCAGATGAAGTTTTTAACTTTTGGAAATGTGTCTATGTTCCATATCCATGTCGTGTCACTAGTTTCTTCTGTGTTTTGGCTTGTGATATGTGCTAGGGCACTTGCTGTACTGAACCATCCATTTTTACTTGATTTCCAGTACAGTCTATCTTCTATTTCATGTTCTGGTATGTAGATATTCTTGATCATGTTGATCACATCCATTGGGAGGATGTTGGATAGTTCATCAATATTCCAGTTCTTGTTAATGTTGATGTACTTCTCCGCTTTGTCATTTTCATTGATTGTGATGTTGGGATGTTTTCAACCTTGTAGTGGTTTCTAGCCAGATATCCTTCCAAAAATTGATCATCTTTCCATTTCTTATTTGCCATATTAGTCCTTTGCAAAATTCTTCTTTTAGTTCCATTAATTTTGTCCATTGTCAAGATGAATTACCTTTTCACCTGCATTCAAAGAGGGGTGTTTCTTTCATATATTTTTCTTTGATCACTTGGGCCCACAGGTTACATGGCTCTGCTAAGATTTTCTAGAGCAATTTCATTTGTAATGCTTGGTTCATATATTTTGTTTTATGTATTCCTCCACTCCCAATCGTTTTTACTTGCAGACCTTGTCCTAACCAATAAGGGGGGGGGGGGGGGGGGGAATGATGTTCTTTGTTCCAGAAGAAGCACCTGTTTATTTGGTCGAGTTCTTTATGAATTGTTGTGGGAGCATAAAATTTTGCATAATGTAGTTTGGCTTAGTTGCCAGGTTTGATCTTATTAGGGTTGCCCTTCCTTCTTGTGAGAGGGGGTTGGCTTTCCATTTAGTGAGTTGCTGCCTGATTTTGCTCACTCTTTCTTCAAACGTGGTTCGATTGACTCGTCCATTGATAATGGGAAAGCCGAGGTATTTGCCAAGTGCTATTTGATTTGTTATATGAATCGTGCTTTGGATCAATTTCTTTGCACTTTCGGGACTTTTGGGGTAGTTTGAAAGGCCGATTTATGAAAATTGATCTTTTGTCCTAATATGGCACAATAGTCATCAATAATATTCTTTACTTCTCGATACGAGTCTTGGTTCGCCTTGGCGAATATCATCATGTTATCCGCGAATGATAGGAAAGGGATTTTCATTCCTGATCTAGAGATTTTGAATCCGATGGATTTGTCAGTCTGCTTAGAAGTAGCTTGTAGTTTTCTTGCAAGAATTTCTACTCCTATGATAAATAGATAGGGTGAGAGCGGATCTCCTTGTCTGATGCCTCTCCCTAGTATAAAAGGGCATGTGGGGCTGTCATTTACCAAGACTGAGAAAGGGATTGTCTTGACACATTGTTCTATCCATGTCAGGAATTTTTGGCAGAAACCAAAATTTTCTAAAACTTTGAATATAAAGTCTCATTCCACTCTATCATATGTCTTTTCCATATCTAGTTTGATGTCCATCCAATCTTCTTTTCCTCGTTTACTCTTGAATGAGTGAAAAATCTGATGGGTTATTAGGATGTTGTCCTAGATAGCTCTTTCCGATACAAAGGCCGTTTGGAGGGGGTGGATAATTTTATGTAGAAAAGGTTTCATCCTTTCTGCAATGATTTTGGCTATAGATTTGTAGATCGTGGAGCATAGGCCTATTGGTCTAAAGTGGTTTGTATTTGTCGGGTTGTTACATTTAGGGATCAATGTGATAAAAGTGTGGTTGATCTGTTTTAGGATTCTACCAGAGTGGAAGAATCCTTTGATTGCTTTAATGATTTATGGGCCTACAATATCCCAGTATTTCTGGTAGAATTCTGATGTCATTTCGTCAGGGTCTGGGGATTTATCTTTCCCGATTAAGAAAAAACATATTTGATTTCTTGGTTCGATATTTTTTCAGTTAGCTTCGTATTGTCATCAACAATGATTTCCGTGTTGATTAGTGAAAGATATTCCTCTAGAAGATTGTGATTAATGGGTTGCATCCTAAACCTTTTTTAAAAGTCTTTTTTAATCTCGCTTTTGATATTTTCTTCTCCTGAGATTAGTGTGCCATCTGTAGTTTGGATTTCCTTTATGAATTTTCTATTTCTTCTGCCTAGACCTATCAAACGGGTCATTCGGGTCGGGTAACTTTGGGTCCCGAGTAATAGGGGTTTCAGGTATTTTCGGGTTGACTCGAACCCGGGTTTTACTAGGTTTCGGGTCATTTTGGGTCGGTTTCGGGTTGGTCAAACTTTTCTCTTTTAAATTAAAAAAATCATGATTTGATAATTTTGCGATAAATTTAAAATTCTAAAATTAAAGACGTTGTTCATAAGTTCTAGTGCTTGTAATTTTATACTATATCTGATCTAAAATATTTGAATTTTATTATTTCTCATAATTTTTGATAAAATGTAATAATATCTAAATATCAAAATTTTAAATAATTTTTTTAAAATAATTTTTTTTAAAATTTAATATTTTATATATTATTACATTTTCTTTAAAAACATTTTATTCTTATTATTTCTCATAATTTTTAATAAAATGTAATAATATATAAAATATCAAATTTTCAAATAATTTTTTTAAAATAATTTTATGCAATTAGTAATAAGCATAGAATTTTTTTAATATTTTTTAGAATTTTTATCTTCTTAAAAAAGTCTTTTGAAAAATAAAAATTCAAATACTATCGATCGAACGGAGTATTGCACAATACAAATAAATATAAAAGTTGATTTGAAAATGAAAGATCAAGTGATTGTAATTATAAAATGTAATAAATTGGAATCTCCATAAAAAAAATTTAATCATATATAATTATAAATCAATCGGGTCACCGAGTCAATTGGGTAAATCGGGTCAAAATTACCGGGTCAATCGGGTCACCGAGTTGAAATCCAGATTACCTAGAAAATTTCCGGGTTTTCGGGTTCTGGTCGAAAAAAAATTCTGGATCAAAATTCCCGGGTTTGAGTCAGAAATTTTTCGGGCGTTCGGGTCGGGTCGATCGGGTCGGGTTGTGTTTTGACAGGTCTACTTCTGCCTGATGCCATCCGGTGGAAATAGCCTGAATTCGTGTCTGTCAGTTTGAGATGTTTTGTTTCTGCTCGTTGGCTGCAATACATTTTATGGTAAGATAAGATTTTTTTTCTTTTTATTTATGGTCAAATTACAAAAAAAAAAAACACGAACTTTAGGGGTGGTTGCGTTAGGTGGCACCAACTTTTAAAATTTCTATAATAATCAGTTAATCATCAACTTTGAAGGGTAGTTGTGGTTAGTAGCACAACCATTTTGTTTTAAAAGTACACCCCTTATTAACATTTTATTTACAAAAAAAAAATTCACATTTTTTCATGGGTTTTTTAAAACCCGTTCACAATTTTCTTCTTTAAAAAAAAAACAACTTTCATGTTTATAAACTCAATTTCAATTTTTCAAAAAACATTATTTTAAAAAAATATATAATTGTGATATTAATTGGCATCTTTTTAAGACACTAATTTTTCATTTTAAAGACATTACTCATTATTTAATTTTCTAGAAAAAATTGAGTTTTTGGAGAAAATAAAATTAGTTCTTTTTTTTAACCTGGTTTAAATAATGAATGTATTCTTTTCAGAAAAAATGGGAAAAGTAGTGTTTATCAAATAAATTATAATTTTTAAAATTAAAAATAAAAATGGATTATTTTTAAAAATGAAATATGAGCATTTTTTTAAAATTGAAAATCAGATACTTTTTTTTCTACAAAGAAAGTTAATAAGAGGTGATATTTCACAAAAAAAAAACAATAGATGTGTCACTTATTGCAACCGGAACCAAAGTTGGTGATTATTTTTAAAATTTTAAAAGTTCATGCCATTAAAAACAACTACCCCTAAAGTTTATGTTATTTTTCACAATTTGCCCTTTATTTATTAGTCTATTCTGTTTTTTGTTGTCGTTTCCATTATGGGATATTCCGTTCCTGTTCTGTAAATTGATGAGGGAGTCATCAATTTCCTTTAATTGGCGAAATATATTTTCAAATGTTTTTTTATTCCATTCTATGGTTAATCTCCTAAGTATTTGAGTTTTTTTCATCAGGTTGTACATATGTGATCCCGCAACATGTGATCTCCAAGCTTGTTGAACCACATGTCGATAGTCTTTTTGTTTAGTCCACATTTTTTCAAATTTAAATGGTTGGACTTTGAACTGTTCCTGGTTATCTAATTATGTTACAATGGGACAGTGATCTGATGATGTAAAAGCATGATTTTTCATTGTAATGTTGGGGAACCAGGTGAGTATTTGCTCTTGTATTAATGTTCTATCAAGTTTTTCCATTATGTTATTGTTATTGGATCTATTTTTCTTCCATGTAAAAGAGTTTCCAATCGTAGGTACGAAGCATCTATCTTTGAATTCTGTTAAGATTCTATATTTCTTCGGGTGTGGTTCCACCCCTCCTTTTTTTTTCTGAGCTATTTTGGATTTCATTTAGATCTCACATGATCATGAATGGGTAGTGACGGAAGGGAAACATCGTTAGATTTCACCTCGCTAAAGAAATAACCCAAACTAACAACTTAACTAGTAAACTAGTACAACAGATAAGTAAGAGATCGAACCCACAGAGAAACAAGTACTTCAATGCAATATATGTTTATCAAGTATGACACTAACAATAGAATAGGAGTACGAATGAAGAAAGACAGCACAAATAAACTAAGACAAAGATATGGATAGGAACAAAGAGAAGACAAAAGATAAGAATGTGATTTGCCTACAATTCGCAACATTGGTTGATTTATTGATCCTTGAGATGATTGCAATATTATTCCTAAGCCTATGTCGACTTGACTAAAGTTGAAGGATCCGCAGAGATACAATCACCTTATTCAATATCACTAAAGAATAGCATTAAGAACTCAAGTACTTAGACCAATTGGCACATTGATTCAATGCAATTAAGACAGATAGGCGCAAACCGAACTCAGCCCTAATCGAATCTACACAACATAGATCAATTGTTATCATCCACTACAAAGACATAGAAATATCACTAAATTAATTACTTTGTTTTCTATTGAGAAATCAACAACGGATTTATAGCATAGATGCGAATTCTAACTAGATGCGCGGTTTTAGAAAGAATCACAAATATAAGCAATGAAGAACAAGATGATAAATAAACTCATGAATAATAAAGAAATCAAGTCTCACAATCAATCAACCAAGTCTTGAATCATAGCAAAACCACAAGAATTCTAAGCAGTGGCGGGTCCACTTGTATTAGTGGGGATGCTCAAACATTCCCAAAAAAAAAATAAAAAATTAGTGTTAATTTCCTAGTATTTTATGTCAAGCATCCCCAACCCGGGAAAAAAATTACAAACGATTTTTTTTTTACCTTTAAACATTCTCGGAATGATGAAAAATTTACCTTCAAGTATCCCCGAAATGTCGGTCCAGGATCCGCCCCTGGTTCTAGGCAAGCATAACAAACCTTGAATCCCTAAACTTAAATCCTCTCATCTCTCTTTGAGTTATTGGGGAATAGAATGTTAGTTCTGTTAGTTGATTGAATGAATGCTGAAAATATGTCTAATATAGCCTTCTTTCATCGGCCAAACCCTAGAATAAGTGAAGATAAAAGTTCTCATAAAGATGGACTGGGATGGGTATCGCAAATCCGGGATCTGAAGAGGCGGCAGGCGCCGTGGAAATGGCGGCAGGCGCCGTCCCAACAGTGCTGACAGCTTCGGCAGACTGAACTTGTAACGCACTTTCTAGATTCATCTTTTGTCCGATTGACGCATATGAATATGCGTTGGAAAGCTCTTTCCAAGCACTACGATTCTCATGAAGACCTTAAAAGCTAATTCCAACTTCTCAGAACCTTAAATATGTGATTTCTCCATGTTCTCCATTTCTACTCTTGTTCTTTAGCACTTCTTTGTCAATTTTGCTCAATTCTTTCTCCATCTTTCGAGGCAGGATCTTATAACCTACAAATAAACACTAGAAACCGTAGATTCCGCACTTCGAATACCAAATGACCAATAATATGAATACGCTTATTAAATACGCAATATGACTACCTAATACATCTAAGACCACCTATAAATGACCATATAAAATATGCATTATCAGGTAGTCCAAGCTTTGGACATATCGTTGTAGTCTAGTCCAGAAGTTTGATTTTTCATTCTCGTGAGGGGGTCCTGCATACACGAAGATGATATTGATAATAACGTTCCTATGTTTGTTCTCGTATTTGATTACTATGAATCTTTGATCAATATGTACCATTTCTAGTGATTCGTTCTGGAGATTATGACTTTTCCATAGGATACATAAGCCTCTAGCCCTGCCCGCTGCTGGAGCCCAAATCATGTGGTTGTGTTTCCGTTTTTGTTTCTAGTAGTGCAATTACTTGAATTTTCTCTATTTTACATAATGAGTCTATTGCCACCCTATAGGTTTTTACGTCCTATGCCGCATATATTCCATGAGCATAATTTCATTTTAAACTCTTTGTCGTTATGGTTTCAATTCGTTACTTTTCGTTTTATATTGTCCTTTTCCACTTGTTCGTCTTTCAAGAGGATCATAATGTACGTGGATTTCTTTTTTCCTATGTTGCAGATTTTGCAATTTGCAGATTGTTTTTCTATTATCATTCCTTAAGCACACAATCAAATCAAGTTCCTTTCCAAGCTCAATATTTTGAAAAGTTGGTCTTGGCTCTGTTCTTGTCCACTGAGATGTAGTTTTTCCGGTCAATAAATTCCAATTTAATTTGCAAGCAAAACAAAAAAGTTTCAAACACTTTGTAATAAGATTGCACACGCATTTTAGTTTTAGGCTACTTGGTATCATCATTCTTTCAGGTTGAGGGGTTTTTTCCATTATCATTTCAATTTGATCGCTAAAAAGGTATGGGGAATGGTCAGTACATTCAAAATAAGATAGCAGACCCATATCAAAGCAATACAAAGATCTGATCGGAGGTTCTTTATGGATTCTTAGCAACGTAGGTTTGTTTACATTATCTAGAGGGCAATTTCTGATCATAGTTTCCCGGTGAAAGGGATTTCTTTCAATTTTTTTTTTCACATCATCATACTTATCCAACAGGAGTAGAGAGATCATAGTTTCATCTACAATGCAAGCAAGAATCAATATATGCAAAAGGATTAAATAGGAAATGAAGCACATCAATAGGTGGGGAATCACCAAATTATTTCCATGTTCACTTCTTTTCCTATCAATCTTACCGTTTCCAATTTTCTTTTTTCCCATTTTCCCTTTTGTCTGCTCACAATTTGATTCAACACCGATAGGTGGGGAATCAGTTTCTGATTTCGTGGGTTCTAAGAGCCCATGATCTTCTTCGGTTTTCAACGTAGGTGGTGTCTGATCGTTGCTCGGAGATGTCATAGGCGACATCACAGTCCGATAGTAATAGTAATAGGATTCATATTTTTCACCAAAATAATAGAAATTCATGTTCATTTCCATCCACAACCAAATAGAGGAAGGTATCGACTGTACCCGAATCTTAGATCTAAGTTCTCCTTGTCGCCGTTCTTGTTCGATGTCGTGAAAGACCATTTCACCGAACGTATCAGGAGCACATGACACCAACCGAGCCACAAAGAGGGAGGGCTCACGCTCGAAGACACCAGAGGGAGGAAGCGCCGCCGCAGGAAATTAAAGACCACCCTGAACCAACCCCCCACTGCCGAAACCTCCCAGCTCGAGCCATCCACCCCCAAATTGGGGTCTCTATTTTCCTTTTTCTGAGCTTCTTTCTTCCTCTTTCGCTTTCTTTCTCCGCTCCTCTCGAAAAGCCCCAATTTTTATAGACCTTCCTCCAAACCGAACACAACTCTCTTTCTTTGTTTGTTTTTTTTCCAAATCTGGATCTTCTTTAGGGTGGGGATGGCGGATCTTGGCTTGGAAGCCTTGGATTGCACGGATCCGTGGGTTTTAGTGGGGAGTTTCCCTAGTCGGCGTTCATTGTTGTGGCGGAGGGTTGAGGGTTTCCGGGGTCGGTGGCTAGGGTTTCTATTGTCTGTGTTTTCTCTCTTATTTCTCCGTTCGCGAAAACTTGTCATTCTAAATGGAGATAGTATAAATTTATAAAAACAAATGTAAAAAAAATTAATATTTTATATAATTTTTATTATTCTAAAAAAGTGTACATAAGTAATAAATACTCACTCCGTTCGCAAAAATTTGTCATTTTAACTATTTCACAATTTTGAAGAAAATCAATAATATACTATTTTTTACTAATTTACCTTCCTTTATTACTCTACTTTTTTTACTTTATCGAAAACTACAATTCACAATCCATTAATTATGTTAAGGGCATTTTCATAAAATGGAAGCTAAAATATCTATAATGATATGTTTTTATGAATAAAATCGAACATCTAAAATGACATGTTTTCGCTAACGGACGAATGAAGTAGCAGGTTTATGTTCAAATTCAGCAGTACAATGTACAGCAGATGTACTTCTCTTTCATTTGCCTCGAGTACATTCTATAGCCCTCTTCAAAAGTCTCTCGATAGTCGACCACACATTTTCAGTGGCAAATTGGTAAATTGTGAACAAACAATACACAATCAGCGGACAAGAATCCTCACATGCCACATGTCAACATCTGAATGGACTATCAATAATATCCCTTTCCACCTCAGCTTCCCAACTTCATCAGTTGGGAGGCCTAGCTCTTTAGATTCTCCTTTTGTTCTAATGGTGAATTCAACTTATCTCCAATCAAAAGAGCAAAAATTCTGAGAGCCCCTATCAATATCCATCTGCTTGGTTCATTGGGTTCTGAAGAATGCCATGGAGGCCCTCAATGCACTAGGAGCAGGATTGAAACCCATCTGTCAGTGTCTCCTCCCTGACAAAACCTCAAAACCCAGAAGGGTTTTCTCAATCCCTTCCATTCCCCATCCCAAATTCCCAACTTCTCCCACCACAAACCCAAAAAGTCTTCCTGATACATTATCAAGGGTTCTCCATGGCAACAGCTTGATCCTTCTTTCCCCTTTCCTTACTCCCAAACTGAGTCTTGCTTTGACCTTTGAGGAGGCACTGCAGCAATCCATAAGCAGTAGTTCTGGGGGTGAATTTGACACTGGTGGTGGCTCCTTTGAGGGTATTGTCAACTACGCCAGTGAAAACCCAATTGTGATTGGAGGTGCTGTTGCCATTTTGGCAGTGCCCTTGATTGTGTCTCAGTTCTTGGGGAAGTCCAGACCCTTTGGTGTGGAGTCTGCAAAGAGTGCATATGCCAAATTGAGTGATGATCCCACTGCTCAATTGCTTGATATTAGGCCTTTGAAGGATTCCAGGGAAGTGGGTAGTCCTGATATCAGAGGACTCAAGAAGAAACCGGTATCGGTTGTTTATAAGAGCCAAGACAAACCAGGCTTCTTGCAGAAGCTTGCCCTCAAGTTCAAGGAGCCAGAGAACACCACGCTGCTCATCCTGGACAAGTAAAATGAGTTCTTGTTATTTTTGTCTGTATGAAATTCTAACTGTCATACAACTATTTTTTTGTCCATGAATATATCATGTTTACTAAGACATAGATTAATTGATTAGAGGATCAAATTCTGATCTCTATGCTTTTATAATGGCTTTGGTTAAGTACTTAAGAGTGCTAATGTGTTCTAACTGCTAGCGAATCTCCCTGATTGAGTTTGTGACACTGGATGTCACAAGTCATTGAAATTGTTTGTTATATGGGACTTGAACCTTGATTAAATTGTTAGAGGATCAAAATGTTAATTTTGTTAGCTGAATGCGGCTTTGGCTAAGGTGGTCATAGAATTCCATAACATAAATAGCCTGAATCTCTTAGCTACATAGTCATAACTTCCATGGATATATATTTCTTCATTTAAGTTGTTGGTAAGTAGAATGTAACATTCAAATTCTCTGTAGTTAGCATGGATTTTTGTCTTTCCAACTAGGGAAGTCTTCTTGTAGCTTTTCAAAAGCCTGAAATTGTTCAATTTTTCTTGTGACAAGATTTGATGGTAATGCTGAGCTAGTTGCTGAGTTGGTCACTGCCAATGGATTCAAAGCTGCATATGCGATAAAGGATGGAGCAGAAGGCTCTAGAGGGTGGATGGTCTGTCCGTCTTTCTTTTCCTTCGTCTTACATTCTTATGTTACCCTCTACCTAAATGAGACTATTCAAATTCACACATGAAAGACAGAAACTTGTATTCACAAGGTTGCTCAGTTGTGTTGCAGAACAGTGGCCTCCCTTGGATGCTGCCTAAGAAATCCGTCGGCCTGGACTTCAGCAGCTTGACTGATGCACTTCCTGTATGTCTAGTATTCTCGCACATTTCAAACCCCTATGCTTATAGAGTTCAATTCGTGATCATGAAGCAAATGAGTCTGTATCACTTGAAGAGTTTAATTGATGATTTTAAGCTCAAACTTCATAAGTTGATTCTCTTGCAAGATTCTCTAGAATACAACTCATCTGCTAAGATCATCCTACCATACAGGAAAGTTCTGAGGTATTGCCGGTGACATTGGGGCTCGCTGCTGCCACTGGATTCGGATTGTTGGCATTAACAGAGGCTAGTCTATAGATTACTTCAAATCACTTGCTCTTCTTCTTTTCATTACTGGAAATTACTTCTGTACTTCCTTGATTCTTCTTATGAATTATTGTCTTTTTTTTTTTTTTTGAAATTTCCAGATAGAAACAATTCTCCAGGTTTTAGGCTCGGCTGCAATCATCCAAATAATAAGCAAGAAGCTTTTGTTTGCAGAGGTAACACCATTTAGCGCCTGTTTGGTGCACCAGAGATTAATCTATCTTAAGATTAAAATCTAGATGAAATTTTAGCCTTTGTGGATACATTAAGAGAGTAGATTCTTGTTTGGCATGACAAATTACATAGAGTTTTGTAAAGCTATTTTTTCGAAAACCGTGAAAAGCTTTGCAACAATTCTTTGAACAGCTCCAATAAGCTTGTGCCAAACATGCCCTTAACTATTAGTTCTTGCAAAGGAACCTTCAAGGCTTCAACTAACCTTGTACGTTTTGATGACAGGATAGAAAGCGAACACTGCAACAAGTTGATGAGTTTCTAAACACAAAAATTGCCCCTAAGGAGCTTGTCTCTGATGTGAAGGTGGGTTGTACATAAAATCCTACACCATTCTCCTGCAAACTTTATCCAAGATACATTCTTGACATATTACTATGATTGTATTTTCCTTCCCGAATCCGACTCAGGAAATTGGAGCAGCACTGCTTCCATCAACGGTTAGCAGCAAGGCTCTTCCGGCTCCTGCAGAGGCAAGCTCTGAACCTGCTCCACTTGAGAGTGCTGTTCTGAAAGCTGAATCCATTGCTGAGCCGCCGAAAGATGAAAAAGTAGAACCAGCTCCAGAAACCAATTCAGCTCCTCCGACTGCAGCTAAACCAGATCCAACCTCTGGGACTAACAGGCCGTTGTCACCATACCCTTGGGTACAATTTTTCTCATGTCATCCTTACAAGCTAAAGCGTTACTTTTCATTGATCAAGTAGATAGATGTGTGAAGGCAGTGAAGCTACTAGATAAATGTTGATTATTACTGAAACGATATGTTAATTTTCTTGCAGTATCCAGATTTCAAGCCTCCATCTTCTCCTAGCCCTTCTAAACCTTGAAGTATCGGACAGAATTTGACGAGGGAAAGGTATCAAACTGGTCAGTTCTTGTGAGTTTTCATAGAACTCAGCACCCTTTTTTATTCACAAGCTAGGGGTTTTGTGTTTGATGTGTAATGTTGATGATTCTCGTCACAACTAGCTTTTCAGATAGAGGTTTGTACTTCTAGATGTACCAAGCAGGAAGGCACTGTCAAAACTGTATCTGGGGTATGTTGCATTGTATCCCAGCCAAAAAAAAAGTATAGATGATGTGTTATGATGGTTCATATTCAGCTTTTCTGGTCTTCCTAAATTTGTATAATATAAAGCTTGTCCCAAACATAAAATTAATAGCCCGTTTGAAAAGGGTATATAGATATAAGATATATGATATAAGTATGAGATGTAGATATCAAGATATGGGTATTGAGTATGGGTATAAGATTGATATCTGAGATCTTATATCCGCGGTTTGAAAAGGGTATATAGATATCCGCGGTTTGGAAAGCATCTAATTGATCCCAAATTGGCTGCCAAACTACACTCACATCATCTGCAATCATTAGACATCAAGGAAATATTGAACACAATTAAGAATGACCTGAGGAAACAAAACTTCACCAAGCTCGCTACTATGTGGTGGAGTATTTGGTATTTTCGAAACCAAACTCCATTCGACAAGACAAAACCCCATCTCAGAGTTATAGCTACATATACAATGGAACAAATCTACAACTGTAACAAGGTAAAACTATTGGACGATACCCAAACGTCTAATGGAAGCAGCATCTAGTAACCAACGACAAACGACTAAATGGATAAAAAAAAAAAACACAAACAGCTGTCACAAGCTCAATTTTGATGGAGCCCTATGAAACACCAATAAAGGTAGTTTTGGTTACATAATACGAGATCTTATGGGTAACCCAATCAACTCCGGGGCAGGTATCTCGCCTCTGAACTCGGTCATTGGAGTTGAGGGCTTTGCGCTTTGGAAAGACATTCAAGCCGCCTAGAAACTCCACTTAAACCATATTCTCATTGAAGGATCAATCTCACTGTTATTAATTGCCTTAAAGGTGTTGGTCACCCCAGAGGAGATTGAAATGCTTTTTTCTGACTCCTCCATTTCTTTGCATTGTTTTGTCTCCGTCCAGATTCGCCACATCTACCGAGAAGTCAATCGAGTTGCCGACCGTCTATCGCACCTTGATATTAACTTTTTGGGATCTTCGATCCCTGACAATTCGGAGCTTGCTAATCTCATCCGTCTTGATGCACTAGGGTAGGTCTCTCCACTCAGCCAAATTCTTTTTGTTTCACCCAAAAAAAACATGAGTGAGACATTTTTTTTCTTCTTAACATGGAAAAGTTATTACATGTGTGCATTTAATTACCAAGATATGAGTATTGAGTATGGGTATAAGATTGATATCTGGGATCTTATATCCGCGGTTTGAAAAGGGTATATAGATATCCGCGGTTTTGAAAGCATCTAATTGATCCCAAATTGGCTGCCAAACTACGCTCACATCATCTGCAATCATTAGACATCAAGGAAATATTGAACACAATTAAGAATGACCTGAGGAAAAAAAACTTCACCAAGCTCGCTACTATGGGGTGGAGTATTTGGTATTTTCGAAACCAAACTCCATTCGACAAGACAAAACCCCATCTCAGAGTTATAGCTACATATACAATGGAACAAATCTACAACTGTAACAAGGTAAAACTATTGGACGATACCCAAACGTCTAATGGAAGCAGCATCTAGTAACCAACGACAAACGACTAAATGGATAAAAAAAACACAAACAGCTGTCACAAGCTCAATTTTGATGGAGCCCTATGAAACACCAATAAAGGTAGTTTTGGTTACATAATACGAGATCTTATGGGTAACCCAATCAACTCCGGGGCAGGTATCTCGCCTCTGAACTCCGTCATTGGAGTTGAGGGCTTTGCGCTTTGGAAAGACATTCAAGCCGCCTAGAAACTCCACCTAAACCATATTCTCATTGAAGGATCAATCTCACTGTTATTAATTGCCTTAAAGGTGTTGGTCCACCCCAGAGGAGATTGAAATACTTTTTTCTGACTCCTCCATTTCTCTGCATTGTTTTGTCTCCGTCCAGATTCGCCACATCTACCGAGAAGTCAATCGAGTTGCCGACCGTCTATCGCACCTTGATATTAACTTTTTGGGATCTTCGATCCCTGACAATTCGGAGCTTGCTAATCTCATCCGTCTTGATGCACTAGGGTAGGTCTCTCCACTCATCCAAATTCTTTTTGTTTCACCAAAAAAAAACATGAGTGAGACATTTTATTTTTCTTAACATGGAAAATTACTACATCTGTGCATTTAATTACCAAATTACGGAAGTGAGTTCATTTAATTTTCTAATTTTAGTATAGGATAACAATATCTTACTACCTCCGATCCAAAAAGATTTTCGTTTGATTTTTTAACACGTATTTTAAGGAGCTAAAAACTATATAATATATTGACTTATTTATTATTATTTTTTTATAATCTAATACTTATTACCAACAAATATTAAATTGTCAAAAAATAATTTAAAAAAACTTATATTTTATATAGTTTTTACTTTTTAACTCATTAAAATACGTGTTAAAAAGTCAAACGACAATCTTTTTGGATCGGATGGAGTATAATGGTTTTACTATTTTTCTCTCCTACTTTACAAACAACCCTTAAAGTTGTGATATTCTTGGAAAAGTTTTCGGGGTCATGAAATGGTTTTAAGATTTAAAAGGGGTCTTGAGATAGGGACGACGATTATTATCTCACCAACTGTACTGTCATCATCACCGTCAACGGTTTTTGGAGTCGACGAAGCGTTTACCGCCAACATTCAAAGTCGGCAACGAATTAAATACTTGTGTCGATTATTCAGGCAATGGATATTGAAAATTCATCCCTTGAAGTTGTTTCAAGCAACCAACATAGTCCAAAGTTCGCCCCTTGAAACACAGTCTACTTGTGTTAATCATTAAAGCGACAGGCATTCAAAGTCGGTCTCTTAAAGTTGTTTTAAGCAACGGATATAATCCAAAGTTCATGCCTTGAAACCCAGCCTAATTGTGTCAATCATTACTTGTGTCAGCTTTGGAAGCCGCTGTATAGGAAGTCAGAAAATGTACCATGTATTTGACAACACTTACCGACATATCAGATAAATTTGTGACCTCAGGGATTTCATTGCTGCAGCTTATTTTTGCTTGATTTTGTATACGCTTCCGAATTTTTGATGCATTTTTTGTTACTTCAAATCACTTCTCTTTCCAAAAATAAAAATAAAAATTGCAGCATGTTTTTATATTTTACCTTTCACCCCTTTTCCACCCCCATCCAATTTCAGACCAAATCCACAAGAACGGTTTGTAATGATCTCATTTTGCTGCAAATAGAAGGACAAATAGTGTTCCTTTTGAGATCCGAGCAGCCAAGGTAGAGAACACACCTTCATTGTAGTGACATTAAGCCATTATATTACACAAATGTAGTTCAGTTATCATGGACCAGGATTAGAGCACCATAAGCATATAATGTCCTTCCCGAAAAACACAAACAAAACACACTGAATACCATAGTAGTGTAGTTAAGCTGTGGTGCAAGCGACCAGAAGCGGATAACTACTTCATGTACTTGTGCAAGAATTTGCGGTGGAAGTCACTCCGGATGGTGTCATTGATGAAGCGTTTTGGCGCCTTTGTCTCACCACGTGCCTGATTCTTGAACACAACATCATCGTCCCACCTGAAACAACAGGTGCAAAAGAGGACATTTATGAGAAATGCGCATAAGCATTGACCTTAGTGCTTCAACCATAACTCTTTCAGGCTTTCAGTTAATCTAACCTTCTTTTTACACTAAAGTTCGTGGGGTTGTTCAAATTGAGCAATGGATTTCCTCTCATGAGCTCTGCCTCCTTAACTTTAAGCTCTTCTTCCTGTTGTTCACGTTCCTGCAATGACCAGAGTAATATATGTTATATGCACTATGCAGTACGCGCCACTGGGAAAGAAATTAAGGTGGTACAGCTACGTAATGCTACCAGCCAGGCTGCGATTTCTAGGCTATTTATTTCTTCTACGTAAACTAGAATCTACAGCAAGTATCAATTTACTGAAAAAGGGCATCCTACCTGGCGCATCTTCTCTTCAGCCCTTTCCTTCTTTATTCGTTCAAGTTCAGCTAATAAAGCTTCAGTGTCGTCATCTTCCTCGTCATCGCTTTCATCACTACACCAGCAACCAATATAGAGATTTTCGTTGAGTCACAAGCCATAAATGAAAAAACAAGAACAGCAGAGACCCCGAAACATGCATCTAAGCAGTTAGCCAGAATAAGACTAACACTTCCACAACCAAATTTATGTTAAGACCTTGAACTAGACTAAACCAAAGAGTGACATACATCATAAATCCATACTACTGAACAAATGAGCTTTGGAGATTTGCACATGAGACTAAACTTGCCCATTCCAAAGTAGAAGGGAGACATCAGTTAATTGCATTGCAATATGTAAGCAAAATTGAGCAGATTCACTCGGGCAACATGCAGAATCAGAGAGTATGATACGAAATTGCTGCTGTCTACTTACCTATTAGCTTTTTTCCTATTTCCTATTAGCATTTACATTTTCAATTAATTAGAGGCCAGCTATTTCCAAGCTAGCACTCTTAAGTGGGTTAGTCACCGAATATCTTGCATTTTCAGTTTAGTAATTTCCCTATATTCAGATAATAAAAAAAAAAGTAATTTCCCTATAAATAGCTTAGGTGACGGATGATAAGATTTTGAATTACTTAATATCACAAATTGTTAAAGGATTCCTTAAAAATTTCTCATGCTAGAGATTCGTTAGCACAAATCCTGCATTTTGCGAGATCCTTGCTGTGCAGCCATATAAATTTCTAGGGGTGAGATCCTTGCTTCTGGCGGGTTCTAACAGAGTAGATCTTGTTATCTACACAAAGGTCCATCTTCGAGTCCCACATAAGAATACAATGTAGCATTGTAGATAGCATACATATAAATACCATTCCCAGGCATAATTCAGCATGCATCAATAATAGACATGTGAGGAATAATAATACACAAGCTCAACCAACCTTTCTTCATCACTTTTTACTTCCACATCAGAATCATCAGCATCTACACTCCGAGGAACAATGCGGTCTTCAGCATCCCTTTTTGACCCTGCACATTACCTTCTCAATAAGCATGCGGAGCTAAAACATGGATTCCAATAATGTAGCATATACAGAAGCACATACCTTCAAGAAGCAGATGTGCACCTCTTCTGCGATCTCTATCCTCTGACAAAAAGAGATAAATGAATTCAGTAACATCAAGGACAGTGAACGTAATATGCAGGGTTCATGTAGAAAGTAATATCAAAGGATTATCAAGGAACACGTGTCATGCAAATTTATCTTACCACTAAAGGATTTGTCTTTCGAAGAAAAGTGCCTCCGTTCACGCTCTTCTAGCTCATCCCGTAGGTTCCTCTTTTGCAATTCATCTTGGGTGTCCTGTCCATCCCGCCTGGAGCAATAAAAATACAAAATAAATCAACAAGTTGGAGTAGAAAAGAGAAAATGCTGACTAGTGATTACCACCTCCCTACATAATCTCAGCAAAGACCAAGAGGCATTCTTAAGTAAAATCCAGCACATTAGATCACCAGAAAGTAGTTATTCCAGAACCATTTGCACACCCTGTGTGGTTAACTAGAAGATCTAGTAATGACTGCATAAGTACATATCAGAATTACCGGCCAATTTATTCAGTGTCTAATTAAAAAACAGAGGCAAAAATTCCAAATAAACAACTTTAAGTTCAACTTCAATAAAGTAACTCAGGTTCTAGATATGCAAAGACAGGGCCACTAATCAGACATGAATTTTAGATACTACTTAGAAAAGGCTCACTAGGATTAGTAGCACCAATAATTAACGATTTAATGTAAGCCTCTAAGAATACTTTGAGCAAACAGACAATAGAACCATCAATACCAGACTACCAGTTCAAAACAAAACAGCCATCACTGTATATATAGTATGTTGACAATGAGAGATACAAAGTCATAGACCGTTACCTGGGCTTCAGAGTAGTATGAGCTGCAAGATCTCTCGAAGAATACTTTTGGGAAGGGCCAAAAATTCTAGTACCACCTTGCTCATCTCCTCCCTTGGCTGGGGCCCATGTGGGTCTAGCTGCAGTCGTCATTTCTTCTAACTAATCCCTACAAATCAAGCATGTATTTTCATGTCAACAACATGAGGTGATAAACATCATCAAACTGAAAATTGAGAAACATCAAAACCAGAAAACACGAAAAATGAAGAAACAACAGCATCTACCCAGTGATTCCTACTCAAAGCAGGGTTTAGGGGTTCGGAAATACGCAGTCATTGCTTGAACTAGTCAAGATGGTGTTTTGGAAAGACCCAAAGGCAAGGCAACAAATTGAAATAGGCAGGGACAAGCAAAAGTACACAAACAAAGACAAGGCAAGGTTGCATGGACAATTTCTACAAGGTGTGCCTCTATGTGCAAAAGCATATTTCTCTAACAATTAGGTAAGAGGCAAATAATAATAAAAAATAATCAAAGTGATAGGCACAACACATGAATGAGGAATAACTAAATCTAATCAATGGAAACCCAAATCGATGTCGGACTTATTCAATACAATGAAACTGATGTCGGACTTATTCATAGTCAAATCCCAATCGAAACCCAAATCTCAGCAACATTAGGCTAATTCGCAGACTGAACACCCAAATCGAAACCCTAATTCGCAGACTGAACACCCCAAATCGAAACCCTAATTCGCAGACTGAACACCCAAATCGAAACCCTAATTCTAGGAGACTAACGCTCAAATAAAACTGAAGCGGCATAGCTATTGAATTCGACGAAGTCCCCAACCCCATGGTACAGGAGAACCTTACCTATGGAATGAAGAGGAGCTTGGGTCGTAGTAAACCTCGTTCGCCCCAGGCAGAAGATTCCCAACGCCTGCGCTCGCCGTCGTCTCTGTCCTCTTTTGCCCTGTTGTACGCAATGAATTGTGCTATATGCAAAAAGACAGGTGGGGTATAGTAACACGCGGCCCAAAACCGAACCGGACCAAATGGGTCCAATCAAACCGAACCGAAAACCGAAATTCCATAAGGGCCCGTTTGGAAAGGGTAGATATAAATATTAAGCTATGGGTATTGGGTATGGGTATAGAATTGATATCTATATACTATATCTGTTGTTTGGAAAGAGTATATACGAGTGAGGTTAAAGTGAAAAAGATGCGTAAGATGAAAAATTTGCTTAAAGTGAAAATAAGGTAATTAAGGAAAAAAGTTGCACGCGGGTTTAAAAATTAAAGAAATCAGGCCGGTTCGAAATTCTCTCCCCCTCGTAACCCTCGTTCATGTTCTTGTTAAACCACCATCTGCCTATAGGAAATCATCCCCTTGCAGTTTTACCGATTGATAAAGTGCACTAAGCTACTCTAATTTGATCAAACACTCTCTTGATCTGGGGAGAAGCGAAGTCAAGTAAATCAGCACTTTTTTTTTTAGTAATTAGGAACTTTATATTGCTGATAAATGCCTTTGTGTGGGATGCACTTGTGAGAACCATTCTGAAATGGCTCACCGGAAAATGACCTGTGGGTAGTAGACATATGTCTCTTTATTTACCAATTCAAGGGATGCACCTATGAGGATCTCTATAGAGCCCAAAAATCATTTGCCTGTTTTTTTTTTTCGGTACAGTTCGATGCAAGGTGCTTCAAGTTATTTGATTTCAAATTCGAAATGGAGTTAATGATTTGAATTTGTGCTTCATTGTATTCATAATCTCTTCTAAGTGTTTATGGTTTCCTCTTGCTTGTGTCATTTACCGTAATTTTGTGTTGTAAAGGTACTTTTTATTTGAGCTTGTGTGGTTTCTGATTTCTACATCTGTTTTTTGAATCAATAATCATAAGAGAATTGATGAAAGTTAATCCATTTTCATGTTTTTAAAATCTCAATAGAAAGTTTGTTTCTTTCTAGCTAGATGATAGAGAATAGAGCTTGTGGTTTTAGCACGAGGGGATGGCGTTTTCTACAATAGTTCAGTTCTTTGAGAGGTGTTGTGTAGTGGTTTCTTTCTCTATGGTCTTTGATTATGTTTAGAGTGTTGTTGGAGCTTGAAAGATGTTGCGTTTTTGCATGATTTCTAGGCTGAATTGGTGCTACTTCTCGATTTGTTTTCTGCTGGCCATTGTGATGAAGATCTGATGACATTGGAGTGTTGTATTGATGCTTTTGTGTTGGAAGATGATCTATTTGTATTGGGGCTGCTATTTTTTTTTATTTTTTTTTTTGCTGTGTATGGGGTTGTTATCAAGAGTTTATGGCTTTTTTGAAGGGTATTTAATGTTGTTTTGTTGCTGATTTCAGGAGCTTTAAAGGATGTTTGAGTTTGATTTGAGGTCTCTTTTTATGCGGTCAAGGCGCTCTTTTAGGCTGATTTGGTGATATACTGATCTGATGGTATTTTGGGGGATGTTTTGTTGCTCTTGATCTGCTGCTACTTTGTTTGTTTTGGGAGATGGTAACAACTATCTTTTAGTTACAATTTTACTTACAAATACATTTGTTACATCTTTTTTTGTGATGCTAATGGAGGCACTCGCCTAAGTAGTTCTACTAGTGAGCTTCCACCTGGAAATCTGATTTGACGATTGATGATATTTTTGAAAAATTTTGGCAATGTATAATGTATTTTGAGTAGTACATGTTTCCTTTTATTACTCCTTCGCCGATGAATATATATACGCAAGTACAGGTTGAATCCAAGCTGATGGAGACGAACTGGATGCTCCAAAGGGGCTTAAGATGAAAATACTCCTTAAAGTGAAAATGTATCAAATTTAAAATAAAACATTAGAGTCCGGCCCACGAAGAGCCCTAATCCAGTAATCCCTCTTCTCCTCCCTCCCTCATCTCTCGCAAGTGCCAGATCCACGCGCTCCACCTCGTCAGAGCTCCATCATCTCCGAGGCCATCCGCCTCCCCGGCGTCGACGGCTTCTTCGAGATCCACATGCAGGAAGGCCTCGCGCTGGTCAACGACACCGCTGTCGGATCCGGCCTCGCCTCTATGTCATTTTATTTGCACAACATAATATTATATTTGCACAACTTAAATTTATATTTGCACAATATAATGTTATATTCGCACAACATAATATTATATGTGCACAACGTAACATTATATTATTAGATATGCACAACATAATGTTACATTTGCAAAACATAGTGTTATATTTGCACAACTTAAAGTTATATTTGCACAATATAATGTTATATTCGCAAAACATAATATTATATGTGCACAACGTAACATTATATTATTAGATATGCACAACATAATGTTACATTTGCAAAAATAGTGTTATATTTGCACAACTTAAAGTTATATTTGCACAATATAATGTTATATTCGCACAACATAATATTATATGTGCACAACGTAACATTATATTATTAGATATGCACAACATAATGTTACATTTGCAAAACATAGTGTTATATTTGCACACCATAATGTTATATTTGCACACCATAATGTTATATACGCATTATTTCATCTTATTTGTGCACATTATCATTTTATTATTGCACTTTATAATCTTATTCATGAACGGGAACAAAAAGAAGACAATTATAAATAGCCTATGCGGGATTTTGAACTCGAACCTTTGTGCATGGGCACATCGTTATACCATTTTGAGCTAATAGACTTTTAATGACACATGTCGCATTAAAGTACAAAACCGTCATAAAAATAGCCACCCATAAAGAAAATATTTGGTAGGAAACTTACTTTACATTAGAAAAATGCACATTTATTAATAATAATCTTTATTGTATTATTTGTTCACTTTATATTTTCTAATCTCGTATTTTTCACTTTTAAAAATAAAGACAAGAAATGTGATGTAGCATATTTTGTTGCATTTTGTAATCTTGTAGATGCACCTTATAATATTATTTCAAATAAAAATTACGGGCTAAAATTTGTAATTTTTATAATTGAAATAAGGGCAATATTGGTAGAAATAGAAAGTATGGGAGAGGTAGTGACATTTATCTCATATTTAGGGTCATTTACCCATTTATCCATTTACACCATAAAATTAGGCCTATTTACACATTAAATAAGCCCATTTATCTATTACTCATTTAATTAGGTCCATTTACCTTTAAATTAGGCACATTTACCTTCAAATTGGACCATTTTCATTTTAAGAGGGATTTTCATTTTAAGCCCCATTTTCATTTGAACCTTTACCGGGTACATAGATATCAGAATAAAAACAAAAAGAGAAAATGTTATAAAAATGAACCAAAAACCCTAATGTCCGAACCCTAATCTTCGAATTGAACAATGCATTTTAGGGTTCCTCAATTTCAGACCGGTGCAATTTAGAAAGCAACAATTTCGATCGGTATAATAAAAAATTCGAAGAGCTTGAACAACATAAACAATTTCGAAAAGATGCAATTTCAATCTCATTGTGTTCGATTTTGGGCAGAAGTTTGACAGCATACTAAAAAAATTCGAACAACAGTTTGAGGAATTGCGTTTCTGGATTCGAACGGAAGTTTGAGCAATTTTCGAACATAAAAAATTGGAGCAAGTTTGGGCAGAAGTTTGAACATATTCGAACTGAAGCTTTCACACAAAGGGGAACAAAAGCTTTCACACAAAGGAGAACAGATGCAATCGAGCAAATGGGGAACAGATGCAATCGAGCAAATGCAAATTCGAACATAGATGCAAAGGTGAGCAGATCCATAGAGAAGAAGAAGAAGGAGGAGAAGTACATGCTGCTCACTCTAGTCGGGGGAGTCGCTCTTGCTGGGAGGTCTTTTTCAATATCAATATCCCCCAATTTTGTCAGATATCAAAAGAATGAAAAAACCCTAGAATTAGTAGATGGAGATATAGAAATGATATCCATATACTAATTTGACTAAACATACCAAACAGGGTATATAGATATTGGGCCTTCTATACCCATAGCCTATATCTATATACCCATCCCAAACAAGCCCTAAAATGTACTCCCTCCGTTCACAAATATAAGTCGTTTGACTTTCTGACACGTTTTTATTAAGTATAATATTATTTAAAAACTTTAATTAAAAAAGTTAATATTTTATAGATTATAGTTTTTACCTCCTTAAAAAACGTGCCCGAAAGTCAAACGACTTATATTTGTGAACGGAGGGAGTAAACCGAAAATTGATCCGAAACTAATAGGTTTGGTTCGATTTTCCGCCAGTTTGATTTTGGTACGGTTCGATTATAAACCTAAGTGAACCACAATAATTTGAGCACTTTGTTTTTGAGCTTTTGGGAGAGAATTTCATCCGAAAATCCAAAGTAACATAATAGGGAAAATAACATCATTGTTTAGTACTTGCACAGTAGCACAATTACATAATAGAAAAAAAAAACAAATGCACAAATGCATCCAAAGTAACAAAAATCCACTTGCACTACGGAGAGTTAAAATGAAATCTAATTCTAGAGAGAGAGGCTTTGCTTATCTCTCTAGAATCCCACAAACCTCATTGTGAACCTAGGGCCTCAGGCCCTCAACCCTTCTAAAGCTCCAAATTTTTAGCGAAATCTTCAAAAATTGGTTTGGGAAACCACCTTTATTCACCTTCCTTTGATAGATTCTACTGGGATTTGGGGTTTTTGTGGTTTGACATGCCGACCTCCTCCTTCAAGTCTCAATTGTGTGAAATTGGGTTTTGATTTCCGGGTCAGTCAGAGGATCTGCCTAGTTGATGGCGGTGGGTGTGGGTCACCTGGGCGGCGCCAGCGGTTGCGCATCGGCCTCGTCCTTCTCTTTTCCTTCTCGTCTATCACCTATGTCTTCATCTCTATTTGGGGGTGTCTATTCGCTGTCATCTCGATCTCTTCATCGGCTCCATAGGTGGTGCTGTTGTTGGCTTTGTTGCCGACAGTTTTCTTGCCCGTGGTGTACCCCGCACCGAGTCTCCTTAGGGGAGGTTGATGCGGGACCATCTTCTACACCTCCGGACACGCCAATCATCTTAGGAGACGGACTGATGACTCGAGCCCGAGCCAAGAAGCTTCAACGCGACTCATTCATGTTTGTAAGTCACGCCTTGTTCTCGAGCACGGTTCAACTCCCCGAGCCTACATTGAAGACCTATATGTGCATAGGGATACAAAACTCAGCCGAGCCTCCCTAGACATGTATAGCCGAATTGAGACCTTTGTTATATTTCCGTTTTTAGTAACTTTTCTACTTAAGTTATTTTAGGAAACTTTAGGGTTATTTTAATTAATTCTTTAAGTTATTATTTTAATTAGTTTAGACCGAAATTCAGCCTTGTTAGGTTAAATAGGCGGCCTCCATCTTGTTGAGAACTCACGTACAATTTTATTGAAATTTCTCTCTTTTGGTGTGAAACACAAGAGTGCAAGTCAATCGATTCGAAGCGTTGCTCATCGATTGCAAATTGGTTCTCGATCTAACTTGATTTGCTTTGAGTTCGTCAACCTCGCGAGAGCTTGGTGATCCTGGTAATCACAAGTCCCCTCCTTGTGCCTCCAAGTTGTCCGCTTGGTTGTGTAAGGTTGTAGAGGCGGGCTTTATAGTCGTTGGTATTTGGTTCCTACCCTCTTAGGAGGCCTGAGGTCTTTATCTCGTTCTATATTAGTTCAAATCACCCTTCTATCGGTCTTTCTATTGCTTTTAATCGAGTCCGTAGTTGCTGAATTTTCGAGTCTTGTTGAGTCACCGTGTCTTTGCTTCCGTTCTTGTTATTTCTTGTTTGATTGTCGAAGATCGGGCCATCCTACGGCTAACCCCGTATCAAATTGGTATCAGAGCTTTGGTTTCCGACATCAAAAGTTGTGGCTTTTGTTTCCCTAAACACAAAACCTACAAAAAAATAGTCTTTCTTGTTCTTGGTTTTTACTTCTTGAATTTTTGAATTTGATTGCTACTAATCCTTATTTGTGATTGTTGTGGTTGCTTTTAGCCCTAAACAAATCATACGCCGAGACCACAGTAGCCTTGTTGAATTGAAGCCATTCTTGTGCCTTTGTTCAGCCGACAACAGTACGTGTGTCCCACATAGCTTCATTGGAGCTGAATAGAAGGCCAATTCAGTGTCCCACATAGATTAAAAAAATTCAGCCTTGTGACGCCGATTTATGCTTTGATCAACCGATTAAATTGGTATATCCTAGTCGGCATACACACACAAGAATCCTAACCCTAGTTTGTGTTGTTCTATCTTTGGCTACCTTAGTCTATCTTTGTTTATCTATTTTATTGCCTTATTAAATTTTGATTTATGATAGATTAGATAACTTTTGTCTATCATAGATTATAAAAAGGCCTTAGATAGATATACTTACCATATTAGCTAAACCATCACTTCACCTATATATATTTCATTAGGGCTACATAAATTTTATTTTTCTTTCACCGTAATTTAAGGGCCCGTTTGGTATGCATAAAATTGGGATTGGGAATGGGAATGGGAATCACTCATTCTCATTTTTGTGTTTGGTATGCCCAAATCGCAGTGATCTCCCCATTCCCATTTTTGAGCCCATTCTATTCCCTTGCCAAAAGCTAAGGAATCACTCATTCCCATTTTTGCCCATCTCCTTCCTCGTTCAACGTCCACCGCCTCGACAAGATCTGCTGCCCTCGCTGCTACCAACACTGCCCAACGCCGCCGCTGCCGCTACCACCATCGCCCAACGTCGCCGCTGCCCCTACCACCACCGTCGATCGCCGCTGCAGCCGCCCCCGTGACCAGATCTTCCCCTGGTGCGCTCTATCTCCTCCTGGTGCTCTCTCTCTCTCTCTCTCTCTCTCTCTCCCTCCCTCCCTGATGTGATCATATTACCATATGAGCATGAGTCACACGAAAACTCAATTGAGAAAACAGCTTGGCGATACATCGGTATTTTGGATCCACCGGGCTGTATAAAATTCCGATTGAAGCATATGAGCACTTGTTGGAAAGCTATTTTAAGTGGCTACAACTTCCATTAAGACTACTTTTGCCAAATCAGCTTTGAAGATGACCGAAAATGTTGTTCTGTAAAACAGTATGAAATCTGGCAGCTTGTCGGAAATGCAATAAATGAAGACGGAATGCATTCAGTAAAGTCGAATTAAATACGGGGCTTTAGGGATTTCCGGCCTTCCATCTCTTTGATGGCCACAATCAACTCAAGACCATTTCTTTCTCCTTCCCTAGGAACCGGCCACCCTTTGCCCTTCCCTCTTTTCATTTTCCTTGTGTGTTTTTCCTATATATATTGTAAGAACAAGGCTATATGAACAAGTTGAATTTGAATGAAAAAACCCTCTTTGTGTTTCCACAAATCAGATTTAGTGGGATTCTAAATCGATCTCTCATAGGCGCGATACCTACGAGAAAGTTGTCCTAGGCGCGATACCGACGACGACAAGGATCAACAACACACGAAGTGCGATTCGGAGGGTGTCTTTGGTCGAGTGTTGGAGACTCTAAGGGCGCGATACCCTCGGGATCTTGCATTACATATCCTTCAACCCCCATCCCCTACTTTACCACCATTCTAAGGCCTTCCACAACCCCATCATCACCCTCAAACCACCCCCAAAACGTCACTCCAAAGCAGCCCCTAAAGTCCTCTCAAACAAGGCCCCGTTGGAATCGTTCTGCACAGGCGACGTCCCGGTAAAACGCGATTTCCTACCTCGTCTGACCTCCGATTGCCAAGATCCGCCCCAATCCGCGACCGCGACTTCAAGATCTACAAATCTAGTACTCGCACGTCCCCAGAAGCCAAGCCAACGACGGGAAATTGACATTCTTTGTCGACTGATCTGCTACTCCAAAAACTGACCAAACTTTCCAACCTTCTTGGAACTCTCGTCGCCGATCCTCTTGCTCGAGCCCGGGCCCGAGCACAACAAGTGGTATCAGAGCTAATCGACTCGAGTCCTTCGAGATTTTCTTATGTGTATTGCTTGTTATTTTCTAAAATGTCCAGGAGATCAAGATCAGAGCCGTTGTCTGACAACTACATTCGGTGGGCTATTCGGGCCTATGATGATGGGTATCTTCGCTGGGGAGACATGGATGGTGCTACCTATGATATCATTGATCAAGAAGTTCATAGGAGATATCAAAAGAAAAAATCTCGAGAGATCACTCAATTCGAACAAATGGCTGCTTTAGAAGATGTTCGTATCATACTAGAAAATCTCATCACCAAGATGAAAACGAGGTCACCTCTTAAGAACAACACCCACCCTACACCCCCATCAATTGCTCCCTCCTCGGCATGTGATTCTTTGGTGCCCATAGCTCCATTTCCCCCTCCTTCAAAGATTGTAGAGATCGTGGTTCCTACCTCCGATGTGCCTATACCTATTGTCGATTCCAAGGCTCCTGGAATCTTAACACCCATATCCAAAACATTGCCGAACACCCCAAAATTTCCTATACCTATTGTCGATTCCAGCTTTTGTCGAGTTGTTCTTGCTATTGTCGAGTCCCTTGTTGCTTGTTTCTTTGTCCTTTCTCTTGTTTACTCTCTTTTGATTGTTAAGTCCTTGCTTGAGTGTTGATTTGCCCAAAGCGAATTGCCCCAACAAGCTTGTCATAATCAATTAGAGAGAAGTGTGTGAGAGAAACACATTGTGAGTTTGTTTATCTTTTGCTAATCTTGACATCGTTCCGTGTTTGTCCTTATTTGCAATGTCTAACACTCAGGTGAACAACGAGAACAATGCCAACATTGGAAATAACGACACCAATTCCAGCACCACCGTGCCTTCTGCACAATTCAACGCTATGGTGGCCAACATGGCTACAATCACTGAAATCTTGGCTACATTGGTGACAAAGGTGGCGACGTTGGAGTCTAGACCAAGTGCTTCTAATACCATGGGTGGTCGGGGTGAGCAAAGGCGTGACGACGCGCCTAATGATGAAAGGGAAGTCCGAAATCCTAACCCTCCTCCTAACCATAATTTCATTAATCCTATGTTTGAAGAGAACAACTCTCCACGAGGGGAGAGATATGGTAGAAATAACGGATTTGCTAATGCGCAGGGGCAAGGACGGGGAAGAGGAAGAGGACGTGGTTTCCAGGAAGAGTTCTACTACTCAGAGCGTGATGATGACTTCCAAGATGAGGACTATTGGGAGCAACGCCCGAGGCGGAACGACAGAGGAGGACGTTACCAATACCGTGAGCCTAGAGATCCTGATCAGGACGACATAGGTAAGGTCAAGGTAAAAATTCCTTCTTTTGATGGTAAGACAGATCCAGATGCATATATAGACTGGGAGACAAAAATGGATCAAATTTGGAACTGTCACAATTTTTCTGAACCTAAGAAAGTTCAATTGGCTTCTTTAGAATTTCAAGGGTTTGCTCTTATTTGGTGGAATAATTTGATTAAGGAAAGAAGAAGAGCACTTGATGCGCCTATCGCGTCTTGGAACCAATTGAAAGCTTTAATGAGAAATAGACTTGTCCCTCAACATTATGCATGCTAGAGAGCTTAGACAACGATTAGAAAACCTTAAACAAGGTAATAAATATGTTGAGGAAACCTTTAATATTATGCAAGAAACCATGGCTCGAGCTAATGTTGTTGAACATCATGAGGATACAAATGATAGGTTTCTTCGTATTTTGCATCCCGCCTTAGCTCAGGACATTGATTGTTTTCCTTACTCTACTCCTACTGAATTATTGCATTTGGCTATTAAAGTTGAACGTGGAGCTAGATACAGGAATCAAAGAGGAAGAATGTCGAGTGTACATCCCCAACCATGGCGCCAAAGCAGGCCACAACAGCCCCAAGGGCGGCCTAAGGGAGGCTATAGCTCTCGGCCAAACCAGTCCCAAGGAAGGGGAGATGGCCGAACCATCCAACAAGCTTCCGACAAGGGCAAGGCGTCTTGGACAGGAGGAGATTCGTCTGGGGTATCTACTGGCCCCAAAGGGAGTAATCCTAACCCCTCTACTACTAGATCTAGGGACATTGTGTGCTTTAAATGTCAGGGTAGAGGTCATGTTATGAAGGATTATCCCAATAAGAAAACTTTCATGATTAATCACTTGGGTGAATATGTGTCTGACAATTCTTGTGATGAAAATGAAGAGCATGCTAATGATAATGATCAAAATCTTAACCTGCTTACTTATGATGAAGATGATGATGACATTGATTATGAACATGGAGAATCATTGATTGTTAGGAGAGTCTTAAGTATTGTTCCTGCCCCATGTGATGACAATCAACGTGAGAATCTGTTTCATACTAGATGCTTAGTTAAGGGTAAGGTGGTTAATGTGATCATTGATGGGGGAAGTTGTTGTAACTTAGCTAGTCAGGAAATGATTGATAAATTACAACTTCCTACTATTCAGGATCCTAGACCTTATAGATTGCATTGGATGAATGACTGCGGTAATTTGAAAGTGAATAGGCAAGTGAAAGTGAATATCAAACAAGGACATTATGAAGATGATGTGTTATGTGATATTGTACCTATGCAAGCTTGTCATATTTTATTAGGACGTCCTTGGCAATTTGATCGTAAGGTCTTGCATGATGGCTTTACTAACAGGTACTCCTTTATTTTCCAGGGCAAAAATGTAGTTCTCAAGCCTATGACGACAACCCATGTGGCTGATGAGATTGAGAAGCGGAAGGTAAGTAAAGGTGAGTTAGATAAGGAGGCTCGGTCGAGCCATGTGTCTACCCCTACTCGGCCTAAGGGTGTATTTTTGGCTTCCAAGAGTACATTTTTAGACGAGTTTGCGGATGGGGAAATAACCCTCATGCCCCTATGCAAAGGGTTGAATATGTTGAGTGAGGTACCCTCCCTCCTCGCATCCTATCTCTTATTGAAGAGTATAAGGATGTTTTTCCCGAGGACATCCCAGCAGGTCTACCCCCTGTCAGAGGAATTGAGCATCAAATCGTTCTCATCCAAGGGGCTGCATTGCCTAATAGGCCTGCTTATAGAATGAATCCCACTGAAACCCAAGAGGTTCAATCCCAAGTCCAGGACCTGTTGGACAAGGGATACATTAGGGAAAGTTTTAGTCCATGTGTTGTGCATGTGTTGTTAGTGCCTAAGAAAGATGGTTCCTGGAGAATGTGTGTAGACTGTAGGGCAATTGACAACATTACTGTAAAATATCGTCATCCTATACCCCGCTTAGATGACATGTTAGATGAGTTGCATGGTTCTTCTATCTTTTCAAAAATTGATTTAAAAAGCGGTTACCATCAGATTAGGATGAAGGAAGGCGATGAGTGGAAAACAGCATTCAAAACTAAATTTGGACTCTATGAGTGGTTGGCTATGCCTTTTGGCTTGACTAACGCTCCTAGTACTTTCATGAGACTAATGAATCATGTGCTTAGGAATTTCATAGGTAAATTTGTTGTTGTGTATTTTGATGACATTCTTATCTATAGTAAATCGCCTGAGGAACATGAAGCGCATTTGAGGGAAGTACTTTCTACACTTAGATTAGAACACTTGAATGCCAATCTTAAGAAATGTGAATTATGTAATAATCAAGTGTCTTTTCTGGGTTTTGTAGTGAGTTCAAGCGGATTGCGAGTCGACGATGCTAAAATCAAGGCAATCCAAGACTGGCCGACACCTACCAATATCGGCCATGTGAGGAGTTTCCAAGGACTAGCGAGCTTCTACCGACGTTTTGTGCGGGACTTCAGCTCCATCGCAGCCCCTCTCACAGAGCTCACAAAGAAGCGGTGTGAGTTCAAGTGGGGTCCAACTCAGGAGGAGGCATTCTGCAAGCTCAAGGAGAAGCTCACTCATGCGCCATTGCTGGCTCTACCTGACTTCACTCGACCTTTCGAGGTTGAATGTGATGCTAGCGGAGTTGGGATTGGAGGCGTCCTCGTGCAAGAAGGTAAGCCTATAGCCTTCTTTTATGAGAAATTAAAAGGTGCATGTCTTAATTACTCTACGTATGACAAATAACTATATGCATTGTTTAGAGTCCTTAAGACATGGTCCCGTTACCTTTGGCCTAGAGAGTTTATCCTTAGGACTGATCATGAATCTCTAAAAAAATTTAAAAGCGAAGATAAACTTGATAGGAGGCATGGTAGATGGATGGAATTTATTGAGACATTTCCTTATGTTATAAAGTATAAGAAAGGGAAAGACAATGTGGTTGCTGATGCTTTATCTAGGAGACATGTCTTTTTGACCACTTTGGATTCTAGAGTCTTAGGCTTTGTATACATTAAGGAATTGTATGCTAATGATGCTGATTTTGGGGAAGTTTTTGGAAAGTGCCTAGATAAGGGTCCTACTGACCAATTTTATATCTTTGATGGATTCTTATTTAGGAAAGACCAAGTGTGTATCCCTAGGTGTTCTCTTCGATTATTATTGGTGAATGAAGCCCATAGTGGAGGTTTAATGGGTCATTTTGGGAGAGATAAGACATACCACACACTTAAGTCACACTTTTATTGGCCACATATGCTTCGGGATGTAGAACATTGCCTTAAGAGATGTATTGACTGTTTAAAGGCCAAGTCTAAGCTTATGCCCCATGGATTGTACACACCACTCTCTATTCCCTCAGCCCCTTGGGAAGATATTTCTATGGACTTTATTGTAGGGTTGTCTAGAACTAAGAAAGGGAGAGATTCTATTTTTGTGGTGGTGGATAGATTTTCTAAAATGGCTCACTTCATAGCTTGCCATAAGACTGATGATGCTACCAATGTCGCTAACTTTTTCTTTAGAGAGGTAGTTAGGTTGCATGGAGTGCCTAAGACCATTGTGAGTGATAGGGATGTTAAGTTTCTTAGTCATTTTTGGCGGACTTTATGGAATAAATTGGGAACTAGATTATTATTCTCAACCTCTAGTCACCCCTAAACAGATGGTCAAACTGAGGTGACCAATAGGACCTTAACCACTATCCTTAGAGCCATTTTAAGGAAGAATTTGAAGCTTTGAGAAGAAGTCTTACCTCATGTGGAGTTTGCTTACAATAGGACATTGCATTCCTCAACTAAAATCACTCCATTTCAATGTGTATATGGTGTTAATCCACTAACCCCTTTTGATCTTACTCCATATCCTATGAGAGAGAATGAGTCTTTTGACGCAGGTAAGCATGTTGAGTTCGTCAAGGAGCTACATGAACGAGCGTGTCAGCAGCTTATGCGGAAGGTTGAGTACAACGCCAATAAGGCCAACAAGGGGCGCAGATTGGTGACGTTCCAGCATGGGGATCTAGTGTGGGTGCACCTGAGGAAGGAGAGGTTTCCCAATGAGAGGAAGAGCAAGCTTGCACCACGAGGAGATGGACCTTTCAAGGTTCTACAGAAGGTGGGTGATAATGCCTACAAGCTGGAGCTTCTTGGAACTTATGGCGTGAGTGCTACCTTCAACGTTGCGGATCTTATTCCATACCTTGTCGTGGATGAGGACTTGGATTCGTGGTCGAATCCTTTCTAAGAAGGGGGGGTTGATGCGAGACCATCTTCTACACCTCCGGACACGCCAATCATCTTAGGAGACGGACCGATGACTCGAGCCCGAGCCAAGAAGCTTTAACGCGACTCATTCATGTTTGTGAGTCACACCTTGTTCTCGAGCACGGTTCAACTCCCCGAGCCTACATTGAAGACCCATATGTGCATAGGGATCCAAGACTCAGTCGAGCATCCCTAGACATGTATAGCCGAATTGAGACCTTTGTTATATTTCCGTTTTTAGTAACTTTTCTACTTAAGTTATTTTAGGAAACTTTAGGGTTATTTTAATTAATTCTTTAAGTTATTATTTTAATTAGTTTAGGCTGAAATTCAGCCTTGTTAGGTTAAATAGGCGGCCTCCATCTTGTTGAGAACTCACGTACAATTTCATTGAAATTTCTCTCTTTTGGTGTGAAACACAAGAGTGCAAGTCAATCGATTCGAAGCGTTGCTCATCGATTGCAAATTGGTTCTTGATCTAACTTGGTTTGCTTTGAGTTCGTCAACCTCGCGAGAGCTTGGTGATCGTGGTAATCACAAGTCCCCTCCTTGTGCCTCCAAGTTGTCCGCTTGGTTGTGTAAGGTTGTAGATCGAGGCGAGTTTTATAGTCGTTGGTATTTGGTTCCTACCCTCTTAGGAGGTCTGGGGTCTTTATCTCGTTCTATATTAGTTCGAATCACCCTTCTATCGGTCTTTCTATTGCTTTTAATCGAGTCCGTAGTTGCTGAATTTTCGAGTCTTGTTGAGTCATCGAGTCTTTGCTTCCGTTGTTGTTATTTCTTGTTTGATTGTCGAAGATCGGGCCATCCAACGGCTAACCCCGTATCCATGGTTATCAGAATCGCGATCCGGATCGGTAGGATCGTACGATCCTACGATCCTAGGGAGAGTTCTGATCCGGATCGATGGTAAATAGTCGTTTATACTAGAATTGGGACTAGGATCGCTAGGATCGGTTAGGATCCTTAGGATCTTACGATCCTAACGATCCTAACCGATCCTAGTAAATTATGATGTTTATGAAATTAGGCCCATTTGTATAAAGCCCATATTGTTTTTTTTTTATGAAATTAGGCCCATTTCTATTTTTTTTAATTGTATTTAAATTTTTTGGGGAAATTTAACCCTAAAATCCCTAATTTCGATTGTTTTCTAAGTCTGAAGCGGTGAACTGGTGAAGTGAAGCTTGAACCCTAAAAACAATCTGGAGACAACAGTCACTCCGGCGGTTGGTTCTAGACGTAATCACTATTTCCCATATACTTTTCTCATTTCTCCTTTACGTTTATTTAAACTTACAAATTTACAATACATAAGTATTTATATATTTATGTTTTTCTTATTTGAATTTGCATAGGTGATAATGTTGAGAGTGGCACCCATGAATCAACCCATGGAAGTGGTATTGGTGGTGGTAGTGGTGAACCTATAATAACTTGTAGTGAAGATGAAGCTATCGAGATAAATGATGGTGAAGATGATGATGTTGATGATTTCGTTGAGAGAGATGCTGAAATTGTTTATGATGACATTACAAACTAGAGATGGCAGGAGGAATTTCTAATGTCTACGAGTGTTAGCACCTATCACATATCACATACGACATTCCAGAACAATTATGTGATGTGGGATGTAGGGTTTTATTTTTTATTTTGTTAATCTTGTTTCTTAGACCCTTTTTAGTTTGGTTTATGGATGTTAAGTGACTTATTTAAATATTTTAAGTATCGTATTCTACATTTTGACATATTATCCTTGACCAATTATGAATGGTAAGGAGTTATTATTGGCATATGTTAGTTAGTTAGTTTATTTAAAGGAGGAAATGACTAGTTTTGTTTAAAAATTAAGGTATTTGTTTGGTATGACTTATTTATATCTGATTTTTTAGTTGATTTTCACTTTTTGCTAGGATCTTACGATCCTACGATCCGATCCTAGACCCTTGCATCGATCCTATATTAGGATCTCGATCCTAAAAACCATGCCCGTATCACAATGCCTAAAATTTGACTCGAGCTTTAAAATGTGCTCATACGTCATACGCGACTGGTTTAGGAAATGAACGAGCTCAAGCCGAGCTTTTTTCGAGCTTTAAGCAACTCTACGTGCTCATTATACAGTAACTTAAAGAAAATTTTAAAAATTTCATAAAATTCAAGCCATTTGAGTTTAATTCGAACGAGTCGACTTTTGGACTGAGATTAAAAGAGTATTCATACTCGACTCGTTTAGAAAATGAACGTACTCGAGCCGATTTTTTTTTATTAAACGAGTATGAGTCGAATTCATTCGTGTTATTATTACGCCCCGCGAAAGAAAGTATTGCAAATAATAGTCCGATAATGTCAACTTAAGCGTAAGCAATGGGATGATATGATAGACGTCAGTTGATAACGTCACAATTCCGCACGACTCAGCCCGTGCAAGCCGGAGGAGAGAGGATGTGGAGTGAACCCCACACAGAAGCTGGTTTGAAGATTCCTGCTTTCTTCTCTCCCACTTCCCCTTTCTCTTGTCATGCCCACACAACTTATTTGGTTTTTTTTTTTACATAAAAAATAGAAACAAAACAAAAATTATGCCGAATATATAACTTCAACCAAAGGTTGATTGTTTTATATTGGGTTTTAATTCTAATCAACGCTTGGTTATAGTTAAAAAAAATATTTGGCTCCTTGTGATGTGGGGATAAGCCGGGTTTGAAAATGTACTTCACCTTATCTTATACATGAAAATAAACTGAAAAACAATAAGAAAAAGTCTAGATTCTGAATTTTCGTTAATATTTCATTTTGAAAAGGTCATGCATGTGACTTTTCTTTTCATCCATTCAATTTTTTTGTTTTTTTTAACTAGTATAGCTTACCAAAAAAAAAAATTTAACTAGTATAATTTACGCTCAATGACATGATTTTTCAAAAAATCTTAATAAAATAAAAAATTAATATTATAAATTATAAATAAAAGTTAAGATAAAAAATTATAAAAATCTTAGCCGTAAATATATCTTATAATGCAATTCACATAGGCTGAATATTCCTTTCCACCAATCAAGTTTTTCATCTTTCTTTATTTTTTTTATTTCCTTTAATTTTTTCATTCTTCTCTTTATCTCATTAAATCAATCACGTTTTTTTACCTAACATAACTAACAATTGGTCTTAATTGAAAACATTAAAACAAATTTAACATTGAAATCAATCAAAAAAAAATCCCTTAATTATTTGTTTCTTCTTCCATTTATCGTTTTTATCTAATCACATTATTTCTTTTATTTTTAACACATTTACTAACTATATATATTTTTTTTATCTTGACTTATATTTATACTTTATAATATTTTTTTATTAAGATTTTAGTTAAAAAAAATCGCGCCATGGCGCGGGAATTGTGATTTTTCAAAAAACCTACAATTAACAATTAACGTGGTTTGTTTCTTCTTCCATTTATCTTTTCAAATCAATCACATTATTTCTTTTATTTTTTTATTTTTTTTTATCAAATGTACTAACTAACTAACTAACTAACTAACTATATATATATATATATATATATATATATATATATATAGAGAGAGAGAGAGAGAGAGAGAGAGAGAGAGAGAGAGAGAGAGAGAGAGAGAGAGAGAGAGAGAGAGAGATAGATAGATAGATTTCTCAAATATATTTAAACAAAAACATTATTTTTAATATATGCATATAAAATAATTTATTATTTTTTTATTTTTTATAAAAAAAGTATACAAAAAATTACTGTTCAAATAAGAAATTTAAGATTATTTTGACATATTTTTTAAAAAATTATTTTTCATATATACATGCAATTTTTTATATCAAATTTTTTTTTGTCCCCCTAAAAAATTCCCTAGATCAGATTTTTTTTTGCCCCCCTAAGAAATTTAAGATTATTTTGACATATTTTTTTTTAATTAAATTAATGTATTATTCTGAATTCGTACCTCATATATGTAATATATAAATAAAACATGACACTTTATTATTCAAATACATTTTTTAAGAAACTCAAAAATATATAAAATATTGAATTTTTATTATTTTTTACGATTTCATATATTAATAATTAATAAGTATGAAATCAATAAAAAAAATATTTTATATAGTTTTTATTATTTTAAAAAATAAGTGAATAAAAATGTTATGCTTTCTTAATAAATGGAAAGACTGAACCATTAAATCCTCGGTGGCCATTCATGGGATCGAAACTAAAATTTCAAAGGAGGTTACTAATTTTCCCCTAATTGAGCGGCACGGATCCTCTGGGCCAAAATACATAGTCCCTTCACTGGTCCTTTCTTTTAATTGGTCCAACTAGCTTTTTTGGCAGCCCATTTTTTTCACATTTTGGACATTTCTTTTTACTTTGACAATTTAAATATGCAAAAAATATCCAGTAAATAGTTTAGACCTTTGATCTCCTTCCCTTCTAACATAGTATTGACTTTCTCCCTCCACTTCATCCCCTCCACGCCAACCTTCAACTTACTACATACAAGCATTCTCCGAAAGGCATCTTCAAGACTTCTGACAGGTTAGACTCTTAATTTTCACTTATATATAAGCTTAAAATATTGAATTCGGGCTTAACACTAAATTTGATAAAGGGTACAGATCATTACCGGTGTTTCAATTCAATATTGCATTCGAAGCAATTTTTTTTTTTAATATTTCATTCTTATATGTTGAAAGGTTATGGACGCTACCGCTACTACATCGAAACGTCGATTAAAATTCGAAAATGATCAGGATATTCTTAATTCTTCCATTGGTGATGCAATTAAGGATTCAATTCATAACAAGATACCGAAAGCAATGGTACCAAGGGTCGGCATGGAGTTTAAAACTGAACAAGAAGCATATGATTTCTATAATGCTTATGCTTTTGAAGCTGGTTTCTCTGTTCGAAGAAGCAAGGTGCATTGGCATAATGGGAAGTTGTTGGACAGAAATTTTGTGTGTTCATGTGAAGGTACGCGAGGCCGAGATAAGCGAGATGATGTTTACAAAGCTCATCGACCAAAGACAAGGTTTGGATGTTTGGCTATGCTTAAAATAAGTTGTCGTCAAGCTTGCAGTTATCGTGTCATCAAATTCAGCAGTGAACACAACCACAACTTGGCAACTCCGAGTAAGGCTCATCTTTTTAGATCGCATCGAAGTATCTCGAATCCTCAAGCATCAGAAGTAGATATGGCTGATATTTCAGGCATTGCTCCAAAAAATGCATTTGAGTTCATGGCTAATCAAGCAGGAGGTCGAGAAAATCTTGGTTTTGCTCATGTTGATTACAAAAACTACTTGCGAACTAAGCGTAGTTTGCAAATGAAATCAGGTGATACAGGTGGTGTCTTAGAGTATTTGCAGAAGATGCAAACAGAAGATCCTAGTTTCTTTTATGCTATTCAGGTGGACGAAGATGATTTGATCACTAATATCTTTTGGGCTGATGGAAAAATGATGGCTGATTATGATGATTTTGGCGACGTGGTTTGCTTTGATACTACGTATCGAAAACACAAGGATGGTCGACCAATTGCCTTGTTTGTTGGTGTGAATCATCATAAGCAAACGATTATTTTTGGTGCTGCTTTACTGTTTGATGAAACAAAAGATTCATTTATCTGGTTATTTGACACATTTGCAAGGGCAATGGGTGGGAAACCTCCAAAGACAATGCTCACCGATCAAGATATTGCAATGTCAAGTGCACTTGCTTCCCAATGGCCTGAGACTCGCCATCGTCTTTGTATATGGCATATTTTTCAGAATGCAGCCACCCATTTGAGCAATGTGTTTTCAAAATTCAAAGACTTCGCTGCAGATTTTAGTAAATGTGTATATGACTACGAACATGAAGAAGATTTTTTGGATGCATGGAGTAGGATGCTTCAGAAGTATGAGTTGGAGAACAATCAGTGGTTAAAGCGGTTGTTTAATATCAAAGAAAAGTGGGCAATGGTTTATGGAAGAGATGCTTTTTGTGGAGACATGATGAGTACACAGCGGAGTGAAAGCATGAATAGGGTTATCAAACAGTATGTAAGTTACAAGCATGATTTACGAAGATTTTTTGAAAACTTCCAGCGATTACTTAATGATCGAAGATATGGGGAGTTGGTTGCAGATTTTAAAGCTGATCAAAGTAAAGAGGCATTGTTTTTTCCCATAGAAATTTTGAAGCATGCTGCAAGTGTGTATACACAAGCCGTCTTTGTATTGTTTCAAGCAGAATTGTGTAAAGCATATGACTGCCATGTTGAACATCTTCGTGTGGTGGGAGAATGTACAGAGTATGCTGTCACACCTAACAAGAAGCACTATAGTTATGTTGTTTCTTATGATGGCAGGGAAGAAGTAACCATCTCTTGCACTTGTAAGAAGTTTGAGTTTGCTGGTTTACTATGCAGCCATATATTGAAGATATTTTCTATAAGAGAAATTGCAAAAGTTCCCGAGAAGTATATTTTGAAAAGATGGACAAAAGATGCCAAGAAAGGGAGTAGAGTTTACAAGGAGAGTTCAGCTGAAATTGATCCTAATGCAATGATAGGCAGGCGTTATAGAAAAATGTGTCGTATATCTACTCGTTTACTAACAAGAGCAGCAACATCAGAAGAAGCTTCCAACATTGTGATAGATGGTCTTATGAATTTGCTAAAAGAAGTTGATTTAAGTTCAATAGAAAATCCTTCACAAACCATCATTGGGAGTTCTCAAGTGACTGAAAGGATTCCCACTGATGTGCATATGCTGAATCAGCCTACTAGTGTGTCCATGACTATGAGCATGAATGCCAATGCCATGATGAAGGAAGTAAAGGGCATAAAGCCTAAGCCAAGGAGCCAGTCAAGTATCAGGCCCAAAAGTGCTCTTGAAAAGGCAAGGAGAAACAAAAGACCAAAGACAAAAAACACACCTGGTAATGATTCACAAGCCACCATCCATGTTGCCTCCCCTGTACATTTGGAACAGGTAGAATTAACCTTACTTTTTCACTCTAGAACTACTAAAACTTTTATGGACTTTTTTTTTCTGTTCATGTTTGATATGTGTTTTATGATTTCTTTTTCAGTATTCATCATTCCGAACACCAACTTTACAACAAGACAAATTCCAAATGAACAATATGAATGCTCTCAATCAGCAAGGCCCATTGCTTCCCTTATTGCAACATCCACAGGTTTGTAATGATCAATTCTTTAGTTTTAATAGTTTTATATAGTCTGTTTTTTTTAACAAGTCATATCTTATGCAATGTAGTGTGATGACATACATGCTTATGCTCAGCTCCTGCAAAGTAGTGATATCTAGCAAGAACGTTGAGATGTTGGCCTTTCCATTACTTTTCTATGGTGCTCTAAGATCATTTGGATGATATTTTGAGATATTGCTGAAGTTATTCCATGTGCAGCGCAGCTGGTGTTTATTTTTTGTATGTGCAGCCAGTTTTTGTTTTCACATGTGCAGCCGGTTTTGTAGTTGTGACTGATATTAAGACATGGTATTTATTGTTAATATGTTGCTGGTGTTAGGACATGGTACTGTTTTTTTAGATGTTGCTGATGTTAGGTTATGAATGCTGGTTTTTGAGATGTTGGTGATGGTAGTTCATGAATGCTGGTTTTTGAGATGTTGGCGATGTTAGTTCATGAATGCTGGTTTTTGAGATGTTATTAATGTTGGGATATAGTGCTTCCTTTGAATTTTGACTTAAAAATGATATATTCCAAATGATGTTCTTCCATTTTAGTATTTTACCTTCATGTTAATTTTATGTTTCATTTTTTTAATTCTCTTGAGATAAATAAGCCTACGTGGGATTTGAACCCACATCATTGTGCTATACACAATGCTCTACCAATTGAGCTAGTAGGCTACAAGTTATAGTAAGTAAAAATAATGCACATACTCAAGCTTTTATTTCATAAAGAGTATCAAAATCCCTAAGAATGTTTCAACTCCTTTGTCAATCAAGCTGAAAATGAGTTGTGAATCCACTTCCACATGTAGCCATGTAGGCGACGCACACCCCTCTCCCAAGCCAACTCCATGCCGCATATAACAGCACATAACTCAGCCACAGGAACAGTGGCAAACCCCAACTCACCCCTTTCCTCACAAAGGTTGACACTGCGAGATGCAGCCAAGCCAGGGTTGCCTTTCGCAGCACCGGAATTTTAAAAACGCAGTCACATAAGAGGTTGTTAAAGTGCCCTAGAGCTTTCAAGACATTCCATGTATTGAGATCTCACAAATCACAATGCCTTGTAGTTCATTTCCCTTTACAATGTGAAACCGAGACTATTCAGTGAGTTTTGAATCATTCTAAACTTTGATATTCACAAATAGACTTCTTGTCAAATGTGTTTGAGTGAGCAACATTCAACAATTGCAATGTAAGGCTCAAATCTCAGGGTTAAGAACAACCAACAACTGTAATCAAACAAAACAGAAGGAGAAACCTACTACCTGCAGTGTAAATACATATGATAGAGAGATTAACCATAGAAAAAAATGAAGATTGGATTCATCCCAACTAGCAAAAGAGAAGATTGGATTGGATATAGGTTTTTAGTTAGAAGTTCAACCATTGCAGGACAACTCATTTTGTTGTTTGTGCTGGTGTTGATCGATATGTGCTTGAGAGAAAGAGGAATGAGTCACATTTAAGCATATATTACACTGATGCAGCATTTCACATGTTATGAACAATCTCAATCAATCTAATTTATCCGTGTATCCCCTCAATAATAAAAACAAGATACTTATTCATCCCTACTACCATGATTTGAAATTCCAAACAAAATCAAAAATGATTTCATACAAAAATTTCTCAAAAATCTTTAGAATGGTTTCAATTTTGAGAAATTAGCAACATTTCTCTAACTTTACATATACCCATCCAGTTATAAATATGAGAATTTTGATTTTAGGCTAGAAAACCCTAAGCTTGTCTTCTTAAAAATTGACAAAATTGACAATGAAACTATACTAGTAAATAACTTTGGGAGGAGAAAAGCAATTGAAGGAAGATAGGCAAACCTGATTTGATGGATTTGTGGGTGAGATTCAAATCCGAAAACCCGAATATTATGGCTTGTCGAATAGCACCGGTGTGACTTTGGCGATTGAAGAACAAATTAGACCATAATCATCGCAAAGCTCGTTGCAATGTTGCTGCCGAACAACACCATCTGAGACCTGCTCGATAACCATGGAGACCTGCTCGTCGAATAAAATTGGAATCAAGGATGGGAGGGAGGAGGATTGAGGAAGGGGAAGGAGGAAAGTAGGTAGAGATATCCGTATGTCCTTTGTTTCTTTTAATTTGTTTTTAAGCATTTTAATTTTATTTATGGTAAAAAAAAATTAGGTTGCCAACAAGCCAGTTGGACCAATTAAAAGAAAGGACCAGTGAAGGGACCGTGTATTTTGGCCCAGAGGATCCGTGCCGCTAATCGAGCAACCATGAAATGATCCACAATCACATGGACCACATATCGTTTAAGTAATTAATTAATCATTGTTCTCAAAAAAATTAATTAATCATTAAAAATTCCCTTGATCTTCACATTAGGAAATGTGGTACACCATAAAGAAAAAAGAAACAAAGTAAAAACCACTTGTCCTTAAATAAATTTAAAAAAAATGCAAATTGACTAATATTATCGGCTGTTTGTTGCCTACTTGCCTTTATGCAAAATTCATTTCCTAGTTGCTTCTCCTTCTCCTTATTGCTGCACTCCTATATAAAAATAAAGCCTTCAAAATTGTATCTCCTCTTCACCTGTCATTTCCCACTCTCCTTCCTCTCCAATATTCCCCCCCAAATCAATTGAGATCTATCTTAGCATCAATGTCGAATTAACCAAACACCTCAATTGCGATCAGAATCAGAGGCTATATGGAAATTGGAAAGAGGTGTAAGATGAGCATGTGGAAGCTGATGTCAGATGAGCTGACACAGGGGAGGGATTCAGCGAAGCTGCTTCAGAACCATCTAGATCCTTCGGCTCCACGCGAGACGCGCGAGTACCTCATCGACAAAATCCTCACTGCTTACACCAACGCCCTCCAAATTGTCAATTCACAGCCCCGCGATTCTGAATTCCGAACGGATCAGATCAATTTCCAGGGGAAGATGGAGCACTCTCCTTCCCATTGCAGCGTGGACAGCTCCGATCACCTCGAAAACCATGGTCGCTCCTCTAAGAAGAGGTACGTACTACTAATACTAGCACTCGCATGATCGATCAATTTACTGTCATTATCATATATTCAGTTATTCACATTCGGTTAATTAAGTAGTTAATTATTTCATTCATTAGTAATGAGATTTTGAAAATGCTTGGGGGGTTCAGGAAGACGTTACCCCGTTGGGTGGAGAAGGTGAAGGTCGAAACTGATCAGACAGATGGAGGGCTGCAGGGGCCTCTAAATGATGGCTACAATTGGAGAAAGTACGGACAAAAGGAAATCCATGGCGCTGCTTTTCCAAGGTCTTTATTTCTTTTCACTCAAATCTTATACAATACTGTAGTAAGAGCATCAACAACGTGGGAGCTCCCCTCCCCACTTTACTTTTTCCACCCATTTGGGTAACCCGACTATTGTAGACAACTTCCCGATTTTTGGGTACCTCAATATATTGGGAATCTTCCCAAATCCGAAACCAATAAAATGAGGCCACGTGTCCCCATAATAATTCCTTTTTCTTTCTTTTTTATTTGATGTGAGATGGAAAAAGTGATTTGGGGAACCCGACTATTGTGGAAAGTCAAAATAAATTGGGGAGGGTTGAAAATAAAGTTAGTGAAAAGTGAGGTGGACGAATGATAAAAGGAGAGAGAAGTTTTGGGGCACCCCACCATTGGGGATGCTCTAAAATTATAGTTGTTCTTATTACTGACATCTTTTCTATCCTATAAGTAAGGATCTAAGATAAGATTTTAAATTGGGAAAATTACCCTAAAAAAAATTCTAAGAATCTGGCTAATACATTTAAATAAATGATATATTTTTTCTAAAACGAGAATCGTATCCTATACCTTGGGCATAGGATAGAAAAACCGTTCTTATTACAACCGTTTCTATTTTTTTTTATTTTTTTTTTTATTTTCTCATCTAAGCAGATCGAATTTGATAATATTCCATTCGATTTACTGATTTAATTTACTTATTTTTTTAAGTTAATTTATTTTTCTTAGGATTTTCTTTTATGATAAAATATAATTATCTTATATCTTAGGCTCACAATATATAGCCACAGTTTTCTTTTAAAAAATTTAGTCTGTTACACATGATTATGGTGTGTCTTGATTCCAATGCATTATAATCACTTAAACAGTGTTTATTTAATAAATTTAAACAATGTTTAAAATAATATAAATTTTAACTATTGTAATATATCAATTAATTACATTAAATTTATAATATAATAATAAATTTTATGCAAAAGTGTATTTTTAATTTATACTACAATTTATTAGATATTTTATTAAAATTTAAACAAATTGGAATCCAAACATACCTTTAGGCTTTAGTGAATTTGAATAATTTGATGTCTTTGCATAGGCGTAATAAATTATAAATGTAGTACGGAGTAGCTTTTTAAAAGGGGCCTGAAAATTCTTTGGATTGAACTTTTCAGAACTCTCATTTAACAGGAAACATCCAACAAATTGCTGTAGCCTGTAGGTGTTTTTCATTTGCTAAATTTTTTTTTTTTAAAAAAGAAGTTTGTGTAATTAAGAAAGGGTACTATTATACTCACAATTAAAATTTTATGGTCATTTATCAGTTTTTGATGTTGATAAGTTTATTTTACCTAAAAAAAGTTTGCTAATACGATAAGTCTGTATCGGTAAAATTGGCCGTCATTTTACGAACTTTGACTTCTTATATTGCTAAGATTTTAAAACCAACAAAGTTTGTTGGCATAAAAAATGGGTACGGATATCATGTGGGTTAAGGAACTAGGTAGGAAACACTACCTTTTTTTTTTTTTTAGAATATCCGAAATCATTGCATAGGTTCAACGAAATAATAATGTCAAAGAGTAAAAAAGAGTAATACTTGAATACCTCTTTCTATCACGTTCTGAATAAAAATGAAGGCAGATAGACTGTCCCAAGTACCACTAGTAAAGTAGTATGGAGTTGATCATCAATGGATCTCTAATCCATCACATGTGAATGTATGAGATATATCTCTGTTAAATTGCACCACTGATACGACCTAAAACTAAAATTACTGATTTTCAGTCCCGACCCTACAATTCATTCCAATCAGTACAACTAATTAAAGTCGATGATTTAATTTTGCAGAGGGTACTACAGATGCACCCACCTGCATTCACAAGGCTGCATCGCCACCAAGCAGATCCAGAAATCCGACGACGACCCCACCCTGTTCCAAGTCACCTACAGGGGCCACCATACCTGTACTCAATCCACGCCAACAAGCCTAAACTTGGTTAAGCCGAAGCCGAAGCCCGAGCCCCAACCTGCGCCTGCGCCTGCGGCTGCTCCTGACCTGGCTCCGGAGGAGGACTTCTTCTTACGGTGCTTCTCGTTCTCGAGGGCATCTCCCGAGGCAGGTGCTACGGGGGAGGTAGCGAACGACTGGTTCATCGCCACGGCCAGTTCCTCTACGGGGACCAACGCGGGTGGGAGTGGAGGGGTTTGGACGCCGGAGTCGGACATGAACGATCAGGGTGCATCCGCTCTGAATTCCCCGATGCTGGATTGGCCGCATTTTACGTTGGAGGAGTTGGGCATCGACGCTAATTTCTCTTTCCACAACCAAACCTTTTTATGCTAGAGGACCATATGACTCAGATTCTTTAATATTGGAGTTATAATTTTGACTTTCTATATATCCACCCCCGTAAATCGTAATCCTAATCGTAATCTCTTCTTTTATCCATCATCTTTGAAGAATCTCAGTCTAATTAGCTCCAAAATCACAAATGAAGAAAATGAATACCTTATTAGACCAATTATAAACCAGGAAGTTAAAAATGCGTTTTTCTCAATCGGAAAGGATAAATATCCGAGACCTGATGGTATGACTGCGGAGTTTTACCAGCACTCTTGGGATATTGTAGGTCCCTCAATTATGAAAGCTATTAAGGGGTTTTTCCCCTCTGGATGGATGTTGAAGCAAATAAACCAAACTTTCATCTCTCTGACCCCAAAATGCAATAACCCAAGAACAACAAATAACAACAGACCAATTAGCCTTTGCTCGACGATGTACAAGACTATTGCAAAAATTCTGGCAGACAGATTGAAAATGGTTTTAGGAAGAATAATCTACCCATATATTACAAGGTGCATTCATTTCTGATAGAGCTATTCAGGATAATGTCCTGATTGCACATGAGATTTTCCACTCCTTTCGTGGGAGGCAATGTAAAAATGGATGGATTGCCATTAAGCTTGACATGGAAAAGGCATATGATATAATGAACTGGGACTTCTTGATCTCTGTAATGACAAAATTCGGATTCTGTAAAAGGTTTTGCGATTGGATCAAAGAGTGCATCGAAACAATGTCGTTCTCAGTCCTAGTAAACGATGAACCAACTGAAACCTTCCGTCCTCAAAGGGGACGTAGACAAGGTGATCCCATTTCATCTTATCTATTCATCATAGGCGCGGAGATTCTTGGCAGAAAACTCCAACAACAAAGTGATCAATCCTTGAAAACCATTGGCTTCAAGGTTTGTAGGAATGGTCCTTCCATCCCTTTCCTCTCCTTTGCAGACGACATTATGATCTTTGCAAAAGCGACTACGGAAGCATGTCAAACCGTTAGAACTATTCTTGATGAGTATTGTGAAATTTTAGGACAAAAGGTCAACTTTCAAAAGTCAGCGTTTCAAACGACAAAAGGAATCACTGATGACCAAAATCTTCGAATACAAATGTGCCTTCAAATAACCAACCAAACCACCCTAGAAAAATATCTCGGCTTTCCAATCATCAATGATAGATTAAACAAAAACACATTTGAAGAGATTCTTGGAAAATCAAGAAAACAATTAACAAAGTGGAGAGCTAACGAATTAACCCAACATGGTCGTGTTATCCTTGTTAAAACAAACCTTGCTGCGAAGCCAAGCTACATAATGCAAAACTTTATGCTTCCGGCTAGCATCCATAATGATTTTGACAAAATAAACAGATGTTTTTTCTGGAACAAATATGCTAAGTACAAACCTCTTATCGATTGGGAAAAAGTCTGCAGACCAAAGAAAGAGGGGGGGGGGGGGGGGGGCTAGGACTAGTAAAGACAAAAGACATGAATAAAACGCTCCAAATGAAGCTCCTTTGGAAGATTCTTGCGGAACCAACAAATGAATGGGTAAGAATTGTGAGAGAAAAATATCTAGATAACGACAACATCTAGAACTACAAAAAGAAAAGGAACACATCTTGGCAATGGACTAAATTGATGGAGTTAAAGGAGGAATTCTGCTCTGCCTTAATCTGGGAGGTTAGAAATGGAAAAACAATCAGATTTTGGAAGGACAATTGGCTACTGATACTGATCTAGGAGGGAAAAACCTGCTTAGCCAATTTGATGAACAAGAAACGATAGACAAATTCATTAAACCAAACAAAACTTGGAGTGTAGAAAGGTTGGACGAATTTCCACCCCTATATATTGTCCAAAAAATCCTTGACGTTCACATCCCTATGAGTGACATAGAAGACCGATTGTATTGGAGACCTAGTAGAAATGGTTGGTTCTCTACTTCAGTGCGGTTGAGCACATTACGAGAAACAAAAGAACCAATACAGACCCATTGGACTGGATTTGGAAAATAGACTGCCCGCCTAAAATAAAAAACTTTCTATGGAAAAATCTCCTTAATGGGACTCCAACGAAAGTTAGACTTCAAAGTAAAGGAATCCACGTTCCCCTTAAATGCCTGTTTTGTAACCATAATGGGGAAGATGATATCCACCTATTCACCGAGTGTCGCCTTTCACTATCTTTAATTGGTAGTTTGGATAGACAAATCGAACAAATTATCAAAAACACGGATAAAACAGATAAACGATACAAGGACATTATAACAAATTTTTTTGAAAAACTTTCAACAAACCATAAATCTATCCTCGCGTTTTCCCTTTGGGGTATCTGGACAATGAGAAATAAAATATTATTCGATAACAACGATCTCAGAAATCTGAAAGAATGGATAAAATATATAAAACAATATAGATTAAGTTGGAATAAGACTAAGGAATATAAATTGGAGGAAGAGGACACCACCTTGAGAAGGGAGTCCAACCAACCTAGAAAAAGGACTAGACCGAAAACTGTTAAATGGAGAAAACCAGCCCAGGGCTCTATCAAACTCAACTTTGATGGAGCAAGGAATGATGTTGGCTCTGCCGCTGCAGGTTTCGTTATCAGAGATGATCGGGGGGCGTTGGTCTCTTTTGGGGCCCGGAGTCTTGGAGGGGTCTCCGCTGTGCAGGCGGAATGTTTTGGTCTTCTTATTGGTCTTTATGTGGCATCGACGACTGGTCATTCTCGGATTGAGGTGGGGGATGATTGTCTCTTGCTGATCAATGTCTCGAAGGGTCTTTGGCGTTGCCCTTGGGAGCTTGAGATGACGGTCTCGGATATCCACGGTATCTGTCGCTTCTTCGAATCTGTCAGGTTCTCACATACGTTCCGGGAAGGGAACCAGGTCGCGCGCAGATAGATTGGATCACATCGGCTTCTTGTCGTCCTTTGTCGTCGAGCGGGTCCCTGCTGAGATCGACGACCTCTTCCAGATGGATGCTCTTGAGCGATGGTTTAATCGCGGTTAACAATTCCCAAATTATTGCCTTGTATCAAAAAAAAAAAAATCATCTTTGAGGGGTGTTTTTTTTTTTTGTCGAAATCAACCTTAATCTTTGTTTCTTTGGCAACTACTCCCTCCCTTTGCAATTAATTAAATGACATTTTAGAATTCATCATACAAATTAAAGAAGAGTAACCTTAATTACACGTAATAAAGTGAAAACCCCATCTAAACTCAGCTCTCTCAGTCCTCGATATGCAAACTACCATAACAGTTTTAAATAATGATGATAACCCACCTTTTATGGTAAATCTTGGGTACGTATTTCGACGGATAAAAACGACATACCAAATAAATTGGCCCGCGTCTACCGGCTAGCTAGACCAGTGTTCTAAAAGGCGGGCGTCTAGTCGGTGCCTAGGCGGATATAAACTAAACTTGATTATTTCCCTATATATTTCAATAGATAGAACATGTCAATAATTTATATAATGTATTAATATCTATAATATCACTCATAAATCCAAATTTGGTGTGCTTAATTAACACTAAAGTCAATAAATGTAAAAGCGCTTGTCCGGCTGACAACTTTAAACCTCCCAAAATCCGAGACCATAAGCTTGAATCAAAAGTAAATGCATCCCAACTTGGGGGATAAAAAAGCTACAAGCTGATTAATCACTCTCCTAGAAACTAAATCTAAATAACCACCCACCTAAGCGAGGCTAGACGGGGACTATACGACACCTAGGCGGGATTAGGTGGCACTTAGAGTAAAATCCGCCTAGAGACCGCATATGCGTAAAAATTCCTAGGTGCCTTGTCGCCTAGCGCCTAGGCGCGATTTTTAGAACAATGGGCTAGACTAAATGATAAGAAGCAAAGTGAACCTTAATACAAACTGAGTAACATTAATTAACGTTCAATTGGGCTTGTTTTAAAGTTGAATTGGACATTGTACAATGTTAGATTGGATGTTGTTGAGTAGATAATTTGTCGCTCGATGGCCAGTGAAGGATTGAGTCGCGTCGGACAACATCGGAATGAACGTTGCGAATATGGGTCAGATCGAGCCTAACATAAAATATTTTTTAAAGAATTTGGATTCAACGTCCAAAAGGACGTTTTTATTTTTCTTGTGTGTGAAATTGTGTCTTCGTAATATTTTCCCTAACTAGCATCGTCCTTTTGGACGTTGCTAGTCTGGTTTGGCCCGACTCGATCCTTCACCTCTGATCGAGCTCGCAATGTCGAGAACTTCTCCACTCAACAATGTCTCATCCAACGTTGTGTACAACGTCCTTTTCAATGTTAATTAGCTAGTGTCGTGAATTTGCAATGTATATAGGAACATCCAATAAATACCTTTAAAACGTCATTTAATTGAAAAGAGGGTTTTTTTAAGGGAAATAAAAGGAAATTCAGAAGGAAAAATTTGGTGAAATATTCATTTACAAAGTGTAATTAAATAAACGTCCGTTTTTATTTGATAATCAAGTAAATGTCTATAATAATTTCATAATCCCAAAATACCACTGTTTTAGTTCCCCCAACCCACCTCTTTCCCTATTTTTATATGAGGAATCCCACTGTTCTCTAACCGCCATTGACGAAAAGTTAAGCCTCGTGGACACCAGAACTTGATCTACAGCTTCGTTGCGAGGGGGACGTTGGTTCTTGCTGAGTGCACTGAGTTCACCGGAAACTTTCCCAGCGTAGCATCGCAATTATTGGGAAAATACGGGTAGCTAACTCACTCGATCTCGTGTGACTCAGATGGATCAGACTCCATTTACAAATGAGAACTTGTATAATATATCATGTACACAAGCACACCTCTCACAAATACAAGACTCACCTAAACCACTCGACTCAAGAGACAAACCTCACTCTTTGGTGGACCCCACACTCGTGTGATCGAGACACCCTCATGCTCAATCGATCGCACCTACTGACCAACCCACACACTCTAGTGTATGATCGAGACACCCTCATTCTCAATCGATCACACACTAGGACTCACACTCACTAGTATGTCATCGAGACACCCTCGTGCTCGATCAATCACATACTAGGCTACACAACACCTCACCCACTCACACTCATTTGGATGAGCACTCACCTTGCCCACTCTCCTATGATACACTCACCTAGAATAATCCCCAATTCTTCACCTAATAACTAGACCTTTCGAGTTTACAAGTAATCTACATAATTCTAGAGATGCGTCTCACATTCTCTCCTGCTTTCAATCACCAGAAGGTTCGGGAGCTTGCTTCTCCAATTTGGGCCAAATATACCCAAAAGTTAATAGCCCAATTCTCTCATTCTCTTGGCCCAAATATTATCAACCCAATTATTTATTTGAAATTAGAAATTACCTCCAACAATTCCTCCCTTAATTTCTAATTACAAATATCTCCACTTCATCCTTGAATCGCACTCTCTTCTGCATCTTGGTTTTAATGCCGACACATCTCTTCTGCATGACCTGTCCTTCAAACAGGCATAAATTCTTCCCATTCTTCATGCCTTGCATGATCAAGCGTCTCCCCATAAACACCTTGCACCAATTCTTATTGCCAACATACTTGTATGCCTCCAATGTCATCGCACCCAATAAAAGTATATTAACATTTCTTGAAGGCACGTACCTCACATTATGAAGAATCTGACTTGCACCATCATAGAGCCTCACCCTCACGCTCCCGATGCCTTCAACTCTCAACTTCTCTCCGCTCGCTAGGTTGCAATGACCAAATGTGCCTTCAGTCTTCAAGGTGTCAAATAACGCTTGATCTCGGCAAATATGCATCAACGCTGCATTGTCCATCACCCACTCAGACTTAGCAACCTTTTCATTCGTTGCTAAGTACACCTCCTCGTAACCACCAACTTCACCATCGACCGCACTGACCACATTCGTTTGGGAGCCATCGTCATTCTTTCGCAAGGACGTCTTTCTCAACATCTTCACGTCCTCCCTGAATTGCGGATACCTCACTTGTATGTGACCCTTCTCCCCGCAATAATAGCACTCCACATCACTAAGATCTCGACGTTGATATGATTTTGATCTCCATCTCGGGTCACCATTCCCTGACTCTACATTATCCGGGTCACGACGCGGTCGTGATCTGGATCTCCACCTCTAGTGATCATTCCCCCTTGACTTGCTCCTTCCTCGCTCTCCATTCTCCCCAACTAGTATGCGATCCTCTCCTGTGTTGAGAGCGTCATTCTTCGCCACCCTCTCACTCTCTTGTAACGCAGCTGTTACCTCTTCTAGAGTGAGAGTCGTCCTTCCTACAAGTAACGTCTGCACCAAAGACTTGTAGGACCTTGGTAATGACGCTAACAACAATAATGCTTGCTTCTCATCCTTAATATTATCATCCGCATTCATCAACTGACATACTATTTGATTAAAAGAGTTAATGTGGTAATGAAGGTTACCTCCTTCCTCCATCCTGAGCGAGTATAACTCCATCTTCAAGCACAACCAGTTTATCAACGACTTTGACGCGTAAATGCTCTCGAGCTTCTCCCACAATGCCTTTGGCAAGGTCTCCTTCATCACACTGGACTTGATCTCGGGAGCAAGCGCTAACCGGATGGTACTCACTGCCTTCTTCTGGAGTCTAATCCACTCTCTCTCGCTCATGGATATGGGTTTGTCCTCCTCAAGGGCTTGATCAAGACCTTGCTGCACCATTACGTCTTGAATCATACTCGGCGACATCGTGAAGTTGGTCTTACCATCAAAGAGTGGGATCTCGAACATCTTCATCACACTTGATGCCATCTCGTCTACACGGAATCCTCCCACCAAAAAATGCTACACCGATTCTTCGACTCCGACGCCGATCGCAACCTTCGGCTCTTATACCACTGTTGGGAAAATACGGGTAGCTAACTCACTCGATCTCGTGTGACTCGGATGGATCAGACTCCATTTACATAGATAACTTGTATTATATATCATGTACACAAGTACACCTCTCACAAATACAAGACTCACCTAAACCACTCGACTCAAGAGACTAACCTCACTCTTTGGTGGACCCCACACTCGTGTGATCGAGACGCCCTCGTGCTCAATCGATCGCACCTACTAACCAAACCACACACTCTAGTCACTACAAAAAAAAATTGATTTAGAAACGGCACTTTTCCGTCGCAAAAGCTAGGGTTGCCGTCACAAATACTTTTTTGCGACGGCTATGCGACGGCAAACCGACCGTCGCTAGCCCTAGGGTAGCAAATAATATTTGGCGACGGAAATCACCGTAGCAAATACTTTTTTCCGGCCTTTTTCCCTCTTGGCACAACATCACCTTTTTGCGACGGTAAATATCCCGTTGCTAATGGGTTTATTAAAATTAAAAAAAAAATGATAATAGTAGCCTATGCGGGATTTGAACCCGCATCAATGTGCATTAACACATCGCTCTACCATTTGAGCTAATAGGCTTAGAAATTACAAAGCACCTTCTAATGATTATTTACTTGCGAATCAGACAAGGAAAAGTGTAAGCTTTGTTATCCTAGTGTCGAACTTGTTCTATAAAACCTTAGTTCATTAGTAGTATAGACAACAACGGGAAGTTACTAACTCTTTTAGTCAACGGAGGATACTCATACATCGCTAAACGAAATGACAAGCAAATAAAGCAAAGACAATAATGTCCACTAAAGAACAACAAAAAAGCAGTAGAAACCGAGAGTAAAATGAAAAGAGTTAGAAAGACAATTAAGAAAGGAGAATGAGAACATCATTCATAGAAGACCTGTAAAAAGTACAGAACTAACCTTTCCAGGTTGATTGTACAAGGGAGACAAATCTGAGAATAAGGAAGGAACTCCCTGCATGTAGCAAATGATGAGAAGCTCACTATAATGAATCTTAAGGCAGTAAACAACCTAATGGAAACATAGAACATCAAATACCTTTGTTAGGAGAGGCCTGATATAGTTATCTGCTGCCTCACAAAACTTGTCACCTTGTAGGAAATCAAGTGGAATTCTCTGAAAAATTCAAAACAGCAATTTTGATGATTAAAACCAGCTGAGTAGAATTCTCTGTAACCAACCGAGTGGAGACAAAGGTAAGTGAGATAAATAATATACAAGGTAGTAGCAACAAGAGCATAGCATCATCATAGAGAATTTTCAAAAGTCCCAACTAGATATGCTAACAAATACGGAGTATATATTTGGGAATTTAAAGAAGTAAAAGCATTTGGAGGAAAAACCATGCCACAAAGTCACAGACACCATAAGCTTGTTTCACTTGCCATACAAGTTACAAGGGTATCCGTATAAAAGTAGTAGTCTATATAACAACAGTTAGAAGGCATAATATACACGATTTAAAACATCAAGTCAGCCGACATATCACCTTGACAGCCGATGACCAGGTATATTGTTGAGCGAGTGACTTGTATAAAGAATCCAACTTCTCTATTTGTTCAATATAATATTGGCCTGTCTCCAAATATAATCCGGCACATTTCTGCAATCCTTCATAATATCTGTGAGACGACAAAAAGAAATTACTCAAAAGTCAAGATACAAGTATACAAAATACAAGTTCGCCCACAATCAACTCATTTAAAGTGAATGTATGCATACAGTAAACATAATTCACTTCCATAGAGTGCAATAAGGCTTGTACATTGGGGGGGGGGGGGGGAATAGATGAAACAAAAAGGGTGTAGCATACATATATGAAAAGAAAGGGATTGTCAACTTAAAACAAAATTTCAAAGAAAATATAACGTCTTGCAAAGTTAACAAGCCGTTGATGTATATCATACAGCCACCAGTACTAGTACTAACTCCAAAGCTTAATACGATGTATAACCCTTTTTCAGCAATTGAACAAAACTAATGGTATGTTGAGATATGAGACAATACAAAACAGAGCAAACAAAGATAAGCAAAAACAAATACCAATTGAGAAGATCAAACAAGCACAATCACAGTCAGTTCATTGTGTTGAGTAATTAACTAAAAACACAGACAGTCAAGTAGAGATTGAGTTGAGAAATGTTTTATGGATCCATGGTACTAACAGATTAGTAGCTACCAAATTAATAAAATGATAAAATAATAAACAAACTATATTAAGATTAACCAAGGAAGGATGCAAAGGCAAGCTCGAGTTTGCTCCAACCCGCCCTATGTTTTAAAAAAATAGATAGAAAGTAAAAGGTTCCATTGATGAAAATGATTTCTTTTTAACCGTGTAAAGGGTTCCCATAATCCCATTAATGAAAATCATCTTTTTATTTATTATATAGTGGAAATTTAGCATACTCGCAACCTACCTAATTTTAATTTCTAGTTTTTTTTACCATTAAAGTAATGTATTGTCATTCCTCTCCCATGTAACTATTTGCTCTCCATTATGTATCAAAATTTCATACACACACACACCAAAACTAATATCTTATAACAGATACCAATTAATTTGTGTTTTTGGATCATCTAGAACTAGCCCTAAGATAAAACTGTATTGGAATGAACAAGCAAAGCAACAATCTCCCACACCAGAAGATCAAATAAGAAATGCAAAACCCAAAACAGGAAGAAACAAGTGGTTTCACAAAATAAAACAAAAGAGGCATTTTTTTACTTCATATGTAGAGTAAGCAATCTAAATAAACAAAGCAAAAGGTAAAAGGGGAGGAGGGATGTGGAGGGACCTGATGAATGCGAACATTTGTAATGTTGTTTAGGGTAAAATAGCCATCCTGGATTCATGGTTTGCATCTACATCAGGTACGTGCTGCTGCTGCATTCAACAGATACATAAAAAAATAAGAGTATATATAGCATCTCATCAAAGTACATAAAAAATGTACAAGGCCACAATTACAAAAAAAACCTTAATATATGCATAGTAATGTCAGACTCCAATGAAACACCATGAGTAGAGCCATAGTGTTATATGTCACTAAAGCAAATTCGTTCTCCTACTGAAGCAATGATCGAGACAGTTTAAAACTACGTGGGACTAGATGATAGTGTAATGTCAAGGTACAATGAACTTCAACGGATTCATAAGAAATAAATTGCTTCCACCATTCAAACTAATTACTTCTTTTTTATAATAAAGAATGAAAGGGGATCAGTTCCAAGAGGAAACCAAAATCACCATTCCTTAGACATCACATCAGTAGCTAACATAAGTTAGAATCCCTAGTGCTTACAATTCATCGATATACCATTTTCCTTCTTCCTTCAAGACTATCAACCCATCCTTTTTTATATAAAGCACCAACTTCTGGACACTTCAATCAATAAATCAACAATTTTTTATATTTTGAACAAACACCATCTCATTTCTAGCTAAGTAAGTACTTTCAAAATTGAAATAAACCATCTGTTGAGTATCAGTAGGCATACCTTCTACACAATAGAAACACAGAAGAACCAAAATCAACACTAAAACACAAACAATTTCACTCCAAAGTCATTTCCTTTTGAATACAACACAAAGACAGATTCTAGCATGAAATTTAGAAAGAATTGGTCGTAGGACATATCTCATACTTAAATAATAAAACTCAAAACTTGAAGACAATAGGGAAGAAAATCAAATCGAGCAAATTACGAGCATCAATGAGCGGCGATTGAGACCAGAGGCACCAACACTTCTTCAAGGGCTTTCAACCTCGCCACAACCTCCACTCTCCTTTCCACTATCTCTGTACACATCCAAAAAAGAAATAAAAAAAAAAAGAATAAAACCCTAACATAACCAAAAGAAATAAAACCCTAAAATCTAAACTCACAATAAAGAAATTTGATTAACTCATTCAGATCTGACGATGGTGTGAGATTCGATCCTTGTCCATGTCGGATCCAAGAATCAGAGGCCAGGGGAGGATGAGGAATGTGAGTAGCGCATCTGGGAAGCATCGGCGTTGGGGGCTGGCGGACGGGTTGTCACCGGTAAGGATAGACCTGCAGCTTCGACTCTCTGGCGCCACACTTGGCGGCAATGGACGGCTTTTGGCTCCATTGTTTCCTAGGGTTCGCTCTTCAATGATAGAGAGAGCAATGGGAACGAGGAGGGTAGATCTCAGATTTCGGCCAAGATTGGAAGAGGCGAGGTCCCGAACGAGAGTGAGCGGGATGAAGCTCGATTTCGGCCTGAAAATGATAGAGGAAGCCATGGATGGGTGGCTTAAAGCTCAACTTTAGGGATGGGAGTGATAGGTAGAGCGGCGAGGTGAGCAGGAGAGAGGTTTGAGAGGAGAGGTAGCTCTTCCAAATTGTACAGACTATTGCTAGGGTTAGATGAGTTGCGCCTCAAAAAAAGGGGCAATGGCAACGGGATATCAAACCGGCGTAGCTAATTGATTTTTTATTGGGAGTGGCCAGCAACAACGCCCTTTTGCCGTAGCACAGGGGTCGCAAAAACCAACCATTTGCCACCGTAAATTATGGCCGTTGCTAACTCGCGTAGCAAAAGGAGTTTTTTTTTGTAGTGAGTGTATGATCGAGACACCCTCATTCTCAATCGATCACACACTAGGACTCACACTCACTAGTATGTCATCGAGACACCCTCGTGCTCGATCAATCACATACTAGGGTACACAACACCTCACCTACTCACACTCATTTGGAGGAGCACTCACCTTGCCCACTCTCCTATGATACACTCACCTAGAATAATCCCCAATTCTTCACCTAATAACTAGACCTTTCGAGTTTACAAGTAATCCACATAATTCTAGAGATGCGTCTCACATTCTCTCCTGCTTCCAATCACCAGAAGGTTCGGGAGCTTGCTTCTCCAATTTGGGCCAAATATACCCAAAAGTTAATAGCCCAATTCTCTCATTCTCTTAGCCCAAATATTATCAACCCAGTTATTTATTTGAAATTAGAAATTACCTCCAACAACAATGTCTCCAGAAGCTTCCGGCCTCCAACAACAAGTTCACCTACAACTGCGACGACCATACCTTTAACTTCGTTGTCGCTGATGGATTCAGTACGTCTCCGATCTCAGCTCTTTTGACCTAGATTGGTGGTGGAAAACCTGATTTCTCCTTTATTTTTGGACTTTTGAGCTAGATTGTGGTTTTCTAATCGTGTGAAAATGATTTTGGATGATGTTCAGGGTGTTTGACTTCTGACGGATGGGTTTAGGTCTTGGTTTTGAACTATTGATTCGTTTGGAGAGGACGATGACTATTATTTACTATTTATGTCGTGATTTGAGATTTTATGTTTTTGTGCTTTCGTGATTTTATTGGTTTTGCTAAATTAAAATGTATATATCTAATGAGAAATCAGCTTTCAACGAGAAGAATCTACTGATTGTGGAGGAATAGAAAGGAGAGAGGGAGATCCGATATATTCAGAGGTGATGGAGAGACAAGAAAATAAATTATAGTGGCGATATTACGATTATTTCTTTTAAATTTGTGAGCATAGACTATTAATTTGAGCAGATGTCACTACTAGAATTGTTTTCATAGACATCGGAGGATTAACATCAGTCATAAAAACGCATGATGTTAACTATAGTTTTAACATCGGTTTGTAAATTTGTGATGTTTAAAACGAAACAGACATCGCCCTATTTTATCGACCGATGTGAAAATTGTTTTTTGAAAAAAAAAGTAAGGCGCGGGATTGTAATATTAGCTAAGTAAAGTCTTGCTCATCTGAAATACGGGCGGACGGATCCCAATTTCCCCAACACAAATTGAATTGCTTGAAAAAAAAAGGTACTCCGTAGCATATACTTGGAAAAATTAAAAGAAGATATTTCAAGCCATTTACCACTCATCTCTTTCCTCCCGACTCCATCATGTTCACAACGAATCCTTCTCCACTCTCGCCTTCTATGTAGGCTCTGCGGCTGCTTAACTTGAGGGTGGATCCGGTGGCCCAACCCCTTCTTCGTGGTCGGTCCCTCTCTCCGGGCTTTCCTCATACTGTTGAACCGGTGAAATCCCTCTTTCGTTGTCATCCTTGTCTCTCCTGCTATCGTACTAGAGCTCGGATGTCCACATCCCTCAAGTTTCCAAAATCCCTACTTCAGCAGTAGAAACCCCTACGCGCTCCCTGCCTCTTTGTCACTGGTATGAAATTCTGCCTTCAGTTTTCAATATTTTCGATTAGGGTTTAAGTGAATTGGTTTGATTTAGTGTGTAGCTAAAATTGATATTCGGTTTTGATTTAGGGTTTCTTTAGGATTCGAAGTTCTCTGTTTCATTAAAGGACCAGGCTTGTTGTAGATCTGGGTAAGTGCTCCTCTTTAATTACAGGATCGGGCTTGTTGTAGATCTGGGTAACTTTCAAAGTATTTTTTTTAGATCTAGTCCTCCTCCTTCCCTTTTTTCTCAGTCCGGTTCTTCTGCTTGAATTTGATTCAAGTCTAGTGTTTTTGTCAAATTTGGATGTGTTATTTTGATTGTTATCCTACTTGTTTAATTATTTATGCAAGCTGGTGATGACTAGGTGTAAGAGGCCTTGTTTTGAAAATTCAAATTCCAAAATATCTGTATCATGTTCACAGGTTGCTTTTACTGCCCAATAATTGATAACCATGCTAAAAGACTCCTCTCTGTGTTGTATTCTTTCTCTTAAAAGAGTTAAATCAGGGCTTGTTATTGATTCCTGAAAATTTATTAATAAATTTATAGGAATGTTGTTTAATGCTGCAATTTTTTGAAAGTGCAGTTATGCCGCATCATATATGACACATTTCCAAGTTTCTAATTTGTCAATTTTAATTATTATTCTTATCTTACAGTTTCTAGTTAGTTTCTTTTAACATCCCATATTCCTAGTTCCTGTTTTTTTAGGCACTTCCCCCACTATCACCATGTTCTCTTCCATTATTACCTTTTATTTGTCTTTTTTATTAATTAGAAGATATTTATTTGTTTTCAATTCAAATCTTGTAAGTCATACTTGACATTGAATATGAATCAGATTGTGAGGATTCCTCACAAATCGGTTGAATTGTGAGGTACTTGCATTTCAGATTTCTAAATCCTAGGAGTGAGATCCGTGCTTCTAATGGTTCTTATCATTTATCAATACATGCAGCATATTTTTTCCATGAATCTAGTGGTTTTTATCATTTATCAATGTATGTAGCATATTTTTTCCATGCCTTTACATATACCTTCAGTTAAGCAGTGCCTGTTTGTTCCTTCTCGATTTTTTTTCCTGGAGTTTCTTAATTTGGATAAGGGGTTGTCATAGTGATATGCATCATATTTTTTCCATTACTTTATATCTAGCTTCTGATAAGCAAGGCCTGTTTGTTCATTCTCGATTTTTTTTCTGGAGTTTCTTAGTTTGGATAGCTTTGTCATAGTGATATTACAGTTTCATTTTGCCTCTTTAAACAAATCATCTATATTAACTTTATATGACATAACATTACAATATTGGCACATAATGATATTTTCTAGTATTGTGCATAATCTTTATTTTTCTACTCAGGAATGATCGGGATGAATTAAAAAGTATGCTATCATTCCAGCTGAAGCAGGTATGGTGAGGTAGGCTAGTATGAATGTCCTCCGTTTATGACCTGTGTTCATTTGAGCTTGCATTTCTGAATTCTGCTTTTCTAAGCTGACCACTCTGTCTGGTTCAAATTTGTAAAACTAGGTTTTGTCGGAGTATCCAGAGGAAAAGATGGCCGATGACCAAGTTAATTCTAATACCGGTGAAACATACCAGGATTTGGTTAGGAGACTGGATGAAGGTCCATTGCTCTATCTAACTCGAGCTCCTAATGTCTTCAAAGTGATAATTGAATTGTCTACCTTTTGATGCTATGATATGTGCTTCTCTTATTCTTCACATATTCTGTTCAGAGGCAGGGTGAGAATATGCAAGCTGCATGGAGCCCTGATCAATACCAAACTGATTGTTGTTCTTGTAAGTATTGGTTAAATAGTTTAAGAGGCCTTTACGTTTATTTGTTTTGGTCCATCTCTCTTTAGATTCAAGGTGTGAGATATTTCAATACAAATCCATGTATTTTGCCAAAGTGGTGATAGATGATTACTATTTCATCTCATCATTTCTTTTTTGTGCAGATTTCTTCCTTGTAAATACCAATCTTGTCCTAAATGAGCAAATATCGTTTGCAGTCAAGTATCTTGCCATGTATGTGCCAACTCAAACAGAGCTAATTAAATACTTAAGTTGTGAATCTTAGAGGGTGATTAATTAGAGTCCTAAATTGAGATCATTTTTGCAAATGCCTTGTGATTTTCACTGTTTCTTCTCCCCTTCCATGTCATGAAGTGTACCATGTATTTATATCTAGGTTGAGTTTATAAATGGCAATGTCAATAGAATATTCAATGTCAATGAAAATTTCCCTTATTATTAGATTTTAGGGGGTCCAAATTAATGCTTTAGGACTCTGAACACACAAGGTTGTTGAGCACATATATAATTAGTCATACTCTGATCCTCAATCCAATATTCTTACAGCTGAAATTGAACTATGTGCAACTCTTAATCAGCCTCAAACGTTGATCCTCAATCCTCAATCAAATATTTCTTTGTCATGGTATGGGATTTCTTTTGATTTACTCAAACGTTGAGCTTCTTTTCTATTAGGATTTGTGGAATCGTAATGGCTGATTTGAAGCGTTTTTGTACTAGGAATAATAATGGTTGATTGCGAAAATAAGAGTCTCCTAGTTCAATTGCTTAAAATCAAAGCTGCATAAGGGTTGTGGGTATGTTACTCAATATCTCTGGGTGCGATCTTGTTTTACTGATCTTTTTTTTTGTTGTATGATTGATTGGTGTAAACATCCTAATGTCATTCAAGTTGATTCTTACAAGTTTGTGCTTCTAAAATTTTAGGAGATGACCCTTGCATCCGCTGAGGCTACGTTCCAGATTGGTATAGAGACTCTTGACCATCTAGATATTGGTATACATTCTCCTTTGTTCAAATAAATACATTTATTGTTTGAATGTTCAATTCCAGTTAGATCAGTCAAGTCCTCAGATCTAAAGCATCAAATTCTGAAAATTACTCTATTTGAATGGTGTTTGTTCTTTAAATGTGTCTTGGCTCTCCCTATTTTGTGATGAAGTATTACTGTAGCCTAAATATATCTACTCAACGTCTCTATAGTTTGAGTCCTGTAAATGAATTGCTTGGCAGTTTTGTACGTTTTGATGTACCTGAGTGAGAGAGAAAACTGAATTTTTTATAGGCCTTTTGTTTGTCATGCTTGTGTTGTCTTGGTGAAAGTGAAATCGATGAGTTTATTAGATGAAGCTCTTTCCTTTTCTTCTATTTTTATCAAGTGAGATTGAGCATGAGATGAAGCCCTTCCTAAGCTGATGTGACTTTTGCTGCTAGGGAGAATTTGTTGATGGAAAATTTTCAGCTAGTGTACCTCACGAGTTGTGGGGATTTGGATGAAGAGATTTGAGTGTGCTCTTTGTTGTGCTGCAAACTCTTATGCTGCTTGCCTTCTATTTCTTTCATTCACACATCCTCTGCAGTTCTAATTTTGTTATTTAATCTTTACCAATGGAGCATGTTTGAAAAGTTCTAACTATTTCGCCCGAACAATTTTGATCTTCTTTATCTCAAGATTTTGATGCTTGAATGGATTGTGTTCACCTTGTACTTCTCTGTATTTCTACTAGGCAAACTTGATCAGAACAACAGCTCAGAATTGTTTACATGATGCTGGAATTCAGTGGGGGAGCAACACCTCTGGTCAGGGTATTTAATGCTTAAATGGGTTATGCATCTTGCATCTAGACCAGAACAAGATGAAGGATTGGAGCAGTCTTTATAACTAGTATAACTTATAAAGGATAGTTGTGCCTTTGATAATGATATGTTGTGCCTTTGAATCCATTCACTTTATTTTCAAGTGATATTATGTCTATCTTAGAATCAGACTATAGATGTATTTTGTTTTGTATTTAGCCATGTTGTCATCTTGTATTTGACTCTATGGTTATTATTTAATGTATTGGTTGCATTGTTTAATTTTCTATTTGTCAAAACAGTGTCACAATATAGATTAGTAGGTTTACTTGATGAAACACATCGAAATTGAGATCGAAAACTGATGTCTATGTTTGTAAATATGTTGACCATTATGATACAGATCGATTTATATACCCAGAATATATGAAAATTACAATAAAAAACAGATGTGTATATGTAGCACTTACATTGTTAAAAATATATAAAATGATGTTGTAAATAATCAAAACATCATTTTTAAAGAAAAAACTGATTTGAAAAAATATAAATAAAATTGATTCTAAAAATATTCAATATGGTATATTATATTTATATAAAATAATATCACAAATTACAAATGAAAAAAGAGTATTCACCAATTGAATAATAAATAACCGATGTGTGTAGTAATATAAGACATCAGGTTTATAAAAAATAGCGATGTTAATTTGAAATTTTGCATTACCCTACATACCTCCAAATGGATAGAAATGAAAAATAATAATGGTTTAACATTAGATGAATCAATCAAAAAGTAATTATATTCATGCATTTAAGTCATTATTAAAATGAAAAACAATGTTATAAATTATTAAAGACATCGGTTATAAACCGATGTGGTAAAGTTGGGATCTTTAACACCACCCACTAACACGTCCAATTTTTGTTTGATTAACATCGGTTTATACCCGATGTCTATTAACAAAATTCTAGTAGTGCGTGTGTATGCATCTACACTTTTTCCTTTTTGCACTCCAAAACAACTAGCTATTCATATCCACTAGAAAAGAAAATTGAAGATTCTTTAATCTTGTTGCTGCTGTCTTGTAGGATGAAGATGGAGAACAAGAGAGTGTAGAAGATTCTTGTTGCACATCAGAAAATAATTGATATGATCTCTAGAGCTTTTGATGACAATGTTTTGTAGTTGGTGACAATCGGTTGATGACACTATTTTATTGTTGGTGACAATTGTTACTAGAGTAGGTTGGTGATAATAGGGGGTGGTGATAATGTTCTCTGTTTAGGGATACTAAATTGGTGACAATGTTTTGTAGTTGGTAACAATTGGTTTGTGACAATGCTTCGTGACAGTGTTCACTTGTTGGTGGCAATAAGTTGGTGAAAATAATTCGATGACAATGTTTCGAAGTTGTTTACAGTAGGTTGGTGACAATATTTTGTAGTTCGTGATAGTATGTAGTTAGTCAAATTTGGCGGTGACAATATTTTATAGTAGGTGACAAAAAGTTTGTGACAATGTTATGTAGTTGATCGATGACAATGTTCTATAATTGATGACAATAGGTTGGTGACAATGTTCACTAGTACCAGAAAAAAATTCCCTTTTTTGTGGTTATATGGTCGTGGTAACAGATATTTATTCAAATAATATTTTGGTGATAATTTAATGTGAGGAAACTAGTCAAGCTTTTAAAATTTTATTTGACGACAATAATTTGATGATAATGCATGTGATGGTGACATTTCTTGTGGGGATAGTATCATGGTGATAGTTTTTTTAATGGAAGTGTTATGATGTTATATTTTTGTGAGCGTTAATGGTTCAACATTTTAAAATATGGGTTGATGACGATGCCTTGGTGATATATAGTGTTATGATGACAATTTTTTAATGTTACAATATCGTGGTGACAATATATTGGTATCAACCTCGTCATTAACAGTTGTCACCAACAACTGTCACGAGGAAATCATATGTTAGTAGAAAAAAACATTTGTCATTAGGAAAAAATGTTACTAGCAACTGTCACCCGAAGAAAATCAATCGTCACCAAAAAAATCATTGTCACCGAAAAAAAAAACAATTCTCACAAGAAAAAATTTCCACCAACTGTCACCGAGAAAAATAAAATATCACCAAAAAATCAAATTTTATCGAAAAAATTATCACAAACAACTGTCACTAGAAAAATATATTCAGCTGTCACCAGAAAAACTGTCATCAAATATAGGCGTTGACCGAAATGGTCAATGTTGATTAGTTATTGTCAAGATTTAAAATAGTCAAAGGGGAAAAGGGAAGGGTTAGGGATGTGAAAAAGAAAGGTAAAATTGTCAAAAATGGACATTTACTTAATTTATTTAGAAAGTGAACATTTAATTAATTATAACAAATTTTTTGCACCTCCACTAAATTAAGCCCAATAACAAAGTAAAAGAGAGTCATGGAAGATTTCTCTTCAAATTTTATTCTTTATGATATCTCTTTATTTTGATATGGAATTTCTTCCCTTATTTTTTAACTGACACCCATGTTCATTTTCCCATCCTATTAAATTCTTTCTAATCCTTTTTTCTAAACCGGGTTATAATATGTAGGGATGTTATATGAACTAAACAGCTCGAGCTTGCTCACTTATTTAAACAAACCGAGTTTGAACAAAATTTTAAGCTTGATTGAAAGCTCAACTCGTTCGAATAAAGCTTGAATAGCTCAAATTCTGTGGAATTTCTAAAATTTTCTTTAAGTTAACACGTTATAACCAATTAGAACTACTTAAAGCTCGAAAAAGGATCGGCTCGAGCTCTTTCATTTCCTAAACAAGCCAAGCTTGAACACAATAAAAAACTCGTTTAAAAATTAGGCTCGGTTCAAACTCGTTTAACAAATAAACCAAGCTTGAACATGTCAAGCTCGGCTCGTTCGGCTCGAATAACACCCCTACTAATATGTGAGAAATAAACCTTGATTTATTTAACGAAGTGATTATTTAGCCAGTCGCATCGCGTGCAATGTGCAATGTAGTTTTGCCTGAACTTTTAACATTTCTTTTGTGTCGTTATGTATGAGCTGAAACCAACAAAAACCAAAAATAAAAAAGGAGTAAATGAATGTGCATGAGAAATTCTACCATTCTCTCATGTGTCACTTTTTTGGTGTGGGTTTGCAAAAATACCATTTTTTTGGAAAATTTGCACAACTATCATTGGTGGTATTTTTGCAAATAAAACTGGGAAGGGCTAAACCGGTTGCAGGTTCCCACAAGGGGGAGAGAGAGAGGGAGGGAGAGAGAGAGAGAACCACCACCAGATTGTCGGCGGCACTGTCGGCTGACTTGGACGATGGAGCCCCAGCGGGAGACTCCTTCGGCGCAACGATCATTGGAGCGGGAGGTGAAACCGCCGGCGTCGGAGAATTGGAGGCCGGAGCATCTGCTGGAGACGGAGAGAGAGATTCCGGCGCTGGAGCAGGTGCTGATGTGGGAGACTTGCCGAAGAGCTCCTCGGGGAGGAGCACGCTGTCGACGGTGAAGATGACGACGGGAGGAGCGGAGACGTCGTCGCCGGCGGTCTTCACTTTGAGACCGTATTTCCTGGCGCCGTTGGTGGCGAGCGTTGTGAGGACGTCCTTGTTGGTCTTCAAAGAGCCCTTAGGGTTGTAGGTGTTGAGCGCGTGGTACTCGAGCAGGGAGACGATCTCGGCGTTGCTGAGCTTCGACAGATGGCCGGCCTTCCACCGCCGCCGACCATATCTGAGGAGAAAGAAGCACAGATCCACGTTAAGCCCGGGAACAACCAGATCTGACGGCGAGCAGCGACCACGCACCAGATCCGACCCGACGGCGACCAGATCTGACAACGAGGCACCAGATCCGGCCAGAATAAGAGTTAGACGGACAAGATTCGAGCTAATCGCCCCCGAAACCACTCAAAAACTCCCAATCTCACACCAGATTTGAACCCGCTGACAGCCCGAACCCAAACCTGCATAATGGAAACCCGTGTCACCCAATGTCAAACCCGTGTCACCCCATTTCGGAACCCTTCTCTACAAAATGGAAACCCGTGTCACCCAATGTCAAACCCGTGTCACCCCATTTTGGAACCCTTCTCTAGAAAATGGAAACCCGTGTCACCCAATGTCAAACCCGTGTCACCCCATTTCGGAACCCTTCTCTACAAAATGGAAACCCGTGTCACCCAATGTCAAACCCGTGTCACCCCATTTCGGAACCCTTCTCTACAAAATGGAAACCCGTGTCACCCAATGTCAAACCCGTGTCACCCCATTTCGGAACCCTTTTCTACAAAATGGAAACCCGTGTCACCCAATGTCAAACCCGTGTCACCCCATTTCGGAACCCTTCTCTACAAAATGGAAACCCGTGTCACCCAATGTCAAACCCGTGTCACCCCATTTCGGAACCCTTCTCTACAAAATGGAAACCTGTGTCACCCAATGTCAAACCCGTGTCACCCCATTTCGGAACCCTTCTCTACAAAATGGAAACCCGTGTCAACCAATGTCAAACCCGTGTCACCCCATTTCGGAACCCTTCTCTACAAAATGGAAACCGGTGTCACCCAATGTCAAACCCGTGTCACCCCATTTCGGAACCCTTCTCTACAAAATGAAAACCCGTGTCACCCAATGTCAAACCCGTGTCACCCCATTTCGGAACCCTTCTCTACAAAATGGAAACCCGTGTCACCCAATGTCAAACCCGTGTCACCCCATTTCGGAACCCTTCTCTACAAAATGGAAACCCGTGTCACCCAATGTCAAACCCGTGTCACCCCATTTCGGAACCCTTCTCTACAAAATGGAAACCAGGGACGAAGAAGACGAACATGGACGAAGAAGACAAAAATGGACGAAGAAAGATTTAGAGAGAGAGCAAGCGGCAGGTGAGAGAGAACAGGGACGAAGAAGACGAAATAGAGAGCGAGAGAGCAAGCGGCGCCCACGCCTTCCACCGCCGCCGGCCTCACCCTGGGGCCGGCCTTCCACCCACCACACCACCGCTGAGGAATAGCCATCTCGCTGCAGCGATCCGTCGAACCAGGAAGGCCGACATTACTAGCCCCATCTCGCCTGGCTCACACCCAAGACCACCCCCTATCAGCCTGACAACCAACCTTGGACAAGCGGCGGCGGAGAAACCCTTACCAACGCCCAGATCTGAGAAAAAGGCAAGAGCGAGGGAGAGGAGAGAGAACAACAACAACCCAGAGCGCCAGAGCCCACCTCTTCCACCGTCGGGCCGCCGCCGCCGGCCTTCCACTGCCGCCGGCCTCGCCCTAGGGCCGGGCCGGACAGCCCCGGCGACGCCCACGAACCACCACTACGAACCAAGGCACCCAAACGAGGGTTGACAATGCCTGTAATTTAAATTTTTTTTTTTGGGCATAATAACCTAGAATAGCAGGTTTGGGAGGAGGGTTTACCTCGGCATTTTTTCATATTTTTGGAAAAAATGGTATTCTTGCAAATTTTTCCAAAATGGTAGTATTTTTGCAAAGATTTTTAAAAAAATGCTATTTAGTGTTATTCCCTGTAAAATAAACCAATATGGACAAGATTTGATCACTCTCTAAAATAATCTCAATTATCCCTCAACTCCCTTGACTTTAGGCCAATTATTAGGAGAGGAGAGGATCTTAGGGCAAGGACATTAGGAAGATCCTTGAATCCTTCCCAATCTCACGCACACAGAAATGAGCTTCATATATACTGTATCTGGTTTCATGAAATCTTGAGGAAATTAGTAATCAAGTTGGTGACAACAATGCAAGAGACATATAAGTTCTTCACGTGCACTATGAGAAAAGGCCCCCTCACTAAATCCATCCCACACCGGCAAAACCGCACACCCCACACTTTTTCTTCCCAATTTATTTCTTTTTTAAAATTAATAGGGCAAGGACTAAGGAGGGCCACGTAGGGATAACTATTCCTAGATGAGGTTAGGTTTTTTTTTTTTTTTTTTTTTGATTAGGTAAAAATTTGGATAGAGGACTATCCAAGCGCATCCAAACGGATGAGATCCTGCAGATCTTTGTTAGATGTTATATGATCCCCATAGACAGAGTGACAAAGGTGTGCAACCTTATCGGCCACTCTGTTGCCAGCACGGGGTATATGAGAAAAGGAAACTTTTCTCATATCTCGAGTGATATTCTGTATATCAGATAGGATCATTTCTACCTCCCAAGGACAACGGGTAGTGCCTTGAAGGTAGTCGATTATGATTTTTGAGTCGCCTTCAATGATTAGGTTTTGGATATTCATTTTCTTGGCCTCCATCACCCCTAACCTAAGGGCCGCTGATTCAGCCATTAGGGGAGACGACCGCCCGAGACGCAGATAAGATATTTGAGTGGGCTCTCCATTCCCATCCCGAATAACGATGCCGGCTGTACTCGCCCCACAACGTAGCGACGACCCGTCAAAATTCAGTTTGTGCATTCCATACGGTGGTTTTCTCCATTTTTTGTCTTTTATTTTTCCTTTTTGTTTGTTGTTTTTATTTCCTTTTGGGTAGTGCAGAGGTCGTTCCTGCTGATCATTTTCACTGAATAGGCAGGCCCGGGTCCAGTTTTCAGTTTGTCTTTTCGAGAAGATGTCAATAGTGCTGGTTGTCGGTGGCTGATGGTTTCTGAAAACACATCCATTTCTGAAGTACCATATCCCCCACCATCTTGTTACGATGTTTTGCATTTTTGCCTTTGGCAGGGTACGTAGCCAAATCAGCAACTCCCCTATCTCCCTGGATCTGTCCGTGGTTTGCTGAAGTGTTTGCTGTTCTATTGGGCTTAGATGGTTTCTGATCAAGTCTGAATAACATTCAGTTAGAATATGGATGTCGTCCTCGACACAATCTATGCACCGATCGCAGGACGTAGGTACCGATGCACCATGCGAAGCAAGTCTGGCTTTGGTTGGTAGACCAAATCGTGCAATTTTCCATAGGAAATTCTTAATTTTCGGTGGGAGGTCAAGTTTCCATATCCATTTATAATCTCGAGGTTCATCAGCCTTTTCATTTATGATAAATCTGTAGGCGGAAGAAGTCGTGAACCAACCATTCTTGTCTGGCCACCAGTACAGCCTGTCCTCAAGCGATGACACAGGCAATGGAATCGAAAGTATTTCGTCAACTAATTCTCTGGGTAGGACCCTGGTGAGTTTTTCAACCCACCAACACCCATTTATGATATACTCGCTGACTGGTTCGTCCTTGTTAAACTGATTTGGGCAGTCCGACCGACAACATAAGGCGACCTCAGACACCCAGTTATCGGTCCAAAATTTGACCGATTTACCATTCCCAATAGACCAAATTAGTCCTTCTTTGAATTTATGGAGCAGGTTTGTTAATTTCGCCCACTGCCAAGACATGTTTCCAGATTTTGCATATTTTAATATGTGTGTCTCCTTGAGATATTTGTGGGTGATTACCTGGACCCATGTGTTGTTTGGTTCAGCTAGTATCTTCCACAGAAGTTTTAATTGCAAGGCCTCGTTCATTTCTTTTGCTTTTCGGATTCCCAATCCACCGGATTTCTTCGATTTACAGATTTTGTTCCAACCGATCAGTGGTCTGTGTTGGGCATCCTTATTCCAGAAAAAACATCTGTTTATCGTGTCCAACTCCTTATGCATTGTGGCTGGGAGCATGAAGTTCTGCATTATATATAGCGGTTTTGCTGTTAGGTTCGAGCCAATAAGAGTTGCCCGACCTTGTTGCGATAATGCATCCGCCCTCCATTTACTCAGTTGGTCTTTAGATTTTGTAATGACTTCCTTAAACGTGTCCTTATTTACCCGACCATTTATAATGGGGCAGCCCAGGTATTTTTCTATGGAGTTGGAGTGTGTGATTCCGAGCGTGCTGCCTAGCTCCGGGATTCTAGTGCGAGCAATCCCACCGGTGGCTTGGAAAGCTGATTTATGATAGTTAACTTTTTGCCCGGATATTTGACAGTAGTCGTCTAGGATTTTCTTAACAGTGTGGCATGCAGTATTACTTCCTTTAAGGAAGATTAAAATATCATCTGCAAATGCAAGGAATGGGATACAAGGGCCCGAAGTTCCGAATCTGAATCCGACAGACTTATCAGGGGCCGAAGCCTCCGCAACAAGGCGCCGAGCTAGAACTTCGGCCCCAAGTATAAATAGAAAAGGTGAAATGGGATCTCCTTGTCTTAAACCTCTTGTAGGAGTAAACAATTCTGTAGGTCCATTATTAACAAGGACAGAGAATGAAACAGAAGTTATGCATTCTTTAATCCAATTTACAAATCTTGGGTGAAAACCAAATTTCATCATGACAGCTTCCGTGAAGTCCCAGTCAACACGGTCATAGGCCTTTTCCATGTCTAGTTTAAGGGCAAGCCAACCCTCCTTGCCTTTTCTGGTTTTAAAGGAGTGGAAAATTTCATGAGCTATAAGTACATTATCCTGAATTGCTCTGTCCGAGACAAAGGCACCTTGGAGTGGATTTATTAGTTTTCCCATAACCCCTTTCAATCGTTCTGCTAAAATTTTTGAAATTATTTTATATATCGTTGAGCACAGACTAATGGGTCTATAGTGACCCGTTGTAGTTGGGTTTTCTGTTTTCGGTAAGAGTGTGATGAAGGTATGATTAATTTGTCTAAGCATCCTGCCAGACAAGAAGAAACTCTTGACTGCTTTTATAACTGAGGGGCCCACCACGCCCCATGACGCCTTGTAGAATTCGGCAGTCATGCCGTCAGGTCCCGGGGCTTTGTTCCATCCTAAGCTGAACTCTGCATTCTTTATTTCCCCATTAGAGGGTATAGCTATTAGCGTTATGTTTTCCTCATTTGTGATGTCTTGAGAGATCAAGGTAAGGAAATCGTTCAATTTGGCCCTATTGATTGATTGTTTCGTAAATCTCTTCTGGAAATCCTTTCTAATTTCATTGTTTATATTGTTTTCTCCTGTTATCTGGGTGCCTTCCGATGTAGTTATACTTCTGATGTACTTTCTGTTTCTTTTGCCAGAGGCGATTCTATGAAAATATCCAGTATTTGAATCTGATAGTTTAATATGTTTGGATTTGGCTCTTTGATTCCAATATAATTTTTGAAATATAAGTAGTTTCTCTCTCTTCTTGATCAGGTTTGCTTCTTTTAGTTGCATATTACTGTTTGTGTTGTTTGCCATGCCTTGTTGTATTTGGAGTAACTGCGCTTCAACTTTTTGTAGTTGTCGAAAGATGTTTCCAAATGTGCTTTTGTTCCAACTTTTTGCTTTTTCTTTTAGTAGTTTTGTTTTTCGGACAAGTTGATACATCGCCGAACCGTGGCATTTTAGGCGCCATGCTTGTTTGACGATATTTTTGAAGTCATTCCGTTGTAACCATACATTCTCAAATTTGAACGGTGGGGGTTTGAATGTTTGACTGGTATTTAATTCCATGGTGATAGAGCAATGGTCAGAGGATGTGAAAGCACTATTTTTCGTGCATATGGCGGGGTATTGGTGTATAATATCATGTTGAACTAGTACTCTATCGATTTTTTCTTTTATGTTGCCTTGTTCTCCTTGTTTCTTCCTCCAAGTGAATGGGTTTCCCCATGCCGGGATATCCTCAAGGGAGCATTGATTCTTAATTTCTGCGAGTCTGACAAATCTACGCGGATGAGTCGCCGCTCCACCCTCTTTATCAGCAAAGCAGCCAATTTCATTGAAATCACCCATGACGACACATGGGATAGTGGCTCGTTTTATCTCATCAATCACCGGGGTCCAAAATCTTGTCTTGTGTTGTTCCTGGGGTGGGGCGTAAATGAACCAGATTAGGCATGAGAAATTGTCGATGAGGTTTGTGTATTTGATTGCAATTGCCCTGGGCATTTGCATGATTACCTCTATGGTTTCATTGAGCAAGGTGTTTTCCTTCCAAAGGATACCTAGGCCACCAGACTTACCCGAGGCAGGCGACCAAATAGCTTTATCAAATCCCGCTCCCTTCCACACCGAAGGTGCAGGAATGTTTTCCGTTTTTGTTTCTGCCAGTGCAAGTAGTTGTACGTGTTCTGATTTACACCAAGTGCTAATCTCGATCCAAAACGTAGGCCTACCGATTCCTCTACAGTTCCAGAAACTAATCTTCATTACTAATTGAGTTAGGGGAGAGCGAGACATATCCCCGCAACTCCCCGCATGTGTGGTTCGAAGTTGTTAGTTTTTTATAACCTTTAATATTTTCATTATATTGATCATAAGGGTTGTAGTACAAAGGAAGGGTTACACAACACCACCACAATGTAGCCCAACCAACCCGCATTCTATGTTTAGGCTTTGCAGGATCTGATATTCCTTTGAAAGCCACTGGCCAAGGCATCTGGTCACCTTGTCCAGTCTTTTCGAATTGATTTTGGTCAGCTTGTTCGACCTGGTCGGTGTGTGGAATAGATATATTGTGTTTGAACACAAATATAGTTTGTTTGGTACAAGATCCAGGTTCTTGGTTAGTCTGCTCAAGAGGGTTTGAAGCACCCACCAAGTTGTTAAACATGTAAAATTGATGACCAATCGTAAGAAGCAAATGTCTACCATCCACAAAAGCATCAAAGTCATGTAAAATCAAATTTTCACCACTTGTCCAAATAGCAATCCAAGGATGGGTTAGTAAAATTTGTGTGTTAGGAGGATACTTCATAATTCTATCGTTATTCATTGTTCCTATAGTGTGACCATCTGTTGTAGTGGAGTTCTTATCATTTTCTAAGGCTTTGTTAATTTGATTTTCCAAAATTTGACTCTTTTGGGGGGAACAAGAACACAGAACATCACCAAGGATTATAGCAAGAACAAAGGTAAGAACTTGAGCCTTCTTTATATGTAGAGTCTTTATAGGTAGTCTGAAATGAACAATTGAGTCATGATAGAGAGTCTTTATAATTAGTCTGAAATGAGCAATTGAGTCATGATAGAGAGTCTTTATAGGTAGTCTGAAATGAACAATTGAGTCATGATAGGGTGAGATGCACCTTGGGTTATTTGATGAAAACACACAGCAGCCAAAGGAGCCACCCCGAGCCCGGACAGACCACCAAACGATCCATCGACGCCGACAAAGGAGAGATGAAACCCCTCGACCAGAATCACTCACTTTACGACACACTTGTTTTCGCCTCTTTCGCAGCTTCCACTTCTGCTTAGTTTGCCCAAATTGAGGGGGATTTTGAGACGGACAAGGGAAGAGCGAAGAACGGAGATAGCCCAACCGCCACCCAAGCCGCCGCCAGCACACATCTCTACGAGGACACCCGAGAGCAACATGTCCTCCATCTTCGTAACTGATTTTTTGATTGCTTCGGAACTTTCTGACTTTGAGAGAGATTACGCAAATTGATTTAGGGATGAACAACACAACCACGGCAATCGCACACGACGACCCGAAACGAAGGTTGTTTTTCAAGACGGATGCTTCTTTGATAGGGGTCCCTTTCCGATCAAACATCAAATAGGCTGGGATCGCCGCAGCAGGTCGGAGGCGGCGAAATTTGAGGTCGGTGCTCCTGGTGGATATGGAGGAGGCGTTGAGATTTGGGGGCGCGTGACTGAGCGCGTACATTCTGGGATTTCGGGGTTTTTTTTGGCTCATGCGTATCCTAGATGAGGTTAGGTATTGCATAGTGCCTATGTGTTATCTAGACATGATTTTTAAAACATATCTAACTCATTTCAGCCACATTAACAATTATTCATGTCTCACGACTCTTAACTCATTTCTACTAACTTTTTAACTTTTTACTTTTTCTTTTCACAATAAAAAGTCGTGCGACTCTTATTTCACTTTACCATTTTTTTTATATTTATTAAGCTAAATGTTGATTTATTTTACTTCATTTTTTTATTAATGATATTATTAATATTAATATTAATACATATAATTAAAATAAAAAAGGTCCAAAATTAAATTTAGAAATATTTTATCAAATTGATAAACTGAAAAAAAAACACGGAAACAAAAAAATTACACAATTTATGAGAAAGGAGTTGGAGTTGAGGGAAATGGAAACAAAGATGAGAGCCGAAGAAATGGAAATGAGAAGAGAATTTCTCCGGCTATATGCTGAAAGTCAAGCAAGGAAGAAAATGGATGTCGAGAGGAAGAAACTGGAAGCGGAAACGAAAGCATTGAAGTTTAGTGAAAAGGCGAAACATGAGGACCTTCTTATGAACTTGTAAACTAGGATATGTTCATTGTCATTAGAGGAAGAACAGAAGATCAAGCTGATCAAGAAGCCAAAGGATGATCACTAGTAAGTGACGAAGAAGTTAATGTTCGAATGTAATGTTCATTTGTAGTGTTTAAATTTATGGTTCTGTGTAATTCATGTTTAAGATGTATGTGTGTGTTTTCATGTTCCATGTGTAATGGGTACAGTAATTTAATGTTCAAATTTATGTATTTTTATGGTGTAAGTTTATGTTGGTTTAAGTTTATGTTGTTTATGTGACTATAAATCTTTAACATACGGTAAACTTAGCAAAAAAAATTTCTCCAAACATATGCAAAATGGGTGTCATTGGATTTAGAAAAATAAATCCTTTTCAAAAATATTTTTCTAAAAAAAAAAGTTATTTAACGAATAACTAGGGATTTTAATTTAATTAAAACCCCTCGCCATGTGGCGGGTTTCCATTGGCTAGCAAAAAAAAAAAGCGTATGAGCCTGAAATACCCTCGTATTTTCGTTTATTTAATTTTAGAATTTGATTAAATTAAAGTTGGAATTATTTCTTATTCCTATTATTTTAATTAGAGCTGGCAAAACCCGTCCCGAACCCGAAAGCCCGACCCGGCCGACTCGAAACCGATTATTCTGAACTCCAACACAACCCGTCCATTTTGGACCCGAAATCCGAATGAACCGAACCCGATTAACCTGAAACTCATTAAGACCCGAACCCGTTATAACCGAAACCCGAAATAATCCGAACTTTAACCTACAATCTAGTAAATTTTTTAAAATGAATATTGAAATAATGAAAACCCGAGACAACCGAAACCCGATACAACCGAAACCTGAACCCGACCCAACCGATTGACCAAATTATTAGACATTACCCGAAACCCCAATGACCCGAAACCCGACTAACCGAACCTAAACCCAACCCGACCCGCCCGATTGCCACCTCTAATTTTAATGTGTCAAGTTCATAAGATAGGTACCTCACATTTTGTAATGTGAAATGTAAGAAATTAATTTATTTAAATTATTTAAATAAATTAAAGTTTCACAAATAATATTTATATATTATTTATGGGTAAATTAGTGGGTAACTAGGTTTATATATATGTGTATATATTGTTTATATATGTACGTAAATAGTATATATATTCATTTATATATATATATATAGAGTACGGATCAAATGTTTACAAGTCTTATTGTGTTTTGTGTTAACAAATCTGAGCCATTGGATGGGAGGAAATGAATGGCCTAGATTATTTCAATATATTAACTTAATTATTAATTAATTGGAAAATAAACCCACCTAACCCCACCCCAAAGCGCGTGTATAAGAAACCCTAATCCAAGCCATACGCCTGTGCCCGCTTTAATTCATCTTCAACCTCTTGCTTTAATTTCCGTCTCTGCCTTCGATCTTCAACCCAAGCCATACGCCTATGCCTTCGAACAGATCGAGGCTCGGTTCAATTTTTTTTCTATGGTGGCGATGGCGATGGTGATGGCGGATTTCGCAGTGGGAGGCGACCTCAATTGCGGTTTCAATTTGGCCCTAAATGGCGGCGATTGCACCACCGCTAACCCTCCTCGCCTCGCCGCAGACCCCCATGGCCTCTCTTGCTCGGGTTCGAGGTTGGATGGTGGCCGCCGGCAAGCATCGACAATCAGAGGTGGTCATGGGCGGTTGTTCATGGGCGTCACGGGCTCGACCTGCTGTTCTCCGGGCAAGGCTGCACTGTCGTGGTCTCGGCGGCAAGGTGATGGTCAGGCGGTGGTGATCTGTGGAGGCGGTTCATGGCTAAGGGTCGCCGGCGGTGATGATCTTCGGAGGCGGCTCGCTCACGGGAGTAGTGGGAGCCGTCATGGCTTTGGGAGAATTGAGAGGGGGAGAGGAGGACGGTGATGACGGGGGACGTTGAATTGGTTTTGGGTTGTGGGAAAACCCTAAGAGATTTTACATTGAATTGGTTTTGGGTTGTTATTCGATAAGATTAAGGAATGATTCATTGATATGCAATAAATATTCGATGGAATGAGATAGGTTATTCGTTACTATTTGGTTATGATTTCATTTTCAGAGTCAATATTCGGTAAGTTCATAGTTTCTATTCGTTGATAATACATAATTATTCATATGTATTTAGTTAATTAGATGTGGGAAATCAAGAATTACATTTACATACTCTTTCAAACCAGCGAATAATTACTATCAACTTAGCGAATAATTACTATCAATCTAGCGAATAGTTGCAAAATTGACCAACCCTTTTGCTATTATCTAAATGATAACTCCTCTTTACGGATGAATAATAACGATTAATTTAGCGAATATTTACTATTAACCTAACGAATAGTTGCAAAATCGACCAACTCTTTTTTTATTATCTAACGAATAATAAGTATAAGTTAACGAATATTTTTTATCACCTTATCGAATAGTTCAAACAGTGCATCACACAAAAAACAACGTTATCCCACCAAAAAAATGTTACGCAAAAAAAAAAGTACAACACACGCACGTAATTTAGCAAGTGAGCAAGGAAAGAAGTGGGTTCCATTGATTTTTAATTAAAGAAAAAAGGCAAAAAAGGTAAATAATCTCAACCACTTATTTCATTCAATCAAAGGCCCAGATTTGTTAACACAAAACACAATAAGGGTTGTTAACACATGACCCACCCTCTCTCTCTCTCTCTCTCTCTCTCTCTCTTTATATATATATATATATATATATATATATATATATATATATATATATATATATATATATATATATATATATATATATAGATATATATATATATATATATATATATATATATATATATATATATATATATATGGAAGCTTTAAAATGTAAAAACTCCTTAACGTGTAAAATCTAATTTTTTTTAATAAATCAACACGCGCTTCACTGGACAACGTACATCGGTTCTCTCTCGGCCTCCCGCTGCCGCGCACCCACCCCACGTCGAGCCACCTCCGGCCACCACCGCCTAGCCGCGCTCGAGCCAACCCCTGGGCGCACCCCTCGAGCCCTGACTTGGCTTGGTTCGAGCCCAGACGCGCCCACCCTACCCATCCGAAGGCTCACGTCGTATGTTCGCTCGTCGGCCTCCCACGAGCCACCTCCGGCCACCAGCCCCCACCAGATCGAACCCCCTCCCCCAGGCGCACCCCTCGAGCCCGGAACCCCCATGGTTCGAGCCCAGCCGAGCTCACACCGAGCCCATCTCTCCCGACAGACCTGTTCGAAGTTTTTGGCTCGATTTACCTTCGAAAACCCGATTTTCTCTTTGTTTCAACTCAAATTTGGTATGATTTCTAACCCTAAAATTGTTTATTATAATTATTCAGATTGTTTGAATGATTTAGGTTGAGATTGAAAATCTAGGGTTTGATTTAGGAGCGGAATATGAGGCTCTTTGCCAAATGCCAAATTGATTGAAATTGATGATATGGTTGTGTTATTGGGTTGATTTGGAGCTAATTTCATGTTCATATCATTGTCAAATTGTTTATGGATCATGAGCTAATTGAATTTTAGAATTTTATGTTGCGATATGTTTTAGAATTTGGGGCTTTTTGCCAAAAGCCAAATTGATTGAAATTGATGATATGGTTGTGTTGTTGGGTTGATTTTGAGCTAATTTCATGTTCATATCATTGTCAAATTGTTTATGGATCATGAGCTAATTGAATTTTAGAATTTTATATTGCGATATGTTTTAGAATTTGGGGCTTTTTGCCAAAAGCAAAATTGACTGAAATTGGTGATATGGTTGTGTTGTTGGGTTGATTTGGAGCTAATTTCATGTTCATAGCATTGACAAATTGTTTACGGATCATGATCTAATTGATGTTTGGAATTTTATATTGCGATATGCTTTAAAATTTGGGGTTTTTTGCCAACAGCCGAATTGACTGAAATTGATGATATGGTTGTGTTGTTGGGTTGATTTAGAGCTAATTTCATGTTTATATCATTGTCAAATTGTTTGTGAATCATGAGCTAATTGAATTTTATAATTTTATTGCAATATGCTTTAGGTCGATTAGGTTATTCTATTTTAGCATAAAAATCATAATTTAGCATATTAGCTCAATTGGTAGAGCAATGTGCGTTTGTACAAAAGACGTGGGTTCAAATCCCACATAGGTTACATAATAGACAAGAGCGCAACAATCGCAAATTGTTAATCATGCACATTATAATCTAAGTTATGCACTTTTTAACCTTAATTATGCACATTTTAATCTTATTTATGCACTTTAATTTTAAAAGGTTATACGTAAAAAAATCGATTTCAAACTTACATCTATCAACCTAAATTATCCGAGAGGTGAACCGAAACTCTCAAAAAAGTAAAAAACAAAAACAAAATTAAAACATCGATTTCAAAATCACATCTTTTCACTTATTAATGCACATTATGATCTTACATTTGCATAATTGTATTCTTAATCTGCACAATTGTATCTTACTTTTGCACAATTGTAGTTTAAAATTGCACAATTGCATCATACTTTAAATTTGCACAATTGCACAATTAAAGTTGCACAAATGCACTTTACAGTTGCACAAATGCACTTCACAATTGCACAAATGCACTCCACAGTTCCACAAATGCACTTCACAGTTGCACAAAAGGTATCGAAAACGGGAAAAAGTGCATTTACCCATAAAATTAGACATATTTACCAATTTACCCATAAATTAAACATACTTCAATTATAAATTTTTATAATTGAAATAGGCACATTTACCTATTTACCCCATAATGAATTATTTGTCTGCACAAAATAAACTTATATTTGCACAATAAGATGTTATATGTGCACAAAAGCAAGTTATACTTGCACAGCAGAAAGTGTTACTACGAAAAAAAAAATTCTGGGCAAAAAAAAAAAAAAATCGGGTCCGAGAAAGGGGGGCAAGGGGGGCACACGCATGGGTAGGGGGGGGGGGGGCAGACATTCTAATAATGAAATTAGACCCATTAGTAATTAAATTAGGCCCATTAGCTAAGTTTACACGATAAGCAAATTTTACACGTTAAGGAGTTTTTACATTTGAAGTAATCCCTATATATATAAATATATAATTGTATAGCATATAGCCTTTGGCTTCAGTTGTAATCCAGCCCATTCCAAATTGAGCCAGCCCAGCACTGCACACACGGGAGGAAGATTGAAGAATCAGATTTTTTTGTTATAAAAATCAATCTTTAACTATAGGATAACTAGCAATCTTTGGTCAAATCTTTCAACCTCAAATCCCAATCTTTAGGGGATTCGAATTAGGTAAAATTTAAGGGAATGTTGCAGACTTCTATTCCATTTAACCCTCTCACCATAAATCTTTCCCATTCATTCCCTACAAACTCACCAACAACAACTGAGGAGCACAGACCACCACTATCTCCGATCACTCTCGACCGCGATTCTAGCGAACCAAGGCTGGTGGACGCCATCACCGGTCTCCCCCAACACCCAGTCAATCACCGTGAAGGGCCCATGGCAGCAGATCATCGGAAGGTGCTCGAAAACGCTGTCGGAAGTTGCTGCAGAACTGTGTTCGACAAGCCTACTTTCGGGCTTCTCCAACACCAGCACCGTGTCCCGACGCCATCAAATCTGACTGCATCAGAAATCTTGCAGCACCCTCTGTCGAAACCCTTCCAGGCTTCTCCAACACCAGCACCGTGTCCCGACGCCATCAAATCTGACTGCATCAGAAATCTTGCAGGACCCTCTGTCGAAACCATCATCCCTTTAACTCATACCCTTTTCGAGGCACTCGCTCCGCAACCCCAAAATTGACTAGTGAGTGTTTTTTCTGTTGTGCAGAAAAACGTGTTTGGTTTCGTTTTCTTTCTTTATTTCTATCCAAGGGCTGTTATCTCACCAAAATCATTTCTTTTCAGATTCATAACATAGCAAGGGATCATAGGCTCGGAAACTTGGATGTTTTCGAGCGCCGTTTGGGTAATATCCGCTCCATTCATCGCAATTTGTGAGTTTCGAATAATTATGCGATGTTAATCTAACCTATACACTATTTTGGACAATTTACAGCATGTATATCTCTTGATATTTTGTGGTTACAGAATCGGGTTGGCTTTTGGAAAAGCAAGGATAAGTTTTGTACTTTTTAAAAGTTACGGTGCCGTTTCTGTAATTTCTGAAAAGTTACTAATACCCTTATCTTAAATTTATGTAAAGTCTCAGGTCCAATATCAAATTATTTTCCTCAACCGCGAATAAGCATTTCGTCAGGATTAAGGCAAGTAGTTTGGTTTATTAGTGCATTTCTGCAATTTCGTGCCTTCTTCGCAATTATTGTCTTTTCTATCCTTTATAAATTACATAAATTTCATTCTATGAGTTTGTGATAAATATGAAAGTTAGTTCAGGTTTTTGCTATTTATCAACTCCTTAATCTCACATAATAATAATAATAATATTAT